>CM061186.1:20345158-21696488 GCA_030763345.1 Mythimna separata
TAAAATGTAAGAAAAAATCCTTAATATTTTTGACGTGAGCTCGTAAATCTAACTTTGTTCGCTGATACTAATGTTATTTGATCTTTTTGTTATATTCATCCTGTTGTGTTTTCAGGGGTCAACTGAAATGTTATTCGGGCTGTCTGAAAAATGTTTTTCAGTGTGAAAGGTAACGTGATGGCCTAATTGTTAAGACCTTTCAAACATGATGTTGCGGGTTCGAAACCGGGCCAGTACTCATATACAATTTTTTCAATGCTTTATGTACTTTTCTAGTGTTACTTTTTTTGGTAGTGGCACTTCTCAGTGGTAACGATCTTAACTTACGAATAAGTATACATATAAGTTTAATTATATATATATATAAGTTTAAACCTAGCCAGGCGGGACCATCAGTTTTACATGCTTTCTGAAGCACGGGGTGTCAGTAATGTCCTTGATCAACTTAGAATAGTACATAACATATTCTACCTTATAATATCCGTACGGCTGGGATTCAGATTTCCTCTCTAGGGACCTTTTTGGATCTAGGATATGCCGGTTTCCTTACGATGTTCTCATTCACCGTTGTGAGAGCAATGATGACGAAATAAATTACAAACGGGAGTCCAGAGCAAAACCGCTGGCAGAAGCTAGTTGGTTCATAAAGAAAATTGCTTTACATTGTATTTCGGTATCCCGTCGAGACCTATCTACTAACTTAATCCATAAAAAATTTAACACAAACTATAATAATTACTTTTTAACACAGTTGCTCGTAAAGCTGATGTAATTCCACCGGTTTTAAATATGTAAAGCAGGTCATAAAAAACGCGTGTGTTACCAAAGCAAATAGTTAAGTTATAGTCCATACAAATTCCATAACAGCATTATTTGCCATAACGCGCGCGGCGATTAGTTCGAAATTTGAATAGCCTCATTATTTTATCATTTGTCATATTTTATAATTTTTTGTAACTTTTTGTTATTTTTTGTCACTTATTGTCATTTTTTGTGATATTTGTAATTTTTTGTCATTTATTGTCATTTTTGTCACTTTTTGTGATATATTGTCACTTTTTGTCAATTTTTGTCATTTATTGTCATTTATTGTCATTTATTGTCATTTTTGTCACTTTTTGTGATTTATTGTCATTTCAGTCATTTTTTGTCATTTTTTGTAATTTTTTGTAATTTTTTGTCATTTTTGTCACTTTTTGTGATTTGTTGTGATTTTCTGTCATTTTTTGTCACTTTTTATCATTTTTTGTCACTTTTTGTCATTTTTTGTTACTTTTTGTCATTTTTTGTCATTTTTTGTCATTTTTTGTGATTTGTTGTGATTTTCTGTCATTTTTTGTGGTTTTTTGTCATTTTTTGTCATTTTTTGTCATTTTTTGTCATTTTTTGTCATTTTTTGTCATTTTTTGTCACTTTTTGTCATTTTTTGTCACTCTTTGTCATTTCAGTAATTTTTTGTAATTTTGTCATTTTACCAAACAATATTTGCGCTCGATTTCTTTGGCACTAAACACTAAGATGTTCCTCCATCCATGTGATGAGGTTAAAAATTTTTTTAGGTTTCCTCGCAAATGTGTTAAAAAACGTCGTACGATATACGTGCGTATTGGTTATAACATGCTCGGCTCAGTTACGCCCTCGCCTTCGGCTCGGGCTGAAATTCCGCCTCGCATGTTATAACCATCATTACGCACTAATATCGTAATGTACTATTACAGCACTAGTGCTGTTATGAAACTAGTTTCGCAATGTGACTTTACTAGCGTTATTCAGCTCATAGGTACCGTTTTCAATCCCCAGTGTAATTCTGTGTGAAACCATTTCGCATACAATATAATTTATAATGCCCGTACGTTTTTGAAGTAATCAGGTAATGTAGGCACGGCGTTAATAATGAAAACGGCTCAGCCGCTGTTTGACGCACTGGGCGGTTGGAACGCAGCAGAAATATTTAGCATATTTTTATAGTTAGTAGGGTCCAATCTAGATAATAGCAGCCGCACAGGTCGATCTTCATGTTAAAGCTGCGCTTGCCAAGTTTGGTCTGTAGATAAGTGACCATCTTAACATAACGAGTTTCCTCCGTGCCTCGGAAAGCACGTTAAGCCGTAGGTCCCGGCTGTCATTTGAAAATACTGGTATTCAGCTAAATCTGGCTTGACTGGAAGCCGACTCCAATATAATTAGGAAAAGGCTAGGCAGATGATGATGAGTAGGGTCCAAGCTACTAACAAAAAGGGCGAAAGAGAAACCTCTGAATTTTACGGACTTTATTCAAAGGTACCGCTTTCAATCACGCACTAGACTTAAATAATTATTTACGTTACCACAACTTACGTGTCTCAAAGATTACTTTTTATTAATGTTCTAAGTTACTTAAGAAGGAACAAAATAATAGTACATTATGATACAAGTGTGTAATGTGGGTCATTATCGTCGCGGTGGTATTAAGACCCGAGCCATGGCGAGGGTCTTAAGAGAACCAAGAACGATAATGACTATTTACTCACGTGTATCATACGACGTTTTTCGACACACTTGTGAAGAAAATAAATTAAAAATCGACTTTATTTAGTAGGTAGGTATATGAAAAGTTTATCTAAAGAAACGGTTCGTAAATGTGCAGTCATTAAAGTTATAATTAACTATTTTGACTGTATAGTGGTCTCATGACATAGATTTTCTTGCGTACAGCACAAATCATTTTCCTCATAAATAGTTGTTGTAGACATATTTATAAAATCTGTATTTTATTTTTAAATATGGCGGCTAAAAAAATGACATTTTATAAACGCGCGCATGCGCAAAAAATGGCGGCCATAGACTAGCTACTCTAGCTGTTGTTTTAGAAAAAATAAGAATGAGGTTGCATATAAACAGAAAATACAAATTTGATAAAAGATTTAATTAATTCAATATGTAAAATTTTAAATAGTTTATTTAAACACGAAATTGCATGAAATAAGTAAGTAAAACACTAATTTATGCTATTGAACGCAATAACAAATTTTATTCTTTGTAGTCTTAAACCTCTTTTTGACAAAAAGGAGGTTAAACAAAAAGGTTCTAACTACATTACCGCATATGTGCATAATAGTAATCAAAATGTCACAGTTTGGTAACGAGCCCCTTTATATACCTAAATGCAGTGCAATAACAGCCATTTTATGAGCAAGTATGTCGAAAAATGACTTTTATTAGTTTATGATGATGATAAGAAGCATTGTTCACAAACTTAAAACGTGGTTGCCACTTCGATTTGTACATAATTTTATAAAAAAATAATTTAAATATAAATCAAAATCTAATTAAACAATTTAATAGTTCGTGTACTAGCTTCTGACATTTTATATCTGCCTATATAGACTATGTGAAATAAAATGTTTAAAAACCGCTCGCAAAACCAACCCAGTGCGAACTCCGCACCGCATCAAGTGATTCGCTAAATTCTCTAATTTCGTCCGTCGCTTTGTTCTGCGATAATAATAATAATAACAAACAAAGGAACAGCATTAGCGCTGTGATTATGTTGTACCATCAAAACTCATGCTTTAACCTATCACATACCCACAAAACGAGACACAATAGTAAAACAATAACAGCGCGGTCTCATAGGACCGGTCGGAGATTCATGAATTAAGCTTTAGCTAACTTAATCTTGCTTATGAGGAGCTCGTGACTAGATAATAACAGCCGCACGGGTCGATCTTCAAGGTTAAGCAAAACTTGCCAAGGGTGGTCTGTGGAGGGGTGACCGTCTTAACATACCGAGTTTCCTTCGTGCCTCGGAAAGCACGTTAAGCTACGGCTTCCGACTTACGGCTTTACGGGACCCAGCTGTCATTTGTAGATCTTTGGCAGTCGTTACGGTAAGTCAGAAGCCAGTAAATCTGACTCCAGTCTTACCATGAAGTACCGTGTTACCCCAGTTAATGGGATGTGGAGGCCTGGTAAGCAGCCGCTCCTCGTAAAATACTGGTATTCAGGTAAATCCAGCTTGACTGGAAGCCGACCCCAATATAGTTCCCGGGGAAAAGGCTAGGTAGATGATGGTAGATGATGATGCACTTTCACATAAAGAATCTCTTCTCTAATAATAATAACAAACAAAGGAAAAATATTAGCGCCGTGATTATGTTGTACCATCAAAATTCATGCTTAAGCTCTAGCTAACTTAATCTTGCTTATGAACCACCATTACTTCGTGTATCATCGGGATCGGTCGGGAGCTTTCGGATTGTGACTTGTCTAAAAGATATAGCAGCTTATTAATATGTCGTTGAGTTATAGAGGATATAAGATCTCGCCAAACTCCGTTGTAAAGGGTGGATTTTCCACCCGAGTGTTGTATCTGATCCGTGGAACTACTGAATAGTTGAGTTTTGACTATTGTATTATATTATATGTTCTAATCGCGTGGAGAATTCTAGTACCTACCGTGATGCAGGTTGTGCCAGTTTAGTTCCTAACTAGCCAGATAGACGTCACTATATAGTATGACGCAGTTTTGGACACCACTATCGTATACTCCACAGTATCTTCCGGGTACTAAATCCATCATTTTTAATTTTTGACATTCTGGCTGTCTGTTTGTCTAGACTAATACACGAACGGCTGGACCAATTTTGACTGGGTTTTCACTTATCAAAGCTGATTTTATAAATATTAACTAAGATTATTATTATTCTAGTAGTAGGTACCTATTTTAGTTTTAGAAAAAGTGTTAGATTTCCGCACAAAAAAATAGTACTCTAAATCGCAACCAAATGCCATTGTGGTGTTTCACAAACGAGCAAGGTCATAGGCATAAACTAGTAATAGAAAAAAAAAGATGCACTTCCAAATGACAAATTTCCCCAATCGTATAACCCAAACAAACAGTCGATTTCCTAATAAGCGACAATCCCAGCTATTCATAGACGCCAATAAAAGCTAAGTATCGACAATATATGTATAGCGTTACAAGTATTTGTAGTGCCAGCAGCTGGGCACGGTGCCAAATAAAATCTGCTTGGTCCATGAAGGAGGGTGGTCTTGGCTCGCGGTATGGTGGTCGCATTCGACTGAGTTGGGAAACCAGCAGGTTAGTCCAGAAATTGAAAAGGTACTAAACTGAAAGAATACGGGCTGGTTTTTCGTCAGTAAAAGTCTAACTAATATTATAATCTAGCTCCACCCAGTGCGGGAGAAGTCACTTGATGACTTTAGAAACATCGTATTAGGTTATGCAATTCCGACGCACACTCTCCGAAATGCACCGGGAAGAAAACTGACAGACTCGGCGTCGATACTTTAGACTTTGAAGCATCTACTTGATGATGATCCTCTTCGATCGCTTCTCAATAGACTCAAGCACATCACACTGGTATCTGGCAGATCCATCATGATAATCGAATTGAAATATTATAACGACCTGTTGATAATGGTTACTCAATTAGTTAGTAGCCCGTTGTGTCCCACTGCTGGGTGAAGACTGCTGGGTGTTGTGCCACACATGTCTATCTTCAGCCATTACAGCTATTGCAATGGTAGATAATAGTGCTCAAAAAAAAATGTGTGTGATTGAGAGCAGTGGTGACCATGACTATAAATAGTTATATCGTGGGTTCACACCCTGGCTAGCGCTAGACTTTATTTAATTTATTTGATCATCCTGCAGTGTCTCAAAATGGTATAGGAAAACATCGAGACAAACCGGCATGTCCTAAAATCAACCAACCTAAATTCGAAGACATGTGACCTCCATCAACCCGCACTGGGATTGCATGATGTAGATTATGACCCATTCCGTCACATAGAGAAGGAGCCTAGGTCCTAGCAGTGGGAACATGATACAGCTGATTATGCTTATATGAATGAATGATAGTGTCGCGGTTGACACTGAATAATTGAAGAAGAAAACGTGTTGCGCCGACCCCATCTGACATGAGACAAGGGCCTGTATTATGATAATGTAGGTACAGGTTCATTTTAGATACTATTTCTAAGGAATTGGATGACATCTGCGGCAGTTCTGACAGTTGAATGTAAATACAGCCAACCATCTCTACAATTCAGGCACATTAACTTGACGCTTGGCGTCGATGAAATAATGTCCAAAAACAATATAACAACAATAGATAACTAGCCAAATTGTCGATGCGCGTATCTATACTAATATAATAAAGAGATAAAGTTTGTTTTTTTTTTTGTTTGTATGGAATAATCTCTGAAGATCCTGGTTCGATTACATAAATGTATATATTGATAGAAATCTGCTTTCTTCCTAAGTGCCGAACTATAGGCTATAAGGCTATATTTTATGTAAAAAAAGTGAACTAAGTAAATTCAGAAAAACTTTCACGCGGGCGAAGCCGCGGGCAAAATCTAGTCGATAATAAGATGCTGACCATAGCTGACACTTGCTGGGCGAACTAACGGAATGCGGGGGAAGCGATGGTCGCATTTTGGAGATGCGTCAAGTTTGTTTGTTTAATGTGACTAGATGGTATTAGTTACCTCACTCACAAGAAAACGTCCGATTAGTGTACAATAGCTTCTAACGTTTTATAAGTGCCTATGTAGGCCTATGTGAAACAAAAACATTTTGAATTTTGTCACAACCATGTGCAATTGTGAATTCTCCTTAAAATATTGAGAAAGCGATTTTTCTCTTTCAAGAGCTGTTGCAGTTTAAACTTTCAATAACTGTACAAGTGTTCAACTTGTAAGAACTTCCACTACAATGGAATATTTCAGCTCGAATCGAAGGCTTTGGCAAAAGTTGCAGCAGAACAAAATGTAAGCATCGAAATGATTTCATTTCTTATTTATATCATTGCCTTTGAGGTTCTACAAATGTTTTTAAACTTAAAACTTTCAACTTAATTAAAATATGTGTTTTGATATCGTTTAAATTTTATTTAGGACATCGATGACAGCTGTCAAGTTGACATCTGTCAATGTCAACCCGCTTTAGGCGCCATTTTAGTCTAATTTGACAGCTCATATCTCATGTCTCTTTCTTTGACGTGCAAATAAAAGATAACAACCTTTTTAAGGGTAGTGATGATGTGACTGTGGTTACCAAATTCTATAGACATGCGTTACAATATTCCATTAAAATAATAATTTGCTCAGTAATCACTTAAAGCTCATGAATTTATAATTATCTTGAGTAAATATTAGAAGTACCTACATACTAAGGGTACAAATTGTCGTCTATACATATTATGTCAAAAGTATAAACTAACATACTGTTACAATCGGTGACATCTTTTATGTAAAGGTGCGTTTACATTGGTAGAGTGGACAGTCGAGTTCGGAGGACAGTTGAAGTGGAACTGTTGCTAGTACTTTTATAGGATTTGCAGATACATATTCCTTAACTAAAGTGCACCTATTAAACCAACTTTAATTGATCATAAAATATATCATGGAATGCAATAGTGACATCAAAATGGCCTTCAATATAAAGCAATAAACTGACCAGACACTGAGACACATAAACAACACATTACCATAATAACATAAATATATGAAACTAGCTGTCCCCTGCGGTTTCACCCGCATTTTTCATTACTGCTTCGCTCCCGTGGGTCGTAGCGTGATGGTATATAGCCCATAGCATTCCTCGATAAATGGGCTATCTAACACTGAAAGAATTTTTCAAATCGGACCAGTAGTTCCAAAGATTACCCCCTACATACAAACTTACAAATTTTACCTCTTTATAATATTAGTATAGATATGGTGACTGGGCACGTATCAAGTTTTTCATTTAGAGGCTATATTCTATTCAACTCAAAACATAAGACCCAAAGGCTAGCGTTAATTTCGGACAGAGGATAAAGCAATGCCATGCAATGCACTGTTAACAATGTAACATTACCAGCGACAGCGATGTGGAGGAGTTTCTTGACGTCATATTTTAGTTTATTCTTAGTTAGTTGGTTTTTAGTTTAGGTTTTTTTATGGTTCTTTGATTCTACTGTTTTTATTTTTTATTATGCCTTTGACCACTATCTCACCTGATGGTAAGCGATGATGTGGCCGGCGATGGAGCACGCTTACCTAGAAGTAACCTATTATAGTTCATTATAGTTAAGTATTTTTAAATATAAATTATCCGAGTAAATCATCATCTGACTGGCCCGTTGGTCTAGTGGTTAGTGGCCCTGACTGCTACGCTGGAGGTCGTGGGTTCGATTCCCACCCAGGACAAATGTTTGTGTGATGAGCACGATCATTTGTTCTGTGTCTGGGTGTAATTTATCAATAATATGTATGTATTTAGAAATATATAAGTATGTTTATCAGTTGTCTAGTATCCATAACACAAGCTCTGCTTAGCTTGGGACTAGATGGCGTTGTGTGATAGTCGTGGAAAAAAAAAAAACAATTTTCCGATAAATAAATTCAATATTCCGAGTAAACAACAGTTTCAATATATAAATAGTGCTTAAAATATTGTAAAACACTAACTTGTAAGTTTACACTACTTCCAACGCGCCTCCAAACTGACCATCGTTCCAATTTGCTTGAACCAACAAATCAACGTCTTCGATTTTATTTTCCGAGCATCAAATATTAAGGCTCGAACGCGAGCGAGTGTTGACTCAAGTTCCGAAGGAGCGCGGCCCTGTGCAAACAAGGCACGATGGGACTGCGCGCGTTATGTTAGTACTTGGAGTCACTGTGCCATCTACTTGCCAATCGTGTGGAGTGCTGGCTTGATAGTTTGTTAGTGTGTTGTGAACGGGGCTTAGGATTTTAGTTTTGGTTGATTGTAACGATGTATTTGGCTGTTAATTTTTAAATCCTGTGGCCTATCCCAAATAGACCAAGACGTTTTCTTTTAAAAACACCTATACCCACCAAAGACACACAGCTGAATAAGCATAGTATAATCAGTCAAATCCTAATTTTTTCACTGTTGGGACTGAGATCTTCTTTCCAAAATTGATAATGAGTCGAAATCCAACACGCGGGCACTGTGCTGTTTAGTAAATATCCTAAGATGACCCACTGACCTTCAGTTCTAGGATATGTCGCCAGTTTCTTAACGGTTTTGAGAG
Organism: Mythimna separata; assembly: GCA_030763345.1. Classification (NCBI taxonomy): domain Eukaryota; kingdom Metazoa; phylum Arthropoda; class Insecta; order Lepidoptera; family Noctuidae; genus Mythimna; species Mythimna separata. The sequence goes on from CM061186.1 coordinate 20,354,215, forward strand.
CAGTAGTTATATGATAACTTTAATAAAGTAATGCGCCTAGCTGAGGCAATGAAGAACTACTGCCCCGCAGGCAGTTTCAATGGCTTTTGGGTAACTTGGAGACTTTTGTCAAGGCCTATTTTGAGTCACCACGTTGCAAAGCCATATATCATCACCGGCAACACGCACTGGTCATAGACTTTCGTCTAGAGACACCGCGATATATTGTACGAGAAGATACAGTACAGCTTCACGAACGCCACCCAGCCGAGTTCGGATTCGACAATTGACCTCTTTCTCGAAGTTACACCTACCTAACTGGACCGTCTGTCCCAGTAGACGTAGTCGTCCACAACTTCGAGTGTAGAGTCTCCGATCTTGATAGGAGTGGGTGCTACATGAATGTTTACCATGACTTTGGTTTTGTCCATGTTCACTTTAAGTCCTACTCTTTCGAAAGCTCTACGAGCCATATATTATAACTGGCAACACGCACTGGTCATAGACTTTCATCTCCCAACCGAACCGTTCTCAAACCGTTTTTCTTTCAGATACTGTAGCATATCGGACGCGAAAACACCGCCTCAAAGTTTACACTACCCCGTTCTATCACTTAAATAGCGACTCAATAATATCCTCGACACACACAAGACATCTAATACTTGCACAGCCTCCCTAGGGATCTCGTTGCCGCGTCATCTTACATTATTTATCGCTGGCAACCCCTCCTGAACATATTATTATGCACGCTTTAAATTCAGTGATAGTTGATATAGTGGTAACCCATGGGGTCGGTGTCAAATGTGATAGTGTCAAGTTGTACTGTGCTAATCGATCGTGGTACGGTTTTTGTTGTGGTTATAGCAATAGAGGGTATTTGGTTACTGGGTTGTGTGTTTGTTGATATGGTGGTGTAATAGATGAATGGGGTGTGTGATAAATTATATGGTTAAGAGTAATGAAGGACTTGAACAATTTGCTTGCTGTGGTCTTCCGGTTTGATAATAATTTGGGTGTCTTCTAGGTCAGACTACTGAGACTACTATTTTGCAGATAATTTTACGTGAACTTTGACTTTTCATAATGAACTCATAACTAACTTACAAAAAGTAGAACTATAGAAACCTTGCAAATTGACTCGAGTTTTTTAAAAACGAATTTAGAAAACCTTTTATTCTTTTGACAGAGATGATGACGAATGTTTCATCAACATCATAATTTACCGAAAGACGTCCACTTTTGAGCACAGGCCTCTCCCAAGTATCGCCCCAGTGACCGGTCCTGTACGTCTCGCATTTTTCGGATTTAAGCTACCATCACTCACCAGACCATCGGTCTACCTTTAAGAGGCTTTTCGACACTGTTTTTTCCAGTAGGTGGTTGACTCCTGAATCTTTCGGCCCTATCAACCACCTGTTCTGCAATTAATGTGACCTGCCCACTGCCACTTAAGTTTACCAATTCTTCGGGCTATATCAGCAACTCGAAAGATATAAAAAGATTACATCAAGTATCAAGCTAAAAATATCTCTACAAACTTGATCCCTAGGTACGTGAAGCCTCAACTTAGTGGAGAAACTTGTAAGTTGTCCATAACTTAGCGCCCTGTCACTATTTTAAAACGGAGATAAGTTCATGTTTCAACTTAGAGTAAGACTTATATTCACATTTCAACGTATGCTTGTGGTTGAAGCTAAGTATTTATGTTAGAGGTTTTTTGAGTGTTTAGAGGACATAGGCAGATTTGTTTCCAATTGCATTATTATAAAGGTGAAAGTTTGTTTCTTTTTTTACGTGAATAATCATTCAATGACTCTTTCAATACATTTACTTGAAAATTCACACTTATCCCAATTTTTTGTTTCCGCCCTAGCGCGAGTGCGAAAAAGTGTGTGACGTAAATATACAAAATTTCAAACTTTTTCCTATACTTGTTCTGTCAGACCTTGCTTCAAGCCTTTCCGAATTCTAGTTAAACGGGAAGTATACATTCATTTCCTAGCGTTTGTCAAAATAAGCACCTAAACAAAGCACAGACGGCCTTATCTTTAAATTGCGTTGACTTAGAAGATATTTTTTTTACCACGGTTTGGGTTTGCCAACCTGAGTATTTGATACTATATTCTGTTCAATAATTCCGGAGACTAAAATGACATTTCAACACCAAAGAACTGGCGTCATTCCTATAGAAATTTTGACATTACTTATGTCAATTTAGTCTCCTGGTTTATTGAACAGAATATAATTTCAACTTCATACCTCCACGCATATTTGTGAAAAACGGATTTTGACAAACGAACAACAAAGTGATCCTATAAGATTTCCAAGAAGGTCATCAGTAGTGATGCGCTCTTCGAGTCGAAGCTTCAAAGTCTGGAGCATCGACGACGAGTTGCTAGCCTGTCGGTTTTCTATCGTTTGCATTTCAGAGAGTGTTCACAGGAATTGCACAACTTAATTCCTTCCGAAAAGAGTTCCGTTTTTCGCCATTCAGCTACGAAACCTATATAATACATTTAAAACTACCCTCACTAAAATTCATAAATTACTCATGCAAGTAATTAGCCCATCTGACATCATCCTTACAATTTGGAGACTACCCTAGACACACAGACACAGCTAGGTACACCCTATACATAGCGTGGCCAGGCGTCCGGGTAACGCCGGACACGGACAGGCTTTTTGGTTGTGTGTCCGGCCAAATTAGGCGTAGTCCGGCTTTTGTTAGGCTTTTTTTTGCGTTCTTGCAATTGCAAGCGCTTACAGACCAGCAATGACTTGTTATTTCTACCGCCAAGCCCATGTTATCGACGGCGCGTATTGTTCCACGCGCGCCTCAAAGAGATGTCAGCAAACTGTAGGGGCCCGACAGGGTCGAAGCCTTCTGGGGCCTGGGTTGACGAAAGAGATCCCGGGACCCCGGAATTGGGGCAAGGAAGGAACAGGAGTGGGTTTTAGTCAGTAAAAATCTGCCCTCCCGCTCCGCCCAGAGCGGGAGAAGTCATTTTGATGATTCCCCACATAAAAAAAAGTAAAACTTGCGAATGGCTTTAAAAATAATTGTCGGCTTTTTTAATCAAATGTCCGGTTAAACTGGCTGGTTTGTCCGGCTTTTGAGTTTGAAGATCTGGCAACCCTACCTATACATATATTAGTCTGGAGCGTACAACTAATTACTGAGGCTCAAAGGTTCAATTGACTGGGGAACCGGGCTGGTTAATTGACTAGTTAAAATACATGTCATCGTGTCAGATTAACTGGGGAACTGTCCCCAGGGCGCGGTGGTAAAAATGTAATTAAGTTTAAATGTGCAAGTGCGGGTAGTCGATAGGTCTCTTGGGTGAAGGGGGGTTAAAATGCAGCTCTTTTACGAAAAAAAAAATATTTAAAAATTGACGATTGATAAGTAGATAACTATGTATTTACATGCACATTTATGTACCAAGTCTTGATCTTCGTCTATGCTGAAATTTTAAAGAGAAATCATTTTTATATTTGCATGTTCATATTTTTCTTTGCAATGAATAAACTCAAAAAGTACTGGACCGATTTAACCTATCACATACCCGCAATACGAGACACAATAGTAAAACAATAACAGCGCGGTCTCATAGGAACGGTCGGGGATTAATGAACTAAAAATTCTTTTACTAGTAGTATGCTACTTTATCACTGAGTGATTCAGGCTATATATTTTTGGTTTTAACGCGGGTAAAGTCGTTGGCATAAACTAGTCTATTTTTAACCGTTATTGAGTTTTAGTCTCGCTAATACTCAGAAACGGCTAGACCGCGTTGAAAATTTTCATTTGGTCTTTTCGCACTAATGAAGGGATAGTTTAAAAGACAAAAATAATAGATATGTCCCACAAAACCAGTTGAAGGATGTGAAATTAGTAATCCTATAATACTCGAAAATACGAGCAGTAATAATAAGCTTTATTTATAAAGACAATTTTAACATGACTAAGTCGATGTGCATAAAATTAAAGTGAATTTGAATCCCAAAGTAGGAGATCCTGTGACTAAGGAATCAGTCAAGTACTAGTTTCAAAGAGGCAGAGCCACGGGCGAAAACTAGTAATTTACAAAACAACATCCTACTCTGCTAACCCAAAAACGATAAATCCGATCGCAACACCATTCAAACAAAAACCCCTAAAAATAAACAGATAATAAATTCAGATATAAATCATTACTAAGGCATAATTAAATTTATGTATTTTGCGGAGCCCGGCGTGTCAGACCGCCGTCACTCGGGGCCCCTGGGCCGCATAATTAGCTGAGGTGTAGGCCCCGATATGGGCCCCGTGATATATGGAGACGTAATCAGTACAAGATGTTGTTTGGACCGCTGTCTAGGTCCTGAAAGACTAATTTACAAATGATTGTGGACAAGGGGATAGTTTCATTTTTAAAGGTAAGTTTGGACTGACTCGGCATACGTTGTTCTGCCATATGGATTGTTATCAAAGATATTATGTAACATTTTGAAACTTTAGGTTAGATTATTCCAATTTAAGTAGAGACCTCTATTTTTTTTACTACCTTATATAGACTATGTTACTCAGTGAAGATTAACTTTCTAATAGCGAAATTTTTTTCGTGTTGAATCTATACTAATACTATATTATAAAGCGGAAGAGTTTGTTTGTTTGAACGCGCTAATCTCAGGATCTACTGGTCCGATCTGAAAAATTATTTCACTGTTAGATAGCCCATTTATTCAGGAAGGTTATTGGCTATATAAAATCACGCGATGACTAATAGGAGCAGAGCAGTTACCAAAAATGCGGGTGAAACCGCGGGGTTCAGCTAGTCATAACATACGAACATACTATAAAATATTTCCGCTTTACAATCTTTTTTTCTAAGAAAATCAAGCTCAATGTCTGCTCTCCCCCAATTGGCTTGAGTCGTATAACTAATCAAAGAGAAATGAAATATTGGTTGTTAGTACAAAGTTTTGAACTTTACGCAAAAGGGAAACAATCGCACTAATACGTAAGTATAGGGAAAGCTTTGGCTTTATAGTTATTTAACACACGTTTCTAAACTTTAAGTTCCGGTTTTAAAACTTAACTCAAACTTACGTTAAGTCCTATACATACGAGTACCTATTATAAGATAAAATAGGCCACTGCGTCTTTAAGTCGATGTTCGTAATAAACTCTAAAACTATTGACCAGATATTCACGGTTTTCACAAATAGATAAAGTGATGAGGAATTATAATATAATTCCTCATCACAATAATATTAATTATACACACAGTAGGTATGATAGAAGGCTCAAATTTAATTTGGCTGTCGCCGTCGTCGTAGTTGTTCTATTTTAAATTCACCTAATTATATTAATTTATTAGTTTATAGTATTAGCATATATACGTATTTTATCATTATAAACAACTTAGTTTATTCTCAAAACTTGAGTTTTTTTGGTAATTAATGTTATTTATTTATTGTGCAGACCTACCACAGTGTTGTCTTTTTAACCCTAAGGTTGACTGGTAGAGAATGCCTTGATGCATTAAGTCTGCCTATGTACCACCATTGTACATGAAGTTTAAATAAATAAATAAATAAGGTAGACTGATGGGAGTCACGGGAATACGACGGATGTGAGACGTTCAGGACCGTTTTTGTGGTGACACTTTAAGGGCCACCAATATCAATCGAGAATTTCAATTTTTTTAAGTTACCGCGACCTTGGAACGTTTAAGGCAACTCATGAACAGTGACGTCCTCCCGCTCTAGGGTGGAGCAGGAGGGTGTAACAGACTGAAACCTATATTCCTTCTTTGCCTTGCTTTTCCAGGTTTTCCTTTCAAAAGCGAATCCATCCCAGGAAGCTTCAAATCTTCTAGGCTCCTATGATTTAGCTGTCATCTCCTTGAAGATCTCGTGGAACATTAACACGCCGTTAAGAATAGAAGATAAATCCTACTCAAACACAGCGGAAAAATAAACAAAAAACCAACATCCAAAAAATGACCATCAAACAAAACAGACTTCGAAAAACAAAATCTTAACTTATTTGTTATTATTTATACAAGAAGAAACCAACAAATTTTGTCGTTGACTTAGAAAGGCAACTATATCCTTGCCCGGGGATCGAACCCGAAAATTAACATAAAGGGTTTGGACTAACGATATTTGGGCAGCCGCAGATATTATATGTAGATCCATATTTTGTTGGGCGTCTGATGTGGCGAGATGAATTTAATATTTCGATTTATATTATCGTCTTGTGGAAAAGCTGTAGTGGCCATTTTATTTAGGCCAGTAAAGTGTTTTAGGCAAATTATTATAGAAGCAACTTCTTCAAGGAGCTCGTAGCTAGATAATAACAGCCGCACGGGTCGATCTTCAAGGTTGAGCAACGCTTGGCAAGCGTACCGAGTTTCCTTCGAGCCTCGGAAAGCGCGTTAAGCCGTAGGTCCCGGCTGTCATTTGTAGATTTTTGGCAGTCGTTACGGATAGTCAGTAAATCTGACTCCAGTCTTGCCATGAAATACCGTGTTACCCCAGTTAATGGGTTGTGGAGCTCTGTTAGGCAGCCGCTCCTTGTAAAATACTGGTATTCAGCTAAATCTGGCTTGACTGGAAGCCAACCCCAATATAGTCGGGAAAAGGCTAGGCCAGGATGATGATTATAGAAGCAACTTCCAAAAGAACTATTTAACAGTACAAACAGTAGTCTAGCTAATCTGATACTCGTACCAATAAAAACTAGGGCTATGAGATTTGTCGAAAGAGTCACCGCAGTATTTTTAGTAGGTCCAAAAATAGGTCCGTAGACTGTGTCTTTATCTGTAGAACTTTATAATAATAATAATAATAATATATTTATTTTCACAAAAAAAGTGGTACAGTCTAAAGTTACAATATTTAGTGACAACTAAAAGGTAGTAGAAGATTGTCCTGGCGTCCTAGCTAGGTTACACAGTAACCTGTATTAAGGTACGCCAGCCCAAGATCCCATTATTGCAAGAATACAGAGAGACTGCCTACGATAGTGATACATGATTATTATTAAACACGTTTGCCATCGTATACATAGTGTATGTTTTATGTGTGTTTTATATGTCTAGTGTAGAGTAGTGTGTGTGTATGTGTGTGTGTGTGTGCGCGTGTGTGTAGACGGTGTAAATAAATAGGATGAGTGTAGATACGGAGTGTTAGTTGTGAAGTACTAGGATAATGAAGGAAGCAGAAGTTCAGTTTCGTCGTAGTTTTTGTTGGTTAGGAAGAGTGTTATCTGCTTTTTACATATACCATAAGAAGATAGATGAATAGGGATAGTTTTATTTAGCTTGTTGTATAAGAAGGGACCTAGGTAGTAAAAGAAACGTTTAGTAAAGGTAAAGCGTGTGAATGGAACTTTGCAAATTTCGTAATTTCGTCTTGAGGAAGATTGTGTTTGTGTCAAAGGAGTTTTGGTGTGTTGTTGTAATACAGTGTACAGAATGAAAAGTTGACGAACCGTCAGGACTTTGCACTTTTGATAGAGGTCAAAGGTAGGGAAGAGCAAATTACTTAGATGTGAGTTATTTTGTTACTCAAACACTACTAACTACAACTAAATATTTGCATGCCATCACTAAATGGCGGAATATTTCTTTGCACTTACTCTCTTATATAAATATCCCATGTACTTACCACATGTTACTCAATTAACCTATCACATACCCGCAAAACGAGACACAATAGTAAAACAATAACAGCGCGGTTTGTCTCTTTTATAATTTGTATAGCAGAAAAAGCTAATAAACCTAATTTACCTTCTCATCTATACTAATATTATAAAGATATTTAATATATAAAATATTATTTAATTTAATATATAATAATAATATATAGAATATTATAAAATTTGTAAGTTTGTAGGTTTGTAAGTTTGTATGTAGGGGGTAATCTCTGGAACTACTGATCCGATTTGAAAAATTCTTTCAGTGTTAGATAGCCCATTTATAGAGGAATGCTATAGGCTATATACCATTACGCTACGACCCACGGGAGCGGAGTAGTAATGAAAAATGCGGGTGAAACCGCAGGGGACAGCTAGTATCCAAATAAACTAAATAAAACTCTCGAAAACTTTGAAATACTGACTATGAATTCATCTGTTTTTCTGACTTCAATGACAAAATAAACCCCATAAAGTATTGCGCCCATGTATTTAAATTCAAATTCAATTGTTTTATTAACGTTTGAATCCCCAACCGGTCCTATGAGACCGCGCTGTTATTGTTTAACTATTGTGTCTCGTTTCGCGGGTATCTGAGTAATTAAATTGCTCCGCATCGCTGTCGACCGGAAGTGTGCCCAAAAGACTGGCAGCATTGCCACGTTGTATGGCAATGCTTAATCTCTGACCGAGGTAAAAGCCAGCCCTTGGGTCACGCGAAGTGTCAACAAGACGCTTCGAAAGATCTTTAAAAAGCGAATGAGCACTCGGGCCCCACGGTCCAAGAGTTTCAACCCCAAACGGCTCAAAAATATAACTGCCGACGAGGTTGTTATATTTTCGCCGCTTGAGGTTCTCCGCAGCCGCAGCGGCAGCACCAGCAGAGCACGACGAGCTAGGAAGATGGGATGGCGCAAGAGTGTCGACGCAGGTAGCGTCCCACACTAAAGGCCTACCCATCTTCTAAGGAATGCGATGCGGAGCAATTTTTTGACGCCATATTTTAGTTTAGAGTAAGTTAGTTTTAATTAGTTAAGTGTTTTTATTTTTAATGTTTTTTCTCTGCATAATAAAAATTGTTTTATTTCATATAAGCCTACATGGGCAATTATAAAACGTCAGAAGATACCGCACGGTTCCAATTGGTAGTTTCCTATGGAGAAGAACAGAGTATCTCAAGGCAGTCTTTCGCAAAATACGCGCTTTAGTCGTGGAGTTGCGGATACCAGCCCGATAAACTACACTACTATCTCTAGACTCTCTTCAATGGGCAGCAAGGTTATTTGCCGATATAAATCTACCTTTATCTCGTGATTTACTCAACTGGGCGCCATGTTTGTCCACGCAGCCTAAGCCAACACAGGCACGTGGTGAGTAAGGATGTGGTACTCATGTGTAAAGAACAAAGATTTTCCGGAGCTATTTGTCACAGGTATACGTTATTGGTGTCAGCAAAACCCTGGGACGATGCCTTCTAGAGCCATTGGGAATTTCTGATAAGAAAACAAGAAATCCATAGGCCTAGAACGCAATGTACTACTGAAAGACGCCTGCTAGGGCCGGAGGAAAATTCCTGAAACGGAAATAGAAAACCCGTGGGCCTAGAACGCAAAGTGCAATTGATAGAACGTAGGTAAGTTATAGTCAGTAAAAGTTGAGTCAGTGAAAGTTGTGGGTTAAACCAAGAGGATCATTGGCAAGGATACACTCGTTGAGTCGAGGCTCCAGAATCTTAAGCATCGACATCGAGTTGCTAGCCTGTCGGTTTCGGGGTTTATGCATCGGATCCACCAGGCGAAAATGGCGATGCGCAACCGATACATGATGGACATCCCACCAATACACACAAAACGTTTTGGGAACACATTCATTGTGCGTTCATCAAAGGAGTGGAATTCCATGCTGAAGTCTGTATTTCCTGATAGCTACAACCTAAGGATCTTTAAGTCAAGAGTGAATAAGTTACATCTAGGTAAGTGCTCCATCGTCAACAGCATCGTCTCTTTCCATCAGGTAAGACAGTAGTTAGAACCTAACAATAAAAGTTTCACGCACGCCTCAAAGTGATGTCAGTAAACTGTATGGGCCCAGCAGGGGCAGCAAACCCTCTGGAACGGAGGTAAAGAAGGAACAGTCAGTGGGTTTTAATCAGTAAAAGTCTGATACGCCCTCTAACTCCACCCTAGAGCGGGAGAAGTGAAAGGACTGGAATAATTTGACTGCTGCGGTCTTCCCGTCCGATTATAACTTGAGTATCTTTAACGCTAGAGTGAATAGGCTCTTAATAAGCTAGTGCACCTCACCATCAACGACTGCATCACTGCTTACCATCAGGTGGGATTGCTGTCAAGGACTAGTTTATGTTTATATATTTACCTAAAAAAAAAGTCACAAGATGATTTCACACCTCCAAAAAAAAAGGTATACACACCTCCATATTTCCCTCAGGTATTGGAAAATGTGTTTGCCATTCGTGTTAAAAAGCAAGACAGTAAAACTCGCCGGTTAATGGCATACTATGACGTCATGTACCAACAATACGAGTAGTACATACATTGTTATGTATATCCTTGAGCTGGTTCACTGAAATACCTCGGGAACAGAAAAAGTTACGGTTTGAACTGCTATAAACACAATACACAGGTTGGTGGCAGAAGTTTTAGTTTTTATTAGCTAGCGGTTTCGCCCGCGTATAAGTACAAAATTAGATCAAGGGAACATGCCCATAGGATAAAATAATCCCAAATCATGACACGGACATGGTCTACTCATGTGTCAAATTTCATCAAAATCCATTCAGTCATTTGGGCCTTCAAGCAAACATACAATGATAAGTAAGAAAGAAATATAAATATATATATGAAAAATAAGAAATACGTGTTTTTTTTGTTTGTAGGACGTAATCTCTGAAAAAAAGTACTTACAATATTTTACGTTCGATTACAATATTTTTTTCACATACATACATAGACTTCCAAGCGGGCAAAGCCGTGGAAAAAATCGTCATCCTTTATAGTTTTAGTGTGATGTGAAGTAATGTAGTGTACTCTTGGGCGGAGCGGGACTGCGTGTGACATTTACTGACTAAAACCACTCCTATATTTCCAATCCAGCGCCCTGAGTTTCCCATTCAGAAGCGAACCTCATCTGCTTAGCCTTTTCCCAACTATATTGGGGTTGGCTTCCAGTCAAGCCGGATTTAGCTGAATACCAGTATTTTACGAGGAGCGGCTGCCTACCAGACCTCCACAACCCATTGACTGGGGTAACACGGTACTTCATGGCAAGACTTTCAGAGGTCTTACCTTTACTCTCATTCAGAAGCGAACCTATAAACTTAAACTTCAACCCTTCAGAGCCTCTACGGTTTGCTGACAAATTCGGATTGGCTTACAGCATACCTGAACGTGTTTTCTTGCTCACAGAGGGGTTTTAATGTGTAAAGAATGTATGAGATTTCAAACAAAGCGATCTTGGCAAACACTACCACAACTTTAAACCCCATAGCATATCAATTCTCAACCCACAATTCCCAAAACACTAACATCAAATAAATTGACGCACACATACAAAACTTACACACACAAAAACATTCACTAGGGATCTAAAACTTCGAGTGAAACTTCTGAGACAAACTTGTACTATAGGGAGGTTATTTCTAATTCCCTCTGCACTCCTAAACGACCATTCTGATGGTCTGAAAGGGCAGTAGCATAATCCAAGTGGAGCCACCGATATGGGATTAGATCTTGTAAGAGCTCATTTAGGGTAGATCCGAAGTTAGACCTTGATACAGTTACGCATCAAGGAGATTGTTGTGGGTTACAATTACATACATATTTATTTTTACCGTCTGTTTTTTATACCTTGAGACTAAAATAACATTAGAATACAAAAGAACTGGCATCATTCCTATAGCAAGTTTGACATAAAAATGTGTCAATTTAGTCTCGGGTGTAAAAACAGACGATAGTATCATGATCATTTCTTAAATTTTATTTATTTTTGTATTTACTTCATTCTTTATCTCTTTAAATAAAAAAGTCGTGTGCGTTATTTTTCACCTATGTAAAAAAAATCGGTCACCGATTATCGGACGCGGGTGGGCAGCGTTATATTGAGTAAAACCCACTCCTATATTTCTTCTTTGCTTTCGTTCAAAGTATTCCGGCACCAAGGCAAAAGATGCTTAATGATTCCCCACCTAAGTACAACAACAAGCTGAGAATCGAGTCCACGAACCCCAGCTTTGCAATCACATTTACCATTTACGTCTACCTACTGAACCAAAGCAGCAATGTTTTAACAAACCACTCGAAGCTCTTATTTACTCCAAAAAAAAACCATTCCGCAAATATAGTAAATTTAATAAACTAAATGCAAAAGAATCCGGTAAGATTTTTACCCTTTTGTATATCAAAAACATCCCTTTGAAAATTTACTTTCTTTGCCTATACCTTTTAGCTTGTAATATTCAATAACTCAGACGTAAGAATCTATATTTGTATGTGTATGTATTGTGGCGATATAAAACACATTAAAAAGCGGGTACACACAGCACTCACGCTCAATTCAATATATTATAATATATCCGCACTCTGCCTAATGTGTGCGTCGAGATACCGCTCTTAACACGACATCCAATGTATAAATCTTCGAATAGAGATGAGATGAGATGAACGAAAAATGAAAGGTGCGTGACATTTTTATCGACATGTTCTACGCCCGTTTTCAATAACCTACCGCAGTTCATAGATAAATAGCTATCCCTGATAAACAGTAAGATTATATCTATCAATCCACAACTTTTGGTAGGAAATGCTAACCATCGGTAGGTTATAGGAAAGCAAGTAAGGGCAATAGGATAGATTTGTTTATCTTAAGTAGCTGTAAATTTAGATGGATAGCTTATTGGAAACGGGCGTTAAAGTAGACCTGGTCTGTTACTTTTAGGATTTGACGCAAATTGGTATCGAATACACCACAGTCTTGAGTTCTAACCCAGGCAGGGACTTTATTTTTGTGTTATTTATTCCATCATCACAGTTCTTAATTCATGAATCCCCGACCGGTCCTATGAGACCGCGCTATTATTGTTTTACTATTGTGTCTCGTTTTGTGAGTATGTGATAGGTTAAAACGGTAGAGGAAAATATCGTGAAAAAGCAGACGTGTCCTAAAACCAATAAATTGAAGACATGTGACCTCTACTAACCCGTATTGGCCTCATGTGATGGTTTACGGCCTTTCCTAAAGAAGAGGTCATTGTGAGTATTAAAATTGCTAAACTTACAAAACATACCTATTACTTATCTTTTTTTTTACTGATATTATAAACTAGTGCTTGACTTCGATCCCACCTGACGGTAAGCAAGGATGCAATCGTTGGTAGTGATGCACACTAGTCTATGAAGAGCTTATTCACTCTAGCCCTGAAGACACCCAAATTATAATCAGACGGGAAGACCGCAGCAGACAAATTGTTCCAGTCCTTCGATGTACGCGGTATAGACAATGAGGCGATACGCTTAGTCCAGACCGTAGAGGTTTCAATAACGTAAAGGTGGATAGAGTGCGTCTAATGAAAGCGTGACCTGGAGTTATTTTTTAAAATTTAATTGGCAACATTATTTAGCCGCAATTGTAAGAATTAAAAAGAATTGTGAAGTGTCAAGACATGATTGTCCTACTAGTTAGTAATACCACATACATTTTTTTTGGATTTAACCTCTTTTTCTCAGGTCGCGCTTTCATTAGACGGACTATAGAACTTTACACATTTTTAATATAACTTCAAAAACATAGCTAAACATAACACGACTCATCTCAAAGCTAAGCTAAGCGAGGAATGAGTCAGCTCCCTCCTCCGCGTCGCACATCCTCGCGGCTGATTCCTCAAGACGATGTACACTTACGTCGTGATTGAGTATAAACGCAAATTTTTAATGGCATTGCTTTATATTTAGGGCGAAGCCGCCTCTCTGGCTAGGGTTGGCAAAGGACTTATCTGTTTTTTGTTTTTATTTTTATTATGTTTAGTAAAAATCTTTACACTGTAGCTTAGATATTTACTAACTATGGTCTGTTTTTTATTCCCTGAGACTAAATTGACACAGGTTATGTCAAACTTACTATAGGAATGATGACAGTTCTTTTGTGTTGTAATGTCATTTTAGTCTGAGGTTATAAAAAAGCAGACGGTGATATTTTTAGGGTTCTGTCTGTACCTAAAGATTAAAAAGGAACCTTATTACTAAGTACTTGTTCACGTTGGAACGCGCGGGCGCGGTGGCGGGTGCGATCGCGAAGACGTAGCGATTTCGTGTTCATATTGACCGCCAGGCGTTTGCATCTGGCGACAAGTTCAAACGGTTTGAACTTACTGACGTCGCGGGTGGATCGCGCGCTCCGCCGCTCGACGTTCGACGTGAACACACAAAAGCGCCTCAAGCGTTTGATATAACCGTGAGCTCGCCGCGCGCGTCACTCGCTATCTTGCCCGCTAGTTAGACCGCACGTGCGTTTCGTACGTGAACACTTCTATATTGCGCCATGTGTTTGATATTTCGTGACCGCGCCCGCCACCGCGCCCGCGAGTCAACGTGAACAAGTACTAAGACTCCGCTGTCCGTTCGTACGTCTATCCGTCAGTCACCAGGCATATATCTATATATCATAAACTGTGATTGTTAGATGCAATTACAAAAACAATAAAAATACTAAAGACAAAATAAAATAAATATAATATTAATTTAATTGTATACAATAAACGAGATTTTAATTATTTTTTTTGTCATTTTTAGTTACGGACCGTACGGAACCGTGCGTGAGTCCGACTCGCACTTGACCAGTTTTTTTTACATTTAATTTTATTAATAACGTCCCTATTTTAGTTGTCCCTATCTCTATGCTAGGAAAGTCCTATGTTACAGTATAAAGTAATCACATATTACAATTGTTTTATTACAACATTTCTGATGTCGTTCAACCCTAGATTTACTGATCAGTCACTGCATGAGGCTGTTACAATCCGGCTATGTATCAGGTAAATATCCAAGTGTTTACTGAGCGTGATTTATTTCTCTACAAACCTTGCTATCTTAACGGTATATCTACTGGTTGCAAGCGTGCTTGCTTTAAACGGAGTTTGATCATCATCATCATGCCGATCAATTGTTCTGTGTCTGGGTGTAATTTGTATTTAGACATATTTAAGTATGTTTATCAGTTATCTAGCACTCATAGCACAAGCTCTGCTTAGTTTGGGACTAGATTGAATCCCGATTTAAGATGGTACGAGTGGGCGTGTCAAACTTTTACTGACAAAATCCTGTGGCCCTAGCGTTTTGTAGGTACCACTGCCTTTTTCTCAATTCTACATTTTTTCGACATTACAGTAATAGTACAATTAAAGTAGATCCGATTATAATTTAAATATCTTGAAGGCGAGAGTGAATATGTTCTTAATAAACTAGTGCGCCTCACCATCAACGATTGCATCACTGCTTACCATCAGGTGGCTTTAAGAGAGAGTTCACACTATAAGTAGTCATCATCTGCCTAGCCTTTTCCCAACTATATTGGGGTCGGCTTCCAGTCAAGCCAGATTTAGCTGAATACCAGTATTTTACGAGGAGTGGCTGCCTACCAGACCTCCACAACCCATTAACTGGGGTAACACGGTACTTCATGGCACGACTGGAGTCAGATTTACTGTCTTCTGACTATCCGTAACGACTGCCAAAGATCTCCAAATGACAGCCGGGACCTACAGCTTAACGTGCTTTCCGAGGCACGGAGGATACTCGTTATGTTAAGATGGTCACCCATCCACAGACCAACCTAGGCAAGCATTGCTTAACCTTGAAGATCGACCTGTGCGGCTGTTATTATTTAGCCACGAGCTCCTATCACTATAAGTAGTCACACATTGAAATTCTTTTGTTACAACATTTGTAACGTCGTTCAACCCTAGATTTACTGATCAGTCACTGGCTGAGGCTGTTACAATCCGGCTATGTATCAGGTAAATATCCAAGTGTTTACTGAGCGTGATTTATTTCTCTACAAACCTTGCTATCTCAACGGTATACTGGCTGCAAATGTGGCTGCTTTGCTCGAGGGGGGCTTAATCATCATCATTATCATCATCATCTGCCTAGCCTTTTCCCAACTAAATTGGGGTCGGCTTCCAGTCAAGCCGGATTTAGCTGAATACCAGTATTTTACGAGGAGCGGCTGCCTACCAGACCTCCACAACCCATTAACTGGGGTAACACGGTACTTCATGGCACGACTGGAGTCAGATTTACTGGCTTCTGACTATCCGTAACGACTGCCAAAGATCTCCAAATGACAGCCGGGACCAACGGCTTAACGTGCTTTCCGAGGCACGGAGGAAACTCGTTATGTTAAGGTCACCCATCCACAGACCAACCTAGGCAAGCGTTGCTTAACCTTGGAGATCGACCTGTGCGGCTGTTGTTATCTAGCCACGAGCTCCTCGCATCATCATTCATCATCATTATCATATCCAGTCTAATTTCAGTTCAGTGGCCGTGTCAAACTTTTACTGATAAACTCCACCTGTAACGTTCCAGGACTAAGGTGCTTATCTCTATCAAAATTCTGACCCCAGCGGGCATTGACCCTAATGTTTTGCTGAAATCTCTTTGAGGCGCGCGTAGAACACTAAGCGCCAACAACGACTTGGGCTTGGTCCTTACCTGACAGCAAGCTACCTATTCGTCATTTTCTAAGTACCTACCGCGATTTTTTTCTCTGTTTTACACCTTTTCAAAGGTTCACTAATTATTATAAAGCCGAAAGTTTGCGGGTGTGTTTTGTGTTTGTTACTTTTCGCACTCGAACTACCTACTAAATGAATTTGGCACAAAAGTAGACAATTTCCTGTCACATATTATAATTTGTATTTTCTAAGGAAATTTTTCAACCTTCACGCAGATAAACCTTTGGCAACGGCTAATAAAGATAAAAGTTTAGTGTTATCTTATTTAAATCTTTAAGCAGACAACCCTATCTTTAACCCCAGAAAATTGACCTCAAAGACGATGGTTACTTTCTAACGTGCGTTATTATCAATACACATTACATCCCGCCATCCCACGTGTGGATGGAGGTTCATCTTACATCCCCCACCCTGTCCTCCTCCCCTAGGGGGGAGGTGGGCTAATTACGTCCATTGTGGGGAAAAGAAAGTAATTGTCTCGTTTGTTCCCGTCAAATTGTGTCGTTCAGGATGTTATTTTTACCCAGAAAGGTGATGTTAGGTAAATTAATGTGGGCTTAGGTAATTTCTGGGTTTATAAGGTAATTTTGAGGATAGGTTAAATTGTGGTTAACTAGTAGAATTGTGTGTGAATAAAAGTAAATGTTTGTGTATTTTTGTAACACTAGTGAGCCGCTCCGCTCCACACGACTGCAAATTGGTTGTTGTCTAAATTTTTATTTTTTGTGCTAATATTTTGTTTTCCGACGATACTATTAGATCTAACGCAAATTGAGGAATTAATGATACTAAGGCTATTCGCACACGGCGTCGTATCGTAAGCGTATCGTAGAACGCGCGTAGTACGAAAGCAAAACGAGCAGGAACATGTTCAAACAAGTCCGCACACGAGGCGGTGTTGCAGCGTATCGTATGAGGTATTCATTGTCATTACGATAGTCGTAGCGTACTGGCGTAAAAAAGGAAGCGTACTGGCGTAAGTTTTAGAATTTGTGAGCCTAATCGAAATATTTCCTTGCCTATATAATTATTCAGTAAGTGATTACTCTAGGAAAGATGTAACGGAGAAAGCTTGGGCAGAAATATCGTTAAAAATGCGGAATTTATTATCATTTTCGTACAGTTCACGTGCAGCAACAAACAATCTTTTATTGTAATTATTTGCGATGTATGGATGGATCCAATAAGCACGTCGCTTTCTACTTCTAACGAAATCAGATAACAAGAAATCCTCTTCGTCTGAAGAGAAGGAAAGGTCATCAATAAATTCCCCAAACATATCTGGTACCTACTCTGGACGCCATGATTCCAACTGAGATATTACAAAACGATACGTCTACGCGACGATTCGTTTGTAGAACACTCCGCGTCTCGACTCGTCTCGACCCATGTGCGAAAAGCCTAAGGCTTTTCGCACATGGGTCGTAGGCGTAGTTGCCTCGTACGCGTATCGTAATTATGCTACGCGCACGAGACGCGGAGTGTTCTACAAACGAATCGTCACATAGACGTATCATTTTGTAATATCTCAGTTGAAATCATAGCGTCCAGAGTACCAGATGTGTTTGGGGAATCTATTGAGGACCTTTCCTTCTCTTCAGACGAAGAGGATTTCTTGTTACTTGATTTCGTTAGAAGTAGAGAAGCGACGTGCTTATTGGATCCATCCATACATCGCAAATAATTACAAGAAAAGATTGTTTGTTGCTGCACGTGAACTGTCAGAAAGTGATAATAAATTCCGCATTTTTGACGATATTTCTGCCCAAGCTTTCTCCGTTACATCTTTCCTAGAGTAATCACTTTATGAATAATTATATAGGCAAGGACATATTTCGATTAGGCTCACAAATTCTAAAACTTTTGCATTATGCATTATAATGTTTTTTTTACGCCAGTATGCTTCCTTTTTTACGCCGGTACGCTACGACTATCGTAATGACAATGAGCCCCTCATACGATACGCTGCAACACCGCCTCGTCTGCGGACTTGTTTGAACATGTTCTTGCTCGTATTGCTCTCGTACTACACGCGTTCTACGATACGCTTACGATACAATGCCCTGTGCGAAAAGTCTAACAGTATATAATTATTATGTTTACATAGTTTTTAGTTGGTTACAGTTTTTTTATTGTTATTTTGTTTTAGGCTAATAAGTACTTAGCCGACGCGGTTTTCACCAGCGCCCGCCGCGTTAGAGGAAATTATAAAATTATTCTATTCTATGTTTCTTTCCACGGCATACTTAGCTAAGAAATACCTGACTCGTCGAGTTAAAACTGCCAAAAAATAATGTCTAAAAGTTCAATTCTATTCTATTCTATTATTTGTTCTTTTTTTTCTCTGTGACCTCTCTCGCTCTAGGGCGAAGCGGGAGGGCCTGTCAGACTTTTACTGAATAATTTTTGAATTATAAACGCAGTCCTTATAGTTAACGCATCTTTTAGTTGAGTTATTTATACCATCTTTACTGTTGTACATATAAATATAAAAACTGAACAAAAAATCACACAAAAAATACCTAATTCAACTTCAAAACAAAATTCCTACAACACCCTACTCCCGTTAAAAATACTTTCTAACATATCTCAAAATCGCGCCAAAATGAGAGCTCCGAAGCAATTATCACATAATTTTAAAGACAAACAAAACGTGTAAGCCTCTTAGGCACTCCGTTAACAGCTCACCAAATTGAGCCGCTAAAATATCAGAGGGCCATCCCTCCTCATCAAATTCTACGGAAAACTCTTCAACCGAACCATATTTATTATTACTTGGCCCACGTAAGGTCTTGTCTTTAGCTAAAAATAATCTGTTTTGAAGACCCTTGTTTAGCCCTCTTTCGGAGAATATGTCCTCTTTCGGAGGTCCTTGGGTAAACTCTTAAAATTTATTGATTCGTTCGTTCCTTGGTTAATTTAATTAGATGTATCTTACCGCGTTATTGCACAGACTGTGAGTTTATAATATGACTAGGAAGATTGTCAATTTGTAAACTGTTTACTCTCATTAATTCATGAATCCCCGACCGGTCCTATGAGATCGCGCTGTTATTGTTTTACTATTGTGTCTCGTTTCGCGAGTATGTGATAGATTAAGAAACAAACATATTTATTGTGAACTAGCTTCTGCCAGCGGCTTCGTCTTCGTGGATATAAGTTTTTCTATACAAACTTTGGAGAACCCTTTTCGTCACCTTTCGGGGACAATTTTGGAAAATCGTCTGTAAGTAATTGCCTACGTCATAAAAGGAAATGCTGTGCCAAATATCACAATCCTAGTCCCAGTAGTTTCGGCTATGCATTGGATATATCAGTCCGTTAGCTTCTCTTTTTATATTATTATCATTAGCATTATCGACCTTGTAATGTTCCCACTGTTGGGACTCAGGCCTCCTCTCTAGAAAAAGGAATGGGCTGTAATCCACCACGCGGGCCAAGTGCGGATTGGTGGATGTCACATGTCTTCGAATTTTTGGTTCTAGGACATGCCGGTTTCCTCTCGATGTTTTCCTTCACCGTTTTGTTCTCTTTTTATATACATTGATATAATTATGTTATATAACTAACCCGACAGACGTTGTCCTGCCTTAGCAATAAACTAATAAAAACACGATGATTAAATAGTCTTCTTATTTTTCTAATTTTCTGCGCACTTTTCCTAATTTTCCGTTCCATAAGAACTTTCTCCTAACAATAACAGCAAACACAACAAAAAATGCATTAGTGAAATTGGTCCAGTTGTTTCCTTGTAATGACATGCCCACACGTGACCAAGAGAAATAGGAATTCCTTTGTTTTAACCCAAACAAGTACAAGGAAGAAAATAATTTATTTGGCGATAGTCACCAGACACCTACGTAATAATAATAAGACGATAAAAAAACTGTCATTAGATAAGTGGTAGTCTAGTATCCACTGCTCTCAAAACGGTGTAGGAGCAAAAATTCGAAGATCTGTTACATTCACCAATCCGCACAGGACCTGCGTGGTGTTTTGCCCATTCCCTCTTAGAGAGAAGTCCTGATGCCCAACAGTGGGCGCATTACAAGGCCGATTATGCTTTGCTTATAGTCATTAAAACAAACAATAATATTGTGTGTAGGTACCTCATGGCAGTGCCAAAAAAGGTTAATTTCAGTAATGTTGACCAGAAAGCTACTGCCTAACACTGATCTTCTAGTAAACCTACGAAAACTTGAATCCCAACATTTAAAGTTTTTCCACCATCCAACATAAATGCACACTTCAAAACTCATAAAACTCAAACGTCAAACTTGCCGTTTCAACTCGCCATTCTGTCCCAAATGACATTCAAAATAAACTCGACCAAGATCCCCCCTCTTCTCTCAAATTAGTCAACTAACTTTTACGACCCCCCGTTCATTAAGTAATAGGCACTTTTTCCTGATATTTACATACAAATGGACGTCCTCGTAACTGTCATTTAAGGGTCGGTACACATCTGACGCAAATGCGTCGCGTATTATATCGGTCGCGTAACGCCAAAACGCAGCGTTGGAAGGCCTCCCACAAGGTGGACCGACGACCTGGCGAGAGTCGCGGCAATCCGATGGATGCGAGAAGCACAGGACCGGTCGCTTTAACGACGCTTGGGAGAGGCCTATGTCCAGCAGTGGACGTCTTTTGACTGCGATGATGATGATGAACGCCAAAACAGGCAAATGTATAATAAAACATTCAACCCTTCACACCTAATCGATGATACGTTAGGGCGTCGAGCGTACAGCGTCTGTTATGTTTCCGTCAACGCATTGTCGGTCGAAATAAGAGCCAGTTTTGCCCATTTTGCATATTTTTCGCTAGATTTTGGCATCTGTCTAGCGATAAAAGTGTTCAAGAGCCTCCCAAATAGCTATTGTTTCGATGGGCTTCATTTTAAAATTCAATATCGCACAACACAACCGCTCTGTAGATGCTGAACAGACAAACTGATTAGAAGCTTAATTCATGAATCCCCAACTGGTCTCATTGGACCGCGCTGCTATTGTTTTACTATTGTGTCTCGTTTCGCGGGTATTGATAGGTTAATAGGAAAGGCTAATTTGACGGAATAGACACGACCGATGATACGCTCGACACATTTTAGGCTCGCGTCGAGCATACAGAGTACTAACGCATCATCAATCGGTTAGGTGTGAGAAATTGAATGCTTTATTTAACACTTGCCTATTTTGGCGTTACGCGACCAATAATACGCGACGCATTTTCTGTCAGATATGTACCGACCCTAAGGCCACCGGACCAGGCTCCGATAGTAGTGAAAACGTATTCAAATTAATGGCCTCTGAAAACTAGGAAGTAGTTTGAGGACATAACATTTTCTTCTGCAAATTTTCCTTTAGAAATATTACGCTATTATGTCTCAGGAGGAGAGGTTCCTCTGAATTGATGTTACTTTTAAGTCTACAGTATTTATTATGAGTTTGTAATTACTGTTCGGAGCGAGGTTGAGAGTTTACAGGATATTTTTGAATGTATAAATTTTCAGCACACTAGGTAACTCCACTAATTAAGTGAATGCATACCAGAAACACACATTGCACATTGGCACATTGCTCGTAGAACGGATGGTCGATAGGGACGGAAGATTCTGGAGTAGCGGCCACGTACCGGAAGGCGCAGCGTCGGAAGGCTTCCCACAACGTAGATCGACGACCTGGCGAGGGTCGCAAGAAACCGATGGACGCGAGACGCACAGGACTGGTCATTGTGGCGACGCTTGGGGGAAGCCTATGTCTAGCAGAGGACGTCTTTCGGCTGAGATGATGATGATATTACCAGAAAAATGAATGCTTATGTGTATTGTCATTTTGAACTGGGTGAAATTGGTTAGGTTAGAAATGTAGGTACGCTACTTCTTTTTTTTACATTAAACGATGTTCCAAAATGTAAACGATTTAAATTAGATGATTAAAAAAATTATAAACATATTCAATGTTTGTAGGAATTGTTAGATATTCTACCAAATACTCAAAAGTTTTTCATTGCATACTCGTTAATTAAAGTTAGTTATTTAAGTAATAAGCTACCTTAGTAATCTATTGTTTACTACGTTTTAGTAGTACCTAATATAGAGTCACTAGCTTGTGCCAGCGGTTTTGCTTGTTTTGATCGTAGATGTGCCAAATGTCATCCAAATCCATTTCCGATTTTGATTCGGTTTTCACTAATAAAAATAGCAATAACCTAAAAAGGGTTTGTAATTTGCAACTGAGTACCGTCGTATATCATCTAATGACTTCTCATGTTAGGGTAGAGCGGGAGAACGTGCCAGACATTTACTGACTAAAATCTCAACTTTTGCTGGCTAAAATTAAACTGAGTCTCTTTTTGATGTGCGCGTGGACTACTACGCAAAGTCAATGACTTGGACACCAGTAGAATGCTACTTCATCGCTAAGTGACAAAGGCATTTTATTTGACACAGGCAAAACCACTGGCAGAAGTTAGTATTGTATAAGACCACCGTACCTGTCAGTCCACCTATCAATGCTTAACTCCGGACAACTCCAATATTCTGAAACAAACAATAAACAGTCTGTTAATGAGGTAATGTCTAGAATTCCTCTCGTTCAGCAAATGAGGCTGGAACTGTTAAGGCGTATAGTGTCTTGAACATCTAGCCAGAGTTAAATGTTTCCTGATAGCTTTAACCTAGGGGTCTTTAAGTCAAAAGTGAATAAGTCGACCACATCATCGCTTACCATCAAGTCAGATAGTGGTCAAATGCAGGCCTATCATATAAATGCATTTAATTCCGGCCAGCACCGCCCGGATAGAACTGAACTTTAAATACATTGTCTTTAAGAAAAATTTACGGATTTATTATTTAAATCCATCTGAAGACTTAGCCTATTTGTTTTGTTTAAACATATTTCTAAAGTTTGGAAAGAGTAGGAAAAACAAGTGAAAAAATATCATCCGAAAAAATCATATGTTGCAAATGTTGTTTAGGAGTTTATAAAGGTCGTAATTTTTTAAAAACATAATTATATTTTTTCAAACCTAACATTTCATTGACCAAGCCTACCCAAGGCTTCAGAAAGCCACTGTTTTATGACACTGTTCGGGCGCTAGAACCTTAACTCAGCCTACATCTTTCCCGACCAGTCACAGAGAGGTAACTTTACTTGTTCGAACGAGCACATTGGCAACTGTCAAACTTTGACGTTTGACTCTGAGAATGGCACTCTCATTGTCTAAATTGCGTACTTTAGAAGTTTGTAGGTCAGGTGGATTTCTTCTGTGAAGTGGGAACTACGTTAAGGTAGTTTTGGTGTTTAGCGACTGCGACAAGCGACTGCGGACGCGGGTCGCGGGTCTTTTTTTTTTAAATGTTTATAAACTAGTGCTTGACTGCGATCCCACCTGATGGTAAGCAGTGATGCAATCGTCGATGGTGAGGCGCACTAGTTTTTTTAAAGCCTATTCAATCTAGCCTTGAAGACACCCAAATCATAATCGGACGGAAAAACCGCAGCAGGCAGATTGTTCCAGTCCCTCGATGTACGCGGTATGAAGGACGAGGCGAAACGCTTAGTCCGGACCGTAGAGGTTTGGACAACGTAAGGATGGATACCCGCCGTACGACGGCTTGTCCGATGGTGGAAAGGGATAGGATCCGATGATGGAGGAGGTGGAAAGGGTCTGCTTAGTAACTGCAAGAACATAGATGTGTTTCAGGCAGTAAAAGTCAGGTGAGCCCTCTCGTTCCAGCCAAAGCCGAAACTACTGGAACTAGGAGCGTGAAATTTTGTAAAAGGTTTCCATTTATGACGTAGGCGAGCTCTTAGAAAGGATTTTCCAAAATTCACCCTCTAAAAGTATGAAACAGGGGTCCGAAATTTACAAGTAGAAACCTACTTTTACGCGGGTAAAGCCGCTGCAGCGCTGGCAGAAGCTAGAATTGTAATAAACACATTTCTCTCCTAAGCATCACGTCACGTCAAAGTAAAGAATGTGATCAAAAAAATCTTGTCTACCTATAAATTTTTTTTTACCAATACCTTTGTCAACCTATTTACATTGGACAGTTACCTCTAACTAAACCCACATTGGTGAGCGATTACTGTCGTCCAGTGTAAAGGGGTCGAGAGGCAAGTGTAGCATGTAATGTAGTTAGCGCATACTCGGCTGGAATGCTTGCGCAGAGCTCGGAAACAATGGGTGCTGAGGTATATACATACGTGTGTATATATGATCAGTAGTGGGCAGTGGTGTTTGTGGATTATTAGGATGGAAAAGGATGTACAAGTATTTATTTATTTAACAATTAAAAAAACACATAAGTTACCTAAATCTTACATTGGATGCCAGAGTTCATCGAACTATCCTGTGCAACTCCCATTCATCGCATTCCTGCTATTTTCACCAGGACGTTGGTCATATTGTAGCTAATAAGTATCAGAAAGAAAGAAGAAAACAGCACAAAACATAAGATGAATAAACCAAAAATGGATGAAGAACGAATAAATCCAAACAAAAATGTATTAAAGAACGACCAATAAGGAAGGAAAGAGCAAACATTTACATTGGACTAATGCAGACACCAAGCACTAAAAAGCAGTTTAAACCAAGTCAAGTACACGGGTACATTACATCCAGCTTTCGTTGTGCATCAATCAGGTATTGTCGTAAGCGTCTTCTAAAGGTACCCATCGTATTGGTCACTCTGATAGGGGGCGGGAGGTTATTCCACACCTTAGAAGCCGCATAACGAAAGCTGCCCCTAAAAGCAGTTGCTATCAAATTCTATGAAGTAACGAAATATAGAAATCTATCAGTTTCCATTTCCACGCTTCTTAAAAATCACCCCCTTATGCACTATCTCAGAAAACTAATTCCAGTCTACCAATATTTTTCTGAAATACTTTATTACTTTAGATTCCGCCCGTACAAGGCGCAATCCTCAGAACAGTAATGAGCCCACAATAAAACGAATCCAATCTTCCACAGTAAACAAGAAGCGTAAATAAATACTAAATCCTAGGTCACAGATAATACCTAACTAGGTCATATCGTATGTGCCTAGAGATGAAATTTTACAATCTCATATGAAACTGTTATGGTTTTTCATTTTCTTAGATACTTATTTTCGGACCTGAATAAGAAAGGAAAAATACAAGAAAGATTATGAAAAGACAAAAGGAAAGAATGTGTTCTGAAAAACTGAAAAAATCTGTGATAGCTTTAAATCATCATTTTCATCTGCCTAGCCATTTCCCAACTATATTGGGGTCGGCTTCCAATAAAGCCGGATTTAGCTGAATACCAGTATTTTACGAGGAGCGGCTGCCTACCAGACCTCCACAACCCATTAACTGGGGTAACACGATACTTCATAACAAGACTGGAGTCAGATTTACTGGCTTCTGACTATCCTTAACGACTGCCAAAGATCTACAAATGACAGCCGGGACCTACGGCTTAACGTGCTTTCCGAGGCACGGAGGAAACTCGGTATGTTAAGATGGTCACCCATCTCCTGACACACCACGAGCTCCTCTGATAGCTTTAAATACATTCTTAAACTAAATAATTAAATTATTCTTAGGAATGCTTCGTCGCTCACCATATCAGGTGGAGGCAAAGAAGGAACAGTTTTAGTCAGTAGAAGTCTCACTCCCGCCCGCTCCGCCTTAGAGCGGGAAAAGTCATATCGATTATTTCCAACTTAAAAAAAAAAACATATAGTGGGAAATAAGAAGAGAGGAAGACGCATTTATACCATTTTCTATACAAACAAATACGCAATTGTTCGCCAGGTCCCAAAAAAAAGGCCACATTTTGAGTTCCGTACCATCTGTCACCAAACAAGTGAACGGAACCAGCCGACCGCAAATCCAACGGGAAAAATATACCAAAACACATCAACCCCGAATCAGGGTGTGTTTCCAGTGAGGCAGAGCTGAGCGGAACGAAGCTGAGATGTGGGGAGTGGTGAGTGTTATTAAAGCGGAGTGTACCTAGTGGCATGAGACGGAGAGAGAGAAGTGAAATAGAGCCTTGTGCCCCGATTTGTTAAACTCAATCTCTCAAAGATATCATATATCATAAATAATACAAAGAACTTTGCACATGGGCTTGCAGACGACGAGTAATAGGTAGCTCGCCATCCAGCCGTCCGGTAATCATCTGGACCGAGCCCAAATTGGTAGGCTTTGCAAGGACCTGAGCTGGGCCTCTTTTTCTGGGTTCTCTTATGAAATGAAAATCCGGGGTCCTGAAACGAAAGGCAAAGAAGGAGGAAAAGAGATAGGAGTGGGTTTTAGTCACTAAAAGTCTGACACACCCTCCTGTTCCGCCCAAAACGGGTGAAGTCATTTTGATAATTTCCCACACGAAAAAAAAACACTACAGAAGCGGAGCGAATATTTAAGCATACACCGCTAAGCTCCGCTCCGCTCATCTCATCAAAACGCACCCTTACGCGTGGTCGCGATGGATACAAATGGTCTCACTTCGCCTACAGGGCCAGAGATAGAAAACAAGTGGTCACAATTAATATAATATCGGCTGGGGAATAAATTGTGGGTTGTGCCTCTCTGCTAACAATCTGATTAAATATAAACTTGCTGAGGATTGTGGTGGAAGCCGAGAAACCTAATTTTGCCCGCGGATTTACTTGCTCTGTGGTTGTGATTTGAGTTGGGGAATAGAGTTTATGGTTGTAAAAATTTAATTCATGAATCCCCGACCGGTCCTATGAGACCGCGCTGTTATTGTTTTACTATTGTGTCTCGTTTTGTGGGTATGTGATAGATTAATAAAACTGCTTTGTGATTTAACCATTAGCATTATCGGTCTTAATGGGACTCAGGCCTCCTCTCTAGAAGAGGGAATGGACCGTAATCCACCACACGGGCCCCGTGCAAACTGGTAGATGTCACATGTCTTCGAATTTTTGGGTCTAGGACATACGGAACCGGTATGTCCTAGACCAATCCAATCCAATCCTTAAGATGTTTTCCATCACCGTTTTGAAATCAATAAAACAATTAACAAAGCAGTGTGCCTGGCCAGATTTGAACCTACAACTTGGCAGTTACCTCTGGGCCACCACTGCTCCGCTTTGAGATACGAAAACTTTTTTTTTCGTGTGTGAAGCACTAGCGTAGCTATCGATAGTTGATTGTAAAGGCCTACATTTTTTTAATATTTAAAATATTCCTGAAATCGTTATTCTCCTACTGTGAATTCTGCATAACGTAACGATTCGCCCATCCTAGCACAACAGCGTTACCGAAAAACAGAGAGAAAAACAGACCGCATGTCACAAGTTCCATTTACCCACATCGACTCAAAAAAAAAAACAAAAAATTTCAGCCTGAAATGCCAGATCTAAACAAATATAAAAGCTAACTGTTGAAACAATAGACATAATATATTACAGACTTCCCATTCTTCAGGCCAAAAATCACCAGCCCATCTAATTTAACAGTCAAAACGAAACGAACCGTATTTCCTTTGTCATTAAATCCATTTTACGTTAACCAGCGTATGGAGCCTAAATTTTTGTGTCGAATAAAAAAATGTATTTCATAAATTAACTGTTTGTATACAATACTAGCTGTCCCCTGCGGTTTCACCCGCATTTTTCGTTACTGCTCCGCTCCCGTGAGTTGTAGCGTGATAGTATATAGCCTATAGCATTCCTCGATAAATGGGCTATCTAACACTGAAAGAATTTTTCAAATCGGATCAGTAGTTCCAGAGATTACCCCTTACATACAAACTTACAAACCTACAAACTTACAAACTTTACCTCTTTATAATATTAGTATAGATAGTATAGATAGATGTATATATATATATGTATATGTTGTGTATGTTTGTCGGTGCGTTTACTGTTTAGTTGGAAGGTGGCCAAAACTGTGGACAACTACTATTATGACTATTATGTTTTAAAGACAATATGGTTTTGATCTGACCATTAGCAGATTAACTAGAGGAGAAAGCTTCTAAAGCTTTGACGGTAAGTTTAATGCAGTGATAAAGCGATTGGCTGCTACGCTGTGAGAAGCAGGTTCGATTCTCTTACGGAATACATATTTTCTACCGGTTTCATTTCGGGGAGTGTGCGTCAGAATTACATAGCCTAATTCCACCAAGCCCGTTCTATCATCGAACCACTAGGCATACGGTGATGCGCCACCGGTACATGGTGGACATCTCACTTACATGTAGAATACTGTTTTTGAACATATTTATTGTGCGTATAACTTAGAAATGAATAGCATAAACTTTATTGTACACCAAAAGAAGGCCCGTGAAAAAAAAAATTGAAAGCTGCCGGAATCTGTGCTTCCTGATGGCAACAACCTGGGGATCACTAAATAGATTACTAAGACTTCTAGGTAAACGTTCTCCATCATCGACCACATCATCGCTTTCCATCAGATGAGATACTGATCAAGCGCAAACTATATCCTACTCCTAGGATACTTTTTATCTAAGGAGTATGTTCCTATGGGATTTTTTTTTTATTAGGGAATCATCAGAATGACTTCTCTAACTCTTGGGTGGAGCGGGAGGGCGTGTCAGAGTTTTAATGACTAAACCCCACCCCGTTCCTTCGTTGTCTTCGATCTGGAGACATGTTCCTATGGTATAATTTTCTACTTCCACGCAGAGGAAGCCGCACGCATCTTTGATTTCTCTCCTTACATCGAAAATCACGTTTAATTCGCATTTATCCGAAGATGTATCTTCGAAAGCTCATAATACTGGAAGACTAAGCATTCGTACACACCTGATTACATTATCAAATAATATATGTGTTGGCACAAGATGCCGATTACGGTGGAACTCCTACTTAAATAATGTAACTCTGTACTGTAGCAAAAACGAAATATTTTTAAACTAAATAAATGCACAAAACGAAGTTGAAGAAAAAACGGGGCAAGTGTGAGTAGCACTCGCACACTAAGGATTTGGTACGAACTCATTATCTACCTAGCCTTTTTCCCAACTATATTGGGGTCGGCTTCCAGTCAAGCTGGATTTAGCTGAATACCAGTATTTTACGAGGAGCGGCTGCCTACCAGACCTCCACAACCCATTAACTGGGGTAACACGGTACTGCATGGCAAGACTGGAGTCAGAGTTACTGGCTTCTGACTATCCGTAACGACTGCCAAAGATCTACAAATGACAGCCGGGACCTACAGCTTAACGTGCTATCCGAGGCACGGAGGAAACTCGTTATGTTAAAATGGTCACCCATCCACAGACCAACCTCGGCAAGCGTTGCTTAACCTTGAAGATCGACCTGTGCGGCTGTTATTATCTAGCCTACGAACTAACTTATGTAAATAGTTTGATCCTAATCGAAAAAAAAGTTTTTTTTTATGAAGTAATTACACAATTTTCAGATTTATTCCTATACTTTCGCATAAAGACCATGCCTTTCACGGTTCTAGGTAAACAGGAAATACCCTATGAATTTTGATTCCCTGAAGAGAGCCGCTTATTTTTTTCGTCTTTAACTAAGCAGTTTCATTTTCTCATAGCTTCAAGGGACCGTAAACCTGACTATTATGATTTTAATTTTAACTCGATACCTTCACACAGTTCTGAGATAAGTAAAGGATCTTAACAGACAGACAGACTAACAACAATGTAATTCTATAAGGACTTCGACGTTTTTCCATTTTAGTTGCGGAACCCTAAAAACTTAAATAAGAACACCCAATTCCAACAGCCTCTTGCTCAGCAGACCATCTCCTAAGCTAAGGTTACCGCAGCCCAAAAAGATAAGAAATCGCCCCTTGCCAAGACATGCCTGATATTTTTTTATTATATTTACTTCTGGTATTCGTAAGGGTGGTGTACGACTGGCATTCAGCCAATGCAGTTCCCACAATAATACTATGAAAGCATTGGATATATTTTGTATTCGTTCCAAGTCCTTTTTACGCAGGATTCTGTACGAAAGCAGGCTTTTCGGGAATATTGTTTAGGGGTTGGCTATGCAAAATATTGATATCGTTTAGGTACGTAGGATTGCTTGATAAATTGTCGTCTAATGGGGTGAATTTTCCTTCGTTTATGGATACCGACAGTTGGACTGTGCCGATATAATTTGGAAAATACATTTACCTCAATGCCTTAAAATTAAATGGCGACGAAACGAAAGTGACACTTGTGACAATTTCTTCAAAAATTACGAAAAAAATTAAACCCAAGCAACTGAGATATCAACGCACAGCCAAAATAACTAGATTTAATTCATGAATCCCCGACCGGTCTCATTGGACCGCGCTGTTATTGTTTTACTATTGTGTCTCGTTTCGCGGATATTGATAGGTTAAGAACGTAAAGTTTTGTAGAAGGTTTCCTTACTGACTTTCCTGGCTTTTATGTCGTATGAGCACTAAGAAAGAACTTTTTAAAATGCAGTTCCTGAAGGGACGAAACGGGGGTCCCAAGTTTGTATAGACAAGTCTTTTTTCACGTATGCGAAGCAGGTGGCAGCAGCTAGTCATTTAACAAAATGTGTAGCTACCCAGTGGACTAGTAGAAAGACAGACAAAAGACACAATAATCATATATATTTTTTTATAACATAATATAACATAAACTAGTGCTTGACTGCAATCCCACCTTATGGTAAGCAGTAATGCAATCGTTGATGGTGAGGCGCACTAGTTTATTAAGAGCCTATTCACTCTAGCCTTGAAGATACCCAAATTGTAATCGGACGGGAATACGGATATCATCATAACCGTCTCAAAAAGACAACAATTTAGACAATTCCCAGTACAAAAACATGGCGCTTAACACAGCTCAGATTAAATTTCCTCAGCGCGCCTCCCAACCGGTGTGTGAATGCACAATATTATTATTTTCACTCCGCGTCGTAACTGAGGGGGACATTTTAATTTGTTTTGTCACTACGTATTATTGTGTTAGTTTTCGTATTATTGTAGTGGCCATTCTCGCTAATGTATTGCAGCTATAAAAATGAGAACTTAATTTAGTTTAAAACTTGCTGTTGCCAGCGGTTTTGTCTGATTGTAGAAAATTATGCAATGGAAACATACTCGATTATTTTATTTATTTATTTATTAAATACTTTTTCGGCACAGAAGTACAGAAGTGAACTTAATGCTTATTATTAGAACTGGAACAATTTGCCTGCTGCGGCGGCTATTCTCGTCTGATTTAGAATTTGGATGTCTTCAAGACTAGAGTAAATAGGCTAGGTTTGATAGGCGACTAATTTATTATGAATAAAGCCTGGTATTCATGGTAAACATTTCTTTAACAACAGTTGATCAACGTTGTTGATGAACGGCAAGAATGTTGCTGGAAACTTTGTTTAAATCAGTATGGGTTGTCCACACGGCAGTCCGCTCATCGAGCGAGAGCTTGTCAACATGCTGTTGTCAACTCTGCAACACACAGTGTTGCCAGCAACATGTTGATAGCAACTCCGCAACACGTTGATTCAACTTTGTTGCTAAACAAATGTTTACCATGAATACCAGGCTTAAATTAGTGCGCCTCAACATCAACAATTGTATCGCTGCATTGCATACATACAAACTTTCATGTTCATAATAAACTGGTGTACAATAAAATTTAGGCCCACGCACTAAACATATTGTCACGACTATTTTTTACCTAAATAAAAACCATTTTTAATGATATTTCTCCCTATCTAGGACGATGCTTCTTAGCATTTCCTAGATCGGAATTTAGTCTAGATTTGGCTCGATTTTTAAAAGACCTATTTGAACCCCCAAACGTCAATGTGAACACACGGGGCTCACTTTGGATAACGCCCCAACTGTCATCTGAACACAATTGGATCACAATTGATCGGTCACCAATGGTCTCTGTTTATTTAGAGTTTTTTTGCACGTAGCAACACGTTCTGCATTTAATTGAACTAAATGGTTCATTCAATCTTTGGATCAAAAATATAGTGATCGAAGATTCAATCACAATTTTAATCTTTTTGACGTTTGGCGAGTTTCCTAATTAAACAGGTACGCAATTTTCTAAGAGCCATTATGACTCCATATTTTGACTTTCAATTTATTAATTATCCACCCAAGCATGTTATCACGTCGTAACTTTTATTTTTATTTAAGGCTCTTAAATGTCACATGATGGTTTATAAACCTAAATATAATTTCGTCTGATGTTGTTTTCCTAGTAAGTCCCACGCATTTTATTGATTTAGCTGAGCATGGAGATCCTAGTATTATAATTATGTATGGTAAGCCACCTTTTTGTATGATGTGGAAAATCAGCAACTGCTTTCCCTCTCTGGGCGAAGCGAGAAGGAAAGTCAAAGCCTCTCTCTGTCACTCAAAGGCTTTATCATCATCATTCTTCATTTCAGCCCAAAGAGATCCACTGCTGGACATAGGCTTGCCCCAAACGTCGCCACAACGATCAGTTTAGCCAGACAACTACACAGCAGTTGCCTGGAGCTGGTTTTCAACTAAACATTTGAGTATACGAATCAAAATTAGTTTTACTAAGTGCACAGCTAATCTAACAACTTTATAAGTCGAAAAATGAACGTAGGTACAGGATAAACTTAAAAACCTTTCTATTTCACACGCCATTGTTAATATTTTCTCGAAAAAGATAGTAGAAAACTAGTGTAAACTCTAAAGATGTATGCTCACACAAAAGCTTCTAACTCCCACGCAGGCAGACAGAGTAGTTTGTTCTTCGGCTAAGAACTAAGAATTGTACAAGATATCATAATGGGTATGAAACATTATACCCCTTGCATCCTACGCACCCTGTACGCATGCTATAAAATGCCAAGAACATAATAGATAAGTAGAGGAGCTCGTAGCTAGATAATAACAGCCGCACAGGTCGATCTTAAAGGTTAAGCAACGCTTGCAAAGGTTGGTCTGTGGATGGGTGACCATCTTAACATACCGAGTTTCCTCCGTGCCTCGGAAAGCACGTTAAACCATAGATCACGGCTGTCATTTGTAGATCTTTGGCAGTCCTTACGGATAGTCAGAAGCCGGTAAATCTGACTCCAATCTTGCCATGAAGTACCGTGTTACCCCAGTTAATGGGTTCTGGAGGCCTGGATTGACGAAAAAGAACCCCGAGACCCTGAAATTAGGGCGAAGAAGGAACAGGAGTGGGTTATAGTCAGTAGAAGTCTGAAACGCCCTCCCGCTTCGCCCAGAGGTAAAAAGAAACTTTTCGTTACATAATTTCTACCTTTCTACTCCAAAATACATGTCACATTATAAAACCCTGAGCCCGCTTGACTTATTCACACTATCAACTAGTCAAAACAAAACGTCACTACGTTGTACCCAAAAACAACATCAGAAAAAAAAACTACCTTTTTTATAATTTACACCCACTTCTGTGTTACAGGTCCCACCACCACCGTAGGCGCAGGCTTGCGGACGGCGAGCAATGGGTAGCTCGCCGTCCGGACGTCCGATAACAGTCCGGACCGAGCCCATACCTTCGACGGTGCGCATTGTTCCATGCGTGCGTCAAAGAAATGTCAGCAAACTGTAGGAGCCCGACAGGGTGGAAGCCTACTGGGGTCTGGGTTGACGGAAGAGAACCCGGGAACCCTGGAATTAGGGCAAAGAATGAACAGGAGTGGGTTTTAGTCAGTAGAAGTCTGAAAAGCCGTCCCGCTCCGCCCAGAGCGGGAGAAGTCATTTGAGCCATAAACAAAAGTTCTTCATTACATAATTTAAACCTAACTAGTCCAAAATACACGTCAGATTATAAAACCACGAACCCACTTCACTTATTCACGCTACCAACTAGTCAAGACAAAACGTCACTACGTTGTACCCAAAAACAACATCAGAAAAAAAAACTACCTTTTTTAAAATTTACACCCTCTTCTGTGTTACGGGTCTCGGCGAAATTTATGGTCGCCGCCGTAATATGATTCGAGAGGAAAGTAATGAAACAACATCTCGTGCAAGTAGCTCCGTAGGTAGGTCGTTGGTACATCTTTTTAGGGTTCCGTACCTTGAGAGGAAAAAACCGATATTCGTTGGAGTGTCCCAAGTGCCTAAACACCTGCACTTTGGAGGATTTAATGAATGCCACCGATGCTGCAATTAACGTAGCTACCTACTGGTCCCAAACAATCTAAAGAGTTTACCTTCGATTCGAAAAGAAGAAGATGAAGAAGAGGAAAAAACGGAACCCTTACCTAACCTAACCCCGAGCCCTGGTGGCGGCGATAATATAGGATCACTTTGTTTTGCGTCTGTCTGTTTGTCTGTCAAGACCTTTTATCTTAGGAACGCGTGGTGGTATCAAGTTGAAATTAAAACTATATACTCAAGTCTGCAGTTCCTTGAAGCTGTGCGAAAATAAAACTTGTAAGTTAACGAAAGGAAAAGATACGGCAGTTTATGTCGCAAAAAAACACTCTCAAGGGAATCAAAATTCATAGGGTAGGTACTTTTCGGTGACCTAGAATCCTGAAAATCAGCACAAAGCAAGGTTCCACGGCACATATATAGGAAAAGCCTGAAAATTGAAAATTTGTAGTTAAGTCATAAGAAAAAAAAAATGAAAAATCTTCAAGACTCGATCCGGGAATTAATCTTTTTTCATAGATAACTTGGTACGGAAACCTCAGTGCGCGAGTCCGACTCGCACTTGCCCGGTTTTTTTTTATACTGCGGCAATAAGGCTTTAATGGAGGATGCGTCAACTTGAATTATGGGAAGGAGTTGCGAATAATACTGAAGAAAATGAGGACGAGCAGAGAATCTGTCGTATTTGAAGAAGATGTGTCGAAATGTCCCGACTGAGCAGTGGTAGCCCCGTGCTAACTTTTTTTTTCGGAATGGAAATCCTCATAGATGTCCTCCGCCCTCGGGTGGGTGGAGGGGTCTGTCAGACTCTTACTGACTAAAAACACCCCGGTGTTCCCTCGTACACTTGCATTGGGGCGGCGGGTGCAGTTTGACTTCCGCTAGCCCGGACTAGTGGTGACCCGGTCCTTGTGGGTCCCATCCCGTATTGGAGAGTAGCAGCTCTTTTATACATCTACGAGAAGCGTGGAACACTACGCGACAACATCTCGGGTCCAGATTGATGGGCCGATAGATGAGCCCAGTGGTAACTGGCCCAACTTGTAAGTTGTAAGTCACGAGTTCAAACCCAGATTAGTGAGATTGACCTAACTGATTTTTTAATTTTTATTTTCAATTTTGTGTTTTTTGTTTCTCTATTTTTATAATGTGTTTTTTGCTAATGTGTTGTGTCTGTGGCGAATAAAAGTTTTCTATTCTATTCTATTCTATTCTAAATAGCCGTTTCTTCCTAGACTCTTCTAGCCGGAAAAGGTTTCTCTCTACTTTTTTCACCTACAAATTTATTTAAACCTCTTTTGTTTACTAATTTATTACTAAAGTTAGTGTTTAGTAGGTTTTAGTCCACATAATTATAGCTAAAGGTAGCCTTTCGAACCGAGCGTCTATAGCGTCAGTGACGACGCGACTGTGACGCCGCGACAGAGCGACAGATAGATGTTCTATGCAAATGTATGAAATTCTAGGGGAACGACTTTCGAACCCAGCGACACTGACGCGGCGTCAGTGACGTCACTGACGCCGCGCAGGTCCAGGCAAAATTCAATATAATGTGACTATTACTAAACTTCAATTTTATATATACGTTCATTACTGTCGCGGCGGCACTGACGCTATAGACGCTCGGTTCGAAAGGCCACCTTTAAGCTGGCAGCTTCACTTGCGTGAAAGTAAACAATTGGCAATAAAAAAATAAAGCAAAGCAGAATGTCGATAGTGTCCGGTGTTTTCTAATTTTAAAAAATGCTCCAAATAATTGATTAATAAAACTTGTCTCGTTTTGTACTGAAACCTTCTTCAATTTTTAAATTATTTATTGTACACAAAAACTTAATATTTTACGAAGTAATTTGATTTAAGTAATTTATTTCGGCTTTTCTCTATCTTTTATTGCACCTACCACTACTTTTCTCTGTATCACCCAAAGATTGACCAGTAGAAAATACCTAAGGCATTAAATCCGCCTCTGTACTTTGATGTGCATAAAAGAACATATATCATAAATGTACAAAAGCAAACTACCGACTTTAATTTAAACCCCGTATCTCACATTTCTAGTTAGTAATATCCTTTCACATAAATACGCTAATAAGCAGCAGAACAAATGTCCCATTATAACGCTTTCACCCGCGCGAAATACCGCTAAAATAATGCTACAATAACTCACAGATAAGCCATATTCGCACTCCATTTTGTGCAGATAACCACACGTAAAGCAATCCTGATTGTAATACTAGTAACAATAGAGAATAACTGGCTAAAGGGGAAAGCTATAGAAGGCGCTTTCAAATTCATATACCTAACTTCTTGTTAACATCATCATCTGCCTAGTCTTTTCCCAACTATATTGGGGTCGGCTTCCAGTCAACTAACCGGCAACAACTAACTGGGGTAACACGGTACTTTCATGGCAAGACTGGAGTCAGATTTACTGGCTTCTGACTATCCGTAACGACTGCCAAAGATCTACAAATGACAGCCGGGACTAACGGCTTAACGTGCTTTCCGAGGCACGGAGGAAACTCGGTACCTTGGCAAACGTTGCTTAACGTTGAAGATCGACCAGTGCGGTTGTTATTATCTAGCCACGAGCTCCTCATAACTTCTTATTAACATGCTCTGAAAAATGAAATATAATCCGGTCACATTAACTTGACGCATCTCTGAAATGTGAGCATCTCCTGGCTTCCCACCGCATTCTCTTAGCTCATCCGGCAACTGTCAGGTATGGTCAGCATCTTTGTTATCGATACGCGCGTCGATAATTTGGCTAGTTCTCTGTTTTTGTTATTAAATATTGTTTTTGGACATTATTTCATCGACGGCAAGCGTCAAGTTGATGTGACCGCACCGCGCTTTGTATGGTGGTGTGTCTGTTGTTGTGTGAAGTTGATGTGTGTGTGAGTTGTGAGTGTTGTATATTCCGCCAATCCGCTTTTTCCATCGGACAAACCGTCGTACGGCGAATGTCCATCCTTTTGTTGTTGAAACCTCTACGGTCCGGACTAAGCGCTTCGCTTCGTCGTTTATACCGCGTACATCGAAGGACTGGAATACTTCTTCTGTGGTCTTCCCGTCCAATTATAATTTGGGTGTCTTCAAGGCTAGAGTGAATAGGCTCTTAATAAACTAGTGCGCCTCACCATCTA
Organism: Mythimna separata; assembly: GCA_030763345.1. Taxonomy (NCBI): domain Eukaryota; kingdom Metazoa; phylum Arthropoda; class Insecta; order Lepidoptera; family Noctuidae; genus Mythimna; species Mythimna separata. The sequence continues at coordinate 20,391,874 of CM061186.1, forward strand.
AGATTGCATCACTGCTTACCATCAGGTGGGATCGCAGTCAAGCACTAGCTTATACAATTTAAAAAAAAAAAAAATACTCGTACTAATACTAGCTGCATTTGACAGCAGCCTTGCCAGCTTAGTGCCAGAAGACACTAAGATGGCCATTTTTTCGGGTCCCAATTTTAAATCAATATCTTCTAATACTAGTAGCATTCAGTGACTTCACCCTTCTGATAATAGTTATATTTTTTATTTTTAACAATTTATTTAAAATTAGTATAAAATATTGTACAAAAATAAGCACAGGAAAGTAACCAATTGATTGTCAAAACCTAAATAAATGCGAGTAAAAGCAGAATTATTATAAGATTGAAATTAAAGGAATACAATTTAATATCCGATCCACCTTCGTTTTTTAAACTAATAAAAATCCAAATATGTTATGGCGAAGTCCTGAATCGCAGGTTGATTGCATCCATAGTCGAAAACAATTCGAGTGTGATTTTTCGCGTGAAAATTCTCTCCAAGAGTGCAAAACTGGTTAGCACTGTGATTGATCTATGGGTGGCGAGTTCGATACTCAGTTATGAAACAAACCAAATAGTAAAAATGCTGTTCAGTACGCTGGAACTAGAAAGAAAAATTACTTTTCGAGGACGAGGTACAGGAATTTTATTTAAGGCAAAAAATCATGTACCTAATGTGTGTTCATGTCCCGCTCTACGTTGCAGCGAAAAGGCGTGTCAAACTTTATCTGGCTAAAAGTACACCTAATACACCTATGTTTTTTATATCACATAAACCAGTGCTTGGCGAGGAGCTCGTGGCTAGATAATAACAGCCGCATGGGTCGATCTTCAAAGTTAAGCAACGCTTGCCTAGGTTGGTCTGTGGATGGGTGACCATCTTAACATAACGAGTTCCCTCCGTGCCTCGTAAAGCACGTTAAGCTGTGGGTCCCGGCTGTCATTTGTAGATCTTTGACAGTCGTTACGGATAGTCAGAAGCCAGTAAATCTGACTCCAGTCTTGCAATGAAGTACCGTGTTACCCCAATTAATGGGTTGTGGAGGTCTGGTAGGCAGCCGCTTCGCGTAAAACACTGGTATTCAGCTAAATCCAGCTTGACTGGAAGCCGACCCCAATACAGTTGGGAAAAGGCTAGGCAGATGATGATAAACCAGTGATTGACTGTAATCCCACCTGATGGTAACCAGTGATGCAGTCGTTGATGGTAAGGCGCACTAGTTTAAAGGCCTATTCACTCTAGCCTTGAAGACACCCAGATTATAATCGGACGGAAAGACCGCAGTAGGCAATTCCTTCTTTACTCTTTGCGTTCCAGGACCATTGATTCCCCTTTCGGAAGTAAACCCATATCCCCAGTAGGCTTTGGCCTTGCTGGGCTTCTATGGTTTTGCTTACATCTCTTTGAGGTGAAAGGGAAAACCGGAGTCCTGGAACGCTAGACAAAGAAAGAACGTAGATGTGATTTTAGATCATTTGTCCAGTATACTAACATAGCATAGATGGCTAGATACTAAAATTAAGAAATACTTACGAATTTATGGGTAATTTATCTGAAGCACAAATTAATAAATAAATAAATCATCATCTGCCTAGCCTTTTCCCAACTATATAGGGGTCGGCTTCCAGTCAAGCCGGATTTAGCTGAATACTTGTATTTTACGAGAAGCGGCTGCTTACCAGACCTCCACAACCCATTAATAAATAAATAAAATTAGTCAATAAAAGTCTTACAGGGCCTCCGGCTCGTACTTAGTCAATCAAGTGATTTAAAGATTTCCTATCTCAAAAAAAAGAAGTTTAAGTTGCAGCTGACATGACAGTCATGAAGCTAAAAATACTCCTGAAGCAATTCCATTCTTCGCTCACATAAACAGCGCAGTAATAAAACACAAAGCCCCTCCTGCTACAAATTAAGATAACTTTATTTACACGTCTCTAATGAATCCTTGTAAGGCCGGCCACAAACGGACGACTAAACGCTCATTTTATAGTTCACAGCACAAAAATATCGCTCGCCATACGTTTATATTAATATACAATACATGAAAACACTGGCAATACTCATCATTATGAATAACTTTTAGTATGGGACCAACCCTGAAATCGTGAAAAAAATTTCATGTGTCCCATACATTTACGTTTGCATAAGTCGATAAAATATACGGGACAGCTGATTTTTTTTTCGCAATTTTATGGTTGGTCCCATATAAAAAGTTATTCATAATTATGAGTATTGCCAGTGTTTTCATTTATTGTCGTAATGTCATAAACACATTGTATAGTATAGCAAAGTGTAAACGTGTTCTAAATAAAATGTATGGCGAGCAATATTATTGTCCTACAAACTATATGCTATACTAGCTGTCCCCTGCGGTTTCACCCGCATTTTTCGTTACTGCTCCGCTCTAGTGGGTCGTAGCTTGATGGTATATAGCCTATAGCTTTCTTCAATAAATGGGCTATCTAACACTGAAATAATGTTTTCAAATCGGACCAGTAGTTCCAGAGATTACCCCCTACATACAAACTTACAAATTTTACCTCTTTATAATATTAGTATAGATATAGCGTAGTCTGAAATAAGCTGAAACTGAAGCAAATCGTTTAATTTGCTTCAGTTTGCGTGATAGAAAAACTAAAGTTTTCGCTTTGGTCAATTGAGACGAGTGTTCTAAATGAGTCCCTTGAGAATTGACGAGAAGTTAAAGCGATAAGTGGAAAAAATTAAGAGGTTTTTGCTTTGGAGTGAGACAATACTGGATGATGATAGCGATGTATCCAATGTATTATTTGTACGTGTCATGTTGTTCTTTACACTGGTGTTTTTCTTTTTGTGACAATTAATTGTGTTAGTTTAACCTGTCGAGCACCGGGGGGGCCGCCATTATTTATTTTTATTTTAATATAATTAATATTAATAAATTAATATAAATAATTTCAATAATATAAACTGTTATTGCTCTGTTTCTGTTGCTTCTGTAATTATACTACTAGAGTACAATTTTAAATCGGTCGGGGTTTGGTAGCACAATTTTTTTCCAGCGGTTCTCAAAGTTAAAAGATAATGCATTTTTAGTGCATTTTTAGTGGCACGTTTTCGTGCCACCGAGGACCTACAGGTTAAAAGGTTACTAGAAAACATCGTATGTACCAGCAAAGTAATTAAACACATAGAAAATGACTGAGATCCCACAAATTAAAAGTATGTTTACTTTATGGCCAAATAAGTACCGGTGTTAACTGATGAACTTAACACATCTGTGGTACCCTACAGAGCGTACTGACGTACTGTTATGTTATGGTGTTAATAATAATCTCAGAAGATTTGCATTTTTTCATCAGATCGTCACATTTTTTTTTTATTCTTTGAATCCAAAAGAATCGATTTGTATTTGGCATATAGGTACATATAAAAAAGCTGTGACTTATGAACCTTCTCCTTTTTTGGAAGTCGCTTAAAAACCATGAAGTTGTTTGTAAGCGACTTCCAAAAAAGGTCAACTATCAACAACAAATCGCCACAAGTTGCCCAGTCTCCACCAAGCCTAAAAGTACGCAGGTGTCTCATCTAATTGCGCGCAAAACCTGATTATATAAATGCAAATATTTGCAAAGGCTTATAATTTATAGGTCCCCTTACTGATGTCCGTAATTGAATGGGGCCTTCATTGGTAAGTGGATTATCTGGGGCCTATTGGAAATATTGTTTGAAGAACCTCCGATGGAAAAATAACATTGGCAAGTGGATGCTTATTTTCTTATATTTTGGGCTGTTTCTGTGATCGTTGTCAGGGGTTTATGTGTTCTTGTAAGTTGTTAGTTTGTAGGTAGATAGGGAAATTAGTTGTTTTTGGGTTTTGTGTTTGTTAAATGATTAGCTTCTTATTTAATTAATATATATATATTAATCTTTAAAAGAGACTGTGACCCCTGAGTTTGTTTCGGTGTTTCTTCTCAGGGTAGTCAGTTAGGAAACACCGGCCTCATCTAGTAACAAAAAAAAAAGTCCAAAAAAAATAATTGACGTAAAAGAGTTTGAAAAAACCTATTTGCAAAATAAATATCATTTATCATTTATCAATTAGAAGGTTCTTCCAGCGGTTTAGCCCGTGTGAAAGTAACAAATACAGATTTAGTCTATACATACTCGTATAACTCGGTGATAAAGTACTTAACATGTTACTAGTGAAAGATTTTTTAAGGGGACGAATAGTTTTTAAAGTAATTCACTACAAACCAAAATACAAACATATAAAAATACACTGCAATAATTATTACGAAGAATGGATCGGAATTGAGTTATATCCGAATATTAAACACAAATATCCGAATTCAGAAAAATATGATTCGAAAATGTATTTCGAAAAATTTCGGGAATATATTACATAGTTTTTTAATAACGATGGCAGTGCAGATATCCCCTCTTTGTAATATTTTGTAGTTTTTTCGTGTTTTATTGTGATTCTTTGGGTTTATTAATATTACATTATGTACCAATCAATTTCATTAACAACTTACCTATAAAATTTGTCCTATCGTCTTGATATTACAGATAAATTATTGAGTAATTTGTTTGAAAAGCGATCTCTCAGGTAAATGAGAGGTTATTTTCCTGCTTTACTAATTACAAAGATCAATATAATTAGAATGTCCATGTAAATATGAGACAGACGTGACGGCTTGGTTGACATGATAGGCGTAATAATACCTATTTTATTAATATTGTACTTATGATTGCAAATAGCTTCTAGTCATCATCTGCCTAGCCTTTTCCCAACGATATTGGGGTCGGCTTCCAATCAAGCCGGATTTAGCTGAATTACAGTATTTCACGAGGAGCGGCTGCCTACCAGACCTCCACAACCCATTAACTAGGGTAACACGGTACTTCATGGCAAAACTAGAGTCAGATTTATTGGCTTCTAACTATCCGTAACGACTGCCAAAGATCTACAAATGACAGCCGGGACAAACGACTTAACGTGCTTTCCGAGGCATGGAGGAATCTCGGTATGTTAAGACGGTCACCCATCCACAGACCAACCTTGGCAAGCGTTGCTTAACCTTGAAGATCGACCTGTGCGGCTGTTATTATCTAGCCACGAGCTCCTCGCAAATAACTTATACTATCAGAAAGAAAAAAATCAGTGGTTCAGTACATGTTGAGTAGGCGAACGTAAATGTACTAAACAGCAGATTATTTTCGCGATTTCAGGTTTGGTCCCGTAGTGAAAGTTGTTTGTTATCACGAGTACAATCACGTGTTTAAGTACCGGTCACTATTTATTTATCAATCACCAGATTATTATATAAAATATTAATTTGCTACATCTAAACTATATTGTTTGCACAAATAAACTTCTATATAGGTACATCATGTAACGTAACTAACATACGTCCTCTTGGGGGGTTATTGTACTCATCATTATGAACAACTTTTACTATGGGACCAAACCTGAAATTGAGAAAAAATAATCAGCTGTTCCCTACATTTATGTTCGCTTATTTCGTCAAAATTTATGGAACAGCTGATTATTTTATCTCGATTTCAGGTTTGGTCCCATACTAAAAGTAATGATGATGAATAATAATAAGTGCAATGACCACCTGAGAGGATGTGCGTTAATTGTGTTACATATTGTATATCTACCGAATGCGCAGTAGGAGAGGGATTGGCAACAGCGCTGCGTGATGCAGGTTGATTCCCGCAGAAAACAAATAATTTTGGGGCCTACAGATAGTTGTTTCAGGTTTGATCGTCTTGTGTATGTAAGTTTACATGTTTGTGAATGCACACTACAATACAGAAGTAATTCCTAGTTAGGGAATAGTATTTGATTTTTCTATATAAAATTATGCACAAGTTAAAATGTCACTTACGGGATATCTTCCGTGATTATTTATTGTTTTGAGTTCCCGATATTTCGACGCTGTTGCAAGCGCCATGATCGCGGGAATTTGTGAAATAAACCGTGATAGCCTAAAACAGTGTTTATTATGCACAAGGTTTTCTTTTATGACGTAAGCGAGTACTAAGAGAGGATTTTCAAAATTCACCCGGATGAAACGGAGTCCCAAGTTTGTATGGAGAAACCTATATTCACGTGGGCGAAACCGCTGGCAAAAACTAGTTATCACACAAAAACTAACACTCAAAATCTCATCTCTATCAACAAATCCTCCTGAAAATCAAAGAAAAACCCTTGTTTACCTAAAACCACGAGATTTACCGTAAAAACAAAGATGTCTACCTCCTCGGTTACCGGAAGTGTACACAGATAACACAATCCTGACGCGTCCGGATATCGCTCGCATAACACTGACGTGAAACGGGGAAAACTTTTATTTTTTTGCTTCTAATCTGTTTGCAAGGAAGTTGAGGTTTTAAATATTGTTTCAAGTTGTTTTCGAAGAGGAAATAGATCTGGAAGGAAGAAAGTTTTAAAATCGCCACAGAAGACGCAGAGGTCTAGTAGGCAGCCGCTCCTCGTAAAATACTAGTATTCAGCTAAATCCAGTTTGACTGGCAGCCGACCCCAATATAGGTGGGAAAAGGCTAGGCAGATGATGATGATGACAGAAGACGCTTTAGACTATTCTTGGGTACCGTGGCCGCGTGCCTGCGGACGACAAGCCATCCGTCCAGCCAACCCGAAAGGACTAAGCCAGAGGTAACGGCACGACGGTTGTGAACCCACATGTCGCAAAGAGCCTTCTAGAGCTGAGAACATGTTCGAAAGAATTAGTAAGGTCTTGGAACGCAAAAGTCAACTGATGGACAACGCCCTCTTACTCCACCCAGGGCGAAAGGAGCAATTTGATGATTTCCTAAATCAAAAGAAAGAAAAACCGATTTCTTGAGCACAACACCCGCACAAGTGTGGAAATGGATAAGCTTATAAACAAAAAAAAATGAAATTATGTTACATATAAACATACTTTTTTGGGAGTGGAAAATAATCAAATAACTTCTCCCGCTCTGTGTAGAGCGACAGGGAGTGTCAGAATTTTATTGACTGAACCTCATCTATGTAAGGAAAACGTCTTAACCTTTAGTACCCAGAGCCACGGTGACACTTTCAAACACAGCACCGCAATAAAAACTTACCTAACTTAAAGTAAACTTACTTAAAACTCAAGTCAAAGATTGCATAAACATAAAGAGTATATTCACCCTAAAACTTTAACCCTGCCAATGCATACACTACCTATATTCACTATATATGCAACTAGGGGTACGCTTCTCAGTCGAATATGCAAATAGGTGGCAAGGATCAGCAAATTGCATCTCCTAAACCAGGAATAGCGTCACCAGGCACTCGGCGATGCTGTCTAAGTTATATTAACTGTATAGGTAAGGTAGTGTATATAGAGAACTGCATTAATTGGGGAGTTAAGGCGTTAGAATCGCTTTTGGAGAATAGGTTATTTCTAAGCAAACGTGCGGTATCGTCGATCACATCTTTGGTTATCATCAGGTTAGCAGTTAGTTATCAGGTAGAATGTTTACTAGTGCATCATCATCTGCCTAGCCTTTTTCCCAACTATATTGGGGTCGGCTTCCAGTCAAGCCGGATTTAGCTGAATACCAGTATTTTACGAGGAGCGGCTGCCTACCAGACCTCCACAACCCATTAACTGGGGTAACACGGTACTTCATGGCAAGACTGGAGTCAGATTTACTGGCTTCTGACTATCCGTATCGACTGCCAAAGATCTCCAAATGACAGCCGGGACCAACGGCTTAACGTGTTTTCCGAGGCACGGAGGAAACTCGTTATGTTAAGATGGTCACCCATCCACAGACCAACCTAGGGAAGCGTTGCTTAACCTTGAAGATCGACCTGTGCGGCTGTTATTATCTAGCCACGAACTCCTCCTAATAATGTTTACTAGTGCGGAGTCGTATTTTTGGAATACTTTGGTCATGTATGTCGAAGAATCATTGTAAAGCTCATTGCTCGTAGAACAGAAGTTCGCTCCAAGGCTTAAAGGTTCTGAAGTGTTGACCGCATACCGGAAGACGTAACACTTTAAGACCGGGTGGGTATCCGATGGATGCAAGACGCACAGGACCGTTCTTTGTGGCAACACTTGGGAAAGCCTAAGTTCAACCGTGAACGTCTTTCGGCTGAAATTAAGACGATGATATTTCGACGTGGAAGTGACTCTATCAAACGCTTCATTATACAAGAAAAAAGACAAGGCAGATCACCGATGCGATAAACAGACCAGGGTCAAAGCAGCTGCTGGCAGCCTAACGAGTGCGCCCGGATGACTGCCAGTAGGCAAAAGTGGCGAGAAGCGGCTTACCCTGCTAGCTACCTTCATGATAATCACTGCAAAGCGTAAAGTATTCAAGAAGAAGAGGTAATGGTCAAGCGCTAGACACACATACCGTTATTTATGTCCGTCATGCTTTTTTTAAGGTCAGAAATCATCCGATGTCATTTTCACATTCTAGGGCAAAACGGGAAGGTGTGTCCGACTTTTACTGACTAAAACCCACCACTATGTTCCTTCTTTGCTTTATGGAACAAAAGGCAAAGAAGGAACATAGGAGAGACACGACACGACAAGACCCCGGGGTTCTATCTCGCACAACCTATGGCCCAAGTAGACTTCGACTGTGCTAGGCCCCTACGATTATGTCCGTCATGCTAAACTGGCCTCAGTATAAACAGAACCATTATTCATCATCAACATTCCCGTCACATTTTTTATGTCCCTGTCACTTAATTATTTACTTAACCCTCCACCACTACACATTACCAGTTGACCCTAAAATAAAGCAGAAAAACATTGTGTTACCCCAAAAAGTGTTTTCTCGTCGAACATATTTTTCGTAACAATGGACGAGGGGAACCAACATCACTTAATACAGTCTTTTGTGTTCAAATCTAATTCTGGGTAGCCCTTTCCATTTGATAGGGCCGACGTGAGAAATCACCCTGTATTTTCAAGGAAAAATCGAGACGGATTTCTGCTTAGGCTGTTGAGAAAAATGGGGAAATGATGGAAGGAAAATTGGAGAAAATTGTATAATTTTTTGTTGGATTATATTTTGAAGCATGGACCTAAGGTTGTTTTAACCAAGGTGTATTTTTTTTAAGCGGTAAACTAATATAAAAAATAGTGTTACCCAGTTAATGGGTTGCGGAGGTCTAGTAGGCAGCCGCTCCTCGTAAAATACTGGTATTCAGCTAAATCCGGTTTGACTGGAAGCCGACCCCAATATAGTTGGGAAAAGGCTAGGTAGACGATGATGATACTTATATAAAAAAAAAGTATTATTGTCACCATCTGTTGGTGAGGAGCCGGTAGCGCGCAAAGGCAGGCGATGAATTCGATGACTTTTTGGAAGTCTTTTTTCGAGTGAAGTTCAGTAGCAGTTTTAATTGTCTGTCTATGTGTTTTAATAATATCTCAAATTGTCTACACAACTTGACAATATAAGATCATTAACACAAGCGCGATTTTCATAAAATGGATTTGAGAATTTTACTGTAATATTGAATGCCTCATGCGAAGCTTGCCGGGAAGGCTCGACTCGATACATTTGCTGTTTATAACTCAAAATGACTATAAAAACGAAATACTTTCTTAACATCAAACTGGCTAAATACACAAACCGAAAACCAAAGAAAATAAAGGTAAACTATTTTTCCTTACGATTTGGCATAAGCAAACGTTTACCTAAAAGCAATCAATTACATTAAAAACACACACTAAGACCTCTATTCTATCAATCACAACGCTATCATTAATGTCACTTCTCACACACAAAATCCACTCATTTTTCCATTTACCAAAAAGGAAAAACATTATCAAATAAAACATAAAAAGCACCCTATTCCTTCTACCTAAACCCCCGATATTTTATACCAAATCTTCAATGTAAAAACGTAAAAACACACCCCTAAAAAATGGGGTCAAATTAAACAAGTACCGGAGCGATTTCTCGATATAATCCCCTAATAAAAAATCCTTGGTGTACCGTTAACCCGTTCATCGCTGACACATCAATTTGGGCATAACGGGGAAATATTTTAATTTAGCCAGGAAACGCTGCTGAAAACATACTCCTAGTGGAATGGTCGAAGCTGCTGTGGGTTCCGTATGTTTGTTGACTGTTTAATGGTTTATGTATGTTGTGTATGTGCTGTTTTTAGGTGAATATGTTATTTGGTGTATACTGGTTGAAATGAGAAATTCTTTTGGACTTCTTTAGGGTTTATTTTGGGGGTTTTGAAGGTGATAAGAAATATGTAGGTAATCGAGATATTTGTAACTAAGTTTAAAAGAAAGTCCATGGAACTTCTTTCTTTTTCATAGACATTTAAGGTTTTGATTATGCAATCAGCATCATCTTTCATTGCTGACTTTTTTATGTTTTATAAACTAGTGCTTGACTGCGATCCCACCTGATCGCAGTCAAGCACTAGTTATTAGATGGTGTTGTTGTTAGATGTTGCTTGACTTATTGACAAGAAGGGTTTTCTATTGTCAAAATGACTTTGATCAGGCGGCAAACTCGTCTAGTTTGGGCACCTGTCAAAACATGCTTTTTTATGCAAATTGAGCCGTTTTGAACAGTGTTCCGTTGCTAGCGCTTATATTCAAATTCAAATAATTTATTGCATTAACACATGTGTTTTATAAGTTGTTACAAGTAATGGTTTAAAGTGCACATGAACCCTGTCGGGCACAGCAATATCTGAGAAGTAGGTAGTTGGTATAATATAATCATGAACAAAACAAAGTCAAGATAGCGAAAATCAAACACAAATAGAATTAAAAAAAAAACATGAAATAGAAATGTCAATAATACAGTACTTAATTATAGTAAGTTTCAAAAACAAATTCATTACAAATGTCAAAATTAATTAATAAAATTATCGTCAAAATATTTCACTACACATGTCAAAGAAAGGATAACAAAATATGTCAAAACAATTCATTGTTAGTGTCAAAATCAATCCATTACAAATATCAAAATCAATTATCACAATTGTCAAATTATTTCAATTCACATGTCCAAAAATACAAATATCAAAAAGAATTATAAATGTCAATGTAATATTGTCGTCTGCAAGCCCGGCCCTACTTATAAACACTTAATCTAATACTTAATAAGTCAGCTCATTTTAATCCCTGTCAAAACTAGCAAAAAGCAATTTCCTAACCCATTATTAAGTAACAATAGCCCAAAAAAGGCCAACTCCATCAACATTCAGATACAGAAATCACAAAAATAAACAAAAATCATAGTAAGAAAGCTGTTTTTCGATTCCTCACTACGTACCCCTGAAAGGCTATAAAAAAAGACATTTTTTAAGTCTCATTTCTGGGCCACAAAGCCCTTTCAGACATAGATAAATGATGGCGAAGAGTAATGAGCCAGCGTTTATTCTGGGTCTAAATTGATGGACTCCGCGCGGACCTGTCCCGGCCTTATCGACATATTTAATTAAACTTATTATTTAATTAACGCGTCTAACATGAGTTTGTGTCAATTGGGCAGATGTGTTGAAGTAGGGATAGTGGTGTAGCTTTTTTAGGAGAAAAATTCGATAGGATCTCGTTGACGCACTTTCAAATATTCTAGATACAATGACAAAGTAAAATACGAGGAGTACCATGAAAAGGAATAAGACACAAAATCCCGAGTTCAACTATCACGCAGTTGCTAGGACCAGACGCAATACTCGTCTGGTCGGAGGATCTTTCCTGTTTATTTATTTATTATTTATTTAAACTTCATGTACAGTGGTGGTACAAAGGCGAACTTAATGCAACCTCCTCCTGTCAACCCCTTTGTCCTGTCCTGTCTCCTGTTCAATCTGGAGGTTCACGGGACTTTTCACTCTGGTCCGCATACCTCTAAGGGCACGCCATTGTACACACCACGTTCTTTTGCCATTTTTTTTTTTCACAACATTCACACAACGCCATCTAGTCCCAAGCTAAGCAGAGCTTGAATGTGTTATGGGTACTAGACAACTGATAAACATACTTATATACTTCTAAATATATACATATTATAGATAAATTACACCCAGACACAGAACAAATGATCGTGCTCATCACACAAACATTTGTCCTGGGTGGGAATCGAACCCACGACCTCCGGTTTAGCAGTCAGGGTCACTAACCACTAGACCAACAGGCCAGTCAAAATTGACTTGCGTTTGTATCGATACAAACGTAAGTCAAACGCAGCCTGAAGACTTTCTGTAAGATGGAAAGTTCCCGTCAACGCGCGTTAAAAAACGTAGTTTGCAGAGGTCCTAAGAGTTCACTGTCTTGAAGTCTGCAACGCCATAATTAAAAAAAGAACAGTGGCCTTATGAGCTTTTAACGCGATCCATTTGAAGACCTAAACGGAACTGATGAAGCTATACAATCTGTATTTTTTGATATCCCATAACTCTAGGGTTATATTCTGTAGGTAAAAATAATTCTAAAACTCCTAGAATAGGTGGTCCAAAAATGCATCGTTTCGGAGATATCATATATCTAAGTTTCATTGATAAATACAAGTAATTCATTTTTATTCAAACCGATCATTCATATTTAAAGAGCTATTTAAGCTAAGAAAATGCGACACTGTCATATTTCACGTAAGACCGTTTTCACATTATCCGATCCGATATCGGTATCGGACGTCGATCCGATATCGGGGTAAGTAAAATGTATGAAATATGTACCTGTCTTTCATATTGTCCGACCCGATATCGGATATCGGAGCACGGTATTTCATACATTTTACTTACCCCGATATCGGATCGGCATCCGATACCGATATCGGATCGGATAATGTGGAAACGGTCTAAGGGTGTTTTACATTAATAATCGTGACTTAGCCGAATTATTTTGTATGAAATTTTTTTTTAAAAAAAACGTAGGATTGGAACATAACTCATATGCCAGTTGATTCTTTGATATGGCCTCAATCATACCCTAGAGTTATGGGATATCAAAAAAAACACGTTGTATAGGGTGTATACCTCCATCCCTCTATCTTGCTCGCACACCTGTCATTTTAACACGTCATAGTAAGGCTCCAGGTCAAATTAAGGTTGAGAACACATATTCCAGGCCTCTACAATCCAGATCATTGGAACACTTTTCTTGCCTCAACAATACTTCCGGGGGTCAAAACTACCACCTCTATTGACCCCATAGAGACCAACAGATGAAGGTAGCCCCCCAAAACACCAATTATTATCCTCTCATTGTCAAACCTGACATAAACAGACCACCTCAATCATATTTCAATTTATACAATGACAGATTCAATATATGAACGAATCTCGTTTTTTGTTAGCACGTTCAAAATAGATCTTGTTTTGTTACGGACAATAATAATATTCTTCCGTGTATTTTGCTTGAAGGAAGTATATTCAGTGTGAGTTTGTGTAAAGACACCACATCGGCATTAGAAACTGGAAAATATGGTGTTCAAAAATGTCTATAGAATTTCAATTAAAAAAAAACTGAATTTATAGAATTATTATAATAATATTATACTTATAAATGCAAAAGTTTGTGAGTATGTGTGTTACTTCTTCACGCTCAGACGACTGAACAAATATAGATGAAACTTAGTACTTTTTACCCCGGAGTCCTTGGTATAATTTTCTACTATCATGCGGGTGAAGTTGCTAGCAGCAGCTAATCTCTAATCTCCCTATCCTTTTTTTCAACTAGCTAAGCCGACCCCACAGCTTAAAATCTAAAATGGAGGCTGCTGAATACCCTATTTTTACGTGGTGCGACTGCCTATTGGATCACCACAACTCAGATACTGAGTAAAATGATACTCCTTGTGAAGACTGATGGTCAAAACTTCTGGCGTCTGACTATCTGTAACGACTGTCAAAGATCTGTGAATGACAACTGGGACCAACGGCTTTACGTACTTTCCGAGGCACGGGGTCCCTACTGGGAGCTACGTTTATCCAAGGTATTACTATACCCTAGATATACGTAGAAGAGTACATATGAATTGTAATTGTTATGTTGTAATTTTGTTACTAGTTTTGTGTACAATAAAGTTTATTGTATTCTATGAAGTGAAAAATTAAAATTAGTACTGACCCGATTTCGAACTCGCAATCTCTGTGCGGGTGCTTTAACCACTTAGCCAACACGACTCTTCAAGATTGGTTCACATGTCATATCAACTTACTAACCCTTTTATACGCCAGTTTTTTTTTCACCCTGCATAAACGGCGTGGGTTGCCACAACCAAAAAAAAACGGCCAATCACCAATTGAGATCACGTAACTAATCTGTAGGTAGTGTCCAATTTACGGCCATAATGAGACCCCCGCCGTACCGCAGAAACCGGGTCCACTGATTACTGCGTTAGTAGATAATCTATTAATTAGTCCCTATATTGCTGGGTGTGCAGAAAAGTAATAGATTGGACTATGATTTTGTGCGTAAGGATTTTTTTTTGGTTATTATTTTTTTTGTCTGTTGGCTGGGACGTGGGCTTAACAGAACGGGTCTAAGTAACTTGTTATTTTTTTTTATTGGTTTCTCATCTATCTATACTCCGTCGGTTTAGGTAGTTAACTAAATGTAAACAATCTTGGCATGTCTTTTTATCTAAAAGTTGTCTATAAATTGTATGTAAAAATCTTTGCAAATAGGTATTTACTTAGATCGATGTCAGCTAATAAACTAAATTTAAATAATCTTTGTGTATATTATATACGACCTCTTTAATATAAAAAGACATACCAAGATTGTTTACCTTTAGTTAACTACCTAAACCGACGGAGTATATAGTTTTAATACTAAGCAGATAAATTCTGGCCTTTGCACCTAATTCGTGCGAGAGAAATGCCCAGGTGTCACCATTATGCAGATCGCCCTGAGGACACGGTGGAGCATACGGTGGAGGTGTGCCCCTCTTGGGCGGAAAACTGCCGTGTCTTAGTAGGGGCGATCTGCAGCACAACTGAAGGACGAAGGTGTGGTTTTAGTAAGTAAAAATTCTGACAAGCCCTCCCGCTTTGCCAAGACTACGAAAAGTCATTCGATGATATCATCATCATCTGCGTAGCCTTTTTCCAACTATATTGGGGTCGGCTTCCAGTCAAGCCGGATTTAGCTGAATACCAGTATTTTACGAGGAGCGGCTGCCTACCAGACCTCCACAACCCATTAACTGTCATTCGATGATATCCCACCTTTAAAAGAAAAGATTTAAAAGCAACGTTGTATTTCATACGCAAGGCCTTAATCAACTTCTGCGAGTAGGTTCATAGCCTACAGGTATAAAAAAGCCTGGCAAATTGCCGAAAATAACGTTATTTAGAGTTTTTTTTTAAAGTAAACGCGATCAAGTACATTCATAAACTCTTACTAGAAACTCTGAATCCATTGAGTTACATTTTTCGGCCTAAAACTTGTGATGTTCTCACGCCTAAACGACTTACTAGATGTTGCCGAAACTTGGCATACAGATAGACTATTTACAATGACCTAGATCACTTAGGACAGGATACTTTTCATACTAGAAGTACGTCCCTTTGGGATTGTAGTTCAGTTTTCAGACAAAGGCGGCTTTGTCTGCGTGAAAAATGTTTTTGTACTATGATCTTTTTCTTTTTTTGGATTTGTTCTTATGTCCAAACACCTCATCATCTACCTAGCCTTTTCCCTACTATATTGGGGTCGGCTTCCAGTCAAACCGGATTTAGCTGAATACCAGTATTTTACGAGGAGCGGCTGCCTACCAGACCTTCAAAACCCATTAAGTGGGGTAACTCGGTACTTCATGGCAAGACTGGAGTCAGATTAACTTCTAACTATCCGTAACGACAGCCAAAGATCTACAAATGACAGCCGGGACCTACGGCTTAACGTGCTTTCCGAGGCACGGAGGAAACTCATTATGATAAGATGGTCACCCATTTACAGACCAACCTTGGCAAGCGTTGCTTAACCTTGAAGATCGGCCTGTGCGGCTGTTATTATCTAGCCAAAACACCTATTATACCACCCGGAATATTTATCTGTGTCAGCTCGCACCGAGCCCAAGTCGTTGACGGCGTGTATGGTTGCACGCGCGCCTCAAAGAGATATCAGTAAACTGTAGAGGCCCAGCAGGGTCGAAGCCTACTGGGGCCGTGGGTTGAACGGATGAGAACCCCGGGACCCTGGAACGAAGGCAACGAAAGAACAGAAGTGGGTTATTTTATTTTTATACTTATTATACTACAAATGGTTATATTTGCACACCATGACAATATGGTAAATATGTTAGCACAACTTGACACCATTCATTCATTGCATGCATTGTTTTCTACAATTATAATTGTAGAAAACAATGCATGCAATGCAATAGTTACAATAATTATTGTACCTGTGTACACTCCTATTTGAGCAAATAAAGGAATACGATCTGAGTTTAACGCCCGTTTTCAATAAGCTATCTATCTATAGTTGCAGCTACTAAAGATAAACAAATCTATCCTTTTGCTCTTACTTGCTTTCTTATAACCTACCAACGTATAGCATTTCCTACCAAAGTGGATGGATAGATAGAATCTTAGGTACTGTTTATCGGGGATAGCTATCTATCTATGAACTGCGGTAAGTTATTGAAAACGGGCGTTATTCAGTAAAAATATAACACCCTTCCGGTCCACCCAGACCAAGAAAAGTAATTACAATGATTACCCACCTCAAAAAAAACGACTCAAAATCCAACATGGCCGCCCCATCAATCGCTCAAGCAATAATTACTCGATGTAAAGCGAAACTAACTCAATAATGACTATTGTCCCTTGGATTATGTATTTGACTATTGTTTGAGGAACCCTAATAATAGTGAATATATCTCGATCGCGGGTACAATGGAAGCTATTACGGTATCTGTATACATCTTAATTGGTTGTGGGTAGGCAGATACAGGTTGTGTTAAATTGTTTGGTGAATGTGGGGGGGAGATTGTGGTGGTTTTGATTGAGTATTGGAGTAGTTAACTGGGTATGTATGATAGGTTTAAATAGTATTTAGTTGTATGATTAGTGAATTATTTTATTTAGTTGTATATTTTTAAATAGTTGTATTTTAGCTGAACTAGGTATTACCTGTTACATTATTTTTACTATAAAGCCGAAAGTTTCTGTGTTTGTGTATCTTGTTTTTTTGTTATTGTTAATAGGCTCGCGTTCGACCACTATCTCACCTGATGGTAAGCGATCATGTAGTGTATCTATACTGAATACTTCTTTACGCCCAAACTACTGGACGAAATTCGATGAAACTAAGTACAGGGGTACACATAGAACACATTATCTCTGAAGTTTTCTTAGAATAATTTTCTACTATCATGCGAGCGAAGTCGCTGGCAGCAGCTAGGAACCATAAAAAAACAACGTATAATGAAGAATGAAAATGCAAAAATCGAACCTATGATCTGGTACAAAAACCTCATTCACTGACCCACTGAACTCTACCTACGAAACAAAAAAAAACTTCGCCCCAAACAGAAATCTATAATTCAAACATTTCATCAAAAAATTATCAACTAACTTCCAAAGTATCATCCCAAACTTCATGTCTAAAAAGGCCTTGCATCCCAGCTGGCCCCGTATCACGAGATAGGCAAAAAGACTCTTACTCACAACACAGAGAAAAGTCAATTTGGCGGTAACTTTTCTAGTTTGTATAACCAATTCAATTGGGACGCAATTTTCTTTTACTTTTTCTCCTAACCGTTCAGTGTTGCTATTGCATGATACTTGGTAATTTAGTACAGTGTTGCTAGAGCAGAAATTGTACGCTTTCCGACGTCATTTTCGGTTAGAGTGTGAGATTGTTTTGTGCAGTTTTTGGAATTGTTTTGACTTCCTGGATTAGCTTGTTACCAAGTATTAAAAATTAAAACTTTAGTATCCTTTTCTAGTTTTCTATATACTCGAATCTTCATTAAATAAAGGATTGCTTAAAACTTTATACACACAGGCATAATATCAGAAAGTTAAGGAAACGTAAATCCATTATAACGTTACTAGCTTCCGCCCGCGGCTTCGCCCGCAACAACAAAATCGAAGAATAAATAAGATCACGCTTCTTTTTTTTTCCTATAGCCTATATGTTAATCCAGGGTATAACCTAACTACATACCAAATTTCAACTAAATCGGTCCAGCCGTTTTTGCGTGAAAGAGTAACAAACATACATCCATCCTCACAAACTTTCGCATTTATAATATTAGTAGGATTTAACAAGAGCAAAAGTTTATATTTATGTTTGTTACACGTTCGCACGTCATACTTTTGTCAAATTTGGTACAAGAGAAGACCATATCCTGGAATAGAACACTGACTTTCTATTTCGCTTATATGGTCACTACTGTCACTAGGGCCAATAACCTACATACACGGAGGCAAAGCCACCGGTAGATATAAGAAGGTGTTTTGAGGGTAGGAAATCCTCAAATTAGCTCTCTTGCTCTGGGTGGAGCGAGAGGGAGTCATCATCTACCTAGCCTTTTCCCAACTATATTGGGGTCGGCTTCCAGTCAAGCCGGATTTAGCTGAATACCAGTATTTTACGAGGAGCGGCTGCCTACCAGACCTCCACGACCCATTAACTGGGGTAACAGGGTAATTGATAGCAAGACTGGAGTCAAATTTACTGGCTTCTGACTATCCGATTGCCAAAGATATACAAATGACAGCCGGGACCTACGGCTTAACGTGCTATTCGAGGCACGGAGGAAGCGAGAGGGTGTGTCAGACATTTATTAACTAAAATCTACCCCTATTCCTTCACTTTTTGCGTTTAAGAGCTACAGGTCACCGTGACCCTGAAAAAGTCATCTTTTGAACCATTCAGCAACTACAAAAGCTAGTAGTCTTATAAAACGAAGAAAAAAACAGCGTTATCTCTGCTTAACCCGCTTACAACAAAAACTTTATAATACCCTACTTAAACAGAAGACTTTTAAACCCACATTTCACTAAGTCTCCACAACTATACTCAAACAATCTCCATTTTTTTCCAAATAAAATTTATGGCCCTTTAAATCAACGTCCAACTTGCCAAGTCAAGTTTAAATAGTGCCAGAGTAAATGTAGACTTAATTAATAAACGTCAACTTGTGGGTACTGCATTGAAATACTCGGCTTGGCACACTTGAGGAGACTTGGCGCGGCTTGGCGCGACTTGGCGAAACTTGGCGAGTTCTTTATTGACGCGCAATTGAAGTTCGAATAGGCCAAGTAGAAAATGTGGAATGAATTAGTGGAAAGTTGTCCGGTATGATGGAGTGTTGTTAATTTGTTGGTGTCGGCTGAGGGCTAGGTGTTGGCAATGGAGGCGGCTTTCAGTCAGACGGTAAAGTCTGTATCTATTTATATATATGTAGGTATAAAAGGAGAAACTGACTGACTGACTGACTGACATACTCGTATCAACGGACAGCCGATATTACTGGGACTAGATGCGTGAAATTTTGGTCAAAGTTTACTTTTGAAAGAAAAGAAATTATGTAAGCGAGCACTAAGACGATTTATAAAAATTCTCTCCCTAAAGGGATGAAACAGGGGTCCAAATTTTGTATAGAAAAAGCTACTTTTACGCGGGCAAAGCCGGTACACGGTACATGGTAAAAATATTGGTGTCAGCAAGAAAACCGCCATTAATTTACCTTACGCCAAGATTTAACGTTTGAATCCCTAACCGGTCCTATGAGACCGCGCTGTTATTGTTTTACTATTGTGTCTCGTTTCGCGGGTATCTGAGTAACTACGCTTGTACAAAATTATGATACTATTTTCGTTCACAATTAACTATATTTTTATCTATTCTATCTTACTAAACTAGACCTACATAATATTTCCTCGTATTTACCAACACAAAATAAATCAACACAAGATACAAAAATAAGGAAATCGCCATTGCGTATTCAGCATATTTGATATCACAGCCAAAGATTGGAAGACATTTCTTATACATATTTATAAAAATATATAATACATACATTCCCCCCCAAAGAACGAAGGAACCGCCAGAGGGGGGGCAGACTATACCAAAGATGATATCAGCTATATTTTATTTGGTATTCGGAAGGGAATATATTTACGATAAACAGTTTTTTGCTGACGAAAGAATAAATAAATGGTTTTTACATAATAGATGAAGAGATATCGTAACTATATTTAAAAAGGGGGGTAGGCAGGGGTTTTGTATATGTCTTAGCATAAGCATAGCATAATCAGCCTTACAAAGTTTCTACTGCTGGTAATCAGGCCTCCTATCTATAAGAGGAAATGGACCGTAATTCACCACGCGGGCCCGATGCAGGTTAGTGAATGTCTTCGAATGTTTAGGCCTCCACTCCTCACACAGTATACCTGTCTTGAATTTCTGCACTCATCATCATCATTTTATACGACAATTTTAACGACACGGTTGGATCACTGGTTGAAGGATTGACAATTGCGCTGCGTAACAGATTTGATTCCCGCATAGACCTAATATTTTCACAACGTTCCGGGTCTGGGTGTCTTTTTTAAATGCACCCACGAACCACGGTTTTGGAGTTATTCGTGTGGGGCGACATTATTATTAAAAACAAATAATACCGACTTTCTCATTTACTTTAATGACACAAAAACTCAATACAAAAATAATCTTCACAATGAAAAAGATTTTTTTATTAAAAAAGAGTTACTTTCAATAACAGCTATTATTGACTACCAAATACAATTCGAATACCATACAAAGAAAAAAGAAAATTGAAATATCAAATACAATACTTCGATCTATTCATTTTAAATAACTAAACTCGATAAAGAAGACAGCCAAAAGGGAATATCGCAAATTATAAACATTTTCCGAGTGGCCTCGGGCAAATGGCATGAAAAAATGCTATATTTTAAAAGTTTATATTCTTCAATGGCAACAAAAAGAGACAACTATAAGTAACGGAGCAAAGCTGAGCATCTTTCCGATCGTACCAAGTTTTTAAGGGTAAGTACATACTGGGCTGGGCGTCACGATTTTTGTAATAGAATTAAATTAGTACATGACTGCAATCCCACCTGATGGTAAGCAGTGATAGTAAGGCGCACTAGTTTATTAGCAGCCTATTAACTCTAGCTTTACAATCTTTTATTTCATTTGCAATGTTTATATGTATGTTTCATTTTTAGAAAAAATCTTTTTTCTACACGTTTCTTACTTTTCACGTTTTGGGAGCCATTGTGCGTGCAGCTAAGGAGTGGAATTCCCTGCAGGAAAACATGCTTCCTGATAGCAATCTGAACAGGAGCACCGCACTTACATTTGATAGCTTATATGTAAAAGCCCATTTTACCTAGTTGTTTGTAACTGAAGAGTGTTCTTTATAAACTATTGCAGTTCATATTCAGGTGGCATGTATTCTTGACAGAGCACTGCTTCATCAATAGACTCCGAATATGAATATTTCCCATAGTTTTGCAACGTGACACAAAACAGGTAGCTTTCATGCGTCGTCGCATCGCATCTCAGTATGAACTCACCCTAAAGCCGAGCATCTTCGGTATCGTATCGTTTTTTTTTTAATTTGAAAGTTGATGTTCGTGAACTTTTAACAATCAAGCCCGGAGCCGAGTCTCCGCCGACGTACAATTACTACTAATAACTTGGGCACTTCGCCCCGACCCCAATAGGCTCAGTTAAAATATTTGATTTCGCCTACGTGATGATTCTGAGTTTTGGAAGTCTGTAGGGATTATCTCGGGAGACGCAGCCAGAAAAACACGGAGGAAGTAATAAATTCGCTTTCTTTAATTTTGCAGTTTGTTAAATCTTTTTATTAAGGAAAAGTCGTGCCGGAAGACGCAGCGTTGGGCCTCCCACAAGTTTGACCAATGATCTGGTGAGAGTGGCGGGAATCGATAGATGCAAGACGCACAGGACCGGTCGTTGTGGCGACGATTGGGGGAGGCCTATGTCCAGCAGTGGACGTCTTTCGGATGAAATGATATAGATAGACGTAAAAGTCTGCAGCTGGTTTTCAAAATACTTCCATAGATATTTTGGAGAGTGTGCGCGCGAATTGCATGAGATGTTCTTTCTACCTTATAACAATCCAATGTACAGCGAATATCAACTTTTTTTTATGTGTGAAATTACAAATTACTCCTCTCGATCTTGGGCGGAGTGGGAGGGCGTGTACGACTGTTAAGGAATAAGAATCACTCTTCTCTGCATTTCTGTGCCCCGGTGTTCACTTAGGATCCACCCTTACATAGTTTCTGGGGGGAACATGTGGTATTCCTAACGGTTGATACCGAGTCCCCCCCAGAACGAAGGCAACGAAGGAACGGGGTAGGGGTTTAGTCAGTAAAAGTCTGACACGCCCTCCCGCTCCGCCCAAGAGCGGGGGAAGTCATTCTGATGATTCCCCTACCATAAAAAAAAAAAAAAAAAAAAAAAACCCTTACATAGTTTGTCGGGCAGTCTGGAAATAATCTGGACCGAGCTCAGTCGTCAACGGCGCGTTCTGTTCCACGCGCGCCTCAGATGCCAGCAAACTGTAGGGGCCCGGCAGGGCCGAAGCCTCTGGGGGGAACATGTGGTATTCCTAAAGGTTGACACCGAGTCCCCCCCAGAACGAAGGCAACGAAGGAACGGGGTTGGGGTTTAGTCAGTAAAAGTCTGACACGCCCTCCCGCTCCGCCCAAGAGCGGGGGAAGTCATTCTGATGATTCCCCTACCATAAAAAAAAAAAAAAAAAAAAAAAACCCTTACATAGTTTGTCGGGCAGTCTGGAAATAATCTGGACCGAGCTCAGTCGTCAACGGCGCGTTCTGTTCCACGCGCGCCTCAGATGCCAGCAAACTGTAGGGGCCCGGCAGGGCCGAAGCCTCTGGGGGGAACATGTGGTATTCCTAAAGGTTGACACCGAGTCCCCCCCAGAACGAAGGCAACGAAGGAACGGGGTTGGGGTTTAGTCAGTAAAAGTCTGACACGCCCTCCCGCTCCGCCCAAGAGCGGGGGAAGTCATTCTGATGATTCCCCTACCATAAAAAAAAACCCTTTCATAGTTTATACCTTGTACATTGAAAAACAGGAACAATTTGCCTGCTGCGGCCTTCTATGTGTCTTCAAGGTTAGAGTGAATAGGCTCTTAATAAACTAGTGCGCCTCACCATCAACGATTACATCACTGCTTACCATCAGATGAGATCGCAGTCAAGATATTTAAACTAGTTCTTGACTGCCATCCCATTTTTTTAAAAGCGTTATTTAACAAAAAAAAAAAGATTTTCACTTTATATTTCATGAATAAAAGTGTGTTGATTTTCGACACAATTTCTGTCGCCCGCCGATACAGAATCTAATTACGTCCGTATCAAAAAAGTTGATAATTTCATTAGTAACAGAACGTGCCAACATTATCACATTTTTGTTTAAAAATCGGCAAAATGCGAGTCGGACTCGCGCACGAACGGTTCCGTACCGATCATAGCAACAAGGTGGCAAAAAAAGCCAGCTCTAGAACGCTGAGGGCAATTTTGACACAGATAGATTTTAGTCAGTGCAAGAGACACGCTCTCTTATTCCACCAGAGAAGTAATTTTTGATGATTTTCCAATAAAAAAAAATAAGCGGCTAAGTCAGACTAGCAAAAAGGATTCCGAACCGTTCGTAGTAAAAAACGGCCAAAAAATAAATTCACGTTTGTTGTACGGGAGGCCCTACTTAAATATTTATTTTATTCTATTTTTAGTATAATTGTTATTATAGCGGCAACAGAAATACATCATATTCTGTAAAAAATTCAATTGCCTAGCTATTACGGTTCATGATATACAGCCTGGTGTCAAACATAATGTTTTCTATTGTTAATGTTACCTATATTTAAGTGATGCCTAAATCTAGGGAAGAGCGCTGATGTCTGAAATACAGATATATTATTATCTAGTTCAGACACAGATGTTCCTCACTAACATAACATACCTACATCATATAGAATGTCGATCAAGGTCTGTAATAATTTTATGTTTTGTATTTTTGGGTGACAATAAATTTATTATTATTATTATGGTTTTTACGGTAAACTTTCTCAGGTTAAAAATCCTGGTATTATTTTAGAATCTCACGGGTGTAAACCAAGGTGAGATCCTAATCCAAGGTGGGATCCTAACCTATTATTATTATACAGTCGGACGGACAGTGGAGTCATAGTAATAGGGTCCCGTTTAACCCTTTGCTTACAGAACTCTAAAAACTCGTAACATCGACCTATATTTTTTAGCGTGCACTATAATATGGATGTGGCCATTAATTATCACGAACATACGATAATTAATAACCTTTATCTACAATGTTTTACATATAAATGTTTAAATAACAC
Source organism: Mythimna separata (assembly GCA_030763345.1). Taxonomy (NCBI): domain Eukaryota; kingdom Metazoa; phylum Arthropoda; class Insecta; order Lepidoptera; family Noctuidae; genus Mythimna; species Mythimna separata. Next base: position 20,416,267 of record CM061186.1, read on the forward strand.
TAGTTTTATGTTAATTAGATTACAACCCATTACCGTACAGGACAAGTTTAATGAGTAATTATGCAAATAACACTAATTGTGTGTAAGCCAGGTGGAAAAGAATATTTTGCATTTTTTTTAGCATTATCGGCCATGTAATGTTCCCACTGTTGGGACTCAGGCCTCCTCTCTATGAGAGGGAGCTGGCAGTAATCCACCACGCGGGCCCAGTGCGGATTCGTTGATGTCACGTGTCTTTGAATTTTTTCCTTCACCTTTTTGAGAGCAGTGGTGTTGAAATAAATGACACAAAGTAATGCGCTTGACTGGTTTTGAACCCGCGACCTACAACTTGCAAGTCGGGGCAGTTACCACTGAGCCAGCACTGCTCTAAAACCTACTCGTGTTTCTTCTTTGCCTTCGTTCTAGGGCCCCGGGGTTCACTTTCACATACGTAACCCATGGCCCCAGTAGGTTTCGACGTTCGGCCCTGCTGGGGCCATACCTATACAAAATATTTTATTAAGTAGAAAATCATTAAAATACTCCTCGCTCTGAGTTGAGCGAGGGGTATTTTAATGATGGACGTGTCAGATTTGTTTTTAAAAAAGTTCCTGCCTGTGTTCCTTTTGCATCCGCAAAGGGTTCTTCCCTTTGCATTCCAGGGCTATGGTAACTCTTTCAAACATATTTTAAAACTCTTTCAAAATTATTATTGATAGGCTCGCGCTTGACCACTATCTCACCTGATGGTACGCGATGATGTGGTCGACGATGGAGTACGCTTGCCTAGAAGTAACCTATTCATTCTTGACTTAAAGACCCCTAGGTTGTAGCTATCAGGAAACACAGACCCCCGGCAGGGAATCCCACATTCTCTCAGATTTCTCATATCTGGTCTCTTATTATTCTTGTCATTTCATGCTGAAATGCGGTCAACTATACTATAAAATTGATCAAAATCTCACGAGTTTTTGTTGAGTTTCCAGTTTTCTTAGCTTTCATCCTCACTTCAAAATCCTACTTCAGCGCAAGATTCATCTCGTATTCATGACAAAAGTTTAAAAAAGCACAAATGCGCCACACCAAAGGTCCACCCCCTAAGGGGGAGGCTCCTTCCATTTATTACAATTCTTCTCTTCAATATATCATTGGGGACCTCATACCAATAATTTACTAGGCCACTCAAGAAACCAATCAAAAAATTCACAAAAACCGAAAAGTTACGAATAGGTGCAGACACTAAACTTATTTATTAGGCACCTGAACGGTTGATACCCCAAAACTTTCCGGAGAAGCACGAAGTTTGCCGAAATTACGCGAACTTCTACGAATCGTTCTATTTCGCTGTAACTTTTGAGTGTGAGTACGTGAAGTTTTTTCATTAGAATACAATATTTTTGTGTGATGCCTGTGTGCCATTTTTCGGTTTTGTTCACAGTTTGTTAGATGTAAAAATGATTTATGAATTTGAGTGTTGAAAAGAGTTTAAGCCGTAGATTTGCGGCAGTTTGTTACAACTTTTTTTGTCGGTTTGATTGATTTACCCTTGTTTTCTCACATTCATTTTTGTAACACGAACTCCCAATATACAAGCTTGACTTAGTTTGGGAGTTAGTAGATCATTTACTGGGTGTTTTACTGTACAACCAACCAATGAATTGTATGTTCATAAAGTGATTAAGATATTTGTACTTTTGGAGCTAAATAAAACTTATTATTTTTGTTCTTCCCGTATAGAAGTTATAGTTTTTTTTTATGTAACATAAACTAGTGCTTGACTGCGATCTCACCTCATGGTAAGCAGAGATGCAATCGTTGATTTTTTAGGCGCACTAACTTATTAAAAATCTATTCACTCTAGCTTTAAATATACTCAAACTACAAATAATCAGATGATTAGACCTTTAAAACAGTTTTTTTTTTAGTAAGTAGTATATCTACTCTAGCTTCTAGGCAAGCGTGCTCCATCGTCGACCACACCATCGCTTACTATCAGGCGACATAGTGGTCAAACGCGAGCCGAGGCGAGCGATGTATATTGATTACTATTATATCTATCCAGTCTTGCCATATCCAATCAGACTCCAGTCTTGCCATGAAGTACCCCATTAATGGGTTGTGGAGGTCTGGTAGGCAGGCGCTCCTCATAAAATACTGGTATTCAGCTAAATCCGGCTTGACTGGAAGTCGACCCCAATATAGTTGGGAAAAGGCTAGGCAGATGATGATATCTTTAATTCCTATAATGTATAATACTAAATAAGAAGCCGACGGCATTATATGACAAGGTGCTCTCACTGGCTATTGATCAGCCTACAACAGAGCAGTTAGTCGGCAGGTCAGACATCCTTGTTACCGCCTTTGTGTGTCGCCGCGATGACCTATTTGTCACAACTCGCCGCCTCAGGCCAATTGTGTCGACTCTTGACGGCAGGTAGTTGAAGCTGGATGGTTTTGACGTGTGGGATCTTTATTTACCTATTATAATCTTTATTGTACACACAACTTTAATGCAGGAACTACATTAGACCGACGCAAGCTTCATCTGCAACTCCATGACTAAAACGCCGACGTACACTTGGGTGACGTCTAAATTGTCGAAGAACCGCGTCGCATTGCGTGGCGTAATGTATGCCATATACAGTATGTTAGGTTAAACGAGTGACTTATTGAAGGAGGGTATTCAGTATACGACTCTCATCCCAAATATGTATAAAACTTATAATCTTATTAGGTGAGGTATTTTTTTTTTAATTTTATAGTGTAAGAAGAAGTGACAGTGTAAACCTGACAGGTTACTATGAAACCAGGCAAGTATGATAGTAAAATGGATTCAAACTAAAAGTCATTGACCCGCGCATATTATGTTCTCTCACAAGGGTATATGGTATACGCGTTGTGAGACTTTTGCGAAAATTTTGTTATGATTCTGTCTGTTATTTATCAGTGGGCCTAATATAATTCAGCCTCAATGGTACCCATGATGATACCATAATCTGGTCTCGTCTATGATAAACTAGCACCGCAAGTCAGATTTTATAAGGTGAAAAATAATAAATAAAAAAAAACGCGAAAAGAAACAGTATAACCAGTAAGTTAAGTGTATCACCCCCTCTTACCGCCTAGAGCAAGACGAATTGACGATTTTCCTCTAAAAAAAGGGAGAAAAGCCAGGCATCACAACTTAATAATAAATCTAATAAAACAGGTGTTTAGTAAACATCTAAACAACGGAATAATTAGTAACTTTCACGAAACTGTTATAACGAATTACAAGGACTTGCTCAAAATGAGGATTAAGCTTAGTATAATAAAGTAAGTACAAAAATAATAGTTCTAAGTCTAGAAATTTTTACAAAATTAACAAAGTTTACTTAATTTGTAATCTTAAATCATATTTAACAGCTACGACACGTTTCATTATCTCCCTAGCCTTTTTCCAACTAGCTTGGGGTTTTTTGTTCGGTAGGGTAATCATCAGAATGACTTCTCCCGCTCTTGGGCGGAGCGAGAGGGCATGTCAGACTCTTACTGACTAAACTTCTACCCCGTTCCTTCGTTGCCTTCGATCTGGGGGACACGGTGACAACCTTTCGGATTTTCCGTGTTCCCCAGAGGTTTCGGCCCTGCCGGGCCCCCAAAGTTTGCTGACATCTCCTTGAGGCGCGCGTAGAACAGAACGCACCGTTGAGGACGGCGAGCTACCCAGTGCTCGCCGTCCGCGATCCCGCGCCTACGGTTGAACTAGCTTGAGGTCGGCTTCCAGTCTAACCGAATGCGGCTTTATACCAGCATTTTACATGGAGCGTCTGCATCTGCTGGAAGACCTCCCACAAGTCGTTGGAGGGCCTCTCACAAGGTGAACCGATGACCTGGAGAGAATCCCGGGAATCGGATGGATGCGAGACACACATGACCAGTAATTATGGCGACACTTGGGAAAAGCTTATGTCCAGCAGTGGACGTCTGTCGGCTGAAATGGTGATGATGACTGCCTATCAGACCTCTACAGCCCAGCTACTGGTCAACATGACACTCCTTGGATAGACTGATGGTCAGGCTTTCTAGCGTCTGACTGACAACTGTGAAAGATCTATAAATGACAACCAATGGGTTTACGTGCCTCCGAGGCTCAGGGTGTCAAGGACCATGGGTTATCTTCGTTTGACAGAGTTACTATGGCCCTAAAACACAAAGCAAAGAAGGAACATAGGTGTGGTTTAGTCAATAAAAATCTGACTCGCCCTCCCGCTCCGCCATAGTGCGAAAGAAGTCATTAGATGATTTCTCACCTTAAAAACAAGAAAGAGTCAGTAATGTCCCAGATAGACTTAAAAAAGTACATACAAGTATGAATTGAAAATAGTTTCCTTGGACGTCTCGAAGGCCTTCGATAGGGTTTGGCACGCTAGCCTACTGAGTAAGCTTCCAGCGTACGGCATCTCCCCTGGCCTGATTAAGTGGATAAAAGACTTCCTGAGCGAACGGTTCCTCCGAGTTGTTGTCGACGGGTGCTCATCGGAGCCCATGTGGACTAATGCCGGAGTTCCTCAGGGTTCTGTACTCTCTGCAACTCTCTTCCTGCTCCACATCGACGATCTGCTGATGCCCGGTATCTATGGGTATGCAGATGATAGCACAGTTGTAGAGAGATACTTGCCGCTTAATCGGGCTAGTAAGGAGCTAATCCAGTCCGAAAGAGAGGCCATGGTGGAGCGTACGAATGACTCACTTCAGGCAGTCTCCAAGTGGGGCGAAGCCAATCTGGTGGGATTCAACGCCGCCAAAACACAAGCGTGTCTATTCACCGCTAAAAGGAGCCCGTTCACCTTGGCTCCTGCTTTCCGGAATGTATCCCTAGAATGCACCGACCGCCTTCAGCTCTTAGGAGTTGAAATTTCCTCCGACCTCAACTTTGGGCGGTTCATTGAGTCCAAGGCCAAGATAGCTGCTAGGAAACTCGGCGTTCTGGCAAAGGTCCGGCGGTACTTCACATCAGGACAGCTTCTAATGTTGTACAAAGCGCAGGTCCGATCGTGTGTGGAGTACTGCAGCCACATATGGGCTGGAGCTGCGAAATGCCACCTGGCAGCTTTGGACTCAGTGGAAAGGCGTGCGAAGAGGCTAATTGGAGATCCAGATCTGGTTAAGTCCAATTTACAAAGCCTTGAGCACAGGCGTAGGGTAACCAGCCTTTCGGTTTTCTACAGGATGCATTTCGGAGAGTGTGCGCAGGAATTGCATGAACTGATTCCGCCATCCCGCTTTCACCATCGGACAAACCGTCGTACGGCGAGTATTCACCCTTACGTTGTCGAAACCTCTACGGTCCGGACTAAGCGTTTCGCTTCGTCGTTTATACCGCGGACATCGAGGGATTGGAACAATTTGCCTGCTGCGGTTTTTCCGTCCGATTATAATTTAGGTGTCTTCAAGGCTAGAGTGAATAGGCTTTTAATAAGCTAGTGCGCCTCACCATCAACGATTGCATCACTGCTTACCATCAGGTGGGATCGCAGTCAAGCACTAGCTTATAACAATTAAAAAAAAAAAAAAAAAAAAAAAAAAAAAATTGAAAAAGACACATTAGTACTTTCACAGTTTCAAACCCACAACCTCATGCATAAGAAACGGGTCCTTCAACCACTGGGCCAACACGACCCTTCTCTCTACTAAATTTAAAGACCACTCAGACTCAGAATAAGGTAACCGTCACACTGACGGCGACTAAAAATAAACGGGGGAATGAACCCCAGGGAGTTCCACCCCGTTCCCCGGATGTGAACGATACCTTATACGTATGATACTTATCCTGAGGGATAACCTCTTTTTTATTGATATAACTGGGTACTCCAAGTTTTTAAGGTGATGCAAGGGTTGTGCGAATTGGTGTGTTATTGGGTATCAAATTATGGACTTTTAGTATAGTTAAATCTTTAGGGAGTGGAGTTGTAAAAAAGGTATTGGGGTGTTGTCGTAAGTTCTGTTAGAACTGCAAAATTGTTTGAAAGAGTTACCGCGGTTCTGGAACGCAAAGGACAACTGAAGGTATAAAGGCGTGTTTAAGTGGGTAAGTAAAACATTCCCTATACCTGAATCCAGAGAGGAAGTTATCCAAGAAACTCTTCTATTCCCACCAAAATAATTTCAATGGGCTAGGTTGTACTTTCTGGTGAGACCAGTACATAATTTCTCGTCATTTTATTTTAATCTTTCCCTCATACTAAAGGATTATTATACACTAGCTGTCCCCTGCGGTTTCACCCGCATTTTACTGCTCCGCTCCCGTGGGTCGTAGCGTGATGGTATATAGCCTATAGCATTCCTCGATAAATGGGCTATCTAACACTGAAAGAATTTTTCAAATCGGACCAGTAGTTCCAGAGATTACCCACTACATACAAACTTAAAAATTTTACCTCTATAATATTATAGTATAGATATAGTAAGTGGATATTAGAACATATAGTCTGGGAGAAAATTGATTAAGGGCTATTACGCACTGTCGACTAGTCGCCGGCGACTCAGTCCCTCGGCGACCGAAACATGGGAAACTAGGGCCGGAGACCGAGCCGAGCGACAGTATTCCAAGTACATTCGTGCAGTGTCAAAACTCATTGTGCGCGGCGTCCGGTCGCTACGACAGTTGCTCGCAGTGTGAACGCTCCCATTTGAAGCCGTGCTTCTATTGGTCGCCAGCGACCGCCAGTCGCCTGTGCGTCGCCACAACGCAGCGAGTCGCCGAGTCGCCTGGGCGACTGACGACTAGTGCGCAAGCACCTATTTAAACTATAGTAAGTAACAGGCGACTAGTCGACAGTGCGTAATGGCTCTTAAGCTCTTGATAATGACTCCCATTTAAATAAAACTCCAATAAGTGAGTGGTAGACTCACCCATACGTACAAAGCATTTTGGGAAGAAATCCATTATGCGTATGGCTAAGGAGTGAGTCTGCGTTTCTGGAATTGCTGTTACCTAGGGGTATTTGAGTTAAGAGTGAATAGATTACTTCTAGGCAAGCGTGCTCCATCGCCGGCCACGTCATTTTTAATTTAACCCCCGACGCAAAAACGACGGGGTGTTATAAGTTTGACGTGTCTGTGTGTGTAAATGTGTATGTGTCTGTCTGTGGCATCGTAGCTCCCAAACGGAAGATCCGATTTTAATAAGGTTTTTTTCGTTTGAAAGGTATATCAGTCGAGAGTGTTTTTAGCTATGTTTGGTGGAAATCGGTTCAGGTCTTTAAGGTCATCAGGACCTGAGAGGTGGAGAGTAGTCGGGGGTTTTCCAAATTTTTTTTTTACATTGTATCATTACCATCAGGTGAGATAGTGGTCAAACGCAACCACAAGCATACCAAAAAAAAACTAAACACAAAAATTGACAAAATGACATTACCCTGACATTTCTTTGAACGTGACGTTTCATAATGTTGCCTACAAACAAAAACTCCTGCTAATCTGTCACTACCGCGTACATCACCCCTAAACCCAAGGCTTAATAACAACGACAATAATTTAACTAGGATCTTGTTACAAAACTTCAACTGTGGCCGGATTACGCAGAATTACTTCGCTACTAAGTGTTGCCAGTTACAATTATTGTTAGTCATTATCTGTGGCAGCACTTGGCATGAAGTGTAGATTATATATAAGTGTTATTGTCATGTCGAATTTTGTTTTGTTTTCAAGGTGGCGGAATTAAGACTTTTGAAGGAGTGGAAGTGTTTTAATTGGGCGTTTTACATAATGAACCTGAATGTAATATAACAATGGTCTCTTTAGAGATGAAATAAACTCCAAATATTCGAATCAAGAGTATAACAATTGTCATTATTTTATTTCAAACAACACTAATATTACTAGCGAAACAGTTATAATTCTTGTTTAATTTTGTCAACAAAATAATATAATCATTATTTGATACTGATAAGATGACGGCTAATCGTTTGTCTTGATATGGTCATGTAAGGAGGAGGATCTTTGTCTACAATATAAAAGGAAAAACTGACTGACTGACATATCAACATTCATCCAAAATTACAGAGTCTAAAAACGTAAAATTTTGCAGAATGTTCCCTTTTAAGATATTATAGGCGAGAACTAAAAACGGATTTTTTAAAATTCACCCCCCATGTGAATGAAAAAGGGGTTCAAAGTTTGTATAGAGTTTACTTACACGCGGGCGAAGCTGCTGACAGAAGTTAGTAATACGTATTATCGTCTGTTTTTTATACCCTGAGACTAAAATGACGTTACAAAACAAAAGAACCGGCATCATTCCTATAGTAGGTAAGTTTGACATTAAATGTTTTATTGTTGTTAATTAACGGCTGACCTCAATAACCTATCTATCTGCAGTTTTGTCATACTGGAGATAGTAAAACAAATGATACAATACAAAAATTGAAAATGTTTTCCGTTGATTAATTTGTTTTTCTATCTCTGATATGTGATAGGTAGATAGGTTATTGGGTTCGGCTATTAGTCTCAGGGTATAAAAAACAGACGATAGATTGCTAGCTTATACTTACAGTTTGGACTAAAGCTTATTCAAGCTAACAATCTATGTACTAAGGACGTCATAAAAATATTGAGCATAGTTTTATTGACACACAAGAGTATATCGACACATCGGTTGTACGTTGGTTGTGTGACGCGAGTTCAATTCCCGCACGGAACAAATATTAGCGTGGCCTACAGACAGTTGTTTTGGATCTAGGCATGTCTAGGTCAGATGTAGTGTGTTTACACGATACCCACGTTACAGAGGTAATTCCTAGTATGAGGCAACGTTTATCCAAAAACAAAACAAACACCGGTTTGTCAGCGCACCTATTTTGCAGAGATAAAAATTTTATAAACATCTACGTAAGTCTGTACCGCGTGGACGCACTGTTTTAAAGTCATCATCATCATCATTTCGATTATTGCTCCTGGGATAAAAAGTATTCTATGTGCTATTACATCCACCAATCTGTACTGGGCCCGCGAGGAAGATTATAGCCTATTCCCTCAATTAGAGTGTAGGCCTGAGTCCCAACAGTGGGAACATTCTTCTTCTTCTTCTTCTTCTAGGCGTTAGTCCCGGCTTTTGCCAGGGTCCGCCTTCCGGCTTAGCTTGCTCCACTTTGCCCGATCTTCTACATCCTTGACAGTAAGGCCATTGGCTCTCATGTCGGACTTGACGACGTCCAGCCAGCGCTTGCGAGGGCGACCACGCGACCTACCGCCAAGGACAGCCATATTCATGCATCTCCGGCCAACGTACTCCATAGGGCGGCGCATGATGTGGCCATACCATCGCAGACGACACTCTTGCAGTTTTTCCCCCACGTCACGGACACCAAGACTACCTCGGATGAATGAGTTGCGTATGCGATCGGATCGCGTTACGCCGCTCATCCACCTCAGCATCTTCATCTCCGTGACGCGAAGCTCCTGGGTGTGTCTGCCCAGTGCTGGCCAACACTCGCCGCCGTACAGGAGGACAGGACGTATGATGCATTTATATATCTGTCCCTTAAGCTTCGGAGGCATTTTGCGGTCGCATACAACGCCCGTTACCTCTCGCCATTTCGACCAAGCCGCGCCTATACGTGCTTGGACATCGTCGTCCACATTGCCAGACTCGTGCAGCACGGATCCAAGGTACCTGAACGTATCGGAGCTTGTGATCCGGTCCGAACCTATTCGGATGGTATTTGAATCCGTGCTGCCACAGGATATGTACTCAGTCTTCGCCACATTTAGTCTCAGACCGCCGTTTTCCAGCGTGTCCTTCCAAATGTTGACCTTCCGCTCAAGTTGGGCTTTGTTCTGGCTAACGAGGGCGATGTCATCGGCATATATCATTAGCCATGGAGGCTGGTCTTGGATGCATGCCGTAACTACATCGAGCACAACGTTAAACAAGAACGGGCTGAGAGCCGATCCTTGGTGAACGCCAACAGATATTGGAAAGACTTTGGATTCGCCAACAGCGGTCTGGACAGAGGACACGGAATCGCGATACATGTCTCTGATAATGTCAATATAGGCCTCGGGCACACCCTTGAAGCGGAGTGCCCACCAGATGGACTGCCGAGGAACACAGTCGAAGGCCTTCTGCAGGTCTAAAAAGGCCATATGCAGAGCTCTCCTTCTCTCCCTGTAAGCCTCAGTCAGAGTCCGCAAGGCGAACACTGCGTCCATGGTGCTGTTGCCCGCCCGAAATCCGTATTGACACTCAGAGACAGTGCACTCGCTACGGAGCCTTGTGTCAATTATGCGCTCGAAGAGCTTCATGGTGTGGCACATGATCTTAATACCGCGGTAGTTACTACAATCCTGTACGCTACCTTTGCCTTTATAAATAGGAATAATAAGGCTTGATCGCCACTGGTTCGGCATTTCCTTGGTGGTCAGGATGCGGTTAAATAGATCCGTCAGAAGGTCCACACCATGTGAGCCCATGGCCTTCCACACTTCGATTGGCACATTGTCAGGCCCGACCGATTTCCGGTTCTTCATGTGGCGAAGAGCACTGCGAGTTTCGTCGGGGGAAATAGGGGAAATAAGACCAAGGTTAGGAGGCGGTTCGGGAGGAAGGTTATGGGGATGCTGTTTGTTAGACAGCTCCTCGAAGTATGTGCACCATCTCTCCTTAACAGAGGGGGCATCATAGAGCAGCTTACCCTGGGCGTCCCTTACACAGAGGCATTTGCTAATGTCCCGTGTAGCTTTTTCCCGGGCACGCGCCAGCTTAAAAATAAGCTTTTGCCCCTCCGCAGTTTCCAGCTTGTCGTACAAGGGCGCCAAACTTTTGCCGCGGGCTCTGGCTACTGCTTTTTTGCAAGCGCGCTTAGCCGCTCCATATGCCTCCCTATCCTCCGGAGAGTTGGACCCCTGCCACTTCTTAAATAATACCTTCTTCTTCCGGGTCGCCTCCTGCACCCCGTCATCCCACCACCACGTCTCCCTGTCCATGGTGCGACCACCACGAGAAGTGCCAAGGACGCGCTTACCCGCGGCGGTGATTGCTGAATGAATCCCACTCCATATCTCTTGAGCGGACTCATGCGGAGAACTGATCTCGAGGTGCTCGACCTCCGCGATGAATTCCGACAGTTTAGGACCATTAAGCAACCACCACTTGGTGCGGGGATTGCGTTTCTGGGTCACTTTTTTCCTTGATACGATCGCCAGGTCCATGACAAGGAGGCGGTGCTGAGCCGTTAAGCTTTCGCCTGGGATGACCTTACAGTTGGTAACCTTGCCAATGTTGCACCGTCGCACCAGCAGGTAATCAATTTGGGTTGAGTATGAGCCACCACGGTACGTAATAAGATGCTGGGGCTTCTTCTGAAAGAACGTATTCGCGATGGCTAGGTCCGACACAGCGCAGGTCCTGAGTATGCTGACTCCCTCTGCATTTAGTTGGCCATAGCCAAAACCACCGTGAACACGTCCGTACTCTCCAGCACGCTGACCTACGTGACCGTTGAGATCCCCCCCAACCAAAATATCTTCAGAATTCGGAATAGCGCGCAATACGTCCTCGAACTCATCCCAGAAGGCCTCCTTTTCTGACTCACAGCAGCCAGTTTGAGGAGCATAGGCGCTGACTAAGTTCGTTACCGACCCTTCGATCAGCACCTTAACTCGCATCAACCGGTCGCTGTATCGGTCTACTTCAAGAAGTCCATCCTGAAGGTCCTTAGACAGTACTACGGCTACTCCGTTCCTGCCCGATGGTGATCCGGTGTACATTAGCCGGTACCCCTGCCCGATGTCACGGGACTTATTCCCCTTCCAGCGCGTCTCCTGAAGGAAGGCGCACTGGACCCGACGTTTCGCAAGTACGTCCGCGAGTTCTCTGCAACGTCCAGTTAGAGAGCCAATGTTCCAGGTGGCAAAGCGGAGCTTCTTTTTGGGTACTAACTTCTTTAGCCGTGCCCGTACTTGACACGGTAGCCCTAGCCCACTTATCGCAGGTTTAAGGCGATGTACCTGCGCGTCGTTGTTCGGCGACGCCCTAGCCCAAGTACCCATTCTATCCTTTGCCCTATCCATGTATATGTGACTGAGGTTGGTTTTACGTGGGGCGACCAGCCGTCTGACCCCCACAACCCTACGTGAGGGAAACCAGGATCGCCAGAGCCTCGTCCGTTGAACAGCAGGGTGCACCGCTAGCAGGTGAGGTTGGCTTGGGTCCTTAAGATGTAAACGGACCCCAATCACCCCTTTACATTACATTACCCCGGAACATTACAAGACCGATAATACTTTGCTATGCTATGTGCTATTCCAAGACATAACCTACTTGTGTACCAAGTTTCATAGGAATTCGTAGTGTCAAGTTTTATCGTTTGTAGTGTGAAGTTATGGGCTATAACCTTTTTAGATTTTTATCTATCTAACACTAAAGTGTTGCTCAGGATTTGTCATCATCTGCCTAGCCTTTTTCCAACTATATTGGGGTCGGCTTCCAGTCAAGCCGGATTTAGCTGAATATCAGTAGGTATTTTTACGAGGAGGAGGAGATCTGACACACCCTGTATACAATCTGTATTTTGTAGTAGTCTGCTGTTCCTTTTCATAAATATAAAAACTAAATTAGATAAATAGTAACAGTTAAGTCGTACAGGACTTAAAGCATCTTCAGGCTTCCCAGGTCTATAAAAGCACCTGTAACAGCTGGAGTATGCCGCTACTCCTCAAGTTGCAGACGAAGTTTTAAAAGCCTCATTTGCGTGTACGTACAGCGTCTGAACTGGGACATGGGGATGCTGAGTGGTACAAATGGTAATGGGGAATGGAGAGAAACTTTTATTTGTTCTAGAAGTCTTGTGTTTTTTTGTACTGTATAGTTCTGAAGTTTCTTGAAAGATCTAGTGCTACAATGCTTACTAATTGTGCTAGCACGATTAGTAAGCATTAATATCTTTTAAAAATAGTTTTAGGAAATCATCCAATAATTTCTCTCTGTGTGGAGCGAGAAGAAAGGGATGCATGTGAGACTTTTAGAAAGAAAGATAAAACATTCATTAGTGACGCGCACTAATCTCTATCCAATAACTTAATAATAAAAAAAAAACATAAAAAGTAAAGTAAAAGACCCACAGAATAGTTGAAAAGACCTGTGCGCTGCCAAAAAGACTTCCATATGAATGTGTTCATCGCTTCGATATTTAAAAATCGTTACAAAAATGACGCTTCACTGGTATTCTGATAGGACCTCGTGTTCCACCAAGTGGTGTGCAGTGAAGCAATCGTTGATGGTAAAGCGCAATAGTTTATAAAGATCCTATTCACTGCTAGCATTGAAGACACACCTAAATTATAATCGGACAAGAAGACCAGTGCAAGCAAATTGTTCCATCATCGACCGTATCATCGCTTACCATAAGGTGAGATAATAATCAAACGCAAGCCAATAATAAAAAAGAAAACCCAAATATTACTCTAATCTATTGAAAAAAGCACACCTTTCTCCTTACCAACCAAAATAAACCCACAAAATACCTATCTACATACCCATGTGAAGTTTTAAAAAACACTTGGCAGAATGTCCCCAAAGTACAATTAACTCTTGCTGACCTAGTTCAGGGGATGCCACCCTATCCTGTAACAAATTGAGGGTCGTACAGGCTTAGGGAATCAGGGGATCAATGGACATCGCGTATCAATGCTTTAATTTATGTGGTTAAGGAGAATTTGCTTGAATTTTGATTTATTAACCTAGCACATACCCACAAAACGAGACACAATAGTAAAACAATAACAGCGCGGTCTCATAGGACTGGTCGGGGATTCATGAATTAAGAAGGCCTCTCTCAGTCTGGTTATTGTGAATGTGGGCGTGGCTTAAAAGCGTTTAAAATTTGCACCACAGAAGGAAAGCGAAAAAAAAAATTCTTAAGGAGTAATTCCTTAAGAATTGGCAAGAAGTGGCGTAAAGCCGAGAACGATGAAAGGAATGGAGGGAGGCCTTTGCCCAGCAGTGGGACAGACGACATAATATTTACAAGAGAGATTTCACATTTAGATAATTACAAGTCTAAAGTACAATTAACTCTGGTGACCTAGTTCAGGGGATGCCACCCTATCCTGTAACAAATTGAGGGTCGCACAGGCTTAGGGAATCAGGGGGATCAATGGACATCGTGTATCGATACTTTAATTTATGTGGTTAAGGAGAGATGATTTTGCTTGAGTTTTGAATTATTAAGAGGGCTCTTGCTGGTGTGTTTATCGTTAATGTGAGAGATAACTGGTTAATAATCGGTCCACTCTGTTGACATTTACAATACTTGTTCCTGGAAATAAGTGTTTTTTTTATTTATTAGAAACATCAACGACATTATTAGAAGAGATTTTACTTTTTAACCGACTTCAAAAAGGAGGTGGATCTATTTTATTTATTTATTTTTCAATTGTGGAGTTGTGGACCGATTTGCAAAATTTGAAAAAAGTTTATTATAGTTAATACGAGTATTATGTAGTTTAATTTGGACCAAAACTGTCAGTAACAGGGTGTCTACAGCTTGTACTACGTCAAATTACGTTAATTAATATTGAATATAAATTAAATCATAAATTAAAATATACAATACAAAAGGAAGGGCAACAGTTTTTATTTCCGACTGTCACTGATTTTATAATGATCTTAACAAATTGATCGTATCATGTCAATCACAATCTTAAAAACTTCAACATTTTCTTACAAAAAAAAAACAGTTGGAACCCTTAAAAAGTACCATTATTAGTTTAACCATAAAACCAGCAATAAACGCCTTGATTGACTTTAAGACGCTCATTTCACATTCCTATTTTTATTACGAAATCTTGTGGATCGGATTAAATAACAAACCCACTGACTTAATAAATGACCGAATGATAAATAAAAAATCTAACTAATGGTTTAGCCACAGAGTAAGACTGTTCGAAAGAATCACCATCACCATAGACCTCAAAAGGCAACTGGAGGAACATGGGTGGGTTTTAGTTAGTAAAAGCCTGACTTTTTCTCTCGTACCATCTAAAGCAGGAGTATTAGATGACTAAAAACAAAATTAAATTCACCAATTTCAAATTGTGAGCAGTGGTGGCCGAGTGGTAACTGCCTCGATTTACAAGTTGTAGGTCGCGGGTTCAAACCCAGCCAGGCGCATTACTTTGTGTAATTTATTTCATCAGCGCTGCTCTCAAAACGGTGAAGGAAAATATCGTGAGGAAACCGGCATGACCTAGAACCAACAATTCGAATACATGTGACATCCACCAATCCGCACTGGGTCCGAGCGGTGGATTACGGCCCATCCCCTCTCCTAGAGAGGAGCCTGAGTCCCAGCAGTGGGAACATTATACAGTGGGCTGCTAATGCTAATGCTAAATTTCAAATTTAGGAGGTAAGTATTTAGTTTTTACAGTCACTTTGTTTCTTTAAAGTTTGTTATGATTAGGATGCGGATAAAATTCTAATGTTTTTGCAGTATTTCAATCGATTAGTCAATTTTCTCGGCAAGCTTCACTGGCCACTGATCACTACCTCAGTGTAAATACTACAATAACAGTCTTAGCATCATTTACTGGAATCACCCCTGTTTCAATGATTCCACATATTGTTCAGCTATGTAGACACTTGACATAGAAACTTTACATGACAATCATCATCATCATCATCATCATCTCAGCCGAAAGACGTCCACTGCTGGACATAGGCCTCCCCCAAGCGTCGCCACAGCGATCGGTCCTGCGCGTCTCGCATCCATCGGATTCCCGCGACCCTCGCCAGGTCGTCGGTCCACCTTGTACATGACAATATCCAATAGAAATCAATTTGCGAATACTGAAAACAGCCACTGAGCTTCACTTGAAAAAATCCCGCCAAAAACTCTCAAACCTTCTCTTGTCTCTGCCGACTTCTCAGTCTATGGTCACTGGCAGCTTTTACCTATCGTTTTCTCGTTTCCCAATTATCGTTAATGTCATTGGAAATAGGCCGACATTTTCATTCAGATATATTTCTTGCTTTTTCATTTTTACAACGGTATCAAGTTTAATGATACCAGTAGTAACTGTCCCGACTTACAAATTGTAGGTCGCTTGTTTAAACCCAGCCAGGTGCATTACTTTGTGTAATTTTGCGGCCTAACCAAATGTCCTTTCCTTTGTATTGTTCGTCAAGTCGTTGAGCTCCTTAGTAGTCCTGAGTTGAGCTATACGACGAATGACAAATGCTTGAACTGACTGGACAGGTCCACTCAAATCTGCATGGTTCTTTCTTTAAAAGGCCATTTCAGACCCCAATCTGCATAGTTCGCATATGATTTGACCAATACATTTTGTATGGATTTTTTTTTTTAAAGAGACTGTGACCCCTGAGTTTGTTTCGGTGTTTCTTCTCAGGGTAGTCAGATAGGAAACACCGGCCTCATCTAGATTAATAATTATGACAAAAAAAAATTGACGTGTAAAAGTGTTTCGTGAAACCTATTTGCAAAATAAATATAATTTATCATTTAATTTATTTCGTCACCACTGCTCTTAAAACAGTGAAGGAAAACATCTTGAGGAAACCGGCATGTGATTTCCTCAAGATGTTTTCCTTCACCGTTTTAAAAGCAGAACAATAAATTGTCAACAACCTCAAATTTAATTAAATATTTAGTTTATTTTGCCCGAATAAACGCACAATAAAATACATTCAGTTGTCGGGCCCAATGAGATGTTAGCAAACTGTAGCGACCCAACAGGTCTAGTGCCCATTAAGGCCACGAAGATTTTCTGAATTGGAAACTTATTGTCTTAGAACGCAAATGGCAACTGAAGGAACATAAGTGTGGTCTTAGTTAAAGTTTGACAAGCCCTCCAACTCCATCCAAGAGAGGAAGTAGTCATTAGACGATTTCCAAACTCAAAAAAAGAACGAAGCCTGTGTCTTTCAGTTGCCATCTCGCAGGGTTTTTTTTTCATAGAAATTGCATGTAGCCATAATAGTGAGTGGTCTTAAAAGCATACCAAAAGAAGTATACTCCCTATATAACTCCACCCCTTTAAAAAATCAGTTTAGGTCGTCAAATGGATCGCGTTAACAGTTCGGAGTAGGGCCTCTGATATTCGTCTCTATTTATATTATTCTAATAATAAGCAATATTAACTGAAAATATTCGAATCGTCTTAGATTTTAGTCAATACCATTGAACTATCGCATAAATATTTACAAATTGCGCACTACCCACATTATTCTGTTCTGTTCAATTTAGAAACTTGCTAGAAAAACTAGTTCATAGAGAATTGTTTTGTTTTTTACTCATGTTTTCTACTACTGTTACACATGGTGTCTAGTATAATTTTTTTTATAAGTAAAGGAGAAAAAAACCATGTTGTTTTTTTTTCTAAGTCGTTGTATCACCCTAGGAATTTCTCACACTGGCGTATAAACACATACAAAACACCCAGACCCGGAACAACTATCTTGACATATATTTATAAAAAAATATTCTGTACAGGAATCGAACCTACGACACACAATGCAGCACCAATTTTATTTTTTAGGTAGTTTATAATCAAATGACTTCTCCCGCTCTAAGTTGGTATGAGAGGGCGTGTCAGACTTTCACTGACTAAGACTCAGCTGCATCCTTCAATTCCCTTAGGCGGGGTCCACACTACAAGCCTAACGCGGTTGCGATGACGGGTGCGAAATATCAAACATATGAAACGCCCCTTTGCGTCCATAGTGCAGTGACTAAGGCGGGAGCCTAGCGCGACGGTCATGAGCGAGTTAGCGCGCCTAGTTTTCCAACGTTCCTATCCGCGCGTTATGGCACTACGGGCCTAGTCAACAAGCGACCTAATGCGCGGGTAGCGGTGATATCAAAACAGTTCGGTCGATCAGTTCGGTGATATACGTCGAACAGCTACAAGAGCTCGCGCGTCACTGTGGTCACCGCACGCCCCCGCTCACCACGCCCGCCTAGGCTCCAGTCACCGCGCATTCAGTGTGGACGCACCCTTAGCGTTCTAGGGTCACTCTTTCAAACGTTTTCGTAGTTCTAGAACGGTAACGCAACTAAAGGACGCCACAAGGTTCACCACTCCAGAATCTTTCGTCCCCATCGACCATGTGTTCTGCCCGATAAGAGTACGACTACCTAAATACAAAATTATCCCAAACACACGTTCAACTCTCAAATCTCTACGTGTGTCATCATCTGCCTAGCCTTTTCCCAACTATATTGGGGTCGGCTTCCAGTCAAGACATATTTAGCTGAATACCAGTATTTTACGAGGAGCGACTGCCTACCAGACCTCTACAACCCATTAACTGGGGTAACACGGTATTTCATGACAAAACTGGAGTCAGATTTTACTGACTTCTGACTATCCGTAACGAAAGCCAAAGATCTACAAATGGCTTAACGTGCTTTCCGAGGCACGGAGGAATCTCGGTATGTTAAGATGATCACCCATCCACAGACCAACCTTGGCAAGCGTTGCTTAACCTTGACGTTCGACCCGTGCGGCTGTTATTATCTAGCCACGAGCTCCTCCTTCTACCCGATAAGAGTACGACTACCTAAACACAAAATTATCCCAAACACACGTTCAACTTTTAAATCTCTGCGTGTGTAGCCATCCTAAAAGTAGGCGTGTCTATTTTTAAAACACAAATAAATTAAAGGTGTCCCTTTACAGTAAGATTTAGACACACAAACAGCTAATGTTTTCTTTCTTAATTGTACGGATGTTTGCTTTGAAACAGAATAAATAGACTCGATTAAAAAGCTTCGGCGTAGGGAGCAAGCAAAATATTTGTATTACGATAGTTTTATGACATGACACAGCTGTCAGCTGTTTATTATAAATCGAGTTTTGATTTTGTTGGCGCAACAGTTGCGCAATTAGCTGCCACGCTGTGGATACATGGCTATTTCCTGATACGCAGGCGCGAGCTTGTGAACGGCGAACAACGGGTAGCCCACAGTCCGTTCGTCCGGTAAGGACCAGATCCGAGTCGTAGGCGTAGTTGCTCGAAACGTGAGCAAAACTGAAGGGACTCATTAGGACTGCAACTGGTTCGAAAGAGTTCGTTTTTGCTTTAAATTTATTTTATTTTGGGTGATTTACAGCTTACATTACTAGACATAACAGCAAATTAAATCAGAGCGAGCCATTTACACACCACCACATATAACAAGGAAACATTGTTGAAGCAGTTACAGAAATAATTGATTAACAAATACGCGTAAAAAAAAAACAGAATTACTAAATAACAAAACCGTGCTTTTGGACAAAGCGCTGTATATGGATGCCAATTGCCAAGCTCCTTGTAAATAGGTCGATTAAAGTATGTTGTTTGATTAAAATTCTTTGATATCCTAAACAGCAAGACATAGCTGCGAGAGGGCCCTAGTGCCTTGACATACAGGTTTCATAGAGACCTATCAGGCACCAGTGCCCCACAAAGTTTAATTCATGAATCCCCGACCGGTCCTATGAGACCGCGCTGTTATTGTTTTACTATTGTGTCTCGTTTTGCGGGTATGTGATAGGTTAAAAAAAAAGAGAGCCACCACAACCTTGGAGCACAAAGTGCGACTCAAAGTCAAAGTCAAAGTCAAATATTTTTATTTCACATAGGCCTACTGGGCACTTATAAAACGACTGATAGAACACGGGTGGGTTCTAATCAGAGAAAGCCTGACACTCCCTCCTATTACACCCAGAGTAAAAGGCGTTATTTCTACTGTAATAAAAAAAGAGGAGCTCGTGGCTACATAACAACAACCGCATGGGTCGGTCTTCAAGGTTAAGCTACGCTTGCCAAGGCTGGTCTGTGAATGGGTGACCATCTTAACACACCGAGTTTCCTCCGTCCCTCAGATAGTACGTTAAGCCATAGGTCCCGGCTGTTATTTGTAGATCGTTGGCAGTCGTTACGGAAAGTCAGAAGCCAGTAAATCTGACTCCAGTCTTGCCATGAAGTACTGTGTTACCCCAGTTAATGAGTTGTGGAGGTCTGGCAGGCAGCCGCTCCTCGTAAAATACTGGTATTCAGCTAAATCCAGCTTCACTGGAAGCCGACCCCAATATAGTTGGGGAATGGCTAGGTAGATGATGACTCTAATAAAAAAAAAAAGAAACCAGAAGGTTAGAAATAGTCTTCAATAAGCCAGCACAACAGAATTCTACAATTAACATAAACGAATTACTCTGTCCACGTAGGTATTACAAAGGTAAGTCGACGCTAACATTTTCGCCGACAAAATGTCACCGACGAATGGCACAATTGTCGCTTGGCCAACAACTAACTACTGTAGAAGTCTGTAACATAAGCTCTCTCTTTAGGCGCTGCGCAAATGTGGACACTTTTGTGTCTTGAGTTGGATACAAAATAGTTAATAGTGATATTTTATAACATACTATCGTCTGTTTTTTATTCGCTGAGACTAAATTGACACAAGTAATATCAAACTTACTATAGGAATGATGCCAGTTCTTTTGTGTTGTAATGTCATTTTAGTCTCAGGGTATAAAAAACAGACGGTAACGTCTGTCAACAGTATCGCTCTTGTGAAAAAAAAAGTTCTTCAAAAGGAACATACTCCTGGAGTAAAAAGTTCAGCTAATTGATCGTGAAAGAGTAACAAACATTCGGATAAAAACATTATAATGTTAAGGTGATAATTAATATAAAGTTAATCAGTCCTTGCGTATACACACAAGAATATTCCGTACAGTTAACTTGAATCCAAAAGTTGTCAGTAGAAGACACAAACAACATTAGCAGTTTTCATAAAGTAGGTAGTCGCACAAACATACTAGTTACGATAAGTATCCATAACCATGGTTTCCTGGGACATGAAGTGTCGAGACTCACGCTACTAGACACAGCAACTACGGTTTACTGAGATGGTATCATCATCTCAGCCGAAAGACGTCAACTGCTGAACATAGGCATCACCGAAGCGTCGCCACAATGACCGGTCCGGTGTGAGGCTATGCTGTGTCTTTAATAGAAAGTGTCCACGTTTGTAGAACACCTTACAAAACATTGCTAAGAAAATGTTATAATAAATAGATGGGTTTATAATGTACCTAACGCATATCTCATCGTATAATGATCTAAAGATAATATGATAATGTTATAATTTGTATAAACCTTCACCCGTTTTGCAAACGCGTTAATGTGTTATTCCAAGAACTGTTTCATTAATGACTTTTGTTAATAAATCCTCTTTGGCTAAATTCAAAGTAAATACGTTTAGACGGTCTATGCTATGATATGGTTTTCAGTGTTTCTTTAATGTCAATATAAGTAATAAAATATCACATCAACCGAAGGTGAAATAATTGCTATCTTTGGTGCATTTCACACACTTCTAAGAGTTGTAAAAGCACCTTTAAACAGCTCAATACAGCTTATAGTGTAAATGTGAACTTAAATACAGCTCTTATACAGCTTGTATGCTCCTTGGGTAAGAGATCGTTGGCTTAAAGGTCTCCAGATTTCATAGCACTAAGATCTTTTTCGTATCATTGTGCCGAATTTCATCGAAACCCATTCAGCCAGCTGTTCAGTGTGAAGAAATAATAAACACACACACCTACACCTACATGTTTACATTTAAATAAACTTTTGCCTTTATTGTATTTATAAGGCTTTTCATCACTTAGAGAAAACCATAGCTTGCAGTATATTTATGAAAACTAGCTTCTGCCGGCGGCTTATCCCGCATGGGAATAAGTTTCTCCATACAAACTTTGAACTCCTGTTTTATCGCCTTAGGGGTGAGTTTTGGCAAATCCTCTTCTCTTCTAAATCTTAGTGCTCGCCTACGTCACAAAAGGAAACAAAATTTCACGCTCCTAGAGTCTGTTTTTTAATCTCTGAGACTGAAATGACATTACGTGGGTCGTCATACTTGTTACAACACAAAAAAAATGCCAGTTTTTTCATTACTATTGTAAGTTTGACATTTGCCTGTGTCAATTTGGTCTCAGGGTTTATAAAACAGATTTTAAGCACTCTAGTTTCTGATAAGTCAGTAAGTCAGTATCACCTATGTTTACAAATAAATCATTCTGATTCTGATTCCTAGTATTGTATATAGAAGGAAATAACATTACTAATTGCTTATAACAAGTAGGTAACACATACACAGTTGGGAAAAAAAATAACATAAATTATTTATACAGGGATAAAATTAGATTACTTACACAGATTAAATTTCAATCAGAATAGATAAAAATACAGACAGAAGTATTTCCGTTTCGGAATCTAGATTTTCGGCACCAAAATTTTCGGGACCCAAGCTATTCCCGATTGGGCACCAATAGGTATTTTCAGATGGTCGACGGGGACTAAAGGTCCTAGAGTGGCGGCCACGTACCGGAAGACGCAGCGTTGGAAGGCTTCCCACAAGGTGGACTGACGACCTGGCGAGGGTGGCGAGAATCCGATGGATACGAGACGCAGAGGACCGGTCGCTGTGGCGACGCTTGGGGGAGGCCTGTGTCCAGCCGCGGACGTCTTTCGGCTGAGATGATGATGATGTGGCATTTTAAACTGGTATTTTGTATGGTTACCTGTCCAAAATACCTATTGGAGCCGAATCGGGAATAGTTTGAGAGCCGAAAATCTGGGTGCCGAAACGGATACTCAAAAAATAAATTAGATTTTTTTTTAATATGAATGTGTTACAAATAGCTCAAGATACTTGAACACCAGTACGAATGTAATGGTATCAGTTTATACTAATGTTTTCATAACCCAGTGTTTAGATCGCGAGGCCCCCGGTTCTATTCCTAAGTCGGGTAAAAATAACCTCTAGGTATGTACTCGTAATTATTGGATTTTATTCATAGACGTGGTATGTAGTAGTTTTGTACGCGATGTATCTGCTGGTCATTGAAATAGCTTTCGTTTTGAAAGTTCAAGCAATGCGATGTTGCCAAGATTTATGTGATGGATTGTGCGTGTGTCTGTAGCTCTGGAACGTAAAGGGCAACTGAAGGAACAAAGGTGGATTTTAGTTAGTTTGATACTCTGTCTCTCTCTATACAGAGCGAGGAGATATTTGATGATTTCCCACCCTATCAAATATTGAATTCGATTAAATATTTTTTATGTGGATTCTTTAATAAAATAAAAACTTGCTAATATCCCTCTAGAATTACAAATACAATGTTAAGTTCCGACTTCCACGCGAACGAAGTCGCGGGCACAGCTAGTTACAACATAAATCCCCAACTCAAAAAAAAAATTGCATTAAATATTTTAGATATTTCTAAAAAAGAAAGTGCACCTAATTTACAGTTGGGAGTCTTACTCATGCATTTGTAATTAGATACCTATTGATTAGTAAATAATCATACTAACGCGTAAGTTTATTATTTGTATGGATGTTTGTAATACTTTCACGCAGAACCAAAGAAAGGATTTCGATTAAACTTGGTATAAGCAGGTAAACCATGCCCTAAAATTCCCTATCAGAGTCTGTTTCCTGATAGCTACAATGTAGGAGTAATTAAATCAAGAATGAATAGGTTAATTCTAGGCAAGCGTGCTCCATCGTCGACCACATCATCGCTTACCATCAAGTAAGATAATGGTCAAACACGAGCCTATCAATAATAAAAAAAACAATCTGTTGATAACAAAAACTATAATTAACTTTATTATACCGTTAAACTTCTAGGTCGTCTGATGTCACCCTTACCTAATTAAAGCTTCTGTACTAAAAACGAACCAGTATATACACGCTTAACAATTTTTATTGTTAGTTTGTTATTGTTAAAGTCGTATATATTGTTATTTCGGTATTATTCACTCCTGACCTACTGCCAAAGCACGCTTTATTTAAATATTCTTAGGTAAACTTTTGTTAATGATGTAAATAAACTTTCAGGGCTAAATGATTTCTAGAGTGAACTTGTAGAAAAACAAGATAAATATGTTCTTACTATAACGAACTTTAAAACTACTGCTAGATACCGTTTACTCATTGAAAACGAAACTAATAAATAGTGAACAAAACCGATTTCACTCTAGGTGGAAAACGAATAGACAAATTCAATGACAAATGTAATTTTTTAACAAAGAAAGCGGTCAAGTGCGAGAGAGTCCGTACCGTCCGTAGCAAAAAACGGCAAAAAATATCACGTTTGCTGTATGGCAATTAAAAATTTGTTTTAATCTGTTTTTAATATTCGTTGTTATAGCGACAACAGAAATACATCATCTGTGATAATTTTAACTGCCTTCCTATCACGGTTCATGACATACAGCCTAGCCTAGTGACACACGGACAGATTGACAGGAAACGGAGTATTAATGGGTAAAGGTCCCGTTTTACCCTTAAAAAAGTTATAATATAGTGTCTAGTGTTGTATTATTGGCCCTTTTGGTACAGAACTCTTCGTGCGTAAGTCCGAATTGCCATTAGCCGGTTTTTTTTAATAATACGTGAATAAGCGTTTCTGACTCGCTGGTCACCACCAACGCACCGATTCTATACTCTACGGTCCCAACAAAAGAAGTCAGTCCCGAGATTAATATCGGTTCTACCAGTCCCGGGATTGGAAAATCTGAAATCTGTAACGTAATTTTCATTTTAGACTTACTCATTAAATACAGCTGACACAAGAAATATCGAAAATTAGTTCGCAATAGCCTAGGGTGGAACTGGCAAACGGTTGGCCATGAATTTCAGCACGAACCCGTATTAAACAAACTTTTGTATCGCTAAATAATCTACAGTTTGTTGCTCACGCATTAAAAAACTTTTTTTACAAATAAAAATGTGAAATAACTTTAATTTTGGTAGTTTGTGTTTTTTGTTTTATTTGTAACTGGCAGCTAAAATCATCGCAAAGAAACATATTTTGGGGATAAAGTGTATCTAATGTAAATAAACATAGGACATGGTCTACCATGGTCATGGTCATGGTCTAAAGTTACCGACATAGCCCGAAGAATCGCCAAACTTAAGTGGCAGTGGGCAGGGCACATTGCTCGCAGAACAGATGGTCGATGGGGACGGAAGGTTCTAGAGTGGCGGCCACGTATCGGAAGACGCAGCGTCGGAAGGCCTCCCACAAGGTGGACCGACGACCTGGCGAGGGTCGCGGGAATCCGGTGGATGCGGGACGCACAGGACCGGTCGCTGTGGCGGCGCTTGGGGGAGGCCTATGTCCAGCAGTGGACGTCTTTCGGCTGAGATGATGATGATGATGATGGTGGTCTACCCGTGTACTAAATTTGATCCAAATTCGTTGAGCCATTCAAGTGTGAAGGAGTAACTTACTCACAAACTTTCACTTCTATAATATTAGAGTTTGATACGATTAAAATATAATGTTTATAGGAATAAACGCAACTGTCTATGGAAGAATGCTATTTCATTTGTATACTATGTATAACCTTCACAATTATATACTTTCAATTATTTTTTATCTTGATAATACTATTTTTAAAAGCTCCTGCCATGTTATCTCTCTACGTTCCATAGTTGACCAGTACCGAATGTAACTTTATATTTTGTGATGTACACAGTTTTAATAAATAAACAAGTAGCTCAAAACGGTAGATCCGTTTCTCTACCTTTTCGTTCAAACATCAAAATGTTGTTTAATACTTATCCACCAGTGTGCTCTAGGCTTATAAGGTGCCTACTCCCTCTCCCTGAGAGAAAGCCTTCATCATCAACTCCCTAGCCTTTTCCCAACAAACTTGGGGTCGGCTTCCAATCTACCTGAGGTGGTGTGTCAGACTTTTACTGACTAAAACCCACTCCTGTCCCTCCACTGCCTTCTTTCCCGAGGTTCATTTTCACATAACTCATGGCCTCAGTAGACACAGTCATGACCATAAATGTTAGAAATATTATTACCTTATTAAGCTCATAACTTTAGCTATAATCATTCATTAAACAGGCAGAATATAGAACTAATTTTACTGATCTAATTGCAGGAATAGCTAAGCATTTCCTTTTATAATTTTCCTGGGAAGCATTGCATACGAGACACCGCCTGTTTAATTTATATTTCAAGTACAACTTCACTGTAAATGGTACACTCGAACAAAGAGATAAGTATGCAAGTCGATATTTTTTTAGACTTGAAAGCGTGCTTGATTTTTAAGTCATTACATTAGTTTTATTGTTTTTTAAGCTTAAAAAGTTATTACGAAAACAATGATGAACAAATGAAATAAAAACCTAGTAAAATCGGCTCCCCAATTCTATCTCATTACATCACAACAAATATCCGGAAAACTGATAATTTAAGTAGATTTGTGACTACCGCATGTTAGATGATAGTCCAGTCAAAATAGACTAAATAATTAAATTATTCAAGTTTGCATTAATTCCCAACAAGCTGGATTTTTGTGCAGGCCTTGAATACGTCATTACGAATAATATGTCAAAAGTCCTCATCGATCCCGCTTGTGCGTCGTTTTTTATTCGAGGTCAAAGGTCACAATTTAGCGTTTTTTGCTTATATCTCTGAAACAACGAAAGCTATCGAAAAATGGTTCAGGCAAGTTTGTAGATCGTAAAATTGTCTACAAAAATGATCTGGACACTTTTCTTCTATAAAGCATCGCTTTCGAGATATCGTGACTTTAGACCGCAGGAAAGTCGTATTTTAAGTGTAACAATCACTGTAGTATTTAACCTCAACAGCAACTAAGTCATATTCATACTGAATGCGGGCAATGACACTACTTGCTAGCTCATGAGAATGAGTCTGAGCTTCCATAAAAAATATAGTTTTTTAGAAGTCAAGGGTTGAAAGTTGAGGACACTCTTGGTCGAAGATGCTGCGCTTTTTTTTTATTTCAGTCGTTTTATCTGCTTCATTGCCACAGAACAAACAGTATTTCGTCAAAAATACGATTCATTACCTCGTGCTAGTACGAGGAGGACTAATCCCAGATGTGGTAGCTATCTCCGCCTCACGCTGTCTTTTAGCTGCAGCGATGGTGCTCTTCCGGGTGTATGCTTTACGACACTGCTTATGTATCGTTACAGATGGTTTGTCCTTCAAATATTCATCGAACCTATCATCCCTTAGTATGAGTGCATATTCGTATTTTCTATGTTTAAAATAGCCATAATTCGAGAACAGTGCACCGTAGAAGAAAAAGTGTTACATCTTTTTTGTAGACAATTTTACGATCTACAAATTTTTCCTGTACTATTTTTCGATAGCTCTCGTTGTTTCAGAGGTATACGCAAAAAACGCTAATTTGTGACCTTTGACCTCGAATAAAAAACAACGCACAAGCGAGATCGATGGGGACTTTTGACATATCATTCGTAATGACGTATTCAAGGCCTGCACAAAAATCCAGCTTGTTGGGAATTAATGCAAACTGGTATGTCTATTTTGACTGGACTATGAGCAGTAGTTTAAAATAGACTCTTATTGGGTCCTATTAAACGGTAAGTGATGTCGTGGCAGAGCAAAACGGAGTTCATTCTTGACATTTTATTCTCAGACATGTTGTTGAAAAGTGAGCAAAGGCATCCGACCTTTGCCCAACAGTGGGATACAATCTGTCAATTTGATTTAACCTACACACCTATCTATTTCACTGACAGTACAAAAGCACGGAAAACCGAACGCTACCGAGAACCGAGTGTGGGTAGTCAGAATAAACTTATATATTCCAGTAACCAGTGTTCTATATCTAGAAATGGAAATAACTGGAATTGCAGACCGTGTCTGTCGTCCGTCTGTCGTCCTGGCGTAGGGCTTCCCCAAGGCTGGAATTACTATCGAGTAATAATGGTATCGGATTTATTTAGAATATTAAAATGTGTGAAATTTTGGTCGTGATTTTTTAGATTGTATGTGTTTTTGTGTAGTGAGAAATAAAGTATATTCTTTCTTTCCTTCTTTTTTTTTCTTTCTTTCTCTCTTTCATTCTTTCTATGTTTCTTTCTTTCTGTATTTCATTCTTTCTGTGTTTCTTTCTTTCTCTCTTTCATTCTTTCTATCATCATCATCTTTCTATGTTTCTTTCTTTTTTTATGTGTTTTAATAGTGAGCATAAACGTAGCTATAATAGAAATGGAACTAACTGGAATTGCAGGCCGTGTCTGTCGTCCGTCTATATCCTGTCGGCGTGGGGCTTCCCCAACGCTGGAATTACTATCGAGTAATAATTATAACGGCTTTATTTTGAATATTAAAATGTGTGCAATTTTGACGTGTTTTGGCGGATTTTATGGGAGTTTGTGTAGTGGGTTTTGATTGGATTTTATGCAGGTTTGGACCTTATCATCATCATCATTTTTTTCTTAACATAGGCGTAATATCGACGACACCGCTACCATATTCAAATCATATATGTATGTATATGACTGGGGGGTTATCACCCACACGGTTGCGTTCGACGACAAATCACTCAACGTCAGTGTGTATGAAACTATTTCACTACATAGTATAAAACAAAGTCGCTTTCTAAGTCCCTATATCCCTATGTATGCTTTAATCTTTAAAACTACGCAACGGTTTTTGATGCGGTTTTTAATAGATAGAGTGATTCAAGAGGAAGGTTTATATTGTGTATAATACATGCATAATATAGTAGAGTAACACTGATAAATTTGCACCCATGCGAAGCCGGGGCGGGTCGGTAGTATTTTTATAAAAAATAGTGCCAACTACGTGTTTTTGTTTTGGTGTGGTTGCATATCTGAATAGATCCTAAATCCTCTTGAATTCCTCCAAAACCACATCTCCAAATCGTCTCAACTATCATAGCCTATAACAATAGCATACGGCTTGACTTCACAAGCACAAACACCGATAGTGGAAGCTGCATCTCTCATGGACCAATTACATCTCAATGCAGGACGGATCGCCGGGGCTTTTGACGTACATCGCCGTAAGCTTTGTTAGGTACTAATTGTGTAGTCCTAGACGAGCTGGACTGGAATGTCTTTTGGGAAGGTTAACACAATCGGGCTTGTAATGTGGCTCAAGCAAACTCAGAAAGGAGATCTGAGAACTAAGGTGTTATTTCTAAAGAATGGGAGACAGAGTAAAATAAAGTTCAATAGCCAGAAAGTCTATAGAAGTACGAGTATGCCCAACCCAAATTAAACAAAAAGCTGCATATTACATCCTTGTAAATTCCCACTAGGATATAATATGCAGCTTTTTTTTGCATATTTATTACTAATAACTAAATATTGATTTTAACGCCTGTAGGTATAACTTACGGTTTCTGTTCGGTAAAATTACGTTTTAAACAACGTATATAATATATACGTTGTTTATATATCTACGTAACGTGTTATAAGCTGTGGTTGCCTACAATTAAGTATGCATTATAGGATAACATTAGGAGTGGAATTCCTTGTCAATGTACCTTTGTTTCTTCTAACTACAACTTGGGATTCAGGGAATCAACAATGAATAACTTACTTGAGAATAACATACTTCTGGATTTATCCAGAAATAAGTACTAACATAACGTACGTAAAGTAACTAACTTGATTTTGAACGGATTTGCGATTTTTTTAGACAAACTACACAACATCAAAAGGTGCCCTTGAAACCACAGACAAGAGCCCACAGATAATAGAGCAAAGATCAGACACATTAGCAACCAGAGACACACGAAATCAATCGTAAAAATCATACCATAGAGCCTTGAACAAATCGATGGAACTCTCATTTGTCACACACACTAGTTTTTGTAGCAATATGTGGACTTTACATTATTCATAACGTCTTTTTTGGCTTCGGCGGTCGGCTCATTATATTGATATTAGATTGTTAACGTCCAAAGATGAAAAAGGCCACTGAATTTGATGAAGAATAACCGTAGTATATAGTTGTTGTTTTTAGGGTTCCGTACCTCAAAAGGAAAAAACACGGAACCCTTATAAATTCGTCATGTCTGTCTGTCTGTCCGTCCGTATGTCACAGCCATTTTTTTCCGAAACTATACGAGCTATACTATTGAAACTTGTTAAGAAGATGTATTTTGTGAACCGCATTAAGATTTTTATACAAAAGTAGAAAACAACAATAAATTTTAGGGTTCCCCTTAGATACGTAGATACTTAGAACTGAAACTCAATAAATTTTTTTCATCTGACCCATACGTGTGGGGTATCTATGGTTATGTCTTCAAAAATGATATTGAGGTTTCTATTACCATTATTTTCTAAACTGTATGGTTTGCGCGAGAGACACTTCCAAAGTGGTAAAATGTTGGTCCCCCCCTCCCTGTACCTTCTAAAATAAGAGAATGAAAAATCGCGTGACGGGTGACAGGACAGAATGGAAGAAAAAAACGTGCTACGCCGACCCCAAGTCCCCAAGTAATATGGAAAAGGGCACGATTTCTAGTCTAGCAGTCTATTTTTAGTATCTGGACAAATCAAATAGACATTACAGCCCATTTAGCCCAAGATCACATAATCCCCAGAAAAATTCACAAGAATCATTTGCATTAATTTTAATTCTACTTTTAATGTATGCGTCGTCACGCACCTCTCAGTTGGCCGACCGGTTCTGGGTATAATATGTGCACTTTACCCATTACAGCCATTACCCGGGTACTATGCATAGAGGCTACTGGGAAATTTAAAGGAATTAGTCCGCAAATAGAGGGGGTACACAGCTTTTAAGGACGGGGATAGCGGAGATTTAGAATAGTAGAATTACAATCTAGATCCTGTCCCAGACTTTTACAAAAAATATATTAAAAAAACACAAAAAGGTACAAAATACCTTTCATTTTGGAAGTCAGTGTTTCTATGTATAATAGTTTGGTCCACAGAAATCTTAATAATATATGGTTTGGCCTCTTCGTTATTTAACGCCGACTTCCGAAATTAAAGTTATTTGTAAATTTTGTGGTTTTTTTAGCATCGAAGTCGGTTGTATTATTTTGTTTTACACTTTTTAGTTGTTTACCTTTATGTCTGGTTTGGGCATGATTTCAGGCTTTCGTATCTGTTTAAATCCCGCAGAAAACTTTAATTGCGAGATACAGTATTTCATAGTTATGTGACGCCACAGTTGTTGCTACAAACCTATCCGATTCATTTGATTCCTAGAAATGCTGGCTAAATTTTAGCTTTACATGTAACAAATGGATATATTTATTACATGTGGTTACATAGGGGCCCACTAGCGATATATTCAAAATAGATACAAAAGCACCTACCTACCTCCTGATAAAAAAGAGTCAATGACCGACCTGCCTACCTCAATGGCTTTAACTTAGAACATCATGTAATTTACCCGGATATAAGATTAATTAATCCAGAACGAATTTGTCGATAACATTAGATCATATCATCAAGCATACGGGCTATGAAATTACATATTGCATGCGGGTTGCCTAATGTCTCTATGTTTTACAAAAACTAGTGCTAACCAAAGTGAGGTATAAACCTTTGTTAATATGCTATTTTGCGTGAATTTTAGCCCTTCATAAATAAAAATATTAAAAAAAATACTAGAAACCTTGCACGAGATTCTTAATAACAACTGTTTTTTTAAGAAGCAATTTTATAATATATTACCGAATTCCAAAAGAGAGCGTATATTTATTTAAATAAGAATCGTTGGGTGATTGTTAATTTAACTAGGGATGCCATTTATTTCCAGATAATTCCAGTTGTATGAGGCGATTAATATTTTCAAGGGTTTAGAGTGATTTATCTCCATTACTTTACGTAAAACTATGAGCTGTAAGATAATTATGGCATATTACTTGAATACTTGTAGATATAAAAATATTACGATTTCAAGTAAATACTAAGTAAGCTATTATTGAATATATAAAAATCACGTGTTACCGAACTCTCCAAAACGGCATAACCGATTTGTATGTTTTTTTTAAAGTATGTATTTGGTAGGCCTGAGAATACATAGTAGGCTATTTCATACTCTCCTACCTCACTCCCATTTTTCTCATTTCATAATTTATATGTTAGAACAACGTTTACCCAGCCTGCTAGTTAATATATTAAAACATTTAATTTTACATTTTATTTAACGCCCTCGAGACGAAACCTTTCTAAACAGATAGGCAGCTTGCAGCTACTGTCTGTCCCTAGATGTGACATCAAACATTGTTATATATTCACTCAAACAAAATGAGTATTCAAATATTAAATTTTTCGAGGTGCCTTCTTGTACAAAACTGTCGAATTTCACGTGAAATGGGAAAAAGGGACAAACGTAAAGGATTTGTTTTGTGACGTACACTTGATCCGTTGGGCTCAATGTGAAGGTGTGTGTCAGGACCCAAAAATGCTCAGAACTTTTTTGTTTTGAAGATAACCTTCAATGGTTACATAGATAACATGTACTAAATGTTGCCAGAGGCTTTGGTCGCGCGAAAATAGAAAGTTATCTTAATTATATTAGCACTAGCTTTTACCCGCGGCTTCGCTCCCGTCAAATGACTACCCTACATATCCTACGCTACCCTACACTACCCTACACTACCCTACATTACCCTACACTACCCTACACTACCCTACACTACCCTACATTACCCTACACTACCCTACACTACCCTACACTACCCTACACTACCCTACCCTACCCATCCTACTTTACCTAACCTTTTTTTTTTAGAATTTTTCTCTCCGTAAGAACCATCATTGAACTTCAAGGAACATTAAAAAAAAAAAATCAGCCAAATCGGCCAAGCCGTTTTCATGTTATGTCGTGACAACGGAAAACGGGTTTCATTTTTATATATATAGATTAGGTATTAGCCTTGTAATATTCTCACTGTTGGTACTCAGCCCTTACTAGGACAGGGAATGAAAAATTGAAAATGTTTTACTGGGAGTATGTTCTTTTGGGATAATTTTCTACTATGACCCTGGCGACGCCATTTACAAAATCTAGCCTCAAAGATTAATGGATTAGCGGTCACGCATACTCAGTTAGTAATAGTATGACGAGTGACAGGAAATCATGGAAGAAAAACACGTGTTGCGCTGCCTCAAATAAAACAGGACAAGGGCAGGAAGATGATGATGATGACTCAATTCTGCTACCTCTAGCAGTAATTACTACTGTTTCTTCCAGAACTATGTTCTTTTAGTATAAAGTCCTACTGTCACACCCTTTGAAGCAGTAAATACTTTTTAACCTGGAAGTATGTTCTCTTAAGAAATTCTCCTACTACCACGCGGTATTTTACTCCTGCATTTCGCGCAATTTTTATCCTGGGAGTATGTTCTCTTAGGGAAATTTCCTACTACCACGTGAGCAAAGCCACTAGCAAAATCTAGTCTCAAACAAAATCGATGTCTCAAAGACTAATGGACAAGCGGCCACGGCAGCCAATCCGCCGTTCCCTGGGGACCCGGGGGCTATCGGGGCTGATTTAAAGCCGACTGCTTAATCCGCCCGTTGCGCAGTTTAGCTGAAGTCTCCCTGTGTGGTGCGGGCCTTAGAGAGTCTGGCATGCTTTGGGCTTTTTAAACTTGAGAAGTACTCAGTTTTTACTGGTAAAATGGTAGGGAAAGAGCGATATTAATTGCGTGTATCTATCGTCTGTTTTTTTCGAGGAGCTCGTGGCTAGATAATAACAGCCGCACAGGTCGATCTTCAAGGTTAAGCAACGCTTGGCTAGGTTGGTCTGTGGATGGGTGACCATCTTAACATAACGAGTTTCCTCCGTGCCTCGGAAAGCACGTTAAGCCGTAGGTCTCGGCTGTCATTTGTAGATCTTTGGCAGTCGTTACGGATAGTCAGAAGCCAGTAAATCTGACTCCAGTCTTGCCATGAAGTACCGTGTTACCCCAGGTAATGGGCTGTGGAGGTCTGGTAGGCAACCGCTCCTCATAAAACACTGGTATTCAGCTAAATCCGGCTCGACTGAAAGCCGACCCCAATATAGTTGGGAAAAAGGCTAGGCAGATGATGATCTATCGTCTGTTTTTTATATCCTAAGACTAAAACATAGGTAATGTCAAACTAACTATAGGAATGATGCCAGTTCTTTTGTGTTGTGACAAGTGTGACAACCCACGTACTGTCATTTTAGTCTCAGAGATCAAAAAACAGGCTTTATGTGATTTAAATGAGAATGTAATTGAATTAGCGCCATGTTGTGACGTCATAACTGTCAAATCAACGAGGTAATGTTAGCAAATTAATGTTTGAATCCCCAACCGGTCCTATGAGACCGCGCTGTTATTGTTTTACTATTGTGTCTCGTTTCGCGGGTATGTGATAGATTAAGATATTTTTTTACATTGATTTTTTTCTTTATTAATTGTGAACTTAATATTTCATTTAGTCAGAATTTAGTTCTTCAAGTCCGCCGTCCCCTGGGGACCCGGGGGCTATCGGAGCTGATTTAAAGTCGACTGCTTAATCCGCCCGTTGCGCAGTTTAGCTGAAGTCTCCCTGTGTGCTGCGGGCCTTAGAGATTCTGACATGCTTTGAAGTTTTAAAACTTGAGGAGTACCTACTCGGTTTTTACTGGGAAAATGGTAGGGAAAAAGTAATACGTGTGTACTAAAGTCTGTTTTTTTTCACCATTGAGACTAAATTGACACAGGCAAATGTCAAACTTACATTAGTAACGATGCCAGTTGTTTTGTTTGTTGACAAGTGTGACAACCCACCCACGTACTGTCATTTTAGTCTCAGAGATCAAAAAACCGACTTTGTGTGATTCAAATGAGAATAGGATTGAATTAGCGCCATGTCGTGACGTCATAACTGTCAAATCAACGAGGTAATGTTAGCAAATCAAGATATTTTTTACATTTTTTTTTATATTTATGATTCTTTTACTAAAAGTGTTTAATCAGAAGTTAGTTCTTCAAGTCCGCCGTACCCTGGGGACTCGGGGGGCTATCGGAGCTGATTTAAATCCGACTGCTTAATCCGCCCGTTGCGCAGTTTAGCTGGAATGTAATATATGAACTGAGTGAGAAGGGTATATTTATTTATTTATTTAAACTTCATGTACAGTGGTGGTACATAGGCGGACTTAATGCATCAAGGCATTCTCTACCAGTCAACCTTAAGATTAAAAAGACATCACAGTTAATGCTCGCAGAACAGATGGTCGATGGAACCGAAAGGTTCTAGAGTGATGACAACGCACCGGAAGATGCAGCATTGGAAGGCCTCCCACAAGGTGGTAGGATGACCTGGTGAGGTCGTGGGAATCCGATGGTTACGAGACGCACAGGACCGGTCTTTATGGCGACATTTTGGGAAGACCTATGTCCAACAGTGGACGTCTTTCAGCTGAAATCATGTTTGATAAAGATAATAATATGAACTCATTCTATCTTGCTATGGAGATACGTAAACACCTTAAATCTACTCGAAAATACCACCATTTCATCCACAAAAAACACTAATAAAACTGACATGGTTGCAAAACATCGTTAATCATCTGTTACAAAAAGAATATTCAGGGAAACCACGTAATTCTACAGCTTACATATTTACTCTGCGTACATCGGAGTACCAGCCAGGAGTACAGCCTGTTGCTTTACTTGAGAAGTGTAATCAATTACCACTAAATACTTACTAGTGTAGTACTGATAATAGAACAATAGCTTTTTTTTTTAATGATTATACACTAGCGCTTGACTGCGATCCCACTTGATGGTAAGCAGTGATGCAATCGCCGATGGTGATGGTGATGGTGGTGGTGGTGGTCGATGGGGGAGGGTTTGAGTTCACAACCTATAAAGAGCCAAGGAATGCGGTCGCTGTGGCCGAAATCGGCTAGATGTGTAGTACTATACTCCGTCGGTTTAGGTAGTTAACTAAAGGTAAACAATCTTGGTATGTCTTTTTATATTAAAGAGGTCGTATATAATATACACTAAGGTTATTTAAATTTAGTTTATTAGCTAACATCGATTTAGGTAAATACATATGTGCAAAGATTTTTACATACAATTTTTAGACAACTTTTATATAAAAAGACATGCCAAGACTGTTTACCTTTAGTTAACTACCTAAACCGACGGAGTATAGAGCAGTGATGACCCACTGGGTCGGTGACTTACGAGTTGTACCTAGTCCGCGGGCTCAAACCCAGCCAGATGCATTACTCTGTGTAATTTACGTATTCATCATCACTGCTCTCAAAATAGTGAAGAAAAACATCGGAAGGAAACCGGATGTTCTAGAACCAAAAATTTAAAGACATGTGACATCCACCAATCTGCAGTGGACCCTCGTGTTGGATTATGGCCCATTCCTTCTCTAAAGAGGAGGCCTGAGTTCCAGCTGTGGGAAAATTATAAGGCTGATTATGCGACTTGAGGTCACTACCCTCAGCATTGAGGAATACGACGCAAGGAGGAGGGTGCGACTTACTTACTACAAAAATGTACTACTGGAATAACTATCTCGTCCTAGTATAAGTGACCAAGAGCAAGGCCACCCGCTCTACACAACCAGAGCGAGAAAACTGTAGGGACCCGGTAGGGCCGAAGCCTCTGGGGAACACGGAAAATCCGAAAGGTTGTCACCGTGTCCGCCAGATCGAAAGCAACGAAGGAACGGGGTAGGGGTTTAGTCAGTAGTCTGACACGCCCTCCCGCTCCGCCCAAGACTGGGAGAAGTCATTCTGATATACGAGTCCTAGTATAAATGACCAGGAGCAAGGCCGACCCACGCTACACAACTAACCTACACTGTAGGTACAAAGACTGACTTAATCTCTTAGGTATTTTCTACCAGTCGACGTTACCTTATTACTACATTACGCTATGATCCACGGGAGCCAAAGACACAGGTCAAACTGCAGGGGACAGAATCAGATGGTGATACTAATGTAATTAAGTGAACTAAGGCCAAACCACATTATCCAAGACAAGCGTCTGCCATAACATTTCAGTATGAACAAGGCCTAAGTTCCTATCCGATGGTGAGCCCGTCAGCCGTGACGTAAGCGAGTAAACCTGTAATTTAGCCGCCGTGCTACCGGTACATACACAGGCGCAGTTAAGTGAAATACTAGTAATTGCCCTCCTCAAACTCTGTGATTGCAACACGCTGAGATGACCACTGGGTAAGAAACTGTGCAGTGGAACCATAACATTTCAAACTGGTCAAAACTCAGTGCAAAAAAAATAAAAGCACTAAAAATTACAAAATAACTTTAATCGCTGTTTCTATAATAGTTCTGTCTCTTATATTCTATTCGTTATTTTCGACTTTCGAAATTAAATCCGATTATTTTGTACTATTTCATAAAAAACATTAACATCGAAGTCAGTCGTATTAGATCTGTATCGTATAAGATTTTTGTGTAGCTATCAAACAACACAGACTCTGGCAATTAATTGCACTCCTTAGCTGTACGCACAATGGATGTTTTTTTTTGTTATGCATAGGCTCGCGCTTGACCACTATCTCACCTGATGGTAAGCTATAATGTCGCCTAGATGTGCTCCTGAAACATCCAAACTGAAAGCCCACTGTAATCAAATTCAGCCCAGGCAAGCGTGTCACTTAACTTCAGTAGTACATCGGTGCAGTATTAAGTCATCATCTGCCCAGCCTTTTCCCAACTATATTGGGGTCGGCTTCCAGTTAAGCCGGTGCAGTATTAAGTAAGTGGTGGTAATTGACCACAATGACCACACACTCGAGTACATTGGTACTTAAGAAATGACAAGCTGACTGCTGGAAAGCTTAGTCTAGATAATCTTGTCATTCCAGTAGTTCTAAGTAAGTCTTTGTAGGACTTAGTAAGTAAGTGGTAGTAATTGACCACGCGTCTTAAGTAAAGCAACGGCTACTTAGATAATGCTGAGTGATGAAGTGAAATGC
The DNA here is from genome assembly GCA_030763345.1 of Mythimna separata. NCBI lineage: Eukaryota > Metazoa > Arthropoda > Insecta > Lepidoptera > Noctuidae > Mythimna > Mythimna separata. The sequence continues at coordinate 20,454,058 of CM061186.1, forward strand.
AAGATGTGGAATTACGAAGTTTTTCTGAATTTTCTTTTTACCTTTATAAACTGCAGTCAGTCACTCAGTCATTCAAGACAAACCTGAATGACTGACTGATCATCGCACAGCCTAAACCACTAATCGTAAAGATCTGAAACTTAAAAGGTTCTTTAGATGGATAATCATCTGAATGACTTCGCCTAGTCTTGGGTGGAGTGGGAGGACTTTTGTCAGACTTTTACTGACTAAAACCCACTCCTTTGTTTCTTCTTTACCTTTCGTTCCAGGGCATAAGTTTCCATTCAGAAGCGAAACCAAGAAGAAGTTTCGAGCCTGCTGGGCCCCTGAGGTCTTGCAGTCATCACCCTGAGGCTCAAAAATGAAATCTTTCTTCTTAATAACATTACTTCGATCAATATATCCATTTTCGCGTTTCGTCGATATCGATATTTTAGGCTTCCTATCTGTTCAACCCCACCTACAATCAACTATGTCTAGTTAATTGATAGAAAGGAGGAGGAGTTGAAAGGGATCGTGATGGCTCAAGATACATTCCTATTTGACAAGACTAGTTAACTAAACAGCCATACCCAAGACATATACAAAACAGATACCCCAAAACTGACCCCAGCTCTAACCCAAATTTAAACAATTTATATTCAAAACCACAGAGCAGCCAAATCCCCCGCGTGCATCGACTTCAAGACGTCATTAGTTCTCTAATCGCTCGCTTGTCCTTCTGTTTCAACTACTCTGTGTCCCAAATACGGAATTATCCGTCCCTTTACTAATCCGTTGCGATTCAACTACGAACCCGGTTAGGATTGGCTTACACTGAGACGTGACGTCATATCCTACACTAATTTAAGACTAGTTACTGTCTCATTGGTCTAGTGGTCGCAAGAGTGACTGCTGAGCATGAGGTCCTGGGTTCGATTCCCGGGTCAGGCAAAAAGTGCTATTGGATATTTTCATTAAGAATTACTCTGTAGCTGCCCTAAGTTTGGAAGTTAGTGGTGTGGTGTGATACTCCTTTGGCTGTCTAGGTGGTGTGTGTGTTGGTACTCACTGGGTAGGTAGCAGGTGAATAAAAGTCCTTGTAGTTCTCCAGGGGTATAATTTGCTTTTATTTTTGTATTGCTTTTTATTTTTTTTTGTGTCTAGGAAAGCACGTAAAGCCGTTGGTCCTGCGCCTGATCTCTCTCCGGTCGTGTCGGATTGCCATCCGGACTATGAGAGTAAAGGAACAGAGAGTTCACCTGTGTTTGCGCACACACTTGTGCACTATAATATATATCTCCTGCGTACCTGGCTGAACTCTGTTGAAATTATCCACCGAAATCGAAATTCGGTCGGGGAGGACTATTAGTTACTGCTAACAACATCGCCTGTATGATAGCATAGCATAACATTTGCTTTATACTGTTCCCACTGCTGAGATTCAGGCCTCCTCTCTAGGAGAGGGAATGGGCCGTAATCCATCCAAACACACATACATCATACAACCAGGATAAAAAGTATCCTATATGCTATTCCAGCATATGGTCTACCTGTATACTAGCATAGCAAAGCTTCAGCCTCATAATGTTGCCACTACTGGGACTATGCCTCCTCTCTAGGAAAGGGAATGGGCCGTAATACCCGCCGCGGGTCCAGTGCAGATTGGTGGACGTCACATATCTTCGGATTTTTGGTTCTATTACAAACCGGTTTCCTCACGATATTTTCTTTCACCGTTTTGAGAGCAGTGCTGATGAAATTAATTACACAAAGTAATGCGCCTAGTTGGGTTTAAACCTGCGACCTATAATTTGGCCCCCACTGCTCTACTTGGCCACCACTGCTACGTGCGAACATCATCATCATCATCTCAGCACTGCTGGATATAGGCCCCCCCAAAGCGTCACCACAGCGACCGGTCCTGTGCGTCTCGGATCCGTCGCGTGCGAATATAATTACGTAAAATTCAGTTGTAGGCCGTATGAAATAGAACATTATTTACAATACAAAAAGGTACACATTTTAGTGAGACAATTAAAACAAAAGAGAAACGCGGCGTCGCGTCGTGCGAATCAGCGTGACGCGGCTATGCTAAATCTATAGTGCGCCTCACGAATTCGAATATGCCTCGAGGTTTCACCAATTCACACCGGTTATTACTGGTTTTAAGTGGTGTAGACTGGTTATGTATTCTTCGTTCGTCCCACTGAGTTTCGTTCGTCCCAACGTAGGTATATCGAATGTGTCTGAAATCGACGCACGGTGGAATTTTGTTGTCGGCTTTTTCTTAATTTTTTCAACAAAAAATCCTGTTTTTTTATTAAATTGTATAAAATGGTTATGCTTATTAAAACAGATGACATTTTTATTAACATTTTTTTTTATTAATAATTAAAAAGTAGCTTTTTTCAGTAAAAACGTTTTTAACGATTTTACATACCTTTTTTTTAAATTTAATTTTTGTTTTTTAATTACGGAAAAGCCTGTCAAAATGTCAGTTCGCGTAGTCACTCTAGCCTCAAACTAGCTTAAGCCACGTCCCAGTATGAGCGACCCTTAAGCTGTCCCTCACTGCCCCACGTATCGGAGTTAAGCATCACTACTACATAGTATAAAACAAAGTCGCTTTCTCTGTCCATACATAGGGAAGGGCTTAAATCTTTAAAACTACGCTACAGATTTTGATGCGGTTTTTTTAATAGATAGAGTGATTCAAAAGGAAGGTTTATATGCATAATATAGTAGGGAAACACTGATAATTTTGAACCCGTGCGAAGCCGGGGCGGGTCGCTAGTTTCCCTATATAGAAAACATTGTAAAACAAAAGTATCTTTCTGTCAAACGTCACTTTGCATAGTCTCTCTAGCCTCAAGCTGACTTAAGTCACGTCCCAGTGCTCGCTACCCTTAAGATGTCGGTATCGGAGTTAAGCATTTCGGTTTAATTAACCAGAGGTACAAGACACGGAGCTGATCGTATTGTGATGAGAAACCTCATGGCTTCCTGACGTGAGATGAAGCAGGGAATTGCAGGTTGAATTTATGAGGGAAACTAGGATTTGAGGATTAGAATTATAATCGAATGGCCTGTTGGTCTAGTGGTTAGTGGCCCTGACTGCTATACCGGAGGTCGTGGGTTTGATTCCCACCCAAGGCAAATTATGTGTGATAAGCATGATAATTTGTTCTGTGTCTGTCTAATTTAATTTACCTGTAATATTTATGTATTTAGAAATAATAAGAAGAATAACAACTATGTTTATCAGTCGTCTAGTACTCATAGTATACGCTCTGCTTAGTTTGAGACTATATGAAAAGTTGTTGTTGTTGAAAGTTTTGGAATATTATTATTATTTATTGTAATTAAATAACTGAAGCTCGTGACTAGGTAATAACTGCCGCACGGGTCGATCTTCAAGGTTAAGCAACGCTTACCAAGGTTGGTCTGTTGATGGGTGACCATCTTAACATACCGAGTTTCATTCGTGCCTCGGAAATACGTTACGTTAAGCCGTAGGTCCCGGCTGTCATATCGGATAGTTGGAAGCCAGTAAAAATCTGACTCCAGTCTTGCCATGAAGAACCGTGTTACCCCAGTTAATGGGTTATTGGAGGTCTGGTAGGCAGCCGCTCCTCGTAAAAAACATAGTATTCAGCTAAATCCGGCTTGACTAGAAGCCAACCCCAATATAGTTGGAAAAAGGCTAGGCAGATGAAATAACTGGAGATGGATGGTGGTTAGTAGTGGATTAGACATCAGCACTTAATCATCATCATCATCTTCCTGCCCTTGTCCCATCAGCACTTAATAAGGTAAAAAAAACAATAAATTAATTGCACCAGTTTGCTCACGTTATAATGTTTAAAAGGCATCAGTTTTACAAGAACAGTTTATACGCAAAGAAAGATTAAGAAAATGGCACAGAAAATTGGAAAGTTAATGCCTAGGTCTCTATCAAATGTAACCACAAACACACAGTGAACATGATAACGTACCTATATGAGAACGCATCAGATCAAACCGAACTGACATAAGTCCGTCTATCCTAATGGCCTTTGGTCTGCCTAACGAAGTAGGTACAAGCGTATCGCACTATTTGCGATACACACAATTTTTCGATCAGAAAAACTGCATTTTTCCAACTTTGGCAGGTTATTTGGATTTATAAAACCTTTTGACATGGGAATAATCTGTATAGGTACGAGAAACTGAAAATTTTGTTTTTTTTTTCAATAGCAGTTACAATGATATAAGCGAGCACTAAGAGTCGATACTGCAAAATTCACCCCCTAAGGGGATGAAACAGGTGTCCAAAGTTTGCATGGAGAAACTTGCTTCCACTGGGTCTAGGAATGTGTAATTTTGCAGGTTTCCTTTTATAACGTAGGCGAGCACTAAGAAGGCGTTTTTAGAAATACTACTTCGAAATGGGGTTAAAAGTTTGTATAGAAAAACCTACATTGACACAAGCAAAGCCGCCGGCAGAAGCTAGCAAAGACCAACCACAAACGAATCCCCCATCACATTAATTCAGTACAAATGCATATTTTAATAATTTCTCACACTCACTTTCAGAGTTATATTCCTGAAAAATGTGTAAATATTCATAAAGCTGTTTTTAAACCCGTGTTTGGGTAAAATAGAATTTCATTTACACAATGTTTTATAGAAAATATGCGATAAGAAATTTGTTTCACCCCATTTAACCCCTTTTGGTAGGACATTATGAAAAAATGATTTGTCCAGTTTGAATTAATATTTGGGGGTTGGTCCAATTCTTTTATAATTAGTTATGCATTATTAATTTTGTATAATCTGTTTAGGAAACAGCAAATTGTTTGTTGAGAAATACATATTTGACTGGTCTGTTGGTCTAGTGGTTAATGGCCCTGACTGATATGGTGGCGGTCGTGGGTTCGATTCCCGTCCAGTACAAAGGTTTGTGTGATGAGCATGATCATTTGTTCTGTATCTGTGTGTGTGTATCTATAATAATTATGTATGTATTACGAAATATATAAGTATTATCAGTTGTTTAGTTACATATATATAACACAAGCTTTGCTTAGCTTGGTACTAAATAGCGTTGTGAAATATATTATACTAGCTTCCGCCCGCGGCTTCGCCCGCAACAACAAAATCGAAGAATAAATAAGATCAAGCTTCTTTTTTTTCCTATAGCCTATATGTTAATCCAGGGTATAACCTAACTACATACCAAATTTCAACCAATCGGTCCAGCCGTTTTTGCGTGAAAGAGTCACAAACTTTCGCATTTATAATATTATATATTAAGGATTTATTATTATTGCTTGGGTCATTACTATATTGCTATTGCTATATACAGACCGCCATCTTTTCGGAAAATTGATAACTTTTTAAGCAGTCTCAATACTGTATTGTCATCGGTATCATCCTATAAAAACGTGTTTCTGGTGGGCGATATGAACATTAATATAATCCCAACTAATAATGACGCGACTTATAATGATTATATGAATTTGACAGCATCACATGGGCTCTTACCGGCTTATACCTCACCCACCAGAGATAAAAGTTGCTTGGATCATGTAATGACTAGGGCTGAGAAGTTTGTTTTATCTTTTATCATGGACAGCCATATCACCGACCATGTCCCAGTACTTGTTTGTATTCAAAATAAAACAAAACGTAAAATAACTTAATCTGTATCGAAAGTAGATCTGGTTAAGGTTGTTTCGGAAATTGCAAAAACGGATTTTAGTGCTATTTTGTCATCTAGGAACGCTAATTGGGCTGCTGAATCTCTTATTGACACTATTGCTTCCATCTTACACAATAATACCCTAACTATTCGTATTCCTTCTAGACTAAAAATAATCAAACCGTGGATTACCCCAGGTCTTCTAAAGTGCATTAGAAATAGGGATAACATGCATAAAGAACACAAAAAGGCTCCAGATAATTATATTTTAAAAATAACTTACTTACGCTATCGTAATTTTTGTAATAAACTTTTATACAGGCTTAAAAATAACTATGAAAAAATAGAGTTCGAGAAAGCGAAAAATAATCCTAAAAAGACATGGCAAGTAATAAAAAATGTAATTAATAAACAAGTCTCCACATCACCTCCCTTGGAATTGTTGTCTGCACCCGGTCTGGACTGTAAGTCTTCACTAAATTTAATTAACAGCTTTTTTGCTAATATTGGCAAAGACCTCGCGACCAAACATACAAATGCTTGTACGAAACATGAGTCGTATGTGAAGGATGGTTCACAGGTAAATACTATGGTCCTGCTCTCTCCAGACTGTGCCGAAATTGAAAATGTTATTATGGGTCTTCGCTCGGATTCTGCCCCGGGTTGGGACGGTATTGGTGCGAGGCTACTTAAATTAAGCAGACAGACTCTTGTGCCCCTCGTCACTCACATATGCTGCTTATGTATCTCTGAGGGTATATTCCCAAGAGTTTTAAAAAGAGCGGTCATACATCCTATCCACAAGGGAGGGGACAGAGGCAGTGTCAATAATTACAGACCTATTTCTGTTCTACCGGCATTATCGAAGGTCCTTGAAAAGGTACTCAACAATCGTCTCGTATCTTACTTGGAAAAAAATAACATCCTTTCTAAAAATCAATTTGGTTTTCGTAGAGGTAAGTCATGTGAAGACGCGTTCGCGGCCCTGATTGATGATGTTGTTGAGACTCTGGACAAAAAATCTAAGTGTCTGGGTTTATTTCTAGACCTATCCAAGGCTTTTGACACTGTTTCTGTTCCCATCCTTCTAAAAAAATTGGAACAAATAGGAGTCAGAGGGCCTGCTCTGGCAGTCTTTGCGAGCTACCTCTCTGAGAGGACGCAGTGTATTAAAATTGGTGCCTACGTTAGTGACGAGTGTGGACTGGCATACGGTGTACCACAGGGATCGATCTTGGGGCCTACTCTTTTTCTAGTGTATGTCAACAGCCTATGTGACTTAGCGCTCCCAAACAGTTCCATTTATACATACGCAGACGATACGGCCCTTTTGGTACATGCTGAAAGTTGGGAAGAAGCTAGGGAAAGAGCTGAATTTGTTCTTAGCATTGTCATGTCTTGGCTAACGGCAAATTCTTTAACACTAAATGTGGAAAAGACAAATTTCATTACCTTTTCATTGACATCTTCCTCGCAACCTGACAACTCTTTTGCAGTCAAGGCTCATACTTGCGATACTCAGAACTCGAGTCATTGCTCTTGCCTTCCTCTATCAAGGACTAATAGTGTCAAATACCTGGGCATACTTATTGACGATCTCATCACATGGAATGCCCAAATTAAGGTTCTGGCCGGCAGAGTGAGAAAACTGATCACAGTGTTTAAAAACCTGCGGTATAGTGCTGATGCGGATATTTTACGCATGGTTTATTTTTCACTCTGCCAGTCAATATTAAGTTTTGGCATCACAGTTTGGGGTGGTGCGCCGAAGACAAGTATGCTACAACTGGAACGGGCGCAAAGGGCTGTGCTCAAGGTTATGACCTTTAAACACTACCGGCATAGTACCGCACAATTGTACAAGGAATGTCAAGTCCTAACAGTGAGACAGCTCTTTGTGCTAAATTGTACGCTGCGCAAACATATGCTACTACAGCTGGATTTCGATCGACTGACAAAGCGTAGGACTACTAACGTATGCTCCATAGTAAGGCATAGAACGAAACTCGCTAAACGGCATTTTCGGATTCTAGGCAGTCGTATTTACAACTTTGTCAACAAAAAATGTAGCATTTATAGACTAAATAAATTCGAATGCAAAGCTCGAGTCAGCAAATGGATCACCACCCTCAGTTATGAGGAGGTCGAATGTATACTTAATACATAGCTTTTTACTCCTCCCCTATCCAAAACTTTCCCCTGGCCCACATGTCATCATACACACACTTACACATACACATACGCCATTATCCACACATTTACACACACACAGTCACCATCATAAACACTTACAATTGTTTAATACTCGTACAATTCATGGGTGGTTTGCATTGTCAATTGCATTTTCAATTTTATTTTATTTTTTGTCTCTGTCTTAATAAAATCTTTGTTTTCTTTTTAAAAAAGGTATAACTCCGAAGTTTCGATATCATACATTTTTGTTTTTGTATACTTTTAGAGAGCCCTGGCACCCATAACACAAGTTTAATCTTAGCTTGGGTGTCAGAGATGTAAAATCTGTGATAATGTACAATTTTTCATTTCAATCCATTTATGATTAAACCTAAAATTCTGTTGTATTTTACTTCTTGGAAAATTGTAAACCTGGAAATAAAGATTTTTATTATTATTATTATTATTAGCAAAAATAACATTTTCAACAAAAAACAACTCTGACTCGACTAAGATTTGGAACTTGGTGCCATAGGAAACTTCCTACAAGATCCTAAATTTGTAAACGTGTCGTATCTCGTATCCCAGATAACTTTGGGAATCACTGGCCTAAAGCATTAATTCCACCTTTGTAGGTACTTTGTATTGCATGAAAATTAAAAATAAATTGATAGGATATAGTTTTAATCCTGGGAATACCGTCCTTTAGGACAGTTCTCTACTACCACACGCCCGAAACTGGGAACAGCACATACTAAATAAATAAACAGCCATAAAACTTCAAATCCATCAAGCCCCATTCTTGCCTTACCTGCCAAATCAAAGCCTCCCTCTCCCTCCTACCTAGAACACGTAAGTGAACACACAGGAGTCAGGAGTCTACCTTACAAGTGTTATGAACTCAACCCGGCGTCTAATAAAGAAGGATTTCCCTGCGGAAATCAGAATATTGGTAGGAATAAACTCGTGAGCTCGAAGTCGACTCATAAAACGATGTAGACTCCGTGTGTCTAAGTTTTGCGCTATTTCGGCCTGAATTTGTGCCTACCTTTCTTGCCTAGGTAAGATGGGAGACTTTTTGTTAGGAATTGGATCTTTTAAATGTTATTTTGGGATTGAAAGATGGTTGAGGGGTTTTTCAATGAAAAATAATTTAATCGTTTTCTTTAGAACAACAAATTATTCTCTTATTGACGTTTCACATAATGGGCAGTAGTAAGTTGAAATGAGAAACCTGTAGCGCCATCTATAGCATCACATAAGAACTACGAATCCTACAAAAGTTCTCCATACGATTTGGATAGATGCAACAGCCCGAAATCAGCTATCGAACAGTTGCCTACCAGACATAACACCCGTCTGGTCGAAGGATCCTCCGTTTTTCAACCGAGTTTTGCGGGACTTACTCCGTTCCGTATACTTCCAAAAACATATATCGAGGGTATAGTGCTCAAACCCAATAAGTACGAAATTGACACTTTTGAGATATTCAATATTTAAGTTTTATGGGCAAAAATACCTATGTCATTCAAATAATATCATTATAATGAGTATTTATGGTAAAAGTGGATACGTTGAATTAGTGTAAAACAGTATTATTAAGTTTCTGAGGTAGTCCATTTTGTCGTAATAAAAATATAAGTTACAAAGGGTACCGACTTATTGGGTTTTAGATCTAGAGAAATTAAACATGTTATGTACTTTACCTATTTTGAGGAGCTCGTGGCTAGATAATAACAGCCGCACGGATCAATCTTCAAGGTTAAGCAACGCTTGCCAAGGTTGGTGTGTGGATGGGTGACCATTTTAACACAGCGAGTTTCCTTCATGCCTCGGAAAACACGTTAAGCCGTAGGTCCCAGCTGCCATTTGTAGATCTTTGGCAGTCGTTACGGATAGTCAGAAGCCAGTAAATCTGACTCCAGTCTTGCCATGAAGTACCGTGTTACCCCAGTTAATGGGTTGTGGAGGTCTGGTCTAGTAGGCAGCCGCTCCTCGTAAACACTGGTATTCAGCTAAATCCGGCTTGACTGGAAGCCGACCCCAATATAGTTGGGAAAAGGCTAGGTAGATGATGATGTACTTTACCTATTTCGCCGAAATTCATTTTTAAAAGTTGGACATACTTCATACTTCACACGTCAGGTAAATATACACCAAAAATACTGGGTAAATGAACAAGAAGTTTAAACGACAAAAACGTACAATTAATGTAAGCATGCTCCCGCAAATTTTTTATGAGTTCTGTTGTAAACAAATACGACGTTTGTAGTTTTTGAATTCGTCTACGATCTTGCGCTATCAGTACACGTTATCCAGCTGAAGGTTGGTGTCCCGATTTTTTTCTTTTATTGACTTCTGCGTAAATTGTGTAACTCTGCAGAGAATTGTTATCGGAGCTAAAATTCTTATGGAAAGTAACTCTGTCAAAAGTCTCGCAGTCCTAGCAGACATCGGCCGTAGAGGGCCTTTCCATTTGTTTGGAGTCACGCCGTTGACTTGGGCTTGCTTTCACTCGACGGCTCGATGGCACCATCACAAGCCCGTGCTTGCGTGCTTGGGAATCTCCCTAAAGCTTGACACCCGGAGCATCACGAAGCGAGAGGATATCCTATCCCTCATATTTACAGCTACCTCCTTCGATCGCATTAGTGATTCATTGAATGAGATGACAGGATGACATTTTCTCCGCCTTTGTTCCAGGGTCCCAGGTTTTCCTTTCAGAAGCTAACCTGTGGCTCCAGAGGCTTCGATCCTGGTGTGCACACAGCTGTACAGTTTTGCTGACATCTCTTTGAGGCGTGTGCCGATGACGACTTGGGCTCGGTTCGGATTATTACCTGACTGCTGGACGACTAGCTACCCATTGCTCGCCGTCCGCAAGCCCGCTATGCTGATTGGAAATCGGGATTGGAATTCTGGCGGCGGGGGCAGGAGGGCCTTCCACTCGCGTGCGGCTGCCTTCTTCACCAGCATTACGGCTTCGCAGAAAGAGGCGACCGCCTGCTACTCCTTCTCGCTCCGGAACTTGGCCTGTACCAGAAAACCAGTGCGAGAGGTAGCTGCCGCCGATCGCCTTCACGAGGATGCGGCGATGCTCCGCCACAGTTCCACCGTGTCCTCCGGGCGATCCACACGGTGGTGACACCCAGATGTTTCTTCCGCTTAAATCTGATGCAGGAACCTTCCGAACTTACCATGCCCGGTAAGGCCTTGCGTCATAAGGAACCACCATGACGCCATGACGTCTTTCCAACCACTCTTCAAAGCGGGGACTTACTGCCATAATGATGGCATGCCCAATAGATTAACCTAACCTTTCACTAGGGTTAAGCAGAAACGCCAACTGCTACGGCCCTTGCAAAATACTCTTTCTGCTCATTGACGTTCGTACATCTGGTCGTAATACATTACGAGTACACAACATGTTTCCTCTTGGTCATTTGTGTTTTTTCTTTTAAATAGTTTTTATGAAAGTTAAATAAAAAAAATCGATGCTTTTGGAATTAATTACAAGCACAGATTGATAGTACTCTTTTCGAACTTAACGTGGACAAAGTCGCGGGTAACATCTAGTACCGTACCATATAACTAAACATAACGTATTACTTCTATACTAATATTATAAAGAGGAAAGATTTGTACCTATTTTTGTATGTTTGTAATGAATAGGCTCAAAAAGTACTGGGCCGATTTAAAAAATTCTTTCAGCAACAGAATGCTACATTCTTCCAATTTGACATAGGCTACATTTCATTTTGAAAAAAATTAGGGATCCTTGGTAAAATTTGAACAATGTAACCGAAGGTGTAGAAAAATGAGTCTTAAAATGTCTTTCGTCGAATGCGCTGCCGAAACTATTAGCGATAGAACAAAATAATGTACAATAATATTGAAGAACATCATAATGCCTACAAAAAACTCCGCGGTAGCATATGCCCAACTATTGTAGTTATGTCACTACAACAACTTTTTTCATTTTAAACATTAATGAAAATGCTAACCAAATTCAAACCATGCTATTTATGTGTTTATATTAATCCTTATCCAAATAAATTATTTTATAATCAAGACCATTTAACTACTTATAAAAAAGATTTTAAATTATTTAAATTGGACTGTCCATTCAAAAGATATTACGAATTAAAAAATTCAAACAGTAAACAAAACCGCCATAGCGCCGTGGCCGTTGTTTGCGATGCAGTCTGAAAAGCGCGCCGGGCATCGCGGCGGGGGGCGGGGTGGAGGGGGCACTAAAAAAAGTGTTAAATATCCAAATTTCAAAAAATAAATAATTGTTTACCCCGTGCGAAGCCGGGACGGGCTGCTAGTTTTAAATATAATAGAACAATAAAACCCGACAAATACATTTGTTTTGATTTAGCTTTTGGTTTTTGTTGTTTTTTTTTATCTACGTATTTAAAGGTAAAACCCGATAAATACAGATAGTGACTGTTGCCTCGAAGCCGTTGGCTGATTTTAGTTGAAATTATTGAACACTCAATGCCAATAATAGGCTTTATGTGGTTTAAGCGTGAAATAAAAATATGATGTAACAAGTTAACACGCTTTATAGGGTACCAGTTTTTAAGTATTGGCTAAACACGGTGAATTTATTGGGTTATTACCTAACGTAATTTTGTTTCTACTGCGAATTCCAGTTATTGGATTAGACCATTGGAAAGAGCGTCAAAAATGCATTAAGATGTACTAATAAAACGATTTTTGATTTTTCGACACTTATTGGGTTTGAACACTATACCCTCGATATGGGTTTTGTGAGTAAAGTTAAGTTTCTATTGAAAAATACACTGAGCAGATATAGCGACGCGACCGTCATATGAGAAGCCGTGAAAGTAAAAAGAGTAACCGTGGCCCTAGAGCGCAAAGGGTAATAGAAAGACCAAAGTGGGTATCATCAGTACCTTAAAATGGGAGGAGTTATTGGATGATGACCAGTGATAGGAATAGGTAGTGCCTATTTGCCTAAACTTCGAAGAACAGAGACAAGAAACGGAGACTTCCATAGGACTAAATTTTTTCCGAGACTCCCGAAATTTCGAGACAACACTTAAATACATTTTAAAAAATTGTTATTTGTAATAAGTAATTCGTCTATATTTACCAAAAGTTTGCGACTATCATAATAAATAACATACACAGTCGTTACAACCATAAAATTACGAGTTTTCTTTTTTTGTAAAACATTTTGAAAATGACTTTTTGATCGTAATAGGTATTACTTATACCAAATAACTATTTTTTTTAATGTATTTAAGGGTTATCTCGAAATTTTGGGAGAGGTGTCTCGGAAAAACATTTAGTGCTAAGGAAGTCTCCGTTTCTTGTCTCTGTTCTTCGAAGTTTAGGCAAATAGGCACTACACCTATTCCTATCACTGATGATGACCCAACTAAAACAAAATCAACGCATCACATATTACAGTTTCTCCTTTTCTATATATAGAATATTCAAATGATTAAATGAAAATACTAATACAATACAACATTAAATACTGATTAGCATCTGATTAGCGATTTCTATATTCACATTGTGTCTATAATAAAATGAATCATTGTTTATTTATATTGATTCTATGACTAGTTCGAACATTGATTACTGGTATAAAAGAGCGGAGGTTTTTAATAAATTAGAGGAATTTTAGATTAAATTGTAACTTATATGTATATAGCCTTGTATTTAATTAAAGAATTTAATATTGAATATTATACTTAACGGAGTCTCGTTATCAGAGGGGTCGTGATAAGTCAGGAAAGCAAAGCAAAGTCTTCGGTATCACTTTTGTTTATTTGCTTACACACAATATGGCTCCATCCAAGATCTAGGAACGCGGGAAGTTTAGCATGGAGTATTGGAGATTGTCTATCCAGACCGCCAGACCGGTTCCAAAAATGCCTTTTTCAGTTTCCAAGCTTCCAGCACACCCGTGCCTAGCTCCAGTTCTAGGTTAATCAGAAAAACCATAAAAATTGACTGTCAAAGTCCATGGACCTGTCAATGTCAAATATCCGGCTATCTTCCAGCCAGACTCCTCATTCGGTGTCGCCATTACTCCACGCTAACCATCCCCAAGTTATTTACTTGACGTTCCCAAACTAAGGTTTGGAAGATCAGGTTCATTTGGAAAAGTTTCAGCTAAGGCTGTTGAATCTAATTACATAGTTCCTCCAGTGAGAGATAGATGGCGCTGATTCAAATTGAAATGAGTCGACGCTGTGACATACTTATCATGTCTATGTATTACCTAAAGGTTCACTTTTATGTGCATAAAGGTTTAATAATATAAACATAGGTGCATAAAGAATGAAAGTTTGTATTTAAGTCTGTCAACTTTGCTGATTAGAAATTCTTTTTTTGTAAAGTTTGCCAGAAATGACTCTTATATCGTAGGTACATTCACAAACACGCAAACGCACATACACAAGACACTAGATGTCTTGTATATGTGCGTTTGCGTACAGTATCACTATCACTACCCGGAACAACTATCAGTGAGCCATACAAATATTTATTACAAGCGGGAATCGAAACTACAACACGCAGTGTAGCAGCCAATCGCTCAACCACAGCGCAAATTGTGCCTTCAACGCACTCAAATCTATACATATCGGGTGTGTCTGATATCGACATGATTCTGGACCCCCCAATGGTGGAATTTTTCGTTGACTTTTTTGCTAAGCCGCTGGCAGAAGTATAATATAGAATTTCGAACCCCGCCTCATCATTATTTATTACTAGCTGTCCCCTGCGGTTTCACCCGCATTTTTCGTTACTGCTCCGCTCCCGTGGGTCGTAGCGTGATGTTATATAGCCTATAGCATTCCTCGATAAATGGGCTATCTAACACTGAAAGAGTTTTTCAAATCGGACCAGTAGTTCCAGAGATTACCCCCTACATACAAACTTACAAACTTACTACCTCTTTATAATATTAGTATAGATACATACTTTTTTAGCATTAACGGCCTTGTAATGTTTTCCCACTATTGAGACTTAGGTCTTCTTCTCTAGGTAATGGAATGGGGCGCAATCTACGACGCGGGGTCAGTGCGGATTGGTAGATATCACATTTCTTCGAATCTTTGGTTCTAGGAACTACCGGTTTCCTCACGATGTTTTCCTTCACAGTTTTGAGAGCAGTCAGTATTGATGAAATAAATACAAACACACAAAGTAATGCGCCTAGCTGGGTTTTCACCCGTGACCTACAACTTTCAAGTCGGGGTAGTTACGAATGGACCCACCACTGCTCGCTTTTGTATTTTTTTTAATGGTTATAAACTAGTGCTTAACTGCGATCCCACTTGATGGTAAGCAGTGACGCAATCGTCGACGGTGAGGCGCACTAGTTTATTAAGAGCCTATTCACTCTAGCCTTGAAGACGGCCAAATTATAACCGGGCGGAAAAAAACTAAAACGAAAACAAACAACAACCTGTACTGTTACATTTTGGTTTACAATAAAGTTTATTCTATTCTATTCTAATATTTAAATGACGAAAGGAAGTGCTCTTTAAGTTTCTTCTTGAAGACATCTAGTATTGCTTAAAAGCATCACACAGTTTTGCACGTCGAAGTGACGTCGAATAACTAATTTGGCATTTCAAAAGCGACGGCTAGTAAGTCCAACGATCCGTTTTACTACTCAGGAACTGCATAAATCAATACTAGATGTGACTCGCAAATCTCAAATTAGCAATTATGATTCGTGCACCAAAATACCAACAAGAAATCAAATCATTCGACAGGTGAGTTTAAAGTGCCTAATGGGGCCCTGAGTTACTCGATAGAGAACCCCATGACCCAGGAATGAAGGTTTTAGTCAGTAAAATTCTGACACTCCGTCCAGAGCGGGAAAAGTCATTTAGATGATTTTCCACATAAAAAAGGCGATTTTAAATGGCTTTCAAAAACTGCGTAGAAACTTTTCTTGCTAGTAGTAAAGACGGCCAAATCTACTTTGTAGTTTTTGTTAAGGTGGGAAATTATCTAACAACTTCTCTCGCTCTAGGGAAGAGCAGGAACACATGTCGGAACTGACTCAAACCACACCTATGTTCCTTCCGTTGGCCTTTGCGATCTAGAACCACGAGCTGGCATCGGCCCTGGCTAAGCCCCTACGGTGTTGCTGACATCTCTTTGAGTCCCGCGAGTACCTCTCACTCATACTCGGCTCAGACAGTTGGTCGTCAACCGCAAGCTCACTCATACGTTGACTGGTAGTCGAAGTCGAGGTCCAGACCCCGATTCCGACTGATGAATGGTGATCACTCCATTTCTATAGCTTTTCCCAACTACGTACTTTCCCTACTACGTATTTTATATGGAGCGTCTACGTATCAGACCTCCACAATCCAGTTACACTGGGCACCACGATACTCCTTGGATAGACTGATGGTCAGACTTTCTGGCGTCTAACAGTAACGACTGTTAAAAATCTACTATTGAAAACCGGTTTTTCGTGCGAAGCACCTAAAGCCGTTGGGGACAACGCCTTTAGGTGTTTCCAAAGCACGGGGTGTTATTGGTGCTGATCCTGTTTCGAACCCATAATTTCATACATAAGAGGTGATGTGCCTTAACCACTATCACGACTAGACTAATTATTTGATTAAGTAGCATCTAAAATTGAGTAGATATCAGCCCGTTTTCGGCATTTCAGCTGCCCTGGGGTCTTGCTAAAACGTTTTAAAATATCTGTCGTGCGAGCGAGGAATAGGGAAGGCGCTTTACATTCTATTTAGCTCCATCCCTATAGCAGCTCAGTTTAGGTCATCAAATGTATCGCTTAAGAGTTTTTGGTAGGGCCTCTGGACCTGTTTGTTACAACCGTTAGACATACAATGTTAGTGTCTTTTTCAATCTTAATTTTCTACATGTTGTTTCTACACTGTGTGTCAAATTATTTTTCTTTGTTTCTTTTCCGTAACATATGTTGTGACTAACTACAAAGTTAAAGGATTATGTTAACACTGTTATCAGGCTTCATATTGATAACTGCAATCACTTTAATGTGTTTCCCGTTGATTATTTACTGGTACCTAATGTGAATATGAGAGCAGTGGTGGCCCAGTTGTAATTGCCCCGACTTACTAGTCCTCGGTCGTGACTTCAAACCACGTCAGGCTGCTACTTTGTGTAATTGATTTCATCACCGCTGTTCTCAACATTCGAAGGTATAATGTCCTCCAGCAACCCGCACTGGGCCTACGTGGTGAATTACGGCCCATTCCCTCTCCTAGCGAAGAGGCCTGAGTGAGTAAGGAGTGAACGAGTGAGCAGTGAGAACATTAAAAAGCTGATTATGCTATACTAATGTGTATGTTATGAGAAAGAATACATTATTTTAAAAAATAATTGTAAAAAAAAACAACCGACTTACAACCAACATACTCGTACATAAAAAAATACGTGCAACCGAAAATATAACCGGTATAACCTTTTTGAAGTTAGTTAAAAAATTGTATTTTATAGAGGAAAAATGCAGCAGCTTTAGATTTTATGCCATGATATTGTCATGAATTTATTTTTAATGTTTTGAATTGGATGGAATTTATTTTGAACTAACTTCCGCCCGCGGTTTCGCCAAAAAAAATAAAAAGTAGCTTATATGTTAATCCAGAATCCAATACCTATATATCTACATACCAAATTTCAACCAAATCGGTACAGCTGTTTTTGCGTGAAAGAGTAACAAACATCCATACATCCATTCTCACAAACTTTCACATTTATAATATTAGTAGAATGTTCTGAAAAAGCCGTGAATTTAATTTATAGTAATACTAGTATTTTAACTTTTCTAGGCTAGAGGTCCCGTGGTTGCCCTCGCAAGCGCTAGCTGGATGTCGTCAAGTCCGACATGAGAGCCAATGGCCTGACTGAAAAGGATGTCGAAGATCGGGCAAAGTGGAGGAAGTTTAATCGGAAGGCGGACCCTGGCAATAGCCGGGATTACCGCCAGGTGGAAGAAGAAGAAAAATACTAGTATTTTAACTTTAACATGTGTTTTTGTAATGCAATATTAACGTGATTGTACATATGTTTTGAATAGTTACGTTTGATATTAGATTGAGTATTATTTCAACGCAGAGTAATATTATTGTAGTGAGCGCTATGTACCTATGCCTTAATTGTCTTGTGCATTAGTCCTGTGGTAATGACGTTTACTCCTGATATGTGTAACTAGCTTTTGCCTGCGGCTTCACCTGCATGAAAATTGAAAATAAATAGCCTATTTTTACAGTTACTCAGTGAAACAAAGATATTTTGAATTGTTTAATTAGTTGATGATTTAAATCGTATTATACAAACAAACTAAAAACATAATAGTCCAGTCAAAATAGACATTCCAGTTTGCATTAATTCCCAACAAGCTGGATTTTTGTGCAGGCCATGAATACGTCATCACAAATTGACAAATGATATGTCAAAAGTCCCCATCGATCCCGCTTGTGCGTTGTTTTTTATTCGAGGTCAAAGGTCAAAATATAAGATTCTAAGATAATATTAGATTAGATATGTATGATGGGAGGGTCTGTATGAAGAGTTGTAATTAAGAAAGAAAAGAAAATCAGTGATAAAGTAAAGGTTGACAGGACAGAATAGAAGAAAAAACGTGTTGCGCCGACCCAAATTAAAATGGGACACACTAAAACGTCGCTAACTTAAATATATACCTAGATAAATTAATATAATAATTATTATGAATCTATTGCGTCCCAATGCAGGGTTAAAGCCTTCCTTCCGTTATTCCAATATTTTTTGTTCTACATAGGTAAATATGCCAGAGAATAATTTCCTATGAAGATAAAATGACTTCATATAAAATATAGAACCGTACCGAGTATGTTAAAGGTCCGGTTAAAAAAACACGTTTTATTTGTTCACTTTAGTCAATGAATACTAAAGTTTCTCAATAATATCATCTACCTAGGTATATAAAAGGAAAAACCTGACTGAATGACTGACATATCAACGTACAGTCGGAACTACTGGGAGTAGGAATATGAAATTTTAAACAAAGCTTCCTTTCATTATGTACGAGTAGGCGAGCACTAAGAAAGAGTTTTTGCAAATTCGACCATTAAGGGGGTGAAAAGTGAGGATTTCGTTTGTATGTAAAATCGCGCTCTGTGTAGGTACACAGAACTAATAAGATATGTACTTGAAATTTAACATAAACTTGATGTAAATAATAAAGGTTGTCATTATTTTTTTTCAGAACTACCCCTAATAGAAAAGTGTTCTATATTCCGTTTTTTACTTTTCAGCTACGGAACCTTATAAATAGGCGGTTTACAATATTAAAAGTGACGAGTTCTTATTTCTTGGGTTAATAGAATTGAAACATGGCACAAATTCTAATCAAGACTGTAACTATTTATTTTAATTTATTTAAACTTCATGCATAATAATGATACATAGGCGGACCTAATGCAACAAGGCATTCTCTACCAGTCCACCTTTGGGTTAAATATAGACAACACTGTGGTAGGTGCACACAATAAATAAATAACAGATACTATTAAAAATTTAATATTATTGTAACAAGGTAAGTAAATTTCTCAAAACACGATTTAGAGCATGTTAAATTTTTAATGAAAACTATCGCCAACAAAGTCGCTTCCAAAGTGCTAGTCGAATATACGACAAAATTCACATTACTAAGTGAGAAAACAAAAGTTGAACGTTCTAATGATTTTTAATACAGCACAATTTGTCTCTTCAAATATTATCATGTCTTGTCTCATATATTACGAGAGAGAAATTGAAAATGAAGAAAGACTTAATCATTTGAATTTCTTTAGAAACGCCGGAGATTTAATATGGTACGGAATGTTATATAATGCGGTATACAATAAAGAAATTCTGTCTCCATCCATGTGTGGAGATTTTCTGTATGTATATCCACATGTGTGTAACGATTTTGACATATTTAAAACGTCAACGTAAAATGTACAGTTAACAGCAAAAATTATGGAGTAGCAAATACGGAAATAGAATTTCGCAAAACAAAATAATTATTAATGGTAAGTTTTTAAAAAGTATGGTAAGTTTTTTTTTGTTTTTAAATTTGACGTGTAAAAGTGTTTGTGAAAACCTATTTGCAAAATAAATATCATTTATCATTAATGGCTACATTTTGGTAACCAAACAAAAATCGAATATTGTTCATATTATATTTTTTTAATCTTGAAGGAACCTAAGGGCTTTTTCCGTGTTCGTTTATAAAAAAATTAAGACGACATACATTATAATACTTATTTTTTTAAATGTTTTTATTACATATTATTTTATTTTGTGGATGTTTAAATTTTGGTACCTATAATCTTATGTTTTATCACAAAGATTTTTTTATGAAGTATGTAAATTTCTGAATTACATTTTTTTTATGTATCTAGTTCAGACACTAGTAAACTAAATGTGCAAGTTCACTAATTTTTCACAATAACTTTAAGGTCTTTGGAAACATCATCATCATCTACCATATACCAATAAATAAAAGTAAATTTTAGAACACATACTTTATAACGCCTAACAGTAATTACCTCTCACGAAAATCTCATAATAAACGAATACCTCTCAATAAACACTAATCATAAAAATCCTCTTTTAAAAAACGAAAAATACTCATATCACTAAAACTCAATTTCACTATTTACCAATCAAACAAAACCAATATAACCAAAATGATCACTAACACTCAAAAAATATTCACTAAACAGGAGGAGAAATGGCTTAACACATTATTGTACAACATCCCTACACAGTGCAATTTAATCGACCTTATGACCCAATGCTCCCCTTCCTAAGATCACTATGTCAAATATGAAAACACGGTCTTGCTAAAAAAATTATGTCATGACAATTTTTTTGCTGAGCAATGAAGAAAATAACACATAAAATTACTGGCTGGAATTCCAAAGAGAATGAACCATTTTTCTTTTTCAAAATACGTTATTACATTACGTTTCGTTGAGGAGTGAAATAAAATTGTTCGTAGGAATTAAATTATTTGAGGTGATTTTTTTTTATTATTGTCTAATCTGTGTCTTGAAGAAATTATTTTATTTTAGTTTAATATAAACTGGTAATTGAAACATCTAAAATAAAATAACGCATCCATATTTCAATTTTCGAATGTCACAAACACGATTAAAAAAAAAATTTGAATTTTTTGACACAATGTCTGTCAGACGTAAATATACTCATATTTTTTCAGAGAAAAGAACATCTGACCGAAATAAATAAAACAGTTTATCTGTTTTCATTTAGCCATGTAATTACAAGTTTTTATAGCATTTTCATCGTCATTATGTTTAATGTAATTTCATCGTAATGTCATTATTATTGTACTCATAAATCTAGTTAATTACCTATTTTACACACAATAATAACCAACTGCTATTTCTTATAGGCAAAAAATACCAATCATTGAATATTGCAATCGTTCAATATTCAATGTGCTATTCAGAGAAAATAATAAGTTAAATCACGACACGATTTTCACAAGAAAAACGAAATAAACATTAAAATCTCTACACTACGTTCGAAAACACAATTCGTCGCGAAAACCCGTCTAAAAATTGATATCACGTCTGCAAATAAGAAAACCCCTATTTTATAAAAACCTACCAACCTTTTTGTGCTCAATCCAGAATTATTTACGATATAGTATAAGGAACCTTTGGGCCAGAAAAATCTGAAGGTCGATTCCTATGTAAGCCACGAAAATGCATATCTTATATTAAAAATATTTAAAAAATACTCACGGTTTATTTTAGAAGAACTAAAAACACACTAAAACACTGTCACTAAACACTGCACACAGAACTTATAATACACTATTTTTTTATTATTTAGACACGACGTTAGGTTGGCAGCGCTGCGTGCGTCGGCCGCTCTCGACCACGGCGCCAAAACGACTGACCATTCGGGATGCTTGGGTTGCCAGCGTGCGGGGGGAAAAGCGCCGGGGGAAATTGGGGTGATAGGGAAATTTTCGGGGAGATTTTTGAGCGGTGGAGCTGTATAGTATTGGCTGTGTAAGTCAAGGTCATTTGGCTATGGGTTTTCTTCAAACGGCAAATTGTCTCATGAATCGATAGCTGGCATTCTGATAACATTAAACACTTGAAATTGAAACAAATAAAAAATACGTAACCAAAAAATAAACAAAAATTCACGTGCTGATACAATGATAAAATAAAACACTTTCCTACTTCATATTTACATACGCATTTTATTTTAAGTCTCCGAGTATCACTAATACCTACGATTACATTCTATTATTAAAGTCATAAATCTACCTAAATACTTGTAATGCCTGTACTACTTTTGATAAAATACCGACTTCCCTGGTGTTACAGCATTATCTGGCATTTAAAATAAACAATCCTATAAGAAAATACCAGCCACAATTTAAATTTTCTAACAAAAAAGGTAACCGTCACATCTCACGAAAAAAATAATCAATCATCATCATCATCTGTCTAGCCTTTTCCCAACTATATTGGGGTCGGCTTCCAGTCAAGCCGGATTTAGCTGAATACCAGTATTTTACGAGGAGCGGCTGCTGAAAAAAATAATCAATATAATCCCCTAATTCTCCCCAAGTGTTGCGAATTCCGTCGCAGCTGGCATCCCCAGGCGGAGAAAATGGCGGGAAGTGGCGCCTGCGTGGTCCCCTCCCCGCGCGTCCCTCAACCCATCCCCCCGCGCCGCTCACGAAAACTTAGCGCCAATCGAAGTGATGAATTAGACATGCATCGCGGGTACTTAAGAAAACAATTATTGGTGTCTATTTATGTCATTAATAATACCTATAGGTAGTGTTATGCCCGGTGTTGATGGTCAACAAGTTACGAGTTGAAGGTTCATAAGTATAGCACAGCATAATCAGTCTTATAATGTTCCCACTGCTGGGACTCAGATCTCCTGTTTTGAAGTGAGAATAAGCCATACTCCATCACACGAGCCTAGTGCGGGTTGGAAGACGTCACATGTTTCGAATGTTCATTGCTAGGACAAATCGTTTTCCTCACAATATTTTCCTTTATCGTTTTGAGAGCAGTCGTAATGAAATAAATTACACTAAGTAATGCGTCTGGCTGGGCTTGAATTGATGACCTACAACTCGTAGTTATCACTGGGCCACCACTGACTCCTCTCCAGTTGCGTTGAAGGTAACGTGTAGGTTTTTTCATTATCACTGCAAGGGAAATAAACCGTGAGGAAACTAACATGTCCTGGAACTAAAAATGTGAATTTACGTGACATCTACCAAGGTTCCTAGCATAACAGTGGGAAAACTATAGGCTGATCAAAGAAAACTTTTGAGAGTTCTTACTTCCTGGCAGCCTCACGGGTCTCGGTCGACCAGGAATTAGTGACCATTCTCCAATATCATTAATGATACATTTATTTAAACTTCATGTATAGTCGTGGTACATAGGCGGGCAACCTTAGGGTTAAATAATATTTCGCAAATAGGTTGTAAAAGTCAGGTCAGTTCTCGTTAAATCCCGTCGGTTCGCATTTTATTCGCAAACGTGGGTGTGTAGAAAACGACACATTATACTAGATAAGGTTAGTGTTTCCTAGTTGACTACCTTGAGAAGAAATACCAAAGCAAATACTTAATATGGACTTTAATTGGACAAGACTACAGTTTTGTGAAAACCAAAAATATGTAAGTAATTTTCAGCTTTCAATTGCATGCGCAATTGAAAGCTGAAAATTAGCATGTGCAGTGTGGAAAATCATTAAAAAACGCCACCCACTCTAAATGGAGCAAGAAGGAATGTCAGATTTTTACTAACTAAAACTTACATGTGTTCCTTCAGTTACCCTTCATATTCTTCTACAAGTCTCTTTGGAGATATAGACATCATATTGTAACATATAGAAATTAACACAAGTTAATTTAATTGTCTATTAAATCGTTTTATTAAATTCCAAGATATAGTACCTATGTAATACTCGTATGTACGAGTATATGCCTTTTCAATATTGGTTAAGTTTCATTGAAATGTTGTACACAAGTCCCTAATCCACTAGGAGCATTGATAAGATGAATTAGATTTGCTTTATTTTTGAGATTGTAGGCAGAAATTGCATGGTGGACGTAAAGATCTACTGGTTTTCAAACGAACATTCCAATCACATTTATAAACTCGACGATTTGATCATTTTTGTGGGGAAAACTTGCCTAAAAATCGTCAAAGACCTATAAGATTGGATCGAGATTGGGTAGGGTTTTGACACAGAATCCACACTGGGCAAAGTGTCTAGTGTGGACTCCATGTCACCCCAGCAGCCACTCCTCAAAGAGGTGACTTATCGCCTCCATAGTGGCGTGCCTAAAGATAAAACTACATTTGATTCTTAGAATGTTGTTTAAACTTTTCGTGCTAAAATTCCGACTCCTGAATCGAGTTTTAAGAAAAGTGGGGAAACTGGAACTCAATTTTCAGCTATCACGCAGTGGGGAAACGTCGTGATCAATGCCCCACCCTCTGCTGAGGAAACCCTCTGCTGTGAGGGAAAAAGTTCACGAGTTCGAACAAGATTAATACAAGTGCAACAATTGGCTATTCGATTTTAAGAGGTGCTATCGATACAGACTGTAAAGCGATGCGAGATGGCGAAAGGTTTTTTTTTATTTAACATAAACTAGTGCTTGACTTCAACTCCACCTGATGGTAAGCAGTGCAGCCTACCAAACCTCTACAACCCATTCATGAATCCCCGAACGGTCCTATGAGACCGCGCTGTTATTTACTATTGTGTCTCGTTTTGCGGGTATGTGATAGGTTAACTGGGGATATATATGTCAATGGGGGTAACACAGTACTTCATAGCAAGACTGGGGTCAGATTTACTGACTTCTGACTATCCGTAACGACTACCAAAGATCTACAAACGACAGCCGGAACCTACGGCTTAACGTGCTTTCCGAGGCACGGAGGAAACTCGGTATGTTAAGATTGTCATCCACAGACCAACCTAGGCAAGCGTTGTTTAACCTTGAAGATCGAACCGTGCGGCTGTTATTATCTAGCCACGAGCTCCTCTGATGATTTACCACCTAAAAGATAAAAAAGCCAAGACTTATAATCAAAGCTCATTTTAGCTGATAATGGCCAGATTCATTCGTAACTCGTAAATCCTACATTGTTTCCTTAGCTCGTCCAGAATTATAGGTTTTCCAATACTCAAGTAAGAATCCGTTTGTTCAAAGTTTGCGTCGGTTTCTCTTTCTTATT
Organism: Mythimna separata; assembly: GCA_030763345.1. Taxonomy (NCBI): domain Eukaryota; kingdom Metazoa; phylum Arthropoda; class Insecta; order Lepidoptera; family Noctuidae; genus Mythimna; species Mythimna separata. The sequence goes on from CM061186.1 coordinate 20,479,186, forward strand.
TTAAATGTAAGTGTTTGTGTACTTTGTTGCATTGGACGACTTGCACAGTTTTATTTGGAAACTGTAATGACTTACGTGGTGACAATATGGACTGTTGAAGTTGGATTTTTAGTATTATTCAGTTTAGTTTTAAATCTTCATCATCATTTCAGCCGAAAGACGTTCGCTGCTAGACATAAGACTCCCCCATGCATCACCACAGCGAACGGTTTTTTTTTTATGGTAGGGGAATCATCAGAATGACTTCCCCCGCTCTTGGGCGGAACGGTAGGGCGTGTCAGACTTTTACTGACTAAACCCCTACCCCGTTCCTTCGTTGCCTTCGTTCTGGGGGGGACTCGGTGTCAACCTTTAGGAATACCACGTGTTCCCCCCAGAGGCTTCGGCCCTACCGGGCCCCTACAACCACAGCGAACGGTGCTGTGCGTCTTGAATTCATCGTATTCCCGTCATCGGGTCATCGGTCTACCTTATAGAAGACCTTACTTACTGGGTTGCGGAGGTCTTCGTTTTGCGAAATCAGATTAGATTGGAAACCGACCCTAACATATTCTAAACGGCTGGGCAGTTTTTATTGTAGACTAGCTGTCCCCTGCGGTTTCACCCGCATTTTTTGTTACTGCTCCGCTCCCGTGGGTCGTAGCGTGATGGTATATAGCCTATAGCATTCCTCGATAAATGGGCTATCTTACACTGAAAAAATTTTTCGCATCGGACCAGTAGTTCCCGAGATTACCCCCTACATACAAACTTACAAACCTACAAACTTACAAATTTTACCTCATTATAATATTAGTAGGTATAGATAAAAAATCATAAAATGTCTTTTCTAGCTCAGAATGAAACTGAAGGTGTCCTTCAGTTGTCCTTTGTGTTTCACGACAATAGTTGACTCTTTCGAACTTGCACCCTAGACATACGATGATGATAGTAAAACGCTGGTCACATCTCTATTCAGAAACAAAATTCTTCACCGTAATGAAAAACTAACTATTAACTAAGATGACGCTAAATAAAAATACTCCTATTTGTTAGGGTTCCACTTCAGCAAGAACGGAACCGTTATAGGATCACTTGATCGTCCGTCCATCCATCAAGACTCTGTTTTCTCAGGAACGGATCAAAATTTTAGCCGAAGGACGTCTACGTTGGAATAAGGCTCCCCAAGTGTTGAACGGTCCTGTCCATCTCCGATCCATCGTATTCCCACGACTCTCACCAGGTCAACAGTCCAGAACATTGTAGCCCCACCGACGACCATCCGTTCTACGAGCAATGTGCCCTGCCCACTGCCACTTAAGATTGGTGATTCTTCGGGCTAAGTCGGCGACCTTGGTTCTGTTGCTCTAGCTTTTTTATTCCAGATCCACTTAAGGAAACCCGAGTATAGCCGTTTTCATTGCTCTTTGGGCTTTAAGCCTTATGATGAGGCCCATTGTTAACGGCCACGTTTCGGAGCCATATTTCATCACTAGGAACACAAACTACTGTTGGACGAGAAGATACTACACAGCTTCTTGAACGCAGCCCAGTCGAGTCGGAACCGACAATTGACCTCTTTCTAGAAATTAGAACTACCCAACTGGATTGTCTGCCCCAGGTAAACATTACGCGTGGGACACTAAACTGAAATGAATATTATATACTCAGGTCTGCTATCATGTGGAAAAGTAATCAAATTAAACTTTATAATCATCGAATGTTTCTATTCTGTTTAGGTGCATATTTTGAGATTCGCAAGGAAATCAAAACGAATGGGGTACGTTGTATTGATGTAAAATCATGAAATTTGGAAAAAAAATCTTCTAGCACAAATAAAGGAAAATATCTGAAAACTATAAATTTCTAATTGCATCACAAAATAATAAGTTTTGGCGATTCGGAAAAATCAATCGAAGGAATCGAATTATTTACATTAGTAATTTCGTACTAGCACAAAATTGGTTCCCTGAAACAGTGCGACGGGGTCGCGGCAGACCACGAAGGAGATGGCGTGACGAATTGGATAGATTCCACCAGAACTGGAAAGAGGAAACGTGGGCTCGCGAGAGATGGAAGGAGTGGAGGGAGGCCTTTGCCCAGGAGTGGGACAGAACAGGCTAAAAAAAAAAATACTACGGAACCTGAGGCGCACTGGCAAGTATGATTCTCACTTGACTGGCTTTTTTTAAATCTTTGCAACACCGCTAAATAAATTCTGCTTTGTTAAATATTCTTAGAAATAAGATTGATTTATAATTTTCCTTCCAGTCAAATGCTTATAACAATTTAGTTGAAAAAAGCATTTGTTTAAATTAAAATCTCGGTGGACAATGGGGTCTTATCAAAATTTCGCTTTGAAATATTAGGCTTACTTATTACTTATCTCAACGCCTCAAATATTTTTTCTCTTGATAGTTTATCCAGACTAATAAAAAAAGAAATATAACTGTGGGTATAATTTAAATAAAGATTACTGTAGATGACTTGACAGTAGCGAGAAGATTTTTTAGATAAGTTGAATTATTTTTTTTATGAAAAATCTTCAAGTAAATCCTCACCTCTGCGTGGAATGAGAGAGTGTTGGACTTGTAGTTACTGGCTAAAACCACAATTACTTTCCTTCAGTAGCCTTTTGCGTTCTAGGGGCCTTTCTTACTTTTGCCTGCTAAGGCCCTTACCCCAATAGCCCACTAGCGACCAGGTCGCGGCGGCCATCGAGATACATACATTAGTATGAAATCGCCATAGAGCGTGCGCACCTGTGGCTATTCCTCTTACGGTTATTGAAACTGAGGCGCGCGTGGATAAGTAGGGCTCGGTACCTATAGGACAAACAGACGGCGAGCTACCTATCGCTCGTCGTCCGCAAGACTATAGCCTATAGTAGCCGGAGATCAAAGTCAAAGTCAAAGTCAAATATTTTTATTTCACATAGGCCTAACATGGGCACTTATAAAACGTCGAAAACTAGTGCACGGTTCCAGATCGATACTTTTCTCCGAAAACACCACACAGAATTGAGTGTACCTGTCCAGACAGTGCAAGCAACAGATTCCAGCTTTAGGTAGCTCAATGGTCTAACGAGCAATACCAAAGTAAGGATTTATGGACCTCCATCTTGTTTTCATCATCTTCATCACATCGTCACTTCAGCCAAAAGACATCCACTGCTGGATATAGGCCTCCCCCAAGCTTCACCAGACAAAGTTTGCACGTCTAATGAAAAAGATAGACTCACCGAATTGTACAGCTTGAGGTGAAATTGAGGACGTGCAACATTAATAGAATAGATGTAGGAGTCATTCAGCACGCTTTAGAGGATCCAGTATCAGAAATCTCAAGAATCCCCTCAGTAGTGAACTATATTAATTCATGAATCCCCGACCGGTCCTATGAGACCGCGGTGTTATTGTTTTACTATTATGTCTCGTTTTGTGGGTATGTGATAGGTTAATTAAGTTAATGTTAAAGACTGATGTAGATAGTAGATTGAAGGACATTTGTCCTACACGGAGCAATAAAACCCTAAACAACAATAAATTTTAAAAAAAGCTTCACCAGAACGACAAGTCCTGTGAGTGTTGCATCCGTCGGATTCCCGCGACCCTCACCACGTTATCAGACAACCTTACAGGAAGCCTTAATCAAAAATTTCACAAATTCATATTAAATCACAAAAATCGTGCAAAGCCAAGCTAATTACGAAAAGCCATCTCGCAAAGCATTTAAAAAACCAATAGCTGAAAAAGAAAATCAGAGTTGCATAGAGCGGTGAATTCAAAGGCACTGGCGGCAACATTAAAGAGGGGATTTTACAAAGAGGCCGCTGTGTGCCGCCTGTCACACCGAACTGGAATCATTTTGAAATGCCGACGCTTTATTTTTCTGAGTTTAATATTTGATTAGCTTGTAGCATTTTAGCCAAAGAGTTCTGAATTTACAGGTAGATGGATGGAGAGGGAGAGGGAGGCCAAAGAAAAGATGAATGAATTGTGTGAGGTTCGATATGAAAGAAAAGGAGTTAGTGATAGTGTAACGGACGACAGGACAGAATGGAAGAAGAAAACGTGTTGCGCCGACCCCAAGTAATAGGGGATAAGGGCAGGAAGAAGAGGAAGAAAAAGAAGAAGTAGCATTTCAGCCAAAGGTAAGGATCTTACCAGATGGAGATTTTAGGTAAGAAATTCGAAACGGAACAGAACGGAAGGGAATGAAATAGAATATAGACTTTATTAATAGTAACAGAATTGACTTTCTATTTGTCGTTGATGCCTTTTTTAAATAAAATCTACACATTAGAAGTCAATTACATTACATATCTTATTATTTTACTGATCTCGGTAATATTATAAATGACACTGTTATAACCTGTGTGTATAGAAGGTTTGCTAGGTTTTATTATCTATTAGGTATTTTATGAAGATTTGTCTCATCTGCCATAAAAAAGAATAACTCTTTTTATTTTCTTTCCGGATCATAACCAAATCTAATCATCATTGACATTATTTAATGAGTCCCTTTTTGCATTATACTTGTACAAAATCTTTAATATGTTACCATGATTAAAATCTTTAGTAAAAACCAAAACTGTGACCTTTTTTCTGTGGGAATTCATCCATTGGCTTCTCCTACTCTCTCTTTTACTGATATGTAACTGGGTACATTTCAATTATCATCATCATCTCACCCGAAAGACGTCCTCTGCTGGACATAGGCCTCCCCCAAGCGTCGCCACAGCTACTGGTCCTGTGCGTCTCGCATCCATCGGATTCCCGCGATCCTCGCCAGGTCGTCGGTCCACCTTGTGGGAGGCCTTCCAGCGCTGTGTCTTCCGGTACGTGGCCGCCACTCTAGAATTTCTCCACATTTCAATTATGCCTTGTTCAAACGTTACGCGTCGGTGTGAGTGGCGGCCTGCAGTGTGAATGAAAACGGGCGGCGTGTGAATGAATACAGGATCTGTCATCTTAATGTCTGCTGCTGTGCAGATGCTGCAGAATTTAGCGCCCATGTTCGATTCCCGATTGAAGACTATTAAATTTTTACCCGACTGCGACAGAAGTAGATTTATGTTTTTCAGGTGTACGTATGTTTGGAGGTATGCAGAACAGAGTGTCAGGCCTGGAAACCTCCGTTGAACAAGGAGGATTTTCCGACCAGACAGATGGTTTGTCTGATCTAGGCAACTGGCCAAGATGAGACAATTTTGGTCTATGGTATATGTTAACATTTAAAATTATTACAAACTCCACTTAAATCCATACCCTAGTCTCACATTTTTTACAGATAAACACTACATATGCTAAAATGTACAAAATTATTATGTGCCCAACTCGACAATAAAATAACACACTTTTATTATAAAACATACTGTAAGATTAGTTCCACTTTGTCAACAAAACAACATTATTCCTTGCACCACATTTCAAAATCCAGTTACTTAAAACAGGAACTCTTGACAAAACATTTATTGTCGTACAATAGAAACGTTTATTTTGCGTCTGGCAACAATACCCAACTTACTGGCGAGAGCTGGCAACACAGCTTTACTCTTGTAGTCTATGCTTTATTATAGAGCTTGTATTTATGGATAAGAGTGCTGAGGGTAAGTAGCTTATGTTTAAAGTCATGTCTGTGGTATTATATTGTTTATGGTTTTAAAACTTTTCTTTATGCGCTTGTTATTTCACTAGCGTATCATAGCTCGTGGAGGAGCTCGTGGTTAGATAATAACAGCCGCACGGGTCGAGCTTCAAGGTTAAGCAATGCTTGCCAAGGTTGGTCTGTGGATGGGTGACCATCTTAACATAACTAGTTTCCTCCGTGCCTCGGAAAGCACGTTAAGTCGTAGGTCTCGGCTGCCATTCGTAGATCTTTGGCAATCGTTACGGATAGTCAGAAGCCAGTAAATCTGACTCCAGTCTTGCCATGAAGTACCGTGTTACCCCAATTAATGGGTTGATGATGATTTCACTAGCGTATCATATTAATACTCTATTATCTGTATAGCGTGAATAGGTTACTTCTGGACAAGCGTGCTCCATCGCTTACTATTAGGTGAGGTAGTGGTCAAGCGCGAGCCAATACTCATCATCTACCTAGCCTTTTCCTAAAAAAAAACCCCGTATGTTCTTACTAATGTTCTTGTGTACAAACGTTCCCACAGCCACAGTAAGCTCTGATCCTTGAGTTTTTTTCGAAGTTTCTGCTAACTCATTCGAGTTAGCACATTAAAATAATGAGTGTTTTCTGTAAAATCATTTTCATCACCATCACCATCAACAACATTTCAGTCAAAAGACAGGCAGTCTTAGACATAGGCCTCCCTCCCCTAAGTGTCACTATAATGACCGGTGCTCTGCGTCTCGCATCCATCGGATCCCCAAAACCCTCACTAGGTCATCGGTCCACCTTGTGGGCCTTCCAACGTGAACAATTCTATAATTATTGTCATCATCATCATCTGCCTAGCCTTTTCCCAACTATGTTGGGGTCGGCTTCCAGTCAAGCCGGATTTAGCTGAATACTAGTATTTTACGAAGAGCGGCTGCCTACCAGACGTCCACAACCCATTAACTGGGGTAACACGGTACTTCATGGCAAGACTGGAGTCAGATTTACTGGTTTCTTTATTATCTATTGCCGAGCCAATACATAATAAAAATAAAAGAAACATGTGCAAGCGCCTACGTCCGCGTGAAAGTAGGTTTCTCTATACACACTTGGATCCCCGTTTCTTTATATTAGGGGGTGAATTTTGGAAAATCCTCTCATAGTGCTCGCTTACGTCATAAAAGCAAACTTTTTGCCTTGCGACCTTATTATGCGTAGGAGGTATCGTGTGTATGTAGACCTACTATGCTAACAAAAATTATTTTCTTGCTGCGTTTTCAAATCCGCTTCATTCCATTTTCCTCCGTCTGTTTCGCAGAAGGAGGCGAACGCTTACCATTCCTTCTCGCTCTGGACCATGGGCTGAACGAAGGCCTCACGTGAGAGGACGCTGCCGCCGATGATCTCCACGAGGAAACGGCGGTGCTCCGCCCAAGCGGGGCACACCTCCACTCTATGCTTCACCGTGTCCTCCGGATAGTTCACATAATGGTGACTCCCGGACGTTTCTTCCATGTCCAGAGATCTGCGTTATGCGGAAGGTGAGAATGCCGTGAAGCCTCTCCAACTCCACTCCTGAAAGAAGAGATTTATCGGCATTTTTATAGCATGTTATGATCATTACATTTATTTACCTTCTCCTCTTAGGAACTTTCCCAAACCCACTCCAAAACCGCAACAAATACCTAATTAATCTTGTCTACAATCATAGACTAATATAACATGCTATATTTATTAATTAAGCAACTAAAACTTCGAATAAACCTCAGACAAAAGAATAATAAAAATCAAAGTCCTTTCCACAAAAAACTCTAATTTAATTACGAAAAATAAACATAAAATCCAGTGGGCTCAGCAAAATGGCTACGTTTCATAATCTAATATAATTTTTACACAATTTGCTTAACAGAGATATATTATTGTTTAATTAGTGAAGATGGAAGGACAGACGACTGAAGTACAGAGTTCTGACATCGAGATGTTGAGGAAAATGGAGGATGAGCACCTTAGGTTACAGCGACAGGTTATTAGCATTATTTTAGCATTATCTTCCTTTTAATGTCCCCACTGTTCGGACTCAGGCCTCCTCTCTAGGAGAGGGAATGCGCCGTAATCCACCACGCTGGGCTAGTGCGGATTGGTAGATGTTACATGTCTGCCGGTTTCCTCACGATGTTTTCGTTCACTTTTTAAGAGCAGTGGTGATGAAATAAATTACACAAAGTAAAGCGCCTGGCTGGGTTTGAACCCGTGACCTACAACTTGATAGTCGAGGCAGTTACCACTGGGCTACCACTGCGCACTGCTCTAACTGGGTAGCAGATATACATATATTATTGTTTAATTAGTGAAGATGGACGGACAAGCGACTGAAGTACAGAGTTCTGACATCGAGATGTTGAGGAAAATGGAGGATGAGCACCTCAGGTTGCAGCGACAGGTTATATGGAGGATTATTTTAATGAAAAATTATATTTCAGATTAGTTTCTGCTAGTGGCTTTGTCCGTGTGAAAGTAGGTTTCTTCATACAACTCAAGGAAACCATGTGCAAAGTTTCTTGTTCATGGTCCCAGTAGTTTCGGCTATACAATGATTTGTCATTTACTGTTTCCCCTTAGACTAGCTGTTCAATGTCAGATTCTTAAAACACACACACAGAAGGAGATGTTAGCAAAACCGTAGGGCCTAGCAGGGTCGAAACCTAATGAGACCATAGGTTGTGCGAAAATACAGCAAAAATTCTGGAGCCTGGGAACGAAGGCAAATAAGGAACAGGAGTGGATTGTATTCAGTAAAAAGCCTACGCCCTCCCGCTACGCCTGAGAGTGTCAAAAAAAAGTATAATACTATTTGGGACCGATCTCAAAAATACTTTTAGTTGTTGCCAGTAGTGTAACCCACGTGAAAGAACAAAATAATCAGGGAACATCATCCTCGTAAAGTTCTATTCCAGGACATGGTCTACCCGTGCGCCACATTTCCTCCAAATCCGATCAACCGTTCGAGCGTGAAGAAGTAACAAAGAGACACATACCTACACACACCAACATTCGCCTTCATAATATTAGTGTGCTTATAAGATCCATGAACATTTCAACAAAACCTGCTTCTCTTATTCCACCAGGTCCGCATGATCCAAGTGGACCGGCAGCAAGTGAAGCTGGGCGTGCATCCTCAGTTCCGGAGACAGGACGAGCTCATGAGGGAGCTCAAGAAGGAGTACATCAACCTCTGCAAGGATCTTAAGGTAACGAACTGTATTATACCTACTATGGCGTGTTTTTTTTTTCGAAAACATTGCCATTCCTCTGCTCGAGGCTAGATAATAACAGCCGCACGGGTCGTCAAGGTTAAGCAACGCTTGCCTAGGTTGGTCTATGGATGGGTGACCATCTTAACATACCGAGTTTCCTCTGTGCCTCGGAAAGCTCTTTAAGCCGTAAGTCCCGGCTGCCATTTGTAGATCTTTGACAGTCGTTACGGATAGTTAGAAGCCAGTGAATCTGACTCCAGTCTTGCCATGAAGTACCGTGTTACCCCAGTTAATGGGTTGTGGAGGTCTGGTAGGCAGCCACTCCTCGTAAAATACTGGTATTCAGCTAAATTCGGCTTGACTTGAAATCAACCCCATTATAGTTGGGAAAAGGCTAGGATGATGAAGATGATTACCATTCCTCATTTGCCTAGGGGTCGCTACAGCTACTGCCGACTCTTTGGTTCCGAGTTCGATTCTTAGGTTGGGATGAATGACACAATAAATTGGCGAAGTGTCTGTCGTATACAAATATTTGTATGGCCTATAAAAAGTAGTTCCAGTTTGGAAACGTGTATGTGAGTTTACATTATTGGATTGTGCAAACACCCATTACACTAAAGTAATTACTATAGTCCGTCTAATGAAAGCGCGACCTGAGAAAAAGAGGTTAAATCGAAAAAAGGTAAAATGTTGCCAATTAAATTAAAAAAAAAACAACTACAGGTCGCGCTTTAGACGCACTCTAGTGAGGGAGCTTAAACGACGAATGGCGCTGTTTGAAACTTGTGGAATATTATTTGCAATAACGACATGTTTGACAAAAAAAAATGCAGTCGAGTTCACAAGTAAAGTCTCGTGCTCCGAACTCACTTCCACATTTATTTCTTGCTGTTCCCCGCGGCCTGGCTCCCGTGACCTGTCCCCGAGGAGTCTTCTCAGATAAAAAGTGGCGCGCGCCACTCAGCGATATTGTGTCTTATTATCGATGCAAACATTTTCGTAATCGGACCCCTACTTCTGGATATTATCGCTTACAAACCTTTTAAAATAACTTGCGTCTAAACTCATTACAAAGGAAATTCATTTTTTTTTTTTTTAATATTTTTATACCAGTCCACAGCTGAGCAAAAAGCCTTTCGTATTAAATATCAATACAGCCCCACACTACATATCATCTGTTTATAGTCCACATGACTGATTAAACATTGTAAGGGAACCGGCATGTCTTAAAACAAAAAATCGAAGACATGTGACTTCCACCAACCCGCACTGGGCCCGCGTGGTGGATACAGTCCATTTCTTCTCCTAAAGAAGAGGCCAGAGTTCTAATAGTAAGAATATTATAAGACTGGTTAGTTAGAAAATATAATACAGTCGAGTTAGTCTTCTCTTCCACATTTATTTCTTGCTGTTCCCCGCGGCCTGGCTCCCGTGACCTGTCCCCGAGGAGTCTTCGCACACAAAAAGTGGCGCGCGCCACTCAGCGATATTGTGTCTTATTATCAATGCAAACATTTTCGTAATCGGACCCCTACTTCTGGATATTATCGCTTACAAACAAGTATTTTGACTTCCGTCAAATTTATGGAAAAAAATTTGACGGAAGTCAAAATACTTGTTTAACTTAAGCGCATTTTTATGCCAGTCCACAGCTGGGCTAAAAGCCTTCTATTGTTTTGAATGAAATACTAACAAAGCCAATCAAAAACTTCAACGAACATTTTAAAAAAGAATTGGCCAAATTGGTCTAGCTCTTATTGAGTTATGCGCTTACCAACACATTTTGCGATTCATTTTTATATTATAGATAAACGATCACTTCATACTTGAGGAATTAGGAAAAATAAAACACAGATAATAAAGAAAACCACTAGTGCGGAACTTTACCTCTATACGCCTGTGCAAATGCGTTAAAAAAATGAAAATTAATGCTACTGTTTTCTGCACAGATAGCGCGATCAGGAGCGCATAAGAAGAAGGACAAGAGGATGAAAGTGGATCTCAAGGCCTCACTGCTGTATAGAATTGAGACTCAGCAGGAGGTGGAAGGTAATATTTTGTTATCTATACTAATATAATAAAGAGGTAAAATTTGTAAGTTTGTATGTAGGGGGTAATCTCTGGAACTACTAGTCCGATTTGAAAAATTCTTTCAGTGTTAGATAGCCCATTTATCGAGGAATGATATATGCTATATACCATTACGCTACGACCCACGGGAGCGGAGCAGTAACGAAAAATGCGGGTGAAACCGCAGGGGACAGCTAGTCTATACTAATATAATAAAGAGGTAAAGTTTGTTTTTTTGTTTGTATAAGGTAATCTGTGGAAGTGCTAGTCCGATTGCTAAAAAATTTTCATCAATAGAAAGTTTCTGTATTCCTGAGTGACATAAGCTATATTTTATGTACGCGGGCGAAGCTGCGGGCTAAAGCTAGTTTGATATAAACTAGTGCTTAACTGCGATCTCATCAGATGGTAAGTAATGATGCAATCGTTGATGTTGAGGCGCACTAGTTTATTAAGAGCCTATTCACTCTAGCCCTGAAGACACCCAAATTACTATCAGACAGGAAGACCGCAGTAAGCAAATTGTTCCAGTTCTATGAAAAATCAATACAATATCTTCAATACTAGGGGTTAACTTACCTCGCAAACGCGGCTGTTAAGCGCGGGTATCATAGTTTGATTTCCAACTGAGGAAAAAGTTCTATTAGGTTGATGTATCCGGAATTACTTTGTAGCTTAAAGAACTCTGATCCACATACCTCTAGTATGTGGATCAGAGTATTAAGTCACGCGAACCTCCATTGAAAAAGGAGGATCCTCAGACCAGACGGATGTTACGTCTGGTTTGGGCAACTGCCCGAGAGATAGTTTCGGGCTGTAGTCTATGCTGAAATCGTGCTGAAAACTCTAACTATGCGATTTAGGATCTCGTAGTTTATTTCATATATGGTGCTATAGATGTCGCTAGAAAGCCGACCCCAATATAGTTGGGAAAAGGCTAGGCAGATGATGATGATGATGGTGCTATAGATGCCGCTACAGTGTGATAGCCCCGTGTCTCGGAAAGGACATAATGCCGTAGGTCTTGCACCTGGTCCCCGGTCGTATCGACTTGCTACCCCATAGGGGCATAAAAACTCATAGCATTTATATCGACTAAAAGCCGACCAGAAAAAGTTCAGCAAATTAAGTAGTTAATATAATTATAAAATGGGATTAAATATAATGACCACCATAAAATACTTTGGTACCCTTAGTTCTTTTACCAAAAATATATATTTGACACCAGAAAAATAAATTCTGAAATTACAATAGTACTAGCTATTTTAGTCACGACTGCACCTCAAATTGTATTCGAACACCAAATGTAGTAAATGATCACCAAATCTTAGCGAGCAAATTAAAGCGCTATTTTTTCCTAAATAAACTACTGTGATTGCCATAAAATGTAGTCTTGGGGTTACAAACTGGATAAAATAGGTTAGGTTAGAATTCTGACCAACCACTACTTATCGAATATTTTTTGGAAGAAGTTATTTATTTCACACTTTTTTGACTCCAAACACCAAACAATAGCTGCCAATAAAAGTGAAAGAAAGCTTATAAATTAAAATAAAGCTTTTTATTTACTTAAAAGTTTTGGATTAACAATGATTTATTTGACATTAGTTTGCTTAAACAGGATAGCAAGATGTAAAAACTTTGATTTTAATTTTACATTAAAATGCTGGTATGATTTTGATAATCACTTACTACTTTTGGGTTAACAATGATTTATTTGGAGTCATTTTGCTTAAATAGGATAGCGAGACGTTAAAATTTTGGTTATAATTTTAAATTAAAATGCGTGTTTAATTTTGGTGATCATTTACTATTTTTGTCTCCTAAATGTTACTATATCTGGTGGTAAGTTAAACATAAGCCTTATAAAATTGCTAAAAGTCACATTCTTTATACACTTTTTCTTTAATAGTTTTCACCGTCAAACTTTCTAAACCCATATTAAATAACTGGTACAAAATTTGACCCGGCCAAGCCTCCGTGCGGCTACGACACAGCTACGTAGCCGATGACGTCAGCGCTACGCCAGCAGCGCTACGAGCGTCGTAGCACGCCATTGATCGGCTACACACCCCCAAAGTTCACGACTTGCGAATTTTTTCATAAATATTGTATTTTCTCTAGAATTTTGTAGGTATTTTATTTTATTTATTGGGAATATAATATTATAAACAGAAAGAATTTGAAATAATATTAGAAACGAAATCAACAACGTTCTCCACAGATACAAACGTGAGACATTTGGTATGACAAATGCTGTAATTTTTTTTTATATAACAAAAAAGAAGGAAAGCGAAAAAATACAATAAGTAACATCCTGAAAGTAGTATGTTCATAATTTTCACAAACTCTATTATGGTTTCTTTAAGTGAGAAATCATCAATATACTTCCCCCGCTCTTGGGCGGAGCGGGAGGACGGGTCAGACTTTTACTGACTAAAAACCCCGTATGTTCTTACTAATGTTCTTGTGTACAAACGTTCCCACAGCCATAGTAAGCTCTGATCCTTGAGTTTTTTCGAAGTTTCTGCTAACTCATTCGAGTTAGCACATTGAAATAATGAGTGTTTTCTGTAAAATCATTTTCATCACCATCACCATCAACATTTCAGCCATAAGACAGGCAGTCTTGGACATAGGCCTCCCTCCCCTAAGTGTCACTATAATGACCGGTGCTCTGCGTCTCGCATCCATCGGATCCCCAAAACCCTCACTAGGTCATCGGTCCACCTTATGGGAGGCCTTCCAACGTAAAATTATTGTATGTTTAAAAAAATGTATGTGTAATGTATGCGTGTTTCGGTTAACATCAAGTGAGATAGTGGTCAAGCGCGAGCTCTTGAATAATAAAAAAACATTATAATAATAAACAAAGCATTATCTCTCTTTTTTCAGCCTATGTAGCAACGATGGATCAGATCAAAGGCTTGATATACAAAAACCATAAAGACACATTGGAACTTAGAAAATTGGCAAACACTACACAAGGACAGGTAAATGAGATAATCATCATCATTTCAGCCGAAAGACGTCCACTGCTGGACATGGGCCTCCCCCAAGTTTCGCCACAACGACCAGTCCCGTGCGTCTTGCATCCAACCAATTTCGGACGTTTTCTACAGAAAAAGGCTAAGGAGATAACTAGGTTTCCATTTAAGAAGAAATCATCGTGTCAGACTTTTACTGACTACAATCTACTCGTTCCTCCTTTACCTTTTGTTACAGATCTCTGGGTTTTTCTTTCAGCAGCGAACCCATGGCGCCCGTAGGCTTCGTACTGGGCTTAGGGAGGCCTTTGCCCAGCAGTGGGACAGTATAGGCTAGATATAATAATAATAGTGTAATCGTTTTCTGTAACAGCTTGAAGAACGTCGCTGGCAAAGCGAGTACCGGCTGATATCAGCTGAGAACAAGCTGGAGACCGCCAATCTTCGCTTCAACACGGTGCAGTGTGAGAACAGGAAGATCAGAGAGGAGATCGAGCATATGCTGAAAGACAGGTACAGGATCCATCATCATCATCATTTCAGCAGAGTTCCACTGTTGCATGGCCCAAGTGTCACCACAATGTACGGTTCTGTGCGTCTCGCATACATCCGATTCCCGCAACCCTTACTAAAACATTCTTCCATCTTGTTGTTGAACATATAGGCCTCCACTGTTTGTGTCGCCACAATGAACGGTCCTATTTACCTCGCATCCATCGGATTTCTGCGACTCTTACCAGGTCATCCTTGTAGGAGGCCTTCCAACGCTGCGTCTTCTGGTCGCCACTCCAGAACCTTTCGACCCCAACGGATGTTCTGTGAGCAATGTGCCCTGCCCATTGCCTTTAAAGTTTGGCGAGTCTTCGTGCTTCGAACGGCCGGAAGGACTCCAGTGTGACCTAGAAACAAAATTTCGAAGACATGTGGCATCCACAAATCCGCAGGTTGTTCACGTGGCAGGTTACAGCCCATTTTCTCTAATAGAAAGGAGGCCTTAGCCCCAGCAGCGCATATAACAGAGCATAATATAATATATATAATATAATATATTTCACAACTTTCACACAGCGCCATCTTAGTCCCAAGCTAAGCAGAGCTTCTGTTATGGGTACTAGACAACTGATAAACCTTCTCGTACTTATATATTTCTAAATACATACATATTATAGATAAATCACACCCAGACACAGAACAAATGACCGTGTTTGTCATCACACAAACATTTGTCCTGGGTGGGAATCGAACCCACGACCTCCGGCATAGCAGTCAGGGTCACTAACCACTAGACCAACAGGCCAGCCAATAAGGCTGAATACGAATATATCATGCAAAAAAAAATGTTTGTCAGTTTTAACCACAGGTTTTAACATATATTATTCAGCATATATATATCACTATGTACTGGCACGCAGGTCCCCATCTCCTTGTAAGGGAGGCTGTAATCCTTCACGCAGACTCTGCGTGGATTAATAGGTGTCACGTCTTCGATTTTTTTTTTATTATATTGCACGACATACAAAGCATTCTTCAGATACTTAGCAGCGAGTATTTGCATATTATACATGTATATTTAATCGACACATAGATTCTTTAGCTCGGGGTGGAGTGAGAGGGAGTTAAAACCCACCTGTATTGACCTTGATGACCCTTTTAGACGTTTCCGCAGTTCTAACAAATATCGGCTCTAATAGGGGTCTATTAGAGGGCCTTATTTGGCCCTTTTAACACGGCTGGACAGCGAGCAACCCGTTACTCGCGTCCGCTAAATTAGGAACCTTCCGAACTTGCCATGTCCGGTGAGAACCTATGTCAGACACAGAGTAAGGGGATATTGCGTCCCTCTGGCCGCTATCAAAGAGAGGACTTTCCACCATGATTATGACGTGCCCACACATTTCAGTATATGCATTATTATTCTGTTACACGAAATCTTTCCCTTAAACCAGATTTGAAAGATTTATAACTTATGTTATATTGAACAGATTTGAAAAATACTTTCTATTTGCAATTTTGAATACAGTTTTTTTTTTTGATAAAAAATTGAGACAATTACCCTTTTGTTTTCCGGTTATCTGACTTGATTATGAAGTTTTTTTCCACTGCTGAAAAAAACCCACAATATCCCTGAGTGTCATAAGTCTCGGGGAAAAGATATACTTACTTACATATTTATACAGGGTGGCCAACTCGGCTACAAGTTTAAATTAAAATTACCAGATGTTTTTTCATAATTATATTTTAAGGCTTCGCAATTTTGTATGGACAACAAACCCTGCCAAATCTTTTTCCTGTTTACGGTAGTAAAACCGCAGAGTCTTGCTAACGTGTGACTCAGCAAATTTTTACATAATTTATCAGACAATCTGTGAGCTAAAAGAGTCACTTTTGGACCCCATTAAACGCAAGGGGACATCGTGGAGGCCTGCAGTGGCTGAGGATTTGAAATGTGTAAAAAAGGGAGAGGGAGGCCTTCGCCCAGCAGTGGGACATAACAGAATATCTACCTTACTTATAATGTAACAACTATTCTGCCTTTATTCTGCTTTCCAATCCACGTTTTATAAAATCAATACCGAGATGACCGCAACCGTGAGGATAAGAAAAAGAAAGTTCTCACACCCCACCACCGCGACAGGACACGTCTCAAGCGTCGGAAGACGAGTGGTAATCCCCAACCAATATAGGCGTGGGCTGGTTAGACGACGAGCAATGGCAGCTCGCCGTCCAGCCGTCCAGTAACAGCCGCGCCCAAGACGTCGTCGGCACAACGATAGCCTTTAAAATATCTCTGTGTCTGTTTGTCAACTTCTATCACATTCACCAGGGCCCTCTTCAACCAAGCCTGGGATAAGATGATGTCGATCCTGGGCAGGGGGAAGAAGTTCCTGAACGACCTGTTCGAGTCTTCGACCCTGGCGTACGACCAGAGAGACGAGTGGTGCACCAAGCTCAAGACTATGCAGGAGAAGGGCAAGATTGATCAGATGTTGCAAGTTCAGGTAAATAGAAGATCGGCCTTCCCGTCTGATTATAATTTGGGTATCTTCAAGGATAGAGTGAATCATCATCATCATCTGAGCCGAAAGACGTCCACTGCTGGACATAGGCCTCCCCCAAGCGTTGCCACAGCGAATGGTCCTGTGCGTCTCCTATCCATTGGATTCCCGCTTAATAATACTAGTGCGCCTCACCATTAAAGATCAAGATCAGTAAGCATCACTGCTTACAATCAAGTGGGATCGCAGTCACGCACGTCTTCCAGCCCTTGTCTTGTCAACCGCTTTACTGACTCCAATTTTCTTTCATATCACTCCTCATACAATCCATTCATATTTTCATCCTCCCTCGCCATTAAAGTAAAACTCCTTTAGTAGTATGCTTTTCACCCCTCCTCTTTACATGATCATACCAAGAAATACGATTTCCTTTCAACACGATAGATAATTTCGAGCTGTTCTATACGTCCAAATCGCGCGGAGGACTTTAATTATTGAGCGATGCAGGATTTCACAGTTTTACATGACGCCATAAATGTCGATACACGAGAATGCAAAGCATGCCAGGCGCACCGGACCGTTGGTTCTGGCAACGCTTGGGGGAGGCCTATGTCAAACAGTGGATGTCCTCCAGCACATTGTCGTTCGCAGAGAAGACATGCTTGTGTGACTGTGATGCTTTATTTAAAAAAAAGGTTCAACACAATGTATCTGTGACACACGACATAGCAACTTATTTATCGCTTTTGTGTTATTTTATTATTTTATTGCTTGTTTTTATTACTCGACATTTATAATGTATTGTACTATAATTTTTAAATATTTATTGGTTTTATTGACTTTTTGACATGTATATTTGATTAATTAATTGATGAATTTTATTTTAATTGCTATTATAATGCTTTATGCTTTGCTTTATTTTTTAAAAAAAGTTTCAACACAATGTATCTGTATTGTTATGAAATATACTACTTATGACTTATGACTTATGACACCCTCAGACACTATTAGGGCCTGTTTCACAATGTCCGAGTAGGCACTACTCACTGAATAAATTCAAAAATGTGACAAAATTCGTATGAAATTATCTGTCAAATAAGATACTCGAAACTTAATCATAGGTGGTGAAACAGGCCCTTAGACTTTTTTTTATAGTTATAAACTACTGCTTGACTGCGATCTCACCTGATGGTAAGCAGTGATGCAATCGTCGATGGTGAGGCGCACTAGTTTATTAAGAGCCTATTCACTCTAGCCTTGAAGACACCCAAATTATAATCGGACGAAAAAACCGCAGCAGGCAAATTGTTCCAGTCCCTCGATTTACGCGGTATGAACGACGAGGCGAAACGCTTAGTCCAGATCGTAGAGGTTTGGACAACGTAAGGGTGGATACTCGCCGTACGACGAGACTTTTTACCTTTGGCCGTCATTAGACGACACACACACACATCTTCAACCGCACAATAATCATAAAGGCAGTCCCACCATCCCTAAAACATCAACAAAGCATGTCCTACTTAATTCTAGAAGTAAAACAACAGCCGTTGATTGCAACACCTCGTAACTTTAAACCATTATAACGTCCAAGAGCTCCTTAACAGTCCTTATGTGCGAACTTTGCTTGACTCATGGCTAAAGGGACAGTTGTACCGTTTAAAGTTTTAAGTCGGTAACACTTCAAATGTACTCTATTCTTCTGATGTTGCTACTTTCGAGATCTGTTTGAGAATGTTATTTTGATGGGGCAGGCGGATACAGTGGGTTCTGGATGTCGATGCTGAAATGCCAATTCGTAGCTACTTTAGGTTATTTAAGTGAGGTTAAGACACCCACATCGGTTGTGGGCTCGAAACCGAACAAGTTATTTGTGAAAAATGTGTACTTTTCTAGGAGCTTGTGGCTAGATATTAACAGCCGCACGGGTCGATCTTCTACGTTAAGCAGCGCTTGCCAAGGTTGGTCTGTGGATGGGTGACCATCTTAACATACCGAGTTTCCTCCGTGCCTCGGAAAGCACGTTAAGCCGTAGGTCCCGGCTGTCATTTGTAGATCTTTGGCAGTCGTCACGGATAGTTAGAAGCCAGTAAATCTGACTCTAGTCTTGCCATGAAGTACCGTGTTACCCCAGTTAATGGGTTATGGAGGTCGGGTAGGCAGCCGCTCCTCGTAAAGTACTGGTATTCAGCTAAATCCGACTTGACTGGAAGCCGCCCCGATATAGTTGGGAAAAACCTAGATGATGGTGTACTTTTCTAAATTTATCTACGTCCCTCCTGTCCTTTTTTTTTTGGTAGCCTGTTCTGTCGCACTCCTGGGCAAAGGCCTCCCTCCACTAGATACTTATCTAGTCTTTAGTTTTTTCTAGAAATTAGTATAATACTGCAAGTTAGTGTTTCGAAAAACTCGTAAAGCCATTGATTGGTCTCTGTAGTCATTTCATTTATTTGTTTTACTATTTATGTACACATATAAAATAAAAGATGAGACGAAGGAAACAAAAAAATAGGAAATAAACAGAAAAATTAAATGGAGGATGGGATGTATGTTTATTTATGTTAAACAATCATCATCTGCCTAGCCTTTTCCCAACTATATTGGGGTCGGCTTCCAGTCAAGCTGGATTTAGCTGAATACCAGTATTTTACGAGGAGCGGCTGCCTACCAGACCTCCACAACCCATTAACTGGGGTAACACGGTACTTCATGGCAAGACTGGAGTCAGATTTACTGGCTTCTGACTATCCGTAACGACTGCCAAAGATCTCCAAATGACAGCCGGGACCAACGGCTTAACGTGCTTTCCGAGGCACGGAGGAAACTCGTTA
This sequence comes from Mythimna separata, assembly GCA_030763345.1. Classification (NCBI taxonomy): domain Eukaryota; kingdom Metazoa; phylum Arthropoda; class Insecta; order Lepidoptera; family Noctuidae; genus Mythimna; species Mythimna separata. Next base: position 20,498,919 of record CM061186.1, read on the forward strand.
TGTTAAGATGGTCACCCATCCACAGACCAACCTAGGCAAGCGTTGCTTAACCTCGAAGATCGACCTGTGCGGCTGTTATTATATAGCCACGAGCTCCTCTATGTTTAACAATATGCGTGACAAAATACATAACACTTAGCGTGTCCAGTGAAGGCAGGCTCCCGAAATTAAACAAGGAAATGCTGCCAGTCTTCTGGATACAGTTCCAAATGACAGCGATGTGGAGGAGTACTTCGACGCCCCAGTGTATTTTGTTTTTGTATATAGCATTATCGGCCTTATAATGTCCCCACTGTTGGGACTCAGGCCTTCTCTCTAGGAGAGGGAATGGGCAGTAATCCACCACGCAGCCCAGGGCAAATTGGTGAATGTCACATATCTTCGAATTTTTGGTTCTAGGATATGCCGGTTTTCTCACGATGTTCACTGTTTTGAGAGCAGTGGTGATGAAATAAATTACACAAAGTAATGCGCCTCGCTGGGTTTGAACCCGCGACCTACAACTTGTAAGGAGGGGGCAGTTACCACTGGGACACCACTGCTCTAATGTCTCTTTAATCTCTAATGTGTCTTTGTATTATTATAAATACTTAGTTAAAATATTTGAGTTTCTTGATGAGCGATGGCCTTTGCTTCTGCCAATACAGTACGTCACCAGGTCTGTCGAGGACGGCCAAGCTTCCTTTTTCCTTGGGGATTCCAGTCCAGCGTCTGTTTAGGTATATGATCGGGATCCCTCCTAAGCGTGTGACCAATCCAACCCCACTTGCGACGTTTGATCTGGTGGTCGACCGAGCTTTCGTTGACTGGTAACATGCCTAAAAGACTGGTGACATTAGATGCCACGCTGCAAGCGTTGCTTATCCTCTGTCCAAGGCGAACGCTAGCCCTTGTCTATTGGTTGACATCAATAATCTAAAGTGAATTCAAAACTTTCACTTGAATGCCAATGAAATACGGAGGCAATACACTAAAGTAACTTTTCAATAAATACATCTTTATGAATACGGTAGTAAAAGTAAATTTGTATTGCCAGTCGCGAATAAATATAACATAGTTTTATTGACCTTTTAAACTACTACCCTTGAAAATATGCAAATACACTATAGTCCAGTGCCTGGGGGTTTTTACCCAGAACTTTGTTGACTATGGATGGATAAAAAAAACTGTAATGTGTAGCTAATAACAAGCATAAAAAAGTTTACCTATTTAAAAATACTAGTATGAAGTACTATACTGACTATGAAAAAAAAGTGAGAATTAAAATAGCCCAATTAGACTAGCACAAAGGATTATTTTTAAAATCAACCCACAGTCAACGAAGTTCTAGGTTTTGATGATTTTATCGCCCCAGGCGCCGGACTACCACATTTAAAATTACAGGTAAAATTAGCTAATGTTATTGTAAAAATATTGGGAAACAAGCTTCCGCCTACGCCTATTAACCTTTTCAAAAAACCAGAAACCACAATTTTCATAATACTTCCAGGAAATGCGAGACCTGATCAAAGGCTACGACCACGAGATGAAGATCTACCTGTTCCTGGCCACCAAGGGCATGACCAGGGTCAACAGGAAGCAGGAGATGCGAGAGGAACGGCTGAAGAAGCAAGAAGAAGAGAACAAGAAGCGTCAGCATCAGTATCATTGTAACTTGCTTGATGATATTGCTGTGAGTTTTTTTGTCTAAAGATTACAAATCAAATCAGGTTTATTTGTTAACATAGGTGCTTACAGATACAGGTCTTATAAATGTTAAATAGAGCGCTATGCTATACCAGGAGGCGTACAAATTGTGGTGAGCGAGTGGCTCAAGATTGCAAATTAAAGTTTACAATTATTATTTTTTTACAATATTTGAGAAACATGCATACTGATGGTATTTAATTTAGTGATCATGCACTTGAATTACGTTAGACCTAAATACCGAATTATTCTTTAATAAGTATTAATTATAAATTAAAATTAGTGCCGAGCTCAAAAAAGGACTTTATAGACCAAAATTTTTGTTCAGACTTCTGGGTAGAAAGGTTTCTCAGATACCCGCGAAACGAGACACAATAGTAAAACAATAACAGCGCGGTCTCATAGGACCGGTTGGGGATTCAAACGTTAATTTGGTCTTAATATTGATAGGTATATTTATTTTGAGCTCTCTCTATAGTCTATATATATAAAAATGAAACCCGTTTTCCGTTGTCACGACATAACATGAAAACGGCTTGACCGATTTGGCTGTTTTTTTTTTAAATGTTCCTTGAAGTTCAGTGATGGTTCTTACAGCGAGAAAAATTCTAAAAAAAAAAAAGTTAGGTAAAGTAGGGTAGGTAGGGTAGTGTAGGGTAGTGTAGGGTAGTGTAGGGTAGTGTAGGGTAGTGTAGGGTAGCGTAGGGTAGTGTGGGGTAGTGTAGGGTAGTGTAGGGTAGTCTAGGGTAGTGTAGGGTAGGTAGGGTAGCGTAGGATATGTAGGGTAGTCATTGACGGAAGCGAAGCCGCGGGTAAAAGCTAGTATTTAAATAAATATAATTTACTAGCTGTCCCCTGCGGTTTTACCCACATTTTTCGTTACTGCTCCGCTCTCGTGGGTCGTAGCGTGATGGTATATAGCCTATAGCATTCCTCGATAAATGGGCTATCTAACACTGAAAGAATTTTTCAAATCGGACCAGTAGTTCCAGAGATTACCCCCTATATACAAACTTACAAACATACAAACTTACAAATTTTACCTCTTTATAATATTAGTATAGATTATTTTAACATAAATACGATACGAATTTAATTATTATAAGTACTTAATATTAACCTGTCAATACCCGCGAAACGAGACATAATAGTAAAACAATAACAGCGCGGTCCAATGAGACCGGACGAGGATTCATGAATTAATGATACTTCATTCTCTCTATTCTTTTATATTAATAAAGTGTTTTATAAAACGGGTTACTTTAAGCTGACATAACTTCGGGTAGACATAGAATTATCAGTTTTATTTTATTTGAGGCATATTGTTCCTTTTTCAACAGAATAATAAATAAAAAATATAGCTATTTCCTATCTCCGGTTCCGGCAAGGAATTATTAATGGATGTAACAACATTTCCACTTTTTATCCCCAGGAATACACAGGAGAATACAGCTCCGACAAGATAATCCACCTATTCCTGAGGGTGGAACAGGAGAACTTCTCCATGTACAAGTTGCTGACAGACTACTGCGCGGAGAACGATGTGCTGAGACGAGATCTGAAAGCTGTTCGACTATTAGTCGGTGAGTTATCATCATCATCATCTCAGCCGAAAGACGTCCACTGCTGGACATAGGCCTCACCCTGTACTATCCTCCTCGGTGAGTTGTACTCGTATTTATTCATTTTAACATAAATGCTGCACAGAGGTAAAGAACCTAGGGAAGACCTGAAGAAAAATGAAACGCGAAGCTCAAAACCGAAAGGGATAGCGTCGTAGTGTTTATTTATTTTATTTTAAAGAAGGCTTACAGACTAACAGACATAACATGATATAAATAGAGTTGACAAGCCTCTACATATTGTAAGTATAGTTTTGTGTCTACATTGTGCAATGTGACGCGTTACTTTTCAACTCTGGGTGTCTTCAAAGCTAGAATGTATAGTGTGTCTCCCCATCAACGACTGCATCACTTACCATCACGTGGAATCGCAGTCAAGCACTAGTTTATATTACTAAACAAAAAACTCTGTCTCCCAGATGACCGCAGAGACTGGAACGAGATGAAAGAGGCTGACAGGCAGAGGAAGATAGAAGCCCTCCAGGAGCGTCTCGCTGTGCAGACCGCCAGGACCGAGGCCATGCGCAGGAGGAACGAGGAGAAGGCGCAGGTCATCCGCGACGCCATGAATAAGATCCGCGATATTTTCACGTGAGTTCTGAAAACATTTATATCATCTTTCTTTCAGCCTTTTCCCCACTATATTGGGGTCGGCTTCCAGTCAAGCCGGATTTAGCTGAATCCCAGTATTTTACGAGGAGCGGCTGCCTACCAGACCTCCACAACCCATTAACTGGGGTAACGCGGAACTTCATGGCAAGACTGGAGTCAGATTTACTGGCTTCTGACTATCCGTACCGACTGCCAAAGATCTACAAATGACAGCCGGAATCAACGGGCTTAACGTGCTTTCCAGGGCACGGAGGAAACTCGGTATGTTAAGATGGTCACCCATCTACAGACCATCCTTGGCAAGCGTTGCTTAACCTTGAAGATCGACCTGTGCGGCTGCTATTATCTAGCCACGAGCTCCTCTGTTGTAAAGGACGATATACACATACCATCGTCTACCAGCGGTCAAAGTAGGTTTCACTACACAATATTTGGAGCCCGTTTCACATCTTTAGAATGTGAATTTTGGAAAACCCTTTCCTAGTGATCGCCTACGTCAGAAAAGGAAACCTTATGCAAAATCTCACGCTCCTAGTCCCAGTAGTTTGGGCTGTGAGTCGATAGTTTCTCCTTTTATATGTATATACTAGCTGACCCAGCAGACTTCGTACTGCCGAATCATTATTTTTTTCGAATTTTTTCACCTTTTAAACCTTCTCTAGAGTCCAAGATAAGATAAATCCGTTCAGCGGTTCTCGAGTTTTAGCGAGACTAACGAACAGCAATTGATTTTTATATGTACAGATTATGAGAACACGTTGATAACCGGCTGTTCCCCAGTCACGTCAGCGTGACGTGTGACGTCACGCACGTCGCGTCATTAGCATCAATCGGGCGTTAAGCCGCACCCGCTGCTGACAACACTATGATTACTACACAATTAATTACGCCGCTGTAACCTACGCTAATTGTGTCTGTGTATGGGGTGTGAGCCGGTCTGTACATAAGGGAGAGGTCGTTTTTTTGGATTCCGTGCCTCATTAGGCAGAAACGGGACCCTTATAGCAGTGGTCCCTAATCTTTTCAATCTTGTAACCCCTGTGATTTAGCTTGGTAAACTGGTTTACCCCCTATCCTCATGTTATCAATAAATATAGTACATAAAAATCCTCTTTATAGACATATAAAAATTGCATAAAAAAATGGAATACTTGGAGAGGCAATCGCATACCGGAAGACGGAGCGTTGGATGGCTTCCCACAAGGTTGACCAAATGACCAGGTGCCGATCGCAGGAAACCGATGGAAGCGCTATGCACTGAACCTTTCGATGTAGCGACATCTGAGGAAAGTTTATGTTCATCAGTAGACATCTTTCAGCTAAAATGATGATGATGAACGACCAACGACGCTAGTAAATGCTACTACTACTAGAGCACTAGAGCACAGTGACCTGCCCAATGCCACTTTAGTTTAGTGATGCTTCGGGCTATGTCGGTAAACTTGATTCTCCTGCTGATATCTTCATTCGTGATGTGATCACGTAAGCCCTTTCCATTGCCCTTTGGGTGACTACAAGTCTTCTGATGAGGCCCATTGTAGTATATTTCATGTCTATGTCATTGTAGACTATGTTTCAGTGTCATATAATGTCGTCACTGGCAACACGCGCTGGTCAAAGACTTTTGTCTTGAGACACTGTGGTAATCTTTTATCAAATCTTGAAAGCGAACAAAATTTTAAATTTATGAATTCGCAAGTATGGAAGCAAAACCACTGCTAAGTTCAACAAAAACTTTCAATATACGATATGAACATTAAACATACGTACTGGAACCATTCGGGGCGTAGATTAAACTTTAAAATATAGCCATATCACATTTAATTCTGCTGTAAAACTATAACTATTTGAACTAAGTTCATAGGTAGCGCTTTAACTGTATAGATGGCTAGAATGGTAACATACGGGCAATAATTTGAAGCGGCTGCGTGAAAATAGCGAGATAAAAATGTTTATGAATACAGCAGGTTTTATTTGCCACTAGCCTCTACCTGCGGCTTCGCTTGCGTGAATGTTTTGGGAACACATTTATTGTGCATACAGCTAAGGCTTGTAATCCCCCGTCAAAGTCTGTGTTTCCTGATAGGTAGAACTTAGAGATCTAAGTCGAGAATGAATAGGTTACTTCTAAGTGAGCGTGCTCCATCGTCAGCCACTTCATCGCTTACCATCAGGTGAGATAATGGCCAAACGCGAGTCTATCCATAATAAAAAACCGGGCAAATGCAAGTCGGGCTCGCGCTCTAAGGGTTCCGTTGGGATCGTCTTTTCAACGATCCTGAATCCCGTTCCATATCTAAGTACGTCTCGTATAAATCAAGCAGCTTCAAGCTATTGCTAGCTAAGCGAGCTACTTGTTAATAACAAAGTGGAGTCGTGATCAATTTTATAAGCGGTACAACTTGGATCGATCGCTTCGCCTTTCGACGTAGAGCACCATTGTACCGGGGAATAGCACCCTTTGTATCTAAGTAACGACTTTAGTGGAATTGACTTTTTTCTTTAGGTGGGCAATCATCAGAATGACTTCTCCCACTCTTGAGTGGGAGGGCGTGTCAGACTTTTACTGACTAAAACCCACTCCTTTTTTCCAAAGTACCTAACTATTTTCCTAAAACTAATTATTATGTGAATGTTGTACACCAGATTCTATTTATACCAAACATGTTGCTAGCGATTTAGCTATTATTTTGTAGTCGGCCGCCTGTCTGACACTAACCCTCCTTGGGAATGCTGTTGTTGGTGGTTTACCCGCCACCACGCGGTGACCTACGGTAATGAAACGCATGTTACTCAAAGAGTTCTAAATTTACATTATGGAAGGAGAGGGAGAGGGAGGCCAAAGAAAAGATGGATGGATTGTGTGAGTACCGATATGAAAGAAAAGGAAGTTAGTGATAGTGTGTGACGGACGAAAGGACAGGATGGAAGAAGAAAACGTGTTGCGCCGACGCCAAGTAATATGGGATAAGGGCAGAAAGAAGAAGGAGTTGTACACCAGATTACCTAGGTACTCATCAGTTATTATTAAACACATTGGATCATCAGTACCGTAATACCCACTTCTATGTTCCTTCTTTGCCTTCGTTCCATATCCCGGGTATTTCTTTCATCGACTGAGTTACAGAACTCTAAAAACTGTTTTAGTTATTAATTTCCTTGCACTCCAGCCTCTCAATAACCGCGCTACACGTAGGTACCCCTACTCCATCAGTATATCTATTACGCGCGACAATGCCTGGCTAATCCAATTAAATTGAACTGCACGCGTTGGCCGCCACAATCAATATAACTGGCCCCTCTAATGAACCGGTGTCATTGAATGTTACTCTATGACCTCATAGCAACACTGTTTTGGTGGTCTATAATTGACTTATGATAGCTTTTGAATTTTAGTTTTTTTTTTAAGGTCATCTGCCTAGCCTTTCTTTCCCAATTACATTGAGGTCGGTTTCCAGTCAAGCTGGATTTAGCTGAATACCAGTATTTTACGAGGAACGGCAGCCTACCAGACCTCCACACTTTTTTTTAAGGTGGCAATTCATCAAAATGAGTTTTTTCGCTCTGGGCGGAGCGGGAAGGTGTGTCAGACTTCTACTGACTAAAATCCACTTCTGTTCCCATCTTTGCTTTAATTCCAGGGTCCCAGTGTTCTCTTTCTTCTACCCAGGCCTCAGTAGGCTTCGACCATGGCCCGGTTGCTGCGCTTTGAGACGCGTGTGGTATAATATGCGCCGTCGACGACATGGGCTTGATCCGGACTGTTACCGGACGTCCGGACGGCGAGCTACGCCAGCCAATATAACTGGCCCCTCTAATGAACCAGTGTCATTGAATGTTAGTCTTTGACCTCATAGCAACACTGTTTTGGTGGTCTATAATTGATTTTTGATAGATTAGGTATTGAAGTTTAAAGATGTCCAATGTTGGACAGCCAAAGATGTCGATCTTTGACGCTACATAGAAACTAAGATTCAAAATTCCGTGCGTGTGATTAGAAAACGGCCCAAAATCAACAATCGCAGACCCAGACTACACAACACCCGTTTGGTCAAAGGATCCTCCCTTTTCGATGGGGTATGGGCCTATGTAGGACTTCACACCTTGTTCCATATACTTCCAAAGAACAACTAAGGACTAATGAACTTCGAATACCTACATTCGGGGCATTTGTTTTTTAATTTTGTCCAACCCTGCGTTTGACCCCAGGGTCACATACATCAGAAAACCAAGGTATTTTTCAAACGATAAAATGTCATAATTGTTCATTATCATATCAAGTATAAATAAATTCGGTTAAGTATGTTTTTAACCTTTTTTTGGAGCACAGACACATTTCGCCGTAAGTTGGCATTCAAATATCAATATAACTGGCCCCTCTAATGAACCAATGTCATTTAATGTTAGTCTATGATGGCACCACTGTTTTGACGGTCTATAATTGACTTATGAGGAGCTCGTGGCTAGATAATAACAGCCGTACAGGTCGATCTTCAAGGTTAAGCAACGCTTGCCAAGGTTGGTCTGTGGATAGGCAACCATCTTAACATAACGAGTTTCCTCTGTGCCTCGGACAGCACGTTAAGCCGTAGGTCCCGGCTGTCATTTGTAGATCTTTGGCAGTCGCTACGGACAGTCAGAAGCCAGTATACCTGTCTGACTCCAGTCTAGCCATGAAGTGCCGTGTTACCCCAGTAAATGGGTTGTGGATATCTGGTAGGCAGCCGCTCCTCATAAAATACTGGTATTCAGCTAAATCCGGCTTGACTGGAAGCCGAACCCAATATAGTTTTTTTTTCTGGTACAATCATCAGAATGACTTCTCCCATTCTTAGGCGGAGCGGGAGGGCGTGTCAGACTCTTACTGACTAAACCTCTACCCCGTTCCTTCGTTGCCTTCGATCTGAGGGGGACTCGCTGTCAACCTTTCGGAATACCCATGTTCCACAGAGGCTTCGGTCCTGCCGCCCCCCCTACAGTTTGCTGACATCTCCTTGAGGCGCGCGTGGAACAGAACGCGCCGTTGACGACTGGGCTCGGTCCAGATTATTTCCAGACAGCCGGACAGCGAGCTACCCAGTGCTCACTGTCCGCGAACCCACCCCAATATAGTTTGGAAAAAGTTAGGTAGACGATAATGATGAATTAATTAGAAGGAATAGGCCTCAGCATTAGTCAGGTAGAAGTCTGGAGAAGAAGAGAAAGAAGTTATTTTGATGATTTCCCACCTTAAAAAAAAACTAAAATTCCAACGCTCTCATAAGTCCTACACCAAAAGTAACAGTGCAGTTTATACAAAAACTTAAATCTATGGGGACAGCGGCTGTCTTATCGCTGACAGCGATATCTATTTGACTGTTACCACAAGGTTTCCTTTCATGATGTAGGCGTACATTAAGGAAGGATTTTTTTAACTCCCCGTTGGAATCAACCGGGGTCCAAAGTCTATATGGAGAAACTTACTATCACGCGGGCTAAGCCGTTGGCAGAAGCTAGTACTTATATCATCATCTGCCTAGCCTTTTCCTAACTATATTGGGGTCGGCTTCCAGTCAAGCCAGATTTAGCTGAATACCAGTATTTTACGAGGAGCGGCTGCCTACCAGACCTCCACAACCCATTAACTGGGATAACACGGTACTTCATGGCAAGACTGGAGTCAGATTTACTGGCTTCTGACTATCCGTAACGACTGCCAATGATCTACAAATGACAGCCGGGACCTACGGCTTAACGTGCTATCCGAGGCACGGAGGAAACTCGTTATGTTAAGATGGTCACCCATCCACAGACCAACCTCGGCAAGCGTGGCTTAACCTTGAAGATTGACCCATGCGGCTGTTATTATCTAGGCACGAGCTCCTCAAGCTAGTACTTATAATATGTGTATATTTATTTATTTCATAAGTTTTTTTTTTGTTAATTTTCTGATATTTTAGTGGTCCATGTGTTATTTGTGAGAAATTTATTTTTTTAAACTAAGCCATATATGAAAAACTGGCCAAGAGCGTGTCGGGCCACGCTCAGTGTAGGGTTCCGTAGTTTCCCGTCCGTCAAAATAAGTGTCCCCAACTTTCCAAAAACTGTTCGTCCCATCAAGTTCGAAATAATTTTCCTAGAAAGTCTTTATAAAGCTCTACTTTCCAGATTTTTTTCATATTTTCTGGAGGACACATTGTTTTTTACTTTTGGAGCGATTATTTCCGAAATTATTGATATTATCAAAAAATGATTTTAGTAAACCCCTATTCATTCTTGAATACCTATCCAAAAATATGTCACACGTTAGGGGTGAAATTAAAAAAAGAACACTTTCCATTTTACATGTAGGGAAGCTACCCTAGTAAAACATTTTGTTCCAATTTTTATTTTACTACTTTATCGGCGTGATTGATATACATATTGGTATCATATTTCAGCTTTCTAGTGCTAACGGTCACAAAGATTAAGCGAGGACGGACGGACAGACATGGCGAAACTATAAGGGTTCCGTTTTTGCCATTTGGCTACGGAACCCTAAAAATAGAAGCGCATTAAAAAAATAATAAATCCAGCCTTTTACAAAATATAAGACTGATTTGTCAAAAATTTGTCAAAGTCAAAGAGTTTATTTGTGTACACAGGTACATTTTAGGTGTTACAAAATACAAGTCCATAACTCTAGGGTGTGATTGAGGCCATATCAAAGAATCAACTGGCATATGAGTTATGTTCCAATCCTTCGTTTTTTTTTTAAAAAATTCATACAAAATAATTCGGCTAAGTCACGATTATTAATGTAAAACACCCTTACGTGAAATATGACAACGTCGCATTTTCTTAGCTTAAGAGGGCTGTCGCAATTTTTGATGAATTTCAGCGTTTTATCCGATTTTTGACGTGTGACGATGCTTTAGATATAGCCATAAAAAAAAAACAAAAATATGGATAAGAAAGTTTGATAACTTATCTTGGGAGTGCTTTAAATAAATATTTGAATTTGTTTACCTACATCAGTAAAATCCTTGTCTCCGCAAAGGATGTTTTATAAAATGTTGCTTTTGGGTATCTTTTGACGCCTTGGTACACCGAAGATATTAAAGTTTAATCATTTATAAAAATGTCTATGATACAACTGTATCTTCTACATTGGAGTGCTGAAACCACTTTATTACTATTCATACAGTAATACACCAAAAATAATTCTGTAAAACCAAGATCTACTGACAGTTTTCCGTACGAAACTACAATTTTTATCTACGAAATTATAATCCAAACTCAAATAAAAAAAATTAACCAACTAAGGTGGTATTTCTATATATCTTGAAAAAAATAAATTGGGCTATTTAAAAGTTAAATAATATTTTTAAATAATTTTTGTATGCAATGCAAAAATCGAGCGCGACTGCTGCCGCCCGTCGTTTAATTTACCTATCGTCTGTTTTTTATACCCTGAGACTATATTGACACAGGAAATGTCAAAATTACTATAAGATGATGCCAGTTCTTTTGTGTTGTAATGGCATTTCTGTCAAAACGCTCAAATTTAAGAAAAATTGTAATAGCGCCCTTAAATAGCTCTTTAAACATGAATGATTGGTTTGAATAAAAATGAATTACTTGTATTTATCAATGAAACTTAGATATATGATATCTCCGAAACGATGCATTTTTGGACCACCTATTCTATTTACCTACAGAATTATTTTTGAATTATTTTTACCTACAGAATATAACCCTAGAGTTATGGGATATCAAAAAATACAGATTGTATAGAACTATTAGGACTTAGAACTATAAATTGTAAATCTTATTTTAAGTAATATTGAAAACACCTCTTGGTATATAGTCTGGCGTGTAACGAAACCATAGCGCGATTCAGGAACGTCCTCTGAATGTACAACGCCATCTATCGAGCTCGGTGGTACTAAAAAGTGGCAGTTTTTAGTACCACCGCTGCAGCGGCTGTTAAATTGTTTTTAATAATATTTGTTAGGTTCAGTAAAACATGAAGTTTGGTTTGACAATGACAAGTGCTTTATTTTTCTTTTCTACATCGACAATATAAATTCTCTATACAACAGCGGCCGGAATTTATATACATACCTAATAGCACTGGGTTTATACAATGTGTAACTTTAAGGGCCTGTTTCACCACCTATGATTAAGTTTCGAGTATCTTACTTGGCAGATAATTTCATACAAATTCTGTCAAATTTTTGAATTTATTCAGTGAGTAGTGCTTACTCGGACATTGTGAAACAGGCCCTAAAAGTGCAAAACCTGAAAATAGATTGATCAGAATTTTTTAATAGTATTATATTATTACTTTTATTTATTTATTTATTGTATTATTAATAAAATAACACTTTTCATATCTAATTAGGTTACTAAAAATGTGAGTGCCTAGTTGAATAAAGGCCATTTTTAGGATTCCGTAGCCAAATGGCAAAAAAACGGAACCCTTATAGATTTGTCATGTCTGTCTGTCTGTCTGTATGTCCGTCCGTATGTCACAGCCATTTTTTTTCCGAAACTATTAGAGCTATACTGTTGAAACTTGGTCAGTAGATGTATTCTGTGAACCGCATTAAGATTTTCATACAAAAGTAGAAAAAAGAACAATAAGTCACCATCCCCATACTTGGAACTGAAACTCAAAAAAATATTTATTTTTATCAAAACCATACGTATGGGGTATCTATGGAGAGGTCTTCAAAAATGATAGTGATAATATAATTTTTTTCTAAACTGAATAGTTTGCGCAAAAGACACTTCCAAAGTGGTAAAATATGTGTCCCCCCCCCTTTAATTTCTAAAATAAGAGAATGAAATATCAAAAAAAAAATATATGATGTAGACTACGATGCAAACTTCCACCGAAAATTGGTTTGAACGAGATCTAGTAAATAGTTTTTTTTTTTGTAATAATTCATAAATCGTTAACCGTAATTAATTTGGTACGGAACCCTCGGTGCGTGAGTCCGACTCGCACTTGCCCGGTCTTTTTCCAGGAGGTAGTTTAGTGTCCTCACAAATAATTGTAATGATAACTGATTTGTTTGTACTTTTCGTTCCCATAACTTCTACACACGGTGTCTACATCTCTTTTTTCCAACTCTCTTTTCGCAGGTATGCTATGGTCTATCGGTTTAGGTGGTTAACTATACTCCGTCGGTTTAGGTAGTTAACTAAAGGTAAACAACCTTGGTATGTCTTTTTATATTAAAGAGGTCGTATATAATATACACAAAGATTATTTAAATTTAGCTTATTAGCTAACATCGATATAGGTAAATACTTAGTTGCAAAGATTTTTACATACAATTTTTAGACAACTTTTCGATAATAAGACATGCCAAGATTGTTTACCTTTAGTTAACTACCTAAACCGATGGAGTATAGTAAGTAGTTTTTTTTAAATAATTCATAAATCGTAAACCGTAATTAAGTTGGTACGGAATCCTCGGTGCGCGAGTTCGACTCGCATTTGCCCGGCTTTTTCCAGGAGGTACTCTACTCTTCTTAAAAAAAAACTGGGCCAAGCGGGATGGCGTGTCAGACTTCTACTGACTAAAACCCACTCCTGTTTCTTTTTTGCCGTAATTACTGGGTCCCGGGGTTCTCTTTCGTCAACCCAGGACCCCAGTAGGCTTCGACTTTGTTTTTTTTTTTTTTTTATAATATTTCACAACTTTCACACAACGCCATCTAGTCCCAAGCTAAGCAGAGCTTGTGTTATGGGTACTAGACAACTGATAAACGTACTTATATATTTCTAAATACATACATATTATAGATAAATTACACCCAGACACAGAACAAATGATCGTGCTCATCACACAAACATTTGTCCTGGGTGGGAATCGGACCCACGACTGCTATGCCGGAGGGCATAGCAGTCAGGGTCACTAACCACTAGACCAACAGGCCAGTCAAAAAGTTTGCGACATCTCTTTGAGGCTCGCGTGGAGCAATACGCGCCGTCTACGACATGGGCTTAGTCCGGACTATTACCGGACGAAGCATCACCTTTGTACCTACTTTTCGGTTTTCTCTTTTTTTATAATGTGCGTACGAAACCAGCGTCAGTGGCATTATTGCTGAACTGAACCTATTTAGCGCAACAGTGTAACACGCAGTTTTAGTTAATTGTTTGTTTTATTTATGTTTATTTTTAATCTTAAACTACATGATTTTTTCCTACATTGTGTATGTGTGCCAAATAAAACAACAAACACTTTCTTTCTTCCTTGCAAGAACTGCTAAGTAAATAAATAGATTGGATTTTTTATATATTCTTCCATTCCAGATTGCTAGACTGCGACCTGGAGCCGTTCCAGAACCTGCTGGGAGACAAGCAGCCCTCCGTCCACCAGCTCAAACTGACGCTGCTCCTCATCACCGACAAGATCAAGGAGTACAAGGAATATGTCTACTATTATGTAAGGCTTCAACGGTCTATTCTTTGGTCATATTCGTGAAATTGCCAGGTGCCTTTTGATCGGAGTTTAGGTATACGATCACTGTAGCTCGCCGTCCGGCAGTCTGGTAATAATCTGGACCGAGCCCAGTCGTCAACGGCGCGTTCTGTTCCAAGCGCGCCTCAAGGAGATGTCAGCAAACTGTAGGGGCCCGGAAGGGCCGAAGCCTCTGGGGAACACGGAAAATCCGTGTCCACCAGATCGAAAGCAACGAAGGAACGGGTTTAGTCGGTTTAGTCAGTAAGAGTCTGACACGCCCTCCCGCTCCGCCCAAGAGTAGGAGAAGTCATGCTGATGATTGCCCTAACGAAAAAAAAAGCTATACAGACAGAGCAGACAAACTATCGTCCAGTCAGAACTAGCAGGACGATTTCTGGACACCCTAATGCTGGCTTGCAGATAGTGAGCAATGGGTAGTTCGCTGTCCAGCTGTCCGCTAACGAAAAAACCTGGGTCGATATCGCGTTGTATTACAAGCGCAATTTAAGGAGATGTCAGCAAAATTGACGAGGCCAGTTAAGGCCGATGCCTGCAAGGGAGGGCATTTTTCGAAAGAGTTATCCTCACAAAAAGAGCAACTAAAGGAGACGTAATTTATGAGTCATCTTTCAAAGGCCGACTATTTCGTTTCAACTTAATTCATGAGTTCCTCCCAACTCCATTACCAGGAGCACTGCATCAAGAAGAGTGACAAGACCAGCACCTCTCGGCTGAAGAAGTACACAGTCCTGGCAGAACCGCCCGAGCTGTTCAAACCAACACCCATCAGTGTCCTCGTACCGGCTGATCCATGTCCTTCGTGAGTACTTACAGATCATTCCCAGACACTATCCTCGCCCTGGGCTTGAAGACGACGAACAATGGGTAGCTCGCTGTCCCCTCATCAAATAAGGACCGAACCTGAATTATCGATGGAGCGTGTTCCACACGCGCCTTTAAATAATGTCAGCACAATCATAAGACAGGGCGGGCCGATGCCTGCTAGGGCCATGGGAAAACGTATAAAAAAAAATCTCCTGGTCCTAGAACGCAAAAGTCAACTGAAGAAATTTTTTTTTGCAATTTCGTACCTTAAAAAAAATAAGACATTATCCTCGTGGGTTGTGGCATTGTTCGAAAGAGTTACAGAAGCTCTGGAGTAACTGAAGTCAGAAAATCATCCGTCTGATTTTCAGTCAGTAAAAGTCTGACAAGCCATTCGCCCCACCTAAAGCAAGAGAAGTAGTTTGATGATAAAAATATGTAACAACAGGTCCATCATTCTCATCTTATCCCAATTTGACATTTGATTTGAATTTACTTGAGGCTTGGATTTGGTCAATATCTCACCCAATGGGAAGGGGTTCGCGGACGGCGAGCACTGGGTAGCTCGCTGTCCGGCAGTCTGGAAATAATCTGGACCGAGCCCAGTCGTCAACGGCGCGTTCTGTTCCACGCGCGCCTCAAGGAGATGTCAGCAAACTGTAGGGGCCCGGTAGGGCCGAAGCCTCTGGGGGGAACATGTGGTATTCCTAAAGGCTGACACCGGGTCCCCCCCAGAACGTAGGCAACGAAGGAACGGGGTAGGGGTTTAGTCAGTAAGAGTCTGACACGCCCTCCCGCTCCGCCAAAGAGCGGGGGAAGTCATTCTGATGATTCCCCTACCAGAAAAAAAAAAACCCAATGGGAAGCAATGAAATAGAAGTAACCTATTCTCTTTCGACAACCCAACTACCTACATCATCATCATTGTCATCTTACATTCAACATTCATCAATCAAACTTTCTGCCCTCAGCTGCGTCGAAGCCCGCTGGCTATCCCGCATATGTGAAGGCCCAGAACTACCCTTCGACCTGAGCATGGCTCTCGCAGCCCTCAAGGAACTTGCCGAAGACCCAGCGTACGTGAGGAGTGACAGAGTCCACACCATCGCCGAGTGCAACATACCCAGGAGTAGAGCTCTGCTCGCGAGGAGATATCTCAACCATTGAGGAAGGATTCGGTCTTCAGAAGAAGCCTTTGAAGCTTGTTAATATACTTACATCAGTTTTTGTATTGAATGTTGTTTTCTTTTAATAGTTTAAGTTTTTGCATGTATAAAACTGCGTTTACTCGGACGATTTATCGAAAGATAGATAGAATTTGGGTGTCTTCAAGGCTACAATAGGCTCTTAATAAACTAGTGCGCCTCACCATCAAGGATTGCATCACTGCTTATCATCAGGTGGGATCAAGCACTAGCTAATAACATTTGAAAAAAATGTAAGATAATGTATACCTGTATTTCTGTCTTTCTTTTTAGAGTTCCCTAACGGCCGAAATTAATAAAATCAATCCATCACATATCGGAGATTGAAAAACAAATGAATACAGAAATTTACATGTTTTCTGTTGTTTCATTTGTTTTTGCCGTTAAAGGACCACTTCATTGTCCGTCGGTCAAGAACAATTTTTTCAGGAACACTTGAGGATATCATCATCTGCCTAGCCTTTTCCCAACTATATTGGGGTCGGCTTCCAGTCAAGCCGGATTTAGCTGAATACCAGTGTTTTACGAGGAGCGGCTGCCTACCAGACCTCCACAACCCATTACCTGGGCTAACACGGTACTTTATAGCAAGACTGGAGTCAGATTTACTGGCTTCTGACCATCCGTAACGACTGCCAAATATCTCCAAATGACAGCCGGGACCAACGGCTTAACGTGCTTTCCGAGGCACGGAGGAAACTCGTTATGTTAAGATGGTCACCCATCTACAGACCAACCTAGGCAAGCGTTGCTTAACCTTGAAGATCGACCTGTGCGGCTGTTATTATCTAGCCACGAGCTCCTCCATAATAAGCTGAAATTCTGCTGAATTCTGCTAGTCTAAAGATAAGGTCGTTTATGGTACATATTTTTTTATACTCACAAGGAAATCAAAAGCTTTATCTCTTTACATTTTTGCAATCAACATACTCGCCCTTATTATTCTTATGAAAGGATAAAGATATCTCATTATTTTTTAAACATAAAACTTGGATGCAAAGCTGCGTTGCAGACTCTCTTCCGGTAGAACCGGAAGCACTGGTTTTACTTCCGGTTTGCATACTCTTTTTATCCTCGCCGATATTTGCAAAGTGCAACCTGCTAATGTGTTTTTTACTTTACTTTTAAGATCTTAATCTTAATCCGTACAAGTCATTAATGTAAAACTGAGTGTTAGGACTGACCAGCTTATACCATTGGCTTCATCTGCGTGAAAGCAGGTTTTTCAAGACATGGAATTTTTTCTTTCTTCGTATGGTTTGCGCATTTAGCCAATGTCAAATTTTAAGAAATTTTTCCGTTTTTGATACGGTATAGTCACTTTGTTTTTCATTATAATTGGAATGTAACACATTCTAATGTATGATCTTCTTCTTATCTATTTATGCACATATAAAAAGATAAGAAGAAAGAAACAGAAAAACAGGTACAAAGGTGATGCTTATTTTAACCTTAATTTTATTCTGTTTTTTTCTATTTGTGTAAAAGTCTTAATGCCGTTCACATAAAACATCTAGTGACCAAATTTCAACAGCATAGCTTTAATAGTTTCGGAATAACGTGGCTATGACATACAGACGGACACACAGACATGACGAATCTATAAGGGTTCCGTTTTTTGCCATTGGCTACGGAACCCTAAAAACTGTATTTTTAATTGTATAGTGTACTCGTATGCAATCGTTATTCCACATTCCAGTGACACAAGATCCTTCCCCAACAAAACCAATAACTTGGTCCACAGATCACGTCTCTAGGTACATTTGAAGGACATTTCCCAGACCTCAACCTTGCCTTGAGGTAACAGCCACTAAATTACTTGTTCAAGATACCATGCACTTTATAAAACTAACAGTTTTCACCTAGAACACCTGGCTTTGAAAAGTGCAAATGTACTGCACGAAGGACAAAGAAGTATGTCCTTTATAAAGTACGACCTAGAAAATGTCAAATTCTGTATTTAATTTGTGAACTGACCTACAAAATGCTTAAGAGGCCTGCGTAGGTACACCGCACGCTATCTCGAGTTGAGACGAAATAAAATACGTTTTTGAGGTGATGGAATCAATCCAGATAGTATAAACAATTCTTGGACACACTGACTGGAGTAAAGTCATCATCCGCACACTGACAGTTGCTTGCTGAGATAGCAATACAAACTATTGGAAATTTGGGAGATGTTCCGTAATACCAAAAATGATGAATGAAAAATTAATGTATTTCCAATATTGTTTCTAATATTTATAACTTGATAATAATATCTGTGTTTCTACGGAGAGATATCTTGAAATATTGTTGTTTATAATATAGAAAAAAAAAACAAATAAAAACATGACATTTTCGCTGTAAAAATGTGCAAATTTAAATTCGCTTAAATTTCGTTTGGGGTAAGTTTTTCAACAAATGACGACATAGGAACCTAGATAATTATTGTCTGAATCCGAATAACATCATATTATGGTGTAAATATGCTTAAACTGCAAATGATTTTGGTATTACGTTTGTATGGATAATTATAATTCTAACGTCGCGGCCGCCTTAAGACAATTTGAATTGCATAACCTGGCATTTTACCTATTATTTATCATGTATCGCGAAAATACATTTCAGGTGTCCCATACATTGACGTTTGCATAAGTTGACAAAATGTACCTATGTAATTTTTTTTCGCGATTTTAGGGTTGGTCCCAGACTAAAAGTTATTCATAATGATGAGTAGGTATTGCCAGTGTTTTCATTTAATGTCGTAGTGTCATATATCCACATTGTATAATACCTACGGTTGTAGGCGCGCCCTACCAAGATTGCATTCTGTGGGTGCTCAGGGTTCCAGTAACCATAAGAGGTAAATGTTAATGGTAGATGGTTTTCTTTTAAGGTGGGAGAGAGCGGGTAAAGGTATAATGCTGATTGCATTATGACTTCTGCGTTTTGCGTTGCGTTTATCCCTACATTTTATTTTAGTCGACTTTTAATTTAGCTGTCACTTGGATGAAAACATTGACATGATGACAGTTGCTATTGACAACAGTAATGGTCAAGGAAAAGTTATTACTTTAGTTTTAGTTTTATCTTTTTTGAAGAAATTGGCCGTTAGAGCATCCATCAGGTGTATTTTTTATTTTATTTTTGAGCCAGGTCAGATCAAAACACTCAACTTCAATATTTAACATCTTACTTCGATATAGAAGCTCGCCTACCCTGGCGTTTTGACCTTTAAATAGTACCTATAAAGCTAAATATACAACTTACGTGAAACACGTGTGACACGCGTATGCCAAGTACGTTTCTAAGGCGTACTATCCACAGACGCATAGTTCATAGATGCGTATTCGCCATTATACCCTTTTTGTACGCCTGCGTTTTTAGTAAGTGTCGCCTGCGTTTCTCATGTCATAGTCAGTAGAAGACTGACACGCCCTCCCGCTCCGCCCAGAGCGAAAAGAGAGGGCGCGTCAGACTACCCACTTTTCTACTGACTAAAACCCACTTCTGTTCCTTCTTTGCCTTAATTGCAGAGTCTTGGGGTTCTCTTTCAGGAGCTCGTGGCTAGATAATAACAGCCGCACAGGTCGATCTTCAAGGTTAAGCAACGCTTGCCTAGGTTGGTCTGTGGATGGGTGACCATCTTAACATAACGAGTTTCCTCCGTGCCTCGGAAAGCACGTTAAGCCGTTGTTCTCGGCTGTCATTTGGAGATATTTGGCAGTCGTTACGGATAGTCAGAAGCCAGTAAATCTGACTCCAGTCTTGCCATGAAGTACCGTGTTACCCCAGTTAATGGGTTGTGGAGGTCTGGTAGGCAGCCGCTCCTCGTAAAATACTGGTATTCAGCTAAATCCGGCTTGACTGGAAGCCGACCCCAATATAGTTGGGAAAAGGCTAGGCAGATGATGATGGGGTTCTCTTTCTTCAACTCAGGCCTCAGAAGGCTTAGACCATGTCGGGCCCCTACGGTTTGCTGATATCTCTACGCACCGTCGACATGGGCATGAGCTTGAGACATGGGCTTGGTCCAGACTGTTACCGGACGACTGAATGCGAAATACCCTTATTTATTTGTATGTAATATTAGTTCAAACTACTAAACTCTGTCGACAAATCAGCAAAGTCGTGCTAGCGTCGCAGGCTTCATGACGCCTAGGTACCTAGGTACGTCGGTGGCATTGAGCGAAAGCACGTTATTATATTTGTATTTTGTCACTGCAGCACTGGACTCCAAAACACCCTCGCTTACGGCTCGGGCGAATTCCATCTCGGATGCAATGACAAACTTTCTCCACTTGTATCAAAGTGTACTATTTTAAAAGCCAATCCAACCCAATTCTGACTACCAATAGTCAGAAATACAGACATACAAAGTACCTATAGTCTGAATGCCTGCCCACGCATCGCCATCCGGCAGTCTGGTAATAATCTGGACCGAGCCTAGTCGTCAACGGCATGTTCTGTTCCACGCGTGCCTCAAGGAGATGTCAGCAAACTGTAAGGGCCCGGTAGGGCCGAAGCCTCTGGGGAACACGGAAAATCCGAAAAGTTGTCACCGTGTCCCCCAGATCGAAGGCAACGAAAAAGGAACGAGGTAGGGGTTTAGTCAGTAAGAGTCTGAAAAATAGGAGAAATCATTCTGATGATTCCCCTACCGAAAAAAAAAAGTCTGAATGCCTGTATTTATTCAGCACCCCACTAACACCTTTTACAAACAGCGATAAGTAGGTATTTCTGTATTTCTTCTGCAGTCCATTATCGCCTTTCGCAGAACGAACGAGATGAAATAACATTTATTAAAGATGTTCGATTAAAGAGAACTGCTCTGAGTAATTATAGAGTACATTAAATAGATTGGGCGAAGCGATTTAGAGAGCTCTTTGTACTGGCAGACTTGAATGTTATTATTGAAACTGTAAACTTTCCAGTTATTAATTACTTAGATATAGGTACCTACTGGAGGAGGAGCTCGTGGCTAGATAATAACAGCCGCACAGGTCGATCTTAAAGCTTAAGTAGCGCTTGCCAAGGTTCGTCTGTGGATGGGTGACCATATTAACATACCGAGTTTCCTCCGTGCCTCGGAAAGCACGTTAAACCGTAGGTCCCGTAGATCTTTGGCACGAATAGTCAGAAGTCAGTAAATCTGACTCCAGTCTTGCCATGAAGTACCGTGTTTCCCCAGTTAATGGGTTGTGGAGGTCTGGTAGGCAGTCGCTCTTCGTAAAATACTGGTATTCAGTTAAATCCGACTTGACTGGAAGCCGACCCCAATATAGTTGGGAAAATGCTAGGCAGATGATGATGATAGGTACCTACTGGAGCAGTGCTGGCCCAGTGTTAGTTATAACGGACAAGACTTACGAATTCTTGGTCGCGAGTTCAAACGCAGCCAGGCGCATTCATCATCATCATCTCAGCCGAAACACGTCCACAGCTGGACATAGGCCTCCTCCAAGCGTCGCCACAACGACCGGCCCTGTGTGTCTCGCATCCATTGAATTCCCGCGACCCTCACCAGGTCATCGGTCCATCTTGTGGGACTCCTTACAACGCTTCTGGTAAGTGGTCGTTACTTTAGAACCTTATTTATTTAGCTCTTCATGCACACAAGACTACAGAGGCGGACTTAATGCATTCTCTACTAGTTAACCTTTGGGTGATGCAGAGACAAATTGTGGTAGGTGCAATATTAACCTTCCGTCGTTTGATGATTTCCACTTTTTTATTTTCTAAGTTTCAGTGAGTAACTTTTGTAGTGGGTTCTTCGAGCTCTTTATTTTTTTATCGTGTAAGATAGACACGAAAATAAAATTGTCGCCAAAAATCCGCAATGTTTTTTATAATCCTAGTAAATCTGACTCCAGTCTTGCCATGAAATACCGTGGTACCCAAGTTAATGGGTTGTGGAGGTCTGGTAGGCAGCCGCTCCTCGTAAAATACTGGTATTCAGCTAAATCCGGCTTGAAGCCGACCCCAATATAGTTTGGAAAAGGCTAGACAGATGATGATGTATACCTACGTGAAGCAGAGCTTCTTTCGACTGAGGTGATGATGATGAAATTTAATTGAATTAAAACTTAAAAAAAATTTGTTAACACAAAAAACAAAACGTCTACTATCCCAGCTACTAAACTCATTCACAGTCGTCAAATAAGCTATAAAATAAATTATCAATCAGCACAATGTAAGAGTACTAGCACAAAACTTACAGGCCAAGTTTAAACAGACATTATACAATGTTACAGAAAGACTTTGGTGAAAACAATTAAACTTACTGAAGTGAGGCTTCTATTAAGTATTGATTTTTACCTCAGCGTTGGAAGATTGGGGTCTTCGCTTAAAACACGGATGTAGGGAGAGGTGGGTATCTAGATGCGCGGATTTTGGTGGCTTTTTTGTGATTGTTTTGAGTCTGTGTGTCATGAGCGAGGATTACACAGGCCCTATCAGAATAACGCTGTCTTATTCTTTTAAGTATCGCAGAATATTTGTACTGAAAGTAGTGTTGGGCCAGCGGTAATTGCCCCGACTTACGAGTGGCTGGTTATAGGTCCAAACCCCTTATTTATTCACCAAAAATTCACAAAATTAAGGACCCAAAACAAACCAAAATTCGAAGATTTCCACTGCTGGAATTCTGAACTCCTCTCTAAGAGAGAACGAACCGTAATACACCCTGCGGGCCCAGCGTGGAGTGGTGGATGTCACCCGTTAAAATTTAGTTCTTGGCCATTCTGGTTTCCACACTATGTTTTCCTTATATTGTTTTGAGAGCAGTTAGTAATGATCAAATAAACTACACAAAGTAATCATCATCTACCTAGCCTTTTCCCAACTAATATATATTGGGGTCGGCTTCCAAGCTCAAGCCGGATTTAGCTGGATAACAGTATTTTACGAGGAGCGGCTGCCTACCAGACCTCCACAACCCATTAACTGGGGTAACATGGTACTTCATGGCAAGACTGGAGTCAGATTTACTGGCTTCTGACTACCCGTAACGTCTGCCAAAGATCTACAAATGACAGCCGGGACCTAGAGCTCAACGTGCTTTCCGAGGCACGGAGGAAACTCGTGGAAGATGGTCACCCATCCACAGACCAACCTTGGCAAGCGTTGCTTAACCTTGAAGATCGACCCGTGCGGCTGTTATTATCTAGCCACGAGCTCCTCTACGTAGTACTCTAGTCATCATCATCTGCCTAGCCTTTTCCCAACTATATTGGGGTCGGCTTCCAGTCAAGCCGGATTTAGCTGAATACCAGTATTTCATTCGTAGTACTCTAGTACCTGTGACAATTTACAACTCGTAAGTCGGGGTTGTTACTGCTGGACCACTACTGCTCTACCACTGGGCCACCACTGCTCCCATTCTTTAAAAAAATGAACTAAAGCCTATCCATACACTTCTACATCCTTGTCCCAAAGCGCATGATTACGATTTAGCCTTTGAGAACCAACTCTAATTGAATGTTAGGCATTATTGAGAATAGATGATGATTGAAAATGTATTATATCCACCTCATCCCGCCTTCAAAAGGCCTATCGAGGAAATCTTCGCTTAAACGAACTGTGGGGATATTAGAAAGGGAAATAATTAATTTATTCAGGAGTTTGAGAGGAACTATTTCATTTGAAGCGGTGTTACTTGCTTGTACTGCTTTTCTTATTGCTGAATGTAGGAAGGATGAGCAAATGTATCTCGCTTTTGGAATGGTTTTCGAACTGTATAGGATCTTGGAATTTAAAATCTATTTTTAAATCTTGATTGGAAGTTAAAAGTACTTGAAAAATTGCAAGAAAGAAGGTCCCAAAAGAAGTTACCTCTCTTATTATTTATCTACGAGACTCAATAGGAACCTAAGTGTGTACGAATCTCTCGGTGCGCGAGTCGGACTCGAACTAGACCTAGTTTTTTAAAATTGTTTTAATTGCTGATAGGGAAAACTTGACCCCACAGTCAAACCATTGCAACAGTTTTGTGGGGCTTAGTTTATAAGCTACTTACCCTATTTTGTAAGAAAGATAAATTTAAAAAAAAAGAAAACAGTGTATTAAGGCCTATTAGGCGTTATCAGGCTGAGGAGCTCGTGGCTAAATAATAACAGCCGCACAGGTCGATCTTCAAGGTTAAGCAACGCTTGCCTAGGTTGGTCTGTGGATGGGTGACCATCTTAACATAACGAGTTTCCTCCGTGCCTCGGAAAGCACGTTAAGCCGTTGGTCCCGGCTATCATTTGGAGATCTTTGGCAGTCGTTACGGATAGTCAGAAGCCAGTAAATCTGACTCCAGTCTTGCCATGAAGTACCGTGTTACCCCAGTTAATGGGTTGTGGAGGTCTGGTAGGCAGCCGCTCTTCGTAAAATACTGGTATTCAGCTAAATCCGGCTCGACTGGAAGCCGACCCCAATATAGTTGGGAAAAGGCTAGGCAGATGATGAGATGATGAGGCGTTATCAGGCTGAAATGACAATGACTTCAGATGTTTTTGATATTGTGTTTGTATTGTGGTTTTGATTAGCATGCGGGATCACCCCGCACGCGTAACCCCGCAGATGTCGAATACGCATGCTGGACGCGAAGCGTGGTCTTAGACAGCAGCCCAGCGCGAAGCCCCTACGAGTTTGTCGTCCATTGTACACAACCATAAAGCTCAACTTCCCGCTGAAAACTAAGATCGTAAGCTAGTGTCTCACGCTGCGGGAACTTTTCCGCGTGCGGGGCAATCCCGCATGCGTGTTGAAACCCACTTGATATTAAAAACACCCAGTCGGTGAGAACAGTTGTCTTTTTTTAACCCAAAGATTGACTAGTAGAGAATGCCTTGTTGCATTAAGTCCGCTTATGTACCACTACTGTACGTGAAGATTAAATAAAAAAACAATAGACAGTTTATAGTGCTGTAGGTACCTTTAAGCTCATTTCAGTCTACGCTATAACATATAGCATGTCGCATATAGCATAGCACAAAAGTATAGCATGCCATACATTTATAATAATATTGTTACGAACGTGAGTAATTAAATGCCGGTTTACTAGCAGAGAACTTTATTTACCACAAAACAATGACAAATTAGTCCAATCAACAAATAACCAATCACTATAAACACTCAGAGTTCCGTTTAGTATCGCTTAGGTCGCTAGGTATCACTTCAAGCACTTAGGTAGTTCGCTCTGTATCGCTGACGAAATCAAACTGAACTCGCTTCCAGCCGGGGGCCCGTATTTATATGCGAAGTCATCGAAATTTCTCGATACCGACGTTTCAAGGACATTCTAGCACAAAATAGTCGCATCGGGAGGCCATAAATTATTTTTATTACTCTCGTAAGTAGGTACTTATCTACCACCTTACATGCGAATTTCGACTCTATTGCTAACACCGGAAGGTACAAATTCCCTTATCCACCCACATAACTACCTACTGAATCTTATGTAATAATAATAGTGTATGTCGGACTTTTCTGGAATTTGCCAGGCCTGAGTATGTACTCCTATTCTCGAAGCTTCGCACAGCAATGCGTTTTAATTATTTGATGCTACCCTTGGTTCCGACTGAAGATATAGCGTACTCAAGTTTCACGGCGTAACAGTGCCCCCCTCTTAGTCATGCTCGTCCCGAGCATTATTAGATCCGTGATACTGCGCCAATCTATCCACGTGGACTACCTTAGGTTTCCCTCGTAACCCTTTCTTGATGCGGTAGGTAACGTCGTTGATCCTTTTTATCACGGTGTAGGGTCCCTCCCATCGAGCTTGAAGTTTCGGCGACTTCCCTTTTCGTCGAAGTGGGTTGTGGAGCCAAACCAGTGCACCTTCTTCAAATCCCTTGGCGTTGGCATTGCGGTCGTATCTAGTTTTCATTTTATCGCTGGTGTGCAGGCTATTCTCACGCACTCGTTTATGCACTTCATCCAATTGATCTTGGAGGTCACTTACGAAGTCCGTAACTGGCTTAGTCTTGTCAGGTGGCACGCCGGTTATGGTATCGACTGGAAGTCTCATCTCCCTGCCGAAATTCACTCTTGCTGGGGTATGGCCCGTGCTATCATGCACTGCTGATCGATAAGACATCAGAAATAGTGGAATATACCGGTCCCAATCTTTCTGATGGTCATCGACAACCTTAGCCAGGTGATTCTCCAGGGTCTGGTTAAACCTCTCCACCATTCCGTCCGACTGCGGGTGCGCAGGTGTTGTGCGTGTCTTGTAAATCCCCAGAAGAGTGCACATTTCCTGGAACAGCGCAGATTCGAAGTTGCGGCCTTGATCGGAATGGATCTCCAAAGGTGCGCCATACCGACATACTACTTCTTCGACCACCTTTTTCGCCACTGTCGTCGCTTCCTGATTGGGTATGGCGAAAACTTCAGGCCACTTTGTGAAATAGTCCTGTATCACCAGTATGTATTTGTTTCCGTCATCTGTCACTGGGAAAGGTCCAGCAACGTCGATGGCAATGCGTTCCCATGGGGCTCCTACATTGTACAACTGAAGCTTGCCCCTGCTCCTAGTCTGTGGTCCTTTCACGGATGCGCACGCTGTACATTTCCGACACCATTGCTCTATGTCTTCTCTACAATTGAGCCAGTAATACCGCTGTCTCACTTTCAGTAGAGTTTTCTTGATTCCCAGGTGTCCACCAGAAACGCCATCGTGTATCTCCTGAAGCAGGGGGACCACTTCACGTCGTGGTACTATCACTTGTGTGGTCACCTCCTTGCCATCGTTCGATTCCCACTTCCTACAAAGCACGTCATTTTCTAGGACTAAACTGTCCCACTGTGCCCAGTAGCTCTTTGTGACAGGACTATGTGACGATACTTCATTCCACTGAGGCCTAGTTCCACTACGCTTCCAGTCCAGTATAGGTCGAATATCGTCATCTTCTTCCTGGGACTTCTTAAAGTTGCCTTCAGCCCTAATTAAGTTCACGTGTTCCCGGGCTTCATTTTGCTGGCAATGTCTACAGTCCTCATTACATGGACGTCGCGACAGGGCGTCAGCATTGTTATGCCCTTTTCCACTACGATGTTCCGTCACAAAGTTGAACTCCTGCAGCTGCTCTAGCCATCTTGCAACTTGACCCTCAGGGTTTTTGAATTGTAGAAGCCATTTCAATGCAGCGTGGTCCGTCCTCAACGTAAACTGTCTCCCTATGAGGTACTTGTGGAAATGTTGCAAAGTTTTTACAACAGCCAGTAGTTCTCGTCGAGTCACGCAGTAGTTCCTTTCTGGTTTTGAAAGTGCCTTACTGAAGTAAGCGATCACGACTTGCCTATCTTCTTGCACCTGCGACAGCACTCCACCAATTCCTGTGTTGCTGGCGTCGGTATCGACGACAAATCTTCCATCTCTGCTCGGATACCCCAGTATAGGCGCTTCACATAGCCGTTGCTTTAGTTCGTTGAATGCTGACTCACAGTTCTTGTCCCAGATAAAATCTCGTTTATCCTCAGTCAGCTGATGTAAAGGTTTTGCAATGTCCGAAAAACTCATAACAAACCGTCTGTAGTATGTGCACAACCCTAGAAATGCACGTACTTCTGTTTTGTTCTTTGGAGCCGGCCACTGTTGGACAGCCTTTATCTTCTCAGGATCGGTTCTCACTCCATCGGCGCAGATGACATGTCCTAGGTAGCTGACCTCCTTCTTGAACAGGGCACACTTCTTTGGGCTTAGTTTTAGGTTAGCCCCCCGTATCCTGGTGAATACTTTCTCCATATTTCTCAGGTGTTCCTTAAAAGTGCGGCCCATTATAATGACGTCATCCAAATATACCAGACAGACGTCACCAAGAAGGCCCACCATGACTCTATCCATGAGGCGTTCAAACGTCGCTGGAGCGTTGCACAATCCAAAAGGCATGACGTTAAATTGCCACAGGCCGTTGCCAATTCCTGTACTGAACGCTGTCTTTTCCTTATCTTTCTCGCTAATTTCCACTTGCCAGTAGCCACTTTTCAAGTCAATGGTTGAAAACCACTTCATACCACTGAGCATATCCAGTGTGTCGTCTATCCTAGGCAAGGGATAACTGTCCTTCTTCGTTACATCATTCAGCCTTCTGTAGTCTACACAGAATCTGGTACTGCCGTCCTTCTTCTTCACCAGAACGACAGGAGAAGACCATGGGCTCGTAGAAGGTTCAATTATTCCGCTATCAGCCATATCCTTTACCATTTCTGCTACCTCAGTTTCTTTAGCCCAGGGTATGCGGCGCGGTCTCTGTTTAATTGGTCTAGCATCACCTGTATCTATCTCATGCTTGACGAGACCTGTTCTTCCGCAATCTTTTCCCGTTGCAAAGATATCCCGGAACCGTAGCAGAAATTCCTTGGCTTGCTGTAGTTCCGAAACTGATAAATTACTCTTAGAATTTTCCAGAAGTTGCTGGATGTGATCAGGTTCACCTTTTATTGCGTCTTGTTTTACTGAAGATGTGTTGATTTGGCGGAGATACTTCACTTCTTCACATCTTCCAACAACACTGTTTTTCTTCAACTGGATCTCCTTTTTTCCAAGATTTACAATCCTGACCTTGGATCTTCCTTTCGTCATAACTAATGTCCTCGCGGTGATAAGTTCCGGGTGCCGGCCAATGTCTTCAACCATAACACATCTGCGTTGCCTAATTTTCTTAGGAAATTTAACTTCGACTAAGGTTTCCGTTCTTGGAGCCAATGTGGTATCCTTTAAGCAATAGAGGTTGCATGTGTTAATTCCTTGCAGGAAGACTTCTTGGTCTGGGAATTTCAATACTCCTTTATTGATATCTAAAACACATCGGTAGTTCCGCAGGAAGTCGAGACCCAGTATGCAATCGTCGGTAATATTCGCAATTAACGCTGAATGGGTGTACACTTGATCACCGATTTTAAACTCGATTTCTGTATCACCGAGGACGGAGACTGGCTGGCCAGTGGCTGTCTGAAGTCGGTAGGCTGGGGTATCTGTTTGCCACAAGATGGTGCGTTTCAGCAACTCAGGTCTTATAATAGTACGTGACGCCCCGGTGTCTACGGTGAAATTGCAAGCACGTTGATTCAGCGTTCCCTCGATGATCAAACTATTTCCGTTGTGGACTTGATTGATGGTGATGGTTGGGGCCTTCAGTTGACCAGCCAGCACCCGCCCCGCGGCCCTGTTTAACGACTCCTCGTTAACTTGAGTTCCGGAGTCCACACTTCCCCTCTTCCTCTTTGGGCAATCGGTACGAATGTGCCCTTTTTCTCCACATCCATAACACGTCGGAATATAGCGGGACTTTGCCGACGAAGCCACTTCTCGGTGACGTGGTTGCACTGAAGGTGAGACCACCACTTCCCGAACTCTGTGCGTACGTGAGTCTTGTCGTACGGCTTCCACTTCCAAAGCGTGGGCCATCGCACTCTTCAGAGTTTGGTGGTGTCCGAGTCGCACCGTAGCCCTGACTTCAGTATCCCGTAGACCGTCGATGAATGCTTGCACCAGATTTACTTCCACCATCTCCGGTGTCATCGACATGTATGCCCGCCGGACCAGCCGTTCAACCTCTACTCCCCACTGCTGAAGGCTCTCGTTCGACCTCTGCGTTCTCTCGCGAAGTTGCGCGCGGAAAACATGTTCGAGGTGCTTGTCACCATAGCGAGTGTCTAGTCCCTCCATTAGACGCTCCAACGTCCTGCCGTCTGGAGGAAGGTTCTCTAGGACCAGCAGAGCGTCCCCTCGTAGGGCCAAAGTTAACGCCGCGAAAGACTGGTCATCGTCCCAGCGGTTCGTCTTGACCAGTGTTTGGAATTGGTACTTAAAAGCCGTCCAGGACGACGTGCCATCAAAACGCGGCATATCAAATTTTGCGGCTGATGCACAGTGGGTGTGCGATGGTGCGCTAACAGCAACGGGTTCGCGTGCTTCGAGCTTGATAATTTTTTTGTTGATGTCCAGCAGGCGATCTTCCATTCTGGTTTCGAGGCTATCAGCTCGGGCGGAAACCTCCTTGACCTCTAAGGTGAGATTTTTCACTTTCTCGCCCAACGTGACGAGGCCGTGATCGATTTTTTCGAGGATCAGGTTCTGCTTAGCGTCTTGATCCCGGCGGGCTTCCTCCTGGTTAGCCGCGATTAGGTCCTGGAGCTTACGTTGGTTAGCCTCTTGTTCGCGGCGGGCAGCTTCCTGTTCGCGGCGGGCAGCTTCCTGTTCGCGGCGGGCTTCTTCCTGGTTAGCCGCGATTAGATCCTGGAGGTTACGCTGGTTAGCCTCCATACTAGCTTGCATGGCGGCCAACACTGCGGCGAGGTTCATTTCCGAGGATGGCCCTGTTGGCGCCTCAGCAGCTGCCGTTGCTCCCATACCAGCCCGATCTTCCGCTTCCAGACGTTGACGTGCAGCATCCATCTCCACTTGCCTCCTTGTGCGTGGTCCCTGTTCGTCGTCCCTCTGTAGTAATGGCATCTCACTTCTGACACCAGTTGTTACGAACGTGAGTAATTAAATGCCGGTTTACTAGCAGAGAACTTTATTTACCACAAAACAATGACAAATTAGTCCAATCAACAAATAACCAATCACTATAAACACTCAGAGTTCCGTTTAGTATCGCTTAGGTCGCTAGGTATCACTTCAAGCACTTAGGTAGTTCGCTCTGTATCGCTGACGAAATCAAACTGAACTCGCTTCCAGCCGGGGGCCCGTATTTATATGCGAAGTCATCGAAATTTCTCGATACCGACGTTTCAAGGACATTCTAGCACAAAATAGTCGCATCGGGAGGCCATAAATTATTTTTATTACTCTCGTAAGTAGGTACTTATCTACCACCTTACATGCGAATTTCGACTCTATTGCTAACACCGGAAGGTACAAATTCCCTTATCCACCCACATAACTACCTACTGAATCTTATGTAATAATAATAGTGTATGTCGGACTTTTCTGGAATTTGCCAGGCCTGAGTATGTACTCCTATTCTCGAAGCTTCGCACAGCAATGCGTTTTAATTATTTGATGCTACCCTTGGTTCCGTCGAAGATATAGCGTA
Source organism: Mythimna separata (assembly GCA_030763345.1). NCBI lineage: Eukaryota > Metazoa > Arthropoda > Insecta > Lepidoptera > Noctuidae > Mythimna > Mythimna separata. The sequence continues at coordinate 20,530,322 of CM061186.1, forward strand.
CTCAAGTTTCACGGCGTAACAATATAATATAGCCAGTCTTGCCGTGAAGTACCGTGTTACCCCAGCTAATGGGTTCTGGAGGTCTGGTAGGCAGCCGCTCCTCGTAATATACTGGTATTCAGCTAAATCTGGCTTGACTGGAAGCTGACCCCAATATAGTTGGGAAAAGGCTAGGCAGATGATGATAGTATAGCAAAGTCTGAACGTGTTCTAAATAAATGTATGGCGAGCGATATTGTTGTGCTATGAACCATAATTATGCTATTATATTATAGCGTAGTCTAAAATGAGCTTTATATTTTGAACAAAACAAAAGCAGTAAAACAATATCTAATCAGGGCCCACCTTCTCCGCCGCCTGAACGAGCCGGCGATTTCATATTTTTTAATGACAGTTTTATTAAACAAAGTTCCAAAGTTGGTGACTTCAAAAACCGTCCCCAAAGGAAGTTCAGCGATTTTAACTTCAAGTTTCTGACTTCAAGCATTGCTTTAATTGCCTTTGTCGTTGAATGTTTACGATTAAAAAACTTTAGAAAGCTAATGAAATTTCTTTTGTTCGTTTAGACAATGTTTGCGGGTACCTTTCTCCCTTCAATTGTATTGAGCCACTTAAAAACGTTGGACACTTGGGACACAAAGAAACTGTCGTCTTTTTTTTCTATCTAGCTGCTATCATTATGTCTATGAACGGATTTTTTTTTCCTTTAAGATTTTCTTTAATGCGTCATCTAGACTTCGTTATGCTGAAACCCGGTAAATTTTGATGAGATTTTGTAATGAGATTGTATAGATATTGACGAACCTATAATAACTTGAAGGAAAATAAAATTAAACAAATAGGTGTAAATATCGTTACTAACAAAATGCTACATCGCTTACCATGAGGTGGTCAAAAAAAGAAGGTCAACGCTGGCGATCACCAGAAACATTTGACGATTCCCGCAAAAACAATTCAGCAGTACAATACTGCAATTCCAATGATTTAATAATCTCGCAACGAAAAATTATAAAATAACTAGTTCTTTTTAAGGTTCCGTACCCAAAGGGTAAAAACAGGGTCCTATTCCTATGACTCCACTATCCGTCTCTCTATCACAAATCATCTCTATCTCATGAACCATAATAGCTAGATAGTTGAAATTTTCACAGATGATGTATTTCTGTTACCGCTCGCGCTATAACAAAAACAATAAATCCAAAATGAAATAAATATTAAACACACGAACAATAAACGATTTTTTTTTTTGCAGTTTCCCCTTCCTACGTGCGTTCGACTCGCAACTTTGCAGATTTTTTTCTTTGCCGATGCTAGACCGGAGTGTAAAACGCAGTACCTATACGTGTAAGGGTTACTACAGGCTGATGGACCTGATGGTATACCAGAGCAGAATACAGAGGAGTCTATCGGTTCCCAGCCATTAGCCATGTTAATTTGCCTCTCGCCGAGAAAAGTTACTTGAGATCCTTCTAAGTCAATTACGCAACACTTCTGTTTGTGTAGGACGTAACTTGTTGCGAGGCATGCTTTTTACTTCGTTAAGTTAGTTTTATTTAGGGGGAATTTGTGCTGCCTTGTGCAGAATCTATTTTCAGAAGAGGCTGCGTTGTATGATGAGTTTGCTTGAAGTCATCATCCACCTAGCCTTTTCCAACTATATTGGGGTCGACTTCCAGTCAAGCCGGATTAAGCTGAATATCAGTATTTTATATATAACTGTGGTAACACGGTAGGTACTACATGGCAAGACTGGAGTCAGATTTACTGGCTTCTGACTATCCGTAACGACTACCAAAGATCTACAAATGATAACCAGGACCTACGGCTTAACGTGCTTTCCAAGGCACGGAGGAAACTCAGTATGATGTCTTTGCTTGAAGTACTGGTAACAAATTAGAAATGTCAGCTAGAGAGGTAATCATGAGATGGTAACACGGTGTCTCAGAAAAAAAACTCAGTTTTGTAGATGCAAAAGAAAAATTTACACTGGCAGCTGCCAGCGGCTTCACCCGCGTGGAAGTAGGTTTCTCCATACACACTTTGGACCCCCGTTTTAATCCCCTTTGGAAGGAGTTTTGGAAAATCCTCTCTTAGTGGTCGCCTACGTCACGAAAGGAAACCTGAGCTTTCCATTTCACGCTACTAGACCCAGTCAATCACTCAGTATTTTCCTTTTACATACTTTTTAACACAGTTGCTCGTAAAGCTGATGTAATTCCACCGGTTTTAAATATGTAAAGCGGGTCATAAAAAACGCGTGTGTTATCAAAGCAAATAGTTAAGTTATAGTCCATACAAATTCCATAACAGCATTATTTGCCATTTCGCGCGCGGCAATTAGTTCGTTTGAATAGCCTCATCATTTTATCATTTGTCATATTTTATCATTTTTTGTCATTTCTTGTAATTTTTTGTCATTTTGCAGTTTTTGTCATTTCTTGTCATTTTTTGTCACTTTTTGTCCTTTTTTGTCACTTTTTGTCCTTTTTTGTCACTTTTTGTCAATTTTTGTCACTTTTTGTCCTTTTTTGTCCCTTTTTGTCATTAGTTGTCACTTTTTGTCTTTTTTTGTAATTTTTTTGTAACTTTTTGTTATTTGTCACTTTTTGTAATTTCTTGTCAACTTTTGTGATTTTTTGTCACTTTTGGTGATTTATTGTGATTTTCTGTCATTTTTTGTCACTTTTTGTCACTTTTTGTCATTTTTGACACTTTCTGTCATTTTTTGTCACTTTTGTCATTTTTTGACATTTTTTGTCACTCTTTGTCATTTCAGTAATTTTTAGTCATATTCGTCATTTTTTGTAATTTTTGTCATTTTGTCATTTTACCAAACAATATTTGCGTTCGATTTCTTTGGCGCTAAACACTATAATAAGATGTTCCTCACACAATAAGTGCGCAGCAATTTTTAAAATGAAAATGTTTTTAAATGTTTTTTTTTTTCTGTTTCCTCGCAAATGTGTTAAAAAACGTCGTACGATATACGTGCGTATTGGTTATAACATGCTCGGCTCAGTTACGCCCTCGCCTTCGGCTCGGGCTGAAATTCCGCCTCGCATGTTATAACCATCATTACGCACTAATATCGTAATGTACTATATTATACAAAGATACATACGTTAATTACAATTGGCAAGAGAACCAAGATTGTCGACATAGCCCGAAGAATCGCCAAACTGAAGTGGCAGTGGGAAGGACAAATTGCTCATAGAACAGATGGTCGATGGGGACGAAAGGTTATGGAGTGGAGACCACGTACATTGGAAGGAAGGAAGCATTGTAAGTACAAAGTGGACCGATGACTTAGTGAGTGTCGCGGGAATCCGATGGATGCGAAACGCACAGGAACGGTCGTTGTGGCGACGCAACATAGGTTAAAGTTAAAGACTCCCGGATGTCTTTAACTTTAACCTATGTTCAGCAATCAACGTTTTCCGGCTGAAATGATGATGATACTCCTTAATTTACAAGATTAGCACTCTTCAACGTAGACTGACGTCCAAGGTCAGAATACTCACGACCCAGTCAAAATCGCGAGAATCTGTTAGATACGAGACCGTTAATCCAATTTTGGACATCTTTAATGATGATATGAGATGAAATATAAGTCTTAAATAACAAAAAAGACGTCGCATCTCAAGCTCCCGCCGTCCTCTCTAGGCTCTCGGCTCTAGGGCTTACAAAAAAAAAATAGCCACGAAGGGTGTGGCGGAGTGTTCGTCCGCTTTGCTCACTCACTAGACTCCGCCACACCCTTCTAACCTAACCTGTCCGTGTCACGGTGCCCTAAGGTCCCGAGCTCGCTTCCATTCGGGATTTCGTCTTTTCGGGCAGAAACAACAGTCTCAACTGACAAAAAGAACGTCGTATCTCAAGCTCCCGCCGTCCTCTACAAGTTACGTCCTAAATAAGTGACGTTAATAGAGTCTAACGGATCACCGAAGCGCCGGATTATTCAAATGAGCGCCACCCCACGTTGCTAGTTAAAAAGTTTGTCGTAACAACACCATTGTTTGGACTCGGTGTACTGATTCACTCTATAGACATTCAAATCATTGGCTATTCGGTTATATTGTTTCTGCTGCCCGCTTTTAGGGAGAAAATCTAAAGTAATTCTCAAGTTTCTAGTTGGAATTCGTTGTCTAGATTTGTGTTTGTTTGATTTATTCATAAAAACAATTGTTTATTTATTTAAATAACAAATCCATACAGTTTATAAACAGGTACAAGCTAATCAACAAAATTAAGTAGGCTTTGTGCAGTGTATTAATTTCCACAATTTTTTTTTTAGGTTGGAAATCATCACGGATGTCGAAACCATCTAATGACTTCTCCCGTTCTCGGGCAAAACGGGACGGCGGCGTGGCAGTCTTTTTTTAATGAAAGCCACTTCTGTACCTTCTATGCCTTCTTTCAATTACTTCGGGATTCTCTTTCGCACAACCCAGCCCCAGAAGCTTCGACCCTGGTGGGCCCCAACGGTTTTGCTGACTGATGAGAGGAAAATTGTGTCTATTGGCTATGGCTTTCAAGATGCTGTGGCGACTTCCAGGTAGTCGATTGATGAGTGATGCGATCTTTTTTGGACAGAACAATACAGGGACGCGTTGTTAAACTAACCCCGAAGAGCGTGGTTTTTTTTTAGGTAGGATATCATCCAATTACTTCTCCCTCTCTAGGGATAGACTTTTACTGACTGAAACCTACTCCTATATTCCTTTTTTGCCTTGCATCCCAGAACCTCGGGGTCTAAGAGATACTGTCTAACATGAGACTTAGAATATAAACATTTAAGAAACATAAAGTAAGCTTAAAACTTACAAATTGTATTACCCCTTCATGAATATTTGAAACTTTTTAACGTCTTCTCCAATAGGTTATAACTAATACTTATGACACAGAAAATAAATCTCGAACATAACATACATACTTTGTAATCTCAAATACTTTGGAGTCCTAACATTTTTAACTACGATATAAAACCGTTGTAAACTCAGTTTCATCTACACGATCCGCCATTTTAAATTACTGGTAAACCAAGATGGCTGCCGCTGATAGTGACACGAGTTTTAGTATAACTTTGTAGAAAATGTGTCACAAAAAGTGTTCGTGAACTTTGTTTTAAATATGAAATTAAGATAAAGTATTGTTGGTTGGGTTTCCTGGCATCCAGCCAGGATTTGGCTTTGTTTAAATTTTCTGGTTGTGCGCCCATAAGTATGAGACAACTTATTTCTGTATTCATAGTGATTTAAGTAGCTGGGTTTTGATATAATGTTACAGTTCAGGATTAGTTACCACCGTAATCTTTCAGAAAACTGCAAATATATAAGTTTATTTAATACTAGATTTTACCCGCGGCTTCGCTCCCGTCAAATGACTACCCTACATATCCTACGCTACCCTACCCTACCATCCCTACCTACCCTACACTACACTACCCTACACTACCCTACACTACCCTACACTACCCTACACTACCCTACACTACCCTACTTTAAAAACTTTTTTTTTTAGAATTTTTCTCTCCGTAAAAACCATCATTGAACTTCAAGGAACATTTAAAAAAAGAATCTGCCAAATCGGTCAAGCCGTTTTCATGTTATGTCGTGACAACGGAAAACGGGTTTCATTTTTATATATATAGATATAAACTTCAGATCATACAGGTTGACAAATACTGAGCAGAAAAAAAATTGTAGGAGTACATCGATACGAAAAGAAGATCTGCGAATCATCAACACTTTTGCAATAGCTACGGAGTGACATCTTTGAACCTAGTCACTGGGTTACATGAGCCAATTAGTAAGATCAGTTGTCAGACTTTAGGGCTTCTGTTCTGACTAGCCTTAATGACTGTCAAAGATCTACGAATTATTGCCGGGACTAAAGGCTTAAACATTGAAGCTCCTGGCCTGCGTAGCTACTAGCTATTTTGTCCCGAGCCACGGACCGTAGTGTAGTACCCACTGGCAGACAACTTGATTTTTTTCAGGTTACAGTACCCGAAAAATACGAGCTTTTTATTTAATTTTTAATTGAGAATTAATTAAATAATAATTTCACCCTCTCTGTGTAGAGCAAAAACGAGTGTCAAACTTTGAGTGACTAAAAGCCACCCTTGTTCCTTCCATTGCCTTTTGCGTTATAGGACCGTGTTGACTCTTTCGAACAAACCCGCAGCCATGCTTTCTGGGACAACCGGACTAATCTGTTGCGAAAAGATTAAAGTCTACAGCCAGGACTTACAATACTAAACGACTGTGTGCCGTGCCCTTAGCGACAAGTTAAGGCCCGCAGGAGCCTGTATGAGGGTGCGGACTTCGGCTTAGGACATCGCTGGGGAGGATAGCAAGGGACGAGCTACAACGAAAAGAAGGGACGAACAAAGATTATTATTTAGGGAATTTAAGGATACAGGCTCAGCGGCGGCAGGTAGCGGACTGGCTCGAGAGCAAGGGACGAAAGAGCTATTGGAGCCGTCCAAACTTACTGCAATCGTGGTGTCCATACGTCAAACCACTTTATCTCATTGTCAAGCTGTCTTCAAGCTCCTATTCTTTTAGAAGCTTATACTCGTACTTAGCTTAACAAATAAACACTAAAACTAAATACGTTATCAGATCCGCAGTAATCCGCACTTAGCAAACAGCAGAACACATCAGCCATTTTGAACACATATTGCCATTTCGTGCACACATTGTCTAAATGCGCAAAATTGCAGCTTTGCCCTGTTTTGTTTAGCTAAATGAGCGCTAAACGCTCCCTAAGGCACACATATGAAACAGATTACAAACAGGATCTGTTTACTGGGGTAGTTTAGTCTGTTGTAATTTAGTAATGGGTGCTTTGTATTACAATTTGGAGTGTTCTGTGCACTTTGTGCAAGTGGTTTTTAGGTTAACTCTCAATTTTGCCAAGCCTGTTCCATCGTCAGACCAGTGCGTTGCGCCACCGGTATATGGTGGACAATACCTTCCTAATATGCGCTGTTTTGCAGACACATTAACGTTTGAATCCCCAACCGGTCCTATGAGACCGCGCTGTTATTGTTTTACTATTGTGTCTCGTTTCGCGGGTATCTGAGTAATTAATTGTGCGTAAAACCACATAATTGGAGCAGTGGTGGCCCAGTGGTAACTGCCCCGACTTACAAATTGGATGCATAGAGCATTTAACCTTGGATGTCGCGGGTTCAAACCCAGCCAGGCCTAGTACCTATTACTTTGGGTATTATTTCATCACCACTGCTCTCAAAACGTTGAAAGAAAACATCGTGAGGAAACCGGCATGTCCTAGAACCAAGAACAAGTTCGTGAGTATGTGTACATGTTTGTTACTTCTTCATGCTCGAATGGCAGGCAGCACGGCTTGCGATGAAACTTGGTACACTGGTAGACCATGTCCTGGAATAGCACATAGTATCCTATGTATCCCCACTGAGGAGCTCGTGGCTAAATAATAACAGCCGCACAGGTCGATCTTCAAGGTTAAGCAAAGCTTGCCTAGGTTGGTCTGTGGATGGGTGACCATCTTAACATAACGAGTTTCCTCCGTGCCTCGGAAAGCACGTTAAGCCGGTGGTCCCGGCTGTCATTTGGAGATCTTTGGCAGTCGTTACGGATAGTCAGAAGCCAGTAAATCTGACCCCAGTCTTGCCATGAAATACCGTGTTACCCCAGTTAATGGGTTGTGGAGGTCTGGTAGGCAGCCGCTCCTCGTAAAATACTGGTATTCCGCTAAATCCGGCTTGACTGGAAGCCGACCCCAACATAGTTGGGAAAAAGGCTAGGCAGATGATGATACTTTGTATCCCTACAGTATAGAGCTAAACTAATCAATAAAAAATAAAATAAGTAACCTACAGAGGTCACGTAAAACTGCCTAATGTACCTAAACTAATTTACCAGCCTGCTGCTTCAAAAACTTTAGTGTCGAATGGCAAAGTTGAGTCTCTTTAGTTGAGGCTTTCAAAATGTTGAAACCTTTTCATCTGTTCACGTATGAGTTTTCCTAACTTCTCAAAGGCTTATTAAGTGACGCCAAGTGCTTTTATTGATAGGCTAAGATGTTCCGATGAGTTTTAAAATCGTGTCAAAAGTTTCTTCATTATAGATAGAATCTCTGCATTACCTCAAGGTTGACTGATAGAAAATGCCTAAGGCATTAAGTCCGCCTTTGTACCTTTATGTGCATAAAGTGTATATTTTTAAGTGTAAAATCATCTTTTTATAACTTCTCCCGCTTTGGGCGGAACGGGAGGGCAGTGTTAGACTTTTACTGACTAAAACCCAGTCCTATGTTCCTTTTTTGCCTTCGTTTCAGGGCCCCGGGTTACACTTTCGTTCAACCCAGGATCCCAGTGGATTTTGACCCTGCTAGGTCCCTACAGTTTGCTGACGATACTTATGCCTAAGTAGATAATTTAAAAATTTATTATAACGCCTAGTTGACATTTTGCCTGACCTAATGGCTAGCTTTTAACTCAGCCTGAGATTAAGCATTGCCATATAATGTGGCAATGCTGCCACTCTTTTGGGCACACTGCCAGTGGACCGTGATGCGGAGGAATTTGGACGATATATTTTAAAATATTTAGTTTGGACCGTATACATATGTTACCGGCAATCTGTATAATACGATATTCTATACTATACCTAGACAATATATTGAATACCTAAAACGTGTAGATAATACAATATTATATTTATTAGCGACGATAAATAATTATTTAAGTGTTTTAGTTTCTTTGTATAAAGTGTCTTTCATTGTGTAATTTCTTCTAAAGTTTAGTATGTATAAAGTGTTTTGCATTCCAGCCACTAGAGGCACCACTTGTACCATAATAGTGACGTAAGATTAAGTACTAGGAAAATTTACCGTAAAGGGGACCGTTTCAGTATTTTCGATTATATTTAAGTGTAAATAAGGATTTCAAGTCTGATTTTTGTGTATATAATTAAAATAAGTCCATCCTATAATTAGGAACATAGGATAACATTGTAAGGGGTGTTTTACCGCAGAAAAACAGCAATTTTAAGATTTCCATACAAAAGGCACCTGAACTCTGATTGGTCAAGGCTCGAGGCATTAGTGCCGTGTGCAAAATTGAAAGACTATGATTGGTCAGAGTTCATTGAGAAAATTGTATAAAAAGGGGCGTTTTTCTGTAGTAAGGCATTCCAAATCCAGCAGTGTAAGAAGAAGTACCAAGAAGAATAAATAGAAGAAAACTCTGAAGAAGTGCTTTTATTTGCTCCTCCTGCTGCCACCGAACACTCTCTCCAGTTCCTCCTGCTGCCGCCAAAACTCTCGCCAGTCGACATCCCGCCAGCGAGCCCGCTCCACACACACAAAACACGAGCGTCAACATTGGTCCTTCGAAAGCCGGATTGGGTTCAAGAAAACTGGGAAAATGCCTATGAATACGAGATCAAAATCGTCGCAGTTGAAGGCTACATCTACGAGTGAAAATAACGTAACCATGGATACGCTGCCTACGAGTGAAAATAACGTAACCATGGCAACGCCGCCGTCAGGTGAATCAACAAGCGCAATAAATATGGACGTGTCGATTTCAAATCGGTCGACTCTTACAAGAAGATCGCCGCCGAGCAGCGTATACGGACGTCGGCAACCCGTACTTCATCCCACAAATACTGCTGGAGAGGAATCAACATTAGAGGAAGTGACTCGTACCACTCCCTCAACCTGCACTATCGAAACTCCGATTCCCTCTTGTCAAGAAGAGAGTCATCTTTCGTCGCAGATTCAAGAAAGAAGTGTCGCAATGAAAACTCATCTGAACGATGGAAATACGCCAACGTCCAGAGAGGAGAGTCTGCAACAGCCTCACCCTAAGAAGACGACCCGCGATCTAGACACACATTCAGTTCGCTCGTCGCATAGGAAGAGAGCAGAAGCGCAAGCAAGAATGACAATAGCACTACGGGAATTAGAACTGGCAGAGGCACGATCAAAAGTCGCTCAAGCGGAACTAGAGCTTCTTGCCACGGAGTCAGAAGAAGAAGACGGTGCCGGAGAAGAGCTGTACGAACAAACTCAAGAAGTTGAGCAATGGTTTATCCAATCCAAAAATAAGTCTAAAGATCGGAAGCCTATCGAGACTGAAGAAAAGAAGAGCGACATTCAAGAGTTGGCTTCAGTCATACTTAAGTTATCCGAGAAGTCACGTGACAACGTTTCATCGAAGCATTTTGAACTCCCTCACTTCAACGGGTCCTGTGAAGAATGGTTAGCCTTCAAGAGATCATATGAAGATATGGCCGCTTCCTTCACTAACAATCAGAACCTAGCGCGCCTTAGAATAGCAATCCAAGGAAAAGCTAGAGAAGCCGTCCAAAGTCTGCTTTTTACCGCTGAAGATCCACGCGAAGTAATCAAGGGGCTTGAAGCAAGATTTGGAAGACCTGGAGCGCTGGCATTAGCAGAACTAGAAAAAATGAAAAACTTGTCGAAAGTCGGCGAGAACCCAAGCGACATCTGCGTATTTGCAAGCAAAGTGAAGAACGCCGTCCAAACGATCAAGGCTTTGGAGAAACCACATTACCTCAGTTCTCCTGAAACATTAAGAGTTATAGTCGACAAGATGCCAACATCCATGAAATTTCGTTGGTTTGCTTATCACAGAAGCAGAAGAGATGAAGAAATTCAAGAGCTACTACTCGTCGAAGCGTTCTTAGAGTTAGAAGCCGACATGTGTGGGGACTTTGCTCCACCTGAAGTGTCTTTGGAGCAAAAGAAGGCAATAAGAAGACCCATACATACGGTTCAAGAAGCGTCACAACAAAAATATAAGAAGTCATGTCCGTTTTGTGAAGAAGAGCATTTCGCATTTGAATGCGAGAAGTTCAAAGAAGCTGACATAAATGAAAAATGGGATATGATCAAAAAGGCTAAGATATGCTTCAAGTGTCTGCGGTTCAAGCACTCAAGAATCAACTGTAAAGCTCCAGTATGCAAGCAGTGTAAAAGATGGCATCATACTATGCTGCATTCCGACAAGCCGCCAGTTAGATTAGAAAAAGAAGTGAACCAAGGAAACATGAGAAGCACATCAGAAGAGAAGGTCGCCTCAATCCTCAACTCAAAAGGAGAAGAGAAGGCATACCTAAAGATCATCCCAGTGGACCTTTATGGTCCAAAAGGCCAAGTTCGCGTACTAGCATTGTTGGACGAAGGGTCCACCGTCACACTCTTAGACGCAGCGGTTGCTGAGAAGATCGGAGTGGAAGGGAAGCAAGAAGAACTCACAATCGAAACAATTGGTGGGAAAATATTAAGAAAAGATAGTTCAAAGAAGATCGAGTTCAAGATAAAAGGGGCTCATAGAAGAGAAAAAAGAACTATCATTGCAAGAACCATCGACGACCTGAAGCTGTCTGAACAATGCATAAATAAAGACACCGTGAAGAATTGTCAACATCTAAGAGCAATTGAAAGTCAACTTCTCTACGTCACTGAAAGACCTAAACTACTGATAGGCCAAGATAACTGGGGGCTGATAGTAACAAGAAGACTGAAGAAGGGCAAACCATCGGAGCCTGTAGCCTCACTTACCAACCTAGGGTGGGTGCTACATGGATGCGAAGCAGGGACTACTGCCTCAGTGAACTTCATACACTATAACAGATCGACCACTGACGAAGAAAGCGTAGAAGAAATCGTCCGAAAACACTTTCAATTGGAATCTCTTGGGATTGAAAATCGGTCACCAACCAATGACAGCGATAGAAGAGCACTAGAAACCCTAGAGGAAACTACAAAGAAACTGTCAAGCGGTCAATATGAATCAGGTCTCCTGTGGAAAAAAGAAGACGAAACCCTACCCAACAACTATAGTCAAGCGATGCGACGCCTAGTCAGTATTGAAAAGAAATTGGATAAAGACCACGAAGCTAAAGAACACTACGAGAAGCAGATCCAGAGTCTTCTCGAAAAGGGATATGCAGAGAAAGCTCCGGCAACTTCAAGCAAAGGAAGAACATTCTACTTACCCCACTTCGCCGTCGTGCATCCAGTTAAAAAGAAGCTGAGAATAGTATTCGACGCAGCTGCCAAGTTTGAAGGGAAGAGCCTCAACGACGCCTTACTCTCAGGCCCTGACCTTTTACAATCGCTGTTTGGAGTGCTGCTACGCTTCAGGCAAGGACCAGTGGCTGTCATGGCCGACATTCAAGATATGTTTCTTCGAGTCAAGGTCAGAGAAGATGACCGAGACAGTCTCAGGTTCTTGTGGCGCGGAAGTCGAAGAACAGGCAAGCCTGAAGAGTATAGAATGTCGTCAATCATCTTTGGAGCAGCGTCATCACCAGCAACGGCGATATATGTAATGAACAAGAACGCAGAAGAATTTAAGAAGACTCATCCCAAAGCAGTGAAAGCAATAAACAGAAACCATTATATGGACGACTATCTACAGAGCTTCGCTTCTACAGCCGAAGCAAAGAAGATGTCGAAAGAAGTAAGGGATATTCACGCAAGAGCAAACTTTCATCTGAAGGGTTGGGCCAGCAACAATTTGGCGGTACTTTCTGAAGTAGAAGACACAAATAAAGAAGATTCCCTACAACTGACGAAAGAAGAAAAGACTCTGGGGCTAAGATGGCTGGTAAAAGAAGACACACTAGCATTCAATGTTGGGCTGCGTAACACTTCAAAAGAACTTCAAGATGGTAGAAGAACTCCAACAAAGAGAGAAGTAACGAGTGCGGTTATGTCTACTTTTGATCCGATGGGTTTTGCAACACCAGTCTTGATACAAGGAAAAAAATTAATTCAAGACATTTGGCGAACTAAAATAGACTGGGACGAAGAAATTAACGAACAACAAAAAGAAACCTGGTTGAACTATTTAGAAGAAGTGTCGAAGTTAGCAAGATTGAACATTCCAAGGTGCATCTCACCCCGCAGTAGAAGAGGACAGCTGCATACATTTACTGATGCAAGTGAAGAAGCATACTCAGCGGTAGTCTACTGGAGGACAGTCGAGCCCGGAGGAAAAGTCCATATCTCCATGATCGCCGGCAAAGCAAGAGTGACGCCAACGAAACCAGTATCAATTCCGAGATTAGAGCTACAAGCGGCATTGCTTGGCAGCAGACTAGCTGCCACGATCGAAGAAGAGTCAGAGCTCGAAATATCGAAGAAGGTTTACTGGACTGACTCTAGCACAGTATTGCAGTGGATAAAGTCGGAACCAAGAAAATTTAAAACTTTCGTGGCCAATCGACTGGCAGAAATTGAAGAGAAGTCCAAGCCAGACGACTGGAGATGGGTACCAACAAAAGAAAACCCAGCAGACGACGCTACGAGGGGAACTCCAATCGAATTCGACCACAATGCCAGGTGGTTCAAAGGTCCGTCATTTCTCCGTCAACCAGAAGAAGAGTGGCCGTTTCACGACTTCAAATCAGAGGGTACCATGCCAGAAGAGAAGAACAAGCAAAAGGTCATGGCGATAAAGACTGCAGAAGACGTTCTTCTGGATCCAGAGAGGTTCTCAAGCTGGGAGCGACTACTACGCACTACAGCAAGAGTTGTTGCCTTCACATCCCACTTACTGAAGGCCCGTGAAGCAACTACCACCGCAACGTGCCAGAAGGACGAGTCCTGGAAACCTGAAAGAAAAACCCAGAAGAAAATCAAACAAAATTCAAATCAGTCAGCCAATAAAAACGACAACAAGCGGCAGTACCTACCTCTGGATGAAGAACACTTGAAGAAGGCCAAGAATTTCTTATTGAAGATGAGCCAGAACGATAGTTTTGCGTCAGATGTAAATAATTTGAAGACAGAAAAACCTTTAGAAAGTGCAAGTCGACTCAAGAAAATCGACGTGTATATAGGAGACGACGGAATTATCAAGCTAAGAAGCAGGACGATGAAGTTCCACGACAACAACGGAAGGAAGATGAATCCCATTATTCTAGACGGAAAACAAAAGATAACGCGTCTCATTATACAACACTACCACAAGAAGTTCCTCCACGGAAATACTGCCACAGTAATGAACGAAATTCGTCAAAAATATTGGATCCTAGGCTTAAGAACAACTCTAAAGGCAGTTGCACACAACTGTCAATGGTGCAAGACAAAGAAGAGCTTACCAGAGATACCCCCGACTGGAGATCTACCAAGCGAGCGACTACAGCATCATCAGTTCCCGTTCTCCTGCGCGGCTGTAGACTACTTTGGGCCGATGCAAGTCACTATCGGGAGAAGAATTGAGAAACGCTGGGGGGCATTATTTACCTGTCTCACCACCAGAGCCGTGCATCTAGAGTTAGTGCCCTCTCTCAGCACTAGCTCGATGATTATGGCACTTCGACGAATGGCAGCCAGAAGAGGAACGCCTAGAACCATATTCAGCGACAACGGGACCAACTTTGTTGGAGCAAAGAAGGAATTGGAAGAGGCCGCACAAGAGAAGGGCATCAAGTGGAAGTTTATTCCCCCAGGAACTCCAAACATGGGAGGTGCCTGGGAACGACTTGTGCGAACAGTCAAGACGGCGTTGGCAGTGGTTCTCAACGAAAGAAGTCCACCCGAAGAAGTGCTACATACGCTGATGACCGAAGTCGAACACATCGTCAATTCCAGACCTCTCACCTCGGTCAGCATGGACCCAGAAGACGAAGAGAGTCTGACTCCGAACCACTTTCTACTGGGGAGATCGTGCGGAGCAACGGCGCCGGGAGAATTCGACGACACAGAGCTAATCGGGAAGGCGAATTGGAGAACCACCCAAAGACTTGCAGACCACTTCTGGAAAAGATGGGTCAAAGAGTACCTACCGCTCTTGATGCCAAGGAAGCTTGAGGGCAAAGAAACAAAGGACCCAAAAGAAGGAGATATCGTGCTGATAGTGGATGGCACACTGCCACGAAATTCGTGGCCTCGCGGAGAAGTTGTGAAGACATATCCTGGGCCAGATGGAAGAACCAGAGTGCTGGACGTGCGGACATCGGGAGGAATACTTCGCCGCCCAACTCGACGGATCATCGTGCTGGTTCCTGCGGCATCGTCGCCCCCAGAAGATGAAGTGCTGCGCACCGTGGGGGAGAATATTAGCGACGATAAATAATTATTTAAGTGTTTTAGTTTCTTTGTATAAAGTGTCTTTCATTGTGTAATTTCTTCTAAAGTTTAGTATGTATAAAGTGTTTTGCATTCCAGCCACTAGAGGCACCACTTGTACCATAATAGTGACGTAAGATTAAGTACTAGGAAAATTTACCGTAAAGGGGACCGTTTCAGTATTTTCGATTATATTTAAGTGTAAATAAGGATTTCAAGTCTGATTTTTGTGTATATAATTAAAATAAGTCCATCCTATAATTAGGAACATAGGATAACATTGTAAGGGGTGTTTTACCGCAGAAAAACAGCAATTTTAAGATTTCCATACAAAAGGCACCTGAACTCTGATTGGTCAAGGCTCGAGGCATTAGTGCCGTGTGCAAAATTGAAAGACTATGATTGGTCAGAGTTCATTGAGAAAATTGTATAAAAAGGGGCGTTTTTCTGTAGTAAGGCATTCCAAATCCAGCAGTGTAAGAAGAAGTACCAAGAAGAATAAATAGAAGAAAACTCTGAAGAAGTGCTTTTATTTGCTCCTCCTGCTGCCACCGAACACTCTCTCCAGTTCCTCCTGCTGCCGCCAAAACTCTCGCCAGTCGACATCCCGCCAGCGAGCCCGCTCCACACACACAAAACACGAGCGTCAACAATATTATTTCTAGGTATTCTACAAAATACAGAATGTGCAGCCGGTAAAGTGAGTAAAACACGAAAGCTGAGAAGGAGGTGACGTAATTTGGGCGACACGGACAGGTTACCTTAGTCTTCGATGTTATTTTTTATAAACGGAAATACTTTAAACCCTGCAGACAGAAATAGAATCTGACTACTTGAAAAAATTAACGTGAAACTAAAAAATCTTTTGGTTAGAGTCTAGCTACTCGTAGATAGATATGTAAGCATCAACGAAAAATGCTAACAATGATTTTGTTGATTTCAACTTTACTGACTTACATAAGCTACGCTAAACTTAAGCCAACATGTTTATTGACACAGCCTAGGTGTCAATGCAGTACAGCTATCCTAAACTTGGGAAGTATGCGAGTGGAGCGGAGCGCTGCGAGCGTTCGGAGCTCAGTTAGCGCTCGTATGTCGCGACACTGCATGCCGAAACATACGTCGCGCGAATATCTTGCGTGGTAGAGCTTGTGTATACGACGAGATATGCTATATTCGCTATAGCATATCTCACCTTAGATCATGAATCCCCGACCGGTTCTAATGAGACCGCGGTGTTATTGTTTTACTATTGTGTCTCGTTTTGTGAGTATGTGATAGGTTAAAGGCAAGATATAACAAGAAATAGCAAGTAATAACAATAGCATTTCTGGAGTAAGTTATTTAGAGTATTATAAAGAATTATGCACATCCTAACTTCCCGTGCTAACTTTCGGTGTGCGAAAGCGCAATACCAATACAAACTCAAGTTTTGTCAACGGGCAATATAGAGCGCGTTCAAAATGCCTTTTTATGACTTTTCATGGTTAATGTTTGAATCTCCGACCGGTCCTATGAGACCGCGCTGTTATTGTTTTACTATTGTGTCTTGTTTCGCGGGTATGTGATAGATTAAGGTGAAAATGAACACTGAGGCCCTAGAACGCAAAGCAAAGAAGGAACATAAGAGTGGGTTTTGTCCCAGCCATGATATATGTAGTTACTCAGATACCCGCGAAACGAGACACAATAGTAAAACAATAACAGCGCGGTCTCATAGGACCGGTTGGGGATTCAAACGTTAATTGAGTAATGTGGAAAGATTAAGTAACTTTGCATTATTACTTGCCTTATGTTTTAATCCCATTTGACATCATTCTTTTTTTTTATTGGTAAGTATTTGTGTTTGACCGCGATCCCACCCAGTGGTAAACAATGATGCCATCGTTGATGGTAAGGCGTACTAGTTTATTAACAGCCTATTCACTCTAGATTTGAAGACACCTAAATTACAATCAGACGGTAAGACCACAGCAGGTAAATTGTTCCAGTCAGGTCCGTTGTTGTGTGTTGTCATAATTTATGATTTTCGAATCTTCCCTTTATCAAGGCGTCTTAAGACACGTCTATGACTGATCATAACGTGGATGGATAAACTTCGATACACACCTAATTAAGTCATTAACATTACCTCAGTAAACTGCGCACTCAACTGTGGTTCTGTCAAGCGAAATGATTTGTACCGCGGATCATTTAATTTGGCGTGTTCAGTTGTGGAAGTCTAAAGGAGGAGCTCGTGGCTAGATAATAACAGCCGCACAGGTCGATCTTCAAGGTTAAGCAGCGCTTGCCAAGGTTGGTCTGTGGATGGGTGACCATCTTAACGTAACGAGTTTCCTCCGTGCCTCGGAAAGCACGTTAAGCCGTGGGTCCCGGCTGTCATTTGTAGATCTTTGGCAGTCGTTACGGATAGTCAGAAGCCAGTAAATCTGACTCCAGTCTTGCCATGAAGTACCGTATTACCCCAGTTAATGGGTTGTGGAGGTCTGGTAGGCAGCCGCTCCTCGTAAAATACTGGTATTCAGCTAAATCCGGCTTGACTGGAAGCCGACCCCAATATAGTTGGGAAAAGGCTAGGCAGATGATGAGTTGTGGAAGTCTAAAGCGTTGTTGTATAGAGGATTCTCAGGAAAATCCAGCTAACAGTTGGCGGTATTTTAGTTAAAAGAATTTGGAAAAAGGCTTGCTACCTAGACAAGGTTTGAACCTACGACGTAAAATTTGCAAGCCTTTACTTTGTGTGAATTTTCAGCACTATTGCTTTCAAAACATTGAAGGAAAATATTGTAAGGAATGATGTCCCAGAACAAAAAAATCGAAGACGTGTGACATCCACCAACCCGCACTCAGCCCGCATGAATATGTACATGGCTGATAACACTATGCTTATTATGCTACAAATAGTAGCGACAGCCATGACGTCAAATAAAAATTAAACTACGAAATTCTGGATCCCGCAATTAGAGTTCTCCGTATGATTTGAACATTAGTCATCTATCTAGTTGTTCCAATCAGACAAAACGTCCGTTTAGTCGAAGCATCCTCCCTTTTCAATGGAACGTGAAAAATATATACTTAAAGTTTATTCTTATTCTGTTATATCTAGCAGTGTGCTACAAGCATATTGAGAACTATGTCCAGCACTGTAGTTCACAGCATAATGTTCATAGACAACTTACATAGTTGACATGACACAGTGTTGTCTCTGCCTACCTTACATACGTGTACGTAGAATGGAACTAAGAATTAGTGCCTAGGAAGACTTGAGAGCATCTGTTCTGCGAACAATGTGCCCTGCCTACTGTCACTTAAGTTTGGCGACACTTCGGGCTTTTTTTAGGTAGGGGAATCATCAGAATGACTTCTCTCGCTCTTGGGCGGAGCGGGAAGACGTGTCAAACTTTTACTGATTAACCCCACCCCGTTCCTTCGTTGCCTTCGATTTGGGAACACGGGTACGACTCTTCGGGCTGTGTCGGTAACCTTTTATCTCCTGCGGATATCTTCATTTCTGATATGATCAAGTATGGTCCTTTCACTCGGAAATGTAAGGGGATGAAAGGTTCTGAAGTGGCAACTATGTATAGGAAGACGTAGCGTTGGAAAGCCTCCCAAAAAGTAGCCCGATAACCTGGTATGGGTCGCTAGAATCTAATGGATGTGAGACACACAAGACTGTTTGTTATGGGGACATTTGGGTTTATGTCCAACAGTGGACGTCTTTCAGTTGAAATGATGATGATGAAGACTTAAGAGCGGCCAATTCCGAGATAGATTTCATTAAAATATAAAACCACTCTTACGTGACTTACGTTATTACCTACTAATACCTACCTATACATTTTTGTCCAGATGTTTTAGAAATACAGATATCTTGTAGATATTAGGAATGTTTCTATTGAAATCAAAACATAAAAAAATCTTACCAATCGGACAGCCCATCGCGAACGTCTAACACTCAGCGCACTGTTTAATCAAAACAAAGCACACAGGATCGTTTATTGTGGCGGCTCTTCATGTCCAACAGTGGACAGACGTCTTTAGTCTGAAATGATAATAATTAAAATGTATTACAGCCTATTTCCACTTTGACAGTCGTTACGGATAGTCGGCTTCTGACTATCTGACTCCAGTCTTGCCATGAAGTACCGTGTTTCCCCAGTTAATGGGTTGTGGAGGTCTGGTAGGCAGCCGCTCCTCGTAAATTACTGGTATTCAGCTAAATCCGGCTTGACTGTATAGTTGGGAAAAGGCTAGGCAGACGATGATGAAAGACTAATTCCTCTAAGACCGTTTGGTCACAGACCAACACCGTCGCGTGTCATGTGTAGAATTCTTCATAAATTGTATTTGATAGATAATCATTTCAAATATAAATCTTTTTTAATTGGATTTATTGCATTTAAGAAAGAAATGAAAAGAAGAAATAACAGACAGTTGTACTTACCGTAGCGTATATGGAATTTATACCTTTACACAACGCTCCATAGTGTTGAGTTCGTATATACATTAAGATTGTATATAGCTCGTATTACAATTTCAAAGTATATCCGACTACAGCATTTTTTTGGGGTATACTTTCAAGGAGGACACTTCATTTTGCTACACTATAATCTATACCCGTTTTATTAAGTGCCTTTCAATGAACTCAGAGACAGAAAAAGGGATATAGTTATTTTTATACGGCATGTATTTAAATCGATATCTGTAGGTATGTTCCCTTTTTTCGAACAAAATATTGCAAAGTTAAATCAAAAATACTGACTTGCACACAAATTATGCACGCTAAACAATAGTTATTTGTGCAACAAGAGAGCAAAGTTGGTTTTTGCCGCGAGTGTTGATTTTGAATCCCGAGTAAGCGAAGGATTCTATATTTGAATCACGAGCGTAGCGAGTGATTCTACGTTAGAATCCTGAGTGCAGCGAGGGATTCAAAGACACGAGATGCAAATAACTTTGGTCTCGTGTAGCACATACAACTTTTCACTTCAGCAGCGAGAACAAATAATGTAAAGGTAATAAAAAATACAACTTGGTAATATTTAAACCACATGTATATTTAAGACAGAGGAGCTCGTGGCTAAATAATAACAGCCGCACAGGTCGATCTTCAAGGTTAAGCAACGCTTGCCTAGGTTGGTCTGTGGATGGGTGATCATCTTAACATAACGAGTTTTCTCCGTGCCTCGGAAAGCACGTTAAGCCGTTGGTCCCGGCTGTCATTTGGAGATCTTTGGCAGTCGTTACGGATAGTCAGCAGCCAGTAAGCAAGGAAGTGTTCTGGGGCCAATCCTGTTTCTACTGTATATAAATTCCATTACCAATATCACAAACCATAAATGTATACTGTTTGCAGATGATATATCCATTATTGCTACTTCAGATAGAAAGAATAACTCCGTTAATGATCATGAATCTGACATCAATAACACAATTGAAAAACTAATAGAATGGTTAAACATAAATAACTTGTCAATAAATCTAAATAAATCCGTATATATACAGTTTAATAAATCAAATAATCCTAAATATAACATAAAACTAAACATACATAAAATTGAAGAAGTGACACATACCAAATTTCTAGGTGTTACGATAGACCAAGATATTAATTGGAAAACCCATATCGAAGTAATATCTAAAAAAATTAATAAGTTCGTATATGCCCTCAAACAGGTTAGAAACGTAACGAATATCAAAACGGCGATAATATCGTATCGGGCTTATGTGGAATCACTATTGCGATACGGTCTTATAATGTGGGGAAATAGTACTGACCACAACAGAGCATTTGTTGCGCAAAAAAAGTGCATCAGGGCAATCTATGGCCTCCAACCTGATCAATCTTGTAGACCTTTATTTAAAAAACATTGTTTATTACCGCTACCGGCTCTTTACATCTACGAAACATGTATGTTAGTTAAGAAAAATGAGCATTTATTTGTAAAGGCAGATACTATTATTGTTCGCAACCGAAGAGACCCCTACAGGCTCGTACTAAGTAATATCCCTAGACTAACCAAGTACAACAAAAGCTGCGTCACTATGTGTGTGCGCCTATATAATAAGCTGCCAAGTGATTTTAAAAGTTTAAATGTTAGATCATTTAAAAAAAAATTATATGATTGGTTGTCGTTTAATAATTTTTATTCTATTAAGGACTTCATTGAAAAAAAGTATTAATGTACTAAATTGTTACTACTTGCTAGTGTGTTAACTTAGTAAATATTTGCATGCTATTACATAGCGAAACATGTTTGCGCCTTTATGTACCTTTTTACCACCTTTTATACCATGTTTTTAAGCAAATAAATATATTATTATTATTATTATTATAGTAAATCTGACCCCAGTCTTGCCATGAAGTACCGTGTTACCCCAGTTAATGGGTTGTGGTGGTCTGGTAGGCAGCCGCTCCTCGTAAAATACTAGTATTCAGCTAAATCCGGCTTGACTGGAAGCCGACCCCAATATAGTTGGGAAAAAGGCTAGGCAGATGATGTATATTTAAGACATCATCACTGGATTCACTCATATTTATTTATTCTTATTTTAATAATATCCAACGTGTATCGCACTTTGTAGCTAGCGAACAGAAGAAGAAAAGAATAAAAAATTAAAGCCCGCTATTTTTTAAAGATGTGTTCGGAAATTGCACTATTACTAAATTATTCTGTCACAATAAAGATTGTTAACGTTTGAATCCCCAACCGGTCCAATGAGACCGCGCTGTTATTGTTTTACTATTGTGTCTCGTTTCGCGGGTATCTGAGTAATTAAAACTTTAAATAATTATGTAGATACATGATAAACTTCGTATTTTTTAATTCAACATCTCTTTATTTGATCATAAAAAAATATAATTCGATTATTAAGAGAAAAGTCTAATAATTACATTTAAACCTTGATTTGAAATTTTATAGGTGACGTGTTTCCGAACGTTTTATTGTTGGTTTCTTTTTTGAGCCTATTATATATGGAATTTGAAAATCGAACTTTGAATCGACTTGTTTCTATCTCTCGCTCTTTTCGTATCGAAGTGAAAGTGACAGAAAAAGTGAAGTTCAAATCTTTCGAATGTTGTGAGTAGACCTCGGCATTTAAAAAAAAAAAATTAAAAAGTTACTTTGTCTCACGCTCGCAGCAAAATCGAATTTTGCTCACTGTCTTTAGACTGCAAAACATACTTGTTTGAGGTGCTGAGGTGAAATAGTTATTTGTGCAACAAGAGAGCAAAGTTGGTTTTTGCCGCGAGTGTTGATTTTGAATCCCGAGTAAGCGAAGGATTCTATATTTGAATCACGAGCGTAGCGAGTGATTCTAGGTTAGAATCCTGAGTGCAGCGAGGGATTCAAAGACACGAGATGCAAATAACTTTGGTCTCGTGTAGCACATACAACTTTTCACTTCAGCAGCGAGAACAAATAATGTAAAGGTAATAAAAAATACAACTTGGTAATATTTAATCGCAGACATCATCACTGGATTCACTCATATTTATTTATTATTATTTTATTAATATCCAACGTGTATCGCACTTTGTAGCTAGCGAACAGAAGAAGAAAACAATAAAAAATTAAAGCCCGCTATTTTTTAAAGATGCGTTCGGAAATTGCACTATTACTAAATTATTCTGTCACAATAAAGATTGTTAAAACTTTAAATAATTATGTAGATACATGATAAACTTCGTATTTTTTAATTCAACATCTCCTTATTTGATCATAAAAAAATATAATTCGATTATTAAGAGAAAAGTATAATAATTACATTTAAACCTTGATTTGAAATTTTATAGGTGACGTGTTTTCGAACGTTTTATTGTTGGTTTCTTTTTTGAGCCTATTATATATGGAATTTGAAAATCGAACTTTGAATCGACTTGTTTCTATCTCTCGCTCTTTTCGTATCGAAGTGAAAGTGACAGAACAAAGTGAAGTTCAAATCTTTCGAATGTTGTGAGTAGACCCAGCACTGACTCGGCATTTAAAAAAAATAATTAAAAAGTTACTTTGTCTCACGCTCGCAGCAAAATCGAATTTTGCTCACTGTCTTTAAACTGCAAAACATACTTGTTTGAGGTGCTGAGGTGAAATAGTTATTTGTGCAACAAGAGAGCAAAGTTGGTTTTTGCCGCGAGTGTTGATTTTGAATCCCGAGTAAGCGAAGGATTCTATATTTGAATCACGAGCGTAGCGAGTGATTCTAGGTTAGAATCCTGAGTGCAGCGAGGGATTCAAAGACACGAGATGCAAATAACTTTGGTCTCGTGTAGCACATACAACTTTTCACTTCAGCAGCGAGAACAAATAATGTAAATATTAATATTAATATTTACTTATATATATTAATAATAGAGGAGCTCGTGGCTAGATAATAACAGCCGCATAGGTCGATCTTCAAGGTTAAGCAACGCTTGCCTAGGTTGGTCTATGGATGGGTGACCATCTTAACATAACGAGTTTCCTCCGTGCCTCGGAAAGCACGTTAAGCCGTTGGTCCCGGCTGTCATTTGGAGATCTTTGGCAGTCGTTACGGATAGTCAGAAGCCAGTAAATCTGACTCCAGTCTTGCCATGAAGTACCGTGTTACCCCAGAACGTTAATGGGTTGGGAGGTCTGGTAGGCAGCCGCTCTTCGTAAAATACTGGTATTCAGCTAAATCCGGCTTGACTGGAAGCCGACCCCAATATAGTTGGGAAAAGGCTAGGCAGATGATGACTTATATATATTAATATTTATTTATTATTATTTTAATAATATCCAACGTTTATCGCACTTTGTAGCTAGTGAACAGAAGACGAAAACAATAAAAAATTAAAGCCCGCTATTTTTTAAAGATGCGTTCGGAAATTGCACTATTATTAAATTATTCTGTCACAATAAAGATTGTTAAAACTTTAAATAATTATGTAGATACATAATAAACTTCGTATTTTTTAATTCAACATCTCTTTATTTGATCATAAAAAAATATAATTCGATTATTAAGAGAAAGGTATAATAATTACATTTAAACCTTGATTTGAAATTTTATAGGTGACGTGTTTCCGAACGTTTTATTGTTGGTTTCTTTTTTGAGCCTATTATATATGGAATTTGAAAATCGAACTTTGAATCGACTTGTTTCTATCTCTCGCTCTTTTCGTATCGAAGTGAAAGTGACAGAACAAAGTGAAGTTCAAATCTTTCGAATGTTGTGAGTAGACCCAGCACTGACTCGGCATTTAAAAAAAATAATTAAAAAGTTACTTTGTCTCACGCTCGCAGCAAAATCGAATTTTGCTCACTGTCTTTAAACTGCAAAACATACTTGTTTGAGGTGCTGAAGTGAAAATTAAATTATAGGTACTGTTTAATGGTATTTGCAGAACTATTTTACCGAACGATAACAATTAGGTATTAAAATAGTATATCTAAAATTTTCTTAGTTCAACAAACATTCTAAAACATTTTTAAGAAAAACCATCACCTAATTTACTTTTAGGAACATATTCTAAAAAACAATATGAGCAATTTGGTCACACTTCTAACCTAACCTAACCTATTTTACCCAGTTCAAAATGTTCGAGTGCATGTTAGTCATTTTTGATAAACAATTTATGTATTCAGTTAGTTAATGGAGTTACCTAGTGTGCTGATAAATTATACAGATGTACATTTAAAAATATCCCTTGAAAATATTGCTGAAATGAGGTTTAGCAGCCAGCGATAGCTGCGTTACGTTCGGGTATATTTTATATTAATCGCGCGCGGGTATCCATATTGAATATATACCCGAAGTCAACTCGCACCAGTGGCGTCCTAAATGTTACGTAAAGGTAGGCTTTATAAGAAGTTTTTTCCCTTTCTGGATTTGAAAATATACCCGACGACAACACGGCCTGTGACGTCACAAGCGTTGACTGAAGGTATAAATTCCATATACGCCTTACCGTACTTATTATATTTCTCCAATAAACAAAAAACTACTATATTTCGCACACAACTGTTTGTTGAATAATATCAAAAACAACAATGCAAGAATGGTACCTACGAGTCGTAGGCTAGACAAGACGCGCTTCATCTTAGTGCCGACATTCCAATTCCCGCGCCTTTTGGACTACTACCATAAACAACACAATACTTCTATTATTAAAATAAGGTTTATAAGTATCTTAATCTTAATATATATAAATCTCGTGTCACAATGTTTATCCTCAATGGACTCCTAAACCACTTAACCGATTATAATAAAATTCGCACACCATGTGCAGTTCGATCCAACTTGAGAGATAGGATAGTTTAAATCAAAAAAAAAAAAAAGTTAGGTAAAGTAGGGTAGTGTAGGGTAGTGTAGGGTAGTGTAGGGTAGTGTAGGGTAGTGTAGTGTAGTGTAGGGTACTGTAGGGTAGTGTAGGGTAGGTAGGGTAGTGTAGAGTAGGTAGGGTAGGGTAGCGTAGGATATGTAGGGTAGTTATTTGACGGGAGCGAAGCCGCGGGTAAAAGCTAGTATTATTATAAAATAAGGCAGTATTTAGTTATAAACTGCGTCGAATAAAAGTGCGACCTGGAGTTTTTTTTTAATTTAATTGGCAACATTATTCAGCCGCAATTGTAGGAAATAAAAAAATGAAGTGTAAAAACATGATTCTCCTACTAGTTAGTAATACCACATACAAAAATTTTGGATTTAACCTCTTTTTCTCAGGTCGCGCTTTCATTAGACGGACTATATTTAGTTAGTAGTTTTTAATCAGTTTAGTGTTTTTACTTTTCTTGTTTTAGTGCTTTATTAGAAATTACTAAATAGTTTGAAAAAAAAAACAACTAAAGTTAAATCTGAATACTAATAGCAAGGGAGGGCACTAAAAACTTGGCCCCTGTCAAACGGAGAAATGGCCGTAATCCTTCCCTCAACAAGTCATTCCTCTTATCTTTGCCCCTACTACTTAGTAGAAGGACCTCGACTGAAAATTGAGTGAAATGTTACGAAAACTTGGCAACACAATGGCAACCCGCTTTTGCGTCGCCTGCGAAGGTTGTGGATTTATTCATCCAATCTTCCGCTCTAGGGTGAAGTGGGAGATGACATTGGATAAAAA
This sequence comes from Mythimna separata, assembly GCA_030763345.1. NCBI lineage: Eukaryota > Metazoa > Arthropoda > Insecta > Lepidoptera > Noctuidae > Mythimna > Mythimna separata. The sequence continues at coordinate 20,556,510 of CM061186.1, forward strand.
TCACATCTACGTTCTTTATTGTCTTGTGTTCTAGGACCTCGGGGTTCCGTTTCGAAAGTCAACCCATGGCCCCAGTACTTAAACTCCGGCCCTGCTGGGACCCTACGATTTTTATTACTATTACTTTGAAGGGCACATGGCAAGGTGGTCGTCTGCAAGCCCATGCCTACAGTACTCTTTCGGCTGATGCGCTAGGCTTTGGAATGTATAAATAACTTAATTTTTCTGACTGACCGCATTTTTAAGACTACAAATGTCCCAGTAAACAGTTTATTAGAAATAATTATACATGCTTTGAGATTGAATTTGATTGCTCCTAGCAACTGGTCCCATTATATCTAGGATTACTTTCAAAACACTAAAGAAAATTGCAACTGAACACCAAAAAATATCTTATCTCATAGTATCAAGAACTTTTTACCCCGGAAGAGTCCTTTTACAAGAAGCGTTGCCCCACAGAACTTTATCTCCACTCCCCATAGTTTGAATAGCCATAAGATCGCCACTTAGCGTGTTTTCCGATCCCCCATGATCCACTTACAAACTAAAACAGTGGACCAATAGTACGGACCAAATAAATCAAAGTTAAGAATCGAGTGACATCGAATCTAAGCAGCTAATCCTTCCACGTCCCCTATTCGTACAAAAACAGACTTTATCTCAACGGCTTAGAGTGATAATTCGAGAGATAAGAGGTATTTATAGTGCCATTAGTTTTAAATGTCCGATAATAGTTTCAAAGGTTTTACGTGGATATATGTTTTTGCATGAAAAACGATTGGTGAGAAGGAATAATGCGGCGATCTGTCTTTTTGGGAATGTTTTTAAAAGAAGATAAGACTGGGTTTCTATAACTTACCTACCTATCGGTAAAGATAGGTTGGTATACCTGTATATATAGGTAGGTACGATTAATTCGTACAACGGCCGAGATAATTTGTGGACAAGATTAAGTTTAGTATCCATTTAAGTGAGAGTAGCTAAACCACGTAGGTACCTCGATATCTTCTTTACTTAGTCCATACATCATCATCTACCTAGCCTTTTCCCAACTATATTGGGGTCGGCTTCCAGTCAAGCCGGATTTAGCTGAATACCAGTACGAGGAGCGGCTGCCTACCAGACCTCCACAACCCATTAACTGGGGGGCAACCCATTACATAGTAAAATTGAAATCTGTAATAATTATTAGAATATTTTTACTAAATGCATAATTGCATATTATGAAAGTATCTACCTATATTCGGCACTGTAGTTTAATTCGATGTTGTAGCTGATAGCGAAGACTCGAGCAGGAATTCCATTCCATTGCCTGCACAATGAAAGTGTTCTCAATACTTATGTTTTGTGTGTATGAGTGGTGTAATGACCACACCAGGTATCAGTAGCGCATTGCCGTACTGTGGCTGTAATGTCGATGATGGCTTGGCGGAATTAAGTTATGCAACTCCAACATTATCATCTGCCTAGCCTTTTCCCAACTATATTGGGGTCGGCTTCCAGTCAAGCCGGATTTAGCTGAATACCAGTATTTACGAAGAGCGGCCGCCTACCAGACCTCCACAACCCATTAACTGGAGTAACACGGTACTTCATGGCAAGACTGGAGTCAGATTTTACTGGCTTCTGACTATCCGTAACGGCTGTTACTGTAAATCCAACACATTCCCCGAAATACAACCGACAGACAATCGTCAGGATAGCCACTCGGCGTCGATGCTCAAGACTTTAGTCTCGACTCGACGAGTGCATCGTAACCAATGATCCTGTTAGCTTGCTCAATTGACTCCAGGGCATCAAAGCTGGTAACTAGCAGAACAGTGCCAAACATAGAACAGTTGAAAGAGGTTTCTCATTCAACTGTTCTGTGATCCCAAAGTTGCGAGCAGTACTCCATACACGATCAAACTTGCACTAGATAAAGTTTGAGTAGCTCTTCTGGTGTTGAGTCTGACGTTAGGGCAAAAAGTTAGACGTCCTGGACTCCTTTTTACCTGCCAACGAGGTCTCGGTACGTTCACGGCACGTTTTTCGCCGTGTGTAGGCTCGGTTAATAAAAAAAACCATTTTAACAAAAAAAAAACACCGACTTCAAAAATAAAAAAGTATTCCAAAACAAATGAATATGCACTAAAAAGTAAAAAATAATTGCGTATTTTTATAAGCTTACAATTATTTTTATTTTAGGAGTCGGTGTCAGCCAACTAAGACAGGTTTGTTATTTATTATCACTACAATTAAACATCACAGTTTTACACCAGTTGTAAGTAGTTGTACTTAATTGTTAGTAAGTTGGTATTATTATTGCTAGGTTGTTGGCGTTTCCTTGGCTGACACCGACTCCAAAAATAAAAATAATTGTAAGCTTATAAAAATACGCAATTATTTTTTACTTTTTAGTGCATATTCATTTGTTTTGGAATACTTTTTTATTTTTGAAGTCGGTGTTTTTTTTTTGTTAAAATGGTTTTTTATTTCTTGATTTTTAGTGAATCTGATGGACACTAATTACTTATTTGAGTATGGGTAGACCTACTAAACGCGCTGCTCATAGAGACAGCGCCGTTTAAATAAAACAAAGGAGTATATCGTACTAAGTCGTGTCAAAAGTTTGGCAGGCATAGTTTTATCGGATTTGGACGCCAACAAATTGTTAAATAAACCACACGACGATAGATCATTGCAGGATATGACAAGACTACGAAATCTGTCTTCCGAAAATGAAGGTCACACATAAGTACCTAAGTCATAATACACCTTTTTTTACGAGGCAAAATCATCCAATGAGTCCTCCCACCCGGAGTGGAGCGGGACGGACTGTCAGACTTTTACTGACAGTCATACTACTGTCATACCTACTCATCCACAGTGTTCCTTCAGTAGCCCTTTAAGTTCCAGGGTCACGGTTACCCAAGGACAGTACCGCGACCACGGACCAGCTAACGTAATTAGGACGAATGAAATTTGAAGAGTTTTGTTCACATAACCGAATATCTCATCAGAACAAACATACTTTTTTTCGAAATAGTTTTTTTCACCTTTTTTTTTTGTTTTTTTTTTGTTGTCGAGACGTGATATTATGTTGTGTGGTGGCGTAAACAATGCTTAGATATGCTATAGCAACAATCGCGGTTAATCTGCTGTTATTTATTGAAGAGTTCCCTCGATTTCTTCAAGATCCCATCATCAGATATTGAAATGGTGACAATGGGACCACACGGGAAGCACCAGCTTTCAAATAAAAGAAAAATAATGAAAATCGGTTCACCCAGTCGCAAGTTATGAGGTAACAAACATAAAAAAAAAAAAAAAAAAAAAAATACAGTCGAATTGAGAACCTCCTCCTTTTTTTTGAAGTCGGTTAAAAAAAGTCGAATATCGATGACTCCTACCACTCGATACCTCAACGCTTTGCCGAGATAAAGGGTCTTGCGTGTAGCGATGGGCGTTGAATCAACGAACTAGTTGAATCAACGTTGATATCTCCTCAACGGGATTAACGTTGAACGTGCACAAATCAACTCGTTGAATTCGTCAACGAGTTACGAGTCAACGTCGTTTATGAATTCAACTTGTTTAACCTTTTGAACGCCAGAGCGTAAACGCATCGGCGCCCCTTCCACGCCAGGCTACAAATTCAATGCAAATACCTACAAAAAAAATAGGGATTAGATATTATCGATAACCAGTTAGTCACTGCTTTTCATCCCATATTTTTTAAATAAAATATTACTTGTTACATCATTCTTTTATTTAATTTGACCCTATTTCGTATCATAATATAATTAAACAGAAGTTACAAAGTTCTAAACAACGTAAGAGCAGACATTAGAACTACAAACGAATAAAATAAATAATAATAAGGTACATCACTAATCTCGTTCGTGACGTCATCCGCTGTCGGTAAGTCCCGACTCTGGCGTGGCTGGCATGACCTTTGACAACTTCCTCGCATGCGAATAGGGATGTGACATTGTGGGACATAATAAATAATAATCATAGTATTTACCAACAATTTAATCAATTCACTTTTAATTAGTCTGACTCTTCGTAACTCGGCAAACTTATGTCATCTAAGTCGTTCTGCTGTCGCACTTTTCTTATCAGGTTCAGTAAATTGACGTACGTTACTGAACGCTGACTGCTAGCCATTTTTTTATCAATTTCATACACTCGCACAATAATAATGCCGTTACTAATATTACCACCGATACACCGGTCATAATAATGAAGGAAATCACTAGCAGTCTCTCGTAGCGCTAATGACGTCACCGCTTGACGTGTCTTCCCGACTGTGGCGTAGGGATGAGTTCGATATACCAAAACGTAACTTATATCGGATATGTGTTTAATATTTATTTATTTATTTATTTAAGCTTCATGTACAGTGGTGGTACATAGGCGGACTTAATGCAACAAGGCATTCTCTACCAGTCAACCTTTGGGTTTAAATAAACAACATGTGGTAGGTTTGCATAATAAATAAATTACTATCATAATATCATATCATATCGATAGCTAAATCTACATATCCGATATGACAAAAACTATAACGAGTCAGTTATATCCACCAAAAGCCAACAAACAACGGGATCGCACGAAGTACGAACAAAACGCAAACTTCACATCACAGCGATATGAAATCGAAACAGTTATTCGCTTTGTCGCTGTCTAACTATTTAAGTTTTACTGGCGTAAAAGAGATGAAGCGAATAGTACGTAACTTTAGCAGGTGTTCGCTTGGTTAATGCAATGCGTGCGTAATATATCATAAGGCGTTAGCAATAAGGTCTAGTTTCTATTTGAAATTTAAATTATAGAATTAAAAAACTTTTCTGCTAGTCCTAAGCCTAGTAAAGCATGAAGGGAAATCGCCGTAGTTACAAGGTAAATTGATAAATAAAAAATCTTTAAATATCTAAAGTCCTTTACCGATGTAAATACTAAACGGTAAAAGTGTGAGTTTGCGTTTGTCGTTAGTTTGCGTTCCCCTTGAGTTTGCTAGTGATATCAATAATCACGGCTACGTGTGCATACCGTCCTAAGCTACTGATTATTGATATCGATATCCAAAAACGGTTTTCGATATCGATATGAAAACTGAATATCGGTTACATATCCGTTTGCGACAAAAACCGAAAACGCCCATGTCTACTGTGGCGTACAGGTTACTGTTTATACACTGCTGCGTAGGGATGCGCGAGAGTGGACAGAAAACTATCGACCGATTGATATCAATTATGATATTTTTCCAAAATTTAATAAATATCATGCACTAGCTTTTACCCGCGGCTTCGCTCCCGTCAAATGACTACCCTACATATCCTACGCTACCCTACCCTACCTTCCCTACCTACCCTACACTACACTACCCTACACTACCTTACACTACCCTACACTACCCTACACTACCCTACACTACCCTACACTACCCTACACTACCCTACACTACCCTACACTACCCTACACTACCCTACACTACCCTACACTACCCTACACTACCCTACACTACCCTACACTACCCTACACTACCCTACACTACCCTACACTACCCTACACTACCCTACACTACCCTACACTACCTTACACTACCCTACACTACCCTACACTACCCAACCTACCCTACTTTACCTAATTTTTTTTTTTTAGAATTTTTCTCTCCGTAAAAACCATCATTGAACTTCAAGGAACATTTAAACAAAAAAATCAGCCAAATCGGTCAAGCCGTTTTCATGTTATGTCGTGACAACGGAAAACGGGTTTCATTTTTATATATATAGATTAGGAATATTCTGACACAAATAGTTGTCATTAAAAATAATTCTCAAAGTAATAGTAAGCTACTTTTAATAAAATATTTCATAGATTTCAAATATAATTTACCTTACTTACCCATCACTAGTTGTCGTGTCTTGCCGACTGTGGCGTGAGGAAGAACACTTTTTTACGGATTTCGATAAGCAATTTTTGATGATTGTTTTTTCTAGTGAAATGTAACTAATGGATATATCTTTGTGCCAGTTTACAATATATCATTAATTTAGTTTTAAATAATAATAAAAAAAAACACAACACTTAATTTTGTATATTTATTTTATACTTAAAAAATGGCGTTTTCTTGTCGGCTGTAGACGACGGTGGCGTGTTGGGCACGTTTTCATTTGTCGTCTATACCCGACCGTGGCTATCAAAAGGTTAACGAAACGATAAAGTGAACCCAACGTTTTGTTATTTTCAACGTACGTGTAAATTCTATTCCTTTAAAAATAAAACTCCCGCTACGACGCGATAGTCATGACAATAATTTGAACTCTTAATAACGAATACAAGATTTGATATTTATTTAGTAATTTCATCATTGTCGTTATAATTTGTGTTATATAGCAAATTAATCAGTCAGTTCTAAGCCTGAAAAAAATATGAAGAGAAGATCATCTAGAACCCTAGGTAGGTAATTTCATTAGGTAAATTGCATCAAATTGTTCGTAAATTAACATTACAACAGCATACGTTAATCGTTTATCGTTCATGCAAGTTGACGTTCGTAACACGTTAACTCGTTGACGAAATTAACTAGTTGATCAACTAGTTGACAAACGCAATTCAACGTTAACGTTTCGTTGACGGAAAAACCTTCAACGACCCATCACTACTTGCTTGACAGACAGGCGGTCAAAAAAGTGATGATCCTATAAGAGCAGTAGCGCACTAGCGGCCAAGCCGCAGGGGGCCAGGTCGCGGCGGCTGGTACGCGTCTGGCCTAAGGCCTCATTTACGGAGACGCGGGGCGTCTCGCGTCGCATGTGGCGTGGCCTCTCGCGGCGCGTCGGACGTTTTTTCTCTGTGTGTGTGTGTGCAAGATCAACAATCAAACACCTTTATAATTTTCAGTAATTTATTGATAGACAATAACTCCAAACAATAAATATTCGATAAATCTACATTTTACACAAATAATGCACTTTTTACTCTGTTACAAAGTTTAAGTCCCAAAAATATAGAATATTAAAGTAAATGCAATCCAGGAATGCGTAAAAATAAATATTATTTGTGCTTTCAAGGACACTTATGACTTACACCTAAATACATATAAATAAAAACAACTTTGTTATTCTGAGGGTATTTCAATAAGAATACATATATATTTTTGCGGGTACTTGTAACTTTATTGTCATAATTTTTGCGGTAAGTCACATCTAGATTAACAGACGACATAACTAGATTTTTTCTAGATAAAAATTCTAATTATTATGTTTCTATTTAGACCAATAGAGCGACGTCTCCAGGCAATAAGTCGTAATATGCAAGTAAGCAGGAATCAGTTTTTCGATTATCAACTTATTGATCAAGTAATAAAGTCGGTAATCTAAAAACTGATCCCTCGCAACGGAAACGTCGATTAGGTATTTCTAACATTGATATAGCAAATGTCTAACTACCCACAAAAAAAAATCTATATTCCTATAAAAGTTCTATAAACGCGTTAGTACACTTCTAATAATTGCACAATACTGAATTACAACATTAGTATTATTATTTATTGTTTTTTAATACAACAGATACAAAAAATGGCGATCAGTTATAAAAATCGCCAGAGACAATATTTTATATTGAATAAATGCGTTATAAATACTTTTAATAGTAGACAATAGATTAAATTCTCAAAGTTGAATGTATTTAAAGGAGGTTACAACAGTTTAGTATAGAAAAAGACAGTGAATTAGGAAAAATCGACCTTTACAAAAAATAATTTTTTGTTCTCTGGTTTTGTTCAGAAGTTTAGAAGGTTTTATGCGGAACTTGAATGGTCTTTTAGTAAGTATACTTTGTGCGAATAATCATTATTTGTGCCTCTAAAATTTGACGAATGTGACGAATCAAACTTGGCAATACCGTAGTACCTAAGTAAGATAGTAAGGTCTTTATTAAAACCCAAGAAACTTTATTAAGTCCTAGAAAGCCAACTTGACACCGACTTTAACCCTGCTATAACGTCTTAAAAGTCTACTGAGCTATTCATTACATACAGTACTATCTCTATTTCACAATGAAAATGTTCAGGCAAATTCACACCACCAGATGGAGCCACTTAGACGTCAGGTCTTTTCCTTTGAAAACGTAAACATGACATTGACATCTATCATGACATAGCTTATGTCAACATAAGCGTTTTGACAGGTGCCTGGGCCTGACACTTCAGTGCTGCCATCTGGTGAACACCATTTTAGAAGACCCTCATTACTGAAATATGATGATTTTTAGACGCCATAGCGAGGTTAGGTCGCATTAAAACTCATCAGACCGCATAAAACCTCCAACAGGACATCAAATCCAGTCGATTATAACCAAATTCACTGTCTCAACTACTACCCATATCCTTACGAATAGCAGAAAGCTATCACCCTAGTCATTTAACTTATACGTTCGTAGAAATTGCACTTGTTGCGTGTAATATAATATGCTTCTAAAACTAAAGAACACGATGTTGATCGAAGACTTAAGACAATAGTTAAGTTATTAAGCGTTTTGTGATTTCTTGATTGTGATCTGTAAAGAAGAAAAATGTTTTGAGTACTTAAAATAAAACTTTTTTTAAAACCCACGCGGCTTCGCACGCTAAAATCTAAAGGTAAAACTACATTGGGCCCACATGGGCCACGTACGCCGATCTGGGCGCGTCGGTCTCCATACATTTTGTACTTGATACTACAAAGGGGCTTTCCTTAAAAAGGGTTGTTGTACTCATTAATATGAACAACTTTTACTATGCGACCAACCCTGAAATCACGAAAAAAAAAAACCGCTGCCAAATACATGTTTTTTTGCTAGGTTATTCTGTCCCACTCCTGGGCAAATGCCTCCCTCCACTCTTTCCATTTTTCGCAAGACCGCGCTTCCTCTTGCCAGTTCTAATAGAATCTATCCAGCCCGCCATCTCCTTCGTGGTCTGCCGCGACCCCGTCGCACTGCTTCAGGGCACCAAATTTGTGCTACTTTGGCCCACAGTTTGTCGGGCATGCGGCAGACATGTCCTGCCCAGTCCCATTTCAGTACATTCTCTATACATTTATGTTCACATAATTTGACAAAATGTATAACAAGAAAATATGACAGAATTATTATAGAGTGCAGGTGGTTGTGCAGGATGGGCAGCACAGCAAGTGAAGCAATGTTCAGTGGTTCCACACTGGCACTCTGTTAAAGATGAGTAAAGGAATACCATTTAAGGTCTCAGCACACATATGGGATCGGAAAGGGATCGTCACCGTATCGCCTCGAGCCGTTCAGAATGGTTTGTATTAAACTCCCTACTGCAACGCACACTAATCGGAATAATAACGTAATCGCCTCGCCTCGGAACAGGCTTCGAACTTGAATTCCCGCGCTTACGGCTCATCGTCCCCGCGCTTACGTTTCTCGGTCCCCGCGCTTACGTCTCTCCGTACCCGAGCTCACATCTCTTCGTCCACCCTTTCCCCTTTCCCTTCCCGCGACTTGCCTGCTAAAGACGCCGCCATTCGCAAGGAGTATTTCATTCGTGTTGCGCGTATGTTTTATTTAAAATTTTAAGGTCAGCCAGGGGGCGGCGAGGCGTAAGCGCGGTGTCGCCTAGCCGTAGCCTAGTTGACGTACAGGCGCTGCTGATACGCTTTCGTTACGTGCATACGGTAGGTTGACGCCTGGTTGACAGCGAGGCGAAAGGCGTTACGGTTACGATCCCTTTCCGATCCCATATGTGTGCTGAGACCCTTAGCCAGATTGTTTTTACAGCGGCCATAGTCCGCAGTCAGTTAAGAGATTTCCAGATTGGCCATTATAATTCGCATCCGAGTGGTAAATGTTTTGTTAGGGTGTTGAAGTGTGGTAAAAGTTGGCTGTTTCTGTCTACACAGTGCGTATCTCCCTCTGTACTGTCTTTCACAGAGGTTGTAATCGCATAACACGGTACTTCATGGCAAAACTGGAGTCAGATTTACTGGCTTCTGACTATCCGTAACGACTGCCAAAGATCTACAAATGACCGCCGGGGCCTACGGCTTAACGTGCTTTCCGAGGCACGGAGGAAACTCATTATGTTAAGATGGTCACCCATCCACGGGTGGGAGCACATTAAAGATAAAAACGCTACATACCTTCACTGACTCTTCTCATCCTTAATCTCCCTGACGGTCGGTCCATCAGTCTTGGGGTTGTTCCTCCAGATGTAGTAAGACAGCGAGCTGGCATAGCCCAGCCAGGCCAGGTACGGCAGCATCAGGTAGCCGGCCGTCTGGCTCACGGGGAAGAAGGCGATGGTCGTCGCCCAGGCCGCTGCTTGGAGGACTGCGATCTCGATGAAGGCCTGGAGATGAGAAATGGATTGATTAAAGATCTTGGTAAATAAAGGTGATGATGTCATTAAAATGTGTACATTTCTGCGACTTTCGACGCCCAGGGTATCTAACTGTTTCAGGGTTTGTCATGGGGATTTTTTTTATAGGTAGAAAATCTTCTAATGTCTTCTCCCACTCTTCGGGTGGAGTGAGACGGCGTGTCAGAATTTTACTGACTAAAATCGACTCCTATGTTCTTTCTTTGCCTTAGTTCCAGGGCCCCGAGTTTCTCTTTCGCACAACTCGTGGGCCCAGTGAGTTCCACCGCATGGTACAATACGCACCGACGACTCGGGATCGGTCCAGACAATTACGGGACGGTCCGACGGCGAGCTAGCTATTGCTCACCGTTCGCAAGTTCACGCCTAAGGCGGATTCATATTGCGGATATGAGTCCATTCTCCACCATAATGAAGACTAACGTTCGGTATGTATGTTGGTAGGTACGTACCAGTTTAAAGTCCCTCAAGCCGAAGAAGATGGGTGTCCATGCCCAGTTGAGGAGCAACTGACCTCCGTACAACGTCAGAGGTAACACTGCTTCTTCTGAAAATTAACGAAAACAACCAAGTTTAAGTAATTTCCATAAAAAAAACAACTGGACTGAAGTGGAAGTGAGCTGGTCACGTCGGTCGCACGAATGTATCCGGACTGATTGGCGAAGGTCACTACTCACTGGACGCTGTCAAGGTCGTCCGCGACGAAGGTGGTGTGACGACCTGATCATGTTCGTTCAGCAAGCTTGCAGAGATGTGAATTATTTGAAATACAAATATTTCAAATGCAAATACAAAATGCAAAATACCCATTTTTATTTTATATTTGAAATACTTTTTTTCTAAATGTATTTTGTATTTTATTTGAAATACTCTATGTAAATATTTAGTATTTATAAAATACAAAATAGTTTCGTTGCATTTTTAATTCATTTTTACAATTTTTCATTCTTTAATCCATGATTTCCTTATTTATGAACGCACTGATCGTGATCGTAGTGTTGTCATTGTCATTTGTAAAAAAACTCTTCCTTAAATATAATACCTGCTTACCGAGTTCTGCCCCTGTAGAACGACTTTTTTCATTTGGTGGAATGATTATGAGGCCATGGGGCCTCATAATCATTCCACCGGAACATGAAAGGTGAACTCTTTGAACAAATACTAGTTTTAAAATCAGTTCAATAAATAAAAGGTTATGCTTAACAATGTATTTTATTTTCAAAACCTATTTTAAAAATACGTATTTTGCATTTTGTATTTAAATACTTTTATTCAAAACTATTTTGTATTTCTATTTGAAATAGTGCTAGCAACTATGCATTTGCATTTTGTATTTAAATACTTTTACTAAATTATTTTTCACATCTCTGCAAGCTTGCTCAGAGATTGCTTAAGACAGAGGTTTAGAAGAAGGGCTTTTGCCTATATCGCTTCAACGTTTTTAACCGGCCACTATTCCACAGAGTAGCCCGCGAAATTCAAATTTTCTTACGTTTTTTTCAATTTGCAGGCCAGTGGCAGGTTGTATGAAGTTAAAAATATCTTTTGAGACTGTAAAACGTAACTAGTTATATAATTAAAACCATAAAAATCATCAATACATCCCTCTTAGTTCATATAAGTCGAGAACGATTTTTTCAAGGTCAAAAACGTTCCTAGACTTAAGTGAGCTTGGAGGCTTGTTTGTATTGATAACTACCGGGCTACCGTGACGCTTCCCCTTAAGGTAAAAAGTCCCATGGAAACATACTCCCGAGATAAAAAGTATCCTATGCTCTCTTCCATGACATGGTTTACCCATGTGTCAAATTGCATCCAAATCCCTTCAACCCTTCGAGCGTGAAAAAGCACAAAACATACACACAAACTAGCCTTTATAATTTTAGTGGTACGTGATGTATATAAATATGACGTCATTACATTGGACTTGTTACCGAGGAACAATATTAGCATTTATTAGCATTATCGGCCTTATAATGTTCCCAGTGTTCCCACTGCTGGGACTCAGGCCTCCTCTCTTGGAGAGGGAATGGGCCATAATCCACCGCGCGGGCCCATTGCGGATTATATTCTGTTCAATAAACCCGGAGACTAAATTGACATAAGTAATGTCAAAATTTCTATAGGAATGACGCCAGTTCTTTGGTGTTGAAATGTCATTTTAGTCTCCGGAATTATTGAACAGAATATAGTGTATGTCACATGTCTTCGAATTTTTGGTTCTAGGACATGCCGGTTTCCTCACGATGTTTTCCTTCACCGTTTTGAGAGCAGAAACAATACAGCAATGTATAATTTATTTGTCCTTTCCTGGAACAGATTCAAGGAAACCTAAATTACCTTTTAGCACGGTCGGCACAAACGAATCTAACTTATTTTTAGCGCTAAATAAATTACTCATGCCTCTTGGTGACGAATTTCACACGATTTAATAGTTCCTTCATAGAGGATTTATTTCACACATATTAATGTATGATGTCATTGTTAAAATGTGTTTTGTTGGCTGATGTAATTGTGAAGATGTGTTGTATTTTGCATTTTAAGTAGAATTTTTAGATGCCTTCAAGGCTAGAGTGAATAGGCTCTTAATAAACTAATGCGCTTCGCTATCAACGATTGCATCACTGATTACCATCAAGCGGGATCGCAGTCAAGCACTGTTTTATGCTATGCAAGAAAAAAACAAGTATTTTGTAATAGCAATGCCCAATGAAAGCTAAAATATTTGGCTTACACTAGTAGATATCTAAGTTCTGGCCTGTCTTACTACATCTTTTTTCTTTGTATACTGTAAGCACTGATATTTTGCCAATCGTACAAATTTTGTATGTATAAACATTACATTGAATTGCATTTACATGGGATTCCCAAGTGTTGCCATATCAACCGGTTCTATGCCGCGACCTCTATATCATGGTTTTAGAGCTCAGGGCTGCAGACTCAAACAGTAATCCTCTAGCCATCGCATCCTTTTATGACATAGGCAAGCTCTAAGAGAGGATTTTCCTAAATTCACCCCCTAAGGACATAAAAGGGGATTCAAAGTTTGTATGGAGAAACATTCACGCGGGCGAAATAACTGGCAAAAGCTAGTCATCAAATAACTTCTCTCGCTCGGGTGTGGTAAGAGGATGTGTCAGACTTTTACTGACAATAAACCCTCTTTTGTACTTTCAGTTGCGATAACCGTATGGAATATTCCTGCCATAGCCATATAAGGCTAAGTGAACGCCTTAGTATCACGAAATACAAACGTACCCAAATTGCACGTTACTATCGGTTGATAAGGAGTGATATGTCTTCCTCACCACAGTTAATCTTATCAGACCTCAAATACGAGATTATGCGTGTAAGCCGTATTGTTCTTATGTAATAAACTCCAAATTCTATTTGATTCTAGAGACTTCATCCTACTTGTTGTTATAAAGGCGAAAGTTAGTATGTATGGATGTTTGTTACTCTTTCACGCAAAAACTTCTGAATGGATTTTGGTGAAACTTGGTATATAAGTAGACCATGTCCTAAAATAGCACGTAGGATACTTTATTACCCTGGAAGTGTGATATTCCCTTGGGATAATTTTCTACTATTAAGCGTACGAAGCCGCTGGCATTAGTATGTCACGGATTTAATACTCCCGCAGACAGGCGACAACGTGAAAATGTGATGACCCTATCCCTAGGCTAATCTAAATCTATACTGTATCTACACTAATAATATTATGAAGCTGCAGCATGTTCAAATGCTACAAGTTCGAATTGAAAAGTTTATAATAGTAGAGGAGCTCGTGGCTAGATAATAACAGCCGCACAGGTCGATCTCCAAGGTTAAGCAACGCTTGCCTAGGTTGGTCTGTGGATGGGTGACCATCTTAACATAACGAGTTTCCTCCGTGCCTCGGAAAGCACGTTAAGCCGTTGGTCCCGGCTGTCATTTGGAGATCTTTGGCAGTCGTTACGGATAGTCAGAAGCCAGTAAATCTGACTCCAGTCTTGCCATGAAGTACCGTGTTACCCCAGTTAATGGGTTGTGGAGGTCTGGTAGGCAGCCGCTCCTCGTAAAATACTGGTATTCAGCAAAATCCGGCTTGACTGGAAGCCGACCCCAATATAGTTGGGAAAGGCTAGGCAGATGATGAGTATAGTTTTCAATTTGCACCAAATAGTTCCTAAAATTAGCGTCCAACCAACCAAACAAATTAACTCTTCAGCTTTAATAATATTAATTACTGATTATAATTAATTATACTCATCAGTCAATTACTCAAAAACATTAAAGGTGAACATGCAAAAAAAAAAAACAATGCCGGCTTACCTTGGAATCCACCGCACTCTTCATAAACAAGGTAGGAAGCATAACCCATACTACTATACAGGACCGTCCATGCAGGTCCGAACACCCACTTGGGGGGGTTCCAGAAAGGCTTCTTCAGGTCATCATACCAGGACTTCTGGCCCGGCTCCCGGCGGATCTGTCCCGCGAAGTAGACGCCGTTGGCCCAGCCTCCCAAGTTGGGCAGAATGATGGAGCCGATAGCTGATAGGTTTGCCATTATGAAGTCGTTGACGCTGGAATGGAGGAATTATTTTTGGTAATATTTTGACATGACAGTGTTATCACATGGAGATCATTAACGTTTGAATCCCCAACCGGTCCTATGAAACCGCGCTGTTATTGTTTTACTATTGTGTCTCGTTTCGCGGGTATCTGAGTAATTAAGATGACTTCTCCCGCTTAGGGCGGAGCGGGAGGACGTGTCAGACTTCTACCGACTAAAACCCACTCCTGTTCTTTCTTTGCCCTAATTCCAGGGTCCCGGGGTTCTCTTTCGTAGACCCAGGCCCTAATAGGCTTCGACCCTGTCGGGCCCCTACGGTTCGCTGACATCTCTTTGAGGCGCGCGTGGAACAACACGCGTCGTCAAAGACATGGGCGTGGTCCGGACTGTTACCAGTCGTCCGGACGGCGAGCTACCCATTGCTCGTGGACCGCAAGCCTGCGCCTACGGTGGCATGAAATCACATGCTCGAACTTGGTACAACGGATTTGGTCCGTCCATACCAAGGTCGAATGTGAGTCAGCGTTGTACTAACACAGGCTCGAACTAGGTGCGACGAACCAAAGTTACGCTGAGTCACGATACAACTAACACTATTATGCTGATTTTTAACTATCAAAAATTATTTTTATTGTAGGTACCTAATAGCCACATACCGCATATAGGATGCAGTGTTGCAAATTCTAAAATATCAATATTCTGGCTCGTTATACCGTATACATATAGTGTAAGAATACTGTCCTTTAAATTTAATAGGATAGCCATATTCGTTCTGTATTGCTCAATGTTCATTATCATTCTAGTATTGAAATCATAGAATGGCCCCTTTTTGTTTTAGTGGACAAGCATCATAATAACCTTTCCCACTCTGCCCGGAACAAGACCAAGTGTCAAGGCTTTTACTTACTCGTCTAGTTTTAGGGCTATTCAGTAGCTCTTTAGCAGGTATTATAAGCTCTTGGCCCCTGTACTGCGCTAGTCTTGTAGTAAATACATCCTCTTTAGTGATTTTAAATGTATAGTAATGGTAACAAAAATTTTATTGACTAGATATTTTTTGTTAAAAGACCTTTAACTCCTTTGTTTTTGGAATATACTTTACATCTGAGTTCTACTAAAAAAAGACACATTTTCACCTGTTTAAGTGTCACAATCTTTACTGATAAAATGGCTTAGTAACAAGATTTCTAGAACACCCTTAATAATCTGAATGTTTACAATAAATCCTTGATGAATTACTTGATAGAAATTCACCTATTCCCAATAAATTTTACCGTTGTGACTATGTTTGTTGCTAGAATTTTCTAACAATGTCATAAGATACACAATAATGTAAAAGAATGATATGGACTTAATCTATCACATACCCGCGAAACGAGACACAATAGTAAAACAATAACAGCGCGGTCTCATAGGACCGGTTGGGGATTCAAACATTAACATCTAAAGTCCATATCATAAATTAATATTCATGAATCCCCGACCGGTCTCATTGGACCGCACTGTTATTGTTTTACTATTGTGTCTCGTTTTGCGGGTATTGCTAGGATATAACTAATAATTTTTAAACCTATTTGATCAAATAACATATTAACCGAATATTGTTTATCCCCTCAAAAAATAATGTAAGTATTGTATTTTCACTTGAAATTTTAAGTTTGTGTTTTAGCATCCTTTTTTATGTTTGTAGTGATTTACAACAAAGTGTACACAAATAAATAACATTGTGTTTTAACGTTTGAATCCCCAACCGGTCCTATGAGACCGCGCTGTTATTGTTTTACTATTGTGTCTCGTTTCGCAGGTATCTGAGTAATTAATGGATTTTTTTTTCATTAGAAAACACAATGAGTGAATTAATTAGTTTTTTTTTATTTTACACAGTTTACAATTAAACTTCGTTTTTAATCAGCATGACTCTGTGGAAATATTCTACCACTGGACCCCCAGAAGTAGAATTTTCTACTTAATTATCAATTAAATTCATGGTTCACATTTTTGCATCAATATCTGAGATATGGTCTGTGTGTGTATTATTACACACACAGTATTACAGTCAAAAGGAAACTGTTATTAATTCATGAATCCCCGACCGGTCCTATGAGACCGCGCTGTTATTGTTTTACTATTGTGTCTCGTTTTGCGGGTATGTGATAGGTTAAATGAAAACCTGTTTTTATTATTTAAAAAATACGAAACATTCTAACTACCTACAAGTACCTAAAATCTCTACAAAAAATGTGTTAACAATGGTTACAGAAAAAAAATGTTACAACCTATCAGGTTTTCGAACCATTGTTAGTCATTATTATTGTAGTTTTAACTGGCCAAAGGTGATTCTCACCAGTCCTTGCAGTTAACACTTTCGGTACCAGTGTAAGGGTTGTTTATTTGTTGAAAAATCTAAGTTTGCTAAACATACTTAGCTTCGGACTTGCTTGTTTGATTCTGGGCATGTACACAAATCAATGATAGCTACATATAACTACTAATTGGAAAGTGGACCGTGGACGCACTTAATCACTTGAACAGTGGCCAAAATATAATATTCTGGAAAAGTCGTTGAGGAAGGGCAAGACACTGGATGCTGGACTTATTTTACTTTTATTTGGTTAGTATGTTCCATTGGGTCAATTTTTATTTAATTTAATCTATCACATACCCGCAAAACAAGACACAATAGTAAGACAATAACAGCACAGTCGCATGAGAGCGGTCGGGGATTCATGAATTAAAAGGTAGTTGTTTATTCAGTCAAACTGAGTGATATGCTTAGTAAAATATATTTGTATTGGTTTATCATGAATATACTATATATTTTGTATCTACTCTAATCAGTGTAATTGGTGTTCTGTTATTCAGGTTAAATAAACAAATTATGCAGTCAATTTCGCTGGATAATGCTAGCGGTTTTTACATGAGTGGTTGATAAAATATGCACAGACTGTAAAACTAGTCTCAATAATAATGGATTTTTTAATATTTCATCTTTCAATAGAGAAAAACCTGAACAAGTGACTAGACAAACATAATGATTGAAAGATTAACACAAAGTTTAAAGTAAATTACACAGTTTTGTTTGATAAAGACTTTGTTAGACCTTTGGAATGTATGTATCTGAATTTCTGGCATAAAACTATCCATCTATGAAAATTGTAAAAATACACCCCTTGTGGTATTGTAATTATGCTGAACATGATTTTATAAGTACAAATATTAGGTCAAAATCTCAGAGAATTATGGTTTGAGCAAGACATACCTTCCAGATGCCATAGTAAGTTTATTATTTAACACTATCAACTTTTTACTTCTGCACCTCAACAAGAAGAGTCTAGAATTAACTCTTGAGTGCCTAAATACTTTGAACTGTCATACCTTTCAAGCTCCATTTTTCCGATAAGTAATTTTAATTCTTTACGACACACACTTAAGATAAATAAGAGACACCACTTAAGTCGTAAACGCCTATTACAAAATTGTGCCGGTCTCCAAATATCGATTATAAAATTCTCGTAACGACCGATTAGATTAGATAGTATTATTAAAACTTACCACCAGTATTATTTAGGACGTTAATTAGTCGTGACGTAACCTTTGCTATTATCAACGATGAGTGAGCCAGAATTTTGATGTAGGTACAGTTAAGTTATTCGTCGCTGCGAGTGAGTCTCCCACATTACGCAATTTATTTACATTAGTAAACGCCGGTAAACTTCTAGAAAGGTAAGACAAAAATACTTCTAGTTAAATATCTTATTGTTGAGTACTTACTTGATCAAATTATTGACTTGAATATCTGCTGTGAAATGCAGAAAGTCTTGTAAATGTGAAAATAATAAATTCCAAGTCTATGTAAAATCAGCTTCCCGGAACAAATTGTATACTACCAAATCAAGTAGTACTGATAAAAGTAATGGAATGTTCTGAAAATTTAGTCCTTTCTCATTTTGTAGGATAATAGATAAAATGACACAACGTCACTGTTGTCAGATGATTGCATCGTTCCGTTTTAAGATAAAGTCATGCAACCGAGATTTCTATTATGCATTTTTAAAAGATTGGTGAAATAATAATTTACCAATCGAAGGATCAACGATTTTCCTAGGTTTTTTCTTCCTTCAGGTGACTTTGTAGTAAGGAAAAAAAAAGCAAATTACACCTAAAACAGATCTAAAATTATTATTCCTGTCTATGATATTTCTAAAATTAACGGAACGCATCGTTTAAGGATTTGTCACACTGGATGCGTTCTGCGGTCTGCGGTCAGGTCAGAGCGAACGCAGCCCGCATCATGTATGAACAGCATTGTCGGTATTAATGTATTTTATACAGAATGCGATCTGACCGCGCGAGCACAACCAAAGAACGCATGTTGGCCCGGCGGGGCGGAGGCGAGGGACCGACCGACAACGTTGACCGGACCGCAGGCCGCAGAACGCATCCAGTGTGACAAATCCCTTACCCACGGGATTTTTTAATGGCAAGGGACTTTGATCCAGCGGGCCTACGTGTGGGGCCCATTTGCATATGACCTGCTTATAGTGTATTACTAACACATACTTCTGCGTGTGTATGTTGACCAAACGCCTCTCTTACTCTTGGTTTATTTGTTAACGTCTATCGTAACAGAGTCGAAAACATAAAGCAATACTGAACTGAAATTCATTTTCCTACTATGTTAGAGAACACTTACCTAGTAAATAATAGCCTTTTTTTGAACTGGTAAAGCATTCAATAACTTCTTCCACTGATCTAGCTTGCATGGAGAAGGAATGGACTGTCGCTCCATCGTGTTAAAATGTCTGAAGCCATATTCATGTCCTTCAGTTGCGCTTAGCGTTTTAAGACCACGGATTTCTTTATTAGAAATTCCCCGTGCATAATAAAGCACCTACAGTTTAAAAACTTTATTCTACAGGCACAATGGTAAACTGGGGAATTCTCGGTGCTATCCTAGTCCCCAACATGGGCGGATGGATCAGCGCTTTCACGATGAGGGGCCAGGTTAAAAGCCCTGACGGCAAGGCTTGGTACCAGCTGCTGAAGAAGCCGTCGTGGACTCCACCGCCCTGGCTGTTTGGGCCCGCATGGACTGTCCTCTACTCTGGGATGGGATACGCTTCTTACATGGTTTATACTGAGTGTGGAGGATTTACAGGTAACTTCAGAATATGAATACTAAAAACGCCTGCCCCAAGACTGAACATATCTAACCAAATATTTTTTAAATTAATAATTTGTATGAACTAGTGCTTGATCAACTCTATGCCCCTATCTAGTGGCCCAAATCCGGTAAATGTGTTCCTGGCTCTCTCTTCTCTGTTGGACATAGGCCAAGCGTTGCCATAACGACTACTTCTGTGCGACTCGTATCCAATCGGTACATCGCTGGTTGGACGGTATACAGCATAGGGACCTACCACCAGGGATTGCTGAACATAATGAAAAAGGCTAATGTCCATTGATGCATTCGTTTGGCTTGCTTGTTTTTCTGGAGAACTTATTTTACCACTTTTTATTTTCAGATGCCTCTGTGTTACCCCTGGCTCTGTATGGAAGTCAGCTCATCCTCAACTGGACCTGGACACCTGTCTTCTTTGGATGGCATAAAATTGGCCTGGTAAATATATTTTTCTAGTGTTTTTTAGACTTTTAACTTTTTAAGTAACCATCCTTTATAAGTTGCTAATGTCCTTGCAATAATACCGAAACTAATACTTCGTGTGACCCAAGGCCTGGCTTTTACCTTGGACAGAGGATAAGCATTGCTATACTTCGTGGTAGCGACGCAGAAAATCCTAGTGAGAGATTCAGGAAATCAATCCTTAAAATGTACGAATATGTAATAAATAGTAAAATAATCTTATTCTTAGTAAGTACCCACAGTCTTTTGGGCACTATACCCACATACCAATCATCAGCGATGCGCACGCGGATTTCGACGCCATATTTCAGATAATTTCAGTTAGTTTTAATTAGTTAGGGGCGTTTTTTTTCTGTTTTAGGGCCATGTGCACCGACATAAGTTTAAGATAACCATCTGATTAACATCAATAACCGATGATAAGGAACAGGAAATATTGCTAAAACAGCCGTTTCAATATTAAAACAGTCGATTTGGTGTCGGTGAACATCGCCCTTAGTGTACCTAACTATTTTCAGGAACCTACGTATGGAAATAAGTACCTAGTAATTAAACAATACTATTTTAACCTAATTTCCAGGGTCTACTCCACATGCTGGCTCTAGACACTGCGGCCGTAGCATGCACAGTCAGTTTCTACAGAATCACCCCCAATACTGGCTACTTTATGGTGCCGTACCTGGCTTGGCTTGCCTTCGCGACGTGTCTAAACTACTCCATTTGGGAGCTCAACAAGCCTGTGAACGCGAAGAAAAGCGATGGGGAAGAGTCCACTGGTGAAGATGATAAGTTTTAAGGGGTTTTGAACGATTAACAGTATTTTTTTATATAGATATTAGGCTAACGGCATTTCTGATAAGCTACCTCAATTACAGTACGATTTAATCTGTTTAACTCCGAGCGTTCGCTCTCTCATTGTGTTTTTATTGTGTCTCTAATTACGGTATGGCGATAAACGAAGAGATGAATTGTTGCGTAGTAGCAAATTCATCTGATAGTGGGGGTTTGAGGGGTGCGTGCGAGGCTGCGCAGCGAGTGTAGCAAACTTAACAGCAGCCTTTAAGTTTGACGCTTAGTAAGTACACACATCAAAAGTGTCTAGGGATCAACATATATTTTTGCAATAACTTTTCTCCTGATTGATATTAATTAAAATTTTCTTTAAGGATTCATCAAATAAAGTGTTTTCGTTTGTCACAGTAACGATAAACCAAGTCACCTTTGCATTAATAAAGAAATTTGCCATTTTCCTAATAAAGGAATTTTTGACATTTGAACCACTAACATTAAAGTTCGAAAAAAAGACTGAAATAACAGTTTTCTTTAAAATTTTATTGGGTAACTTAAACAATTAATAATCCGTGTTTCTACCGCGAACACTAACAACACAAGAACATCGGTTTGGCATACTCAAAATGAGTTCATCCAAATCACGCTGTGGAATGGCCGCCCATGTTCGTTGCAACAACAAAAAAAGGTCTTCTTGCGACTGGATACCCTCCATATTCGGCAGAGTTCTTCTCTGTAGCATATCCCATGCATGCTCAATCGGGTTCAAGTCTGGCGACTGAGCAGGCCAGGGCAGGACATTGATGTTAGCTGCGGCGAGAGTCTGTCTTACAACTCTTGCGGTGTGCGGTCGAGCATTATCATGCATTAACTGAAATAAGGGACCGATTTGCACTTGTTGAGGAACGATGACGTCTGATACAATCGTCTCAGCATAAATTTGAGCGTTGAGGTTGCCTCTGATCCAAATCAACTCAGTTCTTTCGCCGATCCAAATACCCGCCCATACCATGATGGTTCCACTACTATAAGGATGGACTTCCTGGCAGGATTTTAATCGCTGTTGGCGTCCAGGGGTTCTCCAGTGTCGTATAAGTCTTGTATCCGGTCTCATACCAAAACGAGACTCATCAGAAAAGCACACGAAACACCATTGTTCTTCTGCCCAATTTCTGTGTTCAAGAGCCCATTGATATCGAATCCTACGATTGTGCATTGCTATAGGTGGTACTCGTAGCGGTCTTCGGAAATGAAGGTTCACTTCATGCAAGCGGTTTCTGACTGTTTGGTCGCTAATTAAGTTCCCTGAAGAAGGATGAAGCCTCACGGCTAACATCATGGCGGTTATTGTTGGAGCTCTTCGAGTTAAGATTTGAATGTATCGGTCTTGTCTCCGTGTGGTGCAGCGATACCGTCCTCCATGGCGCTCAGCCACGGTACCAGTGCTTCGGTAACGTGTCCAAAGTCGACTGATAACACTCTGACTTGTATTCAGAGCTAAAGCCACAGTACGTTGCCGGGAACCAGCTTCTATCATTCCCACGGCTCTGAGCATTTCTTCTCTGCTTAAATGACGTCGCCGCTCCATAATAACGTTGGTTTTAATCAGTAGTAGGGAAACAGTAGCACTAATAATGTCTTCAATGCGTTGTATGTTTTTATAGGGAAAATATTGACAGCTGATTTTCATCTTTTACTCGAATTTGATTCACAGTTCCTGATTCAAATTATGAAATGCACCAAAAAGGATCCATATAAATTTATAAAATCATAAATTTATTACAAAGCCACATCTCAATCTCAAGAAATCCGCATAAAAATGCTTGATCCCTAGACACTTTTGATGTGTGTAGTTTGTATTGCACGTATGGGTAGGTATAATAAACCACCACTAAATAAAAGTACCGTCAAAATCAGCCCGGATATTTTAGAGATTAGCCGGAACAAACCGACACAATAAAAATTGCATTTCTTATGTGAATATCGAATATACTGAATATAGATATGCATGTAGTAAAAAATATGGTAAGTTGTTATTACACACTTGAATTATCTTTATATGAAACTACCTCTTTAGGTATTAGATCACGAAAACACTGTACCAACAATGTTCGAAGTAGGTTAAGTTAAAATAAAACCTAGACTAAGATCACAAGTTTATTTTTGTAACTGGCAACACATTGAATATACAGCTGGTATCACTTCATGCGTTTCATTTTGTTCAACTCTCCCTGCTGTATCGACGCATCCTTGTAGATCTGTTTCACCTTCTCTCTTCGAATGTTGTCGCTGGAAAGAGAAAGAGAATGTAAGCGTGGGTGTTTCGTAATCAACGGTAGTATTTCAAATTAAAATGAGCTTTGTTCGAATAGCAAAAAGGTTTATATTTGCTTTAACTTCGTTCGTTGAATTGACGTTTGGACTTTTGAGGCTTTTTTATATGACATAAACCAGTGCTTGACTGCGATCCCACCTGATCGGAAGCAGTGATGCAATCGTTGGTATGGCACACAAGTTTGTTAAGAACTTATTCACTCTGGCCTTGAAGACATCCAAATTATAGTCAGACGAGAAGACCTCAAAAAGCAAATTGTTCCAGTCCTTCGATGTACGCGGTATAAATAAACGACGTGGCGAAATGCTTAATCCGGACCGGTGAGGTTTCTATAAGGTTAGATTGGATACCCACCATATACCTATGTAGTTTAATGGAAAAGTATTGAAGAGGAAGATACTTTCCGCCAATCACAAAGACATCAGAAAGCAAGCGTCGTTGTACTAACAACGACAACAAATTCCACTACTGGGTATTCGTTTGTGCGTCAATGTCTGACACACGGTATATATGACTGCGGCGGTCAAAAGCAAGCTAATTATGCTATGATGCTAGAAAATAAACTCAAACTCAAAATTTTTATATCACATAGGCCTACATGGGCACTTATGAAACGTCCGATACTAGCGGACGGTTCCAATTGGTCGTTTCCTATGGAGAAGAACCGGCAAGAAACTCCATGGTTACTCTTACTCCATGGTTATTCAACTAAAGATGATCTGATTAACTCACCTGTGAATCTTCTGGCGGATCTTGACGGAGCCTACGTAGGACTTGTCCCGCCTGATCTCTCGCAGCGCCCCCTTCATCTCCTTCTTGTACTTGGTCTTGAGGCGCTGTGACTCAGCCTGCTCGCGTGACAGCTTGGAACTCTTGCTGCCTGTGAACCTGTAGGGGAAACGATTAAAAAAATTGTTTTATTTATTTGCACTACTGTACACACTGTACAAAGGCGAACTTAATGCCTTAGGCATTTTCTACCAGTCGACTTTAGGGTGGTGCAGAGACAGGACATTGCAGGCGCAACTAAATAAAAGTCAAGTTAAGTTTTCTTCAAAGAAGGAAAAAACTCCGGATTTATACCAGACTAGCTTCTTCCAGCGGCATCGCAAGCATGCAAACCGATTTCTACAAAAAAAACTTTGAACCACCAAGCTTCATCATCGAAATTAAGTTTTGAAGAATATAAAAATGTAAACTGCTTTTATATCGAGTCAAGAACGAACATTTACATATCTTTCGATCACAGTACCAATAAAAACAACAAAATGTCTATACTCACACTTCTTGTATATCCGGTTCATAGAGCCTCAAAGCCTTCGGCCTCTTTTTCTCTCGACTCAGCGGTGTAAATGTCTTCACCTCTAAACCAGCCTTCATGTACTTAACAACCTGATTCACCCTATTAACTACCTTCGCGGGATACATATCCAAGTCTATCCTACCTATCAACTTCAAATGAGGCTCGAACAAGTAAACCTGTGCTTCAATATCATTGAAATAGTCGAAAAACTCCTTCAAAATCCCCATTGTCGATGACAGAATTCGAATTTTGAAATCATCGTCTATTTCTGTCAGTGTCAGATCACGCGCCGCCATCTTACTTCCGACGTCCATTTTAGAACAGTCTTCTTCTAAATTTAAAATTTTGGAATCCTTATGTAATCTAAACGGAGGGACGATTTGTATAGGATTTAAAATAGTTGTGTGTGCGCTTAAATATAAAATACCTCTTAGAAAATTAATGGCTGACGGAACTAATCTTTTAGATAATATTGTGTATTCTAAAATAAGGGTAGTTACGAATAAACCTCTTGATAAAGAATAAGCGTCGTTAAATCTACAGTAAGTTAGAATTTCTGACATGAAAATTAATGATGGAGTTGTGACTGGATGCCGAAAGTCTGAAGTTGGATATAATAAAGATATTAATTTAAAAAATATCAACGTGTCCATATCAGGAACACGTTTTTGCCTCTTTTTGAAATTGCCATATTTTTCCTTCAGTACTTCGACTATATATTTCTTAGTTGAAACTTTATTTGTTTGGGCTAGATCATAGAAGTGTGGGGCTAGTCTATCGAAGATAAGAAACGATTTG
The DNA here is from genome assembly GCA_030763345.1 of Mythimna separata. Classification (NCBI taxonomy): domain Eukaryota; kingdom Metazoa; phylum Arthropoda; class Insecta; order Lepidoptera; family Noctuidae; genus Mythimna; species Mythimna separata. The sequence continues at coordinate 20,582,309 of CM061186.1, forward strand.
ATGACGTCACTCTCTTCTTTTAAGTCGGTGAATATATCGTTAATATATTGAAGCATATAGGCGAACAGTTTGCTGAGTTTGTCCTTATTATTTACTGCTAAACTTGGGTCGTAACTTTTAATTAGGTTTTGTAAGGCACTTGATTGTTGCGCTGGTGTTTTCCCGGATAACAGTTCCTGAAAAAACCATTTATTGTGTATTTAGCACTGATATACAATACCTTTAGTAAGAAAACATATTACACTATGAAATAAACTCCATCCCACTGTGTTTGTTTAAATAAACAAATACAGAAGTCACAACACAAACGTAACAAATACGGAATTCAAAACTGTTTTGTAAGCTTCTTTAGCGATTTGTTTAAAGCATTTGATAAATATAACCATATCAACTTTTAACATAGTTTTTTTTTTCTGGTAGGGGAATCATCAGAATGACTTCCCCCGCTCTTGGGCTGAGCGGGAGGGCGTGTCAGACTCTTACTGACTAAACCCCTACCCCGTTCCTTCGTTGCCTTCGTTCTGGGGGGGACTCGGTGTCAACCTTTAGGAATACCACGTGTTCCCCCCAGAGGCTTCCGGCGCGAGAGGTCGCCGCTCCCGATAGCCTCCACGAGGACACGGCGGTGCTCCGCCCAAGCGGGACATACTTCTACCGTGTGCTCCACCGTGTCCTCCGGGCGGTCCACACAATGGCGACACCCGGGCGTCCTCTCCTGCTTGATTCGATGCAGGAACCTCCCGAACTTACCGTGTCCGGTGAGGACCTGCGTCATACGGAAAGAGAGGACGCCGTGACCTCTTTCCAACCACTCCTCAAAGAGGGGCCTAACCGCCTCAATGACGGCGTGCCCAGCACTGGGTTGCGACAGTCGCTGTCGCCATGCCACCCTGAGATCCCGAACTTTTAACATAGTAAAAACATTTCATTTTACATACTTTTAACATAAAAGTACATTTCACTTTGCTTTTGTCTTTCTGTCCGACATAACTAAACGTAATGACGTATCTAAAGGCATATGTTATTTGGATTTTTGACAGTGTACTACAAGGATCTATTTTGGGACCGTCACTATTTCGATTCTAATCAAATGATCTATTGACCACAATTATGGAAGTGAAAAGTAACTTTATTCTATGAGCACGGGAGAGAGAGAAAGGAGAAACCTAAAGAAACGGGCAGTTTATAATAGTACATTGTTCACTGAGAGGAGAAAGTGACCGATTACCGTCGAGGGTGTCGTTTGAAGCCCAAGCCGTAGGCGAGGGCGTTAAAACACCCGAGATCGGGAATCGCACTTTCTCTCGAGTGATACATAGTGCTTTATACTACACCTACGAGGAAAATAGTTTTATTTTACTTTTCTACGAAACTGAATCCTCAAACAACACACAAGTTGAAAATGGCGTCTGCAATTTTCACATGTTCTTTTTTCAAATTGTTTGACACCATCCAACACACAGCTAGTGGCCAGTGTCATTTTGCGAACTTGGAGATAAAAACTCACTGTAAAAACTTTCTGGCTTTTGATATTTAGGTTACCAGCTCATAGTCTTACCCAAAATTAAAAAAGAAAAACCACGTAAGAAATGGATTTTCATACACTTTTCTCTCCCGCTCAGATGCGTTTTCTCGCCGCATATTTGTTCGATATGCAATGACGTACTTCCTACCGTAAATTTGATAAAGTATCATGGTACTTTCCGAGCAGGTGTAGTATAAAAAAAATAACCATACCTTTAATTTATCCCCCTCTCCAGCTTGAAGGTTGAAGAAAGCTCCAATCTTCTCAACATCCTCTGGTACTTCTTCCTCATCACTTTCAACATCTGACTGCTTCAAATCATTGAGATCATTCAAGTCTATTTCATTCCTTTTTGCTTCTTCCTCATCTTCTTCACTTTCACCAGATTCTTCTTCAGATTCCTCATCTTCTTCAGCAGATTCTTCAGTTTTTGAGTTTTGGAACAGAATTGTGTTTTCTTTTTCTTTCTCTTTCTTTGTTGGTTTCTTTTCTTCGACTATGTTTGTTTTTTCTAAAGGCTTGGGTTTGTCTTTTGGTTTCTGTTTTAAGACTGGTTTAACATCATCACTGTCATCATCACTAGATTCATCGGAATCAGAGCCATACACATTTTTGTTTGAAATTAGTTTAATTTTGCCATTTTTGTTTGTTTTAGGTTCTTTAATACTGTCATCACTGTCATCAGAATCCGAGTCATCATCTTTTTTGTTTGAAATTAGTTTAACTTTTCCTTTTTCTTGCGATTTTGTTTTTTTAGTATCTTCTTCACTTTTATCATCTGATTCGGCATCATTTTCTTCTTCTTCACTTTCGTCATCACCTTCTTCATCATCCTCGTCCGATGTATCTGATATTCCATCTTCGAATTTGGGTTTTGCATTTGGAACTAAAATAAGAAAATTATTTTAGGTAAATACAACAAAAGGAAGTAAACTTAGTGTTGTGCAGTACAGGTACTAAGTACAGATATCGGCACGAATGTCGTTTCGTACACATCGGAGAATTCGGAGAGCCAATCACTGTGCAAGGATTGCACTCCCTGCCCCACGTCTTACTCCATACCCCTATAGAGATCAGAGACCACTAGAGACACTATAGATCACTAGAGAGATATTTAGCTTCTGTGCAAGTGGAAGTCTGCGCTCAAGACCCATGCTGGTATCTGTACTAATAGGTGCGGTACTCGGCACTGTGCGAAAATAAACTACCCAACGTGACCTTTTAATCGGATTATTCGTATACCGTCCGATAATGAATAAACCGCTTAGAAAATATACGCTTAGATAGTGATGCGCGATAGCGAGAGGTTTCATTCGATTTTTTCGATTGTTCGAACATCTTGATGATTTTCAATTGTTTCAACTTTGACTCAACTCCGACTCGGTCTGTTATTGGGACTGTTCCGTTCGTTCTACCGTTCCTTCGCGAGTTGTTCCTCAATAGTTTAGAGTTTTGAGTGAGAATGAATGTGTATAATTATAATTGTATGTAAAATTTTTATTTCAGAACTTAATAGTAACAGTAAAACACAGTAAGTTTTTTATACGATAGCATAAAATTTTACCTGAGTAGTCTTTGAGCACATTTTCAGGCACCAACGGTTTTCCATCTTTATCGTAGGCCAGCATGAAGTCATGTTCATCTTCCAGGTCAAAGTTATCGTCTAAGTCTTCTGCTGATCTGTAATAAAAGAATATATTGAGATCTTAAGTACATGGAGGCAAACTTGACGACGGAACATAGTGATTGATATGATGATTATTTTGAAATAACATTGTTATGGCGACGCTTGGGGGAGGTCTATGTCTAGCGGTGGACATCTTTCGGTTGAAATTAAGGCATCATCATCATTTTTATGCTCTTTTTATTTTTATTTTTGGTAGCTTAGTTTAGTACACCAACAAGACGCCGGATTTCGGAATGACTATTATAAAATACAAATATGTATTTTATCTTATAATGTACATCCTATGTTACAGATCCTAATAAATAAACATAGTGACTGTTATATTATTACGGGCCGTCTAGTCATATGCACCCTTAAAGACACAGTTGGCTCGATGGTTGAGCAAGTGGCTGCTGCGCTGTGTCTCCCAAGTTCGTTTCCCGCACTTAAGAAATATTTGTAATAGTTACCACCTACTTACCTATGTTTGGTTGCAGCTGGCTTAGTTTTGACGGCCACCTTCTCTTCGTCGCCAATCATTCTCATCTCTCGTTCCCTCTCCAGCTGTTCCAATCTGGCCTGTTCTTCCTTTTTCTGTTTCTCATCATTCTTCAGGCCATCTGAAGGCTGAAATAAAAAGGTTATCTTGATATAAACTTTGATTAAGAATATTCTAGATATCCGATGAGCACTTTGCAAACAGGCCTTTAGTTCCAAATCAGTATTCAATCGTGCGACAAAATTTCAATCGTGTCGATCGTGTCGTGATTCAATCGTGTCAAAACGCGTTGGAAAATTGTGAAAACTACTGTTGTACTATAGTGTAGCCATTACTGCTGTGCACTCCCTGAGGTATGTGCGCGGCGAGACGGGGGGGAGAATTGACTGCTGCGCTCTGTCAGTGCGCCGTCAACGCTCGTGGCGGCAGGTAGTGTTATCTGTATCGGACTGTCTATGTCAGACGCACATGGGATAAATATTCAAAGATGGGTCGTGCGTTATCTCGTGATATAAAGACTGCCATTTTTAAGGTGGCTGAATATTTTATGAAAAGAAAAGCAGACAAAGAAAGCTTTGAATTTAAAAATGATGTGAATATTGCCAAAATCGTTGCGGAGGCTACGGGGTACAGCAAAAGAACCGTGCATAATGTGACTTCTGCGGGTTATTTATCAATTGAAAATTCAAGCCAATTAAAATTTCAATTTCCAAAAAAACCAAAAGTTCTAAAGAAAAAACACGTTGTGGATGATTTTGACCTTGGAGTTATCAGAAGAAAAATTCATCAGTTTTACGAAGTTGACAAAAAAATACCAAGTGTCCGTAAGTTACTATCAAGTTTGAGAAAGGATGGCATATTGACTTGTGGACGGGAATATTTAAGACAGCTTTTACACAAAATGGGCTACCGTTTCAAAAAATGCAAATCAAAGAGACTTCTTCTTATAGAGCAGCCTAATATTACAGTGTGGCGGAAAAAATATCTAACACACATCAGAAATTACAGAACGCAAAACCGCAACATATATTTTCTTGATGAAACATACATCAACGCCGGTCACCATGCCAGCAAATGTTGGCAATCATCGTCAGAACCCGGAATTCATGCTGATATTGGGAAAGGACGGCGATTGGTAATTCTTCACGCTGGTTGTCGAAATGGCTTATTGGATGATGCATTGACTATATTCAAATCAGATGCTAGAACCGGTGACTATCATGGAGATATGAGCGGACCTACTTTTTATAAGTGGGTAGATGAAAAGTTAAAAGATAAGTTGCTGCCGAATTCTGTAGTTGTAATGGACAACGCGTCTTACCACAGCGTTCAGGTTGAGAAGAAACCAACTATATCAAGCCTCAAAAGTGAAATGCAGAACTGGTTGCTACGCCATAATGTAGAATTTTCAGGAACCATGACAAAGGCTCAACTGCTACTTCTTATCAAAAATACACAAAAAGAACCCGTGTATAGAATTGACGAACTCCTGAAAGCCAGTGGACACACTGTTCTGCGTTTACCTCCGTACCATCCGGATTTAATTCCAATTGAGTTGATCTGGGCTGATATTAAAAACAACATAGCCCAAAACTATATTAATTCTTCTCTAGACGAAAAAATAATCTTATTGGATAAATTGTTTTCGGAATTCACGGCGGAAAAATGGCAGAGATGCGACGATCATGTCCAGAAAAATGAAAACGATTACTGGAGTCGCGATAGTAGGTTCGATAATGTTATCGATTCATTCATAATAAATTTGCAAGACTCTGATTCAAGTTCCGGTGGCGAAGTGGAAGATGAAGATGATGACGAAATCGAAGATGAAGTTGAAACGGAATCTATGTCAGAATAACTTTCGTTAGAATATATAATTGTTTGTTAATATAAAAAAGTCCTGCTTTGAATTATAAGTTTAGTTCTTATTTGTCACCTGCACATTTTTAATAAAATAGGAGTATATTTGGGTTATATTTTAATCAACTAAGTAAGTATAATATATTACAGATAGCCTCTGACCGTCGTCCCGCCCCAAGTCTTGCTTTAGAAATGCACACTGAAATCGTAAGATCTGTCCGACATGTATCGATCTCATGTGAACTCATGCACTTTTTTCTTCGCCTCCCACCTCGCCGCGCATACCTCAGGCAGTGCACAGCACTAATGGCCACACTATAATAACGCACACTGCGTTATAATTACGGCGGTAGTTTCTAATTTAAAATAAACCATTCTTTGAAAGTTTCGAGTCAACGGAATCTATTGCTAATTTTTGATTTTCGAATCAATCACTCTCACTCGAATCTATAAAACCAATCTAAAGAACAATTCGCGAATGAACGCACCATGCATCTGTTGCAATAACAGAGGGGAATTTGAGCTCACTTAGGATACAGCTTCCGCGCCTATTTACTGCAGCCGCTATTTATCATATCATCAACGCAATAAAAGTTAAAATCGTTCGAACGGACAGTAAAAACAGGTTTGTTTAATTATCTAATCATATTGCGAATTGAGTATATACGTTATTAATTCGTCTTCTACTACTTACTGTGCCCCTCTTCTCAAACTTCAGTTCCCTCATCATCTTATCATAGTCCATATTCTTTTTCTCAGCTTGATTCAACAACTTCTCGATAGCAGAAGGCTCCTTCTCCTCTGTTCTCATCTTCTTGAACACCACAGGCTGGAGATCTTTCCACTCGCTATCCAACTTCTCTGTCAAGTCTAGAGTTTGTTCTTTTTCCTTCTGTTTCTCTGCTTTTCTCTTCTTGGATTCCGCTATGAGTTGTTCAATGAGGTCCTTGTGCGATTTCGCGCCATCTTTTGCGTCGGTTTTGGAAAGCATTCCTCCGCCGAAATGGCCTTCTGCTACGAAATCATCTGGAGAATGGAGAAATAGTTTACTTATTTTTTTTAAATAATAATATTATAATAGGGAAAAAGGCTAGGTAGATGGTGAATAATGATAAATGATTATCAAGCATCTTGATAATTTATTATCATCCCATATAATACTTACAGACTTTACAGGCTAAAAACATAAAGTAGATACAACTTATTCTTAATAATCCAGGATATTTCATGTGGCTAAAATGGCTGCCCAACTAAAATGGAACATGTCTGCTGCATATCCGACAAAAGGGCCATAGCAGCACAAAGATGGTGCCTTAAAACTATTCGATAGGGTTGCAGCAGACCACAAAGGAGATGATGGGACAAACTAAACAGATTTCATCAGAACTGAAAAGAGGAAGTACGGATCTGCGAAAGATGGAAGTGGTAACGGGAGGCCTTTACCCAGGAGTCAGACAGAACAGGTTCAGGCATCTAGAGTATTTTAAAATTTCTTACCACCAAGTCCTCCAAATTTCCTGCCATCCTCATCATCTTCATCCTCAGATCGGGGATCATCAAACTTCTCTATTTGCTCCAGTGTTTGACCTCTGCAAGTGTAAAGTTATATTTTGATTATAATTGCGCTGGATTGGTCCAACGTGCACTTGCGTGTTATTCGCCAGGGTTGTGTGTTTGCGAATCCTTCTTCTTCTTCTCATCGTACGGTTAGTGGCCAATCTGGCGTCAGAGTTTTCAAGCCGCCCGAAGGTCTCTGACTTGGCTTAACGACTGCTGTTAGTTGACAACAACCGGGACCGACTTTTTACGTGCCCTCCGAAGCACGGATCGCAATCCTTATAGGTGACAGAAATGCTGACTAAATAGAGTATTTGGTCATGGATGTGCAACCCTGGCGGAAAAAACTCGAACCGGTCCTCTAACCTTATTGAATGGCTATTTCATAAAAAATAGTCTTTCAATACGGTTAAATGCTCCGGTTATCTAAAGGCCCTTGCCCACGGAGTCTTTTTGTAGCGATGCTGTCGTGCGTTTCGAACACGCACAGCAACATCGTTACTAACGCGCGTTAGTCGTATTTACGAGCGCTACAGAAGCAATGGTTATACCAACGTGATATTAACGCGCTACAGCATCGCAACTGTCTCGATGCAAACGCACACGATATCGCGTATGCATCGCGACTGAGAATTTTGTTGGGGCGAAGGCAAACAGCTAGCAACCGCATCGCGACTGTTACAGTTCGAACGCGCGACAACATCGCTACTGAATAGCTGGCGAGGGACCTCAAGTCAATACTAAAATTAAATATCTACAAACCTGTGTGTCAAGATCTCATCATCAGCTAAGTTATAAATATTCTTCTTGTTATGCTGCTTGGCACGTTCCGCAGCAAACCGCGCCACCATGCGGTCTTCAGCCGACAGCTGGTTGTTCTTCTCACCGATACGACGGTCAATGAACGCGTTGGTCTTGTTCATTAGCTTCATTTCTGTTCCCAGCGTCTCTTTTCTCTGTGTAAAATAAATGATGATGTTAGAAGTGTGTATGTAGGACATTTTCGTTATTTTCCAACTATTGCAAAAACAAGCTAGTTAAATGGGGGATTATAGACTTCTCGAGGACTGAAGGTTCTAGAGTGGCGGCCACGTAATCGGAAGACGCAGCATTTTAAGGCCTCTCAGAAGGTGGACCGACGACCTGGCGAGGGTCGCGGGAATCCGATGGATGCGAGACGCACAGGACCGGTCGCTGTGGCGACGCTTGGGGGAGGCCTATGTCCAGCAATGGACGTCTTTCAGCTGAGATGAGGATGATTATAGACCTCTCCAATAGGCAATGGGAGTGCTATGCTCCTGACCAGACTATGGCCTACTCACTAGAGTGTCCAATGTCCCTACATCTGCACTTTGGAGGACTTTAAAAACTCTCTTGACTCTGCTATAAGACTGACTACCAACTGGGCTACTGGGCTCGAATACATTGAGGTAAATGAAAACCATCTATTTAAAAAGAAGGAGACCAACAATTGCTTGTTTGTCTCACATAATCACTAATATTTTTAAGTTTCTCAATTCTCTTATATTTTAATTTTTTGGTAAGTATAATACATTAAATATTATTTAAGGGTTATTTCATGGTATTTTACCTTTTTGTGTTTATAAGAACTCAGTCTTATAAACACAATACATCACAAATTATCCATCGGAGGAAATACATCTTCGTAATTGGTAGACAAAATATACTATTGCAATCAGCTGATACCATGACGGGTGACAGGACAGAATGGGAGAAAAAACATGTTGCGCCGACCCCAAATAATATGGGATAAGGGCAGGAAGAAGAATAAGAATCAGCACAATATCAATGAGCAAGTCCAATTTGGAACCATACACTAGATTTTGACGTTTTATAAATGCCCATGTAGGCCTATGTAAAACAAAAATTTTTTTGATTTGATTTGAGTCTTCATTAGTTGTATACAGAATAGAAAAATGCTCAAAGTGGGAATGGTAGCAGAGTTTCTGCCTACACTCCAGCTAAAGAGATCTAAGTTTATGTAAGTTAGAAGTTGTGTTACAATTTATAAGGTGGACCATACCGGTAGTAAGTACTGACTTAATCCTTCTGAAAAATTAAGTTCTGGCTAAATGCTTCCTAAAAATTAAGTACTGGTTTAATCTATCACATACCCGCAAAACGAGACACAATAGTAAAACAATAACAGAGCAGTATCATGCAACCGGTCAGGGATTTATGAATTAATATAATAAATACAGAAATGTTTTATATATATAGTTTATTTTCTTAAGGAAAATTTGGACTTGAATGTATGTTAAGCCAATGGCATAGGTTAGTTAAAGCTAGGGCAATAGATAATCTCAAACTGAAACACGTCAATATCATGATTGTATTGATGATGAATTTATCAATGGATCAATCATCTAATGATGATCTTTCTTTGAGCAGAATTTGTACTTTGGCACGTTATGGTGCCATATTGAAATAAATACCATTACTGAGATTTAAATATGTGGAACCTTACTTATCCATAAAAGTTGTACTAAAGCATGACTACTAAATTAATCTTGACCTCTTTAATTCAATATCTGTGTTTCAGACAAGTGTATATGGGCATAACATAGTGTTGGCATAAAGTTGGTAAAAATACATAAAAATAAACTAAAGAATAAATATTAGTACAACGTAGTGATCCTTACCTTCTGAATAGCTTTAGCTCGAGAAACACCAGGCAATCCTCTATCATGCTTCGACTTTTTACCCAAAACTTTAATTTTCTCTCGGTTAATGTGTACTTCGAATGGATTCATCTTTTTGCTGTTGATTCCCGTCTTTCTTTTGTTGTGTACCTTGTCAGCGAGACCGGAGTTTCTCTTATTTTTTACCTTCGCCATCGCTGTGATTTATTCTTTAATTTAGATTTTATAAAATAGAAAATATAGAAATCCACAGACCGCACAGTGAGGGAGGTTAGGATTTTGACATTGACAGAAAAACAACACATGCGTGGTTTTGACGTTTTAATGACGTTTGAGGCCTCAGCAGTTCAGTCGCATTCAGTAAAATGAATATCCAATGTCAAAGTGTCTTCATGTTCCAATTCTATTTGCTTTGATTTTAAAAGAAAAGTTATTTATTTTGTTACGACAATAGGTACAAGGTATTTACAGTATAATAAAAACTAACTCTAAACTAATTAAAACTAACTTAAAACAAACTAAAATATGGCGTCAAAAAACTCCTCCACATCGCTGTCGACTGGTAAAGTGCCCAAAAGACTGGCAGCATTGCCGCGCTGAATGGCAATGCTTATTTTCTGTCCAAAGTAAAAGCCAGCCTTTGGGTCACGCGAAGTGTCAACTAGGCGCTTCGAAAGATCTTTATACAATTTGTGAGCACTCGGACCCCACGAACCAAGAGTTTCAACCCCAAACGGTTCGAAAATATAACTTCCCACAAGGTTATTATATTTCCGCCGCTTGAGGTTCTCCGCAGCCGCAGCGGCGGAACCAGCACAACACGACGAGCTTGGAAGATGGGATGGCGCAAGAGTATCGACACAAGTAGCATCCCATACTAAAGGCCTACCCATCTTCCAAGGGAATAACGACATACCGTCCGGTCTCTTGCCATCGTCGCGTGCCAGGCCATAAGGTTCTAATACAGCTGGAACGCCGACGGTGACAAGAGCGCGTCTGATTATGTCGTTGATATTCGCGTGCCGTGCTATGCGACCCGCACTTCGGCTGCATGATAGACCGTGGTGTCCGAGGCTGTTGACAACTTCGCCACAGTGGCAGCGATGAGGAGAACAACAAGGAGCCCCTAGACGTAGGGAAGCAGCGAGACGGAAAGTGGTATCATCGAGCAGGGTGCCTAAGTTCGATGACGGTAGTGCATGAAGCCAGAGACCCGACTCCCACTCCCCCACAGCTAGCAGGCGCGCACGCTCTGCAGGAGTAGTAGATGTTGCAATCAGGTTTTCCTGAACTACTCTGCAGAGCGGCTCATCCCACCGTCTTTGGGATGAAGGGTCGTCGGGTGGATTAGAATTCGGGCAAGTGAGTCTCCAGGTATCTATAGCTTCGGTGAAGCACGGCACATTGAAATTGATCAGTGAGGAAGATAGGATATTCCTGACCAATTTCTCAGTGCCGTGAACCGAGGATATAAAAGCAGGTAAACTAATACTGGAAATTTTGCGGATACCGAGGCCTCCCATACGGATTGGAAGGGTAGCTTGACTCCAAGCTCGGTCGTCCATGGCCACGTATTTGATTTTCTTTGATTTTTCATTTGAAATATTATTATACTGACTGTTATTTGCAGTGTCAGATAATTCGTACTGAATGATGAAAATCAGGTTTTCTTTCCGTGTTGTCATAAAACCCGCCAATCCATATTTTTTTAATAAAATGAACGCATCCTTTATTGTATACCAATAATATCAACTTTGCTCCCTTCAATTAGGGTGCATATTTTGTAAATAATGAATATTGTGACGTTTACTGTATCCTGAAATTGTATTGGCCGACGAACTGTGCCGAAGTGGTATTCGGCTAATTTCGCAATGACGCCGTGTTGCACATAGCGCGTAGGTATATTATTGTGTGGCTAGATTTGCAAGCGTAATAGTTTGTCTGTTTCTGAAGAAAGAAAATATCCTTTCAAGTAGCAAAAAATGGCTGAGACAGAGAATGAAATTACGAAGGAAGAACTTCAAAAGGAAATCGCAGGTTAGTTCTCTATTTTAGGAGCAATTTACCTGAATATTTATGCTATTTTACACTAAAATTCGATGCGCCTAGAGCCCTAGTAAATAAAATGGCTACCAAATGCCGAAATGGAGGCAATTTTAGACTATAGCGTATGTTTTTGTCAAATATCTCTGTTACTACTGTTTATAAACATTATTGATTAATGGTTAAGTAATAAAGTATGTAAACAGAGACTGAATTATGTTTACGCAACATTTATTAGAAGCATATTTCTCTCGTTTTGCCGCTATAATGGTTTATTTTTACACAATCCTGGCGAATTGGTTCATGTATGTTTGTATAGTAAAATGGATGGCGGGCGATGCTGTTTTCAATTAGATAGCTTCTAAATTCATAAGTAAATGAATGTTTTGATTTAATTGTAAATTGGTAAATAATAACAGCGATTGATATACCTAATAATTAATTAATTGTCAAATGAGAAGAGCGGGCCCGGCTGTCATAACTGCGTTTTGTTTCATACGATGCAACATTATCGATCGAATGTTGGTTTGGTTTGCTTGCGTCGCGTTTGGCGCATCTTTATTTATTTTTATTTAGATGCTATGCAACACCATACTATGAAAATATTTTAAGTATTTCGTTTACGGTCTGAAAGTATAAAGTAACTAAAAATGTCTCATTTACACGAAATCAAAAATGTTACTATGCAAAAACAACGCAAAATGTTGCGTCATTATAGTGTTGTAGATCGAATCGAAAATCAATATCGATAGTATTTTTATCATGAAATCAATTTTAAATTAACGTTATTATTCTATTTTTTACCAGAAATCCTCGATAAATCGAGTCTCGAAAGCACTTCCACCAAGAAAGTTATTCAAAAACTGGAGAAGAAGTTAGGTGTTGACTTGACAGAGAAGAAGAAACTGATTGACCAACTAGTGATGGACTATGTCAACAGTTTGGATTCTGACGATGATTCTGTAGAGGAGGAACCGTTAGCAAAGGCTGTTAAGAAGAAGGTGAAGGCGGACGATGATGAGGAAGAAGATGAAGATGAGAATGATGACAGTAATGACAGCGATTGGGGGGTGAGTAGACCTTTTTACATTATTCATACAGTTGACAAAAGAGTATGGTATGCATGCTAAAAAGGCAGTATATCGATCCTGTATTTGTTTCTAAACTCATCCCAAGTTGATGGCAATAGGCTTGCTCAGTGACAAATGAGTCTATACCAGTATTGGTGAAATGTGGGCATACAGCAAATACACCTCAAGCTAACACTTCAGAATATACAGCCATAATAATATGTATATGTTATCAATCAATTAAATTCATGTAGTAACACTTGTTGATAAAGAGTTAGTGACCAAGCGGACTGCATACATACTCTTTTGCCTATTGTACTTACAGCCAAGACATATTGGCATAAAGGTAAATAAAAAAAAAACAAAAATGCAATGTCTTGTAATATTTTGTTTTTATTTTACGAAAGGCACCAAACCACCTTGCCTTGCATTGTGATGATGGCATTACCAGCTTTAGGGCCTTATGGTTATGTCCAACATTACGGTCAACTATGACATTTTGTAACAATTACCATAGAGGGTTTTTTTTACAGTTAACTTTTTTGAGAATATTTTAGATAGCATTAAAAAAAATTCAATTGCGGACTTCTAAGACCGTATCCTTTACTACAGCATATTTATAAAGTTACCGGTTCTAATACTTTGAGTCATACCTTGTGTGATTATAGATTCACAAAAAAGATTTGTAAAACAGTCAATTATTCAAATAAATTTTTTATTGATTACAATTTTAACGACGTCGCGATTACGAAAGCAAGTTCGTTCTAACAGGGCTAAACCCACCAATCTTGCCCGTTAAGTGAACAATTTCAGCGGAATCAATGGTGCAGTGCGACTTAAACGGACTTTTAAATGTTGACAATCCCCTTGAGGTACGTAAATATAACCAAATTATACTCCTTTGTTCCTTTATTTAATCACTCATTAACTCGCATCTTTCTTTCTTTTTTTTATCATTTACACTGCATTAATAATCAATTTTTATATTAGCTTTTACTAACTGCTGCCCTAAAATTTATTCTTGCTTGATTTCGCTAGCCTCTCTTTAGATAGGGGTCTTATTTATAAAAAAAATTAACCATATGATATGAAAATCCGCTGATCAGTATTTAAAGAGCTGTGGTGGCCCAGTGGCCCTGATTTACGAATTGCATACCATGGTTTCAAACCAAGGCAAGCATTATTGTAATTTATTTCATCACTACTGGTTTAAAAACAGTGAAGAAAAACATTGTGAAGATATAACATGTCCTAGAACCAAAAAATTGAAGCCTTGCCAGAACATGGTCTATCCAAGTTTTATTGAATTCTATTTAGTTGTTCAGTGAGAAGTAACAAACACGAACCTTCGGCTTGACAATACTAATATTAGTAAGATGCTATAATCAGTATTTAAACTGAACATATTTTATGGTTAGTTCTAATATAAATAAGGGTGTAGATTTTCCAATTTCCATATTTATTTCCTTCTCATATAGTTAGAACTCATGCTTCGTTTAAATCGGTGACACCTGGTAACAAGCCCCGTTGAGCATTCCGTCATAGATGCTGCGATATGGACATGGTATAGTCATAATCACCATGCTTGGCAAGTAACGGCAACTGTCCTTAGCATATTATAATGATGCCTGTTTCTTTTTCTGTTAACCTTTTGCCTTAACAATATTGTGCCATACCTACACTATAGTCTTTTTTACATAGCATGAGTTGGGTGACAGCAGGACGAAAATGTGCATCTTTAAGATGAGAGAAAAGGATTGATAGCTACATTGTATGAATCTGACAGCTGTCACCGAAACCATCCTATAAAAAATTTAGTATAGCGATGCTCGATGGCAATGAGCTTTTATTCGATAGTTTGGACTTTGACTCGAGACCGACTCGGTCTGTTTATTGCGACTGGCGTTGTCGCGTTCATTCGCGAGTTGTTCCTCAATGGTTTAGAGTTTCGAGAGACTGATTCCTACAATCGAAAACTAGCGGTCGATTCCGTTAACTCGAAACAATCGAATAACATCTCGATTATTTTAGAGAAAGGCGAGTCGATGATTGACTCGATGGTTTATTTTAAAACGACTCCGATTCTTTTGATTGTTAAAAGGATCTTGGGATTGCCCATCGCTACCATACACAACACACTTTCATTGCGAAGTCAACACAACGGTTGTTCGATCGACAATTCGACATTAATCATTAATTTAAATACAGTCACAGGACGGAAATAGATCTACCTACTATCTAAACAGAAGAACTGCTTGAGGAGAGGCAGTCGTGGGATACGGATGTCAGGACAATACCGGAGCTGGAAGGATCTTTCATAAATAAAATACTTTCTTCTTCCGAGCATATTTGTTTAAACTCGCGAACTAAAGGCAACGTTTGAGATCGGTTCCATATCAGCCTTTATTCCTGCTGATCACAAAAAGTCAAGAGTGAATAGGTTAATTTTAGGCAAGCGCGCTCTATCGTCGACCACATCGTCGCTTTCCATCAGGCAGATAGTGGTCAAGCGCGAGCCTATCAACAATAAAAAGGGCTCCTCCTGCGAGCACTCGCCACTGTTATATCGATCTGTATCTCCCCTTGTCTGGCTCTTCAGCCTAGGCCTATTTAGGCAAAGTAAACTTTACCGCCACAGTATTAACGCCTGAATTTCTGCAGCAGTTACAAGTGCAGTAATAAAGGGACGCGAAGGGGTTAAAGAGAACCTGTTGCTAAATTTTCCCTTGTATTTAAATCAAACTTGTTCCACAGTGTTCACTAGTTGTGCGCCGTTTTTTTGAGAGTGAGAAATTATCAAATAACTTATCCCGCTTCGAGTGAGAGACACAATGTCACAATTTTACGGAATAAACCCCCATCCGTGTTCCTACAGTTGCCTTTTGCGATTCAGGGCCAATTATGGTTTCTAACATTTCCACGACCTTAGCGGGCTCCCGTAAATTAAGCTTAAATCTCTTTGAAACGTACGATCAGACGGCGAGTTACACATTGCCCTCTGTCCGCAAGCCCGTTTTTACAGTGCCAAAGAATCCAGGTACCCTGAAATCCGCGAAGACTAGGGTCTCTGTGGTGGCAAGCGAGTGGCCACACCATAATGAGATTTAGATAATTTGCTAGTACAGATCGGCCGTTATAAGTTAGTGAGTCTGCGAATTTTGGCGCTTGAAAACTCGTACAAAAATAAAGGTTTGTTGTTAGTGCTGTTAAAAACTGTTATTGGCATTAATTTTTTTAAAACCTCTATTTTTGTACGAGTTTTCAAACGCTAAAATTCGCAGAGCCTAACTTCAGACTCGCCAACTTATAACGGCCGTACTGTAAGACGTTTTGCTACCCAAATGGTCTATCCATTTGCGGATGAGACGCTCTGCTGTATAGGCGTTTCGGGTAGTTGGAAGTTTTAGGCGCAAATAGCAGTGACATTACTTTGAAATTCAATAAATAAAGAACTAGAATGGTATACGTTTCGTTAGCATTATTTACACAATTTCTAGGAAATGAAAGCGACCACGAAGCACTCAAATGTCATATTTGCATTGTAATCGACCGGCAATCGTTACTTATAGTCAGAAGCCAGTAAATCTGACTCCAGTCTTGCCATGAAGTACCCTGTTACCCCAGTTAATGGGTTGTGGAGGTCTGGTAGGCAGCCGCTCCACGTAAAATACTGGTATTCAGCTAAATCCGGCTTGACTGGAAGCCGGCCCCAATATAGTTAAGGAAAGGGTAGGCAGATGATGAATCGACCGGCTAGCGGCGCGCGTGTAGTTCCGAGCAGAATCATTTATCATTTACCATCAGTGCAAACATGACATCTTACCAATTTACATTTGCTTGAATTTCATATAAAACCTTGCAAAACCTGCTCCGGCGCGGCAGTAGTGATCGATACGTAAATCAGTAGCTACGAAGCGATGCGGCTTTGGCCTACATGCACGCGAAGTCGCCGCTTTTGCCTTTATTTATAAAAAAAAACAAGAATTCGCGCCCAAACATCAAACTACTTCTGTCCGCTTCGCTTCACTCATCGCCACTCCACACCAACGTGCGGTTGGTCACCGAACAAAGTATTGTAGCGACATCTTTAGCGTCACTTAAGAACTACGAAATCCTTCATCGCGCAATTAAAGTTACCCGTGCGATTTTAACAGATACTACAGCCTGATATCGTGACACCAGACAAAACATTAATCTGATCGGAGGCTCCTCTTTTCGAAGGAAGTTTGTAGGACCTCGCTGTTTCACATACCTCTAAATTATCATTTCGATGTGCGCCGCGACGCTTCACCATCGCGATCGCCTACATAGGACATCGCGTAACACTTTACTGCACTCATCTCACACTTACACACAGAACATGTGATATGTTTCCTCCTTCTCTAGACTTGCATTAAAATCATATCTCCATTTTACTTACAGCATTATCACCACGACGGGCATCTCCTTGACGGGTATTCGGACGACGGTTACCGCCCATTGCAGCAAGAATCTACCGTCTCTACATCAGAAACGAGACGCCTCTCCAACCAACCACGTCAAGCTGTGATCTTAAAGAGAGTGGCCCAAACGTCACACGAAGATGACGAAGCCGATATCTTCGGAAAACTAACGGCAAAGAAACTTCGCAAACTTTCCGACGAGAAAAGGGATTACATGATGATACAAATAAACCAGCTGTTTTATGATAAGTGCTACAAGCGTACGGTACCGCCAAAACCTCGCATGGCCGATAAAGGCACCTCAACGCTGCCTTCAGTCCAGTATGAGGCGAAGATCAAGAAAATATACCGCGTTGGCACCATTCCCAAAAATTATCCGGCTGCGGCCCCCGTACCTATAATGCTGGCTAACTTGCCAGTTGTGACATCGACTAATAAGCGTAAGACTTCGGTCCCTATATCTTCTTCTTCTTCTCCATCTAACGTACCTGAACCGGTTGTGCAAGTAGCTGCGACCCCCATGCCGACTGTAGCACCCACCACGGAGGCCGCTTCGCAACAAACTTCAACTCCTGGTTACAAATGCGGTCTCATGTAACCGTTTTACTTTTACAAGAAAATCGTTATTTTCGTTAAAATTTGGCTGTACTTGTAAAAACGATCCTACTTGTTGGCTGTACTTGTAAAAACGATCCTACTTGTTGGCTGTACTTGTAAAAACGATTCTACTTGTTTGCTGTACTTGTAAAAACGATTCTACAGTCTGATCTTGTGGCCAAAATTAACAAAAATTACTACTTAAAAGATCACAGCAAATATGAATTTGAAAATTCTGTCAGATAAAATTATTCTGCTCAGGGTTAGACCTTTTGGCAGTCTTTTTTTACTTTAGAGCTTCAAAACGCTCAATTTAAGTTTTATATGTCAATGTTTTGACAGCAAAAATTATGAATTATTATGAGAAAGCGAAGTATTAAAAATTAGCTTTAAGAAAAATAAATGTGATGTTTTTGGTTCCCATCTGCTTTAAAAAAAAGTGTTACTTCTAAAAGAAGACTTTGATTTTATTTATTAGTTTTTAAGTTTGGCATACAGGTATAAAGTCTATTTTACTTGAAAAAGAATACTCATGATGTGTTTTAAACAAAATAAACTGAAATTTGCTTTTACAAGAGATTATAAATTATACTATGTATTTTATAGGTTAGTTTTTTTGTGTGCTAAAAGACACTTTTTGTCATAATCGATGTGTATTTTTTTTGTTTTATTTTATTGAGTCGTAATATGTAAACTAAGTAACAGACAGGTACTGTTTACTGTATATGTGTGTAAGGTTAGTATTTTTCTGATTTGTGAAAGAAAAGAAATATTTTTATACATATATGTGTATCTGTGTGTGATTATAAGTCTAGTCTTGATTCGTCGACGCCCAAATCAAACCCTTAGGCTGAGGCTACATTAGACCGCGACACGATTGGCGATTCATGAGCGATTAAAACAAATAATGGAAATTCATGATTACGGCTACACTGTACGGCAAATTTTACTAGTGAAATTTGATTCGCTCTTCCAGTCGCATCGCAAATCGCTGGCAACTGTAGCCTCAGCCTTAGATTTAGAATGCTGAATTTTTGCACAGAAAATCCTTTTACGATGTATACAAAGAATACGAAAGGGTTTTTGCAAAATTCGCCTCCTAAGGGGATGATTCGGGGGTCCAAAATTTATAATATCATATATATTTATAGCTAGAAGTTATTATGAGATAAATCGTATATATTAAATTCAACTTGTAACAAAATTGTATTTGAAACTTATAGTATTGTTCCGAAATATTGGCTGTGCTAATCGGAGCTTAAAATCAAGTACATGTCGACGTCCCCGGGTAATAAGTCGATAATCGCAACAGTTTGTTTTTCGATTAGCGACTTCTTCAGGAAGGGGTCGTTAAGGTTGGCGCAACACGTTTTTTCCATTCACTCTGTCCTGTCATTAATCACTTCTAGTCTATCACTAACTCCCTTTTCTTTCATATCACTCGTCACACAAAAAGACTCTCTCTCCCTCTCCATGTAAACTCAGAACTCTTTTAGTACTCGTAATATGCGTTTCATCCCTCCTCTTCACATGACCATACCAAGACAAACGATTTCCTTTGAACTTTTCGGTCACTGGTGCCACTTTCAAACTTCCTCTAATATACTCATTTCTCACTTTATCCAATCTCCACACATCCATCGATTACTTATTTTCCTATAATAAAGTCGAAAAACTAATTCTTGCGACTGCCGACTTTGCCCGAGGACGTCGATGTATGTATACCCAGAACTCGTTTTGAATTAAAATGCTTTCAACAAGTAAATCATTGTTGGGCTAACGATTGAGAAAATTCGTTTTAAAAAAAAGACGACTTCGATCAATCATTGGCATATAATATGTAACTCTAGAATCGAACAGATCTCATACTTCTCTGGCTATGAAAGTAAATATTTAATATATAAGCTAATATATATAAGCATTTTTCCGTTGGCTATGAAAGTAAATATTTAATATATAAGCTAATATATATAAGCATTTTTCCGTAGTTTTTTTCCGCCTACTATATAAACATTGGCTCACTGTGTGATCTCTTTTGGTATACTCCAAAACGTAGCTTTATTTTTTATTTATTTTTATGTGTGTGTCATGTAGCTTTTAAGGCATATGAATTAACTGCTAACCTATTTTAATTGATGTTTAGCAAACATACACAGAATACTTATCAATATTGGTCACATCCATTCATGTTTAGCGGGCATACTATTTATTCACAAGAAAAAAAAAATAGTAGGTATTCTCATTCGAAAAAAAAAATATTACATAGAATCTCTGTCTGTTGTAGTAAAAAAAATATATAAAAAAATCCCGACTGACCAATAACAAGTAAAAAGTTCTAAACCAGTCACTTGCAGTCCTCGTTCTGGGAGGTTGGGTAAAAAGAAATGTCTGTTTTAAAAATATCCCCTATTTTACGGCCCAAAAGTTCATTATGATGTCTGTTGTTGTAGTATAAAGAAACCCGACTGACTAAAAGAAATAAAAAGTTCCAAACCAGTCAGTCCTCGTTTTGGGAAGGTCGGGTAAAAATAAATGTCATTAAAAATATCCGAGCAAAAGAAAATTTCATAAATTATTTTTTTCGATTGGGCCTATTATCCTTTAGTCATAGTTTAGTAACAAAAAAAAATGCAAATCCCTTTGCAAAACTTTTCTGTGGTATTTATATTATAACCTTCTTATTGTAAAAAGATTAGGAAAAAAAATCAAAAAGTCTAAGATGTTAGTTTGTAAGTATTTATTTTAGTGTAAAACTATACGAACGGCTGTGTCCGTCATTTCGACGCTGTGTGTGAACGAATTGAATAAAGGTGTTTAGTTATAACTTTGTGATTTTATTGGTAACCTGGTTTATTTGTTTATGTTTTGTGGTTCGGTAGGCAGTTCCTCCATCTTATAATAAGGGTCACACAGACACGCGACGTGACGCGACGATGCAGGAAGAGGACAGTGATTCCGCGCTGCGCCGCGAGACGCATCGCAAGGTTGCGAGGCGCATAGTAAAATCGTTGGCAATACGACGGTCGTGAATGTAAAAACGTTCCGCTGCGCAGCGAGATACCGCGCGGCGTCACGAGGCGCAGCGCTGCATGAAGCAACGTATTCTAAATTCTCACAATGAAATGTGTATCTTTTCGTGTAGTAAATAAAGTTCTATTTTGAGTCACTCTATTAAAAATGTGCATGCAGCATCGCGTCGCGTCGATGTGAGCTGACCCTAAGCCTTTTGTGTCCCACTGCAGGGCAAAGGCCTCCCGTCCAGTCTTCCACTCTTTTCTGGCTAATCCTTTATGGAAAGAAGGAGACTAAATCATTACACCGGCTCCGGCTGCACTGTTCGGGATCCAGTCAGTCGTTAGCCTTCGCCCAATTTTGTTGCGCCATACGGCAATGTGGCCTGCCCACGGAGTAAATAATAATAATATTCCACAACTTTCACACAACGCCATCTAGTCCCAAATATAAAGAGGAGATGCTGTAATAACATTTCCCTAAGAAACAATGCGTGACACTTTGCGGGGTGAGGGGGCGTTAGACTCCGCCCATTTCTTTATTTGCCATCTACCAGTCAATAGCAAAGCTACTCGCTCTTTCTGTTGATTTTATTTCATAGTTACGCGTACGTAACTATCTCACACTAGATGTCACTAAGCGTAGGATGCAACAGGGTCATACTCCGAATTACCAGGGAGTTCTGTGTCTTTTTTAAATAATTTTGCGATCCACCATCCTGATACGTTCATCAACCATCTTGATACGTTCTTTTGACCACCATTTACATGATGAATCCATAAGGGTTCCGTTTTTTGCATCGGAACCCTAGAAACAGAGTAATTCCACTTTGCCCCACCAAGCCCGCCACCCTGGTGTGGCAAAGTGGACTGCCTAAAATTTTGCAGTGGAATATGCCCCACTATTCTGATTTGATGGGGCGGATAACACTAGCATAAACACTTTGTGGATTCTGCCCCACTAGGGTTGGCACCTCAGGATTTGTGTATGAAGGTTAACATGTATTTTTACATTTGTTTGTAAAAAAAAAAAATGTATACCTATATCTGTAAGTAAAACGTTATTAGTGCTGGAAGCTTAGATTTAATACGTAGCGAAGTGGTTTAAATAAAAGTAAAAAATAAATAAATAATAAAATTTTACTAACTAAGATAAATCTTGATAATCACAAATTAAACAATGATTTGTTCTTATGATATGTTCTTAAAACGAAACATATTTACTACATAACTATTCAAAATCACAGATTCTTCATCATTTGGTATACCTTTTACAAATAAAATCTTACTAACTAAGATAAATCTTGATTAATTTATCTTAGTTAGTAAAATTTTATTTGTAAAAGGTAATTAATCTGTGATTTATAAACCGATTCCTTCCAGAAATAAATAGTACATTAAAATTATTTATTTATTTTTTACTTTTATTTAAACCACTTCGCTACGTATTAAATCTAAGCTTCCAGCACTAATAACGTTTTACTTACAGATATAGGTATACATTTATTTTTTTTACAAACAAATGTAAAAATACATGTTAACCTTCATACACAAATCCTGAGGTGCCAACCCTAGTGGGGCAGAATCCACAAAGTGTTTATGCTAGTGTTATCCGCCCCATCAAATCAGAATAGTGGGGCATATTCCACTGCAAAATTTTAGGCAGTCCACTTTGCCACACCAGGGTGGCGGGCTTGGTGGGGCAAAGTGGAATTACTCTAGAAACAGACTATAGTGCTGCGTGATACGTGCTGATACAGTCCCCGGCACGTAAGTTGGCAAGAACCGATCGTTGCGCAGAAATCGTTTTTTAGATCTATTTGGTGGTCAAGCGGGACGCGGAGTATGAAGTAGCGCCGATCCGTCGCGCGATTGGTGCAGTATTATTAATAGTAGTCTATGATTGGTGCGTTAGTCTACTTTTGCCCCCGCATTACTTTACGCGAACGGGACGTCCCGTTCGCTCATTCGCTTTTTTGTGCACCATGCACGAATTCACCCCAACTACGTCAAAATCTTGCCAAGTTACGTGTCGGGTACTGTACGTGGTGACAGCTCGATAGGTCCTAAATTTTTGCTTCTAGGACAAGATGGTCTCCTCATAATGCTTTTCTTCATCATTTTGGGAGTTTTAAGTAACAAAATATCTTTATTTTGTTTCCAGTCTTCCAAAAAGAAGAAGGGTGAGGACAAGAAAAAGAAAGCAGCACCTAAATCTAAGAAAGATAAAACAAAGAAGGTAGGGATACCTATTATAAGAATTTAGCAAAACACATATCTTCTTCTTCAGACTTTGTCCCAGTGCTGGGCAAAATTTAGTTTGATGATTGACGACTAGTGATTAAAATGTTCAATTATGACATTCATAACTTATGACTAACAACTAAAATATTCAATCATTAGTCATGATTGATAATATCCTATTGATTAGTTTTAAAATTTAGTTCTAATTTTATATTAATTAACATCCATATCTAAAATCCAAATACGAAACAAGAAGATATCGTTGATGTTAAAACTTTCAAATGATTGCCGTGATCGTTTTTAATAATTTATCATTATCGTAACTAATGATTGATTGAATTATTTAGTCTCGATTATGATTACATTTTTTAAATCAATTATAACTAAATCAATCATGATTGAATTAGCCATGATAGTTGATTGACACAACACTGCTTACTCCCCTTTCGTCCGATCGCCATCTTAAACCAGCACACTAATCATTATTTTACTAATCCACAGGGCGGCGTAACAAAGAGAAAGGGTAAAGGCAGCGGCTACACAAAGGCGTGCAAACTATCTCCTGAACTAGCAGAGCTCATGGGAGAAAGCGAGCTGCCAAGACACGAGGTGGTGAAGAGAGTATGGGCCATCATCAAGGAAAAACAACTCTTCGACCCCAAGAACAGACAGTACGCTATATGTGACAAGGCACTATTCAAGGTCATTGGCGAGGAGAGCTTCCATACCTTCAGCATGATGAGGTACCTGAAGAATCATTTCTTGGATTAAGCTAGGAAGTAAGGATTTTGATCTAAGTCAGGAATTTGTGATTTTTTCGCATTTTTTTTTGTATTTAGCACTCGTTTTCTGGATTGAGGATTTGTTATGAACTCGTGAATGTTAAGGGGGCTCTAGTCGACCGTTCGAACGTTTTTATTGGAGATGTTATAATGATATTTGCGGTCAAGCGCGAACCTAGTTTTTGTTTTCGTGGAGAACCTTCAAAAGGCGCCTGAACTTTTGGGGAAAAGACCAGCGAGTGTGTCAAGCGCGATCCTAACATCAATAAAAAAAACTGCAATTGCCAAAACAAAAACATGACAAGCCTATAACTTCAAATACTCAATTCAGAAACAGTGTTAGAATTTTTGTTCTTATATGAGCTATAAATTGTAAGAAATATGAATTCAGTCCGCTTTGTGATTAGGACGAAATGTTTTGTTTATAAAAACAGCCATGTTCGTTTATTTTTAAGAAAAATTTAGTTTGTAGGTTTTTGTCCTAATAATAAGTAATAAAGTATATTATTTTATTTATAAATGATGATTATTATAAAATCATTTTAGGCATATAGATTTCATTGCCTATTTATTATTTTTTCGTATTAGTCGTTATGTTTAAGTTTCAGTATTCGTGATCTGTAAAAAAAACAAGCATACTTGAATTTGTTATTTTAGATATTATTTAACAATGACTTAAAAAATCACTGCACTACACTAGGAATTACTCCCATGTCGTGGGTGCATTTACAAACATGTAAACTCACATACACAAGACACCCAGACCCGGATAAACTATCATCTCAGCCGAAAGACGTCCACTGCTGGACATAGGCCGCCCCCAAGCGTCGCCACAGCGATCCGTCCTGTGCGTCTCGCATCCACCGGATTCCCGCGACCCTCGCCAGGTCGTCAGTCCACCTTGTGAGAGGCCTACCAACGCTGCGTCTTCCGGTACGTGACCGCCACTCTAGAACCTTTCGTCGGAAAGACTATAGGCCATAATTATTATTTTTCCGTGTGGGAATCGAACCCACGATCCGCGGAACACCAATCAATCGCGCAACCTCTGCACCAACCGTGCCGTTATAATAATGACAATCAATGTTTATTTTTAGGTTGTTTTTAAAATGGCTTTGTGTATTAAAAAAGCTCAAAATTGTTTTTTGAATTTTTTGATGTCTGACATAATAGTTTATTATTCCAAAATTTGATAATCGATAATGTCTTCTCTTTCGAGCTAGAACGCTCAAAAATTAATTAGATTTGATCTAATTTTTAATGACTGCATTATACAATGCATTTTTGTTTCTTTTTCTTATTATTAAGGGATTAGCTTACTTCTAGGCAAGCGTGCTCCATCGTCGACCACATCATCGCTTACCATCAGGTGAGATAGTGGTCAAACGCGAGCCTATCAATAATAAAAAAAATTACGCCTGTCCAAATCTACATGGATAAATAAGTCAAATTAATAATTATAGTTTTTGAATTTGTATGCAAAAACTAGACGGTATTTTCTTCAAAAATTTTTAAATAAATAATATTTAGGTATTATTAAAGTCTACTCATGTAGATTTGGACATTAATCAATTTAATTCATCTCATACTGATGACTGGAAATTCATTGGCAGTATTTCAGGGAGTGAAATATTGTATGTAAATAACCATCTTTGAGTAATTTTATTGATCTCTAAAATTAATTCGGGGGAAAAATCAGAATGAATGAATAAAACATGTATGTACTGAACTGTTAACTATTGTTCGACCGATTCATCCTAAAGGTGGGTATAGACTACAACATTTTCTGGAGCATTGCTGTGTAATGTAACGTTCTAACGAATGGTACAATACAGGCAAAAGCTCAGTCTCCAAAGCATTTCCATGTAATGTAACGTTCCTGCGAATGCTCGGCGTTATGTTACGTTCACAGCGAGTGTGCATTTACCAACATTTCGTTGTACCTTGCGTTCCTTTTTCATTCTTTCGTTCGATGAAATGTTACACATACGCTCGACGAAATGTTACACCAATATGCTCGTTGGTTTGTAACAAAGAGGCGAGCGTGCTCAACGTTTAGTTAGTCAAAGGATAATATACTAGAACATATCATAGAGCGGCTCGTTGTTCTGTTACAAGTAAATGTTGTAGTCTATACTCACCTTGAAATTATGTTCAAGATTTCTGTGACCCAAACATGGACGCGTAAGGTTCATACTTAAATAAAATTGAGTATGAACTCACTTGTGAAGTTGTGACATAATAATTATGGATTTTAATTTTGTATGAAATGGCTATTGTGAAGATCTCATTTTTTAAATTTATTAATATTTACTTATTTATTAAATACTTTATACACCCAAAAGTACAGAAGCAGACTTCTTGTTTTAGGCATTTTCTAACGGTCAACCTTTGTGCGAGTAATAATAAAAGGAATAACGGCTCGCATTGTCAGGAGGTTCCTTTCCCTGAAGCCCTGACTACCGGTAGCTTGGACCCTGTTCCCGATACCGGTGGGCTACTATTTTTTATATTTTTAAATGTTTCTATTTTGTATGTTTTTGTAAAAATATTTAAAAATGTAAAGAATGTGTATTTAAGATGAATAAAGGAATAATAATATAAGGAAGGAAAATACAAAAAAAGACACACAAAAAACACAGTAAATACAATCATATATAAATGTACTCAAATTATTTTTTTAGCGTTATCGGTAATGTTCCCACTGCTGGGACTCAGGCCTCCTCTTTAAGAAGAGGGAATGGGACATAATCCACCGCGCGAGCTCAGTGCGGATTGGTGGATGTCACATGTCTTCGAATTTTTGGTTCTAGGACATGCCGGTTTCCTCACGATGTTTTCCTTCACCGTTTTGAGAGCAGTTGTGATGAAATAAATTACACAAAGTAATGCGCCTAGCTGAGTTTGAACCCGCGACCTACAATACGTAAGTCGGGGTCGTTACCACTGGGCCACCACTGCTACTCAAATTAATAAACATTAACAATATGATGGATGCTCTCAGCTACATACAATTTACATAAATTAAAGTTTCAACACAACAGATAAAATTAAAAGCATTTAAGTCACCTTACAAAGTTACAAAAGATTGTCAATGTTTTACAACCTAGTATGTGACGCACACATGGGCCACGCCTGATTTGTACGTAGAATGACGCGCGACGTCGCGTGGCGTGGATCTAATGTAGCTCTACAAGTGTAGTTGCCATATAAAATGTATGGAGACCGACGCGCCCAGATCTGCGTACGTGGCCCACGTATGCGCAATGTAATTTTACCTTTAGGGTATGTAATTAAGACTATTTTAAAAAGCGATTGATGTTGAATGTTTTAAATGGAGTGAGAAAAATTCTACAAAAAAAAAATAGTTTTTTAAGCAACTCTATTCCGCTATATGTTTATATTTAAGAGGCATTTTATCCACATCGTAGTTCAGTCAATATTTTACTCATTCAGATTGTAATTCATGTGCGATAATTTATTTATTTATTTAAACTTCATATGCAGTGGTGGTACAATAATGATTCTTATTTGAATAAAAGTTGGTCAATATCACACTAATCTGGAATAAATAAACAGAGAAACCGACTGACTGATATACCAACACACAGCCGAAAATACTGGGACTAGGAACGTGACATTTTGCAATAATTCCAAATTTTGTATGGAAAATCAACTATCACGCGGGCGAAACAGCTGGCAAAAGCTAGTCTAGTATAAATAAGTTTAATTATTGCACGTGAAAACTAAAATAGGATAAATACTTGCCAATCATATATTTTCAAAGTAGAGCATTTAATCTACATTACCTTATAATAAACATATCGAAAGTAATTCCTTTTTAAATAAATAGCATTCAATGGTTTAGACTAAATGTTCAGATCAGAAACTCGCCCGTAGTGTAGTATTTAAGTGAAAATACATGAAACTAAAGCTGTAAAATAAAAGGCCCGTTTTGACATTTCGATACCAGAAATATGAATTAACGTAAGGGACATTTACTAAAACTGTAAAAGTGTCCCTTACGACTATTGACGTAAGGACAGTTTTACCCATAACGTAAAAATGTCCCTTACGTTAAATCATATTTCTGGTATCGATTAGTCATAAAGTAAGCGAAAAAAGAATGCTCGCAATACAACGTTGATACGACAGAGGGGCTTTCCTTAAGGCCAGGCGCGCACTAGCGGCCACAGGTGCGCGCGCTCTATGGCGGTTACATACTAATGTATGTATCTCGATGGCCGCTGGCCTCTGGCCGCTAGTGCGCGCCTGGCCTATAACGTGTGGTTGTACTCATCAATGTTGAAAAAGTTGTTCAAATGTTTTAAGGAAAGCCCCCTGTCGTATGAACGTTGTATAATTCATCATAATTATTATTAAACGCGCCTAAAAAAGTATGTATGTTTTTTAAAACACTGTTTAATTATTATTTTATTGTTTCTTTCAGTTTCTTTCCAAGTTAAATTTTAAGGCCTTTCTCAAAAGTCAAAACGAGCCTTTTATTTTTTGACAACTTTAACCCTATCATTGCTCATACTACAATCATTTTACTTCAAGAAACTTACCGATTACACTTGCTAAAATCATGATAGTATTATATTTAATTGTCCTACACTCTGTAGCAGCTTTGTCTCTTGACAGCCCTTTAGCGTAAGTTCTTATTGTAAATACAGTCAGCTAGAGCTGCCTTGACGATCAACTGGAGAAGTAGGAAGAATAAGTCACGTTAGATTTAAAAGTCAGCATACCGAGTTTCCTCCGTGCCTCGGAAAGCACGTTAAGCCGTAGGTCCCGGCTGTCATTTGTAGATCTTTAGCAGTCGTTACGTGTAACGTTGTAATTATTGTTTTATAGGTTTTATAATAAAATGAGTAGCGGTATTTGGCTTGACATTTTAATAATGGGTAATGGAGATCTGGTTATTCTGCTGTATAGCCGTTGGTTGGGTGAACCTACAATATCATTTCTTGGTGTGTTTCTCCAGTTTAATAAAGCTAGTTGAACATCGGACTTGTCAATACTACGTTTTTCAATAATCCTTTAAAATAGCTCGATTCTTCTTTAAAGTTAAAATAGTGTTGTAGTACTATGGGAAGTTCACAGACTTTTTCTGGGAATCCTTTTATTGTCTGAATTAGTAACTGTAAATGAGGATCATCTTTGGTAGCTGTAATTAACTCCTCTTTTGCGTTAAGTGACATAGGTAGTATTACTTCAACTTTCAAATTTTCTTCTTGTTCCTGTTTCAGATTAGATGCATCGCAGTCTCGACTAAGAAAGTCTGCTAAGGGTATTTCTGTGCCTTTTTTAAATATGACTTTTGGTGCGTATGGTGCAAGATTAAATATTATGTGTTGCAATCTCGCTGGAGCAGTTTGTATGTTTTGCTTGAAGATTGTCTCAAGTGGCTTATGGTCTGATTCCACTGTCAGTTCTTTTCCATACACATAGTCGTGAAACTTCTTACATCCAAACTGTATAGCGAGTGCTTCTTTTTCAATTTGTAGATAATTCTCTTCAGACTTGGTCAATGCTCTTGCTCCATAGGCTACTGGTTGTCCTTCTTGAAGAAGTACAGCGCCAAGATTTTTTGAACTTGCGTCAACACTTAATGTTACAGGTTTGTTGACATCATATAGTCTCAGTACTGGAGGATTTTGAAGAGCTTGTTTTATTTTGTTCAAAGCTTCTTCGTGATGATTTCCCATATAAAGGTTGTATTCTTGTGTAACAAATCTTTCAGTGGATTTGTTAGATCAGACATTTTTGGAATAAATTTGTTTAGGTATGTGATCATTCCTAGTAGTCTCTGTAGCTCTTTTTTGTTCTTTGGTGTCTTAATTGCCTGTATAGCTTCTACTTTTTCTGGATCTGCTTCTAGTCTGTGAGCTGAAACAATGTGCCCCAAGAATTTTATTCTTTCCGATTCAAAAATGCATTTATTTTTATTAAATTTGAAGCTCTCTTTAGTGTTTCTATGACGTCGCTAACGGTTTGTTTTAGTTCTTCTCTACATCTTGCATATATAAAAATGTCATCAATTGATACTCTTACATTTTTAAATTTACTGAGCAAATTTGGTAAAATTGATACTCCAAACGGAAGTCTCTTGAAAGAATATCTTCCCCATGGGGTAGCAATAGTTAATATTTTTTGTGTTCTTTCTGAAAGTTTAATTTGCCAGAATCCTTTTGTGAAATCTAATAATGCAAATAATTTAGAACCTTTAATATCAGCTGAAATTTCCTTGCTGAAAATAGTAGTAAGTGGAAAATGACGTCTCAGTATGTTTTTATTTACATCTGATGGATCTATACAGATTCTAATTTTACCTTTTTGTCTTACAATGACCATAGGACTTACCGCAGGGGTAGGCTGTGTTTCTGGTTTTAGGACGTCTAATTTCACCATTCTGTCTAGTTCTTGTTTCACCTCATCTCTTATAGCATGTGGAATTCTTCTCGATGGTTTAATTTCAAATTTTGGGTTCTCAATTAGGTTAATATCATACTCATATATCATATCTTTATAACAACCTAAACCTTCAAAGATGTCATCTTTACTTTCACTTTCTTTCAGTGTTTTCACCCTTGCAATAAGTTCTAACTTTTCACAGGTATCAAGTCCTAGGATCGGTGTAACCTTTTCTTCAACAACTTTGAATATAATGTTGTTTTCTTCATTTTTTATTTTGCAAAGTAACTCTGCTTCGCCTAGAACTGCCATTTTATCTTCTTGGTTGGCTTGGTTTTACAATTGACTTTGTTTTGTTTATTAAATGTCTCGGTAACACATTGCATTGTGCTCCTGTATCTAGTTTGGCAATGAATTTCACCTTACCAACTTGTATTTTTTCTGTCCAGTCTTTCTTTTGTCCAGCACTTATTGCCGTTATGTATACCTCGTCTTCAGAACTATTTGAGTTTTCTTCTACTGTATTCACTCTATTTTTCTGTTTGGGATGTTTCTTCTTAGTGCGGTACATATTGGCAAAATGACCGTTTATATTGCACTTGGTACACGGTTTGTGAAATGCTGGACATTCTCTGCATTTATGGTTTGTACCACATCTCTTGCAGTCATAATATTCATTTTGTTTATTTTTGATACCTTTATTTCTCACTGCTAATACTTTATCTGCTTTATTTTTACCTTCAAACTCGTCTAGTTGTTTGGAAGCTTGTTCACTTGTTTTACAGATTGTTATAGCTTTGGTCAAGTCTAGTTTATCTTCTGTTAACAATTTCTCTCTTACTTGATTCGATTGAATTCCAAATACTATCTTGTCTTTTATCATTTCGTCGAGTAAATTGTCAAATTCGCATTTTCTTGCCTGAGTTTTTATTCTGGTTAAAAATTCGTTAAATTGTTCTTGTTCATATTCGTTTTGTAAAATTTGGAAAAATTTATATCTTTCAAACGATATATTTGTTTTTGATGCGAAGTACTCTTTAAACTTGTCTTTGATGATTTGCAAATTATTTTTGTTTTCGTCGCTAAGGTTAAAACTGTTGTATATTTCGATCGCGTCTGAGTCTATCACTGCCATAAATGTTGCTGCCTGGACTTCGGCTGGCTTTTTATCTAGTTGAACAGCGATTGCATACCACTCAAACTGTTGTAACCACTTTTTCCAGCACGTGGATTTGTCCGAGTCAATTTGGAGGTTAGCTGGCGGCTTTATTCCGGATACTGCGTTGTTCGTAGCCATTTTACTACTTTCTCCCCTGTTTTCTTTTATTTTACACGTTTTCTCATAATTTTGACACCATGTAACGTTGTAATTATTGACGTTAACGTAACGTTGTAATTAATACATTACGGATAGTCAGAAGCCAGTAAAACTGACTCCAGTCTTGCCATAAAGTACCGTGTTACCCCAGTTAATAGGTTGTGGAGGCCTGATAGGCAGCCGCTCCTCGTAAAATACTGGTATTCAGTTAAATCCGGCTTGACTGGAAGCCGACCCCAATATAGTTGGGAAAAGGCTAGACAGATGATGAATATTTGAAAGCCTAAAGTCTGCTTTTTTTAAAATCTCTGAGACTAAAATGCGATATCGACGAAATCTTTCCTGTCATCTGTCATATCCTTTATATTATTCCTTATCCAGTGGTGTTTATCCCACTTCCTGGAAAGAAGCCTAAATCATCCCGCTCCCAAAAAAGCGTAATCCTGTTTCCTTCTCTGAAATATGAATAACTAGCTGTGCCCGCGACTTCGTCCGCGTGGAATAGTCATTTTGGGCATCATTTATTTTGGCGAACAACCTCCTCACCTTTATAAATTATAGCTGTTACCCACGACTTTGTCCGCGTCATTTTCTGTTTTTATTTTAGACAATTTAGTTTTTAAGTTTTTAAAAGAACATATTTATTTTAAAGTACTTCTGTGTAAATTATATTTTTAGTTTATTTTCTAGTGGCAGAAGAACATATTGGTTTTCTCCACAACCTGATCTTGACAACGCGACATACAGTTGGCCGTGTGAAAAACAGTCTTGACGTAAATCAATTCGTACGCGTTTAAATGTTTTCCCCTGTGATTTATTAATTGTAACGGCGAAAAATATAGTGACGAAAAAAGAACGTAGGAAATGAAAACTTATCCAAACCGTAACTCGTAATCAAGAAAAAAACAAACTTAAGGTAAATAATTAGGAAACTAATTATTTTTACCTGTATTTGGTACCTACTTACGCAAATCGGATAAAATATATTTATATCAAAAGAATAACCGTAAAACGATAACTGTATGCTTGAACTAAAACCTAACCTAATAAGAATATTTATGTAGATAACACCTTTTGTATTATATTATATACATCAAAACTTAAAAAAGTGTTAATAAATGTGAAATTATTAGAAACAAAATATTATCCTTAAAACAAAATGAAATAGTATAATCCCCAACCGGTCCTGTCGAGACACAATAGTAAAACGATAACAGCGCGGTCTCATAGGACCGGTTGGGGATTCAAACATTAAAAAGTATTATTATATTACACGATGATATTATATCGCAAGCCGCGTGGCATGGTACCTCGTATAGCTACACCCCCCTCTCCGCGTCGCTGGCAAGCCACGCCTCTCCTCCTTGCAGAGTCATGCGGCGCGGGTGAATTTTATATCGGTGTCATTTTAAAATTGTAATATCTTCTAAGATGTTCATTAAAATTTAGTGATGTCAAAGACAATTTTGTTCACAATTAAATTAAACACATTTATTTGGATACAGATATTATTACGTTGATACAACTCTTAACAAATAATGCATTAATTTCGACCAAATTTTATTACCATAAAAACGGTTCTAGTGAGTTAATCTTAAAAGATAGACATATACTGTCGTAGACATTTTTTTAGATCAATTCAAGAGGAATCATTCTTTCATACATATATTTTTGGTATCTTCAACCGTTTTCGCAGCGCACGCACAGAAGCCCTCAAGGATGAATAATTTTCCCCGTTATTTTTTCTCATTTTCCATTATTTCTTCGCTCCTAATAGTTGCAGCGTGATGTTATATAGCCTAAAGCCTTCCTCGATAAATGGTCTATTCAACACAAAAATAATTTTTCAATTCGAACCAGTAGTTTCTGAGATTAGCGCGTTCAAACAAACAAACAAACTCTTCAGCTTTATAATATTAGTATAGATTTAACGATCTTATCAAGTCAAGACCTTTCCAAAAACAGAACTGGAAAGACACCCTTAAAGATAGACTGAATCCTACCAAACCTTTTTATTAAGTTAGAATAACGAATAATCAAACAATTAAACGATAGTATTAAGTCAGGACCATTTTAAAGACAGAACTACAAACGCACCTAAAATTTTACAAAAGAAACCGTTATTCGGAGACATGGGCGAAGGTCATTTTTTCAAGGAACATCTTAACGCTGCCCGCCCACGACAGACATTTTGTAGGTCCGATAATCGTCACAAATTATAATCCTATAGTATATTCTGACCGATTTTTCGTAGGCCGTGTGCGTTGCACTATATCAGTGTGTTCTATGTTTTACCTATAAAAAATCGTTCACCACTTGTCGGTTGTGCTAACGGGCGGGCAGCGAAACACCGCGATTCAGAAAAATGACGTCACACGCCAACGCCATCTATCGAATATCTATGTTCAATAAGTTATTGCACGCAGTTGTTCTCTATGTTTGATAGATGGCGCTGTTTTAAAATTTTACTTCGAAAAGACTTATAATTTTATAGCTGAACCCCGCGGTTTCACCCGCATTTTTGGTTACTGCTCCGCTCCTATTAGTCTTCGCGTGATGTTATATAGCCTATAACCTTCCTGAATAAATGGGCTATCTAACAGTAAAAGAATTTTTCAGATCGGACCAGTAGATCCTGAGATTAGCGCGTTCAAACAAACAAACAAACTCTTCAGCTTTATAATATTAGTATAGATGAGGGTATTCAGGAACTTCGAATAATGACGGTTACCAGATTCAGGAAAATTCATACTACCCGTTAGCAACAAAGAAAAAAAAAGTTTATTCCAGCGTGCACAATTTACTTTTTGCAAAAATATCTAAATCCCTTTCAGAAAGTGCAAGTTAAATTTTAGAAATCGACTCTATTGTCATCTACACAAAGTAGATATTAGAAACAGTTTTTACAGTTGATCGACAAGACAGCCTTATTTCTTATACTATAAGTGTTTCGCAGGAGTATTGAGGCTCTCCTCTCAGTGCGGCAGGAGTCTGTGTGTCGAATTATTACTAGACTGAGCTTGTGTCTCTTGGAGATGGATGACTTTAATAAATATTGTGGAAATGTCCACTGGTGTGTTATTTCTTACCTTAATTTACCTTTGTATTTTGGATTTTAACCGCTTACCTCGGATTGGTTTGACGAGTATTTTCTTGTCCCATTCGCCAGGGGTTCTAATAACTCTTCAAATCCCATTAGTGATATAAGAGCTGATGAAATGCGCGTATTTGGTCGTGGATATGCGACTCTGGCGGAATAAATTTCAGAGACGCCAACATATTTTACCCGTCCTATAAATAAAATCAGTAAAATGCTGATAACAATAAACATGTAACTTTAATTCCAGCGTTCACGATTTAGTTTTCAAACATGCAAACAAATAAATGTGTTTTTGCAAAAATCCACCTTTCAAGAAGTGCAAGTTAGAAATCGACTTTATTGACATCAACACAAAGTAGATATTAGTTAAACAGCTTCTACAGTTGATCGACAAGACAGCCCTATTAAGTGTTTGGCAGGAGTATTGAGGCTCTCCTGTCAGTGCGGCAGGAGTCTGTCTGTCGAATCATTACTAGACTGAGCTTGTGTCTCTTGGAGATGGATGACTTGAATAAATATTGTGAAAATGACTACTGGTGTGTTATTTCTTACCTAACCTATCACATACCCACAAAACGAGATACAATAGTAAAACAATAACACCGCGGTCTCATAGGACCGGTCGGGGATTCATGAACTAATTTACCTTTGTAGTTTTCATTACTGCTTACGTCGGATTGGTCTGAGGAGTATTTTCGTGTCCTATTCGCCAGGGTCGTGCGTTTGAGACTAGGCACTCCATCTTGTTAAACTTTCCAATCGCCATTTGGTGATACAAGAGCTGAAATGGAGTATTTGGTCGTGGATATGCGACTCTGGCGGAATAAATTTCAGAGAGGCCAACATATTTTATCCCTCCTATAAACAAAAACAGTGAAATGCCGATAACAATACATAATTATGTAACTTTATTCCAGCGTTCGCGTAGTTTTCAAACATTCAAACAAATGTGTTTTTGCAAAAATCCACCTTTCAGGAAGTACAAGTTAGAAATCGACTTTATTGTCATTAGCACAAAGAAGTTATTCGTTAAGCAGCTTCTACAGTTGATCGACAAGACAGCCTTATTTCCTATAAGTACTATAAGTGTTTGGCAGGAGTATTGAGGCTCTCCTGTCAGTGCGGCAGGAGTCTTGTGTCGAATTATTACTAGACTGAGCTTGTGTCTCTTGGAGATGGATGACTTGAATAAATATTGTGAAAATGTCCACTCGTGTGTTATTTCTGATTTCATTTACCTTTGTATTTTGAATTTAATCTATCACATACCCACAAAACGAGACACAATAGTAAAACAATAACAGCGCGGTCTCATAGGACCGGTCGGGGATTCATGAACTTACCGCTTACGTCGGATTGGTCTGAGGAGTATTTTCGTGTCCCATTCGTCAGGGTCGTGTGTTTGAGACTAGGCACTTCATCTTGTTTAACTCTTCAATCCCCATTGGTGATATAAGAGCTGATGAAATGGAGTATTTGGTCGTAAATATACGACTCTGGCGGAATAAATTTCAGAGAGGCCAACATATTTTATCCCTCCTATAAATAAAAACAGTGAAATGCCGATAACAATACATATGTAACTTTATTCCAAAAATATCTACCTTTACCTTTCAGGAAGGGCAAGTTAATTTTTTTAAATCGACTTTATTGTCATCAGCACAAAGTAGATTATCGTTTAGCTTCTACAGTTGATCGACAAGACAGGCTTATTTCCTATACTATAACAGTCTTAGGGCCTGTTTCACAATGTCCGAGTAGGCACTACTCACTGAATAAATTCAAAAATTTGACAGAATTTGTATGAAATTATCTGCCAACTAAGATACTCGAAACTTAATCATAGGTGGTGAAATAGGCCCTTATTCATAAAAAGATAAAATAGGTTTATTAGCTTGTTATAATGAGAATCCCGAAAAGCATTATTCATAAACGTCCAATAACGCTAAAAAGCTTTGTAAGTATTCAATAGTGGCTTTGTAACTTATAACAGGCTCGACCCTACTATAAACCTTTTATAAAGAGAAATATGGCCGACAAATATGCAACAGCTGATTTCTTTTCTTTTTCTTTCTCGTCCGAACCGTATGTTTTGAGGTTTGTTGTAAGGAGGTGTAAAGTAGAGCTATTTTTTTATAAAATTGTTTAGTGAAATCGTTAGCTATGCAAGCTCTGCAAGCATTAACATGCTATTGAACGAGTAGAAAATGTTTCACGTCGTCGAAAGATTTACCAGAAGAGATGTGATCCGTTTTCTTTACCAGCTGTAGAGTTCAAATGACGATACCGTTTCAACAAAAATACCATAGCCTTATTAATTGATCTATAAAATGTTGGGGTCGTCGTGAATTGGGGAGAAATCCATGGTTTGTCTCAACCAACTGTGATTCGCATTTTTTGTGCAATACAATTTTCTTCGAAAAATAACACGAGTCGAATATCCTCTGCACGGCAGCACGATACAATCCGTCCGTTATAAGTTGGCGAGTGTGAAGTTAGGCTCTGCGAATTTTGGCGTTTGAAATATCGTACAAAAATAAAGGTTTTAAAAAAATTAATGTAATTTGCAGTTCTTATTGCTGTTAAAAACAGTTATTGGCATTTATTTTTTTAAACCTTTATTTTTGTACGATATTTCAAACGCCAAAATTCGCAGATTCACACTCGCCAACTTATAGCGGACGAACTGTACAAGCAATATGAATATTGACAAACAAAATTAAATGTCTTAGGTGACGTTTTACATTTTTTTATGACGTTTTTTGCCGTGGATGCAATTATGAATATAAGTATTTGGCAGGAGTATTGAGGCTCTCCTGTCAGTGCGGCAGGAGTCTGTGTGTCGAATTATTACTAGACTGAGCTTGTGTCTCTTGGAGATGGATGACTTGAATAAATATTGTGAAAATGTCTACTGGTGTGTTATTTCTGATTTCATTTACCTTTATATTTTGAATTTAATCTATCACATACCCACAAAACGAGACACAATAGTAAAACAATAACAGCGCGGTCTCATAGGACCGGTCGGGGATTCATGAACTAACCGCTTACGTCGGATTGGTCTGAGGAGTATTTTCGTGTCCTATTCGTCAGGGTCGTGTGTTTGAGACTAGGCACTTCATCTTGTTTAACTCTTCAATCCCCCTTGGTGATATAAGAGCTGATGAAATGGAGTATTTGGTCGTAAATATACGACTCTGGCGGAATAAATTTCAGAGAGGCCAACATATTTTATCCCTCCTATAAATAAAAACAGTGAAATGCCGATAACAATACATATAGTCCAGTCAAATTAGCTCAATTAAGGTAAGAATCTCGGAATTCGAGATACCCAGCTGTAAGTTTGTAAATAGTTGTATATTGACACCATAAAAGTTGTCTCAAAACCTACATATGGTAGGGTGTACGCAACTATTAAATTTCATGGTCGGGGGTCACAAAAATCGGGTTTTTGCGTTTTTTTTTGTAAATATCTCATTTCCTATAGGTTTTTTGCTATTTGTATATTTAACAATATTGTAGAATATAAAATTCTCTACAATTTTTGTTCAGAAAACTTTTTCCTACGGTGAACCGTTTTCGAGATATAGGGCGGAGACCGCGCGGTCACAGCATCACTTTAGGTCAACTGGTGCCTCCGGTCGAAAACGCGCCATATTATAGTTAATGAACTATCGATAAATCAATGATTATAAATATTTGTCTGAATAGTCGTGACTATTTGGAGAAAAATACAAAAAAAAAAATATCACACAAATATTTTTTAAGTAATAAGTGAAATAACACAAATAAATTCTTTTCAAATTTAGATCTGTTGTGATATTTTCCTCTACCATTACCACAGTTGTTTAAATATTGCTGTTCTTTTTTTTGTAGCGACAACCTGAATAAAACTGCTATCTACTGCTATTCTTAAAAAATCCAGAATTCCTCTAGATTTTTCACAAAAATGAATGAAACTTATGTGATTACCCAATTTTATTGAAGATTTTTACTTTTAGCCAAATTTAGCTTGTCCTGGTGTAAAAAAAAGTATGAACTATGGCAAGTTTTTTTAAAAATTGGTGCAACTAATCAAGATTCCAAAATGGTATACTTCTTTATTAAAACCAGCCACAAAAAAATAATATCCATACAAGTTCAAAACAAGAAACTAATTTCTTAAATTATTGTTAACAGTAATCACTTTTCCTACGTGCCCAAAATAGGTTCTTGCTACAATTTCTATTAATGAATGACATACCCTAGTTATTTACTTTGAAAATTAAAGCAAGATAGAGATATTTAAGTTAAAAAAAGCATAGCATAGTAAGAGAAACTAATTATTCTCAGTAAGTGAGTTCAGTTCAGTACGCACTGCTCCTTTCCATCGTACATCCGTTCACAAGCCCATGCTGGCGACGGCGGACGACGAGCAATGCGTTGATCGCCGTCCTGTCGTCCAATTACCATTCGGATTGCGCTCAAGTCGTCGACGACGCGTAATGATCTATGCGTACTTCAAGAACATTTCAGAAAATCGTAGAGGCCCAGCAGGGTTGTAATCCACTGGGGCCATGGGGTATGTGAAATGGTACACTTACTGGGGCCCTAGAACAAAGGCAAAGAAGGAACAGGAGTGGGCTTTAGTCAGTAAACGTCTGACACGCCAGGTAAGTGTTGTTAAATAAATGAATACTGAATAAAAAGTGGATAGGTTAGAAAAAGAAATTATGAAATATAATATAATAGTTAATAAAAACTGACAAATATTTATAATCATTGATTTATCGATAGTATCAACTTATATGGCGCGTTTTCGACCGGAGGAACCAGTTGACCTGAAGTGATGCTGTGACCGTGCGCTCTCCGCTCTCTATCTCGAAAACGGTTCACCGTAGGAAAAAGGTTTTTATACAAAATTTGTAGAGAATTTTGTATTCTACAATATTGTTAAATATACAAATAGCAAAAAACCTTTAGGAAATGAGATATTTACCAAAAAAGCGCAAAAAAACGATTTTGGGCCCTTTAACCTTGAAATTTAATAGTTGCGTACACCCTACCATATGTAGGTTTTGAGACAACTTTTAGGGTGTCAATATACAAGTATTTACAGACTTACAGCTGGGTATCTCGAATTCCGAGGTGAAAGTACTATAATGACTGGACTAATATGTAACTTTATTCCAGCGTTCGCGTAGTTTATAAACATGCAAACAAATGTGTTTTTACAAAAATCTACCTTTACCTTTCAAGAAGTGCATCTTAAATTTTAGAAATCAACTTTATTGTCAGTAGCACAAAGTAGTTATTAGTTAAGAAGAAAGAAAAAGAAAAAAAGAAAAACATTTTATTTGCACAAAACAATGGCGATTTTACAGATTAGTTAACAAAAAAGAAAAAAAAATCAGCTAGGAATATGCGCCACGTCCGTGCAAAACGGCCGAACGCTCAGCGTGATGCTGTGGGCACACTTATAGTGCGACTAGTTAAGCAGCTTCTACAGTTGATCGACAAGACAGGCTTATTTCCTATACTATAAGTGTTTGGCAGGAGTATTGAGGCTCTCCTGTCAGTGCGGCAGGAGTCTGTGTGTCGAATTATTACTAGACTGAGCTTGTGTCTCTTGGAGATGGATGACTTGAATAAATATTGTGAAAATGTCTACTGGTGTGTTATTTCTGACTTCAATTACCTTTTTGTTTTGGGTGGGACGTGGGAACCTATTAAACGCATTCGCGTTCGTCGTACATCGAAGGACTGGAATATTTTGCCTGTTGCGGTCTTTTCGTCTGATTATACTTTGGGTGTCTTCAAGGCTAAAGTGAATAGCCTCTTAATAAACTAGTGCGCATCACCATCTACGATTGCATCACTGCTTACCATCGAGTGGGATCGCAGTCAAGCACTAGTTTATATAACTTAAAAAAAAACAACTTCTCCCGCTCAGAGTAGAGCGAGAGAATGTCAAAGTTTTGCCGCTGAGTTATGCTGATAGCACTTTGAGGACCACGTAGATCGCCAGGTTTTAGGTTGAGATTTATGGCGACCGCGCCTGGTGGTTACTGGACAGTGAATTACCTAATACTCGCTATCCACAAGCCTGCGCTTATGGGTCAGCTCACACCGAGACACGACGCTGCATGCACATTTGAATAGGGTGACTCAAAATAGAACTTTATTTACTACACGAAAAGATACACATTTCAGTGTGAGAATTTAGAATGCGTTGCTTCATGCAGCGCTGCGCCTCGTGACGCCGCGCGGCGGGCGTCTCGTTGCGCAGCGGAACGTTTTTACATTCAAACCATCGTGTTGCCAACGATTTTAATATGCGCCTCGCAACGTTGCGATGTGTCTCGCGGCAAGAATAAGAAAAACAGGACTTGCGATTTGGACCTCATTGCTCACTGTGACAAACTTTCACTTGGGTTTAAAAAACATAATCCGTCATTGATTAGACACTCCTTATCACCAACGCGACACAAAACTGCTTAGCAACTATCACTAAATAGTCACAATTCAATTTTTTATCGACAAGTTTACTAAGTTATTTCATTACTATTTTAATTTATCTAACTATGGCGTGCAACGAAAACGTTATAAAAAACATGGCAAATGAAATAACACGGAACTGCCAAGGGCAGAATATGACCGTGGATCCTGAGTTTGTGATTTATATGATCGATTTGTTGCTGCTCAACCCCAAGTATGGGAAACTCTTCGCCAAGACTATCAACAGGAATAATTTGGCGTATTTTGTGGAGGAATGTGGGTCTATGGTGATGCGTAAGTACCTACTGGTTTATATTCTATCTTCATCATTTCAGCCGAAAGACCAGGAGTTGTCCACTTTTGGACATAGGCCTCTCCCAAACGTAGCTACAACGACCGGTCCTGTGTTTCCCATTCATCGTTTTCCTGCAACCTTCACCAAGTCTTCGGTCTACCTTGTTGAGGCCTTCCAAAGTTGCGCCTTCCAGTATGCGGTAGCGACCGCAGTAGGCCGCGAAAGTTCTAGTGGCGACTAGAACTTTCGGTCCCATCGACCATCTAATCTGTGAGCAGCTATTGTGTCCTAGGCTGCCACTTAAGTTTGGCGAATCTTTAAGATATGTCGGTAAACTCTTGTGGATATCTTCATTCCAGATCGTTCATCCCCCCCAACATGTCGACTCGCTACGCTGTTAAATTATCAAACAAAATTACCGATTACGTTGCGCGTTACAGCAACACATAGATTGAGCGTAGTGCTTTACAAAACTATGGAAATGTATAATAGTACATTACGATATTAGTGCGTAATGATGGTTATAACATGCGAGGCGGAATTTCAGCCCGAGCCGAAGGCGAGGGCGTAACTGAGCCGAGCATGTTATAACCAATACGCACGTATATCGTACGACGTTTTTTAACACATTTGCGAGTAAACAGAAAAAAAAACAACATCTTAGTATTTAGCGCCAAAGAAATCGAACGCAAATATTGTTTGGTAAAATGACAAAAATTACAAACAAAAAATGACGAAAATGACTAAAAATTACTGAAATGACAAAGAGTGACAAAAAATGACAGAAAATCACAACAAATCACAAAAAACGACAAAAAGTGACAAAAATGACAAAAAATGACAAAAAGTAACAAAAAATGACAAAAAATGACAGAAAATGACAAAAAATGATAAAAAATGACAGAAATGACAAAAAATGATAAAAAATGACAAATGATAAAATGATGAGGCTATTCAAATTTCGAACTAATCGCCGCGCGCGAAATTGCTTAAAACCTGCTTACCATCAGGTGGGATCGCAGTCAAGCGCTAGTTTATAACCATAAAAAAAAAAATGGCAAATAATGCTGTTATGGAATTTGTATGGACTATAACTTAACTATTTGCTTTGATAACACACGCGTTTTTTATGACCCGCTTTACATATTTAAAACCGGTGGAATTACATCAGCTTTACGAGCAACTGTGTTAAAAATATTTTAAACCACGTATGTTTGTAAATAAAAACCACATTTTCCAGGTGGAGGAACAGCACTAAACATTTTAAGAATGCAGTTCATTCTACAGACAAACTACGACAAACTCCATGTCCTGATAGAAAGACATCTGGACACCATAAAGAAGTGCTTGAGTCCTTTAGTCAATGAGATCCTGGAGATGGATCCTGAAGATAATGACGAAGCTGAGTTTCAGAAGCTGTTTAGGAAGATTTCTATATATTTCATACTTGCTAGCGGGTTGGGGAATCCTGGGTATATTATTGTGAGCATTTATTTATAAACACTTAGTAATAATTACGCTACTTTTAGCCGACTTCAAAATAAGAAAGGTTTCAATAATGTTCTCTTTATTTTAATCTCTTTTTGTTTGTCACAGACCATTAGTTCCATTTTATTAAATTTCTACCACTAAGTGTCATTGCCAAACGGAAGAATAACGGGGCCCTAAGACGAAGGCAAAGAAAGAAACAGGAGTGGATTTAAGTCAGTTAAATTCTAACATGCCCTCCCGCTCCACCTAGAGCGAGAGAATTCATTTTGATGATTTCCCACCTTAAAAAAATACCAGCTACCTACACTACGTCAATTGTTTTGAGGTCGGCTAAGGGTCAGTTCACACCGAGACGCAACGCGATGATGCAAGAAGAGGCCAGTGATTTCAAGCTGCGTCGCGCGCCGCCGCGCCGCGAGACACTTTACAACGTTGCGAAGCACATAGTAAAATCGTCGGCAACATGATGTCGCGAATGTAAAAATGTTCCGCTGCGCGGCGCAGCGAGACGCCGCGTGGCGTCACCAGATGAGCTGTGTGAGCTGACCCTAACATTTTTTCTTCCATACTTCTCTATTAATCTACACCTCAACATTCTTGAAAATGTTTCAGACGTTAAAAGAAGGCATGGCAGCCTTAGAGAGCGTGTTCGGCATGGAAGACCTGAAGTTATTCGTGGCGCTGCCTCGTAAAGAGAAGCTGCAGCAATTGGAAGTGTTGCTGGGGTACACGGCTGGCGTGAGGCTGTTCAACCGAGACTGCAGGAAAGGGGGCGAGGGGATACCTGATTGTGAGTATAGAACTGCTGTATTTTCTTAGCAGGTTTTGGCATAGGACTTTGTCTCAATTTGATAATATAGTTCTGATCTTGTGCGTAGTTCCGATTCACTGGAAAAATTATTTTGTTTACGTTGAAAATCATCAAATAACTTGGCCCGATCTGAGTAGATCGAGATTGAGGAGCTCGTGGCTAGATAATAACAGCAGCACAGGTCGATCTTCAAGGTTAAGCAACGCTTGCCGAGGTTGGTCTGTAGATGACCATCTTAACATAACGAGTTTCCTCCGTGCCTCGGAAA
Source organism: Mythimna separata (assembly GCA_030763345.1). NCBI lineage: Eukaryota > Metazoa > Arthropoda > Insecta > Lepidoptera > Noctuidae > Mythimna > Mythimna separata. The sequence goes on from CM061186.1 coordinate 20,626,448, forward strand.
GCACGTTAAGCCGTAGGTCCCGGCTGTCATTTGTAGATCTTTGGCAGTCGTTACGGATAGTCAGAAGCCAGTAAATCTGACTCCAGTCTTGCCATGAAGTAGGTACCGTGTTACCCCAGTTAATGGGTTGTGGAGGTCTGGTAGGCAGCCGCTCCTCGTAAAATACTGGTATTCAGCTAAATCCGGCTTGACTGGAAGCCGACCCCAATATAGTTGGGAAAAGGCTAAGCAGATGATGATCTAAGTAGATCGAGAGGATTAAATTTCTGACTAAAAGACATGAGTTTTTACACCACTTACCTACAATCATCATTTCAACTGAAAAACGTCGACAACTGGACATAGGTTTCCCCCAAGCGTCGCCACAACGACCGGTCCTGTTCGTCTTGCATCTATCGGATTCCCACAACCCTCACCAGGTTATCGGTCCACCTTGTTGAACGCCTTCTAACTTCTAACCTAATCAAACATGCCTGCGTTGACGAAAGAGGACCCCAGGACCCTGTAATTAGTGCAAAGAAGGAACAGGAGAGGGTTTTAATCAGTAGATGTCTGATACGCCCTTCCGCTCCGCTTAGAGTGGGAGAAGTCATTTTAATGATCCTAAAAAAGACTTAGAAGACCTTAAAGTCATTATCAAAAATATTCTCCCTTACAGTGCCTCACAACTTGGTAGACGCTGCCAAGGCATGCACAGTGCTCTTGTCCAACAGCCTGATAACGGTGATGCAGAAGGTGAACACCCTCACCACTGCCATCGAGGGTGTCATCACGCTGCAGGATGAGACAGGCAATGTGGTGATAGACATGAGTCTGCATGATGGAGTTACTTTGTGAGTTTATTTTGGTTCTTTTGCCTGTTAAAAGACCATCCCTTTACTAATAGGCCAACCTTAGTTCTCCTTATTTACCAATACTGACTGACTTTTGTTTTGTTTGACTTTTGTGCCAACATTAGACTCATTTATTCGTGAAAATCACATATGGTTTTTTTTTCATTCTAATTACATATGACATCTTAAAAACTAGGCTGTTGTAAGCACGTTCCAAAACGCATATAAATAGTAAATGGCTCAGAAGGCTGCCTAGCTTAAGTGGAACTGGGCTGGACAGGTCTAAAACTTTTCTGTGTGTCTGCCGATGCCGGTCGAGCGCTGGGCCAGTGGTCTATCGCACGACGGGTCGCGGTAGACCAAGAAAGAGATGACAGGCAAGTAGTAGTTCCAAACCGGGAACAATAGAAGAAGGCCTTTGCTCAACTGTGAGACAATATAGGTTATTAATTTAAATGCAACTTTAATACTAGTTTCAGGAAAATAATTTTATTTTAGAGTTATTTGTTGTATAGACACAGGAATATATCCTAAAACTAAAATATTTCCGACATTTTCAGCGAGAACTACACAGAAATCTTCAACCTCCTCGCTTTCAACCGCCAATACGAGGTGTTCATCCGTAAACTCCTGGCTGACGTGGAGTCCATGACGAACAAGGCTGGCCAGTACGTGGAGAGGACGACGGAAGTGCTGCAGGAGTTGCATGCCGCTGTCAAGTATAAAACTGCTGTACCAGTGCAGAATGTCTATGTGAGTATGTTGAGGACCTGGAGACTATGAGACCAGTTTGTGGAGAAGAGGCTGTCAGTGTAGCGACTACGATCATCGACATCTACACATGACGTCACAGAATCCTGCATCGCGCAAGCAAAGTTCTCCGCGCGATTTGAATAGATACAACAGCCCGAAATCATCTATCGGGCAGTAGCCCACCGGACATAACACCTCGTCCGGTCGGAGGATCCTCCCTTTTCAACGGAGGTATGTGGTATGTGTGACTTTACTCTCTGTTCCACATACCTCCAAACTGGTGACCCTCGAGCATGAACGTCAGCGCAGCCTTCGTGCAGCAACCACGTCGTGACGTCATTATCACTTCCTCAAGCTTTCGAGCAGCGAGCCACGCAGCCAGCACGGCACTGAGGGTATCACGACCACCAGCATGCCCATCTGGTCATACCTGGTCATCACCTTCAGCCTCATCATCGACCTTGGCACACTGCACCTTCGGCCAGTCACATGAAGAGCTACGAAGAACCTCTCCTGGTCGACGCCAGCAGTCAAGCCCTACGTCGCACAGTCCGGCTCCGACTCACTGGAGCCAGCTGCATAACTCTGACCCACTGGAGCCTGCAGCATCATCCCGACTCACTGGGACATCATCATCCCGACTCACTGGGACATCATCACCCCGACTCACTGGGGCATCATCATCCCGACTCACTGGGACATCATCACCCCGACTCACTGGGGCATCATCGCAGACAGTTCCGACTCACCGAGAACTATGCGATATCCGGTTCCGACTCACTGGAACCAGCAGCATTACCCCGACTCACTGGAGCTTGCAACATCGTCCCGACTCACTGGGACGACACCACCCCGATTCACTGGGGCATTACCGCAGCACAAAGTTCAGACAGCACCTCACTGTGAACTATGCGGTATTGGGTAACTACCCACAGAAAGCAATCAACCGCTGGCCTGGCACGCATTATAAGAAGCATCAAGGACTATCGATCTCCGATCTCCGGAGGGGAGTGATGTAGCGACTACGATCATCGACATCTACACATGACGTCACAGAATCCTGCATCGCGCAAGCAAAGTTCTCCGCGCGATTTGAATAGATACAACAGCCCGAAATCATCTATCGGGCAGTAGCCCACCGGACATAACACCTCGTCCGGTCGGAGGATCCTCCCTTTTCAACGGAGGTATGTGGTATGTGTGACTTTACTCTCTGTTCCACATACCTCCAAATCAGTACTACAGGAGTTACAGGCATCTGTCGAGTACTGTACTGGTGCAGAATGTCTATGTGAGTATATTGAGGACGGACGGCCTGGCGAGGATCGCGGGAATCCGATGAATGCCAGACGCACAGGACCGGTCGTTGTGGCGACGCTTGGGGGAGGTCTAAGTGCAGCAGTGGACGTCTTTCGGCTGAGATGATGATGATGGTGGTGGACCTGGAGTCTAAGAGTCCAGTACGTGGAGAAGACGACGGAAGTACTGCAGGAGTTGCATGTGGCTGTCAAATACAAGACTGCTGTACCAGTGCAGAATGTCTATGTGAGTATATGGTGGCCTGGCGAGGGTCGCGGGAATCCGATGGATGCGAAACGGACAGGACCGGTCGTTGTGGCGACGCTTGGGGAGGCCTATGTGGCTATGTCCAACAGTTGACGTTTTTCGGCCGAGATGATGATGGTGGACCTGGAGTCTATGAGGCCAGTTCGTCCAGAGAAAACAGGCAGTGCTCCAGGAGTTACACGCAGTTGTCGAGTATATGACTGCTGTACCAGTGCAGAATGTGTATGTGAGTATGTTGAGGACCTGGAGTCTATGAGTTAGTGGAGAAGAGGCAGTCAGTGCTGCAGGAGTTAAAGGCTTCTGTCGAGTACAAGTCTGCTGTGCCAGTGCAGAATGTCTATGTAAGTATATGGTGGAACCACGACCTGGTGAGGGTCGCGGGAATCCGATGGATGCGAGACGCACAGGACCGGTCGTTGTGGCGACGCTTGGGGGAAGGCCTATGTCCAGCTGTGGACGTCTTTCGGTTGAGATGATAATGATGATGATGGTGGACTTGGAGTCTATGAGGCCAATGCGTCGAGAGAAAGCAGGCAGTGCTCCAGGAGATATACGCAGCTGGTGAGTATAAGACTGCTGTACCGGTGCAGAATGTCTATGTGAGTATGTTGAGGACCTGGAGACTATGAGACTAGTTTGTGGAGAAGAGGCTGTCTGTGCTCCAGGAGTTACAGGCATCTGTCGAGTACTGTACTGGTGCAGAATGTCTATGTGAGTATATGGTGGACCGACGGCCTGGCAAGGGTCGCGGGAATCCGATGGATGCGAGACGCACAGGACCGGTCGTTGTGGCGACGCTTGGGGAGGCATATGTCTAGTAGTGGATGTCTTTCGGCTGAGATGATGAGGGTGGCGGTGGACCTAGAGTCTATGAGGCCAGTTTATAGAGAAGAGGCAGTCAGTGCTCCAGGAGTTCACGCAACTGTCGAGTATATAGCATAGGCCAGGTGAATTGAATCCAGTGTTCCAACAGAACACACACTTTGGTGGGAGCTTGGGTTTGTGTTGCAGTTACACGGATGTAATTCACGCGCCAATACATTCGCAAATCATTCACTGCAGTCGAAACAGCGGTTGGGAAAACACGCCCGCTATTGAAGGATGTTGAACGTCATGGATTATATCTGCTATCTACACACATTGAAACTAGTGAGATCACCCCTGTTGGGACCCTGAATCGCAACTGTCAGCTCCATTCTTTAAGCTTAAATTTTCATCTTTCTAGATCGCAGTCAATTAACAATAAAATCTTCCTTTCCATCATTGCAGCCCCTCTTCACGAAACTATGGGAAGTCTGGCGCGCGATGCAGAACTGCATGTTTCTGGTGTCTACGGTGAACAGGCTGAGTGCGATCATGAGCAACATTCAGGATCAGATCACGTTGCCCGAGGACATCATCGAGAAGCTGCTGGATGGGAGACCTGTTACCTCTGATCAGGTGAACAGGCATACACAACGTGTAACGTTAAATGCGCAAAACCTGAAAATAGTAATTAGTATAAGAGTAACGGGGGAATGGATTGAACCACTTTTTTAATATAGGCCTAATTGTTCAAAAAATGTGCTTGATTGATTGTTCTCTTTGTTGCTTTAAAGGCTCCTACACACAGTGCCGGCGGCAGGGCCGGCGGCCAACCCGGTAACCAGGCCGCCGACCCTGCCGCCGCGCGCCGTCAATGCCGCCGGCACATTTTCGTTCCATCTTTGCAAGGTGGTCTGAAAGCAGTCGGCAAACCCGGCGGCATGTGTGTGTGCCGCCGGGTTTGCCGACTGTATGTAGCCTTTAAGTCTGAAAACTATGAAAAAGATAAAGCAATCATGCTACCAGTACCATTTTACATCACAGGCCATCAGTCGTTGGCTTGCGGACGGTGAGCAATGGGTAGCTTGCTATGCGGCCGTCCGGTAACCATACGGACTGAGCCCAAGTCATCGATGGCGTGTAGTTTTCCACACGCCCCTCAAGAAGCTGCAAACCGTAGGGGCCCAGCAGCGTCGAAGCCTACTAGGGCCATGGGTTGTACGAAAGAGAACTGCGGGGCCCTGGAACGAAGGCAAAGAAAGAACTGGAGTGGGTTTAACGCCCATTTTCAATAAGCTACCTATCTAAAGTTCCAGCTACTAAAGATAAACAAATCTATCCTTTTGCCCTTACTTGCTTTCTTATAACCTACCGACGGTTAGCATTTCCTACCAAAAGTTGTGACATTGACAACTAGAATCTTACTGTTTGTCGGAGATAGCTATCTATTTATGAACTGCGGTAGGTTATTGAAAACGGGCGTTAGTCGTCTGACTTACCCTCTGTCATCTGGAGAAGTCATTGGATGATTTCCAACCCAAAAAAGCCCTTAGTGACAGGTTGTTTATTTTTGCCCTCTTTTGGTGTCCTCAGACCAGAGTGAACTTCCGGCTGACCATGGACGACCGCTTGTCTCTGGTTTCGTTGACAAACTACGTCTGCTACCCAAGCAGCTCCGAACTCCTGGCCATCAAACAGGCTGAGGTAATGTATGCCATAATGCATTATATTAACAACATATAACACTCCTTCTCGCTCCACCTGAAGCAGAAGGAGTTATTTGATTACTTCCCACCTCAAAAAAATAAACGGAGTAACTGTACATCACGCTCTCAAAGCCAATGACTTTTATATACAAATGGTATAAGGCTAAGAACGAACTACATTGGACCTACGTGGGCTACGTACGTCGATCTGGACGTGTCGGTGTCCACTCATAGTTCCACGCTACTAATTTATTTCATCACCGCTGCTCTCAAAATGGTGAAGGAAAACATCGTGAGAAAACCGGCATGTCGTGGAACCAAACATTCGAAGACTTATGATACCCACCAATCACTGCACTGGGCCCTCGTGGTGGATTACAACCCATTCCCTCTTCTAGAGAGGAGGCCTGAGATCTGTGGCCTGTGTCCCATCAATGGGAACATGACAAGGATTTTTTTTCCAAATACCTAAATATGTCTCATCACCCCCAGTTCCTGGGTTTCTGCGCACTGTGCCTGGGCGTGGGTGCGCTGGTACCCAGCAACATCAAGCTGGGCCTCATCAAACACAAGAACCGCTACTATGGATTCTGCTGCGTCAAAATGGCCACCCGGTTCAGTCGGGAGCCTGAGAGGTATGCCTGTCTGTCTAGCCTAGTACCTTAATCATATAATACTAGCTTTTACCCGCGGCTTCGCACCCGTCAAATGACTACCCTACCTATCCTACGCTACCTTACCCTACACTACCTTACCTACCCTACACTACCCTACCTAGGGTAGGTTTACTACTTTATTTACCTAACTTTTTTTTTTAATTTTTATAAGATTTTTTTGTTTTTAAAATGTATTCTGCTATTCGGGGCGGAGACAAATCCAACGAATCAATAAGCATGAGAATTGGTTCAGCAGATCTCGAGTTATAAGTGTTGTAACAAACCCGTCTTTGTTTTATATATATAAATATACGTATGGAGCAACTGACTGACATATGAACGCACAGCCGAAACTCCTAGGTCTAGGAGCGTGAAATTTTGCTCCAGGTTTCCTTTTATGTCAAAGGCAAGCACTAAGAGAGAATTTTTGACTGGCCTGTTGGTCTAGTGGTTAGTGGCCCTGACTGCTATGCCGGAGGTCATGGGTTCGATTCCCACCCAGGACAAATTTTTGTGTGATGAGCACGATCATTTGTTCTGTGGCTGGGTGTGATTTATCTATAATATGTATGTATTTAGAAATATATAAGTATGTTTATCAGTTGTCTAGTACCCATAACACAAGCTCTGCTTAGCTTTGGACTAGACGGCCTTGTGTGGAAAGTTGTAGAACATACTTGCGGGAGGCCTTTGTCCAACAGTGGACGTCTTTCAGCTGTAATGAGGATGATGAAACTTTCACCTTTATAAGTGTCATGTAACTTTAAATTTATTTGTACCAGGTACGTGAACGAGGTGCTGAACTACGCTCGCAATAACACGCATCTTATCAACTTGCTGAACATAGTGGAGCTTGTGTTCAACGCTAAGGACATCGACGATCTGGTCGTCGTACGACAGCCTAGGAGTAAGTATGGGTTCCGTAGTCAAGTAGGGCCTCATCAGAAGGCTTAAAGTCACCCAAAGGGCAATGGAAAAGGATATGCTCGGAGTTTCCTTGCGTGAATTTATTTATTTATTTATTTTTATTAATTACAACGGTTGGTCAACCAATTACAGTAATTAACAGCTAAACATAGAGACAATTAAAAGACAATTAAAATTATAAACATCATAACATCACATACATTAAATCCTCTCGCAGTACTGCTGACATACCAATAAAATCATCTTCCATTCATCCGCAAACAGATCGTTTGTTGGATTAGAATCCAAGAGACCATTTAGTGCAGCCAAAGTGCGAGGTATTGGTGACTGAGCACGTGCAACAGTGCGACACTGGGGCACAGCAAAGAACCTGTGCTTTTTACCGCGGCAGTAATTGTCAGGAACAAAGAAACGTGCCAGCACAGCAAGTAGGTCAGGTGCATCAATAATGCCACGGAGCGTCTTGCAAGCGATGGTGCTGATCTCGTACTCGTCTTACCTCCAGTGAGTTGTATCCGAGGCAACCCAAAAGAAATTTTGTCGGATAAAGGTATGGGTAATAACCGTGCATGCGCTTGTACAGGAACCTAAGGAACGCTTTTTGGACTTTTTCTAATAAAAGCGCATACGTACTTTGGTGCGGGTTCCAAACGCAAGAGCTAGATTCCAGCTTACTACGCACGAGCGCATTAAATAAGATCTTGATGGCGTGTGCAGTACGAAAATCACGGCAATTGCGAAGAACAAAACCCAACCTTTGGTACGACTGCTTTGCTACCGCAATCATGTGGTCGTGGAAGATAACCGCAAGAGAACCAAGGTTACCGACATAGCCCGAAGAATCGCCAAACTTAAGTGGCAGTGGGCAGGGCACATGGCTCGTTGAACGGATGGTCGATGGGGACGAAATGTTCTGGAGTTGCGGCCACGTACCGGAAGAACAAAGAACAAGATGAACTGACGACCTGGCGAGGGTCGCGGGAATCCGACGGATGCGAGACACACACGACCCATCGTTTTGGCGACGCTTGGGGGAGGCCTATGTCCAGCAGTGACCGTCTGTCGGCTGAGATGATTGATGGCTTCATTAAAAACTTAAAGATATATTTTTTTAAAGTTTTGTTTGCTATCAGTAAATAGAGCACAGTGGTTAAGCGAATCGGTAACCACTATGCCGCAGGTTCGATTCCCGTACGGAACATCATAATTGAATGCATACATAATATGTTCCTGGTTGTATTGTCATCCCATGATAAAAAATAACTTCCTTACATCCGCTTTTTTCGGATTGCCAAATTGTTTCCTCCAACAATAGGTTCATAGTTTTTTTATTCTCCCTCCAGTAAAGGTATTCAACAAGGACATTCAGACGGAGACGCACCCGTTGGACGAGTACAAGCAGAAGAACTACAGCTGGGACCTCTGGGAGTGGAAGAGGAGGGCTTGCCAATGGGTCTGTTGTTATTATTACGTTTATCTAGCTTGTACTCTCCCCCAGCTCGGGGTAGACCTCTCTCCTTGGCTTTCTTTTTATCCGACTCTCCGCTAGTTCTAAATTACATCGTAGACCTTCTCCTTCATAGTCTGTTCTGACCCCGTTTCGAGATTTCAGGGACTTTACATTACTTTTTATTTTGGGACTTTTTAGGGAGGATTTTTTTTACATGTTCAGCTGTGTCGTTTAAGCTGAACAACCTTCTGAGGCACGGATCTATGTTTTGGAGCGTAGTAGATGGTGTTTCACCAAATAGGTACATTGCGCTCCATAATACGTTCACAAACCTTGAATTCAGGCTTTTGGATTTACATAAATATGTTTTATTTGAGTTTTACCCTGAGTTTACCTAACGTATACCTACTTCGTAATCGCATCCACGTAAGAAGCCACTACGGGGATGCGATTACGAAGCGATCCGATGTACTTCATTCTGAGGATACAGTATTACTGCACCGCAAGAGTTCGATCGAAACAGCACACAAACGAACTGATCGCCATACCATACCTAAAAATACCTCTTTCCCCACCCAGGCAAACATAGTGAACTGCCAGACGCACTCAACTCAGACGCACTACAGCCACCTGCGCTCCGAGATCCACTGCCAGACAGTGTCGCCGCGGGACAAGTGCCTGCAGACCAACAAGGAGAAGGGCGTCAACACCGTCAAGAGCTCCTACTTCCTCTGGGGACTGAGAGGACAGAAGGGCTATGGGCAGCATCGCATGAATCTCAAGCAGAAGCATTCTGTGGAGGGCTTGAAACGTATGTAGTTTTTTTTACTAGTGCTTGACCGCGATCCCACCTGATGGTAAGCAGTGATGCAATCGTTGATGGTGAGGCGCACTAGTTTATTAAGAGCCTAGTGAATACTCTAGTCTTGAAGATACCTAAATTATAATCGGATGGGAAGACTGCAGCAGGCAAATTGTTCCAGTCCTTCGATGTACACAATAACCACGAACTAAAACGCTTAGTGCGGACCGTAGAGGTTTTAACAACGTAAGGGTAGTTTTGGTTCATCATCATCATCATCTCAGTGATCGTAATTATTTCATAATCGTGAAATAGTTATGTGGTTCACCGGTAGAGGTGCTGATTTTGCTTTGTGTTTGTGACGTAATATGGTGATGCAACCATTTCCTGAAATGGTCTGACACATTATGAAGACAATTCAAATCGTGATCATCACCACGCCTACGTCATGACTACGTGACTACGCCTAAAGAGAGGATTTTCCAAAATACACCCCTTAGGGGAGGAAACAGGGTTCAGTCTCTATGGAGAAATCTATTTAATACCTACTTGTAATTGTGTAAGCTCGTGGCTAGATTATAACAGCCGCACAGGTCGATCTTCAAGGTTAAGCAACGCTTGCCTAGGTTTTTTTTTTTTTTTTAATCATTATAAACTAGCGCTTGACTGCGATCCCACCTGATGGTAAGCAGTGATGCAATCGTCGATGGTGAGGCGCACTAGTTTATTAAGAGCCTATTCACTCTAGCCTTGAAGACACCCAAATCATAATCGGATGGAAAAACCGCAGCAGGCAGATTGTTCCAGTCCCTCGATGTACGCGGTATGAACGACGAAGCGAAACGCTTAGTCCGGACCGTAGAGGTTTGGACAACGAAAGGGTGGATACCCGCCGTACGACGGCTTGTCCGATGGTGGAATGGGGATGGCGGAATCAATTCATGCAATTCCTGCGCACACTCTCCGAAATGCATCCTGTAGAAAACCGAAAGGCTGGCTACCCTGCGCCTGTGCACAAGGCTTTGTAGATTGGAAGCCAAATCCATATCTCCAATTAGCCTCTTTGCACGCCTTTCCACGGAGTCCAAAGCTGCCAGGTGGCATTTTGCAGCTCCAGCCCATATGTGGCTGCAGTACTCCACACACGATCGGACCTGTGCTTTGTATAACATTAGAAGCTGTCCCGGTGTGAAGTACTGCCGGACCTTTGCCAAAACGCCGAGTTTTCTAGCAGCAATCTTGGCCTTGGACTCAATGAACCGCCCAAAGTTGAGATCGGAGGAAATTTCAACTCCTAAGAGCTGAAGGCGGTTGGCGCTTTCCAGGGATACATTCCGGAAAGCAGGAGCCAAGGTGAACGGGCTCCTTTTAGCGGTGAATAGACACGCTTGTGTTTTGGTGGCGTTGAATCCCACTAAATTGGCTTGGCCCACTAGGTTGGTCTGTGGATGGGTGACCATCTTAACATAACGAGTTTCCTCCGTGCCTCGGATAGCACGTTAAGCCGTAGGTCCCGGCTGTCATTTGTAGATCTTTGGCAGTCGTTACGGATAGTCAGAAGCCAGTAAATCTGACTCCAGTCTTGCCATGAAGTACCGTGTTACCCCAGTTAATGGGTTGTGGAGGTCTGGTAGGCAGCCGCTCCTCGTAAAATACTGGTATTCAGCTAAATCCGGCTTGACTGGAAGCCGACCCCAATATAGTTGGGAAAAGGCTAGGCAGATGACCTACTTGTAATTGTTCTATTTTAAGTTCTCTTATTTAGGTATATTAGTTTATTATATTAGCATATATGCGTGTTTTATAATTATAAAATAGTTTATTGATAAAACATCTATTTTAAATATGTGTTATTTATTTATTGTGGAGACCTACCACACTGTTGTCTTTTTAACCCTAAGGTTGACTGATAGAGAATGCCCTGATACATTAAGTCCGCCTATGTATCACCACTGTACATAAAGTTTAAATAAATAAATATTTCCCCATTATATTTCACAGCGCTAACGGTGTCGGCATGCACATGGCCGTGTGTCGGCCAGACAGAGCCCAGTGGACCGGAAGAAGGTTCAGTACACGGCAGTGATAATGCTTTTGACGGATACTATTCGCCAAGTGACGAATAAGGGAAACGCGACGGTTACGACGATTGAGTGTTAGGGTCAGTTCACACCGAGACGCGACGCGACGATACTGGGAGAGGCCAGTGATTCCGCGCGCCGCCGCGAGACGCATCACAACGTTGCGAGACACCTAGTAAAATCGTTGGCAACACGACGGTCGCGAATGTAAAAACATCCGCTGTGCAGCGAGACACCGCCCGGTATCACGAGGCGCAGCGCTGCATGAAGCAACGTATTCTAAATTCTCACAATGAAATGTGTATCTTTTTGTGTAGTAAATAAAGTTCTATTTTGAGTCACTCTATTAACATGTGCGCGCAGCGTCGCGTCGCGGTATGAGCTGACCCTTAAACGTTAATTTTATCATGTTAAAGCAGTGGTTCCTGTTCTCTGGTTTGCAAGAGTTAAAATATGGTCAGCAAAAGGTTTGTTTATACAATTCGGTCACATTAACTTGACGCTTGGCGTCGATGAAATAATGTCCAAAAACTATATAACAACAACAGAGAACTAGCCAAATTATCGACGCGCGTATCGATAACAAAGAGGTTGACCATACTTGACACTTGCCGGGCGAGCTAAGGGAATGCGGGGGGATGTCAGCATTTCAGAGATGCGTCAAGTTAATGTGACCGGATTGTAGTAGATAAATATGGTTTGCGAAAAGTGGAACCACTGTATTATATTTAAAGGTTTTGTGAGAGTAAAATGTGCGAAAAAATGTGTTGAAATTAAACGACTTAGGTATATTAAAAACTTATATTTAGTTTTATTCATTTCCATTTTTAACTATAATTAAAACGTTAAGTATAATTAACGTTAACTATAATTAAACGTTAAGGTTACCCTCGGTGATAATATTCGAATAAGCGTGATTTAGATTTACTCTTGACAATCAAGTGAATCACTACAAGAATTTCCTTTATTTAACAATTTATAAAAGGATCTAATTCGGAATTAATATCTCGTTTTGCTATAAAATTCCTTAAATTATGCTTATTTAATGTTTTAAATAACAGCATCCGCTCAAAATCTCAAGCGCCAAAATTCGTTGTAGCAATACATTGCTTAAATATTCATCTTTTTTAACTACGAATCTGAAGAATTCGTTTAATGCGTGGGCAGCAAGTGTTTTTAATATCGTGCGGTTACAAGTAATTAGGAATACGCACGGGGTCTTGTAAATAAAGGACATTTGGCGGGGTTTATGCGTGCGGGAAAAACCTTCATGCGTGATAAAATCCGCATGATATTAAAAAAAAAACTCTTCGGCAGCCCTCATTTAGTGGGCTTATTCTGTCCAGCCCAACTCTACGAGCTTGTCCTTTTTAACACTAATTTCATACATACTATTCAGATATAAGAAATCACAATTCTTCTTCTTCTTACCCCTATCCCATATTACTTGGGGAAAGAAAATAAGAATAAGAAATCACACTTAATAATAATAACAAAATCGAGTCTGGACCTATCTCCTCAACCTCATAAAAGTGTCCCTAGCCTCTCTAGCCAGCAACACGTCGTCTGCCCTCAACTTGAGCTCGGCGGCCTCCGCGCGTAGTGCCACCAGGGTAGCCACTGATGCTTGCAGGGACTTGGGCAGGATGCTGTCTGGAACTTGCAGCTTCGCTAGTTTTGACTGCAAATAGGAAGAGAAATGGGAGTTAATAATAGTGCTATTAAGCTTTTTCGGCACATAATAAGTATACAGGTAGAGTAGAACTACATAGCGCACGCGTGGGCCACGTACGCCGATCTGGGCGCGTCGGTCTCCATACATTTTATATGGCAACTAGACGCGGAGAGCTACATTAGATCCACGCCACGCGGTTCTACTTACAAATCAGGCGTGGGCCACGTGTGCGTCGGTCTAATGTAGTTCTCGCTTAACACCAGTCTGTTTGTTCCTTTGCACAGTAAGGAGATATTATGCGGAAAAGAGGCAAACCTCCATTGAAAAAGAAGGATCAGGTATTGTTTGAAAAATGATTTCAGACGATTGTTTAAGTTAGTATCACGCAGGAAACGAATTAAGTGATGCAGAATTTCGTAGTTCAGTTCTACTGCTGCCAGCGGCTTTACCCACATGATAGTAGAAAATTACCCCAAAAGAACCTTGGGGAAGCGATCCTATATCCTATTCTAGGAGATGGGTTAACCATGTACGAAGTATGAGGCTTGGTACACCTGGATCAAAATCCGATCAGTGTGAAGAAGTAACAAACACACACTTTCGCCTGTATAAAATTAAGTGTGATAAAGACATACCTTAGCCTTCTCACAGCTTTCCTCATAAGACGCCATCTTCTGTTTCAACTGCCGGATAACCTCCTGAATATTATCCGGATTCGGATTCTGACTAGCCAAAGAATCCTTCGAATTCTGCAATTCTTTCCTTAAGCCCTCCAAAAACCTGTTATTACGGTCTATTTTCACTTGCAGCTCAGCATTCTTCTGTTTTAGCTTTAAAATTTCGTACTCATCTTCTAGTTTTTGAGAGATTTCTTTGGTTTGGTGTAGGGATATGGCGACGGGGTCGAGTTGGTTGATGTCCATTGCCTGCTGAGACTCCGTGACTTGATGGAGCAGCTGTTGACATTTTGGGGGTAGCCCGTCGATGGATATGTTGAGCTTCGATAGGATCTCTGATGTAAGTGCCGCTGGAAAGGAGCAATAGAGAGAATAAATAGATAGCTACAAACTAAAGGTCTTTAAGTGAAGAGTGAATAGGTTACTTCTAGGCAAGCGCGCTCCATCGTCGGCCACATCATCGCTTACCATCAGGTGAAATAGTGGCCAAACGCGAGCCTATCAATAATAATTTTAAAAAATAGCCTGGCTGCCTACCTGAGCCTACCTAACCTTTTCCTATGTTGTATGTATTCAAAGCGCAATAAATAATTTGCAATTTAGGTAGGATGTTACTTAATTTCTCGAACTGTGGATAAATAGATTTCTAACTATTCCAATCCCTGCAAATCACTGAGATACCTCGGCTAGAGACATGTTTCGATACGAACCACCCTTGTCCCCACTCCCATTCTATTTACATCAGTTCACACTTAGACACGACGCGACGCGACGATGCAGGAAGAGGCCAGTGATTTTGCGCTGCGCCGCGCGCCGCCGCGTCACGAGGCGCAGCGCGACGCGCGAAGCCGCGTGGTATCACGAGGCGCAGCGCTGCATGAAGCAACGTATTCTAAATTTTCACAATGTGTATCTTTTCGTGTAGTAAATAAGGTTCTACCCTTTGAGGAGTGGCTGGAGCGGCAACACGACGTTCTCACCTTCCGCATCACGCAGGTCCTCACAGGACATCGCAGGTTAGAGAGGTTCCTGCATCGTATTCAGGCGGAATAAACGCCAGGGTATCACCATTGGGATGACCGCTCGGAGGACACGGTGGAGCATATGGTGAAGCTATTTCCCGTTTGGGTGAAGCACCGCCGTGTCCTCTTGGTGGCAATCGACGGCAGCGACCTCTCGCGCTGGGCCCTGGTTAGGTTATGGTCCGGAGCGAGGAGGAATGGCAAGCCAGGAGGGCTTTCCCTTTCTCCTACATCTGATTTCTTTGATAATTTATATGGCAGAACAACATTTTTCAGGTCAGCTAGTATCTATCTGCTTAGCCTTTTCCCAACTACATTGGGGTCGGCTTCTAGTCAAGCTGGATTTAGCTGAATACCAGTATTTAGGTCAGCTAGTAATAAATAAAAAATAACTTTTATAATAAATTACTTTATTCATATTTAAAAAAAAGTTTCTTCCATAAAAGGGTCATAATTTAATCACAAAACTGATCAATCATTGAAAACTAAACCGATTTCATTCCAGGGAATTGTACAAGACTTTCAATTTTCTTTGCTACATTTAACAGTAAGTTTTCAGATAATGATGGACCCATAAGTTGTAGGGACAATGGTAATTTGTTCTTTGACAGAGTTATTGGGATTGAGATAGCCGGTATCCCAGCCATGTTCGCAGGTTGTGTACAATAATCCTGTTCGGCACACTGATCCCGATTATGTTTCGCTACAAAGTCTTTATACAACGGAGCTTCCGACAACGTAGTTGGAGTCAAAAGCAAATCAACACCAGTTTCTTTATTGAAAACTTGTTTGAAGTCATCCAAAATCAATCTCCGTAGCTTCAACGTTTTTATGAAGTATTTCACATAGTTTCTTGTTAGTAAGAAGTAGTTGCCGGCTAAGATTCTTGAGCGGACAACGTTGTTGAAACCTTGGTGCCTTGTAAACGCATAAAGTTCCTCAGTAGAATTATTTGCATTTGCTCTCATGCCAAATTCTATGCCATCATATCTTGCCATATTGCTAGCAACCTCACATTGATTTAGAATTGAGTAAACTGCTATTGAGACTGATGTATGAGGCAATGACACTGACTTTACAATTGCTTTTTCATTTTCTAATAAATCTGTTACGGCACTCCATGTTTCGAGCACTTCTGGGCTCATACCTTTACAGTGATATTCTCTTGGGATTCCAATCTTCACCTCTGATAGGTCTATATCTTTAAGAGTTATCGGAGAATATGGCTTCATTATTGTTGTGGAGTCAAGTTTGTCCGGCCCAGCTACTGTGTTCAACACCATGGTAGCATCTTCTACAGTCCGCGCTAAGATACCGGGCACATCCATTGAATTTACCAAGGGTATCAAGCCATGTCTGGACACAAGGCCATAAGTTGGCTTTAATCCTACAATACCACATAATGCAGCTGGATTGCGTGTAGATCCACCTGTGTCAGAACCAATGGCTGCCACACAGGACCCTGAAGCTACTGCAACAGCACTGCCACCTGAGCTCCCACCTGCGATTCTCCAATTTTCTTTGTCATATAACCAAGGGTTGCGAGTTGGGCCAAATACAGAATCAACTGTCCCTGAGCCCATAGCAAACTCGTCCAGGTTACATTTGCCTATCAGGCAGGCACCAGCAGCTCGTAGCCTCGAGTACACTGTCGCATCATAACTAGGCACAAAGTTTTTCAGCATCTCTGACGCACAGGTAGTCATAATATTGCTTGTACAGAAGTTATCTTTCATACCAATAGGAATTCCATCTAAACTTTTCGGGTTTTTGGATATATAGAACCTCTTTTCACTCTCGATACCATGGGTCTCAGCAGCCTCGTCAGTTAGAGTCACAAACGCATTCAAATCCTTATTCTGCCTAGCATTCTGCAGACTTGTATCTACGAAACTCGTCGGCGTCAACATTTTCTCAGAATATGCTTGGTGAACCTTTTTTATCGTGTATGACGTTAATTTATTCATTTTTATAGTGTTTCACTTATTTTTACCGAAATAAAATACAGAATTACAGGTTATTTACAAAAATTTAAACAGCTGACAACCTAACACAGCTAAAACTCTGACATAATGTAATAAAAGTACAAATACACTGTTTATGCTAGAAACGTCAATTCAAAAAGCCTTCAGAATTTGGGCGGGATATACTTATATTTATTTTCTAAAACGAATGCTTACCATTAGCGATACGTTCTTGGTTTTCTTGTTGAATTAAACCAGAATGTACTCTTTCATGTTCTTCATTATTTACCGAAATAGCCTTCATACTTTGCATATTTTTTCAATTTCGTTTGTATTACTTCACAAATCACCGTTTGATAACAGTTTGAAATATTATGATATATTGACATAAGTGACAGTTACCAGCACTAATATTCTTTGTGTCGCGTTTCGTTTTGAAATCAAAAATTAAATCCAACTTTACATTTTAACTTTGCAGTGGTTGTTAAATCTCTTGCTTTTATTTGTATATTACAAACATTTTAGGACTCTTCCAAACATGCATGGAAAATACACTATAGGTATAATAGGTATTGCTTTGGCTGATTGGTCAATATTATCGTCGCCTTGGTCTACTCTATTTTTTAATTATGATAGGGATGTCCCTAAGGACGTCTAAATAAAAGTAAGTATCGATTTTTACAAGAAAAACCATTTTTATTCAAACTAAGGCTTTTATCAAAACAATTAAGGTTACAAAATGAAAATGAGATTAAAATTGTTACTGTAATTATTCTGATACATAAGCTATCTAAAGACTACGGCAGTATATTATGCTAGTATCTCCGCTTTTGGGTCAAGTAATAAAAAACATTAAGAAAAAAAAGCAATCTTTCCACTGTGATAACGGATAACATATTATAAGATTTTTTTATGTACTGCTAATGAAGACGAATTTTAAGAGAGTTTCTGATACTAAGTTCCTGAAGTTTACCTTTAGATAATGTTGTAGATCCTAAAATTTCCGATATATTATTAGATATTTATTTTGATATAATTATACTATTTTATTTTTAAAGGAGAGTAAGCACTTCTAAGTTTTAAACTTAATTCAATTCACTGTATTATTTGAATTTATGGTCGATCAATAAACGCAGACATAATAATTATCGATTCAAACAAATCATCGATACCATCGACACTTTTGTTGTGACAGTTAGCATCCCTTTAATATTGACTGTGTTTGTCGTATTTCATTTTCGTAGATATTTTAAATATTTTCTTTCTCAGTAATAAATATTACGTTAGCAATAATTTATAGTCTAAAGTAATAGAGTAATAATTATTTAACATTGTAGTTATTTAATGTCGTAAATATGGCGCATTTGCAATACATGCCCGGGGATCCTCACCTGGTCGATCAATTAGTTTATGAGTTAAAATCGAAGGGTATATTTGATCAGGTAAGTTAAACTACTATTTTACATTATTAACTTGGGCCCTTTGTGGTGTATACAGGGCTCAAGTCGCCATTTTTCTCTGACCTTGTGTGTCCCTTTCTTCAATCACATTAGAGCATCACTACTCAAGCTTATTTTCCTAAATTGATTTTAAACTTTTCCAATATGGTGCTACTACTAGGCAATTTATGGCTATTCTCTGTTATGGGACAAGTTTCCTTAAGTCTGTGTATCTACATAAACTGTATTGCCTGCTCATGATTATTCTGAAAATAATTATTGAACTACTTGGTTGAGTGGGGTACTTGGGGTGAATACCTAATTATGTATGTTGGTTACTGCTTAAATCAAGGTCTATAGCTGAAAATATACTTATGCATTAATCTTAAAAGAAAATATCTTTAGTTTTGGCCATATGTTTAAACTCAGACTTGAAACAAAATCATGTCAGATTTTATTTTCACTTTAGTTTCATTGGCTTAGTTCAATTTTTATTTTTATTAATTGCCTATGGGTGGCGTCTCTCAGTGTGGCTGTTTTGCGACTAAACTTATTACCTTGGGTATACCGGTCAAAACAATTGTATGTGTGTGTGTTAATAAATCAATTATAAATTTTAACATTATATTTTGTATCAATAATTTTGTGAACAGTCACAAAATCATTGATACAAAGTATTAAGTGTCTATTGACTTGGATTTTTTTTATTTTTTATTAGTTGACATTATGTGATATTGTGTCATTTCATTCAACATATTAATATATAACAAAATAACAATAATTTATAACAAAATTGTGCTAATCTTGACATTGTATACTAGTTTCTGCCTATAATTTTTAATATTTCTACACCAGCAACGGTTGTGTAAGTGTAACTTAATTCCAATATTAATTCATGAATCCCCGACCGGCCGCAAGAGACCGTGCTGTTATTGTCTTACTATTGTGTCTCGTTTCGCAGGTATTGATAGGTTAAGATGTTGTCTGCACCATATATTTACTAAGAAATAAATTTATTAATATTGTTAAATAAATTGCATATCCAAAACTATATACAATGCAAATTTTCAAAGGATTTGTTTTTGTCCTAGTACTTATACTTTTTATAGTTACTATCAATGTGTAAACCCAAACGTCCTAACCTATCACATACCTGCAAAACGAGATACAATAGTAAAACAATAACATCGCGGTCTAATAGGACCAGTCGGGGATTCATGAATTAAAGTTTCATAAAAAATCTTGTAAACTTAATAAACCTTGATCTTACCGCTGCTGCATGTGGTTTTACTGTAGGTATTCAATAATTGTGTTCATCTTAAACCCCGGCCAGACTGTTGTAAACAAGCCCTCCACATCGATCTCCACCGGCGGTTTACAACAGTGTAAACACTTGTTTGCAACAAAAATTCGTTTGACCTTCAACAACCTCTGTGGACGGACGTGCGTTGCCAACCGCGTGTGGATGCCGCCGTTGTAAACACGTATTCCACAGTGTAAACGCTTGTTGTAAACCACGTAAGGGCAGTTGCGCAGCAGCAACCGTTGTGTCCGCACGTTACGCACATAATATTTACGAACTGTGTTTACGAAAATGGCGTCTACGCGGGAAAAATAAATTATTAGTGAATTTAGAGAACTCTACAGGGACCTGCCCTGTCTTTAGGACATATCTTCAGAAACGTATAAGGACACGGACCAAAAAAAAGTTGGGTGGGAAATTTTTACCGAAAAATTAAAGGAAATTGTCCTCACTTGCGCACACAGGTGCTAATGCCACGCCAACTTTTTGAAGTTTAGTTAAATAAGGAGCCATATCGCAACGCGTGCTTCCAAAAAAGAATCGACAACAAACTGAGGTGGGAGCCTGGTTGTAAACAGTGTGGACGCAAACACCAACCGTGATCTCCACAAACTACCCACCAAGGTGACCCCTGTTGAAAGCTTGTTTAAAACAGTCTGGCCCGCCCTTCATTCTCATCATGTTCAGCTTATTATCTGGTTAATTTTTTTGTGTATGAATTGAATTGCTATGTGCAATTAACTTATTGTTTTATACTATGATTTGATATGAAAATTATCATGTTCATTTGTGTATGCAATCTACAACAGTCACTTTAACTTTTATAACTGACTAGCTTTTACCCGCGGCTTCGCTCCCGTCAAATGACTACCCTAAATATCCTACGCTACCCTACCCTACCTTCCCTACACTACCCTACCTACACTACACTACACTACCCTATACTACCCTACACTACCCTACACTACCCTACACTACCCTACACTACCCTACACTACCCTACACTACCCTACATTACCCTACACTACCCTACACTACCCTACACTAACCTACACTACCATACACTACCCTACCTACCCTACACTACACTACCCTACACTACCCTATACTACCCTACACTATCCTACTCTACCCTACACTACCCTACACTACCCTACAGTACCCTATACTACCCTACACTACCCTACACTACCCTACACTACCCTACACTACCCTACACCACCCTACAGTACCCTACACTACCCTACACTACCCTACCTACCCTACTTTACCTAACTTTTTTTTTTTTAGAATTTTTCGCTCCGTAAGAACCATCATTGAACTTCAAGGAACATTTTAAAAAAAGAATCAGCCAAATCGGTCAAGCCGTTTTCATGTGATGTCGTGACAACGGAAAACGGGTTTCAGTTTTATATATATAGAAAAAGACAGTGTTTTTGAAGTCACTAAGATTCAAACTTATAGAATGCTAATAATATTTCTGTATGTTACAATAGTTTTCCACCAACCATGTCAATGTCCTGGGATGCACTAGCACAGCACAAACAGGAATTTTTGTTGAAAAAAATACACAAAATTGCTTCTATTAATTGGCTTCGGCCTGTCATATGCCTTTCAAAGGTATAAATAAATAGATAACATACTAAAGTGTTCTTAACCTATCACATACTCGCAAAACGAGACACAATAGTAAAACAATAACAGCTGATTCTAACATAGTTGGAACATAGCTAGATTATACATGATGATGATAGGATTACAAGGCTCCTCTCTGTTCTCATAAAGTGGGGAGGAGTTCTGTGTCCTAGTAGGAAGAAAAAATATTAAAAACTGAACACCAACAAAATAATTCAGAACTTATATTATTGTTCTATGTTATAATGAATAGATAACAAAGAAGATTGCTCTTAAACAATTTATTATTAACTTAATGTGATATCAATTTGTTGTTATTGCACACATTTCAATCATATTTACTAATATTATAAAAGCAGAAGTTTGTATGTATGTATATATGTTTGTTACTTCATCACACTCAAACAGATTTTGATGAAATTTGAAATAGAAAGTAAAATAGCTGGAAGGAGTTGCAAGAGGCCTTTACCCAGTTGTGGGAAAGGTATAGGCTGTTAAAAAAAAAGAGTTGTAACCATGAAGTTTCTTGCCATCTCGTCTCAATAGGAAACTATCATTTGGAACCGTGCGCTAGCTTCTGATGTATTAAAAGTGCCCATGTAGGCCCATGTGAAATAAAAATAACTTTGTTTTTTTTATTTAAAATTCATGTACAGTAGTGGTAAGAAAAGATGGATTGATTGTGTGTGGAGTGATGTGATAGAAAATGGAGTTAGTGATAGTGTGACAGGTGACAGGACCAGAACGGACGAAAAAGGCTTGTTGCGCCGACCAGAAGTATTATGGGATAAGGGCAGGAAGAAGAAGAAGATGTACAGTAGTAGCACCATTCCAGTCAACCAAGAAACCATTTTTATTTTTGAATGTATGAAACTAATTAGTAAAGATCCAAAATCTGTGACTTCCAGTTCCGCAAGGACTGCATCGCGGACGTGGACACGAGACCCGCGTACCAGAACCTGCGGCAGCGCGTGGAGAACTCCGTGTCCTCGTTCCTGTCGCGCCAGGTCTGGAAGCCGGACCTCAACAAGAACCAGCTCCGGGAGAAGCTTAGGAAACATATTCTCGAGTAAGTGCTTTTCCTCCAACTCCTTGTAGGGTATTCCTTAATGCTGAAGGTCGTGACCACTGACCACCATGTTGTGTGTCATCAGCTGTTTTAGATTTTAGTTTTTAAACAGCACATCAGAAAAGCAAAAAAGGCCTCTGCACCAATGGGCTAACTCGATTTTATTACACTTGAACAACACAAAATAATAATAAGACAAAACTTTCTTATAAGATTTATCAGCGTTTAAGTCTGTCAAGTAGTTGTGATGTGATCAGCACTTTATTAGGTGTGTACACACTGAAGGTCCCTAGACCCTACATAGAGACCATTCACAACTTTTTAAGATATTCTGCACTACATTCACAGATTTTTTAAGGGTTGGTCCAACCCCTAAATAGATGGGAAATGGCTAGGAATTTTGATTGGATTCACTTGCTGAAAAATCAATTTGCCCTGCAGTAGTTCTATCCCACTTATTGCTTCTTTAAACAAACACACGCAAAATGTGACTTCGTTGTAGATTACGTGAAGCATAGGTAGTATAAAACAAAGTCGCTTTTTGCGCCTACTTACTTTTACGGTAACAAATAAATAGGTTCTTACACTAATTTCATAATATTACTTAATAAAATCAATATTTCCTTTATTACAGTGGCAACTACTTGGAACAGGGCGTCGAAAGGATAGTTGATCAGGTGATAACCCCAAAAGTCGCTTCCGTCTTCATACCTCAAGTCGAAGATCTAGTATACAACTACTTAGGGATATCCCGCAAGAAGTCAGTCACCTCTACAGAAACCTCCAACGGCAAACTAAGTACCGATGATCTCCTGCCAGAAGATTTGGAAGCCGTCAGTCCTGGCTCCGTTAAGAGCAATGATGATAAAGCAGAAGAAATGGACGAGGATAAAGAAGAATGTAAAATGGAAGTAGATGTCAAAGATGAAGATAAACCTTCAATATCTGAAATAGAAAAGCCCAAAATCGAAGGAGACACACAAAATTCTATCATCGAACTTAACACAGATTCTGATGAGAACACTAATAAAAGTAATGTCCCAATGCATGAAGACATAAAGTTAGAAAACATCCCCCCACCAGATAACAGCCCACCGAAAGTCGAACTAGAAAACATTGACATCGAAAAGATAGAACTTCCAAAAGAACCCAACACAATAACCGAAGTACCTCACCCTGATGAAATACCGCTTCCGAAAGATGATAAGGAACAGTTCTTCAAACCAATCAACATTAACAGTGATGATGATTCAAGCAGCGGATCTTCTTTACGAAGGAACATGTCTCCGCTAACTCCAATCAGGAATTATAATAATGAGAATTCTTGTGATGCCCAACAGGCGTTTGAAAACGATTCTGACAGCAAAAGTAATGACATCAAAAAGGAGCCAAGTTCTTTCCGATTCGCTATAGAAGCTAAATCTCCAGAGAACAGTCTAGACGCAAAACCGGAGAAGAAAGATCCTGAACAAGCGAATCTAGCGTACCAGTTCAATAACCAAGTGAATATAAACACTTTCAACACGCCATTGTACGACGATAGTTCAAACAGCAACAACTTACACATTGATTACGAGAGTGACGTTAACAGTAAGACTAACACAGAGAAAATGCCAGAAGCTGATCAAAACTCAGAAGATAAAAGAGATAAGAAGAATGATGAGAGAAAAAGCAGTCACAAGAGCTCGCATAGGTCCAGAGATTCGCACAGACATTCTAGCAGCAAACACAAAAGGTCAGACTCTAAGCAGTCTACTTCTAGAGATAGTAGCAGGCATGATAAGAAACCTAAAGATGATCAGAACAAGTCTAAATCCGGCCATAAAGAAAGAGAGAAGTCTAGAGATAGAGGTGACAAGAAAGATAGTCGAGATTCCTCTAAACACAGGAGTTCCTCCCATAAAAGCAGCTCTAGCCATAGAGATTCTAAATCCCATAGAAGCTCAAGTTCAAGCCAGAAGCATTCAAGTGATAAAAAATCTTCAGACGATAAAAAGTCCTCATCAAGCCACAAATCTGAAAGAAGTTCGGAGAAAAGTTCCGATAGAAGTTCCAGAGATAAAAGAGATTCTAAATCCAGTTCCCATAGGTCAGACAAAGATAAGAAGAGTAGTTCTCGAAGCAAAAATGATGAAAAAGATAAGAAAAAGGATAAAAAGGAAACTGATGACCACTATAGTTTGTCTGGGAGGGGAAATAATGGAAGGCGTTCGACCGATAGAGATTCTAACGATGGCAGCTCTTCGTCAAAAGGGGCTCAAAACCAATCTGGCCCGAAACCTACAGAAAACAAAAAAGAAACTAAAGGTTCAAGCTCTAAGTCAGATAATACTTCAACCAGTGGGGAGTCTACCAGCCCCAGTGACAAAGACCAGGGGGTTACCACAGCTAGTGGAGGAAAAGGGAACCAAAAGCCTATCAGAGTTGAGAACCATTTAGAAACCCCCATAGCCAGTCCCCCTAGGCTACCTTTCGTTCCCGATGTTACATTAAAAAAGCCAAAATTTGCAGCTAACTTAGAAGAGGCTAAACGGATGATGAAGATGAGAAAGTTCCTAGACGAAGAACAGAAGAGAATGAATCAAGAAGCTGCATTACTTCTTGAGTTTCAGGCGAATGTCAGACCAAGTCTGAGTCAGGTATATTCTAGCATTCCTGGGCCTGAACTAGAATTCGCTTGCATAGCCAATGAAGTCAACAATATAATGCAAAATAAAATGTGCAAAACAGAGAGTGGTGTTGATGATAATGTAACTCAAGAATCCAAAGCAACTGTAAAGGAAACAGATGAGAAAGATATTAAAACAGAAAACATTAAAAATGAAGATAAAAACAAAGTAACTAATGAAATTATAGACGAACTTGAAGACACGCTAACTAACGATACTGAAATGTTTGATGACGATACAAAACCAGAAAGAAGTGAGACTTACAACGAAAACAAGCCATTCTCACAACTCATGGAAGAAATATCTGAATATAGCAAAGCTTCAGAGAAAAATAAAAAAGATGCTCTAGACAACTTAGTTGACGATGAAAATAAAAGACGAACAGAATTCTTTGAAGTAACCATAATAACTGAAGAGTTATCGGAGAGTGAGGAACCTCCCATGGTATCCGAAGACACCATGGACCTTGAAACAGATACTACAGAAAGTATTGACGCTGATAATAGCCAAATAAGTTTGGAAGCTGATGATAGCCAAATCCTAGAAAATGATAATACTCAAAGTTCTGAACCGGAAATTCCTGAAACTACTGAATCAGAAATTCCGGAAGCCATTGAACCTGAAACTGTAGAAGAATCTAAAACAGAAACTCCTGAAAGCGCAAAACCTGAAGATGATTCTCTAAAATACTTCGCAGAACACGAGAAATTCGATGCAGAACTAAAACGACTTCAATACAGCGATTTCCTAAAAGCTTTTTCAGAGAGAAATATAGTGTCCAATAAAATACACATTATAAACTGCGATACTTACGAAGAAAACCTGATAAGAGAAGTCTGCGAAACTTTCGGGGCTTTTGAAGTAATCAACTATTATAAGAACGGGCATTTAAAGTTGCCTAAAACAGATAAAAAAGTGGTGAAAAATGTCAATGTAGCTTCAGAAATATCTTTACCAGTCGACACTACTTTCGGATCAAAATCACCCTCGCCAGTTTTTAGTCCGGTCAAGTCTGAATGTTCGTTTGAACTGTCAAGCGATTATGATGCTAAATTAGAAGAAATGGTTAACAAAACTTCTCGGCAAGAAGTAATGGAGATTATACTTGGCAGCGTTATAGATGATGATGAGAATCCGTGTATAGACTATTGTACGGAGTCCAGTATTGACAACGAGTTGCATTTGAAGAGGAAGTTGACTGAAGTGGAAGTGGATAGTGCTGAGAATAATAATAGACATGTGTTGAAGAAAGTGAGGAAGATGAGCGATTCCGACCAGATATCATCTACTACTGAAGGTGAGTTTTTGTTCTGCTTTTGCTTCTGCGAATCTAGCTTAGCGATGGTCCTGTCCTACCAACTAGAGTTGTCAAAAAATAATAACACCGTTTTGACATTTAAAGAAATTGCATGTTTTATTTTATTTTATTAGGGATAACAAACAGTAGTAAAAACTATTAGCAAATACACTACTCACGACGGTATCCACAGATTACCATATAAAATACTTAGCATAGTTACTGTTATTATAAAGTAAGCTCACAAAGAATATTCGCAATATATTCCATCATATTATTTAACGCTAATTTAATTACGCAATATATTGCGAGTATTCTGTTATTAGAAGGAATTTCTTCAAAGGTCAATATGGGCCTATTATTTTTGGACAACTTTAAAAAATCTATGGGACAATTGCTTAACACACAATCAATGAAAGATAGTAATTTATCGGGCTTAGCATTAGTTTTAAAATGCTAAGCCCGATAAATTACTATCTTTTTAGATTTTTTAACCTGCTTTCGGACTTTTTGGCTTTATAATTACTCATTAAATGAAGCAACAATATTATCATTTCAAATACTGGTATGAGAAAGAGTGGGAGCGTAATGGGAACATTCGCTATCTCTTTTGTACGCGCGTAATCTAATAGCAGTGACGTAACATTTCAATATGTGCATCCTTTTTCTGTTACTTGACAGTTTCCTCTTCCACCAGATCTTTTATATTGAAAGATTTTACGGAGTTTTATTTTTATTTTATTTGGACAAAAAAAAAAGAGTTAGGCAAGCTTAACTAAAGTAAAAACTTATAATTATTTCTATATGAAATAAACTAAGCAGGATAACAAATGATCCCGAAGCTGCTATTATACTATATTGCTAAACTAAGCCGTTGCTTAACCTGCTATCCGAGGCACGGAATTATGACAAACTGTGTTACGCATATGGGGTGGTGCTTATTATAGTTACAAACTTTCGTCTTCGTCAAAAACTAAGCATATTCTATAAAGCTTATGTACCATCGGCCAAAATTCCGCAAGCTCACTTTAAGGACTATAATTGCATAGCAAGGGTCACGACTCGACCCCACGAATCGTGTTTTGTCACTAGCTGTGCCTGCACAGGAATATATTCTTAATTGAGCTTACGTTATTTTTGTCGCCTAACAGTACGGTCGAAATATCTTGACTACTCTGAACTTCGAATGATTGCTTACCAAGTAAAGGTAGAAATACATAGCGCACACGTGGGCCACGTACGCCGATCTGAGCGCGTCGGTCTCCATACATTTTATATGGCAACTAGACCAGGCCTCCGTCACTCCATGTACTCACGCGCTATAAGTGCCTACCGCCCAGCCGAGCGGTCTCGGTCCGCTTGCGGATCAAATTCAGTGCGGTTTTCGCAAGCGAAGCGCGCGCACGCCGTTCAATTTTAATAGTGCTGTTCGTTCGTACGCGTACCTATGATGCCTTGCTTGCTTTAGATGGGTGTAAATCAAGTAAAAGAAGGGATAAACACCTAACATTTTTCCATTTAACAATGACGAAAGTACGACGAAATTTATAAAAGAAATATTTTATAAACGATACAATTTTAAACTGTATTTAATTATAACTAAATTGTAACTACAAGTCAGAACATTCACAGTTCTCAATAACATAAACCCAAAAAGTCATGTTAATTTAATTTTATCGAAGAGGCAGCCCTGCGATTGCTGCGGGATCGCGCGGTGCGAAGCAATCACAACTGTATGCTTGAGCATTTAGGCACATTTTAGCATGCAGTGGTTGCCGACGCGATAGAGTAGGCTATTATAGTAGTAGGTATTGTAATTTTTCTACTGAGTGAAGTATCTGTTACGTAGTAACTATTTAGTAATCTGTGACTAGACGCGTACATAAGATCCACGCCACGCGACGTGGTTCTGCGTACAAATCAAGCGTGGCTCACGTCTCAGTGCGTCGGGATAATGTAGTTCTCGCTTAAAAAACAAATGAGAATTGCATATTTTTTATTGCTGTATATATGTGCAGTATTTTGGAACGCCAACTTCAGAGAGCCAACATATTTTGACCGTACTGTATGTAGCGACACAAAATTTGTCCTTATTTTAACACTTTTGGTGCCAAGAACTATGTATTAGTCACTTGTGTCACAACCATAACCATAGTTATACATATGTAGCTATCGGTGACTTGTGTTCATATTCAAGACTATCTTCTATCTCTGTCTGTCTGTTTTTTAAACCCTGAGACTAAAATGACATTTCAACACAAAAGAACTGGCGTCATTCCTACAGTAAATTTGACATTACTTGTGTCAATTTAGTCTCAGGGTATAAAAAATAGACTGTAACGGTAGGCGATTTCGAAATGTTTTACAACCGTATAAAACCTCATACAATCGAATAAAACCTCTCGACATCGTGAGGACCTACAGAGTCCTTGGCGCTAAAAGTGTTAAAGAATTTACTAACAATAATTAAACCAGCCGTTTTACCCTATAATAAGTTAAAGGCTTATCGCTGAGTAGATCTATATAGCTTAGTGGTACTACCTACCCTACCTAGGCCATTTTTACTCAAGACTCGCAATATAATTCCAGAAAATTCCATCGTAAAACACTCAGCCAAGTCTGCTTACGATCAATTTAATCTGGGTACAAGTTTATACCTTCGCTTCGCGATTTTGAACCTTATTTATATGGTGATACGAAATATTTCAGACAGCGAAGAGGTTTCGAACAACAATAGGGTCTCGCACCCGACCAGGTCGAAGTACCTCGGTAGGGCGAGGCGGGTTGGTTTGGCAAGACCTAGGAGGAATAGTGAGTACAACGTATTTCCATTTAAAAGACCCTCCTGAAATAATTATATAGAGTTTTTAAAAGTTGATGGTTTTGGAGGTAAAGTCCCGCGAACCTCCGATCAGACGGATGTTTTGTCTGGTTTGGGCAACTGCCCGTGAGATGATTTCGGGGGTATTTGTTGAAATCGCGCCGAAAACTCAAATTGCGCGATGTAGGATTTCGTAGGTTAGTTTATATGTGGTTGCATACAGCAAAATGCTCATTTTGACGATCGACCTTGTACATAAAGTACTTAAAGTTTTTTAGTATTCTAAATTCATCAGGTTAAGTACCTAAGTTGATTGTGGAATTTCATAATGATAGCCGATATTCATTTATAGGCTTCATATTTCTAGTGGTAGTCACTGACAAATACTGTAGGAAAATATTAACAGATAACCAATGTAAATATTATAAAATTAATAATCCATCAGTTTCTAAAAGCCTCGCAACTTACGTTTTTCAAAGAAAAAGGATCACAATACATATTAATTCAAGACAGCTTTATTTCCAGTTTTGAAATTAATTACTCAGATACCCGCGAAACGAGACACAATAGTAAAACAATAACGGCGCGGTCTCATTGGACCGGTTGGGGATTCAAACGTTAAGAACGTCAATAAATAGAGTCCCGGCTGGAACACACACAATAAAAAACTGTTCTAGGTTTTGATGATTTTAACAGGCTTAGGACTAGTAACTAAATTAAGCGAGGCTTTTAGAAACAAACACTTACATAATACCTAAAGACAGTTTCTACCCATACCTTACACTCAACCATTCACTTTCCAGATCTACCAAACAGCCCATCAAGCGACAAATCAGTGGAGAACTACGAGCAAAACACCCAAGCGACGACCCAAACACAAACGCCAAACGGCAAGTTCAAATCCGTCACGAGAAGCAAAGTGCAGCGGTACGACACGTCAGACCTGTACAAGCCGAAACTGCACTACTTGTCCAGAAGAAATAATATCAGTTAAGTTGTTTATTTTTAATACCGTTGTTATTCTTGGCTAGGATAGGCTGACGAATGTTTTTAAGTTTTCATTGAAAAAAATTTAAATTGCTGAGGTCCACGGACGCAAAGCTTCAACGGCACGATGCTGTCGCTTCGTCGACAAAGTTTCATAATTTAGCATGCAAGTTTGCGGAGAACAGTGGTGGCCCAGTGGTAACTGACCCGACTTGCAAGTTGTAGGTCGCGGGTTCAAACCCAGTCAGGCGCATTACTTTGTGTAATTTATTTCATCACCACACACGCTCTCAAAACGGTGAAGGAAAACATCGTGAGGAAACCGACATGTCCTAGAACCAAAATGACATCCGCCAATCCGCACTGGGCCCGCGTGGTGGATTATGGCCCATTCCCTCTTCTAGAGAGGAGGCCTAAGTACTAGCAGAGGGAACATTATAAGGCCGATAATGCTACATGCAAGTTTAGAGGTAAGTGGACAAAGAGTACAGTCCCACAGACCTCCATTGAAAAGGGAGGATCCTCCAACCAATTCTCAAACCAGACTAGTGTTATATCTGGTGGGCTACTGCCCGTAAGATAGTTTCGGGCTGTTGTATCTATTCAAATCGCGCGGAGAACTTTGCTTGCGCGATGTAGGATTCTGTGACGTCATATGTAGTAGACGACGAGTTTCACGCAGGTTTACACCAAGCGTATAATGATGAATACCATAAAAAGAAAATGTATTTTATGGTGTACAATAAAGAGTCTATAAATAAATAAATAGGTACGCGTCTATGAAGCTTCGCGTCCGTGAACAGTTAGTAGGACTAAAAGTGCAAGATAGGTATAGTCGTTGCAAAACAACGTGCATCATGTGACAGTTTTGACATCGATGTAAAGTTCTCATTGCAATTGATTTGCGTTCATGAAATGTAATAGCAATAGAATTTTAAGATGTTTCTCCAGTGGTCTACTGAGTATATAGCTGTAAAACCATGCACCATGCCAATAAGTGATATTTATGTTTTTGGTATAAGGTTCTATTAGAGTGATGATGTACGCTTGTAAATTGCAACAACTATACTATGAAAGATTTTTTGATGTTTAAATAAATCATCACATTTGATAGGTTTAAATCAAAATAGTTGGTTAGTCTCTTTATGAAGGTCTCGTTTTCAGGTGAAAAGTATATTTTTCTTTGTTAATGACTAAAACAATCTTTGATACCTATAAATTGAGCAAAGTCAGCCTATTAAAAGCTAAGAATGGCACGGTCAGTGATTTTGTTTACGCCATGCCCATTAAGGCAGGCAGTTATAGGCCGAACTGTGAAATTTGACATTATTTGTATAAAATGGAATATAAGTTAATTATCTCCTTGCATAATTATAATCTTTATAAGTTACTCTATTATT
This sequence comes from Mythimna separata, assembly GCA_030763345.1. Classification (NCBI taxonomy): domain Eukaryota; kingdom Metazoa; phylum Arthropoda; class Insecta; order Lepidoptera; family Noctuidae; genus Mythimna; species Mythimna separata. The sequence continues at coordinate 20,657,984 of CM061186.1, forward strand.
GAGATTTTAAATCTATGTAAACTTATATTTATAAATTTAAATTTGATTTTGCCTCAAAAAAAAAAGGTTTAAATTAACTTTTAATTCTGCTTGAAAGAGCAGAGAGTGCAAAATGCTTGTTATTTCTGTACCGTGTACATTTGTCTGTATTTCTTTGCTTCTTAGAAGTTTTATAATTGGGTAAGATGGAATTGCTTGCTTATTTGAAAGAGCTGGATTAGTAAACCATTCAATCAATGTTCCTTGATGTTCTAACAATTGGTTGCATTCAATTCTAGGCGAATGGAGTCCCCATTAGAATAATAGTCTTATTTGACCCTGTCAAAGAAACCAATCGCTATCAATCTTTATACAACATGTAACATAATTAACGCACATCTTGGGGGGTCATTGTACTCATCATTATGAACAACTTTTACCATGGGACTGAACCTGAAATCGAAAAAAAAATAATCAGCTGTTCCATACATTTATGTTCGCATGTTTCGTCAAAATGTATGGACCCTGCTATCTCCTTCTTTGCCGGTTCTTAATATTACTGGTGCAAACCAGTCTTAATATTTCATTTGCTAGTCAAAAATTAACAAAAAGTATTGCCTGACTTATAATGCAGCTTAAACTTGTACAACCCGGTCACATCAACTTGACGCATCTCTGAAATGCAAGCATCCCCCGCATTCCCTTAGCTCGCCTGGCAAGTGTCAGGTATGCTCAGCATCTTTGTTATCGATACACGCGTCGATAATTTGGTTAGTTCTCTGTTGTTGTTATATTGTTTTTGGACTTTATTTCATCGACGCCAAGCGTCAAGTTAATGTGGCCGAGTTGTAAATACTGGATTGAAAATGGTTTATTAATTCTAAGGCTAACCTCGGATCTTGGCTTAGGGTATTAGTGGAAGTTAAAAGCAGATGTAACACATAGATTTGAGAACTGAAAATAATCTGTGCTGGCAAACGTACGATCATATATTAGGCTGTGGGAATTATTGTCGATCGAAAAACGGGTTATCGTAAACTCGTCACATTTTTATTTCATTTTCATTCACCAGTGCATTGTGAGGCGTGTCAAACTGTGACGAGTTTACAATAACCCGAAAAAACTTTTACTAAGTAGGTATAACACAGCCTAAGAGTGATAACACGTCTATATACGAAGATCGAAGGAGTAAATTTTTCTGAGCGCTAATTAATTCCTACATTTTTGTAGGTCAGAAGCTCTTCACTTAGGGCCTGTTTCACCACCTATGAGTAAGTTTCGAGTATAATACTTGGCAGATAATTTCATACAAATTCTGTTCCATTTTTGAATTTATTCAGTAAGTAGTGCCTACTCGGACATTGTGAAACAGGCCCTTAGTAAAAAGATCTAATTTCTATTAAATTTTAAAAAGCATGCTTGATTATGGTTAGTTGTCTTTTAAATGTCTGTGAAATACGACAACTAGTCCAATGTTGGGAAAACTAACATGCAGACATTTGGTTACAGAGAATACCTCTGTAAAAATAATATTAGTAAATTCGCCACGTCTAGTAAAAAACCGAATTGGGTAAACCCCGCATACTTGGGCGTTGATGTATTACTAGTAAACTCGATTCTTGTAAAATTTCTCTTCGGATTAACATCCAAAATGAATTGAAACTGTTAATATATTTTATTCTCAATTTAGTATTATTTTTAAGTCATCAGAATATGTAGTATTAAAAACAAATATTTTATAAAAAAATTAAATTAATTAATTTGTTATTTTATTACATATTTATATTTAACGTTCTCCATAAATTCCTGAAATGTAAACTTTTTTTTTTCATCATTTCACCTTAATTTTTTTTTAACTTGATAACTGTCTCTCTATATGTGCATGTATTATTTCTAACTAAACTACATTACATCCTAGAGGTTAAAATTCTCTATGAAAATAGAGTAGTAATGTAAATGAAATTAAAACTAAACGATTGTTCAAATACATCTATAAATTCTTATTGAATGTTGGCACATAGTCTATAGTTCATGTGTGAAGGAACACAGGGGTGGGTTTTGGTCAGTAAGAGTCTTCAAACCCCTGGTGGGAGAAAGACATCCATGACTTATTCTCAACACCCTAAAAAGAAATCTCTATGGTTGAAAAATTGCAACTAAAAGGTCCTATTATCAACGATTGTGTGCGTATTGCGTGAAAATACATTTAAATAGTAGAAATATCTGCAAAAAGCGTAAATTATCTGTGTAGTCTAATCTAATTCGATTTATTTAAATCATCATCTACCTAGCCTTTTCCCAACTATATTGGGGTCGGCTTCCAGTCAAGCCGGATTTAGCAGAATACCAGAATTTTACGAGGAGCGGCTGCCTACCAGACCTCCACAACCCATTAACTGGGGTAACACGGTACTTTATGGCAAGACTGGAATTCGATTTATTTAAATGGAGTATTAAATTTAAATGGAGTGCTCATTAGGGTGTCCCAAAAAAATCAAATTGTGTTTTTTACAACGCATACCCTCTAATTTTGTTTGAATGGTGTCAAAACTATAGTAAATAAATTTTCATGTCCTTAGGACCACAGGAACCCGTGCCGACTTGCATCGATAGATATCAGAATTTCCGTACTTTGGCGCGCCGCAGCTACCGTTTCAAGTGCTTGATATTACTTGTTTATTACTTAGTAAACGCTTAATTTTCATTTAGTATACATGTCGATAGATTTACGCAGTATTACAAAAATATTTTTTTTAATAAGGGATGTATAAAATCGAATTACGAGTTCAAAACTACACTTTAATAAACAAGTTTTGACAGTACTGTGTGTAGAACATTTTTGAGGTGAATTCATGTGTACTGAAAACGCAAATCCTACTATTCAAAAGTGCGTTATTTATTAGGAAAATATACATACTTTTCTCAATTAAAGTATTAGGTATCTGCGTTAAAAAACGAATGAAATAATTCAAACATTGGAGAGATTTAAAAAAAATGCGAACGAATATCAAGAAGTATTCGAGAAGTTCCTATAAGTGTGAGCTTGTGTAAGTTAGGACACATTATTTGACACAGCATAATTATGTGTTCCATTAATAAAGATAAATAAAGATAGAATCTTCTTGCAGTGCAAAAGAGAGAGGATGATTTGGTTACTTGGATGGTGTAGACAAAAAATTCAAACAAAAAATGCTCCTTAGAAATATTGAAGAACTTTTGTTTTGGGTCTGTGGCTTAAATTGTTTGTTATTAAACTCTTTTCATCACTTTATCAAGAAAAAATATCTTCAGATACTAAAATTTTGGATTTACGTGAACATTGCCCATCCCAACTGAGAACACACCGCCCGATACGAAAAAAATACGTATGAGAAAAAAAAAAAACACTTCAAAGACAATTATAGCTTTGGATAGGTGACAGTTATGTATGGATTATTATTCAAGCTACTATTGAGGCACTTGGATACAAAACTGACGAAAATTTCCTATAAGTAAGTCCTCCAATCAAATAATTCGTACGGAGAATCGAAAAGAGCGTTCACAAGCTATAAAAGTCAATTTCCAAAACGAGGTGGGTCCTTGATACTGTAACTACCTGTTTATTTGGATGACAAACTGTTGCTGGTTTTAGATGTGCACAAATGTACTTTACATTTGTGAATTTGTAAACCAGCGTCTAATAAAAAATGTCTACTGATAGTTATTTTTCTGATGATAAAAAACAACTTATCGTTTGCTAAAATTGGACAACTTTACAGGAAGTGAATAAGCACCAGTAGTTCGGAATTCAGTATATGGTCTAATATTGCTTAGTTTTCATATGCTAGTAAACAGATGCTGATGCTGAGAACTTCTATGGCAAAATCACTGTTGAAGAGGAACATGAGCATTTTTTCTATGTCACGTACACGAATAGACGGAGGAGCTCGTGGCTAAATAATAACAGCCGCACAAGTCGATCTTCAAGCTTAAGCAACGCTTGCCTAGGTTGGTCTGTGGATGGGTGACCATCTTAACATAACGAGTTTCCTCCGTGCCTCGGAAAGCACGTTAAGCCGTTGGTCCCGGCTGTCATTTGGAGATCTTTGGCAGTCGTTACGGATAGTCAGAAGCCAGTAAAATCTGACTCCAGTCTTGCCATGAAGTACCGTGTTACCCCAGTTAATGGGTTGTGGAGGTCTGGTAGGCAGCCGCTCCTCATAAAATACTGGTATTCAGCTAAATCCGGCTTGACTGGAAGCCGACCCCAATATAGTTGGGAAAAGGCTAGGCAGATGATGACGTACACGAATAGACGGGTTTATTCTGACTATAAAAAGCCAATTTTGAATAGAAAAAATAGTTATTTATGTTCTTTTAACAGTAGATACTTAATAAACATAAGATCTAAGTAGAACAATGTTTTAAAAGTTAAATAAAAAATAAGTTCTAAAACGTCCTCTACAGTTCTCATACAAACTTTATACTAAAACTTCGACATCAAGTCGGCACGGGTTACCGTTATCCGATTCCAATAATATTTATTATTTGAGTTCTTAGGATCAAATAGAAAAAATATAGAGGGTATGCGTAATTAAAATCGAGAAAAAAAAATTCGCCCTTATAGCTTGGGACACCCTAGTGCTCATGTCTTGCAATATGCTTCGTTTGTCTGGAACAAACACTGTTCTTTCGGGACAGCACAGATAAGTGCAAACAGTTGTCGTTTAAACTGCCCGATATTTAAAGTAAGACACTTCATTTTTATCATATTCCATGTTTTTCAGCTAATAGTGAAATTATTAGTTGATCATAGTAGCTTCATATTGAGTGGTAAAAAACTAAGATATAGAGATTGTTTTTATTCGTATCTATATATTAATAGAATATTTATAACATTGTAGTAACATATTTCAGTTATAAAATAAAAAGGTTTCTATGTGTACAATTTACTGCAAAAGTAAGGATTACTGACTAAATGACTGACGTTTGAATAGAAAAGGGAAATAATTAATAAAAAATAGCAACACAGAGTTATAAATCACACCGTTTATAACGTTTTTTAACCCTCTTTATTTGAACAAACTTAGTCAGTTGCCAATCTCTAATGATATGATATTTACTTTGTAAATTGGTTAAACATACAACTGTTACACGTCAATTTGATGAAATCTGTGATTCCCTATTGTCTACCATAAAGAAAATATCAAAGGAAAATAAAACCTGTTTTGAACAAAATATCATCGGAAATTAAAGGCTGTTTTAAAGTCTATACAATTACATAGTAATGTCATATTATACGAGAACCTTGTGGGTTAATATCTGAGGTGGCCCTTTGAAGGAAGCGCTATACAGATAATAAATCATTTTGGTAACGGCAATAATCGGTGAAATCGAAATCCTTCCTTAGTAGTACTTTGTACACGAGTGACATGCTTTGTAAATACATTGATATATCACATGTTAAAATAGTATTTAATAGTACAGAGTAGGAAATAAGCAGTGATATTATTTATGCTATTACCTTTCAGCGGAAAAAGTGTCCACTGTTGGACATAGGCTGAAAGTTCAGCGATCGCTAGATCAACTACATACTACTTAGGGCCATGTGCACCGACACCAAATCGACTGTTTTAATATTAAAACGGCTGTTTTAGCAATATTTCCTGTTCCTTATCGTCGGTTATTGACGTTAATCAGATGGTTATCTTAAACTTATGTCGGTGCACATGGCCCTTAAAATAACATTAAACATTTAAGAAAACAACAGAATAGAACTGAAAAAAAAACACAAGATTCTGAACTCCATAACAAATAACGTAGTTCATATTTAATCGAATTGCTATTTCTAAATTCTCTGATTATTCTCTACTCTGTGGTCCGGTCTTCTATATTCCATACTTCCAAACATATTTTAAATATTTACTCATGTAAAACAGTAACCTACAGTACCTAGAAGCTATGTAATTAATCAAATTTTCAGTAACAATCTTGACTGTTTTTGTAATAATCATTTTCAAGAAAAAATGGCGGGAGCTTTGACATTTGTAAGTGTCATGGCGATTCCCGCCAATTTATTTACATAGATAATATAAAATATTATGTATCTGTATGAGTTTGTGTTGGATCCACCAAAATGTCCTGATTTGAGTCTGTAAGTTAAATAAGTTCTGTCCTCTGTATGGTAAATATTGCGATCGTTGTTTGTCGTGATTCTATAATTTTGTTGTTATAATTATAATAAAATATAATTTATTCCCAGTCTTAAGTCTTTTTTTGTTTATTTTCCTCCTTTAGTTTTTTACCACTTTTACCACCAATACTTGTATAGCAAATAGCAGCCCCCGTGGATACAAGTATCCGGGCTGCTATTTTTAGCAGAAAAGTTATGGTGCACGTAAAAAAAATTCAATTTGTCATAAACTTACAAAACTGCGTAGGCATAGCATGTCTCGAAAGTTTCACAATATTACTCTCTCAAGTGAATTTATGTTTTTATTGTTTATTAATGACACGACTTAAACCGAAGAATCGCCAAACTTAAATGGCAGTGGGCAGGGCAAATTGTTCGCAGAACAGATGGTCGATGGGGCTGAAAGGTTCTTGAGTGGCGACCACACATGTACCGGAAAACATAGCGTTGAAAAGCAAGGTGGACTGAAGACCTGGTGAGGGTCGGAGGAATCCGATAACACAGGAGCGTTCGTCGTGGCGTCCCTTGGGGGAGGCCTATGTCCAATAGTGGACATTGTTTTGCTGGAATGATGAATTAGTAATGAAGTCCAGAGACCACACAAGCTGGCTAATTTATCTGTAGGTAAATGTCAGAACGTCAAAGGTCACATGCGAGCCGCAATGAGCAATTGATAAGTCGCCGCGTGTTTGCTCTCAAAGTGTCGACGGTTGTGACCCGGAAATTAAACGCTTGAAAGCCTAGTTTATCATTCGATTTCGATTCGTTCGACTGGCCTGTTGGTCTTGTAAATAGTGGCCCTGACTTCTATGCTGGAGGTCACGGATCCGATTCCTATCCAGATCCACCAGCAAATGTTGGTGAGATGAGCAAGTCCAGTTTTCCTGTGTTTGGGTGTAATTTGTCTATAATATGTATAGTATTTAGAAATATATGTATAAGTATGTTTTTCAGTTGCCTAGTACCCATAGCACAAGCTCTGCTTAGTTTGGTATTAGATGGCGTTGTGAAATATTATTAGCCACTTTATAGTTCCATAACTTACTCTACTCAATTACTTCTACTACTCAGCGCTAAATATTCTGAGCTGCGGCCCGAGCGAGATTGTTCTCACCGAGCGTGCTTGGAACGCAAAGAAGAACACAGATAGGTTTAAAAGTTATGGGACAGTGTATTTTTTATACAGTTTTAAGGTGGCCGCGACATTAGAATTAACCATACAAACGTAATACCAAAATCATTTGCAGTTTAAGCATATTTACACCATAATATGATGTTATTCGGATTCAGACAATATGTATCTAGGTTCCTACGTCGTCTTTTTTTTTAAACTTACCCTAAACGAAATTTAAACGAATTTAAATTTGCACATTTTCACAGCGAAAATGTCATCTTTTTATTTGGTTTTTTCTATATTATAAACAACAATATTTCAAAATATCTCTCCGTAGGAACACAGATATAATTATCAAGTTATAAATACTCGAAACAACATTGGAAATACATTAATTTTTCATTCATCATTTTATGTATTACGGAACATCTCCCAAATTTCCAATAGTTTGTATTGCTATCACAAAAAGCAACTGTCAGTGTGTGGATGATGACTTTACTCCAGTCAGTGTGTCCAAGAATTATTTATACTATATCATGGATTGATTTCATCACTGATGCAATCGTTGATTGTGAGACGCACTAGTTTTTAACGCCTATTCACTCTCGCCTTGAAGACACCCAAATTATATTTGGATGGGAAGACCGCAGCACGAAAACCAGACAAGTCCCGCAAACCTAGATGTTTGGTCTGATATATGCTACTGCCCGAGAGATAGTGTTGGACTGTATATTTTCAAAATCGCGCAGAGAACACAAATTGCACGATGCAGGTTATCGTAGGTAGGTATATGTCGCTACAAAGGTAAAGGTTTGACACTTAAAACTACCTCTCGCCTCGCTCCACCCAAAAAAGAAGTACTTACCTGATATCCTGTGTCCCTCCTTATAGATACACTCACCAACCTACATACACCAACTAATAAACGATTCAAAAGCTCCATCAATCATGCATAGCGCGCGCTTCATAGTTGAGTAACACGAGATGCGTATGCCATCCGATTAGGACTCGATCAACGAACCGGCCGACGTCATCATGTAAATAAACTAAAGGGACTCCACGTGCTCACTGTAGGCACAAGTAACGTAGGTCAGGGCTCCACCGTCTGCCACTACGTCTGGCTACTCAATTCGTAGAAATGATTGTTGATTTCCTTGCCGGATCTTAATAGTCACAATATGACTTTTATTGGCTATTCTGCCCTCGTAACAGCAAATGCAGTACTTGCAAAATGGCGGTTTCGAGAAAAACGCGTTTAAGTGTTTTAATCAAATCTCTACTTTCCCTGATATAAATCTCATATGTTTTGTTACGGAAAAGGTATATAAAAATACAAAGTATTATTCAGTTTAGTTTTGAAGTTAATTTTTCTGATGTAGGTCTTTAGAAAGTTGAATACTGCCTTTAAACCTTGTATTTCTAATAGTAATAAATCCAAGAAGTAAAGTGAAATGCAGTACGTGTGTTTGTTACTGCATTTGTACCAAGGAAATGTATTGACTGCATTATGCACTAGCAAAGTTAATTATTATTTATTATTGAATATATGTAGAATAAAAGGCATAATGCAGTGTAGTTGTTTAGTTTGATGATATTAACTGTAATTTTACACTAAACAAGCAACTTTTTTTTTTAATATAAGTTATTTCAATAAACCTCGCAGTGGGGTATGTTGTAACAACTTTACGGAGTAAGTTATAAATAGTTGTTCTTCAACCTCTTCTAGACTACGCTAATGTCTACTTTCTTGATGGGACTGAGGAACTTCTTGACAAGCTGGAGCGTCTGCAGGATCTGTGAATCCGCTTCATTTTTGGCCTTCGAAACTACGACCATGTGTCGGAATTTCGACGACCATTGAAGCTACCTATTCGCTAACGTCGGAATTGTCAGTCTTTCTTCTCTGCCCTTCATAATCCCAACTCCCTCTTGTATCTTCGGGAACGCTTCGAGTATCTTGTTCCGAGAGGAAAGGTTTGTCGCTCATCATCCTCCTTTCTCCTTTGTTTTCCTTCCCATTCCTCCAGTCGTTGCACTAGATCTTTCACTGTTCGCGCTGTGCGCCTGTGGAATTCTATTCCATACACATTACGGGCTAGCCCCTCATTGTGTGTCCAAAGGAAGTATTAGGGAAAATTTCAACCTGTTTTAGCGTTTGTAAAGTTTCTTATGCTGAATGTGCCAAATAAATCTTACTAAATCGTATAAAACAAAGTCGCTTTTTCTGTCCCTATATTCCTATGTGTATGCTTAAATCGTTGAAACTACGCAACGGCAGTTTTTTAATAGATAGAGTGATTCAAGAGGAACATTTATAATATAAATGTTCCTGTATAATACATGTATAATATAGTAGGGAAACACTGATTATTTTACACCCGTGCAAAGCCGAGGCAGGTCGCTAGTTACACAATAAAAAATTGATTTTCAATTCCTAACATTACAATTAGCCCCAAGCCTGTTACAACTAGCCGTAAGATGTAACACCCGACAGTTTTTTTTTCAAAGACGTTTTTACAAAACATCGTTAGAGTTTTGATCTAAAATTTATTTGAAATAAATAGTTGAATAGTTGTTAATTAGAATGGTACTGCTGGATTTCATAAATACTTTACAAATAAACTTTCATAGCCAAGAAACGAAAAATTGTTAAAATATGCCCCTCGCTCTTCTACTGGCTTAACTAAAATTATATAAACGGAACAGTTTTCATAGGAAACTGAAACATATTTATATAAATGGAACGCTGCTTACATAAAAACCTAAAAATTATTTATATAAATGGAAAACTGCTTCCCTAGGAAACTATTTTTTTTTAATTAGTAATGGCACGGTAACAGTCTCTTAGTATTACTTAATTTAACTTAAATCTCACAGCCTTTGTTTCATATTTCATCACAGTCTTCTACTTCTAAACTATTCACAAGATCATTCGAAGAATCATTGATGTGGAGGTTTTTCCAAAACAACAATCTGTTTTGGGGTATTATTTTGGACAATGTAGAAAGAAAAAACAACAAAAACACAAAACAAAAACAAACAAAAAACAGTGTTTAATGTAGAAAGAATAGCAGATTTCCTTGCTTCTGTTATATCTCTTGGATGAATGTTTGTGATCGTATTAGGAATTGATGACTTTAAATATTTAACTCTTAGGAACTCAATTTCGTGAATCATTCCATCATACTGTGTCTTCCACATATAAGTTACTTTTATTTCTGTGTACCTCCACAGTCATAATATCTTTTAAATATACTCTGTTTGTGCCCTTTGTAAGTCTATGTTGAGATAAATGATCCATATATTTGCTGAAGTCAGAAACTTCCATAGCTTTTAGCTTCGACTGAGGCACTACCTACTTAATGTAAAACGCAGCATGCGCTATAACAGGACATCATATTTACATATTTTATCCCGTGATACTAGGGTCAATCGCAGTGTAAACCATTACTGCATTTCACCTTAGACAACATAGTAATAAACTAATATACGAATGTACAAAATTAAAACGCAGCCAAAATGCGAGTACTGCGTTTCTTACTAGTATTTAGATGTGATTACTGCACTTTAATCTGGTATATGTTCATTACTGTATTTATGCTAACAACATCAGATAATTTCTCACGAAATGCTGCATTTTTTCTTATTGTTTCACCATGTTCCAGCCATAGAAAAAAAAAATAAAAAAAACTACGTATAGCTTGAACTCTCCTTATGCCATTTATGATAAAAACGGAAAATCGTAAAAATGTCGATTACTGCATTTGCTGTTACGAGGGCAGTATTGAGAGGTCGGGTTACTGCAAACAAGCCGTGTAGGTAACTAAAATGTAAATAAGGTTTCAGTTGGCAGGTAAATCTTTCAGAAAAGTACGTAGGTTATTTGTTTTTATTATTGACTAGCTTTGGCCCGCAGCCTAGCCCGCGAACATAAAATATAGGTATATATACTCAGGAATACAGCAGCTTTCTATTGGTGAAGAAATTTTAAGAATCAGACCAGTACTTCCACAGATTACCTCATACAAACAAAAAAACAAACTTTACCTCTTTATTATATTAGTGCAGATAGTCGCTATCACATTTGACCACTAGGCATCTCCCCCTGATGGAAATCGACGATGAGGCACGCTCTCTTAGAAGTTATTTATTCGCTCTCTAAAGATCCAGGTTGTAGCTATCAGGCAACACGAGTCTCCGGCAGGGAATTCTACCCCTTGCTGTACCCATAATGAACGTGTTACGGTAACACTGTTACCTACCAAAACATTTTGTGTAGGTATATGGATGGGATGTCTCCATGTCTCCTTAAGTTTGGTAAGGAAATTCTTCGAGAGCCGGAACGAGAGAGTTCACAATTAGCCGAAATATCGCAAACTGCAGTGGTCATTCTGGTTCCGGGTTGGCCTCTGCACAATCTAGCCAAATAGGGCTTCCACCACAAACACAGTGCCAGTGTGGAGCTGCTGCACACGACATGCGTCACCTGCTATGCTGCCCGTCCTTCAAAGCCAACTGCACCTTATAAAATTTTTAAGAGGCAAATGACAGAGCTGTACAAGTTGCCAAATCCGAGTCCATCCACACGAATAGAAGAAGCTGAATAACAAATATTTACTACTGATAAATTTATGCAGCAAGATATACCTACGTACTCCCCATCATCATACTGTTGGTTCCTCTACCTACCTACTCATTACCTCACCACTGACGATCTCTTGGAGAACTGCCAAAACAAGCAAGAGATGTTGATAAAAAGTCTAGTAAATTATTCACACGATAAAATATCACGTGGACGCTCTCCAACATAGTGGCCGGACCTCATCACATCTATAACACACAAACTCCCAAGCCGCTAAACTCAGAGCTGCATGGCGTCGCATCGCGAGAGTGGCGGTGGCGCAGGACTCGACCGAAATATGACGACGACCACTCGGTCAAAAGTGCACGAATAAAAAGAAGAGAAATCAGAATGACTTCTCCCAGTCTTGGGCGAAGCCAAGTGTCAGATTTTTACTGACTAAACCCCAACTCCCTCCTTGTTTGCCTTCGTTCCAGGATCCTGGTCCTGGACCTGGTCCCCAGAGGCTTCGACCCTACTGGGCCCCTACAGTATGTCTCTTTGAGACCTTCTTGGCACTTGAGCTTAACATAAAGACGTGGCCAGTTACCTTGCTAAGTTTTCTTATTGTATCGTATGATTATTTCACAATACGTTTCACGGTTCATTAGTTCTAACAAAGTACGCTGAGTTCCAATTGGTGGGATAGAGGTTAATGTCTGCAGTCTGCTGTTCACTTACAAATAAATGCCTCAAAGTCAAACATTTTAGAACCAGTAAAATAGATGAAAAAACTTCTTTCGATACGTCACGCTAGCATTTGAACTTTTGCATCAAAATCTACATGGTACTACTCTAATGGATATAGGTTAGGTTGCTACCTAGAGAGCTACACATTGCTCGCCGTCCGGCAGTAAGGTAATCATACGGACCGAGCCCAAGTCGTCAACGGCGCGTACTGTTCCACGCGCGCCTCAAAGAGATGTCAGCAAACCGTAGTGGCCCACCAGGGCCGATACCCGCTAGCTAGGACTACGAGGAATTTCTGAAAAGGAAACCCGTAGTGCTAGAACACAAAACACAACTGAAGGACACACTGGGGAACACGGAAAATCCGAAAGGTTGTCACCGTGTCCCCCAGATCGAAGGCACGGGGTGGGGTTTAGTCAGTAAGAATCTGACACGCCCTCCCGCTCCGCCCAAGAGCGGGAGAAGTCATTCTGATGATTACCCTACCGAAAAAAAAAACTGAAGTACACAGGTGTGATTTTAATTACTCAGATACCCGCGAAACGAGACACAATAGTAAAACAATAACAGCGCGGTCTCATAGGACCGGTCGGGGATTCAAACGTTAATCAGTATCAGTCTTACAAGCCCCCCTCTCCCTAGAGCGGGATAAGTCATTAGATGATTTTTCACCAGCAAAAAAAGTCCTATCATAGATACCTACCTAGCTGCTCAGTAGTTCTCATGAAAACTGGCACTGATGACACTTAACACCTTGTAGGAGTAGCAAACGGCATCCATTTAGATAAAAATCAAGCAGACGATAGCCAGCATCATCACCAACGAGCACACCTACACACCTGTCCAAAGAATCAACAAAGCGTGCAAAATTGCTGTTTACTATACAATGCCTGTTGCTATCTACTTACTCTATCTATAGGTAGATACTCGTTATCGTAAATTAAATCTGGTTTAGTATCTACTTAGCTGTATTAGTTAGGTACCTACTGAGGTTTTTATTGTTTGAATGGATTTAACGTTTGAATCCCCAACCGGTCCTATGAGACCGCGCTGTTATTGTTTTACTATTGTGTCTCGTTTCGCGGGTATCTGAGTAATTAATGGATGTTTTAACTGCATTATTTATACTTAGGTACTCTGTGACTATACTGTACAAATATTTAGGTACTTATTTTTACTTATACATACATAGGTAGGTGCCAGCAATATATAAGTACATACCTACCTACTCTACACTTTATATCTTTATACATTTTTCCACAGGTTTGTGTGTGTGTCACCTAACTCCTCCTTAACTGCTTAGCCGATTTAGATGATTTTTTATTTGTATTTCAGAGGTTCCTCGTATAGTTTTAAAATACATTAAACCTGTAATCGGGTTCTTTTCATTTTTTTTTACCTGCTTTCAGACAGGAGACAACCTCAGTCGGGATCTTTTTGGGAGTCATTGTACTCATCATTATGAACAACTTTTAGTATGGGACCAAACCTGAAATCGAGAAAAAATAATCAGCTGTTCCCTACAATTATGTTCGCTTATTTCGTCAAAATAACGCACATCCTCTTGGGGAATCTATATATAATGATCCTAGGATGTGCGTTAATTATTATACATGTTGTATAAAAGGAGAAGGAAAGCTAAGGGGATGGAACGTCGAAGATCCAAAGTTTGTATGGAGACACCTACTTTCACAGTACTTAGGATAGAATAAAATATATTCTAAATTTGTTCGAGTAGGTAAGTAGATGAAGTATTTTTCGAATTAAGTACCTTGAAAGTACTTACCAGCTGATGAAACTGGCCGCATTTTGCCAGTTCTTGCCACACAAATTTTAAGACCGGAATGTTCCGTGTTCATTTATTTATTAAATTAGGTTCATCAACGATTGTACACTCTGAATACCTACATCAACATTCTCGTCGCTGAAATTGCAGACGAATAGGGACTTCACAAGTTTCATAATCGATCAATCTCGACTAGAAGTTTGTAGGTTTAGTCAATAATTATTAAGTATTAGTTTTAAAAACATTTTTCAAAAATAAGGAGATAATTGTGTTTTTATTAAAATTAAAAGGCTGAATCATATTTCCGTTGCTCATTTTGCACGCAGCAAAAAAAAACAACTATGGCGCACCGCTATTTATTTATTGTAAACAAACAAAAACTGTAGGTAAAAGTTTTAAAAAATTGGTTTAAATTTAAAACAGTTTGAAACTCCGCTAGGATAATAGTCTGGTGTTCTGTATTGAAAGTTCTCCGAGATTTATAACTTAAAGACAAACTAAAATGTAAGTAGGTAGGTATTATCTCATTTTCATTTAAGTATTTTTTATTTTTTTAAAGCCGTTGTGTCCCACTGCAGGGCAAAGGCCTCCCTTCCATTTTTCCACTCTTTTTTTGGTCTTGAGCCATTGCTGACCAATCCCTCCAAAAATAAGTCGTCACGCCATCTCCTTCTGGGCCTACCGAGTCGCCGGTTCCTGCTGTTCGGTGTTCAGTCAGTTGTCGCTTTCGCTCAATTTTGTTGCGACATGCGGCAAATGTGGCCTGCCCAGTCCATTAATTTATAATAAATCAATGTAATTTGAATACTTATTGTCTTTGTGAGGGGGAATTAGCTGGGTTGGCAAAAGTTTCACTAATTTATCAAAAACTTGAATTAAATATTGTAAGTACCTACTTGTCATTACTTACATTGTTTTGTGTATTTCAAGCATGTCAAGAAGTAAGGCCCCGTCGTGTGCAAGTCTTAGAGCAAGTGCATATCGACTGTGAACTGGCAATCGGTCCTATCTTAATTTTTTGAAGATTTCCATTTTTAATACCTACCATTTGATTTACTATTTCATACTCCGCAGCGTTGCAAGAAATCCCATCTCAGAAACATTTTTTGGAGCCAGAATCGACTTCATTCAACTTGTACTAACTCACAATTTCTTTTGTTGAATTCAATTGTCCTGCCTCGTTTTTATACTAGAAGGACGCATATTATAACTTATTATTACGCATATTATTTAACTTTGTTTTATTAATAAGATATGTATAAAACATATTTAAAAAACACGATATTTTATTAAATATACCAGATCGATGCTATATTAATGACGCGAACATTAAGTTTTTGCTTCGTTCTGTAAAGTAGCCAAAATTGAGATAGGACCGATTGCCAGTTCACAGTCGATATGTTGTTGGAGATTTTAGAAAAAAGACTTTGGCTAGCGACTGGCCACGCTAGGACATCAAATGCTAGAGATCGCATACGACCTGGGAAGAGGAGAGGCATTACCATGCTAAAAACCGATGGGAGCGGCTGCATCAAACGTTGGCAGCAATGGTCAAAGGTTTGTAACAACTTGCATATACATAGGTACTTAGGTACATAACTTGTAGTTTATCAGCATATCTTAATATACAGGGTGATTGGAAGATCGATGCAAAGCTTTAAAGCGAAGATAGTACAGACCATTTAGAACCATTTAAGACATGATTATGTTCGGCGAAGTTTTATCTTTTTTTTTTAAACCTACTTAAAAGACTTTTTTCAAAAATTCCCAAAATCTTATGTAAACTGCGTATTTTTAGCCAAATTAAATAATAAGTGAATTAACTTTAATTTTATTTAATTAAAGTAATGTCTAAGCAACCGGAAAAAACATGTATTAGGCTTTTCTGTCATAAAACATTTTTTTTACGGACATTTAAAGTTCAGCAGAAACTTAGAAAAAATTAACAGTACGTTTTTTAAACCTTATTAAAAAAATAACGAAGGGTGCTTTTTTAGTTCAAACCTTTTTGAATACATGTGTGATAAGCGTTCTTTCTTTTGAGGTATCATTTACGCGGATATCTTACAAATTATTGAAGTTAGGACCTAGAAACCGATTGGAGGGAGATTTTTTTAAATTTCGGCAGACTACTTAAAACAACATTTGAATTAAAATTATTTATTTTTCATACATAAAGCTTTAAGGCGAAGATAGTACAGACAATTTAGAACCATGTAAGACATGATTGCCTCAGACGAAGTCTTACCAAATTTTTAAACCTACTTTTGTATTATTTTTCAAATATTCCCAAAATTTTAAGTAAACTGCTTATTTATGGCCAAATTAAATAATAAATGAGTTCATTTTTATTTTATTTATTACAGTAATGTGTGAGTAACCTAGCAAAGTATGTCTTAGGTTTTTCTGTCGTATTGATAAAAAATTTAAATTTCTTCTGAACTTTAAAAGTATGTAAAAAAAATTCCAATGTTATAAAAACCTAAGACATACTTTGCTGGGTTGCTTACACATTACCGTAATAAATAAAATAAAAATGAACTCATTTATCATTTAATTTGGCTATTAATAAGCAGTTTACTTAAAATTTTGAGAATATTTGAAAAATAATACAAAAATAGGTTAAAAAAAAATTGGTAAGACTTCGTCTGAGGCAATCATGTCTTACATGGTTCTAAATTGTCTGTACTATCTTTGCCTTAAAGCTTTATGTATGAAAAATAAATAATTTTAATTCAAATGTTGTTTTAAGTAGTCTGCCGAAATTTAAAAAAATCTCCCTCCCATCGGTTTCTAGGTCCTAACTTCAATAATTTGTAAGATATCCGCGTAAATGATACCTCAAAATAAACAACGCATATCACACATGTATTCAAAAAGGTTTGAACAAAAAAAGCACCCTTTGTTATTTTTTTAATAAGGTTTAAAAAACGTACTGTTAATTTTTTCTAAGTTTCTGCTGAACTTTAAATGTCCGTAAAAAAATCGTCTTATGACAAAAAAGCCTAAAACATGTTTTTTCGGATTGCTTAGACATTACTTTAATTAAATAAAATAAAAGTTATTTCATTTATTATTTAATTTGGCTAAAAATATGCAGTTTACATAAGATTTTGGGAATTTTTGAAAAAAATCTTAAAAGTAGGTTTAAAAAAAATGATAAAACTTCGCCGAACATAATCATGGCTTAAATGGTTCTAAATGGTCTGTACTATCTTCGCTTTAAAGCTTTGCATCGATCTTCCAATCACCCTGTATATAAATCTCGTGTCCCAATGTTTGTCCTCAATGGACTCCTAAACCACTTAACCGATTATAATAAAATTCGCACACCATGTGCAGTTCGATCCAACTTGAGAGATAGGATAGTTTAAATCTAAAAAAAAAAAAAAGTTGGGTAAAGTAGGGTAGTGTAGGGTAGTGTAGTGTAGGGTAGTGTAGGGTAGTGTAGGGTAGTGTAGGGTAGTGTAGGGTAGTGTAGAGTAGTGTAGTGTAGTGTAGTGTACTGTAGGGTAGTGTAGGGTAGTGTAGTGTAGTGTAGTGTAGGGTAGTGTTGTGTAGGGTAGTGTAGGGTAGTGTAGTGTAGCGTAGTGTAGTGTAGGGTACTGTAGGGTAGTGTAGGGTAGTGTAGGGTAAGTAGGGTACTGTAGGGTAGTGTAGGGTAAGTAGGGTAGTGTAGGGAAGGTAGGGTAGGGTAGCGTAGGGTAGTGTAGGGTAGTGTAGAGTAGTGTAGGGTAGTGTAGTGTAGTGTAGTGTAGTGTAGTGTACTGTAGGGTAGTGTAGGGTAGTGTAGTGTAGGGTAGTGTAGGATAGTGTAGTGTAGTGTAGTGTACTGTAGGGTAGTGTAGGGTAGTGTAGTGTAGTGTAGGGTAGTGTAGGGTAGTGTAGTGTAGTGTAGGGTAGTGTAGGGTAGTGTAGTGTAGTGTAGGGTAAGTAGGGTAGTGTAGGGTAAGTAGGGTAGTGTAGGGAAGGTAGGGTAGGGTAGCGTAGGATATGTAGGGTAGTCATTTGACGGGAAAAATTCCAAAAATAAATAATTGTCTACCCCGTGCGAAGCCGGGACGGGCTGCTAGTCTTAATATATATAAATCTCGTGTCACAATGTTTGTCCTCAATGGACTCCTAAACCACTTAACCGATTATAATAAAATTCGCACACCATGTGCAGTTCGATCCAACTTAAGAGATAGGATAGTTTAAATCTAAAAAAAAAAAAAAAAAATTGCGTAAAGTAGGGTAGTGTAGGGTAGTGTAGGGTAGTGTAGGGTAGTGTAGGGTAGTGTAGTGTAGCGTAGTGTAGTGTAGTGTAGGGTAGTGTAGTGTAGTGTAGTATAGGGTAGTGTAGTGTAGCGTAGTGTAGGGTAGGTAGGGTAGTGTAGGGAAGGTAGGGTAGGGTAGCGTAGGATATGTAGGGTAGTCATTTGAAGGGAAAAATTTCAAAAATAAATAATTGTCTACCCCGTTTTTTTTTTTTTTTTTTTGTGTGTGGCCTTTCATAGTTCAACCTCTGAGGTTGTCGACTATTTAACCGGGCTTGCCTGTGGTGGCCATGATAAAAATCAAAGCCTCCAGCCAGGGCTTATTAAGTACTTACAAACTAAGCGACTACGCTAAGGGCACCCCCTGTGGGGTACGAGCCTCGGCTTAGGGCGTCGCTGGGGGAGGGCAGCAAAGGGACGGGCTGGATCGAACAAAGTTGTCTACCCCGTGCGAAGCCGGGACGGGCTGCTAGTTAACTATATGTATGAACGGTTCTCTGCCTTTTCGCCAAATTCTGCCAAATAATCATTTTTCAACTTCTCATCGCCGGCCTCTGCCGCGGCACATACGCTTCTTCTACCTAGGTAGGTACCTACCTACTTTTTGTTTCAGCTCCAAAAAACTGCTCTCATCTAGTTTAAATTAATATAAAAAAAGAATTTGCCAAATAAAAATAATGTAAAAAAGCGTTAGACACACCTACCTATGAGCTGTTATGCAAATTGTGCAATAGCGATACGACTTTTTCTAGCAGCGGTCAAGAAACCGGAATCCTAGTTCAGACACTTTATCTGTGTCATTAGTCCGTCATTAGGTTATTGCCATTGTACAAATGAATTCAATTATGCAATCATAAAACTTACTCCACAAACGAATTTAGACTTTAACTCCAATAATATAGGTTGCAAATTGTTCTGCTGCAGTGAGCAGGCAACCTGATATTGTAATTCAGATATGAGAGTAGTAACATAGTAACTACTTACGTCCGTAGTAAAGATTTAATTCACACGATGAATAACAGCGTTTTTATTAGCTTAGTAATTAATATCTACCTAGTTATTTCATTAACCAGAGGATGAGAGTAGATCACTCATAAAAAAATAAGAGTTTGATATTTTACAGTCAATTAAGATGATATCATACTACAGCATACCTAACTACCTATGTATAAAAGGAGAAATTGACTAACATATCACAGATGTAACTACTGTGATTAGGAGCTTTTTATGACGTAGGCGGGTACTTAGAGAGGATTTTCCAAAATTCACCTCCTAAATTGATGTATGTGGTATTCCTAACGGTTGATACCGAGTCCCCCCCAGAACGAAGGCAACGAAGGAACGGGGTAGGGGTTTAGTCAGTAAGAGTCTGACACGCCCTCCCGCTCCGCCCAAGAGCGGGGGAAGTCATTCTGATGATTCCCCTACCAGAAAAAAAAAAAAAACCTCCTAAATTGATGTCGAAAGTTTTATGGTAATCAGCCACTGGCAGAAGCTAGTAATGGAATTAGTGAAATCAGGTTTATATGTTCACACCGCTGAGACTCAGACAAAGCGAAGCTGTACGTGTATTCATTGGAGCCAGGCGTCCTCTGTATGAGGGGGAATATTCTAGCACATACCCGCGAAACGAGACACAATAGTAAAACAATAACAGCGCGGTCTCATAGGACCGGTCGGAGATTCAAACAATATGGGCCGTAAGCCGTAGCATAACCCACTACGCAGGTCCAGTGCGTGTTGATCATTATGTTTTCCAATTTTCAGTTAAAGGAAATGTCGGTTTTACCACGATGGTTTCCTTCACTGTTTTAAGAGCAGTAATGATGAAATAAACTACCTGTGTACTGGACCATCACTGCTCTTAACAACGTATGGTCGTTGTCTTTACTCAACGACCATTACTACACTTCATTATCTAAATGTATGATAAAATAACAATTTGATAGTATTTTAAAAATCATAAGTTTTATAAGAGGCAAAGGCGTGTTTCTGACGTAATGTCGAATGGGTCAGCGAGACGGCTTGATAGTCCGTCTGTAGATAAATTAGTAGATAAGCGAGTACTAAGAATGTAGTTTTATTTACTGACTGATTGTCAATTCAGACATATACAGCTCTTGAGGCCCTAGCCAGCTCTTAACGTTTGAATCCCCAACCGGTCCTATGAGACCGCGCTGTTATTGTTTTACTATTGTGTCTCGTTTCGCGGGTATCTGAGTAATTAATGCGATTCATTTGACGACCTAAACTGGACTGGTAAAGGGATGCAGCTATATTGGATGTATAGCTCCATCTCTCTTTCTCGCTCGTACGCTTGATATTTTAACACGTCATGTTAAGACTCCTGGAATCTTGACTGAACTGCAGAGTGTAAAAGAAAATTTCCCTTTTCTGAGGAAACTAAATAAAGTAACATCATATCTGCTCTCCCTAAAGAAGAATTAAGTTACCCCGGGGGTGAAGTCCAAGACCTTAAAGGCGTGATACACCACTCGTTTTTACGAACGGTCTTATTAGTCTACGTCGCGTAGTTTAATATGGGTAAAACGGTCTTACTACTCGGTAGACTCAACGACAGTCTACGTAGACCAGTCATGACAACGGGTGGTGTATTAGGTCTTTTATGCTCAGTCAGAACGTTTAGATTGCGATACTAACCTACACCAATGACTAAACTTGCTATCGCTTTATCGTCATTTTATCAGTACCTAAACTATTCTCTAGCCTATTTTGGCTCAGTAGGATCCATTCTATCTACTTAATCTCAAGGTATGTGCTCTGTCTTCCTTACACAATTCTGTATTTTGCCAGTACTGTAAAAGCCGAGTTTGTCCAGAAAACTTGGCTTTGGTCCTTCGCCCAATCGCCATTTGGAGTCATTTGCTGGTCTGCCGTTTAATGAGACCCATTTGGTGGTCATTCTTATACCGCACGTTCCTATCTAGAGTTTCCGTCTCGCAAGACTTATTATGATCTTACGGTGTTTGAGGAGCTCGTGGCTAGATAATAATAGCCGCACAGGTCGATCTTCAAGGTTAAGCAACGCTTGCCAAGGTTGGCCCGTGGATGGGTGACCATCTTAACATACCGAGTTTCCTCCGTGCCTCGGAAAGCACGTTAAGCCGTTGGTCCCGGCTGACATTTGTAGATCTTTGGCAGTCGTTACGGATAGTCAGAAGCCAGTAAATCTGACTCTAGTCTTGCCATGAAGTACCGTGTCACCCCAGTTAATGGGTTGTGGAGGTCTGGTAGGCAGCAGCTCCTCGTAAATTACTGGTATTCCGCTAAATCCGGCTTGGCTGGAAGCCGCCCCATTATAGTTGGGAAAAAGCTAGGTCAATGATTATTTGGTGGTCATTCTAATACCGCGCGTTCCTATCTAGAGTTTTCCTTTCGCAAGACTTTTATGATCTGACTGATCTTACGGTGTTTGCGACGTCACGGCATAAAGATCGCACGGCACGCAATGGCCCATTGTTTCACACGCTTGTCGAGTATTCGTTTAATGTGCTCTCTGTGTTTTGCAAGCACACATACAAGTATAAAACATACGTAACCTTATCTGCTTTACGATAGCGGTCGATCAATACCGAATAACAGGTTTGCTTTATGACTTTTAGATGCCCGATGGTGCACAAAATTTAAATTAATGCATTCTAGTTAATTCTAAATACTTAGAATGCATTAATTTTTATTTTATTTTGACATGAACAGGTTTTTCTTTAAAGTGCGAAATTATCCAATGTCTTCTCCGCTTTAGGGTGAAGCGGGACGATATGCCAGACTTTTACTGCCTTAAACCACACCTGTGTCCTTCGGTTGCGCTTTGCGTACTTGGACCACAAATTTTCTTTTTAACATCGGCCTGCTGGGCCCTGGGTTACTTGTTTTGCTGACATCTCGACTGATATAAGGTAGGTATTGAAACAAACGTCTGGCATAAATAACGAGAACCGACTCCACAATATCTAATGAGATTATGAGGCTAGGCAAAGCAGGGTTGTATGATTGTTTGAGTCACAAACGTAAAAAATAACTGAAGAAACACGAGTTTTACTCAGTAAAACTTTCAAGTTCCTTTTCGCTTCAACCAGACCGGGCGAAGTTATTTGAAGAATCAATTTTAGACTTTATTTCACGTCCATTAACAGCACTTACACACACACACTTTAAACCATTTACATTACAATTAGAAGTCATAAAAATGATTCTAATTGCACATTCCAAGCGTAGATCTCAATTAATAGCTCTATCTATCCAAAGCGGAGAAAAATGTGCAAGAAAATCTATGACACTCTTTTAAATCTTGTTGAATTTTTTTCACACTTCATCTTCTTTTCGTGTATCGACACGAAAAAACCGGCAAAGAGCGTGTCGGGCCACGCTCAGTGTAGGGTTCCGTAGTTTTCTGTCCGTCACAATAAGTGTCCCCAATTTTTCAAAAACCGTTCGTCTCATCAAGTTCAAAATAATTTTCCTAGAAAGTCTTTATAAAGTCTCTACTTTCCAGATTTTTTTCATATTTTCCAAAGTTAAAAGTTAGAGGGGGGACACACATTGTTTTTTACTTTTGGAGCGATTATTTCAGAAATTATTGGTATTATCAAAAAAATATTTCAATAAACCCCTATTCATTTTTGAATACCTATCCAACAATATATCACACGTTAGGGTTGGAATTAAAAAAATAATCACATTCCACTTTACATAGAAGGGCTACCCTAAAAAAAGTATTTTGTATACAATTGAAGTGATTTGAAGTGTAAAAAGATCTATTCTCGCTCTCACTAAATTTTTTCTGACTAGTATTTAGCAATCTGTATGGCTCCGGCATTGACCTCGTTTAGATCCTTTAAGGTGCAGGTGGTTGTGCAAGATGGACAGCAAAGCAAGTGCTGCATGTCCTGGGTAGCGGCTCCACACTGGCACTGTATTAAGGATGCAGGATGGGTCGAAGACACCCCATTAGGCCAGATAGTTTTTACAGCGGCCAACCTGGGTCCGCAGTCGGTTAAGGGATTTCCAGAGTGGCCACTGTAATTGAACACAATTCATAAAAAGGTTAGACAATTGAATGTTTAATGAAATAAGAGTATACAAGAATACACAAAGCAAGAGTGACACAGGTCTTACAACAGGTTATGCCTAGGTATAGGTGCAATGTAGTCTAGTGCCAGACAATTTTATAATAGACACATCCAATTACTTTTTTCCTCTGCACATGACGCGAGGTGACACATAGGTTCCTCTGACTGGGCGTCATCCAGTCCGGGATACCTAGTCAGTTTTCATGAATTAGGTACATAGATAAAAGAAGGTATATAATTATGTAGGTAAGTACCTATTATTTTCAAATATCTCAACCCCTGAATGCGAGCTAAGGAAATTCGGGGTACTACCTTGCTGCTGCTAGCGGATAAGCCCATGGGAAAGTAGAAAATTGTCCCAAGCATAGGTATGTACTCTCGGGATAAAAATGCTAATTCAGGACATGGTCTCCCCGTGTGTCAAATTTCATCCAAAACCGTTCAGCTGTTCGAGTGTGAAGTAGTAACACAACACAAACTTTTGCTTTTATAAATATTTCATGAATCCCCGACCGGTTCTATGAGACCACGCTGTTATTGTTTTACTATTGTCTCTCGTTTTTCGGGTATGTGATAGGATATTATGCGACTTCAATGTTGGTGGTAGAGAGATCAGACTGATCTTTCTACCTGCCTGCCAAAAATTGAAGGTCTGGTCTGCATGTTATTTTCCGTGAGATTTACCGGTTTCATTTGCATCCAACTATGGCCAATCATTTAGTTATTTTTTCATTTCGAGTTTCTAGAAAATCAAACACATGGGTTCAGATATCTACCACATAAAGATAGCAATGGAATTATAATGCGTAGGGTCGGGTGTCTCACATTGAACCAGGCAGCTACATTGAACCACCGCCGAATCTCGAAAATGCGACATTGCCAAACCGCACTAATATGAGTGAAAGAGAGGTATTTACGTTCCGTTCCTGCCCACTAGTTTGCGTGGCGATCGCGTGCAAAGTGGCTGTATGAGGAGTATTCGAAAGCAAACTGACTCAAAAAGTAAATATTTTTTGCCAATTTCATTCTTTTTTAGCTTTTTTCGTTTAAATAATATCAATTTATTTATATATACACTGTTTTCTACGGTTATTTAGCAATTAAAAGCGCTATAATTCGTGATTTTAAGAGATTGATTTGCCGGTAAAATTTTGAGTTTAGTGATAAAACGTGGTGTGTCTCACATTGAACCACCTGAGGGTGTTACACATTGAACCGCGGTTTACTGTGTACACCCCAGTCGTTAAAGGAGTGTTTTTTACAATTATTTTAATTTAATTTTAATTTGTTATATTATGGAAGGTACTTTTGTTTTTATAATTAAAAACTGTTACTTTTGTTTTTATTATTAAAATATGATAAGAATTTGACTGAAAAGGTTTTGTGATGTACCTATAAAACTAAGACTCTCGGTTTAATTGCATATGATTTAAAGTGATTTTTATAAATATAAGGCTGATTTTTATTATTACTGTTTATTATTATTATTATTACAAAGTATTTGCCTTATAAATTGAACTAGAAGACATCGTTAATAAGGTGTCTCAATGTGGACGATACCCTGGTTAAATGTGTACCACCTGTGGTACTCATTGAACCAAAAATCATTTTTCATAAAAACCTGTTTTACACCGAAACTAAAAGGAATATGAGAAATTAATGTTTTACAAAATTGAAGCTAAATATATACCTATGCTAACTATACACAAAAAATTAAAGGCATTGATTGAACATCCAGCCCACTATGAGACTTTGAAATTTACCTGGTTCAATGTGGGACAACTTACCATATATATATAAATTTTCTTTATGGGGTTTTTGACTTGGTTCACACTTGGAAGCTGTCCAAGCGTTGTTTAACTTTGTGTTAGCGACCCGGTAGTTTAGTTAACTTTACGAAATGGGTCAGACTCAAGTTACCTTTTTTTTTTAATCCTGCCTAATATAAAACAGGACTAATTTTTTAACTACACCAGTTAACATGTACAACTTGTTTTTTATTTAGAAAAAGTGAACGTGTTCACTGTAGGTAATTAAATTCATATTGGGTATTAAAAAAATCACCCACCACCTTTACTAAAGCGAAGTTCTTCTTACAATACCTAGTTATTAATTTTTACTACGCGTGTCTAATGAACTCCATAATTGAAAATTTTCGCAACTTTTTTTTTGGATGGGAAGCCATCAGAATATCTTCTTCCGCTCATAGGCGGAGAGGGAGGGCGGGTCAGACTTTTACTGACTAAAACTCAGTCCTTTGTTCCGTCTTTGCCTTTAATTCCAGTGCCCTGGGATTTCCTTTCAGAAGCGAACCCATGACCCCAGGGGCTTCAACCCTGCTGGGCCCCTACGGTTTTGCTGACATTTCCTTGGGCTCGGTACGGACGGTTACCAGACGGAACGGAACAGGTGACCGAGAGGAAGGCAGTCCCATTAAAAACGGGACGTATGGTCACTTTATACGTAGCGTGTGACAGTATTGAAGATAAGGACATCGCATATTCGCATCGCATGGTAAATGTGTGTATTTTACATACTGATGACCTTGAAAAGATAGTGAACTCGAATTACAAACATAGAAAAAGTTTTCTACATCGTCGATGCCTATTTTTAGCCGTAATTTTGCATTGATTCATAGTGAATTCTGTCGTCAGAACTGATTTTGGCAACACTCCAACTACCATACTGGGTAATGGGGGTAGGTATCAGGGGTATGGGAAAACTGATAACGCGTTAGGGCTTTTATAGTGGAGCTAAAATACTACGCCAACCAACCGCCCCTACCGCCCAACCGGTCCTATGAGACCGCGCTGTTATTGTTTTACTATTGTGTCTCGTTTCGCGGGTATGTGATAGATTAAAACGTAGAATATAAATAGAGTGAAAGAAATAAAGTTGTACTTACTCATAATGTAGATGTTGAATTGAAGAATACCTACACAATAGCTTATAACTTACCATTGCCCATTACTTATCATTTCAGCCGAAAGACGTCTACAGCTGGACATCGGCCTCCCCCAAAGGCCAACGACCGGTCCTGGGCGTCTCGTATCCATCGGATTTCCGAGATCCTCATGAGGTCATCGGTCCAACTTGGGGATGCCTTCCAAAGTTCCAAGTTCTAAGTCTGCCGGTACGTGGTCCTTTCGACCCCATCTGTTCTACGAGCATTGTGCCCAGCCCACTGCGAGTTTAGCGATTCTTCGGGCTATGTCGGTAACCTTGGTTCTCTTGTGGATATCTTGATTTCGAATATAGCTCGCGACTTCTTCTTCGAGTCAAACACGTAAAACGGCACATTGCAATTATTGGTCTCAATTAAAAGTATTTAATAATATTTTTTGGGTGGAACTCATAATTCTTTTTCTAACATAAAAGTAGCCCAAGTTACTCCTAATGATATCGACTATCTGGCAGTGAAAGTCCCTTTAAAATCTGTACAGCCGTTTCAGATTCACCAGAAAAAAATATTTAAATTTATTTCTTTATACTTTTCTAAATACTTAATCGGTAAATGGATTGGCATTTTTCATACTGTGAGAAATTTTAATTGCCATTAAAAAAACACAATAGCTTACTTAAATGATTATTTATTAACAACTTTTATACAATTCAATGAGTCCACAACACATGAAATGAACAATAAATACAACATGCGATGCTCAATAATTTAAAAACGAAGTTTCTTTCAGTACTTTAAAATACTTGCTACTATAATACTTTGATTAATTTCACAATTTTAATATCATTAAAATAATTATCAGTTTATTGCAAATGTCCATTTTGTACTACAGATTTTATAAGTTAACATAATGTTAACCTTTTGACCACTTTGATTGTATATGAGGAAAAGAACAGAAATAACTGCACACCTTTTTACATAGCCATTTAAAAGGAAAATGGCAGTCAAAGCGATTACTTATTTATAAAGATGTTTATAATTTTTTGCACAATTCAATTTGGCCTTTCCAAAATTATGATTGATGTCACAAAATGAGATTACATTAGGTTTACATTGCACAAATTTGTGATAATTTCAAACTTTAGCAAAAAACATCTAACATGCAAATAGCCTTGAATACTTTGACATTTAAAAAAAGAATGTGTTTATTTAGTTTTAAATGTTTTCAGAGACAGTTTAATACTTTATTTTTGAAATATGGCAAGTTATTGTGTATCATATTAAAAAAAAAGTGGTTTCATTTTAGGACCTGCCTTCAACTGCCTCAATAGAGAAAAATAAAGCAAAAGTTGTCCAAAAATGCTAAAATGTTCTATCAAATAATTACATTACTGCTAAACTGACGAACAATAAACATCAAAAATATTTTTTGTTATTTCAAGAAGTTTGATTGCAGTTCCCGCTGCTTACAATAAAAACAATTGGCATTACTTTATGGCTGCTTCTTTAACATGATTGCAACTACTATATTACTTTTCTAGGGTTTATTATAAATCTTGAATTATTTACAGCCCTTACAGATTTTATGGATACAAAAACAATCTTATGCCTACTTACTGTTTTAGATGCGTGGTAACGTTTCTAAGGTAGCTTAATTGAGGTTGTTATTCATTGAACCTATTAAGTACATCTACTGTCTGACTACAAGCGTGTCCAGCCTTTCATCAGTAGTGCAGGGTGTCTAGTGTGCTGCTGCCTTCTCCAGACCCGCGGGGTCCATGATAGGTGGCTGCTTCTTCACCATACCTGACAGCAGGGTCTTGATCTGGGCAATAGCACGGCCAGGGTTCAAGCCTTTAGGGCATGTTCGTGTGCAGTTCATGATAGTGTGGCAGCGGTACACTGAGTAGGTGTCCTTCAGCTTGCTAAGGCGCTTCTCCGTGGCGTCGTCGCGGGAGTCGATGATCCACCGGTAGGCCTGCATGAGCACGGCGGGCCCGAGGTACTTGTCGCCGTTCCACCAGTACGAGGGGCAGCTGGTGGAGCAGCACGCGCACAGCACGCACTCGTACAGACCGTCCAACTTCGCGCGGTCCTCTACATCCTGGAGCAGCTGTGTCTCCTTACCTTTAGCGGCCTCCTTGTCGCGCTGCAGCCACGGCTCTATCGACTGGTACTGGCGGTAGAAGTTCGTCAGATCTGGCACGAGGTCTTTCACAACGTACATATGAGGCAGTGGGTAGATCTTTGAAGGCTTGCTCAGGTTCGTGTCAATGTGGCTAATGCAGGCCAGCGTGTTGACGCCGTCGATGTTCATGGCACAGGAGCCACACACACCCTCGCGGCACGAACGCCTGAACGTCAGCGTTGGGTCCATTTCATTTTTGATTTTCAGCAAGGCATCCAGCACCATGGGTGCGCAATCATCTAGATCTACTTCATAGTTCTGAGTGTGCGGCTTCTTGTCGGGCTCGTCGGGGTTCCACCGGTACACCGCGAAGGTCTTCACTCTCTTTCCAAGGGCTGGTGACGTCGCGAAAGTGCGTAGCTGGCCGAAAGTACCCGTTGTCAACCTCAGCAGCGGCATTATGTAATGTGTTTATTCACCAGAACAGCGAAAATTACACGCCTAGGAAATTCTAAGCACTTGATTTAAACAGTATATATAAGTCGTTAAATATCGCTTTCGAGTCGGAATATTAAATTAAAATAACAATCGTATCGTTATCACAGACGACGGCACGAAATATTTTTGAAAGGTTGGGTGAGCGAATGAAATTAAATGAAACATGAGTGAGTGAAAGAAAAGCATTCCATGAACTTGAAGTGAATGGAAATGAAACGCTCAATATGTCGGTCAAGGCGAAGTTATTATTTATCAAAAATCTTGATTATTCATGCAAAATTAAATTATCTTTCTGAATTACATTATAATAAAATGATGTGTATTGATGCTACATAGTTATGTAACATAAGTAGGCGTAATTCAAAATTTCATAACGTGGGCAAAATATTATGCAATAATTTTGAATTAGAGAAAATCGCGGGCCTTTCAATTTCTGCAGTGTTGCTAATGACAAAACCCGATAGCGGTATTATGGAAAAAACGTAATCTATTGACAGACGAGACAGATTACTATTAATTATTGTTGAGGTTACTTTGTTGCACCATTTCATGATACCTACGTGCTTTAGAACCAACCGTTTCTTGTTTTGAATAGAATAGAATAGAATAGAATAGAATAGATTTATTTGCTTAGAATGTAGGTACATAAAATAAGTTGTTACAGATATAATAGAATCCATGTACATTCTGCCGTAATATAAGCATGCAAATGTAATAAAATTGAATTTAAAGAATATACATCAAATACATGTAGAATTGTAGATATTACATCAAATTATTATCATTTAAGAATTCTTGCACAGAATAATAACATTTATTTACAAGGAGTTCTGTTAAACATTTTTTGAACTTTTGCAATGGCAATTTGTAAATTATATAGCTTGAAAGTAAAACAAAAATATGAGTATTTGAAGAAAATGCAACAGAACCAAAACAAATTTTCCCCTCCTTTTTGTTTTTCAATTTTACTGTTCATTGAAAAGATAAAATAAATGGGACGCGTCGCGTGGGTGTGTTCAACCTTTTGTTCATTGGCAACATTGAAAAAGAACGAGCAACAGATTTATCTAATTCGTTCGTTCATTTTGTTCGTTCGATGGCGGGAATGAGAATATTTTGACAGATCGCGTCACTAAACGAAAATATCCAAAACAAACAAAATACGAGAAATGAATTATTTTATAGACAATTAATAAAAATGAAGAATGTGTCATCACTAAAATCAAATGCAACTATTTCGCCAAAGACACCGGGTGGTATCAGCAAGTCTTTACTAACGCCATGTCGAAGACTTGGTCTTTCACGAAATTGGAGGAATAAGGGACCTTCGCCGTTTATATCTCCTTTGGCAGGAAATTCTCAAGAAGTGAAAGAAGAGAAGAGTGAACCGAGAAAACGAAAACAGCGTGTATTGGATGATAATACTGAAAGTACTCCTAAAACATCCACTGTTGTTGATACGAATGAAGTCGATGAAAACCAAAGCGATGATACTGACAAAACACCGTCCAGAAATATTGAAGTGCCTCGTAGAAAGAAATCTAAGACCTTGTTAGAGACTATAAATAAATCCCAAGAGAATATAGATGTGCCTTCAGTAACTAATATTGATGAAGATAAAACAGCTATAAATGAAGATATTTCTGAAAGAGTAGATAGTAAAAATACCGAAACTATTGAAGTAGTTTCTACACCTGTACGGTCAAAGTCTAAAAAGAACAAGAAAAAATCTCCAAGAGTCAAACCAGATTCAAAATGTACTGAAATTAATCCCAACTCAAAACAAGAAGTTAGCAAAGATACTGAAGGTGCCAACAAAAACTCTAAGGAATCACCAGAATCACCAATATATGAAATAAAAGAAAAAAGTCCCAATGATCTTAAAAAGGAGTGTGTAGTTGTTATACAAAGGAAAATATTTAAGAAAACTGAAGAATCTGAGAAAGAAGATAAAGGTAAAAAGAAAAATAAGAAAGAAAAATCCTCCTCTCAAGCATTATTTGATTCTGATTCAGATGACACACCTTTAATTGAATTGAACAATAAAGAACCAGCTACAAATAAGGAAGAGAAGAAAACTGAAGAACCAAAAGCTCTTAATAAAATAGAGAACAGAAATAATCCCATTGAAGATGATGATTTCATTGACCAATCTACCAAAATCCAACCCACCAAAGTTAAAGACACAAAATCTCCTAAAAATAAACTGAAAACTAACAAGACCACTAAACCCAAAGTAGAAAAAGTAAAAGTACAACCAAAGCCACCGTCACAAACCTCATTTAATGATGATGATGATTTTGATGACAATAAAAAGACAATTCTAATAAGAAGAACTTATGAAAAAGTCAGCAAGCCATTGAAAGCTAAATCTACAGGTTCTATAACCCAAAAAGATATTGATGAACTAAAGGCTCGGATAGAAGCAAAGAAAAAACTTCTTTTAGCACAATCCATAAACCCTGATACGGAAGAACTTAGGAATTTGATAAAGAAATGGCAAAAAGGATGCCAGAATGCGTTAATAGAACTCTTAGATTTAATGAAAACAAAGTGTCATGATAAACAGGATATGGATTATTCAGAAATGTTGAAGAGTTTGAAAATACCTCCGTCGTTAGTAGGCTATGATGCAGAAAATGATTGTTTTAACGAACCTAGTGATGCTAACATTATCTTAGGCCAGTTTGAGGATATAATTTAATAATATAGTTAATTATTTTAAGAGTTATTTAATAAAAGTTATTATTCTTTACTATTGTGTTCTCTTTATTGCAATAACAAAAACAAATACATAACATTCTTTACAGCCATTGTATTTGATAATAACAACCAAAGAATGGGTGTTAAGAATGTTATGTATAAAGAAAATTTTAAATACCTAAGGTAGGTATTTAAAATTTTCTTGCATCTTTTATTAGATGCGTACTATCCAATGGATGTGAGCTGCACAGGAATGGTTATTGTGGCAAAGCTTGGGAGAGCAAACTATAAAGGATTAAGGAGGCTGAGTTGTTTGTTTTTTGAAAGTTCCTTTTTTATAGCTACTGTGATTCAGAGTGTAGAAAGGTGTGAAGACTTACTATGTGAAACCCACTCATATTGCTGTAGATGTCCTTTGCATTCCAAAGCCACAGTCATTCTTTCAAAGTCTTGTAGGCTCTAGTAGTATCTACTGATTCAATTCATCCAATACTATAAGCTACAAGATAAGTTAGTAAATAAATAAAACACAAATTCTTTAGACATAATTTTAATACAACAACTTCACTATGAAACTACAGCATGCTACAACTTAAAAACTTAGAATCTATGGGATCTGATGGGGTTTTCAGGGTCAAACAGCTTAGGGTCCTTCAAGAACACCTTGTCTTTATAATAATAAGGCATGTAGGCACAGTTTTGAGCTTTCCTGATCTCATTCTCAACCAAAGCCTGCTTATTCTTGCATAATCCAGTAATATGTCTTCCGTAAATGCGACCAGTGTATGGACTTTGGAATTGAGACAGTAATCTATAGTTTTTGTAGTCTGGTTTTATGTTTAGTTTGCATAGAATGCATTGGCGACGCTCCTTTTTGTAAGGGTTTTCCATTTCAACTGGAGTATCATCACAGGTGGTTAATTTCGCGTCTGTGGACGAAAACCTCACTGCTGTGGCTCTGTATGTGTTTGGCACTGGAAAAAAGAAAAGGTTTAATTTATTATCTGTAGAAAAATTGACTAGAATGACGTAGAAACAGGGCTTCGAACGAAGAGGACTTATTACTAACTTAAAAGTGAAACTATCGTAATAATTTCATAGACGAAGGAGTACAAGGCTTTAAAAGAACGGATGTTTAAACTTAATAACCCAAATAAAGACAGTAAATTGCATCGTCTCTTCGATTCAGTAAAGATCTAGGTTGTTATTACAGCAATTGAATGTTATTGAACCACTTAGGTAACAAATATAACTACAATACAAAATAAATTATGGACATACAAACGTATCGGGTCAACAGTGTTTTTAATAAGGACATCTTGGTAGATCTTATTTAATACTCTAAAATACCGAATTGAATAAAATTCACTGTAACAACATAACCTCAAAAATTTGAGGTTTGACTTTTGACTTGAACAAGACATTTGTTACGTTTTGTTACTGGACAGGAAGACGTTTTGTGGCAGGCACGTGATTTGACGTCTTGTTATTCATATTATTGAGCTTTTTATTATAATAATTATTATTTATTTTCCGGAACATAAGTTATTCTTTTTCTTTAATAAAAGTAAGAATCCACTTTGTTCATACTTCCACTTATATATTTTCATTGCTATCATTTGGTTTCATTGTAGGCGCCTTAGTGATTGAGCATAGCAACGATCGCTAACATGTTTCTCATGAAGGTTGTTTCTTGAAACTTTTGCTTGATATCTGAATCTGTATTCTTGTAAATTTCCCTAGTATAGCGCCCTACCACGAGCTCTAAACTGAACTATTAGAGGGATGGAGCTATAATTATGTTAGGTTGTATAACTTGTATAGCTCCAACTGTCTTATTCGCTTAAACACGACTGATATTTTAATACGTCATGGTAGGGCTCCACAGAACAATTTTAGTTCAATCGTGTTCATTCAGGAAAAATAATTCACAAAATTAAAATGTCCCCGTGACTGTCGCGAGTAGAAATTGATGTAAACGAAGTAAAGACGAGACGTCATTTTTTAGATGGAAAGTCATCAGAATGACTTCTCCCGCTCTTAGGCGGAGGGGGAGGGAAGTCTCAGACTTTTACTGACTAAAACCTACTCCTTTGTTCCTTTTATTTATGTTCGTTTATTTATGTATGGAACAGCTGATTATTTTTTCTCGATTTCAAGTTTGGTCCCATAGTAAAAGTTGTTCATAATGATGAGTACAATAAACCCCCCCAGAGGATTTGCGTTAATTATGTGACATGTTGTATATTATTTAGTACTATCTTCTGCCAGCCGCTTCGCTCGTGGGGAAGTAGATTTTTGCATATAAACTTTCGACCTCCGTTTCATGGAGTCGGTCCGTAAGTTTTAGGGCCTTCTGCAAAATTTCACGCTCCCAGTAGCCTGGGCTGTGCGTTGATATGTCAGTCAGCCAGTTTCTCGTTTTAGAAGTAGGTACGGTATATATGGATAATGCCATTTCGTACCACAGTTACTTCTAACCGTTACTGTCAAGACTTGTTACGTTAATTGCTCATCGGCATTGTTGCTTCATGCCAACACTCGTTCCTAAGCTGCACGACAGACGTGGCAAAATTAAAATTAGCAGAGCTAACGCTATGGTGAATGACAAAGAGTTTATACTCTTCAGATCTTGCTACACCAAGATATCACTTTTTTAATGTTCAATCTTTCATAACCACCTAATTTATTACTTTTGTATCGTTATACTACTTACTTTTTGGGGGATGAACTGCTTGCGTCCGTAGGATTTACTTGAATTCTGATCACCCTACACGTGTCCCCTGGGTAGTGCTAAACGAGCAGTAAATCCGGTGGTAGGCCATTGTATCGGCTGCCGGCTTAAAAGGTTACCACCCGCCAGACAAAGCCATTCCGCCAAACGATTCGTCGTGTTCCGGCATGATGTCTGGTGAAGCCGTACGGTGGAGGATGGGTCTGAGCAGTTGTGATGCGGTGTATACCGGATATGATGCACCAGTGTTGTTGTGTCGGATGTTTGGTCGTGGAGGGTAGCGGGATCCGAAGCACGGTTTTCCGCTGGCCGACCGCAGATAGTTGGGGGCCCAAGTAGTGTGCCAGCCACACACGAAAGGCTGCCCCGCCAGCTGCGAAAAATCCCAGGGTGGCCCCATCGTGCCGGCTGGCGACCGGATGGGACGTCCCGATGGCGATCCCTGGGGGGGTTCGGGCGTCCCCGCAGTCTCCAGATCAAACCTCCATTGGCGCTGCATCTCTGGTTGTATTATTGGGTTAAGCATCGCATCACCTCGCTCAACTGCCACTTTCCACCACTCCTATTCACTCCAACCCATTATGAAAGGTACCAAAAAGAAAGGCAAGTGTCGACAGCGGATGCACTACCTCCCATTTCAAGTGCATCTCTCGAATATTCGAGGGCTGCACTCAAATCTCCTTGCGGTCCATCACCATCTCGAGACTGTCAAGCCTCACTTGCTTTTCTTGACGGAGACGCAGATTAGATGTCCGTCAGATGCGGCGTACCTCAACTACCCGGGATACTCATTGGAGTATCACTTCATGCAGCGTGCCGGGGTCTGTGTGTACGTCCGCAATGACATCTGCTGTCAGCGTCTCCGTCACCTTGAAGACCCTGATTTATCTACCTTATGGATGATGGTGGACACTGGTATGGACAAAATTGTCTATGCCTGTGTCTACCGTTCGCATAGCGGTGATCAGGAGACAACTCGGCTATTTGACCACCTTGGTATAGCCGCCGATACGGCCCTGCATCGGCACCCTGATGCGCAGTTCGTTGCTCTGGGGGACTTTAACGCCTGTCATCAGGACTGGCTTTTCCCATACCAGAGGACTGACCACGCTGGGAGAGAGGCGCGAAACTTTGCAGTTTCGATGGGGCTCTCCCAGTTGGTAAAGCAAGCGACAAGGGTGCCTGACATCGCTGGTCATACTGCCAATTGTCTGGACCTTCTGCTGACAACCGATCCGGACAGATATGTCGTAACAGTTTCCTCACCACTTGGAACTTCAGATCATTGTCTGGTGAAGTCTGTAACGTCCTTCTCGCCACCTGACTGCGACTCACGCGGGGAACGGCGAATATGGCGTTACAAGTCAGCAGATTGGGATGAGATGCGGCACTTCTTTGCGTCTTATCCTTGGCAGCAGGTCTGCTTCTCTTCGGAAAATCCGTCGAGCTGTGCGGAGGCAATTTCCGATGTGGTGCGTCAAGCTATGGAGTATTACATCCCATATAGTGACGTACCCGTCGGAAGCTCAGCTCGCCCATGGTTCAACGCCGATTGTGCTGAAGCTGAAAAGCGAAAGCACTCGGCATTTCTTGCCTGGGTGGA
Organism: Mythimna separata; assembly: GCA_030763345.1. Lineage (NCBI taxonomy): Eukaryota > Metazoa > Arthropoda > Insecta > Lepidoptera > Noctuidae > Mythimna > Mythimna separata. The sequence goes on from CM061186.1 coordinate 20,694,263, forward strand.
TGCTCGTGACCGCAAAGCTCCGGACCTGAGCTCAAAGAAGAGAGCCTTCAACCATGCTGCCAAGTCCTATAAAAAGGCACTAAGGAAGGCCCGCTTCGATCGCATTTCCCACATTGGCCAGAAGCTCTCTGCACAACCGTCCAGTAGCAGAGCGTTCTGGTCCCTTGCCAAGTCGGTCGAAGCGAACTTCTGTCGGCCCACATTGCCTCCGCTGGTTCGGCCAGATGGAACACTGGCTCACACGGCGAGAGAGAAAGCAGGTCTCTTTGCATCTCTCTTCGCCAACAATTCACGTCTTGACACTGGCAGTTCTACTCCACCGAATCTATCTCACTGCGGCACCTCGATGCCCGAGGTCCGTATAAGGAACAAAGAAGTTCTGAGAGCACTGTGTCGTCTAGACGTGAATAAAGCTAGTGGACCAGATGGTATTCCAGCGATTGTTCTCAAGGCATGTGCGCCCGAGTTGTCTCCTGTTCTGACATGCTTGTATCGCCTCTCATATAGGACTGGTATAGTGCCCAAGTCCTGGAAGCTTGCTAACGTGCAGCCCGTGCCCAAAAAGGGCAGTCGTGCCGATCCCACCAACTATCGGCCGATTTCGATAACCTCCATACTCTGCAAGATTATGGAGCGTGTGTTGAACTCGCGCCTCTTGACATACCTGGAAGGTAACGATCTCCTCAGTGACCGACAGTACGGGTTTCGCCGCAATCGGTCTACTGGGGACCTTCTAGTGTATGTCACTCACTTGTGGGGCGAGGCCCTCGAGAGGAATGGGGAAGGACTTGCAGTCTCCTTAGACGTCTCGAAGGCCTTCGACAGGGTATGGCACGCTTGCCTTTTAAGTAAGCTCCCAGCGTACGGCATCTCCCCTGGCCTGATTAACTGGATAAAAGACTTCCTGAGTGAACGGTCTCTCCGAGTTGTTGTCGACGGATGCTCTTCAGAGCCCATGATGACTAATGCCGGAGTTCCTCAGGGGTCTGTACTCTCTGCAACTCTCTTCCTGCTCCACATCAACGATCTGCTGATACCCGGTATCTATGGGTATGCAGATGATAGCACAGTTGTAGAGAGATACCTGCCAAGTACTCGGGCTAGTAAGGAGCTAATCCAGTCCGAAAGAGAGGCTATGGTAGAGCGTGCGAATGACTCACTTCAGGCAGTCTCCAAGTGGGGCGAAGCCAATCTGGTGGGATTCAACGCCGCCAAGACACAAGCGTGTCTGTTCACCGCTAAAAGGAGCCCGTTCACCTTGGCTCCTGCTTTCCGGGATGTATCCCTGGACTGCACCGATCGCCTTCAGCTCTTGGGAGTTGAAATTTCCTCCGACCTGAACTTTGGGCGGTTCATTGAGTCCAAAGCTAAAGTAGCTGCTAGGAAACTCGGCGTTCTTGCAAAGGTCCGGCAGTACTTCACACCGGGACAGCTTCTTATGTTATACAAAGCACAGGTCCGATCGTGTGTGGAGTACTGCAGCCACATATGGGCTGGAGCTGCAAAATGCCACCTGGCAACTTTGGACTCAGTGGAAAGACGTGCGAAGAGGCTAATTGGAGATCCAGATCTAGTTAACTCCAACCTACAAAGCCTTGCGCACAGGCGTAGGGTAGCCAGCCTTTCGGTATTCTACAGGATGCATTTCGGAGAGTGTGCGCAGGAATTACACGAATTGATTCCGCCATCCCGTTTTTTCCATCGGACAAGCCGTCGTACGGCGAATGTCCATCCTTTTGTTGTGGAAACCTCTACGGTCCGGACTAAGCGCTTCGCTTCGTCGTTTATACCGCGTACATCGAAGGACTGGAATAGTTTGCCTGCTGCGGTCTTCCCGTCCAATTATAATTTGGGTGTCTTCAAGGCTAGAGTGAATAGGCTCTTAATAAACTAGTGCGCCTCACCATCTAAGATTGCATCACTGCTTACCATCAGGTGGGATCGCAGTCAAGCACTAGCTTATACAATTTAAAAAAAAAAAAAAAGTAAGCTATCATCATCATCATTTCAGCCGAAAATCGTTCATAGATGGCTATAGATTGGCCTCCCCCGAGCGTCGCCACAACATTCGGTCTAGTGCATAAGTAAGCTATGCCTACGCCACTTTAATAGCACTTTTGTCAATGAATACATTGCAGTGTCTTGTTTGGTTGGCTTTAGCCATGAAATCGTCAAAAGAGTAAGAAGCGCTTGTTCTGTTCTTTGTGTTAATGAAAAATTCAGAAACTTGCTTACTACTCAGTACGAGCCCGACGTCAATATTAAGTATACCTATAGTGTGAATGAGAATTTTAGTCATGTCATAAGCTAATCAGCAACAGAACTGGGAGTCTTTTAAAACGGGTATTCTGCAGACCAGTTAGCTAATCATGGGATTTTCGAGTTCGAGAGGCCAGCCGGGTGATGCCGTACCGCTATTCCAAGTTGTGGCCATGAATAAATTAGCAATAGGACGAAATCTACGAAAACTAGATATTTTTTCTTGAGATTTAGGATTATGTCTACTCTTCATTAGCATTACAAATTCGCAAAAAGTTTAAATGCAAAATAAGTTTATGCCAAAAACAAGCCTCTTTTGTTAAAAACTGATTCACCCCGACGACAGTAGTCAGTGTACCACCTGGCCACCATAATATTGTAATTAAAAAAGATACAATGTCAAATTCAGTGTCTGATAAATAAAATACAGTATTTCACGTAATAGTAGTAAAGTGCCTTGTTTTAATTTAGTGCAAACGACTAGCGTGATAGCGTAAGTAACTATTTTAATTTATATCCGGATTTCGTGAGTTTAGCGGTTCCTTCCATATTTGTTCCATTCCAGGATGTTCATCGTCGGTGCTGCTATACTGACATATACTTTTTGTATTTTTATGTATGGAACTGAATAGCATTCCTTTTCATGGAAAAATATCTACAATTCTGTAAAAAACTTAAATCTACAATTTTATTTTTAAAAAAATACCAATTATTGGTTTCTACAGTTTTATTAAGTATCATAAATTCTTCTCAAATCTTGCTCTAATTCCAATTTACTTATTTGGGACCGGTGCAATGTCTTTCTTTAGTTCTCCATTAATTAAGCCATTAGAATGCTACCTGCATCAGATCCATACTCTTTCGCACTACCGAAGATTACACCTAGATCACTACCTAGTAAATGTTTGCTTACCCGCACGACATAATTGCGAAAACGGACAAGACAACTATTGCGACACAACACTACGCTAATATGGTTTCTTAACGTTATTACGCAGCCATATTGAAACTACACCGTTAAAATGCGGAAATACGTTTCCATCAATAACTTTTCCCTACGATCGGTTAGTTCGAGTTTCTCGGTTTGATGTGTAAACAAGAAATCGTCTTACCACTTTGCCACAACCGGCGAAGCCACTGTCCGTATCGTACGTGGCGACCGTAGTTCCAACTTGTGTAGAAATTGTTTGTTGTGATTCGTTTCCATTAATTCTGAAAATATTTGAAAAAGAAAGTGATAGTGTGGCCGCGGTTTCGCGCCAAAATTCAGTGACAGTGACTTGTTGTGATTATCTGTGACACTTTTTTTTTCTTTTTTACTTCCGTTCGGATTTTTTGGTAAGTAAACTTTTTGGTTTGAGTACATACCTACTCAGATTATAGATAAGTAGGATGACGATGATTTAAAAACATATTAAAAATATAATTACTTATGCAAGTTCCGCAAGTAATAAATCTATTTATATAATCAAGCGATGTGTTACGTTATGAAATATGGAGGAAAATCTCGGAACTTATTCCTCATTCTTAACACTTTCTTTTAAACCAGGAAAAAGTAAAAGTTTCAACAGTATATTGTTGAAATTGTCATCATTTTTACGTAGCTAGTGTTAACGTACTCGGGGTAAGGAATCAAGGTTGCGAGAGAAAGTGACCCAGCTGTGGCCGAGGTGTGTGGCTGTGTGTATAGACTCGATAAGTTCTTTATGGTGTGCATGCTGTTCCGGATCTTGTATCGATGTTCATTGAGTATTTGTAATCTTCCAAATTCAATCTTTGACCATCAACAATACTTTTCTTTTCATTTCGTTGTGTTGGTACATCGTGCGTTGAACCCGTAGGTTCTTCGTTTGAACTGCGAACACTGTAGTAGGTCGCTATTAGTATTCGAAATGGTAAATGCGAAGAGAAATTTGGAAAGAGTGAGTGACCAACGGTTTCGATTATTCTGATTTTTCATTAGTACCATTGGCTTAGTTTAAAGGCAGTTCATTGTTAGATTATGCCTATTGTATTGCTGGTAGGATGTTGTATTCTTCGCACTATACCATACATGTTGAGTATGAATGGAGTAGGTATTCCTACCAATTTTTTTCTTTTTTAAGTAAGTAGCAATTTATCAAATAGCTTCTCCCGCTCTGAGTGGAATGAAAGAGCTTGTCAGGCTTTTTCCTACTGACTAAAACTCACCTGTGTTCCTTCAGTTGCTGTTTGTTTTCCTGGCGATTATTTCCCCCATCCAACATTTAGGTACAGACAGAATCATCAGAACCGTACCTAATATTCATATTAACATCATCATCATCTCAGCCGGAAGACGTCCACTGCTGGACATAGGCCTCCCCGAAGCGTCGCCACAACGACCGGTCCTGTGCGTCTCGCATCCATCGGATGCGAAAACATAATATTAACATGCTCAAAGATAATTACTATTAAGTTCTTTATTTCAAGGTAATATTAATTATCATAAAAATAAAGGAAAACAAACGAGAATTGCTTTGTTATGTGACGTAGAACCTCTAATGCATGTTGGTGTGGTAACTAGGTGAGCAAATAAAATTTACCAGCTATACTATGCATTTATAAATTTATTATTACCATGTTCATTTTGTTGACAAAAGATTGAATTATGTATCTAATCTACCTATAATTCATAAATAGAATAGGTGAAATTTCAGGTGCTAAATTTAAAATAACTAGATATCTACACGATTTTATAATGAATGAATCATCATCATCATCTGCCTAGCCTTTTCCCAACTATATTGGGGTCGGCTTCCAGTCAAGCTGGATTTTAGCTGAATACCAGTATTTTACGAGGAGCGGCTGCCCACCAGACCTCCACAACCCATTAACTGGGGTAACACGGTACTTTATGGCAAGACTGGAGTCAGATTTACTGGCTTTATAATGAATGAATATGAAAATAATAAATTCTATGATCAAATCCCTGATGTCTGTGACTACGGATTTGATAAATTCCTTGAAATATTTACTAACAATATCAACGCGTATAAACTCTTAAATGGCAACTAAAAATTTAAAAATAATACTAGACGTAGTGGTAGTCAGTGATTTGGCAAAAACCTCTGAATTCCTTCGATCCTTGCTTCTTTCTTCTTCACGCTCGACGTCCACTGCTGGGTATCCTAAACAAAAGCGTCGCCACAACTTCTGTGCGACACGCATCCATCGTGTCGATAACCAGCCCAACTATTTTTATGCGACCAGTATCTAGCAACACGAGGAGCTCGTGGCTAGATAATAACAGCCGCACAGGTCGATTTCCAAGGTTAAGCAACGCTTGCCTAGGTTGGTCTGTGGATGGGTGACCATCTTACCATAACGAGTTTCCTCCGTGCCTCGGAAAGCACGTTAAGCCGTTGGTCCCGGCTGTCATTTGGAGATCTTTGGCAGTCGTTACGGATAGTCAGAAGCCAGTACCTAAATCTGACTCCAGTCGTGCCATGAAGTACCGTGTTACCCCAATTAATGGGTTATGGAGGTCTGGTAGGCAGCCGCTCCTCGTAAAATACTGGTATTCAGCTAAATCCGGCTTGACTGGAAGCCGACCCCAATATAGTTGGGAAAAGTCTAGGCAGATGATGATTGTCGCATTAATACTGTGTCATTGCCTAGCTATCTCACAGCGAAAAAGACCCTGATATGGCTATAATGTCCCACTGCTGGGTAAAGGCCTCCCCTCCCTGTATTCTTTGCAATGCTCCCGGCTCCAGAGTCACTTCTTGTGTTGGCATTTTGCATTGACTTGGATGTCTTCCTTAGGTATTCGAAGTTATCCCGCCATATCCATCCCTCGTCCCCGAGCCCGTCGAATACAGTAATACTTACCCATACCCGCAAAACGAGACACAATAGTAAAACAATAACAGCGCGGTCTCATAGGACCGGTCGGGGATTCATGAACTAAAAGCACTTTGCCTATGGCCATGTTACCATAATTCACCATGGACATGGGCATTCACCCCATTTTGACATAGACCTATAAGCTCCTAAGTGGTCTATGTTGTTGGTTTATGTTAATGCGAGATCCAAGACCGTTAAACTTTGTCTCTGCGATCCATGAAGCTTCATTACTTCAGTCGTTTTTCTGTTTGTCACCCTTGCAATCATCACAGAGAGAAAAGCTTCGTCTGACTCGTAACTATTGACTAAAATCCACCTGTGTTCCTTGCCTTGCAGAGTCGCGGTAATTCTTTCAAACAATTCCGTTACTCTGGTAGACTCTGGCCCAAGGGAGTCTTGTTAATATTGTAGGGGTAATCCCACCAATAACACTTACAGGTAACAAATCTGCTTATCATCAGGTAGGACCACGATCTAGCTCTAGTTTATATCACTTAAAAAAACAACCAGCATCATTACAATTAAATGATTGTCTTATTATAATGTCAGAAGCCGCGATCTCTAGGCATAATTACATATTTCATAATCCACAATCCCCCATTGTTATAGACTGCGGAAAGGGCCCTGACAATGTACGTGGACTAATAATGGTATTATTGCTAACTGCAGTTGAACTAGCATTTGATTACAGTGATCTTAGTATACTTTGATAGATGGAGGTATAAAGATCCTACCTGATGCTCACCATCAGAATCACATGCCAGTTCAAAACCGCACGATTAATAACACCCAAAATTATGGTTCAACTCACAATACTGACCAGCGGGTTGCAAGCAATTGAGTACAGTATCCCTGCTGCAGGTAGCGTTGTCAGGCGTCCGGATAAAGCCGGACACGGTCAGGCTTTTTTGGTTGTGTGTCTGGTCAAATTAGGCGGAGTACGGCATGTCCGGCTTTTGCTAGGCTTTTTAAATTAGTCAATTTTTAAAGATTTGTCATGTGTTCTTGCAATTGAAAGCGTTTGCAGACCAGCAATGACTTGTTATTCCATTAGAATGTAAAAAGCAAAATTTCCGGAATAGCATCAAAAAAAGCAATATCGGCCTTTTTATTGAAATGTCCGGGTAAACTGTTTAGTTTTTCCGGCTTTTCGTTTTAAAGATCTGATAAGTGGTAACTCTAGCTGCAGGTAAGGTTTAGAAGAGATCCATTTATATTTTGATGTTTTCGGGCAGGTGGTTTTAAAAGATGCTTCTTGCTTTTGCCGTGACGAAGCAATGCTCAGCACCACCGTGATGACTTGTCAAGACTTAAAATAATACGGAATATACTATACTTATGTTTTGTTCTTGTAAATACACTGTTATTTTTACCCACTGCTTTAACCTAGGAACTGTAAACAGTGTTTATCAATGAATTGTCATGACAGTATTTAATGGAAAATTCAATTGTAATTTTCTGTGAAGACTGACAACTTTATAGTCGTCATCAATTGTGGCAATTGTTAACGTAGTGTGTAACTTCAAAATCATAACCGATAATGTACCGTTTTATGCGACTATGAATGGCATTGTCGTATGAATGATTAAGTATTCGTCAGATTATCGCGACTTGCCTTAGAGAGCCTTCAGGAAATACCTGATAGGGCTGCGAGATTTTTCGAAGGAGCTACCACGGCCCTTAGAACTCAAATGATTACTAAAGGAACACACGTGGGTATTAGCTGGTAAAAGCGTGACAATCCCTCTCGTTTCACCTCGTGATAGCAGTTATTTGATGAGTTTGCATCATTTTTTTTTTCAAACAATTTGTAATTAAGAAACACCATGAACCAATTCTTAATTCTTTATTGTACACAAAACATATAAGCTGAATACAGTAGTTGGATAATTCATGTAAAAGACGAGCTTAACTCAACAATGAGTTTTCTCCCAGCAAACTAAATAGAAACACTGTTTATAACCTGCCCAATATCAATTCTATTTACCTTGAGCATCAAAGGGCTAAACAGAATTGGCGTTTTTGTCGCAAACACGCAGAATAATATAATCAAACCAGTTTTATATTTTCGTGTTCCTTACTGAGGCTTTCGTCAGGAATTTAAATAAATTGAACAAGAACGCGATTTAGATAATTATGAATAGTAATCGCTAATTATGGTTATTAGCAGATACCGGTTATATAAATATATATATTCATAGGGCGTTTTGCAACTATCATTGAGGTTGAGTATCACAGTATCACGTGTTAGGCCACGTTTCCATTTTGTCGTCACGACAGATAATCGTATAGTTTTAAAGGTAGAACTATACGTGGGCCACGTACGCCGATCTGGGCGCGTCGGTCTCCATACATTTTATATGGCAACTAGACTTGTAGAGCTACATTAGATCCACGCCACGCGTCTTTCTACGTACAAAGCAGGCGCGACCTACGTGCCCGTCGGTTTGTTTAAATGGAGATGTTCACATATAAGATGACAAGGTTAAATGTAGTCTAGGACTTTTTTGCGGAGACAACAGATTTTCATGACAGTTTGGAACGGCTAGCATGACAGTCGTAATAGCAAAACGTTAAATAATTGTTACAACTAAATCACGACGGTAAATAACGTGTCTTTGTTGCGAATCTGTATATACTGGTGCTCAGCTAAATCTGGCTTGACTGGAAGCCGACCACAAGATAGTTGGGAAAAGGCTAGGTAGATGATGATGATGATGTTGCGAATCTGTATGGCCACGACAAACAGTTGTTATATTATAATGGTAACAGCTAGATACGATAGTCGACCAACGATAAATTAACCGTTACAGCATAGTGAAATACGGCCTTAGCAATACAAAATACTGGATCGTTGGGCTCAAATCCTACATTTAGTTTGTGAAATATGAATTTTAGAGCATGATACTGTTCTTTAAATTAAAAAATATCTAGCTACGAAACTTAAAGTATTCGTTTTAATCCGTATGATCGTTCTACACAATAAAACAATAGACAATAATATAGAATAGATGCATCCTCCATACGAAAACAATTAGAAGAATGTGCCTTTGGGCTTTGTATAGACAAACAGCATTATTTATAAAAAATCCAACCATTATGATTATTAGGTAGTTTAAATACCGATTAGTGAATTCTAAAATATACTAAACAGTCTCATCATTAGGCATATGGTTTTGTATATATCGCTTGCTGGGCAGAATATATAGTATTATGTCAAAATTTTGTCTGAACTTTTCGACCATGAAGTTTCTTGTCGGTTCTTCTCCATAGGAAACGTCCAATTGGAACCATGCACTAGTTTCTGACGTTTTAGGTATATGTTCCGATGTTTTTAAGAGAAAAACTACTGTTTATCTTAAGAAAATACCACAATATTTGCAATTAATAGTTATAATCACTTCCAAAGAAAATATACGTTTTTTTTTATAATTAAAAGGTATATAAAAATATATATAAATATAAATATAATTAAAGGTAAATACATAATTCTTGGAGTTACGTTTTATAATATAATTAAGTCTGCTTGTGGCATTCTAAGCAGCGATAGGTATGTGTTGTTCAAAGTCCATAATGACCATGTGACTTACTTTTATGGCCAGGGTTCTGCTAATAGAACAGTATCAGAATTGTCGATCATTGGCTTCATAATTGTTGATTTTGACAGTTTGGGACAGTTTGGTAGTACCAAACTGTCAAAATCAAACCAATGATCGACAATTCTGATACTATTCTAATAGCCGACTTGAGGCCCAGAACAATTTGAAATCCAGATACGTACCTGGATTCCTCCTTCTTCTTCTTCCTGCCCTTATACCATATTATTTGGGGTCGGCACAACACGTTTTCTTCTTCCATTCTGTCCTGTCATCCGTCAGACTATCGCTGACTCCCTTTCGCTCCTCATATCGCTCCTCACACAATCCATCCATCTTGTTTTTGGTCTCCCTCTCCCTACTCTACTTGTAAATTCAGAACTGTTTTAGTAACATGCATTTCATCCCTCCTCTTCACATGACCATACCAAGACAAACGATTTCCTTTCAACTTTTCTGTCACTGGCGCCACTTTTAAACTTCCTCTAATATACTCATTTCTTACTTTATCCATTCTTGTCACACCACACATCCATCTCAACATTCTCATCTCAGCTACATGCACTCTTTTTTCATCCATCTTTTTCACAGCCCAATATTCTGGTACCTGGATTAGGACACAGCATACATTTTAATTCTATTTATTTAAATTTGCTTTTGACTCGCTGATGATGCTTCTTGCTTATAAAGATCTTCAGGATTACGGTCCTTAATGTCCTTGCGCCCTAACAGCCTAGGTGCTGAGCTGCTAAACGAAGCAAAGAAAATAATTACACAATGTTTTCTTTTTTGCTTTGTATTATTTTATTTATTAAATTTACAAGGATAATTTACATTTAAAAATTAATAATTAGAGTATAATAAAAAGTTGTAATGTTAAGGGATTAATTAAAAACACGCAATGACGTAATAATAATACCTACGCGTATTATTATTTTCGACGCTTAACAAACGTTAATCAGTCACATTCTAAATCATATATGTAATAATATATCTTGAAGCGATCATGGCACCATTAAAATTATGGGTGTTCTGCAGAGTTTTACGAGCAACAATGATGAAACTCTAACAGATGACCAAGATTTGATCACTTAATATTTCTACACACTCCTCAACTAAATGCTCTAGCCTTGTTTGCGTGGCACATGTGTGTGAAGTGAGGTAATCCTTGTACAGTAGACAAAATGATATTGTTTAAAGCTGTATGACGCATTGTAGAAAGTACATCTTTTTCATTTTTTTTCTGCCCTTATCCCGTATTAGTTACTTGGGGTCGGAGCAACACGTTTTATTTCTTCCATTCTGTTCGGTCACTCGTCATATTATCACTTTCTTTATATCCTAAATTAAATAAAGAAAGAAAAACAGTTTATACGCGCAAATATGACGCAATTTTAAATCTAGCTAAAAATATTAATAAAGGGAAAATATGCGTTAGATCCGCTCTAAACGGCCGAACGCTCAGCATAAAGCTATGCCCTCGATGTGAAATGTGAAAGAACAAGGCTTCTTTTTATGACATAGGCGAGCAGCAAGAAAGGATTTTCCAAAATTCACTGTTGTGTGAGTGTAGAAAACGGGGGTTCAAAGTATGCATGGAGAAACCAACTTTCATGCAGGCGAAGCCGATCACAGAAGCTAGTATATTGCTTACTATGTTTCCTGGTTATAACATGTAGTAGAGTAGAATAATTTCCAGGCTATGGTTTACCCGTGTGCCAAGTTTCATGCAAATCCACGCAACTGCTGAGGTGTAATTAATAAACAGTTAAACATTCAATAACGCACTTTCACATTTGTTTATGTAGCATAGTAGCAACAAATTATAATATATTTATAGACAATATTTCTTGCCTAAAAAGAATTCTGTGAGTTAGATGTGGGTCTACTTCTGTACCCTAATACTGTTGTCTCTCCAATAATCAATGTTAGAAACTATTTTAGCTTCTTCTTCCTGCCCTTGTCCCTTCAGCTTTGAGCTACTATACCTATAAATATTATATCCAGACGGTTTTCAGTCTGCGGCTTCGCCCACGTGAAAGTAGGGTTTTCTATATAAACTAAACATACGTTTAACTTTATTAAAGGTAGAATTTCCAAAAATCCCTGCTTAGCGTTCGCCTAAGTCATAATAGGAAGCCTTTTGCAAAATTTCACTTCCCTAGGCTCAGTAGTTTCGGCGGTGCGTTGATATGTCAGTCAGTTTCTTCTTTTATATATATTATGTATGTATATTATGTTAGACCATGTACCAATTTATTTGATGTCATCACAATTTCAATGACAATTGGTTCCTTATTGGCATACCAACTTGACATTTTTGCCGTATGTACATTCAGTAGCCATTACCCATCGCACATAGTTACGATTTGAATGCAAAATAGCAAAATGCGTCTCTCTGTAGTTTTTATGTCAATATTTACACTTAGCTTTATTGATTCTGCCTGTATGATGAATGCAATTATGAGCAGTCAAATGGTTATTGTTTTATGAAATATTTCTTATTATATGCTTTTATTTGTGTTTATGATAAAAACTTGTAATTATAAACATAATTAGGTATAACAATAGGATCATGAGCACGTGTTTTTAGACAATGATCATCATTCTTAGCATTTTTTTGGATTGTCTTTTGTTAGATATTTACTCGTTGATGTCGCAATCCTAAATTATTTTCTTCCTTGTCAATAATCACATTATGCAGTAATCGTGTGTTGTTGGTATGCAGTAAACTGTAACCTTAAGGATATTTTATGCTATTGCATTGAAAACATACTTCCATCCACCGTCTTCCACCATAAATGTGTATTTTAGTTAAGAAAATAATTTGGAAAAGAAGTGGATAAATAATGCACCCTTGTGGCATTCCTGTCAAGGGTTAAACAATTATCATTGGCCTGCTATTTATTTGAGTACAAATCATAAAATTGCTACTTAATTTAATCTATTAGTGCTATGAATAAAATATATTGCATTTAAAAATAAAAGAATGTTCAATTTATGGCTACTTAACTGTTTCAAACGCCTTTGGAAAGTCAACAAAGACTCCATAGTTTACAATATAAATCAATGACCTTTCGAGCTTTCTCAGTAACAGGTTGTACTATTAATAATATTTATTTTACTCGCTCGCTTAAGTTAAACAACATTGGCCAAGTATTCTTTCACTGCGTGCAGTTAATAAAATCATTGTTATCAAAGAGAGTTAAATCTAAAGCAAAACTATGCACGTGCGCCCTCAAAGCTACATGATTGAGAAATCCTATCGAATTCCTTGTTTTTTTTCCTTTTAAAATGAACCATTTCCACGCGTCCCACTTACAAACAGGTTTGATACCGGCATCACGTTATGTAATCACATAATAACTGGCAGTACGCAAGCATACGGACTCCTTTCACTTGCCGGGGACCTTTTTCATCTGTGGCGCGTATGTTATCTGTGGTCAAAACATTACGTCACTTCAACGTTCGAATTTAAATTAATGGGTGCCGTTTTAAAGAGCCTTGGTGGTTGGATTTCCATGGTGTATGCAGGGCATGTTATGATGTTATTTCTATCATTATTGGTAGCTGTTGGGCGTTGGCGCTCTTTCAAGTTACGCCAGAATATCAGGTTTTAGCTTTCAACATCGAATGCCAGCGATGCTGCAAGAACGTAGCCACCTACTGGGCTCAAACGATTTAGAGGGTTTACCATTTAATCAATAGGCGAAGAAGCTATCAATATCAGTTGTTCCTCTTCTGGGATTTATATAGGTGATATGACAGAACCAATTCTGTCATATCTCAGTCTACCTGACTCATCATTTCCTTCTGATATTTATTCTTTATTTCACCATTACTACCAATACTTGGACTTGGGTTTACCTAGAGGGGTCACGATACCCTTTTATTGGGTTGTAGAGGTCAGATAGGTAGTTGCTTCATGGTTTTACCTGCATCTGTTTAAACTCGAGGTCGGCCCAAGTTAGTTGGAAAATAGACTTCGTCATGTACTGTGAATTACATTATCTGCTCTAGGGTGGAGAGAGAAGGCTTGTCAGAATTTTACTATATATATATAATATAAACCTATACTAAACCTATAAATAATATAAACCTATTTGTATCTTTCAGTTATCCTTTGCGTTCTAGGACCACGTACAGGACTGGTGGTTATGGCGACGCTTGGGGAAGGTGTATGACCAGCAATGGACGTCTTTCGACTGAAATGATGATGCTATAGATCTTTACTGATCCTAGTTCTACGTATACGTATATCTACATGACAACTGTTTACTTCCTATAAGCAAAGTTACGTATCAAGATATAGCAAATTGTAGAGTTAAAACGTTGCCTACAACACATAAGAGATCTGTCGATTGATGCAGAAGCATGGCTACCTACCTTTCACACAATGGAATGGCGTCATAACAATATACGCATCCCATCGCAGTTTCCATGGACGCTTAGACTAAAGATAATAACTGTAGAGAGTTTACTTTGTAGTTGCGACATGAAGACACATTTAACAGCATGTGGTTGTAACCACTTACCTAAGAAGCTGTTGAATATAGGAGAAATTCATCATAATCATTCCAGCCGAAAGACGTCCACTGCTGGACAAAGGCCTCCCCCAAGTGTCGCCACAATGAACAGTCCTGTGCGTTTCCCATCTATCGGATTCCCGCCTTGTAGGAGGCCTTCCAACGCTGCGTCTTGAGGTATGCAGTCACCACAACAGAACCATTCGTCCTCATCAGCCATTTGTTCTTTAAAGAATATGCTCTGCCCTTTGCCACATAAGGAGGAGGAGGAAGCTATAGGAGAATTTGATTGCTCTAAAATCATCAACAAACAGTTACCAAGCCTGATGATCTATTCGTCACACTCATTCTTGGCTTGCGGGATTGATGGAAAGAGTTATTGTGGCCCTGGAACGCAAATCGCAACGGAAAGAACAAAGTCATTGGGTTTAGGTCTAAAAAAAGTCTGAAATACCCTCATTCATTCGATGTTTTTGCTCCTCAAAAAATACTATAGCTCTAGATGTAGTACGGCTTAATAGACTAACTGATAGTAAAATAAATTTCAAAAATTCAACCGGACACACTAACAAACCAGTAAGATCTCTCGAGAGGCCTTTACAATAAGTTACAGTTGAACATCTAGTTTTTACCTAAAAACTGGTATTTTACGAGTATCCCATTATCTTGTAATTTATTGTTCGTAAAAAAACTCAGCCTCTAATTTTTTTTAAGATGGTTTAAAAATCGAGACATAGCAAGTTTTTTTTTACTGGATTTTTGAAGTTCAGTGGCTGATTTAATTATTCATAAATTAATTCAATTTGTATTTCAAGTGTCTGTCTATACAACTGGACAATGTGTGAGATCATAGATCACCTGTAAAGCAAAGCTAAGTACAGTAAGGCCGTTATAAGTTGGCGAGTCTGAAGTTAGGCTCTGCTAATTTTGGCGCTTGAAATATCGTACAAAAATAAAGATTAAAAAAAAACGCCAAGAACAGTTTTTAACAGCAATAATAACTGCAAATTGCCATCAAACTGAGAAGTTTGGCGAGCTAAACTGTAACACTTTAAAAATGTAATAAAATTGTAAGTATACCTGTAGAACCCCGTGGCACGAAAACGTGCCAGTAAACAAGTAATTACCTTTTAACTTTGGGAACCGCTGGAAAAAAATTGTGCCACCAAAACCTGACCGATTAAAAATTATACTCTAGTAGTATAATTACAGAAGCAACAGAAACAGAGCAATAACAGTTTATATTATTAATATTATTTATATTAATTTATTAATATTAAATAAATAAATAAATAATAAAAAATGACGGGCCCCACGGAGCGCCACAGGTTAAATAAAAAAAAAAAAAACTTTTTTAAAACCTTTATTTTTCTACGGTATTTAACTACTTCAACTTAGCTTGCGGAGAAGACTGTCTCGATACAGTTGCTACCAAATACTGCAAAATCATTAGAATGTGTTGAGTATTCTAATGGTAAGAGCATGGCATAGCATTAGTCTTACAATGTTCCCAATACTGGGACTTAGGCCTCCTCTCTAGGAGAGGGAATAGACCATAATCCTCCACGGTGGATGACACATAATATCTTCGAATTTTTGGGTTCTAGAACATTACGGTTTCCTCACGATATTTTCTTTCACCGTTTTGAGAGCAGTGGTGATGAAATAAATTACATAAAGTAAAGCGCGCCTGGCTGGGCTTGAAGCCGAGACCTTACAACTGGTAAGTCGGGGCCGTTACCACTGGGCCACCACTGCTCTAAAGCAGGGTTTCTCAAAGTGGGGTACGCGAACCCTTAGGGGTTCGTCTTTTGATGGTAGGGGGTTCGCGACAAGATTTTCATAGACTACTGGATAGCTGACAGGGACGTGTGACATGTGGCGCTTATGTGAGACGTGGTTTTTACACCTGGATATAACAATACCAAATGTAAAAATTTATTTGGCACACTATAATAAATAAAATAAAACATCTTATTATCTTATGCAACTTCATTTTATAATTATATTTTTGGGAAGGGGGAGTTTATGCAGCCGAGTATGTAGTCGTTTCGGAACCTTAGAAGGGGTACGTGAGGCCAGAAGTTTGAGAAGCCCTGCTCTAAAGGAACACAGACTAAAAAATAAATAGATCCTCCTTTCTTAACTTGACACTGACAAAAAAAGACATGACAAATTGTAGGTAGGTATAAGTCAACCAAAAATAAAAGATCATGAATTCCAAAATGGTGACAATTCACCTGTTATTACGAAGAAGGGACGGGATGTAATCAACGACAATAATAATCATCTTTCACTCGTTCACCTCCAAGAACAGACGGTCTCTCTATGGTAACAAGTTATTAAAGTTCATTTCAACAAGGAATTTAACTTTACAGCCTTGATATTTAGACTTTTTAAGGGATTGTACCTTCACATTATGGGTTTAAATTATTCATAAGAGGTATATACGCGTATGTTACCAATGAAATACAAATAAATGTTTTAATACAAGATTCTAGAGATATCAATTTCCAGATTTAAAATATTGTTTAGGGCCTGTGGTAGCCACTTTTACAATTTTATGAGCCCGCGAAGCTGCAATTTTTTTATTTTTTTATAATATAAACTAATGCTTGACTGCGATCCCACCTGATGGTATGCAGGTTCGATGATGGTGATGCTATCTTTGATGTTGAAGCGCACTAGTTCATTAAAAACCCAGTTGTGAATATAGTTCATTTGCGCGTTAGTTTACATTAATATTATAAAGAGGTAAATTTTGTTTGTTTGTACCAGGTAATCTCTGAAAGTTCTGGTCCGAATGCTTAAATTTTTATCGCTATAAGTAAGCAGCTTTATTCCTGAGTGATTTATGCTACCTATATTTTACGTACGCGGTCAAAAGCTAGTAAGTTAATATTTGAAATGAAACTGAACGATGAGTTTCTCCAAGTCCAACACGTGATGGCAAGAGAGAGGTCATGTATTGTTCCAACAGGTTTAGGGACAACTTTCCAATCGGGATTCCACTCGGCTATTAGGTTACTCACTGCCGCTTAGTAACATTATCCATTATTTATCGAGTCATGTTGGATTAGGAAGATGTTATTTAAATTCTTCCAGTCAGAGAAAAAGCGTTTGTCATTATTCGTATAGCTCATCTCAGGACTATTAAGGCGTTGTTACATTAAGGGCCTGTTTCACAATGTCCGAGTCGCCACTACTTCCTGAATAAATTCAAAAATGGAACAGAATTTGTATGAAATTATCTGCCAAGTAAGATATCAGAAACTTAATCATAGGTGGTGAAACAGGCCCTTATAAGTCGTTGAGCTCAACTACTTGTAGGACAATAGCAAGGAAAGAACATTTAGGTAGGTCGCAGAAGATACTCAAATTGCCAGACTTTGTGTAAGACAACCAATGTTGGCAGTTTTAGATAAAGGGTTTCTGATGACCATTTGGTCATGTTCAGTGGCGTAGCTAGATAGTCGACCAACGATCCTGAGGCAAAAAAAATTGGGCTCCTTTTTACATGACAAAACATTAATGCTCTGGATGAAGTAAAAACGAGCGTCAGACTTTTACTGACTAAACGAGTTGTCATGGTAAAGGAGAAATGCAATTTATTTTATTTACATTTCGATGGTGTTAGAATATCTCGGTTGTTCAATAAGAGGTTTAATATGAGGGCCCTTCTTTAGCTATGCCAATGCCCCTGGCGTATCTTTATCCAAAGCCATCGTCAAGAGGTTTGCCATGAAGTATTGGGCCTCCCCTCGACCTCTGGGGCCTCTAGCCCTTCAGTACCTACGCTTCTACCCAAGGTATATCCTCATCCAAGGCCATCACGTATAAGGCTTGTTGGTTGTTTCCTCAACAGGACAAATATTTGTATGGCCAGCGGTTGTTTGTCCGTTGACTACCGTAAAATGGGGTGAATAGAAAATCAAGGGTGAATAGAAACAAAAATTTGAAGTCGATTTTTCCAGAATTTAAGTACTCTTATTTATTCATTAATTGTATAAAAAGTCAATGCTGAGATAGAAATCCGTATAAAATATGTAACCAAAGTAAAAATCCTAATCAAAGTTTTGTTCCTATTCACCCCTGCAATCCTATTCACCCAGTTTTACCCGGTATGTTAAGAGCGAACTTTGTACGCGAGAGTTGTCTGGTTAGCGATGTGTGGGCCTCGGAGGGTTGATGGAATTATGATCGACTTTTGAATTACTTATTGCCCCAGGACATTGCCCCGGTTAACACTTAGATAGCTACGCCTGTGCCCCTGGTGTATCTTTATCCAAAGTCATCATAAGAGGTTAGCTATTGACGTTTTGGGGGCCCACCAACTCGGGGGCTCCTAGCCCTTCGCTAGCTACGCCACTGCCCTCATCCAAGGCCATCACGTTGAAGGCTCGTCGGTTGTTTCCTCAACAGGACAAATATTTGTATGGCCCGCGGTTGTTTGTCCGTCGACTATGTCAAGAGTGAACTTTGTGCGCGTGAGTTGTGTCTGTAATGGCGGTTGTGACGCAGGTGTTCAATGTGGGGGGCGAGGAGGGTTGATGGAATTGAGATGACGAGGCTTATGAATTGCCTTGTTAACCCTCGATGGTATATCAGAGATATAATAGAGTTGAATGCCGTTTTTCGACTGTTCAATTTCTATGCTGGAAATCGAAATTTTCTCGATCATAATCAATTTAGAGCCATCACTTATGATCCTTTGATTTTTAAAATTAGTACATCAACAAAATATATACTTTTCTATTTGTTTATGTATAAACCATCTTTAATTCTGTTTTTCTGCAAAAAATATTAAAAAAATACCAAATAAAGAAATAATATTCATGTAGTAATTTTTTAATATATTTTTTTATTATGAAAATGTAACCGTCACACAAAGCTCCATCACAAATTACTGGTAATTTGTGTTGTCGTTGTATATGATGACTGTTCAGTTTCCATCGCCATCAAAATTCGAATAATAAAGATTTAGTCGAATAATCGCCAATTTACTCGCAGCCAAGGATTTGTGAAATTTTTTCTCTACACCACGATACATTATCGTGTAAAATAATTGTGTTTAATGTGCATGCCTAATGGCGGTTGTGCAATATATAACCGATTGGGGATGTGCTGTGTAATTCTACCAAATTAAAGGATGCCCGCCAAATTGGTGCGTTGCGCAATTGCATAGAAACTGTATCAATTTTGTTATTCATCGAAATGTTAGGTGTGTAGCCGATTTCGTTTGTTGTTTGTGTTTTAACCTTTCGAGTACCGTAATTAGAGACATAATAGAAACACAATAGATGTGCGAACGGAGGAGCTCGTGGCTAGATAGTAACAGCCGCACAGGTCGATCTTCAAGGTTAAGCAACGCTTGCCTAGGTTGGTCTGTGGATGGGTGACCATCTTAACATAACGAGTTTCCTCCGTGCCTCGGAAAGCACGTTAAGCCGTTGGTCCCGGCTGTCATTTGTAGATCTTTGGCAGTCGTTACGGATAGTCAGAAGCCAGTAAATCTGACTCCAGTCTTGCCATGAAGTACCGTGTTACCCCAGTTAATGGGTTGTGGAGGTCTGGTAGGCAGCCGCTCCTCGTAAAATACTGGTATTCAGCTAAATCCGGCTTGACTGGAAGCCGACCCCAATATAGTTGGGAAAAGGCTAGGCAGATGATGAATAGATGTGCGAACGCTGGCGTTTGCTCGGGGCTTAACAAATTAAATCGTGGTTTTTGGCGCCTAAAGCAATACTAGTAGCTATTAGTCACGCACAAACCCGAGGTGTAAATTGTTATAGGTTTTTTGTTTGTGAGAAATCATCGAAATACTTCTCCCGCTCTTGGGTTGACCGGGAAGGCGTGTCAGACTTTCGACTTATAACCGTGACTGTCCGGGTTGATCACGCACGACGGTGCGTTATGTTCCACCTCAAAGAATTATTAGCATATTGTAGGGACCAGTAAAATCTGACTCCAGTCTTGCCATGAAGTACCGTGTTACCCCAATTAATGGGTTGTGGAGGTCTGGTAGGCAGCCGCTCCTCGTAAAATACTGGTATTCGGCTAAATCCGGCTTGATTGGAAGCCGACCCCAATATAGTTGGGAAAAAGGCTAGGCAGATGATGATGATTGTAGGGACCAGTTACGGCCGACATCTGCCAAGTCTGCGGATTGTTCGGAGCAGTTATCACAACCCTCGCAGTAAAGTGTAATAATTGAAGGAACACTATGGGTTTTAGTCAGAAAGTCTGTCATTCCCTCCCGCGGCCGCCCCTCCCAGAGCGGAAGAATTTATTCGATTATTTGCTGCGTAAAAAAAGGATCGTTTTGCTGTCCGTAGACCCGGAGTGTTATTCGATTAAAACCAGTTATAAATACAACTCGTCGTCAGTCACAAAGGGATAGGGAAATAACCTGTCCCTTTTTAAACCAATAAAAAAAGGTAAACAAAACGTATTAAAATAAAAACAGTTAATAGGAGCTAAGTTGTCTTGGTCATCGCTTATCATCAGGTGGTGAGCCTATCAATAATTAATTCATGAATCCCCGACCGGTCTCTTAGGGCCGCGCTGTTATTGTCTTACTATTGTGTCACGTTTCGCGGGTATTGATAGGTTAAAAAAAACTATTAAGTATATCTAATAATGAATTTTATGGTAAGTGGTCATCTTAAAAAAAAAAACTGACCACCATCACTTCTGTTAAGCCTTTTTCATTGACGTCATGAGTGAATGAGATAGCTATACATTATGAGGCGCGGTGAAAGGGACAGCGATACAATATGAGGAGCTGGACATTCCATCACCAACCGGTCCGGGTCACTGACCCTTGCATCCCTGATTAGAGAAGCTTATTTACATGCGATGATTCTGATCTGAGGGAAAAAACATAAACAATAATAAAGTACAGAGTAACAGATTGAATGATTGTTTCTGTCTGAGAGATAAGTAACTATTTGAACCAAAGAGGATTAAGCCAAGGTAGCTTCCAAAATTCAAGTTTTTTTTTGCATTTTGGAGGGCGGCGTCAAGTTGATCAAAAACATCAATCAACTTACAAGTTGACTAGTTAAAAAACTTTTGAATCTTTGATCCCCCTTGAGAAATATAAAACAGGGCAAGTGAGAGTCGGACTCGCGCACTTCCGGTTCCGTACCAACTTACCTATGAAAACAGTTCAATTTATTCTCGAAGCGAGATTTGAAGATTAAAAAAAAAAAATCTTGTGACGTTACTACAAATTTTCAGCTGATTAAAATGGACTATGGTCAACAGCGTCATCATTATCATCATCATTTCAGCCGAAGGAAGTCCACTGTTAGACATAAGGTCTCCCCCGAGTGGCGCCATAACGAATGGTCCTGTGCGTCTCGCATCCATCGCATTCCCGCGACTCTTTACAAGCAATATCTTAAAGCATCTCTACTAATGCAGAGGTTTAGTACCTATACCGTAGCTAAGAGACGACAAGTGTGACTAGTTATATAACTGAACAGAACAGGTTATCGCCGCACGTCTTATGTAAGGGAATAAAAACGTGGGAGACCATCGATATTGTCATTCGATTCATTCGGATTCTTACTTGCCAGATACTAATGTTATCTATGGATGTGTATACAATATACATTAAAGCATACATATTTAAGGCCTCTTAACATTTCTATGTTTCTTAGCAACTCTAAGGTCTGCCTTTTAGCGCCTGCCTGGGTTTGAACCCGCGACCTACTATTTGTAAGTTCGCTAACTGCCTAGACTTACAAGGACCACACACACACAAATAACTGTTGTATGTTTTAAAAGCGCCCTCATCCATTTTAGTCAAACATGACAACATCAATTTCTAAGGGCCTGTTTCACAATGTCCGAGTAGGCACTACTCACTGAATAAATTCAAAAATGGAACAGAATTTGTATGAAATTATCTGCCAAGTAATATACTCGAAACTTAATCATAGGTGGTGAAACAGGCCCTAAGCTTCACAATTATATCTATTCTTAGCACCGACCATATAACACGGAAAGCAGTTAAATTCGCCATTAAGTTGCTCAATAAAACGTAAGTTAACGATGATTCTTCTCTCGTCGTCGTCTGGCGTCCATGATGGATGCGCCCGCGCCGCGCGCCGGTCCTAGCGACGTAGCAATTACCGTAGTTTTCCTGCAATTACCATTGTCATGGACTTTGTTAGTGCAGTGTCATGATATTATAATGTATTTGCTTGCATTAGCCTTTTGTGTTTAGTGCTGCCCTCTTGTGGTAATAGAGGTAATTATTTGAAAAAGTTCGTATTGCAGTAGGTGATGTTTTTCATTAATTGTTGGTAGGCTCGCGCTTGACCATTATCTCATCTGATGTAAAGCGACGACGTGGTCGACGATGGAGCACGCTTACCTAGAAGTAACCTATGTACTCTTGACTCTTGAGAGAGACTTGCTGGTTTACGCAAGCAATTACTTCAGTCGTTGACATAGAGACCCACAGAGAGTAGCTATCAGGATACAAAGACTTCGGCACTCCGTAACTGTAGCGCTTAGGAGCGGAATTCCTTGCCAGTCTTTGCCTGTAAAATTGCAAACCAGGGCAATCTGTATCTACGTACAAATTATAACAAATTGCTCTAGTTTGCACATTTTCTTAGGCTGCAAAGACGATTTACTCTACCGGTTTGAAAACTGCAAAAGACTAGATAATTAGACACAATTCTAATCAAGAACACAGATCACAGTGTAGGGCCAATTAAGTCAACACCGTCAACGCGTAGAGCCTTCACCTATGCTCTGCACGGGCACTTAGATAATAAATAATAATCCTATTGTTAATACTAACTTGTCTACAATTATTATGCCATTATAGACATTATGCCAATAGCTACCCAGGCTAGGACAGCTTCGAAAAAAAATCCACTTCTCCATACATTTATGTTCACATAATTTGACAAAATGTATGGAGGAGCGGATTTTTCGTACTTTTAGGTTTGGTCGCATAGTAAAAGTTGTTCATATTGATGAGTACAACCACACGTTTTAAAGAAAGCCCCTTTGTCGTATCAACGTTGTATAAAAAAGACTTTGCTGTGCCCGACAGGGTCCATAATTTTATATTTATATAACATCTTATTTAATGCTGCGGCCAGACTATGCTCCTCGCGCTGCTCATCGCTCTGCTCCTCGCGCTGCCGTGATTTGCCGCGATGTTGCTCTCTCTCTCTCGCGCGCAAAGACCGACAAGATAGGGAGCAGTGGGCAGGACGAGGAGCATGACGAGTGGCATGACGAGTAACGTGGCCACACTATGTCTCTGCCTCCTTTCCTCGTTACTTCCCATGCTACTCGTCGAGTGTGTGGCCGCGGCATAACACCTTTGTAAAATTATGGAATGCAATAAAGTATTGAGTATGAATGTTAATAAAGTCAAAAAAATAAATAGAAAATTATACGCGCTTCGGCCACAGAACAATACCTATTGCGCCATCTAGTGAAATTTATTTGAATCAAATTATTTTTCTTAGCAATGAAACCCCGTGGTATAGGTAAGTTTTTTAGTTTTCATATTTTATTTGTGACTAACAAAATAGTTAATTGGTTACTGGGTGAGAGGGGGGCCTCTCACCCAGTAACCAATTTACTATTTTGTTACCAGAAAGCATCTCACGACAATTCCAATAAGCCGGAACACAATTAGGTTACATTATTTTATTACCAAACTCCTGTACTGTGTAACATCCGACAGCATCACCAGACGTGTCTATAGTACCTTCCTTACAGCCAGCAAAACATTTAACATACATTGTTTCATCACAGAGTTCCCGTACTTAACTTCCGATTTCATCGTCAGATCAGTTCAATTTATCATTTTCATCAGCGCAATCTGTTTCTGTATCGACATCTACTTCATATGACGTCACAGAATTCTGCATCGAGCAAGCAAAGTTCTCCGCGCGATTTGAATAGATAGGTACAACAGCCCGAAATCATCCACATCCAGCCCACCGAACATAATCACATAACACCCGTTCGGTCGGAGGATCCACCTTTTTCAAAGGAGGTATGTGGGAGGTCTGGTAGGCAGCGGCTCCTCGTAAAATACTGGTATTCAGCTAAATCCGGCTTGACTGGAAGCCGACCCCAATGTAGTTGGGAAAAGGCTAGGTAGATGATGATGTAAGTGGGACTTTCCGCTACCTCGGGTGACCGGTGGTGGTGGTTCTTTGTCATAGTCGCTTAAGTGGAATAACTGTGCGCTTGCGCTTAAGTGTCTTAGAATAACTGTGCTCTTGTTTTCCGTTGTCTGTCTGTATTATATTCTATGCTGTGGTCATTTTTCTAGTTCCACATCATCGTAAGGTACAAGGACAGGTAGGGTAGTGTACAGGTAGGGTAGGTCTGGGGCCATGGATTCGATTCCAAAAAGGAAGGTCTTGCCCTCAGAACGAAGGCAAAGAAGGAACGGGGTGAGGTTTAGTCAGTCAAAAGTCTGACACTCTCCGGCTCCGCCCAAGAACGGGAGAAGTCATTTTGATGATTCCCCACTTAAAAAGAAAATCGTAAGGTACCTACTATCTGAATGCAAATGCTTTACTCGATATGTACCTATATTACTTTAGAAGATCTCTCAACTCCTCATGGACTGTTGTGACCAAAACTTTGTTTTTAACAGAATTGGGACCAAGAAACCCTAAAAAATAAAAAAAGACTTCCTTCAAACTTACTTTAGTTCAAACAAAAAATACAACCGAATTGAAAACCTCCACCTTGTTTTTTTTTTTGTAATTGTCGTGCAAACTTCGTCTTGCATCAAAATTTCTTGAAGAAATAGTCTCTGGAGTTTTTTGCTCGTTCTTCTCCATAGAGATTACGCTGTGGAATGTACAATTTAGCTCACCTTTTTTTTTTGATTGGCTGATATTATGACTTTTCAAAATAGGCTGTAAATGATCTATTTGTAATAAACGGGTTTCAGTTTCTTATTCAAAATACCATAAAAACAGATATTATTATACGTAAGCACCTAGTATTTATTCCTAACTAGCGACCCGCCCCGGCTTCGCACGGGTGCAAATTTATCAGAATATCACATGTACTCTACTATATTATGCGTCTATTATACAAATAAACTTCCTCTTGAATCACTCTATCTATTAAAACAACCGCATCAAAATCCGTTGCGTAGTTTTAAAGATTTAAGCATACGTACGGATATAGGGCCAGAGAAAGCGACTTTGTTATAAACTATGTGGTGATGTGCTAGTTAATTTCATACTACACTATAATATATAGCACAAAAATATCGCTCTCCTTACATTTATAATAATATAATAGTATAGCAAAGTGTTCATGAACGTGTTCTAAATAAATGGCGAGCGATATTGTTGTGCTATACGATAGTAAAAAACAATACTGGCAATACTCATCATTATGAATAAATAACTTTTAGTATGAGACCAACCCGGATATAGCGAAAAAAAATTCAGCTGTCCCGTACATTTTGTCGACATAAGCAAACATAAATGTACGGGACAGCTGAATTTTAGCGTACTCTGAAATGAGCGTTAGGTAACTGTTTATATACATTCCAATAGTCAAAGCAGTACGTAGGTACCTGCTGACTATTTTAAAAAAATTGCCATTTTTGCAATTTTCACTGCAATCGTCAGTCAAATCGGTGAGCCTTTAGCAGTTCTGCGGTAACGAAACCATAGCGCGATTCAGAAAACTGACGTCACCTTACAGCGCCATCTGTTATTCAGCATAATAACTAAAACGTTAACTTAAACGTTAAAGGATTTGTCACACTGGATGCCGTCTGCGGTCTGCGGTCTGGTCAAAGCGAACGCAGCCCGCATCATATACGAAAAGCATTGTCGGTATTAATATATTTTATATAGAATGCGATCTGACCGCGCGAGCACAACCAAAGAACGCATGTTGGCCTGGCGGGGCGGAGGCGAGGGACCGACCGACAACGTTGACCGGACCGCAGGCCGCAGAACGCATCCAGTGTGACAAATCCCTAACTTTGCTTATTTTGGGATTTCACAACAATTTTGGGACAACATTTTTTCTCTTTATTTTAACACAACAAATGATTGGCGGCTGAGCTATGTTTTGTGAGTTCGATTCCCGCAAGCAATAATTATTTGTATGCTTATAAAATATTAATTCCGTGTGCCCGGATCTGTGTGTCCTGTGTATGAGTGATTATTATGTTTGTGAATGCACCCACGATACCGGAGTCTGCCTATGTACTTTATGCATGAAGAATAAATAAATAGTTCAAAATGCTGTTAAAAAAAAGTTGTACATCAGAAGAGAAAAAATGAGGACACACTTTTAACCGCTATTTTTCTCGGCGAAGCAAAGATAGGTACCTATTTGAAAAAGGAACTTTATCTAGCAGATCGTCTTCGAGCATTTTGATTGGTCAGTTCTAAATGTAGTTCTCTTTGTTACAGAAAGATGGCGCAACCAACAGAGTTGCGTTCCGAGAGGGTGAAGCAAATGTTCAGTTGGACTACGGCGTAAGTGATCATGTTTATTTTTAACTAGCTAAGTAGGTACCGTAAAACGGGGTGAATAAGGACTTAGGGGTGAAAAGGGTCAAATCGAGGAATCTAGTTTCGAAGCCTCAAAATAAAAAAGCAAGAACTTCCAATTGCTACCTTTTATTTCTTCTAAAAGTAGAATATATTATCTTCTAACTGACAGCACCGAAGCGTTGTGAAGTTAGTAAAAGGTGTCAAAAATCTTCTTTCAAATAAGACTGTAGATGTGAGGTTGCGGTATTGTCCCTTAAGTTGACAGTTTTTGGAAATTCTAGTTTTTTTGACAACGTGTGGAGTTAGCCAACGACGATATAATATCTCTACGAAGCTACACAAAAAGAGGTAAGTCTAGATTTTACATAGTTTTTGTTTAAATCGTTTTCTTTAGAACCTCTGGGATTGTTATTTTTTTTCGAGGTGAATAAATACGGTAACGGGGTGACAAGGGACGGCTAAAGTACAAATAGAGTCGCCTATACTTGGTAAATAGGGACGAATGAAAGTTGATTAGGAACGGTAAAGTTTGAATAGGGTCAGGGCTGCTACAACATGAATTGAACATTTTATCGCATTGTTTTGCAGGATTTCACTTTTTATTAAAATAAGGCTTTTCATTTTATTTATTTTAAACTTATATACAAGCATGCGCACAAGGCGAACTAATAAGAGATACATAGGTACGAACTTGTATGATTTAAAAGAGTTTTTTGTTTGGTTTGTATGTGGCGCTATTACTCCGTAATTATCGTGAGACAACCCTACTAATTTATCCCAAGTTACCCCTGTCTCGTCCCAGGTCACCCCACTTCAAGTATGAATAGGGACAGCCTATATTTTTGTTAAAATATCTCTATTTTGACTAATTCTAGGGATTTTTTTAACATTTACGAAAAGTATTAACTGCCGGAAACCCTTGGAAAGAGTTATCAATATTGCATTCGTCCTACAACATCGATTAATTTCAGTGACAAGTTCGATTTTGTCCCTATTCACCCCATTTTACGGTATATACTTTTAAGTTTAGGTTATTCGAGAATCTACACTAAAGTTGAGAACCTAAAATCATACACTCCCAAGGTACAGTTTAGGTTATTTTTCTTTCTGGCAATTTTACTAGTCAAATGACGCCAATAGACAAAA
The DNA here is from genome assembly GCA_030763345.1 of Mythimna separata. NCBI lineage: Eukaryota > Metazoa > Arthropoda > Insecta > Lepidoptera > Noctuidae > Mythimna > Mythimna separata. The sequence continues at coordinate 20,722,187 of CM061186.1, forward strand.
ATTCTAGGTTTAGTTTTTTCTAGGTTTGTGCGATCAACCCAATTATTCAGGTTAGTCGAGAATCTATTCTAAAGTTTAAATTCAACACTATCATGTACTCCTAAAACTAGAACTTAGTTTTGGTTATTTTTTCATTCTGGCAACTTCACTAGCCAAATGCCGCCAACAGACAAAATTCTAGGTATTATTTTCTCTAGGTTTCTGCGATCAACCTAATTTAGAGTATTCAGTTCCTGTTTCTAGCAATTTATGAGCAATCACGTTCACAGTAGCGTCTTAAAGCCTTCGTATCACGTACGTTTAATATCTCAACAGGTTTGTAAAGCAACAGAGACAAAATAAACACGTACAGCCTCACATAACTTCCTTCCAATGATGCAAGCGTTATGAGATTCTGACCTGTCCAATGATGCAAGAGCCACTTTCGCGTACAGCTGAGAGGTCGATGAGCAAGCCCAATAACCCAGTTGTTTGTAATACTTCATTCAATAAATCCATGCGCTAAATAAATAATAAATAAATAAATAAACGGCCTAACATTATAGCTTCTATAGAAATTGGATAGGTACCGTAAAATGGGGTGAATAGGGACAAAATCGAACTTGTCACTGAAATTAATCGATGTTGTAGGACGAATGCAATATTGATAACTCTTTCCAAGGGTTTCCGGCAGTTAATACTTTTCGTAAATGTTAAAAATATCCCCAGAATTAGTCAAAATTTAGATATTTTAACAAAAATATAGGCTGTCCCTATTCATACTTGAAGTGGGGTGACCTGGGACGAGACAGGGGTAACTTGGGATAAACTAGTAGGGTTGTCTCACGATAATTACGGAGTAATAGCGCCACATACAAAACAAACAAAAAACTTTTTTAAATCATACAAGTTCGTACCTATGTATCTCTTATTAGTTCGCCTTGTGCGCATGCTTGTATACAAGTTTAAAATAAATAAAATGAAAAGCCTTATTTTAATAAAAAGTGAAATCCTGCAAAACAATGCGATAAAATGTTCAATTCATGTTGTAGCAGCCCTGACCCTATTCAAACTTTACCGTTCCTAATCAACTTTCATTCGTCCCTATTTACCAAGTATAGGCGATTCTATTTGTACATAAGCCGTCCCTTGTCACCCCGTTACCGTATTTATTCACCTCGAAAAAAATAAACAATCCCAGAGGTTCTAAAGAAAACGATTTAAACAAAAACTATGTAAAATCTAGACTTACCTCTTTTTGTGTAGCTTCGTAGAGATATTATATCGTCGTTGGCTAACTCCACACGTTGTCAAAAAAACTAGAATTTCCAAAAACTGTCAACTTAAGGGGGATGTTCCAGCTTAGCCCGCGAAATTCAAATTTTCTTACGTTTTTTTGCAATTTGAAAGCCAATGATAAGTTGTATAAAGTTAAAAATACTTAAGCGGCTGTAAAACGTAACTAGTTACATAATTATAAACATAAAAATCATTAATACAAGCCTCCAAGCTCACCTAAGTGTAGGAACGATTTTTTCGAGGTCAAAAACGTTCTTGCAACTAAGTGAGCTTGGAGGCTTGTATTGATGATTTTTATGTTTATAATTATGTAACTAGTTACGTTTTACAACCGCTTAAGTATTTTTAACTTCATACAACCTACCACTGGCTTGCAAATTGCAAAAAACGTAAGAAAATTTGAATTTCGCGGGCTACCTGAAGCATTCACCTTAAGGGACAATACCGCAACCTCACATCTACAGTCTTATTTGAAAGAAGATTTTTGACACCTTTTACTAACTTCACAACGCTTCGGTGCTGTCAGTTAGAAGATAATATATTCTACTTTTAGAAGAAAAAAGAGGTAGCAATTGGAAGTTCTTGCTTTTTTATTTTGTGGCTTCGAAACTAGATTCCTCGATTTGACCCTTTTCACCCCTGAGTCCTTATTCACCCCGTTTTACGGTACCTACCTACCTTTCTCTTGTTAATGAAGATTCTATTTTTAGAACACCGCCATCTATATAAGAAAAATGGTATTACGTAACGATTTAGAACAGTGCCACCTGTTGGTAATAATATGAACTAGCATCGCTGGTTGTGTAATGCCGCGTTCGTCAACTAGATGGCGTGACTTGTAGCATAACGCGTTATTTTTAAACTTGTGAAAAATTAAACATGTTTTTTAGAGGTTTTGTAATTGTTACCAAACAAAACAAGTGCTAGTGGTTTTGTTTAGGTCAAGATGCACATTAAATTGAAATTCTACGGGCCATTACACGCTACATACCACAAACCTCTATAGTTTTATTTGCAAACATTTTACATGATTTGATGAATGACGGTGATACGTTTACAAAGTAAGCTTTAATTGGTTAATAATTAATAAATGGATACAAATTGCATCCGCGTCTGTGATCATTTGACACAGCTGTGCTGTCTGTTCTTAATTACAGACATTTTTAGAATGGTTTCTTTGTCATTAATTTCATAATTGGGTAAACCGTAAACGTGATGTATGGATAGTAGGATAGGCTGTATGACTAACATCCACGGTCCACGTATTGGATGTATGTTAATAGTGATATGTTCTGACACTTTATGGAGACAAACATATGTATAGGCCCATTCATATAAATAAAAAAAAAATGTTTTTCAATGAACAGCCAAAAAATTTATTTAAACATTTGGTTTTTTCCTTTTTATTTTTGCTTTTTGCTTTAATCGTGACCTGTAATTTTACCTTCTCGTAGGTACATACTTACTTTCTAATATGGTCATAATTATAATTGTGCGTACAACTAAGGACTGGAATTCCCTGACGAGAGTTTGTGTTTCCTGATAGCTACGACTTACGGGTCTTTAAGTCAAAAGTCAATAGGTTATTTCTAAGTAAGCGTGCACCACCGTCGACCATATCATCACTTACCTAGGCTAGGTAAGGTAGTAACTTAGTCAAACGCGAGTCTACTAATAACATAGATATCCATAGAGATTAATGTGCGTAGCAAAAGGCAGGAAGATGATGATGATGATCCAATAATAATTAAAAAACACTGTTGGTTGGATTTTCGTTACGGATAAAAAGGCAGTAAATTAAACGTAGTAGTGTTGCTACACACCTAAAAGGCTAGAACTTCTACGTCACATCATTGGACATGACGTAAGTTAGTTACACAGAGAGTTATGTAGAGTTAGGGCCTGTTTTACCACTTATGAATAAGTTGCCAATATCTTACTTGGCAGATAATTTCATACAAATTCTGTTCCATTTTTGAATTTATTCAGGAAGTAGTGGCTACTCGGACATTGTGAAATAGGCACTTAGGGCCTGTTTCACAATGTCCGAGTAGGCACTACTCACTGAATAAATTCAAAAATGTGACAGAATTTCTATGAAATTATCTGTCAAGTAAGATACTTGAAACTTAATCATAGGTGGTGAAACAGGCCCTAAGTCTTTTACATTGGTAAAAGAGGGCTATTTATTAACAGCCAGGCACAACATCAGACTAGAATTGGGAACGACGCGTAGGTAGTGCTTCACGCGCGTCTCAAGGAGTTGTCAGCAAGTCGACATGGGCTCCATAGGCTTCGACCATGCTGGGCCCCTAGCCCAACAGGGTCGAAACCTATTGGGGCCATGGGATATGTGAAAGTGAAACGCCGGGCAAACCGACTCCTGTTCCTTCTTTGTCTTTGTTCCAGAGAACGAAGACAAAGAAGGAACAGGAGTCGGTTTTAGTCAAGTCTGACTCTCGTTCCCGCTCCGTTCAATAGCGGCGGAATTCATTGGATCATTTCGTACATAATAAAAGCTCCAGTCCTTTTACTAGCTACGAAATGATCCAATGACTCTCGGGAAATTATCAATTAGTAAAAACCCAATAACATTTTACACGGTCTAGCAATCGAACCAAGGACCTCCACATTTAACTTCCGGTAAAACAGGCTCAAAAGGCAGCATTGCTTTCAAGTTCATATGAAGAGTTAATTAATAAATAGTGCTTGTTGGTAAGTATGAGTCGTTTTTATCCAAACCGAGATAGTTGGCGGCCTCTCCCGGAGGTCGCAGAGTTGAGGGTTTGATCTGGTTTTATTTAATTTATTCCATTAACTTACGTGATTATTGATAATGTCAACATTTATTATGTGTAAACGAGCGTACATAGGCATGTAGGCTCGTTTACGAAGCCCGATTTAATTAGGTAAGTTGGAAATAATAGCTAATTTTAATGTCATGTGAAGAGGAGGGATGAAAAGCATGTTACTAAAGCAGTTATGAATTTACATGTAGACGGATGGAGAGGAAGAGAGAGACCAAAGAAAATATGGATGGATTGTGCGAGGACTGATATGAAAGAAAAGTGGTTTATGTTAGCATGACGGGTGAGAGGACAGAATGGAAGTAAAAAACATGTTGCGCCGACCCCAAGTAATATAGGATAAGGGCAGGAAGAAGGAGGTTGCAAAGAGGAAAAATCCCAGAACCTCAAGCTTTGCAGTCGTTCTTGCGACCATCAGACCAACGTGGATATTCTAGTTCCTACAGACTACTATATAGCTTCTTGATGAAGCTATTTATAGCTGTAGTCTGCCTGTATACAAGGCCAATAGTTCAAGTCTGAAGGCTGTCGGTATTCCTACGTAGTATTATTTATATAAATACATTTTATTTTAATACGTGTTTCTATGTAAGACAAGTGTCAGGCTCTTTTGTGTATTTTTGGTGTTAGGAAGGTGTTAAGGTCAGGTAAGGCAATACCACAGTCGACGCACACGAGGGCCACGCCTAATTTGTACGTAGAACGACGTCGCGTGGCGTGGCTCTAATGTAGCTCTACAAGTCTAGTTGCCATATCAAATGTATGGAGACCGACGCGCCCAGATCGGCGTACGTACCCCCCTGAGGACACTATGTTGTTCTACCCTTGACCGTTGTATGTTTATTAGTATGGTTTCTAAAGAAGTATCAATGAAAGAGGCTCTACAGTATGGTACCTAAAACATAGCCAAACCTTTCAGGAAATATACATATCATGATTTATGTCTTATTATCAAAATCCCCAAAAAAATAGCAACACCACAATATCACAACAACGTAATCTTGCAGATTATACAAAAAAAAAAATAGTTTATTACATCCTCGTCAAACCGTCTAATCGCGGTAGGTATGTTAAAGGTTCCCGTTACAAAAACACTGTTATTTAATTGAAAATATATAAGTAATATTGTTTTTTGTGAGGTCAACTATACGCGCAGGTTTTGACGTCAATTGGCGCCGTGATGTATTACGAGATATGGTTTTATGGAATTTAGAAAAAAACTGGGTAATCGCGAATCGGATTCGGACTGAGGGTTTCGTACAAAGTTATCTAAGTATGTAAATACAAGTTTAATTTCTGAATTTAGTCTTGAAGATTTTCTGCATAATAAAAAAGTTTTTTTTTTCAGATTTCAGACGTTTTCTTGTACTCGCACTATAAGATCTTGTTTCATGCTAAAATTCAGGATTTAAAGTACCTACTATACATAGATATTGAATTTCTTGCGAGTGTCAAAATAATACATAGGTCTTATCTGGTCCTATCATAATAAACGATCCCGGCAATCTACAGATTGCGTTGACTTAGATGTTTAAAGGTTATTAACGTTTGAATCCCCAACCGGTCCTATGAGACCGTGCTGTTATTGTTTTAGGTACTATTGTGTCTCGTTTCGCAGGTATCTGAGTAATTAAGACTACACCTTGTATGAAGTCTTTGATCACTGCGTCTTCCAGTATGCGGCCACTTTTCCAGGACATTTTGGCCAACTATTTGTCAACCATATACAAATAATTATACTTAAATATTTAACATTCAAGTATAATTAGAGTAGTATAAAAGTAAATATTACCGCACAAAGAGAAATCGCAAAATTAAAGTTAGAAAGTGGAAAATATGTATGTGACCGCGGGGGTTTTTTGGTGCAGAAGAAATTATAGCAACTAAGAAAAATAATTGCAATTATATTTTGTGTTAAAATTATATCTCTCTGTTGGATACGGTTTACGGTTGTCTGAAACATGTGTAACACTCCTTAAAAATAATAACCCAATGATCCAGTCAGGTGTAAATGTTCCTTACCTAAAGCGCTTGTCTAGGACGGAACTAAAACTTATATTAATAATTCTATGGTTCTCTTGTATAATTGCCACTACGCTAGCATTGTTGTTAGATTAGTTACATAATCATCAACTAAATAATTAAGTACCTACAGCAATAAGAGTAATGATTACAAACCAATCTCCCAGATACTCGTACGATAATATCTCGCAGCTACCCCTATGGTAGAATGTGTCTCATCTGATGCTGTTCAACAGGCCGTACAACTTACCTATATAGTTTTAAGCAACTGGACGTCCATTTGTTTAGGGCTTTAAGTAGGGCTGCCATCACCTAAATCGCCAACGCCGGACAAAAACTTCATAAACCCCGGATGTTTGGATGAAATTCAGTTTTTTCCCCGGACACCCAGAAAAAAATATTAAAATAAAATGTATTAATTTAAACAGCTTGTTTGCTATCCAATCAACTTAACTACAGCTTAACAAATAAAATAGTCATCGGCTATTTTGAAGCGTCGGAGTTAGCTTGGTCGCGGTTACCAATTACTAATGAATTTTTAAATAAGATTTGTTTAGATTTATCGCTTATCTTTTAATTAATTGGGAATGCCCCTGACACTAAAAGCGTCCGGGTTTCACCCGGACACTTTTTGACAACCCCGCCCGGACGCTCCCCGGACGCACTCTAAACTAGGACAAATCCGGGGAAACCCGGACGGATGGCAGCCCTAGCTTTAAGGGATGGGGAGTGGGAGTTGGGTTAAATCTCACGACCTGTGACGAAGGAGACAAGGGCTCATTAATTCATGAATCCCCGACCGGTCCTATGAGACCGCGCTGTTATTGTTTTACTATTGCGTCTCGTTTCGCGGGTATTGATAGGTTAAATCGTCAAATCACTATCAAAATCACCAACAAATCACCTCACATTATTTATGGTAGTCCCCCAAGCTAGGAAAACGAAAAAACTTCATAGAATAAAGTTGTCGGTTTAGATGTATTCGATCTTTAAACAGACAAATAATATTACATAATATGGTAGAGAAGGGGTGTCTGATATAAAATTAATATCTTGTCTGTTACGTATTAATCGCAATGTAATAACATCTACGATTATAATAATACTAGTATCTGCCAGCGGGTTTGGCTGCAAAAAATAGTAATTTTACCATACAAAACTTTAGAACTCCGTTTCGTTTTCGTTCTCCTAGGGGAATTTTGGAAAATCTTTTCTTATCATCAGGGAAAATTTCAGCGTTCAAGTTTTATTTTTTGCTATCGATAGAGTCGCGTTTGACCACTATTATACTTCATGGTAAGCGATGATGTGTCCGACGATGGAGCACGCTTGCCTAAAAAATTCACCTATTCAATCTCAAATTAAACACCCCTGGGTTGTTGCTATCAGGAAACACAGACTCCGGCAGTAAAAAAGTGGTAGGCACATTTTTAGATTACTGTCAGGTTTAACTTTGATTCCTAATAATTCAAATTCGATGAATTTCCTATGTAGTGCCGAGAGAGAAGCTAATTTTAGATCATACAATACATACATTTGCATTTTATATATTTAAATAATTTAAGTAAAATATAAATAAGCAGTCTTGTATTTCCATCTTTATTTTTAGACGTTCCAAGTTCCAACGACAACTCAATATACGAGGGTTTAATTTTTACATAATTATGTAAATGATTATGTACTGCCTACCTACCTTAGCTTCAATATTTCTCAATAAACCACAGACAATGCTATTTGTACAAGATTTTTTTTATGTTAATTCGTATTGAGACAAGACATGTCAATGTAATATTTTAAATCCGCGTTCATTTAGCCTTTTATTTACACTAATAATTACTATTTATTTAACGATATTGTACGTACCTAAATGTAGGCTTTAATTATTCCTCTTCTACCTGGCGTTAATCCCGGCCATTGCTAGGGTACGCTTTAATTATTGTACATCATAAAAGATACAGTATGAGTACGAGCTTAATACTAATAAAGTATAACAATTTGCGGGCATACCACTAAAGAGTGATTTTTGTCAAACGGACTTGAAAAGGAGGAGGATGGTAGGCACTAGAACTGTAATCAATCTATGCATTCTAGTCGTGTTTGGTTGTGCGTGTGTTGTGAGGACTAGTTTGTTAAAACTCTTTGAAAATATGATTAAAATTATATCTTTTTATCTTGATAATATCAATAATATTATCTTGCACACATTTTGTATGGCATTATCTTACGATTTTGGCATAAAGAGTTTTTCTCCAGGGTCCATAGTTTAGCCTGTACAGCTGAGCCGTCAATCCTCTATGTGAGAACGGAGGGCCCAACTTAACAGTCCATACCTCGGTTGTTCGACTAGCAAAAGTTCCACAATTCTTTTGAAATGCGTACTAAATCTAGAGCATATTTTTAAAGAGTTTTAACAGACGGGCCAACACACCAAGCGCGCACCTGTTCGGGCTTAATTCATGAATCCCCGACCGGTCTCATAGGACCGCGCTGTAATTGTCTTACTATTGTGTCTCGTTTCGCGGGTATTAATAGAATCTTCGAATTATTCCCGAATAATTCTAGAATTATCATGTGATATTCGTATGACAATCATGGCGTAATCTTTCTATCAATGTAATAATTAACATTTTACAATCCGCTTTTCTCGCGATTACCTTTTACAAATATATAAAATCACAAGTTAGTTACATGTTTAAAATATAATTTTAATATTCAATACATAGGTGTGGTAGGTATGGCTATATAGGTATAGACGTAACCTTCAATTTATTTAAGTTTCTTCATAAACTCTGTACAAGGTGTGCCTATAACTTTATACTTGAACTCGACAAGGTTGCATTAATATGTAGATTCTACATCATTTAAATTTTAAAACAAAAGTGCGTATCTTTGTGCTAAAACACCGCAGTGTGCATGCAAAAGTGCAGTTTATGTGGGGTTGACTCCTTGAACTATATATTTAAAGGCAGAAACTGACTGACTGAGACAATCTATCCATTTTTTCTTTGGCTACCTTCTCCCTCCATTTACATTCATAACATGCATTTCATCCCTCCTCTTCACATGACCATACCAAGACAAACGATTCCCTTCCAACTTTTTAGTCACTAGCGCCACTTTCAAACTTCCCCTATACTCCTACTTCCTATATAGTAATTTCTCAATTAATCCACAAAAAGAAAATTTACAGTTCTGACTCTATCACATTTTTATTTTGCTCGTGTCAAGCGTCAAGTACACTTTCGCACTTGCTGGCAAGCAATGGTCGACTTTGGACATTCAAGTTGTCTATATGATAAATAGGCTACATCCAGTCTCAAAATGTATTATGTGTTGTAAAAGATAAATGAGCTGTTCAAAAAAATATATTGACAAACAGGTGTCGGCCTTCTTACTGGTTTTGCGAAGCAGAATTACTTGCCTACTTAAAATACTTGATGACGTAGTTAAGAAACAATGCAGGGTTATTGGTAACTCTACATATTTGGATAAATAGCTGACCCGGCAAACTTCGTACGGCTTGATTTTTTTTTCGAAATTTTCGCACCTTTTGAAACCTCCACCGCCGCCGTTCTCGAGTTTTAGCGAGACTAACGAACAGCAATTGATTTTTTTATATATAGATGAGAGTCTAATATCCTTTTTACAAAATTATTCCACACATTCTTCGTTTGAACGTCCCACGAAAAACAATTTTAAATCTATAAGAAACTATATATAAAAGGAGAAGCTGAATGACTGATATATCCAATGCACAGCCAAAACTACTGGGACTAGGAGGCTGAAATTTTGCACAAGGTTTCCTTTTATGACGTAAGCGAGCACTAAGAGAGAATTTCAAAGGGGGGTTTAAAGTTTATATGGAGAAACCTACTTTCACGTGGGCGAAGTTACTGGCAGAAGCTAGTGTTATACAAAAAAGGCATTAACCCTGTAACTGTCCATTAACCCTTGGAGCCAAGACAGTCACTTTACGACAATCGGACATTTATCTCTGAAATCAAACTGCGTCATTGCTTGCAGTAATTAACTTTCTATAGGAAACCGAAAGGTTTGTTTTCGAGCCGGGGGCGGTAGTGTTGGCAGTACTAATTTGATTTATAATTATTATATCCGCAAAGGTACAAGAACTACTTTTGGGCCACGTACGCCGATCTGAGCGCGTCGGTCTCCATAGGTTTTATTCAGAAACTAGACTTGTAGATAGGGATTGCAATCCAGCGGCGTTTTCAATCCAGCTGGATTCTTGCTGGATTGACCTGAATCCAGCTGGATCCAGCGCGGATCCAGCAAAATGTGGAACGTATATAAAAAGACGATATTTTAATACTTTTTTTATTAAGCAATTTGTATAATAACTTCTTACGATAATCTATGAAACCTTTCACTAATTTGCTTTGGTTTCGTAACCATTTGAGATCAAAAGAAACAACTTAAAATTAAATAACATATACCTACCCTTATTAGCGATATCTGACGTCACAGAATCCTGCATCGCGCAAGCAAAGTTCTTCGCGCGATTTGTATAGATACAACAGCCCGAAATCATTTATCGGGCAGTTGCCATTACACAGTTGTCATCACATATATGACCATTACAGACGCAATACAAAACTAAACAATAGAAATTGATACGTTGGCGGATCCGCATCGCTGGATCCAGGACTGTATGCTGGATCCAGCATATTTAAAAAGGCGCTGGATCCAGCTGGATTGCTGCATGCTGGATCCAGCAATTGCAATCCCTACTTGTAGAGCTACATTAGATCCACGCTACGCGACACCACGCGGCTTGGTCATAAATACAAATCAGGCATGGCCCACGTGTGCGTCGGCCTAATGTAGCTCCCGCTTAACAGTAATGTCAAAATGTCTTTTCATCGTAAGTAATTCTGTGCAACTAACTATTGCCCACAACTTCGTTCGCTAGAATATCGGTTACTCTAAAGCAGACGCGAAGTCGAAGCCAGATAAAAAGTAGCTTATGTCCTTTGTTCCCCGAGCAAGAAAACTTACTTTGTACCAAAACTTCATCAAAATGGATCGTTGAAAACGAAACGGACAGACGGAGCTTCACCTATAAAATCCGGTGGATGCGACACGCACAGGACTATTAATTGTGGCGCCACTCGGGGAGGCCTATGTCCAACAGTGGACGTCTTTTGATTGAAATGATGATGCTAAAAGTACTCAACGTAGGTTCCTTTTAATCCTTTTTATCGCAAACCCATTCCAATCTGTAACTATAAATCTTTGCAAAAAGGTAGTTTTCTACCTGAATGGTAAATAATTATTGACTTCCTGACCATTTTATTTTTGGAGGCAAGACAGATAAACAATATTTCACGTCCTTCGCACGCAATTTTTTTCGTAAATTATATAAACTTGATAAGGCCGGTGTTTCCCAGATTCAATGAACTGAACTCAGAGAAGAAAAGAAATGAACTCAGACGCCAGTTTCCTCGAAGTCCATAGAGTAAACATATAGTATATAGAGTATATAGTACATAATAGTTAAAAGCCTCTTGAGCCTCGAAAATCGCAAATTCGCAAATTTTCGCAAGCACCGTCTTTCGCTTGAGGTTTGACCGAATCATAATTATGAGAACATTAATACTTCTTCTTCTTTTCGATTCGACGGTAAACTCGTTAAATTTTTGGGCCCAGTAGCACCCAGGTAGGCCGTTGCCAGCACAATTTGGTGAAATGGGGTTTCACAGACCCGTCGGATACTCAATGTGAGTGCGGTGCTCCTGTTTAAAACTTGAGCCACACATTAGAGTGCCCCAAGTGCCCCTACACTTGCACTTTGGAGAATCTGATGAGTACCACCGATGCTGTTATTAGAACAACACTAATCTGTGTGTAATGCCTGAGATGGTCTTTTGAAGTAAGAATCACACAGGTTTGAGTGAACACGTCCAATCAGTGCAAGCCTTTTCCAGTATTCTTTTAGCCCAAGTCTAGTCAGGAACTCAACGAGATACAGACAACTATAATAATAAGTTGCTCTATAACATTATTCTTACCTTAGATCACCATGTTTTGGTCGAATATTTTGGGGTCACAGGCAGTGCGTGTTATGTATATATTAAGTAAATAAAACTAGTAGGCCAACTTTTTAGCGAGATCACGTGACGTGGTCTGACGTCACGTTGAGATAAAACGTGACTGTGAGTCGAGTGGTCGCCAAAATAACAGGTGCTACGTTTATGGGTCTGCAAATCTGAAATTTCGCAAAACTGATGTTTTGTGGCTGTAGTAGAGAGACAAGGAATTTAGGTACTACTTACGGAGATAGATAGTGTATGGGTGAAGGATCAGAATGGAAGAAAAAATCCAAGTAAGTAATATGGGACAAAAGCAGGAATAAGATGCTCCAAAATTACATTTAATCGATCCTCATACCACAGTTACTAAAAAAGTTGTATATAGGAGAGGGAGAGGGAAGCCAGAGAAAAGATGGGTGGATTGTGTGAGGAGTGATAAAGGAAATGGGAGTCAGTGGTAGCGTGACGGTTGACAGAACAGAATGGAAGAATAATATTCCGACCCCAAGTAAAGTGGGACAAGAGCAGGAAGATAATGATGATGATGAGACTATGTATACGCTCTGAAGCGGGGCTTTGTAGATTTTTACCAGTCTGGGACACATAGCTTGGCCAATTAATTGATTGCCATCATCGATATCTGGCCATACTCGTATACTGATACAGCTGCATCTGGTCAGACTAGACGTCGACCCCAAGGCTTTGGTAAAAGTTTCGGTAGATTATTCTTAATCAATTAATCTTCCTCTGTAGAGGTCTTATATCTTATATACTAACAAATGTTCTTACATCATTGACTAGTCAAATCAATCATTAATACTTATCCCACGTAAATAAACGGCAACACCTGACTCGCTGTCCGTCGGGAGCGAAGTCCAAACTACTCGCGACAAGGACATCACAGAATACTTGGTTCGACGGCTTTTCGTTGTAAACTAAGAATTTATTAAGTTATTGGTTATAGCCTTGTCGACGTCAGGAGAACAGGTTTTTGGCAATACGTAAAGTTGTATTGTAAACCAGCTTTTGCCAGCGGCTTCACCTGCTTTTGTAGCGAAATCTATGGCGCTATATAGGAACTAAAATACCACATCGTAATTCGAACAATTAAAATTCTCCGCACGATTAATAGCCCTAAATCATCTATCGGGGAGTTGTCCAAACCAGATAAAACTCTCTGTCGATCTAGTCTGGTTGGAGGATCCTCCCTTTTCAAAGGAGATTTGCGAGACTTGACACCCTTTTCCGCATACTTCCAAAATTATTTATTTATTAAGAATATTATTTCCGATTATTGATTCATCATCATCGTCATTATTTCGGCCGAAAGACGTTCGCTGTTGGACATAGTCTCGCCATAACGATCGGTCCTGTACGTCTCGCATCCATCGGATTCCCGCAACCCTCACCAGGTGCTCTAGCTTGTGGAAGGCCTATCAACGCTGCGTCTTCCAGTACGTGGTCACTGCTCCAGAACCTTCAGCCCCATCGACCATCTCTGCTGCGAGCAACGTGCCCTGCGTTAGTAGTAGTGATAGTGATCACTTCATCAATTAAGTTTGGCGATTCTTCGAGCTATGTATTATGTATATGACATGACAACCTTTGCCGAATTAGGTAGTATTACATAACCTTGATCTAGCCTTCCGATAGCTCAGTGATTGAATAACTTATATCAAAAATAAGTGAAGGAATTCGATGACAGGTTGTTTAACCGGTTGTCATAATCATAATCAAACCTAGAATAAAATTAAGTATTAGAAGTATGATGAATAGTTTTTTGCCTATTGGATGCGAGTAAATTTAAATTTAAATCTCACATTTTTATTAGTATTTTTTTTATCCACCAATCTGCACTCATTACGGCCTATACCCTCTCCTAGAGAGAAGGCCTAGAGTCCCAGCAGAGGAAACATTAAGCCTGACGCTATGCCATGCTATTTTTATTACTGGTTCTACACTACGTTAAAATAGGCTAGTTGACGCTTTTCAGGAAGGAGGCAGGCGCCTGACACTCGTTCCGGACCATGGCCTGTACCAGGGCCCGGCGTCGGAGGGTCGCTGCCGCCGATGGCAGGTTTCACGATGTATGGTTATTAAGAATCATCATCATCATCATTTTAGCCGAAAGTGTCCACTGCTAAAGTAGCTACTGCTGCTGCAGTTATAGGCCTCCCTTAAACGTCGCCACAACGACCGGTCCTATGCGGCTCGAATCTATCAGATTCCCGCGACCACCAGGTCGTTAGTCCTGTGGGATGCCTTCCAACGCTGCGTCTTCCGGCACGTGGTCGCCACTACAGAACCTTTCATCCCCATCTAACATCTGTTCTAAATTATGTTATATTAGTAAGAATACAGTTGAATTATTTAAAGAATGTCTGTTATGGTGTCACTTTTGATGCCAAAGGAACATCTCACAATAAATCAATCAAAGAATCTGTGCCAACAGGATATGTGTGCAATTAAGTCATTAGCCGCGCCAATATAGCACTAAATGACACTAATTAGCGTATAACTTGCACATATAATGGTTTGTGGCAGTTTTTGTGGCAATAAAAACTAAGGATAATTTGTTTTAATGTTTCTTTTAGTTACATCTTGAGAGAAGAATGGTAAACGGGCGATATGAGATACACACGAGCAACTTTTGTCTCCGCAACTAATTTGTTTCCCACATTAAGTTGCGGGTTTATATGAAAGTGCGACACAGACAACAAGAAGTTGCTGGGAAACTTGATTGCTTATGGGTGTCCTCCCTAAGTAAATACAGCTGAAGATAAAACTAAACCCACGTCTTTGCGTAATGACTCCTGAATTTTCTGAAGGAGAATCGGTCAAAAAAAAAATGAAATGTGAAGTCACCGTCATTAGGTTATGAGTGCTCAAGCAACCAAAAGACATGGCGAGATATTCTCGCGACGCTTCCAGTCTTCTTTAAAACAATATTTGGAATGCTAATTACTGCTTCATTTAATTTTAATAACCCAATTTATTTAATGTTAGTTGTTATTTAGAATAAGATATTTATTTAAATAAGCACAAGCAAATACTCCTTTCTTCAGTCCAAATTTCGATTTTCCAAGTACGTAGGAGATATCGTAGTGGACACACACACAAGTGTGGGTGCAATCACAGTTTTCCGATGATTATAGTCCGATGGGACAGCAATCCGACATGACCAGAGATAGATCACATGCAAAACCACAGTTTTACGCGTTTTCAGAGGCACGGGGGTGTCGCACCGAATTCCGAACTGCACAAGTGTAATAGAAAAGCCACTGACACTTTTTGTCTGACGCGGGAATCGTATCCAAGACCCCACGCTGAATAGTGGCGCTTGTAACCATGCGACCATTAAATTAAGTTAGTTAAAATATCTCGAAGGCTACAAATACTCGTACGTTTAATAAATTACACTACAAAACGAGGAGGTTGTGGTTCCAATCTAATCTTAGTTATTATTTACTACGGTATCACTATAAACGTAATAGTCGCATACATTATTAGTTTATAAATAGCAATTTTGTTATAAATAACTTACGGTTTATGTATTTTCCCGTCGTAGGCAGTTCTAAGTACTGACTAACTGACGTCATGGAGAATATGATGGGGGTTAATAAAGGCTTCTAGAAATTAATTAGTTTGATGGGAGAGAATGAGTCATGCGTATTTTATTGAGGTGGTAAACAATATATGTACGCAACGTCGACGATTTGGGCTCACTCTGGACGGTTGACGGAACGGCGAACTACCCTTTGCTCGCCGTCCTCCGCCGTGCTCGCTGTGGCTGGTTCGGAATCGGGATCCTGGCGTCTGTAGCGTGAAGGCCAATCCCTCGCGCATGCGGCTATCTCCTTCGCTAGCATTACTGTTTCGCAGAAGGAAGTGGCTGCCGGCCATTCCTCATCGTCCTGGACCATGGCCTATACCAGGGCCCGTTGCGAGACCTGTTCCTCAGAATGTCCTTTGCGCTCCAGGGTGCGGTGACACCTCAAGGGAAATTCCAGAAGCCCTTCAGACATGGGCCTTCAGTTTAGATGATATTTCGATGATATTTCTTTGAGGCGCGTGGAATTAGTCCGCCTATGTACCACCACTGTACATGAAGTTTAAATAAATAAATTACACGCGCGTGGAAATTTCTTGTGTAGTGATATTTATACTACGAATTATTACAAGCGGGATTTCCGATCTGTGAAGCCGTAGCGTAGGCTGTACAGTAAACATTAAAGTGGTAATGCGGGTTGTTTTTTTCTATCAATGGGTTTTCAAGTTTCTTTTTATAACTAACTAGTTTTTGCCTGCGGCTTCCCTCGCATGAATAACTTTCAAATTATTTTTCAATCTCTGTGATTGAATTTCGAAAATCAAATCATCCAGGGGATGCATCTGTAGGGGCCCAGCAGGGCCGAACTCTACTGGGAACCCTGGGATTCTGGAATTAAGGCAAAGAAGGAACAGGAGTTGGTTTTAGTTAGTAGAAGTCTGACACGCCCTCCCGCTCCGCCCAGAGCGGAAGAAGTCATATTGATGATCTTCACACCTTAAAAAAAGACAAGGTAAATATGATGACTATTGGTCATTGATATACTTAATGACACATAGGTCAACATAACTTAAGATGTACCAATGCTGGGCAAAGTTCAATCCCAACAATTCTACTTACCACATAAAGGAAAAATGATGAAGGTTCTTGTAAATAATGCGCCGGCACGAATGCTAAGAAATGATTCACGCGGTTAAGCAATCCGTGTCGCGGTCAGTAGTTAGATGGGGCGCCGTTTAGTTTTATGTATTGCGTTACTAGTTAGAATGTGTTTGGTTTCTGCAAGGTTTGCTTGAATGGGTTGTGGTTAATTGGTGATAGTCATATAATGGGTTTTCAAGGTTGATTTTTTGATCGCTACAGTATTGATGGAGTGTGAGACATCGACCCTAACTGGCCCTATTTGAGAAATGCGTGGAATACAACGCGGCGTCGATCCGGGTTTAGTTTTGACCGGACGGCTGGATGACGAGCTACCTATTGCTCGCTGACTGCCAAAGGTAGTATAGGCTGAAGAGATGTGGATTCTTGAGTTAGGTTAAAGAGCCTGAGGACAAAATATAGCAAAAACTGGTATTTTATTTTAGGGGGTGCAGGTGGAGGGAGGGGTCAAACTTACAACACCCTCCACCCTCGAAATTCTCTGAAACTGAATTCTCGCGAAACTAGAATGTTATCCAGAGGAAATATAGTTTCAGGATTAAAAGTATTATAATATAAGGTAAACTCGAATATGTGAAGTTTTTAACTCCTAAATTGAAATGGAGAAATCGCAAGTCACTTTCTTTACCTTTACCTTAAAACTTACTGTTTAACTTCACATCGTTTCCTTGAACCTAATAAGCTATTGGAGTAAGCAGAATGGCCGGTGGCATTAACCTGTCGCGGGTTGTTGATTGATTTATTAGTTAATCGTCTCATGGTTAAAGTTAACTAATTGCCGCGAAGGTTACAGCATATCTAAGATATTAACTAGTTAAGATGTTTAGTCAGTAGTTACGTACATTTGTATATTAAAATGTAAATATAAGCAGTTGAAGAGACCATCCATTAATTACGTTACATGAATTTCATAACTATTTGTCCCCCTCAGTTCGTCGCGTCCACTTCCTAATGCGACGTTACATATTTTCTAATTACGTCTACAAATAGTGTTATTTAAAACAGCGGTTCCAAGATTAGTTTTATTTCCAAATAAAATATGGATTTCTAAAATTAAATTCAGATCAAACGTTTGGAAGAAACGACAAAAAAAGTGTTAGAATTTTTTAAAAGTTTACATATATGGATTAAAATCCATATATGTAAACTATATCTCTTTTTCCTATTTATTATATCTCTTTTTCCTTACCTTCACTGTCAAAGTCACTTCGTCTAGGCCTTCTCTTCTGCCTATCATGTGACGTAATTAATGGATGGTTCCGAAGTTAAAACAGATTTTCTTAAGAAGATTATAAGTATGAGTTATTTATTTACCATGTTAATAATATAGCAATATATTTAACCTTAGACAGTATCTAGTTACAATAATATATTTTTTTTTCAATGTTATTTAATTGTAATGTTAATTATCATAAGCTTCCTTCGTTTTTGCTATCATTGGTATTGTCAACCACAATTTAGAATCATCAATAAATGTGTATTTAT
Organism: Mythimna separata; assembly: GCA_030763345.1. Taxonomy (NCBI): domain Eukaryota; kingdom Metazoa; phylum Arthropoda; class Insecta; order Lepidoptera; family Noctuidae; genus Mythimna; species Mythimna separata. The sequence continues at coordinate 20,740,540 of CM061186.1, forward strand.
ATGTGCTTCAATCTTCACTATGTGCGATTTAGCCCATCCCTTGCTAAATCGTCGACGGCGCGTATTGTTCCACGCGCACCTTAATCTATCACATACCCGCGAAACGAGACACAATAGTAAAACAATAACAGCGCGGTCTCATAGGACCGCTCGGGGATTCAAACATTAAAGAGATGTCAGCAAACTGTAGTAGGGTTAAAGCCTGCTGGGGGCCCTGGGTTGAATAAAAGAGAACCCGGGACCCTAGAATGAAGGCAAGGAAAGAATAGGAGTGGGTATAAATCAGTAGAAGTCTCTAGTAACGGACTCTCTAGTCTCCTTTGCTAATATCTCCCAGCGACGCCCTAAGCCGAGGTCTGTACACCATAGGGGGTGCCTTTACCGTGTAGTCACTTAGTTTTAAGTTAAATCCTAGCTGGAGACTTTAATTTATTAAACCCGCCACAGGCTACTACGGTATTCAGATTCATCTGGTCAGCTTGGGCAATGGCGTCTTGCATTCCACGCGAGCCTTAAAGAAAAACTGTAGGGATCCAGCAAGACCGAACCCTACTAGGGGCCATGGGTAGTCCGAAAGTCCGGAAATCAAGACAAAGAAGGAACATAGGAGTGGGTTTTAGTCAGTAAATGTGTGACACGCCTTGTCGCTCCGCCCAAGAGCAGGAGAAGGCATTGGATAATTTCCCACCTAAAAAAGGCTTTTTCGTGCTTTCCGATATAATAAATGATCCCGACTCGCTTTACCTAACTTTGAAAATCGCAAATGTCAATTTTCACGATCTGTTACTACCAGTTACTACTAACCTCGTGCCCCTGATGTATATACACGTGTTTCAAATCTTATAAATAACCCAATTAACATGTGCAGCAGGTATTTGCACAGATTTTATTGACACCAAATTCGTCCTATTAAGTTAGGCTAAGTATAGAACCAGTCGTTTTATTTAACTAATCGGTAATAAAATTATTATCGATATACGAGTAAGAATAAAAAGTATTGTTTTGCCTGCGTTTTATAGTCAAGGAAAACGAACAGAAAATATGGCACAGAGAAGTTAACAATTCTTGTTTTTTTTTGCAAGTTAAACTAGTGCTTGCTTGCGATCCCGCCTGATGGTAAGGAGTGATGCAATCGTTGATGGTGAGGAGCACTAGTTTATTAAGAAACTATTTACTATAGCCTTGAAGGCGCCTAAATTATAATCGGATGGGAAGACCGCAGCAGGCAAATTGTAGCAGAAAAGGAGAAATTGACTGACTGACATATCAACGCACAGCCGAAACTGTGGGACATAGGCGCGTGAAATTTTGCACAAGGTTTCCTTTTATAACGAAGGGGAGCACTAAGAGAGGATTTTCCAAAATTGTCCCCCTAAGAAACGGGGGGAAACAAGGTTTGTATAGAGTAACCTACTTTTACGCGGGCGAAGTCGCTGGTAGAATCTAACTGGTTCTATTATTAGTTTAACTGTTATGTTTTAGTTCGTGAATCAAAACATAGTTTAATGTGACGTGGTCTACACCAACCGGTGGTAAAAAAAGTAAAATTGCCTTTTTCATGTTGTTGTTGGAAATTGTAATATAAATATTCTGTATTTCACGCGTTTTAGGAACATATTTATTGTGCGTACAGCTACGGAGTGGAATTTTCTGCCGGAGTCTTTGTTTCCTGATAGCTACAACTTGGGGGTCTTGGGGGTTACTTCTAGGCAAGCGTGCTTCATCGTTAGCCACATCATTGCTTACCATCAGGTGAGATACCTACTCGTAGTAGTCAAATGAGAGCCTGTACATACAAAGAAAAAGTCGCTAAAATGTAAACGAGTCACTTCGATTTACTGAAACCCCGGGGTCCTGGAGCCAAGGCAAAGAAGGAGCATAGAAGTGGGTTTTAGTCAGTAAAAGTCCCGTTCCGCTCTACCCTAGAGTGGGAGAAGTCATTTGATGATTTCCCACCTAAAAAGAACACACATACAAGCAAAAGTGATATACCTTTATTATATTAGTTTGGTATTAAGTATTTAACCTGCATTCCTAAGCTGTTTTGATTCTAATTCGGTATTTCCGAACGACATTGGGTATTTTTGGTGTTATTTATAAATTAATCTGGACTATACTTTATATCTTTAGCACTCATAAAGAGATTATATTATATTTAAAGAAGACTTGGTTGATTTTCGGTTGTCCTAAAGTCAAATGTCAATGAACAAATAAGTATACGGCTTGTAGTTTGATTGTCATCATTTTATTGACGCATAATCTTTATTCTTTTAATTTTAAAAACATCGCCCACACAAGGAATAACTCCTATATCGTGGATGCGTTCATAATGGGTTGTGGAGGTTTGGTAGGCAGCCGCTCCTCGTAAAATACTGGTATTCAGCTAAATCCGGGTTGACTGGAAGCCGACTCCCATATAGTTGGGAAAAGGCTAGGCAGATGATGATGATCGTGGATGCGTTCACAAATATATAAACTCATATACACAAAACACCAGGACCTGTAACACCTATTATAGGCCTTATAAAATTATTTTTTCCGTACGGGAATCGACCCCGCCACAAGCAACGCAGCAGCCAATCGTATTACCACTGCGCCAACCGTGCCGTCATTACATTGCATACATGCTGCTCATACCATGACACCGATTATCACTAAATTTTACGGGCGAATTCGACTATGCGTGACGCACTTTTTAATCTGTTAAAATAGAACCTAAGCATTTATATGCTATAAATAGATATACCTAATAATTGCTTAGTTTCTATTTTCATAGACACAGTAAATTATTTACAAGTAAATTATTTTATACAAGCATGCCATGTAAATATTTTGTGCGCCACAGACTCGATTGCACAGAGAGCACAGATCGAGGAGCTCGTGGCTAGATAATAACAGCCGCACGGGTCGATCTTCAAGGTTAAGCAACGCTTACCAAGGATGGTCTGTGGATGGGTGACTTGATCTTAACATACCGAGTTTCCTTCGTGCCTCGGAACGCCCGTTGAACCATAGGTCCATGTGACATGTAAAAAAAAAAGAAAAATTGTTTTATTTGGCACACAGTAAAGAAAAACATGTAGAATAAAACTAACATTTTGTGTTAATTTCCTATGCGTTAGGCAGAGGATTGTTAAACACACCGAAATCATTGTTTTTTAATGGATTTAATTACAACCGCGTCGTCTTTTAAAGAAACAAAGATGTGTAATTATGAAGGTTATCATTCATTTTCATGTAAATCTTGTAGCCGCCTAACTACAACAAAGTTATAGTAATAATTATCAGGTAATTAATTAACTACTACTAAACTAAAAATAAAGAAATATTATCAGTCAACTAAGGCCCATAGGTAAAATACACAATTAATGATCTTACAAAATAATAAATAGACCCATTTATTATTTTGTAAGATCATTAATTGTTACCTCAAATAAATAAAATAATAATAATTATTATAATAAACTAATACATAAAAAATAATCTATAATAAATTATTAAACTATAATTATGTTACATATATTTGCACTCTGTTTCTGGTTTTTATCTTTTCGACCATCATCATCTTTCTGCCATTCATCATCTGCCTAGCCTTTTCCCAACTATATTGGGGTTGGCTTCCAGTCAAGCTGGATTTAGCTGAATACCAGTATTTTACGAGGAGCGGCTGCCTGCCAGACCTCCACAACATCCATCATCTTTCTGCCATTAATGTCCCATATTACTTGGGGTCGGTCTGTCCTGTTACCCATCACGCTATCACTGACTCCCTTTTCTTTAATTTTAGCATTATCGCGGCCTTATAAGGTTCCCACTGCTGGGACTCAGGCCTCCTCTCTAGGAGAGGGACTGGACCATAATCCACCGCGCAGGCCCAGTGCGGATTCGTGGATGTCACAAGTCTTCGAATTTTTGGTTCTAGGACATACATCCTCACGATGTTTTCCTTCACCGTTTAGAGAGCAGTGCTGATGAAATAAATTACAAAAAGTAATGCGCCCGACTGGGTTTGAACCTCTGACCTACAACTTGCAAGTCGGGGCAGTTACCACTGGGCTATGTAGCGTTAAAAAGGAAAAAAAACTTTTCACACCACAATATACGTATAATTTTGTTTAAAAATAATCTAAACATTTTAAAAAAATATATAAAAAATACAAAAAGGTATAAAAAAGGGTATTGACGACGAACTTCGACGAATTGCTTATAAGGCGTGGAATGGAATATTGTAACGGTTTTATTTTTTAAAGAATTAATCGGTAATTTAAGGTAGTCGTAGTTGCAACAACGAATTATCGTATTAGCGCACGGTTAGATAATGCCCGTGGTTAAAAAAAAGGTCTAAAACGGCTCATTCCGCGACCTTTTGACACGAATATTTTTGTTTTTAAAATAGAAAAACAACTACAACTCAATAACTACGAAAAATATGTGATTCTGGACAAAACTCAGGCGAGGCGTTGTCGTCGCGATGAACCTTGGTTCCGTTCGAAGTCGCACCAGGAACTGCAGCGTACGCCAATACAATATCGGCGAGGGAAACACCAAACCGCCGGTTAAATTCCGGGGTAATCCTTGAACCGATTCAGAGCGAATCTATGGCGAGAAAAATTGACAAATATTAACGCCATGCCTGAGGCAGACAGCCCGTTACGTTTTAAAGGTTTTAAATACATACCGGTTCCTTGTGAGTAAAACGATTAGCGACGGGCGTGGGTATCACGTCGGACTTTTATAGTAAACTTCACGTAATACAATAGATCTTTCATATCGCCATTACTTCCGCGTGAAACAACTTATACAACACGGCGATGCTATGTTTTTCACTTTTAACACGATTAAATAAGTGCTACGGTTATAACGATTGAATTTTGGAAGATAATGCAAATAAAATAATTTTAATTAAATACGTGCACGTCGAAGTCCGATCGTCCAATGACAGTGAAAAAATTTTTTCTTACATTCGAAGAATTTACACCATTCAAATTTCAAAAACGAAAATTAGAAGAAAAAAATTACAATAGGTTGAATACTAGGAACGAAAAAGTTTTTAATCAGCCAAGTTTATTAGACAGCATGATAATGCTGCAGCTACCACTGCTCTTTTCTTTAATATGACTCCTTATTAGGGTGTTAATTTTTTTTTAAATACATGATTTTCATTTCTCTTTTCTTGAATTATTGATATCTCTCATGCAGAGGTGGACCGATGACCTGTTGAGGGTCGTGGGAATCCAATGGATGCGAGACGCACAGGATCAATCGTTGTTGCAATGCTTTGGGGAGGCCTATGTATAGCTGTGGACGTTTTTCGGCTGAAAATATGATGATGATGACACAGTGTTCATATACCAAAAAATACAATAATCGGTTAATATTTAAAGGTTACGTAACGGCATAAGTACGTCATCAGTGTAGAGCAAACTTTTAATGATGTTATTTTTTCGAACTGATGACGTACGACTTACTTGCTGTATAAAACAACTATATTGGCGTTTTGCAACCTCAATACTAATCGATTATGGTGATTTTTGCTATATGAACACTATAGCAAAGTATGTATTGAGAATTCGAGCAAATTTGATATAGGAGACTCTAAACTTTCGGGATATTACTTATTAGATCATATCTCATCGCGACAGCATCGACTTATTGATATCCTTTTGAGGTTTCTTCAGATAATACCTTTTTAATTAGAAGTACATAATAAAGAACAGTTCTGAATGTGTTCTACGGATTCAGGAATTCCAGCTGACGCCTTTATATTATATACCAGAAGTCTGGAAGATCAATTCTGTCCACAAGTCATTTTCGCCATGTCCTCAATCAATAGCGTATAGAATTCCTTTAAATTTTATTACACCAGATGCTAATTGGGGTCAGCAATGACTTTTTTTTCCTCGTAGGACCTGTATTTCGGCATGACCAAATACTTGAACTAGAAATAATGGCAGTTTGAAAGACTTTCACTCAAATTAGTCTCGTAACACCGTGTCCAACACGCGTTACCTTCAACGCTACGATGAGAGATGGGATCACTATCTATGGATCTAATCGATTCGTTTCTGCACGACGTCTATCTGCATGCCAAGAGGAAATCACACGCAACGTCGCGGGTTTCCTAAACTATTCACACCACGTCACCCGAAGGCTTTCAGTCTAATTAATATACAAAATTAGAGCTGGGAGCGAACACCGAATAAAGCTAACCATTAAGAATGTGTGTGTGCCGATTGGGGCAACGCAAAAAACCCAGTGTTGCCGAAACTACTTGCGTCATACCTTCTTGCTTGACACGCTGCGGACTGGCCACTAAGACAGTGTTATAGTCTGTGGGAGCCGGTTTAAAAAAAAAGAAGGCGCGCGGTTTGTGGGCGAGAACGGAACGCGCCAGTCTGCGATTGAGCGCGCCGCACAACACTCGTCTCTGACCACTCGCGCCGCAAAATTCGCGCCACGAATTAGAAAGTTTCGTAAACCTTTACGCAAATTCCACGTTACGTGTGTGTGTGAGTGTTTTTACATTAAATTTATATTATAATTGTTATTTTTGGTGTTTGTTTCTGTGTACTGTGCTGTGAATCGAGTACATGATACAAGGAAGCTGACCAAAGGCCACCGAGATGCTTATAACGTAAGTTTTTAAATATTAAGTGATGTGATTAGCATCGTAATTATTCTGATTGGATTTGTGTTTGATTATTTTATTATAGCCTAAGGAATAAAAAAGGTCTTGAGAATTTGTTCTGTGACCCCAATTTTTTTCTGACATTTATAATTTGTCTAGAATTTAAGCAAACAAAAAATTGTCGCAATACGAAAACTTCGGTTAGCGCTGATGCCATTTGCAAACTTTCGACGTGACCTAGAATTTAATTTCTGCAGTAGATCTTACATTAGGAGAGATTATTATGAATTCAAGAGTTATGTAGTCAGTTGACGCAATACCGGATGATTCAGAAAAAAAGTAAAGATTTTATATTTTCGATAAATTCCGAACACTCATAAAACGATTTGCTAATATCGATTAATTTCTCGAGCGATTACACGCGAGAACTAATCGTGGCTGGAGTAATTATAACTTTATATTGAGAAAATTATTTGTTGGAATATCGATAACACATTTTTTGTGATTCAAACACGTGTAGCAGGAATTTTCCACGTTTACGAGTTTGTTAGTAATGGAATGCTACTCCTCTTATCAATCTGATCAAAGAGTAACATATTTTATGTTTGGTTTGAAGATGGCTAAAGGCTGTAATACACACGCCTCTATATTGCATAGAAGAAGTATGCAAGTAACTTGCATGCTATAGTGACAGCTACTAATCAGAACTTGTTCTGGCGTAATGACGTGCCAGGTATTTGCATGCTTTTGTACTAGTTACAGGTATGTGTAGCGCCGCCATAACAGATATTCGAACATAGCACAGCCCAGTTTATAAGGTCCTAGGTATCTGGGAAACTACATTGAATTTTCCATCTGGAATTTTTCAGTGGCAGCCAAGATACTAGATTCATAACCATTTGATGATGACGGGCATTGTCCGATATTGAATTTAAACATAATTGGCGAAATTATTATTTTTTAGTTAATTGTTATCAGGCTCGCGCATGGTCACTATCTCACCTGATGGAAAGCGATGATGTGGTCGACAATGGAGCGTACTTATAGCAGCATAGCATAAGACTTATAATGTTCGCACTGCTGGGACTCAGGCTTCCTCTTTAGGAGAGTGAATGGGCCGTAATCCACCATCCGGTGTGGGTTGGTGGATATCACATTTCTTCGGAGCATACTTACCTAGAAGTAACCTATTCACTCTTGACTTAAAGACCCCTAGGTTGTAGCTATCGGGAAACATAGACTCGTCCGTCGCCGTCGGACTGTCTGCTTTAGGTATAGATATGTTAGAATGAGGTTTTCTTATAATTGGCAGTTCGTTGCTCTACCGAATGTAAACGCGCTCCGAGTGAGTGATTTCTTGCTCAACAGAGCATTAACTCCGCTTCGACAGCTGTTAGTCAATTCGTCTTAATTAGTAGAATATTTTGTTTCCCGAGATGAACAAGAATTAATAAAATGCGTTTAAATATTCTTACAAACATGCTCAACGTGAGAATGCATGTACATATTTCCTAGAAATCATTCTACGGATATTTTCATCATCATCGTCAGCATTTCAGTCTAAAAACGTCGACTGCTGGATATAGGTCTCTTCTAAAAGGGGGGTTTATTCTATTCTATTCTAATGATAAAAAAAATTACATGAGTAGGAGTTCCTACATTTCTATGATAACTGGACGTTGCTGAAAATTTTCAAAACACACAGTCTCAGTTTATTAATAAGGATAAAAATTATGATCCTTCTTCTTCTTCCTGCTTTTGTCCCATATTACTTGGGGTCGGCGTAACACTTTTTTTCCATTCTGTCCTGTCACCACCTCCGACAATTCTTCCATCTTTTTTTTGACCTCCCTCTCCATCCATGTACATAATAATTATTAACAAGGAATCCTTGTACAAAATACTTTACAATAATTATTTTTAATTATTCTACCAAGTACTGTAAATAACAAGAACTTAGGAATATTCCTTTGCCTTGAGTTTTTTAATCTTTTTATCCATAAAATAATCATATGTTCTAGAGAATGAAGCCTGTTATTTCTTTGTTAAGAATTACTTATTTTATATTAAGTGGAGTAGGTATAATTAATTATCGTTAGTGCTATAATTAGATCGTAGATATTTTCCCTATATTGCATTATAGTTAGTTAAGTTTTTAATCATTTGTGTGTTTCTCAGTAAGATAAACATTCTTTACGGTTGTGGTTAGGAAATCTTTTCCCGCGAACGCGGTATTCCGCATATGCGGTTCCGTATACCTTTATTTGCGGTATTTCTCATGTGGGATCCCACAACGTGCGGTATCGCGATTTTGTTGCGGGTTTGGATTTTTGATTCGATCGCTAAGAGAAGTCAACTATGCAATTTGTTTAGATGTCGCATAGTATTAGTAAAAACAGCTTTAAAAGTATTTCATAACACACCTTACTGAAAAATAACTAAGATGTTCTAAAAAAAAGCCCCAAAATTTCTAGGCTAGGGTCATTGCTCTCTCAAAAACCTGGCCCACATCCTTCTGCAATAAGTATTGGTTTGAAGTATCTTCACCTTAATAACTAGATATTGGTGTGTAACTGTACTTTTGACCGCAAATTGAAGTATTTGTCAGCAGTGTACTCAGAAATACGTACAGTCGCGAATAAACTTACCTACTATACTATATTACAGTTTTGTTATTCTTCTTCTTCCTGCCCTTGTCCTATATTACTTGAAGTCGGTGCAACACGTTTTTTTCTTCCATTCTGCCCTGTCACCCGTCGTACCACCACTAACTCCTTTTTCTTTCATATCTCTCCTCACGCAATCCATCCATCTTTTCTTTGGCCTCCCTCTTCCTCTCCATCCGTCTACATGTAAACTCATAAATATTTTATGTTAGCGTTTAATTCCTCCTCTTCACATGACCATACCAAGTCAATCAACGTCTATTTTTCAAACGTATTTTCTTTCTTTCTTTTTGCTTTCAGTTGAAGTTTTGTTATGAATTTAGTTTATTTGTGCAATCTCAGTGGAAATTGTCGAGCTGTTAGTGCGTGACTGAATGAACGAATAGTTATTCCACGGCTCATTTAGAGCACTGGTTGACTGGTTGACTTATTGATTTATTAAACCCGCTCGACTTTTTTTTACAATTAATTTTATTTATTTATTTTATTTAACAATTTAGTACACACACACATGAAATGGACAATAAAGAGGAGACAGAAAATAGGTACAAGGTAAGGTTTTATATCAATTGAAAGATGCCTCGTTCAGAAATATATCGAAGTTATCTATAGTTTTACGGTTTTCTGTTAATTATAGTAAGTAACTTACTAAACTTGTCTTATTCTACAAAAAATAACAGATGATATCGCCTTATTTTTTTGTAAAAATAAAATAAATACAGTTTTTTGGTAACTGTATTTTAAATTTTTAATGCCTTTTTCCTTGTAGCCCAAAAATAATACTTCTTATTCTTCTTCTACCTGCCCTTGTCCCATGTTACTTGGAGTTGATGCAACACGTTTTTTTCCTCCCAGCATCCGTCTACATATTGTATACCCAAAAGTCTTTTGGTAACTTGCGTTTCATCCCTCCTCTTCATCATATCAAGACAAACGAGTCCCTTTCAACTTTTCAGTCTCTGGCGCCACTTACAAACTTCATTTAATATACTCATTTTTCACTATGTCCATTCTCGTCAAAATACTACTACAAAAAATGTTTTTAAGGGTGGAAATGGGGACCGCGGTCCTGGTCCAAATAGCCCCACGGTCCATTCAATTGACCAATCTCTAGCTCAATGCTATCATTTGTGCAACAACGGTCAATTTCATCAGATGACCAAACTTCTTGACGAATAAACTGTCGACTCACTGCCAAGTCTAGCACGAAATGCTTGCAAAAAACAGTCAAGCGCGAGTCGCTATAATCAGTCAAGTTTCGTATAAACAGGAAGTATATTATTACTGCTGTTTTTGCCTGTGTATAATTGTAAATGTGTAGTTTGTAATTATACGTTTTTATGTTGTAGTTCTAATCGGTTATTATAAGGCTTAAATGTGGAACTAATGAGTACTTTAACATAAGCACAGATTTGTAAATATTTTTTTGCTATACGTAATATGTACCTACAATTGTAGACTGTATCATGCCTTTAATTTTTAGTTTTTATTTGACAATAATTAGGAATCTAGTGTATTTTAAAAGTAAAAAAAATCGGGAAATAAAATACTCATCTCTTAGTTTTATCGTTGCGTTAGCTTCATCGTTGACGTAGATATTTTTTAAATTATTTCATATTAAAAATCCTGAGTAAAACATTTTTTAGCAAATAAAAACTGACCTGCATATTTCTTATTATCGTAAAAGTGAGTTCTAATTATCTGTAACATAGAGTATGGAACACGGTACAATAAATTACAAAAATTGGTTGGACCATAATTTCCAACACCAATTTACAAACGGATCTCTAAATCACCTGACCACAACACGCACGCCTCAAGATTATTGACCGCCACTGCACAAATGATTTCGTAGTCAACAAAACTGTACAGTACGATATATTTATAGTATATAATATTATATTTATAGTCCATATGACTAATAAGCTTAGGGGGAATGCCCAATGCCATGAATTTGCCAAAGTCACGCCATTGAGGTGAAAGGTCAAGAGTCTTACGTGGTTTATATCTTGTTTTGGTTTTGACCTCTGCTTAAGAAGGTTTACGTTAGGAGTGTTTAGTTAAGGCTAATTGGTGCCCACGGCTTTGTCCGCGTCAGATTCGAAAAACAAGAAATTGGCCATCATTTTTTGCGCGGAAGTCAAAAAATTATAGTATTTCTAACATATTTCAACAATCTCTGTTCATGCCAGGTTGCCTGGAAAAAATCGTCGCGATAAGGCCGCAGTTGTATATTTTTAATATTAGTTTTCCAATTTATAAAATTGCAATCTTGGCGTGCAATAAAGTTTGCATAAATAAATATTTATCTGTCTATCTGTAATTATATATAGATATAATTAAACAATTAATATAATTTGGTAAAATTATTGTGATGTTACTAAAAGAAACTTGAATTTAATTAATAATTATGTTTTTGTGATCCTGAAATTGAAGTCTAGTTTTTGCTATCCTACTGGTACCTACTCGTAGCAAAAACTAGACTTGAGATTCTCATTTGGCTTTTTTAATTCATGAATCCCCGACCGGTTTCATTGGACCGCGCTGTTATTGTTTTACTATTGTGTCTCGTTTCGCGGGTATTGATAGGTTAATTTTTCATAGATGTGTTTCATAACGTTATCTCATCTTATGTGCAGTTTTTAATTAATGGTACATATAAGACATAAAGCTTACCTCTCGAGTCATATAATAAATGGCAATGAGTCAGCTGATACTAGAGAGATAATTTGTCGAAATTACTGTTAGGCAACCTGCGTCATTACATGACTTATATGCAATTTTGTCGAGTAGCAATTTTTAGGGTTCCGTACGCAAAGGGTAAACTCCTATTACTAAGACTTCGCTGTCAGTCCGTCTTTCTGCCTGTCCGTCTGTCACCATGCTGTATCTCATAAACCATAATAGATAGACAGTTGAAATTTTCACAGATGATGTATTGCTGTTGCCGCTATAACAACAAATATTAAAAACAGAATAAAATAAATATTTAAGTTGGGGTCTCATACAACAGTTGCTATATTTTTGTAGTACGGAACCCTATGTACGCGGGTCCGACTCGCACTTAGCCGTTTTTTAAAGACCAGCAATTTCAGTTCATAAAGCATAAAATATGACTCAACTAATTATAACTTATTTAATTTTAAAGGATAATAATATGATTTCTCTTGAAAATTATTAACACTCAAAAATATACCCTAACTTGGTAAGTATAAAGTTGTAATTGCTATAACAGTAAGATGACGGCCTTGCTAGTACAACGCCGTGCAGTACAAATTGCACAGTTTAATTTAAGATAGGTTTGGGTGCTCGCAAATTATGGAGGTCTCGTGGAAAAGTTAAATGGTTGTTTATTTCTGTAACTAACCAGCTGGTATAGTCTTTTGTTCATAAATGTACCTACTTACATTTTTGACAGTTATAGAAGTGCTTTTTAAGGTTTCGTACCCAAATAATAGAGTGTCCATGGATTTTCTTGCACATTCTTCTCTATAGAGATCTACTCTTTGGAATGTGCAATTCGCATGATTTTTTTCTGACAAACTGATCTCTTGCCCTTTCAAAAGTGCCTGTATTAGTTTATTTGACATAATTGCTTTTGAGTTTTAATAGCAAAACGGGAGCCTATTACTAAGACTTCGCTGTGTGACCGTTTACTTTTTCTTTGTGTGTATGTTTGAAAATGGCCCTAGAAGTGCAAAAGCTGCAGTCGCTAGCTGCAAATAGGTATAATTTTGTGTTATTTGACCCTTTAACCACTTGCGTCGGATTGGTCCGACGAGTGTTTTGTTGTCCTATTTGCCAGTGTCGCGTTTTTGCGACGGGCTATTCTCTCTCATTTAGCTCTTCAACCTTCTTCTTCTCTATTCGATGGTAAACTCATTATAAAAATCGTTATACGACTTATTGGGCCCAGTAAGTGGCCACGGTAATAGCTGCATCAGTGGCGCTCATTAGATAGCTCTTCAATCCCCATAGGTGACAGAAGAGTTGACGAAGTGGAGTATTTGGTCGTCGATGTGTGACCTAGGTGTTATAAACGCGAGAGTGTTGGTCGGATATGTCCGACGGAGCCGGCCAGACGGTTAAGGACGTGTTATTCAGTACTATACAATCGACCAGAAGAATTATAAAACAATAAAACATTCTTGCACATGTTTCTTTATACAGGAAACTCATAATAATTATAATTTTCCATCCAGTCGGTAGTTTTTGTAACAACAAAAACAACTTTTTACTCATTACGCTAATTACCTTCTGAACAACAGATTTAAAGCCTTGAGTATATACATATATAGGAAGCTACTGACGAAGGTACTGAAAAGGAGTTAAACACACTCAGACAAGACACATACTAAGCAACGCTTGCTAAGTTTGGTCTGTGGATGGGTGACCATCAAAACATACCGAGTTTCCTCCGTGCCTCGGAAGGCACGTTAAACCGTTGGTCCCGGCTGTCATTTGTTGATCTTTGGCAGTCGTTACGGATAGTCAGAAGCCATTAAATCTGACTCCAGTCTTGCCATGAAGTACCGTGTTACCCCAGTTAATGGATTGTGGAGGTCTGGTAGGCAGCCGCTCCTCGTAAAATACTGGTATTCAGCTAAATCCGGCTTGACTGGAAGCCGACCCCAATATAGTTGGGAAAAGGCTAGATAGATGATGATGATGAGACAAGACACATACTAAACCCAATTGTGGGTTAAGCTCGCCTGTATACAGCACCTGTCCTCTGTATGTTATAAGAATATCTATGTACAATAAAGAATAAGAATACTGTACGTGTGATTCTTTCGGAAATACTGTCCATGGTGAATTTGCATAGAGAAAAAACAATAGCGCGCTTTCTTGTTTTCCACTTTTTTTTTGAGGTCGGAAGTCATCATACGCAAATATAAGTCTTCTCGCTTTGGGTAGAGCAAGACGGAGTGATATATTTTTTTGTGGTTATACTAAACGTGCGTTCCTTTTTCCTTCATTTACCTAGTTCTTTTAAATCGCAGGTCGTGAAGTCTTTTTTTTAGGGGGGAAATAATTAGATAACTTGTCTCCTAAGTTTGCTCTTTGTGTTCCAAGGCCGCGGTAAGTCGTTCGAATATTTTCCATTAAAATCGGTTTTTGTGAATTGGGACAGTGTATTAAAAACACAAAGTAGTACAAAGAAATTATTTCAGTATATTGATATTGTTTTAATTAATTACTGTTCTTATTAATTACTGCGGTGTTATTTATATTTTGTTAAAATTCAATCAAACCTGTTTATATTTTTAATAAAAAGTAATAATACATTTAAATAGGAGTTTTTAGTGTCTTTTTGTTAGTTCAACAAAATTAAAGGTACTTATATACACATAAACACCGTCCTAATTACCTCTTAATTGTGTTTTATCTTCAAGGGAACTAAGTGCATTAAACCTGTTTTTTAAATTTTGCATTGTGTTGATTTTTGTCTGCTTCTTATAACTCCGAAGGAAATAATTGCAGCTTAAAAATTGTAAAATTATCACTTAGTTGCTTTTGTAAAATTGTAAACAACATCTGTAAACATGGTCTTATTCATAAAAAATTTCACCGAAAATAAACTAATTCTTTATTCACCCGCGGTTTCTCAATTAAGAATTTGTTGTTGTGAGTTTATCAAACTCTATTTTACATTGCCTATCAAACTGCAGTATTAAAGTTGGCTTACACACGACTTTAACTCCAAATTGTCAATATAGAAACTGACCTCATGGCTAAACCTAATCTTAGATCTAATAACAACTCTCAAACCTTTTTGAAAAAAGTACCCAAAACCGGTACAAGTTACAAACATATATCCAAATCAACATTTTTTGCGATCATTTACGCAGACATTTTACATGTAATAATAACGAATTATTGCATTTACGCCATACCTCGGTCGAAAAACAAAAATCGATCGGCCATTTTTTTTTTGTCCAGCTACGTATCTTGTTTGATGCACTTAGGGTGGTCACCTTATTTTAAGAAGAAATCTTAGAAAGATAAAATTAAGAGAACAGTGTTAGAAAATTTTTTTAGCCTGGTTTTACTTTTTTTCGAAACATTTATTTTAATTATTTTTATTAATTAAGGTACTCCAACAAAGGATGAAAGTAATATATTATTCAAGTATCTGATAATAATTAGAGGTCTTTTGTTAATGTACTCCTTTATTAATAGGAAACCACAGCATGCACAAAAATAAATTAGACAACTAAGCAAATGAAATGCCATGGTTTTCAAAGAAGAAAGACAAGACAAATTGATCTGGTAAAACACTGAAATGCTAGAATTTCATTCAGTTTAATTCAAAATCTTAATCAAAATACCTAGACTAGAGGTTTATTAGCGTACTCTCTTGCGTTGGTAGATTATAAAGTACTCTTCAATACTCAATAATGTTACAAAGTTGGTATGTTATTTTAGTCCTCCTTAAAATAGAGTACAAATACTCTAAATTAAAGTACGGTTGGCAACCCTAGCTGCACTACATCTCTGTCTCACTTACGTAATTAGTAAGAGAGGGTGTTACATAACGAGCGATGTAAGAAAAATAACTCTATAACAGCTTCTTGCTCTGATTAGGGTGATATTGTAATGTATAAGGTGATGGTGATGATAAGGTGAAGAATGCGGTAGAACGTTAAGGGCGTGGTTGGGACATGCGAAATTGGTGTAATCGATTTTGTAATGTGACTTTTGTATGTAAGAGAGAATCTACTATCAACTACTTATTCTTTCTAGGCCAGCGACTTTTATTGTTGACCACATTATCGTTTATCATCAGTTCGGATACTGTAAAAGTGGTAGAAAAAAATAGTAATGAATTTATTGACGAAAGTAGGTGATATATACGTCATACATATATAATTTAATAATTTTAAATAATTTATTTATTTATTCAGGTAAGTTACACCCATATCATGCCATATTACAATTAATTAATTAAAATAAATAGAATAAAATTGCCTCAAAATGTCATTAATGATTACAATAATTGCAATGGTATAGTAGATAAATATGTCATTATTATAATACAAATTTAAAGTCAGTCAGTCTAATCAAATAATAATATGTCAGAATAGTCAAAATAAAAAAAAAATAAAAATAATAATCACAATTTAAAAACAAAAATAATAATCAAAATTTAGCAATTAAAAATTTTAAAATTAAAAAATAGTCAGTAGTGTCTACACGTTTCTTGCACTGCTAAATGTCGGCCACTACAATGCCTAAGTATATAGCAGTCCAACCTTGTAGCAAACATCGCCAGTACGGCGTTGGGGCTACCCCTCACTCTGCGCAACAAGGACGCGGCACGCTTTCGCATGGTGGCATGGAAGCAGTCGGTGCGTGCTTCAGCAAACATGCCCGAAGCACTACAAATTCGGGGTAGCCCCATCACCGCCCTGAACGCGTTATTATATTGGACGCGAAGGGCGCTGTAACTTTTCTTACTGTAATCAGCCCATAGGCTACACGAGTAAAGTGAGGTACAGTACGCTCTAAAAAGTGCAACTTTTACCTCACCAGAACATCGCGCAAACCTACGAGCTATCATATTTGCTCTGATCGACAGCGCCCTTCGCTCCCGCTCCATATCTGCATGGTCTTTCAGGTCGGTAGTAAGTAAATGTCCCAAGTATTTAAACTGTGACACTCTCTCAAGAGGAACATCACACAGCTTAATTTGTGGTATAGTATCAGGACATCTAGCACCACCGGCCTCAAACACCATGAATTGGCTTTTCTTACCATTGTACAATAGACCATGACCACAGGCATACTCCTCGCACGTCCGTATCAACTTTCTCAGGCCGCAGACCGAAGCACTCAGCAGCACCATGTCGTCTGCATAACTGAGGTTGTTAACACACACACCGTCAATGTGGCATCCAACATGCCGCCCACTGAGCGCCACGATCAGCCCGTTAATATATAAATTAAATAGGGTGGGAGATGTTAATCCACCCTGCCTAACGCCACACTCAAGCTGATACGGATCCGACATTGTTCCCGCCCACCTGACGGTATTGATTTGGTTAGCGTACCAGTACTGGAATATACTGATGAGCTCCTGTGGTAAATTAATGCTTTTCAGCTTGTCCCACAGTAACTCGTACCCAACAAGGTCAAAGGCCTTGGATAAGTCGAGGAAGCACGCATACACTGGCGTTTTGCGATCTGTGTAGTATTTGACGGTTTGCTTTAGACACAGTATGGCACTTTCTGTGGATAACCGCGGACGAAAGCCGAACTGGTTGTCGTGCAATGTTACGTATTTATTTAACTGTGTGTTAAGCAAACCATCAAAAACTTTTGCTATGATAGTAGCGAGAGAGATGGGCCTGTAGTTACTCTTATCTGTGAGATCACCTGTTTTATTCTTCACCACAGGCACAACCACCGTTCTCATACACTCCGCGGGCAAATAAGCATGACTCACGCACAGCGAGTAGAACATTGCCAGAACCCTAGAAATATGAGATCCTGCATATTGCAAGTGCTCAATGCTGAGTCCATCATGTCCCGGGGACTTGCCACGTGATATATTCCTTATAGTTTCGCTAACATCTTTAGCTCGGAAGCTAGTCCCCACCAATTGCCCGCTCACATCAGCGCCGAGCACCTGCACTGCCGGCTCCAACAGGGACTTCACAGCGAAGTGATTCTTAAAGAGATTCGCAATCTCTACAGGATCTTTGATCCCGTCGATGCTAACAGGAAGGCCAGGTCGTACATTTAAACTATTGGTCATCTTCCAGAACTCCCGAAAATCTCCCTTACTGTGTTTTACAGCAAGAATGTCCATTTTTATTTGGTGTTGATGACTTTGACACCATTTTAAACGTGACTTGAACACTCTTCTGCTCTCACACATTTCCTCAAAGAGACAACCTGACTTGGGTCTGCCACAGGACACCCAGTCAATAAACTTAGTCCGGGCCTCCCTGTGAGCCTCGCTGACATGTTTGTTCCAACCCGCTACGCGCGCGCCACGCCCCCCACTCTTTTTACTTCCCCGGCTTACCACACTCGCCGCGTCTCGGAGAGCGGCAACAATGTCAGAGTAAAGCGTATCCAGAATGCGCCTGTGACCACTGTCCTTGCAATAGCCATCAGCACAGCTTGAGAGTTCAGATGGAAAGTCGATGAGTTTTAATCTATTACGACACTCCATGGAATACAATGCGACTTGCTCCTCACTTTTTACACCCCATATTACGTCTTTGTTTACATCAGTTATTCTTGATGTCATTTTAAGGTTAATACAGTTTAAGTTGCATTTTATTATTAGTGGGAAATGATCAGACCATAGAGTATCATAATTGATAAACACATCAACAACAGCCCGCCCCGCCGCATGAGTTGCAATGCAGTGGTCTAGCCAACTGACAGTCCCGTGTACATCACTCAAAAAAGTAAAAGTATTGGAACCCTGTCCCAGCAAGTCTACATCTATACATGCCCATAACTGGTCATGACACATATTTAAAAGCTCACTGTAAAACAACTCACCCGGATTGGCATTGAAGTCGCCCAGAATAAACACTGACTCGACACCATATTCGTCAATAATTGCGCTCATTGCACTCAGACAATCAGTAAATTCCTGTAAATTGTCAATAGAGTTTGTGGGTAAATAAACACTCATTATGATCACTGGCCTATCACTCGTAGTAATTTTAATCCCACAGATACGTGGGTTATCACAAACAAGCACTTTCACTTGCTGGAACACACTATGTCGCCATAACAACGCCACACCTCCATAGGGGCGCCCGCGCAGGATGCCCGCAGACGTATCAACCGCCGACGTCGCCGTATAGCCAAAATCCTTATCGACAGTACCCATATAAGGTATGTCGTGTGGCAGTAACCATGTTTCCTGCAAGCATACCACATCGCATGTGCGACACAGACTTCTTACATCTTCAATGGACCGTTTCACATTTTTACAGTTAAATGTAGCAAACTGATAACAGCCAGTAGTCATTATTCAGCTTATTTGCCGCCGTTATCATCCGTAAAACGCATATCATTCGCATTCCTGTGTTTGTAGCTCGCAAAACGTCGAAAAATGATACCCTCGGGCCACAGCGATTCATCCAAAAATCTAGGTATATGAGCCTCTGATATAAAGAATTTATACGCTTTGTAACCTCTGTTATATTTCATATTTATCCTTTCTAATGAAACTGTTTCCTTAGTTTTATTACAGATATGTTTTATTATGTCACTTTCCGTCGTAGTTATGTGCACATTTGTGATAAACATAGGAATCTTCTTATCTGCAGCCCGGAAAGTTCCCTCTAAATCTCTGGCTACACCCGACTTGCCCACATATCGGTATTTTGCAGATTTTTTGCGATAAGTTACAGTATGCCATTCGTTACTATTTGTATTTTTCTTTGGCTCGGTTGCGCTCGTAGATCCTGACGTCACCTCATTAGTCATCATAGCCGCGGGCTCAGCGCTCGGCTCAAGTCGTCGCTGCGATATCAGCTGTGGCGGCGTTCGCTCTTCCCTCTCCGTCGCACCGCTACCCGCGTTCACTCGTCCGTATTCTTCCGATGACCGCCTCTGATTTGACTCATACTCGATTTCGTTTATATATATGACTTCACGATTTTGTCTCATCTATGATCTTTATATTCTATACGCAAAATTGTTTTCAGAAACTTTCATTGTGCGTACAGCTAAGGAGTGGAATTCCCTGTCCGTTTGTGTTGTCTCATGGTTACAACCTAGGGATATTTAAGTCTTAGGGCTTGTTTCACAATGTCCGAGTAGGCACTACTCACTGAATAAATTCAAAAATGTGACAGAATTCGTATGAAATTATCTGTCAAGTAAGATACTCGAAACTTAATCATAGGTGGTGAAATAGGCCCTAAGGGCTTACTTGACAGATAATTTCATACAAATTCTGTCACATTTTTGAATTTATTCAGTGAGTAGTGCCTACTCGGACATTGTGAAACAGGCCCTTAGAGTATTTTCTTGGTCAAGTCTTCAAGGTTACTTCTTGGTAAGCGTGCTCGATTGGCGACCACATCATCGCTTACCATCAATTGAGATACTTACTGGGTAAGCGTGAGCCTAAAAATATAAATAACAAAAAAATATGTGTGCGTGTGGTGTGAGGGCCCGTTTTTCAAAACTCATTAAAACTATGCTAAAGATTTAGTGTACACTCCAAAACAAATGTGCGAGTTGGAATCAGAATTTGTGACAGTCAAATAAGCGAGTTATAGACTGTTTAGTTGGGCCCTCAATCCACACATAGAGGATTGAGAGCCCAGCTGTACCGGCTAAACTATGAACACTAGAGAAAAACTTTTTATGCCAAAATCTAAGGTAACGCCAAACAAAATTTGTGAAAACAAGATATTATCGCAAAACCTTCTCCTACTTGAGATATCCTTGTTCAAAATGGGCCCTCACATATCATTGACGTAAATGTTTACTAGGCAAATAAAATGCAAGTCATCAACTTACAGCTGCTATTTGAAATTCTATATGCTTCTAGATAATTTGTGAGATTTTGTGAAAGCAAGAACAGGTCATATTTTCTTGTTGTTTAAAAGTTATGACCTAAACAAAATTCGGGCCCTCAATCCTCCACTTTTTCATGTTTTTGTTATATTACGCTTCACATATGAGAGATTGGACAAACACAAAAAGGTCACTTTTTGTGTAAAAATTTGTGCAACAAACTGGGTACCAGAACGAAATGAAATGACCCTTTATTATACAAAAAAAAAACAACTTTCATAATATTCTTCAAAATTCGGGAATAGGGTGACCACAATTTCTTTGACATGGTGTCATTTTACATGTACCTAAGTACAAAAGATGACGCCGACTGCGCTGTCATACAACCCGAAAGTCCGCGCAGTACGTAACCAGAGACAACAAATATATTTTCCAGCCAGTACTAATATTTTGTAAAGATAAAATGTTTTATCGAATAATGTATAATATATTTTACTATCTAATTATTGAGTTTTTGGTTATTAATCTACATCAGAAAAGGAAAATGGAGCTAAGAATTTGGTTGTAGTGTTTACTACGTTAGCAAAGTCTGCCAAATACTACAAAAACATTAGAATGTGGTACATTCGTATTCTAATGTCGTTTCGAAAGACATTATCGATAAAGACTCATAAATTAGAAAAACATGGACGTAAGACTAGACAATATAAGGAAGGCATTTCCTTAGGAAATAAAAAAGAATGCGCATAGAGAATTTAATTTGAAATCCGATAAATTTTTGAGACATTTGAACACTTTCAGTTTGGTATGCTTTCGTCTTTGATAATGACTAGCAGAACTTATAATAACACGATAGTGTAGTAGGTACCACGAGTACTGAAATCGAGCACACTGACCCATGCAATACACTTTTTCAAAAACGTACCTACACATTTTCCTGTAGGCACTAATTAAGTAGACAATCATTAATCCTGTTTACAATAAAACGTATTTTAATTTTATATCCTAGATATTAAATATACTTCTAACTTGCATTAGGTATAGGTTTTAAGTTCTGTAGGACGTGAAATTCAAACGATAGGGCTTTATTCAATAATCCTTTTTTACCGATTTCACACCAAAAAGGAGGTGCTATGTTTGGATGATTGTATGTTTTTTTTGTACATCGCTAATTGTCGACAGATTTTCAAAATTCTTTTTTTGTTCAAAAGTAGATAGTTCTGAGGTGGTCCTACTGTCACCAAGTTTGGATCTTATGATGGAATCTTAGAGAAATCGAGAGCAACCCTCAAATTTTATAGGCTCACTTATTGCTTTTCTTATATTTTATGAAGTATCTTGTGTGTTTGCGTATGCTTGTCACCATCTCAGGTAGCTGGGCTGATGATGGAAGGTACGACTCCTTAACTGTTTATTTTGTTAATTGTTTTGTTGTTCGATAGGGCATTTGCCACATTTGGTCTCATGAGCATCAAGTCATGACCTGATGCTGCAGTCAGGATAGTCTGCAGAGTACCTAGCTCCTCGACAACTAACAGCAGATATATCATGAATGTTTAGGCTCATTGAAAAGGGTTCGATGTGTGGATAAACGTACTGATAATGAGACCTGATGCTGAAGCCAAGAGCATCAGAAAAAGTACAAACTTTGAAATTACAGCAACGTAGTTGTGTTTGGGCTCATTTTAAACAGAACTAAACTAAAAAAGATTAAAAAGTATAAAATAAAAAAAAAATTGCAAAAAAAAATACAATCCGACTTCAATTAAAAAAAAATACCTTAAGCAAACAAAATAAATATGATAATAGTAGATTATTGCATCGAGCACAAAGTAATTTATTATTGCACCGAGTGCCTGATTTAGAGCCCGAGCGTTAGCGAGGGCTATAATCTAATAGACACGAGGGCAATATTAAATTACTTAAGGCGAGGTGCATAATCTACTTTTCTTTCAACTATTACCTATAGGAATAGTAGATAAAAGAAACTCATATCAAACAGTTAAAATAGAAGTTTCTATAACACTGTCGGCTTCATTTAGAATGTTTTCCGGAGTTAATGTGTCGCTAGATGATTCCATTTTAATTCGAAGCCGAAGCACTCAAAATCAGATAGTATCACACTTTATCGTTTCCAAAAATACTGTCAAAACAAAATTAACAAAGTTCCCGCCAAATCACTTTTTTAAATTTCTTTCATTTTTAAATCAGAGTTAGCAGCAATCATTTTTTAAATTTAGAACAAGTAGGATAGAAACAAATAACACGTACGTAAAAAAAAAATTGATATCGGCTGGCTGAATAGAGCTAACCCATTGAGATTGGCGCCTTATGGTGCGATTAAAAAAAAAACTGTGCAATAATGAAATTTCATACATTTTTATTGCTCTAGAGCAATAAAGACTCGCTTTGTACTGAGTTTTTAGTGTAATTATGATGAAATTAAAGCATAGTTGGAAGAAAAGATGATTACAGCGCACTTTTTTATCTATAAAAATGGCCCTGCAATCAGCTTTACCGCGCACTTTTTGAATTTGGAAAATTTTAGTGTTCAGCGCCAAAGAAATCGAACGCAAATATTGTTTCAACAAAGAAATAAATTGTTTGAATAAAATAAACTGGATATTTTCGAATAATATTTGGTATGCAGACTAGGAACATTATGAGGAATACGCAGTTTATATTATTGTCGTATTGTCGGCGCCATCTTGTATACTTACATGTAAGAGAAATTGTGGTCACCCTATTCCCGAATTTTGAGGAATATTATTGAAAGTTGTTTTTTTTTGTATAATTAAGGGTCTTTTCATTTCGTTCTGGTACCCAGTTTGTTGCACAAATTTTTACACAAAAAGTGAGCTTTTTGTGTTTGTCTTATCTCTCATATGTGAAGCGTAATATAACAAAAACATGAAAAAGTGGAGGATTGAGGGCCCGAATTTTGTTTAGGTCATAACTTTTAAACAACAAGAAAATATGACCTGTTCTTGCTTTCACAAAATCTCACAAATTATCTAGAAGCATATAGAATTTCAAATAGCAGCTGTAAGTTGATGACTTGCATTTTATTTGCCTAGTAAACATTTACGTCAATGATATGTGAGGGCCCATTTTGAACAAGGATATCTCAAGTAGGAGAAGGTTTTGCGATAATATCTTGTTTTCACAAATTTTGTTTGGCGTTACCTTAGATTTTGGCATAAAAAGTTTTTCTCTAGTGTTCATAGTTTAGCCGGTACAGCTGGGCTCTCAATCCTCTATGTGTGGATTGAGGGCCCAACTAAACAGTCTATAACTCGCTTATTTGACTGTCACAAATTCTGATTCCAACTCGCACATTTGTTTTGGAGTGTACACTAAATCTTTAGCATAGTTTTAAAGAGTTTTGAAAAACGGGCCCTCACACCACACGCACACAAAAATATTTGCTTTGTTTGTGCTCAAATCTACTGCAAAACGAAGCAATATTATCAACTGATAATAATTGTAGAATTTTTATTTCGTACTGGTTATTTTTCCGATGACAATAATAATTTAATTGAATATCAGTGGTAGTTTACGGACAAGACAATTAAATCGTTTCGCATATACAGTAAAACGCGCGTAAGTTGTAAAATAAACCAGTATAATCTGGACTCATATCCTGTTGGCACTCCGTTCTGAGCTAGACCCACTCAACAGTTTGATATTCTTTCCACAATGTTCTTCCATTTCCATCATAAACCCCACTCAGGCCAAAACTATCGAGACAAAACACAACTAACTGCCATGTCTTTGTGCAAAAGGTAAACAACCTAACTTATATAGTTAGCGAACTAGGTCAAATACATTCGTAGGCGGGCAGACATTGGACGCCAAATTACTTAATACTACGAATAGTATTTTATACACCTTAAAAGTAAATTGACTACCTACCTATATATTTTGCGGTATTGTGAATGGCGATTACGGAATTTTGAAGGTGAACGGGATCCTTAAATAAACCTGACATTCTGATTTTGAAAAATACAGAAGGTATTATTATAAGGATGAATATAATACTTGTAGTTAAGTAGCTTTTTGGTTTTTATTCCATTTTTTATTGACGTAAAATATTTAATAACAACTTCAAAAATGGAAAATACATACATAATCAGCTTTATAATGTTTCAACTGGTGGGACTCAGGCCTCCTCAGTACGAATTGGTGGATGTCACATGCCTTCAAATGTTTGGTTCCGGTTTTCTCACGACAGTTTTCCTTTACTGCTTTTACAGCAGTGGGGATGAAATACATTATACAAAGTAAAGCACCTGCTTGGGTTTGTACCCTCGACCCTATAACTCGTAAGTCGTGGCCGATACCACTGGGCCACCACTGTTTTATGCAGGAAGACAGTGGCGTAGCGTGCCTTTTCGGGGCCCCGTATAAAAAATTTGTTTGGAGGCCCTTATGTGGGGTAAAGATTTTTCACAAAAGAAAAAAATATTGTGAAAAAAAATATTTATTTATGACAACATAATTTAACCATTTTACAAATAAAAATCAAATTTTAAATATTCACTCTCCTCGCCTTCTTTTATTTATTTTTTTGCCTTTTTTTAATTTTGTCATTTGTAAAATAACCCCGTGGCCCGGGGGCCCCGTATAATTGATACGGCAGATACGGCGGTAGCTACGCCCCTGCAGGAAGATGATGATGATAATATTGATTGGAACTTAACATTAATACCTATCCCTGAGTTGAACGAAAGAGAACTCTGGGACTCTGGAATGAAAACAAAGAAGGAATAGGAGTGAGTTTTAGTCAGCAGAAGTCTGTCACACCCTCCCGCTCAGCACAGAGCGGGAGAAGTCATATGGATAATTTCCCACCTTAAAAAATAAATAAATTATTAATACTTATAGTGTTACTAGTCCAAACACATTACCGCAACCGTGATACATACGATTACTGAAAACTCGACCAAGAAGTTACCTAACGCTCCTAATGTATATGGATCGAGTCGGTCGGAAGGGCAGCTGTCGAAACGTTGAAGCCAGTTCGATTTCGGTCCAGTAGTTTACGAGATCAGCGCAAACATGCGGACTTGTTGCTTGCTTAGTATGCGGTTTACTTTTTGATTTGATTTAGGTTATATTTTGTAAAGTTATTGGAGGAATTATCTGTCGGAAATTATTAGTTGATTGGATAAGTGTTTGTCATATAGCAAAAACCTGTGTCATACATTTGCTACCAACCTTTCTTATTTAGGGCCTTTTTATTCCACTGCTTCAAAATAACCTCAAAATACATAACTAAAGTCGTTATTTGTATTCAAACCAAAATAATTTATTTAATTTATTCGTAGGCTTTATACTTGTAAATTGTCAGAAGCTACGTACGTGGCTGCGTGCACGGTTGCAATGGTGGTTTCCTATGGAAAAGTACGCCAAAGAACAGCTTGGTTACTCTTTTCTTTGTTTTAAATATTATTACAGATCATTGTAGTCCAGCAGCACTATAGGTTCTAACTATCAACCCTACCTCCTTCTGCGAAGCAGTAATGTTAGCGAAGGACCTAGTACCAAATGAGAACCATAAAAAATTAACTTCAACTGCTAACAGTGACTTGAAGATCGTAGCCACTGCGCGTCTGTTATGACTTTTTACCAAGCCACTAGCCCTCAGCATATTAGCAAGCGACCTATATATAATTAGTACTTAAGAAAAAACTAGCTAGACTTTGTACCTAACAGGAAATGACGATAAATCACAATATATGTGACGTCGCGAGGTGTAAGGCTAACGAGAGGTCATCATTGACGGATAAGGTCAAGCTGCGCGATGTCACAAAAAACTCATCACTTTTATATAATTTATATTCTGCTAGTTAAACTGTGGGTTATATTTCAACGTAGTAGCTGCCAGCGGTTTGGTCTGCGTGATAGTAAAAAATTATCCCAAGAGAACATACTCCTAGGATTAAAAGTATCCTATGTGCTATTCTAGGACATGGTCTACCTGAATACTAACTTTCATTGAAAGCCTCTCAGTAGTTTTTGCGGGAAAGATAACAAACATCCATACATACAAATTTTCGGCGGTAGGATATACACATACTCATACAATGGGCAGTCTTATCACATTCCATGATTTCTTGCGGGAAACTTGAAATAGACAACGAATTTATATAAAATTAAATAGACAGGCATGTTTTAGAACAAAACAGTTACGAACCACAAATCACAGTTCATTGGTCATGCCCTTTCCCAAATGTCGGCTCATCGGCATTCTGCCGAACGCAGCCAAATGTCAGGCGCGCACGCGGCTGTGACATCCACCAATCCGCACTGGTTCCGAATGGTGGATTACGGCTCGTTCCCTCCGAGAGAGGAGGCCTGAGTCCCAACAGTGGGAACACTATAAGGCTGATTTTGCTGTGCCATAATATGAATGTGTTGTATAAATAGTTTTTTGCAGGCATTGCTGAATATTATCTAACTAGAGGAGCTCGTGGCTAGATAATAACAGCCGCACAGGTCGATCTTCAAGGTTAAGCAACGCTTGCCTAGGTTGGTCTGTGGATGGGTGACCATCTTAACATAACGAGTTTCCTCCGTGCCTCGGAAAGCACGTTAAGCCGTTGGTCCCGGCTGTCATTTGGAGAACTTTGCCAGTCGTTACGGATAGTCAGAAGCCAGAAAATCTGACTCCAGTCTTGCCATGAAGTACCGTGTTACCCCAGTTAATGGGTTGTGGAGGTCTGGTGGGGAGCCGCTCTTCGTAAAATACTGGTATTCAGCTAAATCCGGCTTGACTGGAAGCCGACCCCAATATAGTTGGGAAAAGGCTAGGCAGATGATGATGCTGAATATTATCTAACCTACGTGATAATTGAAAAAATGATTAATGGTTTATCTATGTAATGGAAGGTCTATTTCTAGAACTATTCGAAGATATAGTTTGTATGCGCACGAACTATGTAGTTATAAGCTAAACGAAAACGTTCGCGTGTTTAACACTCCAGTTTCTTTCATAATTCATAGTAGAGGAGGCCCAAAATATAAAGATAAATTCATAAGTTTATTCTTCAATCTTGTAGTGGATATAATCCTATAATATCTCTTAGGTTATTTTCTTATTAAAAGTCACCGTTTTCCTTAAAAAGTTTAATTTAAAAACTTAGATTGAAAAATGAAAACCAAAAATGTGGTCCCGGAACCGTTTTACGCAGAAAAGACATCAACGCGCAATGTCGTAGCACATTTTTTTTTGTTGCAATATTTTTTTAGTTTCATACGTTTGTCTAATGTCTATTGTTTGAAAATTATTATTATTTTAGTCAAACAATAGGAGACATTAATAATATCGGAAGATGACTCAAATTATTAAAAAAAATGATATAAGTTTTTTAATTTTATTTTAAGGTGACTCGAATGAACTTGAAATTTACATTTTGTAAGATTTAACATTTAAGAAAATTTTAATTTGAATTAAATGTTTTTATCAAAGCTTTTAGGGTAGCGAATAGTATATATAAAACTAGCTGTCCCCTGCGGTTTCACCCGCATTTTTCGTTACTGCTCCGCTCCCGTGGGTCGTAGCGTGATGGTATATAGCATTCCTCGATAAATGGGCTATCTAAAAATGAAAGAATTTTTCAAATCGGACCAGGAGTTCCAGAGATTACCCCCTACATACAAACTTACAAACCTACAAACTTACAAATTTTACCTCTTTATAATATTAGTATAGATAAATAAAAATGCCCTTTATTCCTATACTTGTAATTTTTTGAAATAATAATAATATTTTATTGTAGAAAAACTTAATTATTTATGAAAATAAACACATATCATCTGCTCTTCTCTCTCGTCAATCGAATAATATAATTAGTTCATTCGTTCGTTTCTTTTACTATGGTTTACCATCGCAATTCGTAGCAGTTGCCTCTACGGCGTAGGCCTCCCCAAAACGTTGTAGCTAAATTTCTAAGGAAGTTTATTTCGATGGACGATAATGTTCGTCGTATTTGACTAGAAAATAACCTATTAATTGTAGACTTAAACACTTCCTATTATTGTGTTAGACACGCTTAACTTATGTGATTGCCTACAAAACACATCTTATATAATTAATACGTCAAAAGTATTTTTCTCATAGTTCTTGTCTCAAGATTATGATAAAATTTT
The DNA here is from genome assembly GCA_030763345.1 of Mythimna separata. Taxonomy (NCBI): domain Eukaryota; kingdom Metazoa; phylum Arthropoda; class Insecta; order Lepidoptera; family Noctuidae; genus Mythimna; species Mythimna separata. The sequence goes on from CM061186.1 coordinate 20,769,490, forward strand.
ATCCTTGAAAACAGTGTCGTTTGGAATTTGAACCTTATTGTTAAAGACATAAGGGCGTATATAATCTTGTATGTAGGGGTCAGAGAGGTCAGCTGACAATGGCTTATGTGTAAAAAGTGTGTCTTAAGACATTATTATATAGCTATTATGTGATAGAGTTGAGAGAGATGAATAGGTGAAGAAATGATATGTTTATTCAGTCTTTGTGTGAATTCACTCATATAATAGGAAACGGTGATTTATAATAAACGAATGTTACTATAATAATTATGAATATAAATGTGGGTAAGTAGAGAAGTATCCTATTTACTCTTAACTTAAAGACCCCTAGTTTGTAGCTATCAGGAAACACAGACCCCGGCGAAATTACACTCCTTAGCTGTACGCATAATGAATGTGATCCCAAAACGTTTTGTCCGAATGGGTGGTCCACCAGTAGTTAGGAAAGGGTCGGCTGATTGAGTACATTTGATTAGCTTCTGCTAGCGGTTTTGCCCGAGTGTATGTTGGTTTTTCCATACAAATTCTAAACCACCATTTTCTCTCCTTGGGAGTTTTGAAAATCCTCTCTTAGTGCTCGCCTACATCATAAATGAAAACCTTCTAGTTGTTGTACTGTACGTTAATATGTCAGTCAGGCAGTTTTTCATTTAGAGATTGAGCCATCTCTTAACACTCGTTCTTTCTTCTCCCATCAATCCCCACACTCCATCAATCACACACACCCATCACCTGATCCTCCGTGTCATCACCACGCGAGGTTGCCAGATCGCCAGTGTTGCAACGATGCAAACCTTCGTAGCACGCGTCCGCGCATATAAACATGTATCGCAACGTCGACGCCGCTCCAAGGTTAGTGAAAACGATCCGGTCAGTTTTGGGCCGCTCGTACAAGGGTGACCTTATAGTCTGTGATAGTCAAAAGTGTGTATGAGGAGCTCGTGGCTAGATAATAACAGCCGCACAGGTCGATCTTCAAGGTTAAGCAACGCTTGCCAAGGTTGGTCTGTGGATGGGTGACCATCTTAACATACCGAGTTTCCTCCGTGCCTCGGAATGCACGTTAAGCCGTAGGTCTTTGACAGCCTTTGCCGGCTGCCATTTATAGATCTTTGACAGTCGTTACGGATAGTCAGAAGCCGGTAAATCTGACTCCAGTCTTGCCATGAAGTACCGTGTTACCTCAGTTAACCTATCATATACCCACAAAACGAGACACAATAGTAAAACAATAATAGCGCGGTCCGCAGCAGGACCGGTCGGGGATTCATGAATTAATGGGTTGTGGAGGTCTGGTAGGCAGCCGCTCCTCGTAAAATACTGGTATTCAGCTAAAATCCGGTTTGACTGAAAGCCCACCCCAATATAGTTGGGAAAAGGCTAGGCAGGCAGGCAGGCAGTCAGAAGTGTGTATATTTGTTTTTGTGTAAGGACAATTGTTTTGTGTTTATTTGGTGCGACAAAAGAGTGATAAATAACCTTTATAGTCGTACGTGAGATCGACAATGTCGTTTGGTGTGTGCTCAACAATTACTCGTACAGCAATATCAACTTCTAATATCTAATATTATCTTTTAAACAAACATATTTTTCAGCTTTATATAATACTAACTTCTGCCAGCAGCTTCGTCTGCATGAATGTTTGTTTTCGTGGACGCAAAATCGAAGTTGAAAACAGAAAAGTGTAGCCTATATCCATCCTCAGAGTTGAAGCTTGTTTCGTACGTTTCATCAAAATCGGTCCAGTATTTTAACCGGATAGCGTAACAGTGATATCAGTATTATAGCATGGATTATTAGAGATAGGCTCGCGTTTGACCTCTGACTCACCTAATGGTAAGCGATGATGTGGTCGACAGTGGAGCACGCTTGCCTAGAAGTAACCTATTCACCTTCGACTTAAAGACCCCGAGGTTGCAGAAATCAGGGGATTCTGGGTGGAAATGAATTAACAAAACTTTCCAGTATAAGTGCCCTAACTCCTAAAGCCTTCTAATATGGCAAACGTGGTCGGTATCTGTTCTACTTGCACATAACTGGCTGAGACAATAACCATTCTCGTGTATATATTAACTGGTTTTTAATTAATTGTATTATAAGCAGAATTTGTAGTTTTTAGTTTGTAGAGTTTATTTGTTTTGATTTATTTATTGCTCACATGGAATCATTAATTTAATGAATAATTCTACTGTTATTAAAAAAGTGACAATTATATGTATGATGTTTGTTACTCTAAAACTGAACGGATTTCTATAGACTTGGTATACAGGTAGACCATATCCTGGAATGGCATATATATGATCCTGGGAGTACGTATGATTGGAATAATTTTCAACAATCACGCGGGCACATCATATAAATGAGTGAAAAAGAAATTGATCATTTCTATGGAAGGAGACAGATTCCACCATCTCCTTTGTGGTCAAATATTGGCTTCGCCTATATGAAAGTAAAAAATAAATAGCCTATGTTAATAGCTAGCTTAAATGGTACTGGGGCGGACATGTCTGCCGCATGCCGTTCGAGCGGTGGTCCAGTAAAACACAAGGTTGGTGCCCTGAAATCGCACGACGGGGTCGTGGCAGACCAAGAAGGAGATGACGGGACGACTTGGATATTTTCCTTAAGAATTGGCAAGAAGTGGCTCAAAGCCGCGATCGATGGAAGGAATGGAGGAAGGCCTTTGCCCAGCAGTGGGACAATATATAGGCTAGGTAATAATAATAATATGTTAATAAGTGAAGATGTAGCGTTCTAATATTGAAAGAATTTTTGACGAGTCAAGTAGTTTTCGAGTTAAATTGTACCTAACATACCAAAAACAAAATGTCAAATCTTTCTTCTTTATAATATTCGTTTAAATATACAATTCTAAATATACTATGTAAGCATAGATAATATAGTTAGGTAAAATGGAAAGGCGTAAGCGGTGACTGAGTGCGCAACTTGCGAAACTCAGACTAAGACTAGTTTAGTGACCTTATTAGTTATATCTAAACGGTGGTTATAAACTGAGCTAACTAAATGATAAATTATATTTATTTTGTAAATAGTTAAAAAAAACACTTTTACACGTAATTTTTGTTGTTATTGTATACTATGGTCTGTTTTTTAAACCCTGAGACTAAAATGACATTACAACACAAAGGAATTGGCATCATTCCTATAGTAAATTTGACATTACTTGTGTCAATTCAGTCTCCGGGTTTAAAAAACAGACCATAGATGAATGTGTAGTGATTCTGAAGGGAGGATGGAAAGAGAGAGACAAAGAGAAATGAAACATAACTTATAACAACAGAAAAGGAGAATTTAAAAAAAGATAATACGTAATTTTTAGTAAAGCTAGTCAATTGGTATCGAAACGGATTTGATCTTTAGGAATATGTGAAAAATGTAATGTATGTATGCCACCATTTTTCACACACATATTTTACAATTATTTCAGTGAAAAATGATGATTATATGTTCTTCTAATTGTAAATAGTTTAAGTAGTAATAATATTAGTTATAGTAGTAATATTAGTTATTTTGCAAAGAAAATGGTTTAAAGCTCAGCTATATATATGTTGGCGTAGGTGTCTGTACGAGTATGCATGCAATCAACTCATTAAAAACACTCCGCCCAAATTTTTGCGTGTAGGCTGAAAACTGCCTTTCATAGACATAGAAAAGAAAGAAAAAGAAAGAAAGAAAATATGTTTATTTTGTCCGAATGGATGCACAATAAAATACATTAAACTGTCGGGCTTTACATAGAGACTTCACTTTTTCTGCAAATCATTAATACTATACCGCAGTCAGAATCCATTTCTAGCCAAAAAAGTGACCCCTTAAAATATCAAGCCTTAATATTTGAATCCCCGACCGGTCCTATGAGACCGCGCTGTTATTGTTTTACTATTGTGTCTCGTTTCGCAGGTATGCGATAGATTAATGTCGATAAAAGGCGATTTTCAGCCTACCGTGCTTTTATCGGAACTGGAACGCACGTACCTCATAATGACAGCGCGTAAGAGCGGATCTATAATAAACAGCTCTCGTCCGTGGTCAGTCAAAACGAAACTGTGACGCAAGGGTTTCATCAGCGCGCCGTTATGTCACTTTAGCGAGTCGATCATTTAACTGGTGTTGTGCAACCATTCTCTCTCCGCTGTCTAGGCCTTCCGCTTGCCTCTCATGTTGGCTGTGCTTCAGGATATAGCATCGGTAGGAAAATACTAGAATTATTATATGGTTGCCTGTATTTGAGGATTTCCCTCCGTTCCTCATGGATGGGCTCCTTTAATCTTTCATATTACTAGCTTTTGCCAGCAGTTTTGACTTCGTAAAAGTAAAAAAATAAAGAAAAGCTTTTAACTCGTGCCTCACACAATCACCAATTATTATTATTTATTTTTTGGTAAGCGATATATAATAAAAAATAAGTTATAATCAGTGCGAGGCCAAAAAGGCGGCTAACTCAGAATAAGCTGCGTTAGTTAAAACGGTAAAGTAGAAAATTGCGCAAAGAGAACCGGGAAATTCCCCGAAATAAAAAGTATTATACGAGTATGTGCTATTCCAAGACATGGTCTACATATCGATACTAGAAATATGAAATAACGTAAGGGACATTTACCAAGTGTCCCTTACGACTGTTGTCATATGGCCTTTTACCTAAAACGTAAAAACGTCCCTTACGTTAATTTCATACTTCTGGTATTATGTACCAATTTTTTTTTTCTAATCCGTTCAACAGTGATGAAAGCATGTTTGCCTATCTAAGAATTCCAATTTCCTGTAAGTAATTCTCCTCACCACAAGATCTATTTCTGTCGCATGGCAACACCGGTTTGTTCCGGTCTGCTCTGTGTGGGCGATTGTGAAATCTAGCAACGCAACCAATGAGCTATTTACTAAAATAATTCCGGATATTATTAAAATTTATCTGCTAAACTTATGTAGTGAGACTTACATCATTACATTAGCCTGCTGCGGTCTTTCCGTCCGATTACAATTTGGGTGTCTTCAAGACTAGAGTGAATAGGCTCTTAATAAACTAGTGCGCCTCACCATCAACGACTGCATCACTGCTTACCATCAGGTGGGATTGCAGTCAAGCACTGGTTTATGTAATATAAAGTCCTGCATATGTGAGAAACCTCATCTACTGATAGTAACTATGTAAATTTAAACTAGATCTAGACATTTCCTAGCTGACTACCCTGAGAAGATAAACCGAAATAAACTCGGGTGTCTTGTAAGTCCATACAGCAGTCATGTAATGGTCAAATTATATGCGAACCATGTAGATTAGTGTCTCAGATGGTCTTTCGAGAAAAGAATCACACAGGTTTGAGTAGACCTGTCTAGCAAGCATTTGTCAGTAATCGTGTTGCTCAAAATCTTTAATTCCTAGAATATAAACCACCACTGAGTGACATTAGCTTTACATCTCGGAAAAATGCATGTTTCTTGGAGCAGCCGTTTTTTAATGGACTGTTCTTTCTCACTTCTGACCAGTGGTGGACGAAGAGTAGGCCTCCCTTTGCAAGACTTTGTGTCTTCGAACATAACCTATTCAACATACAGTTGGTCTCTCCATCTTCATCGTGTCATGCCGGAATACAAAATTAGATCACTTTTATTAAGTAACACTCACTTCACCAATCTAGAACCGAATTGCAATACCTGTGTCCAAACCGCGCATATTAAATACGCACTTGACCGAAATATTTTATATAGTTATAAGAATTACGGTCAACAGTCCATAGTCAGAGTCGGCGTAGTCGCCGAAGTCGGTAAGTGTGCCGACGAACATCCGAGCTTATGTAAGATGACCTTTACGAGTTACGTTTGGCAAGATGGCCGCGTGTGGACCAATATTGGCGGTGCTTTGCCCAATGCTCACGTGTTGGCGCGGAATGTTTGCTTTGCTGACACGTGCGGGAATTATTTTTGAATATTTTATGGAGATAGACTGTTTGGATACTGTGCATTAAGTAGGTTTTGTTATTGAGAAATCTTCGCGTCTTGGAAAGTACGTTGAGCCGTTGATCTTTCGGCTGTTATTTGTCGGTGGTTAAGAGTAGTCAAAAAATTGAAAATCTGACACCAGTTCTGCCAAGAGGTGTCCTATTATCCAGTTATTGGGTAACGGAGTCTGTGTTTCCTGACGGCTACAACCTAGGGGTCTTTAAGTGGAGAGCGAATAGGTTACTTTCAGGTAAGCATGCTTTATCTTCAGAATAGCCACATCATCGCTTACTATCAGGTGAGGTTGATAGATACCTACAGTTTAGGTGTCTTCAAAGCTAGAGTGAATAGGCTCTTAATAAACTAGTGCGCTTTAGCATCACTGCTTACCATCAGGCAGGTTTGTAGTCAAGCACTAGTATATCGTACATAATTAAAAAAAAACATTTGTTAGAATTCAAAAACTCAAGACATCTTTAGACAATAACTTATACAGCAACATCGCCCGACATATTTCCGACATGACTCGTTGTAGTTGGTTGCCAACTTGCCATCCGACATGGCAACAATATGGCTACTTGTGTGGCATTGTTATGTGCTGTCTGTCTGGCACACTGGTTGTATCGGCGTACTATCTGCTTCCCGCGGTTTGGTCCGCGTAAAAATTGTTTTTTTTTTATATATAACATTAACAAGTGCTTGACTGCAATCTCATCTGATGGTAAGCCAAGATGTGGCCGACGGTGGAGCACGCTTGCCTAGAAGTAACGTGTTCACTTCTGACTTAACCCCTAGGTTGTAACTAATAGGAAACACAGATGCCAGCAAGAAATCCCACTCCTTAGATGTACGCACAATGAATGTATACCTAAAACGTTATGTACGTATTCCCTCTCCTAGAGAGGAGGCCTGAGTCCCAGCAGTGGGAACATTATAAGGCCGATAATAATAAATAATAATAATGAGAACCTCGTGAAAGCCGAAAAAGATAAAGAAATCAAGTATATTGACTTGGCTCGCGATGTTCTCGACATGTGGGAAGTGGACTCTGCGATCATTGTGCCGATAGTTGTGTCCGTTAATGGCTTAATAGCCAAGAGCCTCGACCAACATCTTAGGAGGCTCTCGTTAGGCGACTGGATCAAGGGCTTGATTCAGAAAGCGGTACTCCTGGACACGGCTCGCATTGTCAGGAGGTTCCTTTCCCTGAAGCCCTGACTACCGGTACCTTGGACCCTGTTCCCGATACCGGTGGGCTACTATTTTTTATATTTTTATATTTTTAAATGTTTCTATTTTGTATGTTTTTGTAAAAATATTTAAAAATGTAAAGAATGTGTATTTAAGATGAATAAAGGAAATAATAATAATATTTTTTATCGTAAATTGTTTCAGCGGTTTTACCTGAAAACTTAACAAAAAAATAGAATTACTTGTGCATTTATAATATTAGTATGGACGGTTAATGTAAACTATGGAGCATTGCACTACTAAAGAAATCTACAATTCATGACAAGACTATGGAATGTGAAATCTTCAATAACATACCTACACAAGACATACCTTTACACAATATTATTCTTGTATCTGTTTTCAAATCAAATAAAAAGCATTTATCATATATCTTTAAAAGCAGAAACTGATTGAATACCAGTATTTTACGAGGAGCGGCTGTCTACCAGACCTCCACAACCCATTAACTGGGGTAACACAGTACTTCATGGCAAGACTGGAGTCAGATTTACTACTGGCTTCTAACTATCCGTAATGACTGCCCAATGACAGCCGAGACCAACGGCTTAACGTGCTTGCCGAGGTACGGAGGAAACTCGGTATGATAAGATGGTCACCCATCCACAACAATATTGAGCATTATATCATACTCAATTTCATTAAAGACCTTTATCGGTATGATAAGGCGTAGATCTTTAATTTCCAATCGCCCGAGTCATTATAAAACAATAATAAATAGGTGATAGAATACTCCGTAGCAACTGAACTCTAATAAATTGTGTTTTTTATTGAACTCGTAGAACCTGAACGCTACGATTGATTTAAGTTATTACCTGTTATTCTTTAAACGAACCTTAATGTATATACTATTTGTTTTTATTAATATCATCAAGCTCAAGAGTTTGTTTATTTGAACACGTCAGTCTTAGAAATTACTGGTTCAAATTGAAAAATATATAGAGTTGGATAGCGCATTAATCGAAGAAAGCTATTGGCAATATATAAAAATGTGACACGCCCTCTCGCTATACACCCAGAGAGACAAATTATTTGTTGATTTGTCTCATCTTAACATAATCAGAACCAACGACTAACCGAACGAGGTTCAAATTATTAGCAAACTATTATTTACTTACTAGCTGACCCGGCAGACTTCGTAGTGCTGATTTTTTTTTTCAAATTTTTCTCTCCTTTTAAACCTTCCCTAGGCCTCCACGAACACTTCAAGACCAAGATAAGATAAATCCGTTCAGCCGTTCTCGAGTTTAAGCGAGACTAACGAACAGCAATTGATTTTTATAGACATAGATGAAGTAATCAGATTTCGGAACTCAGCAGAGTCATCTTCAAAACTACAATTAAGTCTCTGGAACCTTGCAAAGTCATCTTCAATTCAACTACACCATTTACCTTTTCACTCCAAACTAAGCCTACTGATTACGTCCTAACTATTCCCTTTATAAAACCATAGTGGATCAATAGCCACTAATTCAAACGTATTGTATTGAACCGTTATCATTGACAGATTACATAAAAACTGCGAGGTACCCGACACTCTCACTCTTACAAGTCGGTTAATACTTTCTTTTTTTTTGTTGAGATATTTGCGTACATGACTATCTGTCGTTTGATATAATAATGTTCGAAGTTATGACAAGAGAAATTGTAATTGTTATCGTTATATTGAAGAATACGAAAGAAATAGCTATAGTCACAGATAGATACGAGTATATCTGTAAAAAATTTCAAAAAAATTAAAGAGTGGAATTCGTCTATGGTTTATTTATTATTATTGAATGCACTTTAAAATATTTTTTTGACATTTTACATTACACACATTACACACATTAATACGATTTCACGCTTTTTTTTTAGAGAAATAGTGGTCAAACACTAGCAATAACAAAAAAAAACTAGCAAACAAATAGACAACATTCTATCAGCAATAGAGACTATCTTGTGGTCCAAAATGGTCTTAGGTCTTTTTGTTATTAATTCAATTAGACTTTTAACGAAACGAAGGTTGCTAAGTTTTAATCCCGAAATTTAGTAAGGGGTTAATAAAATTAACTCCCGAGCAACGCGAGGGAGCTAATATAGAAACCATTGGACGTTTAAAAGATTTTAAATTCTTTTATTTAATGCCTTCCTGTGAGAACATGGCTATATATCATTGTGGCTTATATAAGTTAATAGAAGACGTGAAACATAGGAATAGTGTCGTGCGAACATCGATTGTAACAGGAAGGTGCTGCCTATTGAACTGGCGGGGCCATAGAGACTGCGACAAAGTACGGAAACTTTTGGATTTTTCACTTTGAAAGGGAATTTGAAACTTTTGAAAAGGAAAAAAATAGTTGAACGGTAAGGGGCTATCCATTCTTAATCCAGACCAGGATATTTTGTTTCGTGACCTGAATATCAGGTTCCGACTAGGTTACAGGTACTTTCGTTTTCAGTTAAATTATTACAACAACAACAGTACAGTCATTTACAGTGGTATCATAACACTAAACTTCAGGAATCGGGAATTGAACCCAAGAACCTACGCTCAACATTAAAACTCACGACCCCGTGATAAATTATTGAAGAACATGTTGATTTAATTCATGAATCCCCGACCGGTCCTATGAGACCGCGCTGTTATTGTCTTACTAGCTGTCCTCTGCGGTTTCACCCGCATTTTTCGTTATTGCTCCGCTCCCGTGGGTCGTAGCGTGATAGGTGGTATATAGCCTATAGCATTCCTCGTTAAATGGGCTATTTAACACTGAAAGAATTTTTCAAATCGGACCAGTAGTTCAGAGATTACCCCCTACATACAAACTTACAAATTTTACCTCTTTATAATATTAGTATAGACTATTGTGTCTCGTTTCGCGGGTATGTGATAGGTAATATAGTTATATGTGCTGGAATTTTTACACCACAGTATCCGTTTGTAAATTGTTTGTTTTATATTGTGAATTATTGTAAGTATTGTTCTTTATCCGCTCTCTTTCTCGCTGTTTCTATAGCCCCACACTAGTGTTATGTGAGTACAGTAGATATACAACGATCTCTAAAAATCGATTGTTGCGGCATCCCAAACGTTCGAGAAAACATCCGTGTGTACTTGTAACAATAGTTTTATAGGAGGCTGTGTGCTCACTACACCGTATCGTAATATGACCGTGTAGGAACGTGCGCCGCGGTCACAGCGCTGTCGCCGGTTACCGCTCGGGGATTCATGAATCAGAAGAATAGACATATTATAGATTAGATTTTTTTTTATCTATACTAATATTATAAAGAGGTAAGGTTTGTAAGTTTGTATGTTTGTATGTAGGGGGTAATCTCTGGAACTACTAGTCTGATTTGAAAAATTCTTTCAGTGTTAGATAGCCCATTTATCGAGGAATGCTATAGGCTATATAACATCACGCTACGACCCACGGGAGCGGAGCAGTAACGAAAAATGCGGGTGAAACCGCGGGGTTCAGCTAGTATACCATAAACTAGTACTTGACTGCAATCCCAACTGATGGTAAGCAGTGATGCAATCGTTGATGGTGAGGCGCACTAGTTTATTAAGAGCCTATTCACTCTAGTCTTGAAGATACCCAAATTATAATCGGACGGAAAGACCGCAGCAGGCAAATTGTTCCAATCCTTCGATGTACGCGGTAGAATAGAATAGAATAGAAATATTAATTAAGTCCTAACCGCTGCTAGCGGCTTCGCCCGCGTGATAGTAGAAAATTATCACAAGGGAACATGGAACATACTACCAGGATAAAAAGTCAATCAATCTGCCTAGCCTTTTCCCAACTATATTGGGGTTGACTTCCAGTCAAGCCGGATTTAGCTGAATACCAGTGTTTTACGAGGAGCGGCTGCCTACCAGACCTCCACAACCCATTAACTGTGGTAACACGGTACTTCATGGCAAGACTGGAGTCAGATTTACTGGCTTCTGACTATCCGTAACGAATGCCAAAGATCTACCAGGATAAAAAGTATCCTATATTATTATGCTTTTCCAAGATGTATTTAATAAGTATATGGATAAATATTTTGTGTTTTTTTTTAAATCACAAAAAAATCACAAATCAAATGTGTGTTTCCTGTTGCCCCAACTTAGGGGTCTTTAAGTGAAGAGTTAGGTTAGGTTACTTCTAGGCAAGTGGGGTCCATCGTCGGCCACAGCATCGCTTACCATCAGGTGAGATAGTGAGCAAACGTCATTTTCGCATAATAAAAAAATAAAAAATACGTTACTAGAAGTGGCTCAGACCACTTGTAATTGTGTAACCCCAACGCGTTTGTAATCGCAATAACTTTCCTACTGACATTTACGACGCCGCGTTTTATGATTGTTATAACATTTTTTTTCTTAGCGAACGTATTTGCATTTGCTCTAGCATAATCAAATCTATTGAGAGTTATTCATGATTCATACAATGACTTCTCCCGTTCTAGGGTGGAGTGAAACGGCTTTTAGCATTACTGACGAAAACCACACCTTCCTTCGTCTTTTAGAACGGAAAGAATCCACCAACGCAAATAGCAACTGAATAAAAAGTATCTATGTACTATTCAAGATGACCTATATCCTATTCATGGTCTACCTATCCTTGCAAAGTTGATCCAAAATCATTTGCCCTTTTTTTTCGTGAAACAGTAGCAAAGGTACACAAACATGCATACAAACGTTCGCCTTTATGAGTGACTAGCAGCTCGTCTCGGCTTCGCACGGGGTAGACAATTATTTATTTTTGGAAATTTTTCTACACCTTCGGTTACATTGTTCAAATGTTACCTAGGATCCCTATTTTTTTTCAAAATGAAATGTAGCCTATGTCAAATTGGAAGAATGTAAAAGGTGAAAGAATTTTTTGAATCGGCCCAGTACTTTTTGAGCCTATTCATTACAAACATACAAAAATAGGTACAAATCTTTCCTCTTTATAATATTAGTATAGATATAGATTGAGCGAGCCTACAAGATGCCTATTCCCTCTTACTTTGAAGGCCAGATTGGTAGTAAAGAAGTATCAAATACTTCTAAAACGGCATAATCACCGCGTACAATCAATCAACAATACACGCATTGTTTATATAGATAATAAAATAACGCTGACACAAACACAATCGGACGTGCCGTTGGATCGTGATGATTCACAAGTTGCATTGTGTGCAGAATTCCTCCCCGCCTGAGCGTGGCACGTTCATCGATGCAGCTAACTTGTGGGTGGCATTTCCACGTATTTTTTATTGTCGTTTTTCTTTGTCCTATTGTATTTTTTTTTGTGGTTGTAGAAATTGCGAGCCTTGACCCTAATTATTATTGAAGTATTTACGAAACGGTCAAGTATATTTCGCGCAATAATCCTTCTAATATTATGAACGCGAAAAATTGTATGTATGTTTGATAGTTTGTTACGGTTTAACGCAAAAACTACTGAGTGGATTTCGATGAAACTTGGTATACAGGTAGTCCATATATAAAAGGAACTGGCTAACTACTATTTTAACGCACAGCCTACATCTGATGGTAAGTGATGATGTGGGTGGTCGACGATTGAGCACGCTTGCCTAGAAGCAACCTATTTGCTTTTGACTTGAAGACCCCCTAGGCTGTAGCTGTTAGGAAACTCAGACGCCGACAGAAATTCTATTCGTTAGCTGTAGGTAGGTACCCACACTATCCGCAGTGGGCTGCTGACCGCGAGCGCGTGAGGGAACGGTCCTCACGCCGCCGCCGCCGAGATCCCGATCCCGATTTCCGACCACCGTAGGCGCGGGTTCGCGGACGGTGAGCACTGGGTAGCTCGCCGTCCGGCAGTCTGGAAATAATCTGGACCGAGCCCAGTCGTCAACGGCGCGTTCTGTTCCACGCGCGCCTCAAGGAGATGTCAGCAAACTGTAGGGGCCCGGCAGGGCCGAAGCCTCTGGGGGGAACACGTGGTATTCCTAAAGGTTGACACCGAGTCCCCCCCAGAACGAAGGCAACGAAGGAACGGGGTAGGGGTTTAGTCAGTAAAAGTCTGACACGCCCTCCCGCTCTGCCCAAGAGCGGGGGAAGTCATTCTGATGATTCCCCTACCATAAAAAATAAAAATAAAACTACCCGCAGTGGAATGTGTTCCCAAAACAATATTTTGTGCGTAGGTGTGGGTACAGATACACTTTTATTTATAAATATTCGTAGTTTCTTTGTTATTTTAAATAATATTCAAGTCATTATGTTTATTATTTAGTAGCTGACTACCGAAGCATGCCCTTACGTCTTATCTGCGATCTCAACTTTCACTACCACATTTATTTATGAGAAATCGTATAATTTAGACTGGAGAATAATATTACAATGAGAATTGTTAAAATTTTAAATGCCTGCTTACTCATTTTAGGCGTTTCTTTAGAATACAATAAACTATTGTACACCAAAATACTTCAAACTTAATCTATTTTGTAATTATTGGATAGGCCCACGTTTGATCACTATCTCACCTGATGGTAAGCGATGATGTGATCGACGATGGAGCACGCTTGCTGTAAAGAACCTCAGGTTGTAACTATCAGGATATCTATATCTATTGAGTACAATTGCAATTTTATTGCTGACAGCGATATCTACCGGCTCCACGAGTAAGTGTGTAAGAGTAACAGGAAAATAAGTAGACACAAAACAAATGTCGATGTTGTCTTAATGTCGTACTGTCGCGTCGCTCTGTGGGAGCTTTACGAGTATATTATTCTCTGTTACTTCTAGTTCAATGTCGACTCAGTGAACTTTGTCCGTCTACTACACACATGTAAGTATCATACATTTTCTTTGTCTTCAACTATTTGAAATAACGTTTGTATATTTTGTTAAGTGTGTACTTCCTACAATTAGCCGAAACTGCCTTGATATCTGAAAAGGAACATTATTTAAGATTTATATTTGTTTCTGGAATTTATGTTTGTAGAAAACATTAAAAACCATAATTTTGTGATAAAAAAAAATTGTAGCAGCTTAATGTTTCCTGTTTCTTAGTAGTCATAACGTGCTAGGAATTTGATTAAACTAAAAATTATGTTAAAATGACCACAACTGTACATTGCGTGAATACTACCTACCTACGTACGAGAGGTTTAATCATGGGATTAAACTTCTCGTGTCAGTAAAGGATTTTTTCTGTTTATTTAGTAAAAAGACAATTAGTATTATTATTTGGAACAATACACTCGTGTGAAAAGGCGTTTACTTGTCCCAAACAATAGGTATTTAAACTTGGAGTAATTATTGTCACTTTCAGCACTAATTCAATGTAGCACAATCAACATTGCCCAAGTAGGCATATATGTAAAACTAGTTGTTGCCAGCGGCTTTGCCCGCGTGAAAGTACTTTTGGCCCCTGAGATGAATTTTGGAAAATCCTCTCTTAGTCTCTCGCTCGCCTACATCATAAAAGGAAGGTACAAAATTTCACGCTTCTGTCGTCAGTTTTTTAAACTCTGAGACTAAAATGACATTTCAATACAAAAGAACTCGCGTCATTCCTATAGTAAATTTGACATTACTTGTGTCAATTTAGTCTCAGGGTATAAAAAACAGACGATAGTCCCAGTAGTTTCGGCTGTGCGATGATATGTCAGTCAGTGGTTGTCAGTCCGACAGTTTCTCTTTTTATTTAAATAGATAACATATTAGCATTGAATTGAATTAGTACCTACCTAATTGATAAAGGTTTTTAATTCTTCTTTTCGTGTCGATGGACACAATTTTTTTTAATTCTGTCCAATATTTGGCAACCTGTACAGCCCTGTTATTGGCCTCGTTTATATCCTGAAAATCGCAGGTGGTTCTACAGGACGGGCAGCATAGTAGGCGACGGTTGTAATAAATTAATAGGTGACCTATGATGGATGGGCAATAAATAACTCGTGTTCACTATGTTGATTTATTATCTACACTAGCATTCAGCTTTTTTAGAGACGTGTAGTTGTTATGGATTCTAAATTATAACAAAAGAACTTAAATCAATTATACAATAAAACGTGTATCTATGTATTTAATTAAAAAATAATGTGCTTTACGATGTTCGCTTCGCCCAAGATTGCTTTTTATAAACTTAAAAGCAAACAAATTCTCTTCGCAATATTATTTCATTACGTGTCCCTAGGAACAATTATATTGAAACCATTTAATAAAAATATAATAACGCAAATTAAAAAAAATACTATAAACACTATTATAATCGCTATCCTGCGTTTCCTAGAAGTAATAAAAACTAGGTTGTCAATAGCACACATGTATATTATTATATTTATTCTCCGTCATAATTATAGTGCATTGCGCCTTGCCGCAGAGAGGTTGGCAGGGTTCAAAGTCAAGTGGTTACTGGAGTTATTAATTATGAATAATAAGGAAAAATATACAAGAGTAAATAGAGGTTGTTTAGTCATTTGTCAACTAGTGTGAATATTATAGTAGTTGTAGTTTATTGTCAAGAAATATGCAGTACCTAAATTGTGAGTCGTTGTTCATGTTTGTGGTCAGCGCCCTTAGACAAATTACTTCTGAATAAACGAAAACCAAAATAAGTAAAAAAATAAAAGCTTATTATTATTCCTTAACCTATCACATACCCGCAAAACGAGACACAATAGTAAAACAATAACAGCGCGGTCTCATATGACCGGTCGGGGATTCATGAACTAAATACTTATTTTAAGATTAAGTATTTCGCACAGTCGTGGGACACAATGTTACTGTTTCTTTTCATAACTTAAGTTTATGTCTGTGTACTCTTGTAGAGGAGTTATAATCCTCTTCAAGGTTTGCCCTCACAGGAATCTTTTGTCTTTGGGATCCAATATAAAACACTACGTTATTCCATCATTCACTCTTTATTCTTGTTAAAATGATCACATTGTAAAATCAAATAGGCACCATGATTTAACTTTCTAAGACATATAGCAATGTTATAAAATATACATTTGTAAAAAGCAAATTTGCTTAAACTTGTTTATTTCGACCTGCAACTTGGTTTTGAATGAAAATTACTGGTTTGAAAGTCCTTTAAGTTCATTGAATCTCCCTTGTTTGTTCTTGAAATGGGGTACTTAACCCATTGCAAAAACAAAATTAATTAAGTATAAACACTCGCTCTTTACAGAAAAAAGACAATTATCTTGCCAGATAAAAGAGGAAACGAAGTAACCACGATGGCTTAAAACCCTTCTTCTAAGGATTTTCCAAGAAAACTCCTCAGAAGGTACTAGGCAAGCATAAAACGATTGCAGTAATCATCGGAGCGTGCAGGTGTATCGTTTCACGTGCGACCTCCAACAGTTTCCTTCGCGCCTAGTACCTATAGCTTCGTACACACTATATTTATAACTGCTAATTGCCTAAATAATTAGCAGGTTCATTTTATGTTTATATTTAAAAGTATATAATTAAATGGAGTGAGAATATCTTTTAGTTCAATCCTTCGATCTTTTGTTTAAGTAGAAAAACGTTTTTTTTTAATTAACTACTACTCCCTTTACAAGAAAATAAAAATTCCGATGCGACGCGGCTCTCTTACATAATATGTAATTATATCAATTTTGTATGTCTGTCAATTATCTATTAATTATTACAAAATAAAATCATAAAATAAATCATCCCTCTCTGCAATCGTGGTACTCGTAGTTGTGGTTTAGGGTCGTGATTATTATTTATTTTTAACGCCCCTATACGCCTTTGGATACCCTTACGCCACCATAAAAACTAGTGCCTATTAGGATGCGGTACCGCCCCCATGAAAAACTCCAGCGCCACTAAGGGTCGGTACTGCCCCCACGAAAATGTCCAGGCGCCACTAGCTCCTACCCCCATTGGGACCATGATCCAAACCATGAAAAAAATCATGTTACATTATTAGAAAAACTGAAGAAGGTAAACCAAAGGAATAACAAATTCTTTGAAAATGATAAAACACAGGTTAGATCCGTTAGATAAATACTGGATTATCAAGTCTAGAACAACTTGTCACGCCTGATTCATTCTGGTTTAGAGAAAACAGGTTGCCTAGTAACTATGTATAAAGAAGTAGTGGTACAAAGATTTGTTGCTGAACAATAGACCAGAGATGACTTCAGACTCATTGTTTATGGAAAGAATGGGACAAAGAGTTTTACTACTAACTAGTCACTAGGTATTCGCCACGACTGCGCATTGGTGCAAACGGCGTTGAGTGGTTTAAGAGGAGTTAGTGGAGATATAGGTAGACGCGGAAATTGGTTGTTGTTTTATTATGTAAAAAAAGTCCCAATTACAAAATCCTAAAATGAGGGCCAAATATATCTGCGCTATTTTCTTTGTTTCATACGGCAAAACTTGTCTTGTAAATGTTTTTAGAATTCTAACATCAAGTTATTAACGATTTACCAAATCCTAATCAAAGGAAAAATAATAAAAATTAATTCGTCGTACAGCTAAAGAGTGGAATTCCCTGCCGGGGTCTGTGTTTCGTGTTGGCTACAACCTAGGGGTCTTTAAGTCATGAAATAATAAAAAAATAAATAAAATAAAAGAGTGAATAGGTTACTTCTAGGCAAGCGTGCTCCATCGTTGACCACTTCATCACTTACCATCAGGTGAGATAGTGGTCAAGTGCGAACCTACCAAGAGTAAAAAAAAAATGTTTTGTAACGGCTAGCTTTTAGGGCATACTTTAATAAAATGATGTAACGGCAAATTATGCTCTTCAAACTATAGTAAAATGTTGATGTACCTACTTAAATAATACTTAGAATTTGCATGAAAAGCTTAGCCTAGATTATCCTGCATTAGTACCAGACTTACAATGTAACACCTAAACACTAATTATATACTATCTAAGGCATTGATACCCATTGTCTTTACACATTAATTCCAGTCAGGACCTCCTCCATTTTCATTCCAACCACGTCTAGCGTTTTGACATGCCCACGGTCGCGTGGCGAAATTACGATTACGATACGGAGCTGATTAGTATGTTGCCGTCTCCCTCTATCGTATTGTCCTTGACGTAGTGCGTGAGAGACGGGAACATTGGAATTTGATGTTAGTGTTAATCGAGATTGCTTTGTTAGCTTCTTTTCTTTTATGGTCTCCTGGTAATACTAAGTTGAGTTCTCTTTGTTTTGAAGTAATTTATTAGTTGGAAGTTAATTAGATGTCGTCCTATGGATTTACAGACTATATGTGATGATTTTTAATCGGAATATAGTGGCATATTTCGATCTTGTATTCTCAAATTCTACCTTAAGAAGTGATTTATCATTCCTGCTCACAATTCCTTCTACTCAAGATTAAATTTTATAACAATTTAATTATTACCAGACTTTGGATAAATAAGTTTTCTTAGAAATAAATGATTTCCCTTTGTTTGTATATTATTATGCTGTTGGTTTCTTTTTACATGCATTACGTGGGAACATAAATATTGTTTATTCTTTTGATCTTCCAACTTAATAAATTAAAAATTTAAACTCTACAAGCGATATGTCAGATTTTTGAATGTTGACCATGAAAGCGGACGATGCTAAAATCATAACAAGGTTTTTAGTCATATTTTCGGTTCGTTTTATCGTTTTTATTGAGGTAATCTTTGCCGATATCCTCATTGTGGGGAAGGTTAAGGCTGCCATTTATCTTGATCGTTGATCTTGAGACGTAGTGAGGCTGTAGGATGT
The DNA here is from genome assembly GCA_030763345.1 of Mythimna separata. Classification (NCBI taxonomy): domain Eukaryota; kingdom Metazoa; phylum Arthropoda; class Insecta; order Lepidoptera; family Noctuidae; genus Mythimna; species Mythimna separata. The sequence continues at coordinate 20,788,375 of CM061186.1, forward strand.
CCAGATGACCGCTATTTAATCAGAAACATCCCTCCTGACTGATCAAGTATCTTATATGTTCCAGTGAAAAATGTTTTTCCAGAGTTTTTCTAAATACTTTTACAGTGCACGACACTATGATGCGTATGAGTTGAAATCATTGACATCACCCCTGAAAAGAAATAGCGAAACAAATTCAGCTTCAACTCCTAAAAATTGAGTAAACAATGTCAGGATAGCATCAAGAAACATCACTTATTGGCTAATGAAGTGATGTTTCTTCTTAGGGTCTTACTATACTAATCTGCCGTCCGATAAAGATCAAGCCGGTTTCGACGAAACATAGTGACGCACGCGCCTCAAAGAGATGTCAGCAAGATTGACGGATCCAGTGAGGGCCGATGCCTGCCAGGGCTTCAGATTGCTCGAAAGAAATACCATAGCCTACGCAAAGGTTTACTGAAGAAACGCTGTGGGTTTTAATTAGTAAAACTCTGATACTGCCTCTCGCTTCACCCAGAGTAGGAGAACTTGTTCGATCACGAAAAAAAGGATCTCAATCTAGACATCCATGATCCGTAAACGCTAACCAATTATGTCTTCAGAAGCAAAGAAATAGCCACCTCCTTACCTAACTCTCATTTTCAATTTCCCTCACAATCACACACGTACGTGATTTGCGCAGACTTGCACTTCTGAGCCAGGCGACCTTGCCGCGTCGTGACGACGCGCGATGTGTCGTCAACGTGCGATTGTCGACAGGCGGCTTGTAATCGATGTGACGTCCGAGTACTCGAGCGTGCGCTGGTAATCGAGTGTGTGTAGCGAATCGGTTATAACGAGGCTGGTGGCTGATCTTCTTAAGGTGTTCTTGGAAATGGTCTGTCGGTTTTGTCGTTATCTAGTTACAGCAGCAATATTAATTCTCTGCGTCACTTGCTATGCATTCTGTACAACCACTTGCACTTTAAAGGATATATAGGAGGCTAACACTAGAGCCATACAGGTTGCCAAATACTGCGCAAAAAAAAATAGAGCACAATAGAATAAGAAGATTAACTATCTACTTTGTGGTAAAATAAAATCCTATCAATCAACAATCCTGAAAAAACTAAGGATTTTTCCTATTTGATTTTGCATACATATGGCAATATGTATGTAAAAATATTAAATTCTTGATGCCATAAATCAGTATTTTTATGTTCTATTTCCATATCCTTTGTAAATATTAAATGATATGCATTAATTTTGAATTATTTCATGGTCCTTCGAGCCGGATTATTTCAATATTTGTCTGTACTAGACTAGTGTTCTAATTATAATAATAATAATATATACTTTATTATCAGGCATCTAAGGCCCATAGAAAAATTACACAAATAAATCTTACAACGATAACAATAAACTAATACATATGGAATAAACTTAAGACAAATTAAAACAACTATTGCACACGAGTTATGCTATAGATGTGCAGTATATGTAGGGTAGGTATGGTATGTATGTGTGTGTGTGATGTGTGTTATAGTGGTGGGTTGGTCGTATTCGGAATACTGGATGTGATAGCTAGGTTTTAGCCTCAAATATTGTGTAATTAAGTATTAGCAAATTGACGCACATTAATTCTGAATAGCAGAGATGAGTCATTCGCGGTCACTCTGCACACAGTCCTGAGTCAACAAAATATTGTAACATTAACAACTTTCTAGCTAGCTAAGTGCTCACGTACAATAAAGATTTATTTAGATGCCATTAGCTTGCAGTATTTCTTGAAATATTGGTGTTTTGTAATAACATGCATAAAAACTAAATTTTAAATTGCTAAAAACCAACCCCCATTATAAGGTTACTTGTGTCAATTGACTTAGTGCTGTGAGATTGTTCGAAAGTGTTGCCTTGGGCCTGGATTGTAAAAAGCAGCAAACAAGTACGTTCTAGTCAGTAAAAATCTGTCACTTACTGCGCTCTGTCCAAAATAGAGAGTTTTTTGATGATTAACTTACACATTTTTTGTTTTGATGTGATGATTATTCATGTTCATTGTACTACATTATAATTGCTTGTTTATAGGAAGGAAGTAATCCCTGTCCACGTTAAATATTTCACAGTTAAAAAGCTTAGTTGTACTATATTAGCTATCCGTAAAGACTGTCAAACACGTACAAATTACAGAGTTATAGGCTCATAATTTGTGTAACAAAGCCTACAGATCCAGTAACAACCCATTAGATACGTGATTCAAGCTACAATAGCTGTCCTATGCTGTAATAACATGTTCTATGCTGCAATGTGCTCAAGGAAGACAGCGTGGCGGAAGTGTTACACATCTCGTCTTTATGGCGCGGTCTGGCTTTGATGTAGGCGATACGATTGTTGTTCACGTCATCATCATTTACCTAGCCTTTTCCCAACTAAATTGGGGTCGGCTTCCAGTCAAGCCGGATTTAGCTGAATACCAGTATTTTACGAGGAGTGGCTGCCTACCAGACCTGCACAACCCATTAACTGATAGTTGTTCACGTAATTATATTTTTTTTTCATCATCAATATGACTGCTCCCGCTCTGAGCGAAGGAGGGCGTGTCAGACTTCTACTGACTAAAACCCACTCCTGTTTCTTCTTTGCCCTATTTTCAGGATCCCGGGGTTCTCTTTCATCAACCCTGCCCCCCCCCTAGGCTTCGACCCTGTTGTTCTCGTAATTGTGGTGTATATGTGAAGAATCTGGGATACTATGATGTATCAGAACATCCTAATATCCTTTCTTCGGTATTGTTTGTGAAATCGTTGAGCTCCTTAGTAGACTTGAGTTGAGCTATATGAAAATTGATAAATGCTTGCCTGCCTAAACAGGTTGGAAAAAGCATGTTATGCCGTTTCTATCGGCTGTTATTTGTAGACTTGTAACAGTCGTTACGGATAGTTAGAAGCCAGGAAATCTGGCACAAATCTTGCTAAAGGGTTGTGGAGGTCAGATAGGCAGTCGCTCTATTTAAAAGCTGCATTCAGTTAAATTGGAAACCGACGCTTACACAGTTTGGTAGATTATTCTTATGAATTTGGATCTTATACCTGCTTGTAGCTTATAAGTAATGACTAGCCACGAAGCCTGAATTTTAATGATTTCCTCAATTTCGTAACTTGTCAATTTAATATTGCAATATTCCGGTTCAATCATAACCCTGCAATAAAGGTCGGTTAAGTGTACACTCAGCCGCACGCCCATGCTTCGACAAGCGCTCTTATCTCGTAGTCCGTAAAGGCGTTTTTTGTAAGTCAAGTGTTATTTATGACAACTTTAATGTGTAGTTGACCGTACTGTTCTCAGACTACAGTTTATTTATAAAGGCAGACATTTTGAGGTTGTTTCAAGTTCCTTGACCCATGTTTCGTTTTTAATTTTACCGCAATACCTTTCATAGACTTTTGTTTTTATGAGTTGTTAAGTGTTTTTAATATATGGCCTGTAGGTATCTCATACTTGTATGTATGGATGTTTATTACTCATCCACGCAAAAACTACTAAAAGGATCTTGCTAAAGGAGAATGCCACGGGGCAGGTCCCTTTTGTGCTGTCGTGTACTTGTTTGGAATAATAACCTAAAAATATTATTTATTTTTTGCAAATTATTTTTTATATAATTTTTCATAAACTAATGGAATTAAAGTAAAAGAGACATAATTCCATGCTCATGGTGATGTTTAGTCTGTCAATTTGTAATTATAACCTAGATTTTTAAAACAGAAAAATAATTATATCACCTGAACCAGGGTGGCACATTGAAAAAAGGTTTCCAATTATGAAAATGCTATGTTTTTACTATTAGGTAAAATAAAAATCTTCAGGGCACAAGCATTTTCCACTGGGACCCAACTTCCCTTACAAAACGGGCATTCTCCTTTGATATACGACGGGTACACCGTGTCTTGGAAAAGCATTATATAGCATACTATTTTTTCCTGGGAGTAGGTTCTCTTGGAATAATTTTCTACTATTGCGCGGGCGAAGCCGTTGGCAACAGTTCGTACAATCATAATTTTACATAATTAAATTATTTGTATTAATTTGTATTTTTAATATATTGAATTATCATTAAGTCTGGCTTTTTGTTATCCAATCTATTGATTGTCGACATTTTGAGATAGTAATAAATTATACTTAAACGTAAGAAATATTGAAATTTTGGAATGATAAATAAAAATGGTTGGTTATTTTGCGAATTTTGAAACATTCGAAATTAAAAATGGGTATTTATTTACTGTCGGAATAAAGTTTTTCGTAATTTTAGTAGTGTTGTACACTTGGGATTATATTATGTATCACTAGGTTCCGCTAGCGGCTTTACTTACGTGAATCTAGTTATACTATTAATAATCCCAAAGGAATATACTCCCGGGATAAAAAGTCCTTATCAATGTATCCTAGGTCCTATTCTGCGGCATAATCTATCCGTAACTATTCAGGCATTTCAGCGTGAATGGAGTAACAAACGTTCGTCTTTACAATATTAATATGAGTTCAGATAACCACGTATAATTCACAAAAAAAAAACACTCAAAACTTTTGTATAATTACTTAATTATTCGACTCCAAAAGGAAAACGACTTCGCATCCGCCTTTAATAGTGCCAAATATATATTTACATACACATAAACACACACATTCACACATACATATGTATACTTATAATTATGGAAATATACATAACGTACTTTGTCTCAAGACATTTACGTCATGTAAGTGTTACGTGTTGATATTACAAGATTTTTTTATTTCCTTCACTATTGACTCACATATAATTAAAATATTGCTTTGGGTACCTATGTTACTTGGAAATATTTAGGTTTAGACAAGCATGTTATACCTAAAGTAAATATTTGTGGGGTAAAGGGCAAATGATTTCATCGATTTCTCGTCATATAAATTTTTATGTTTGGCAACATCACAAAAGTAAAGATTTTTCAAACGGATGACAATTTTTGACCTAAATTATTTTTGATAATTATCTTCGAAACCATTTCCATTTTGGACCATATATTCTAAGACTTTGTGTAGGTATTATTTTTCCTTATAGAATATAAACCTTGAGTTATGGGATATCAAAAACAACACATCGTATATTAAAATCGTTAAGTGAGTTTAAGTGTTTTGTTCGATAGCTCCATTCATCATCATTCAATCAATCCACTGCTGAACACAGACCTCCTAAAGCCTCCAACGACCACTACAGTTCTTTCAATATTGGTTTAAAATTCAACCGCTCCAAAACTTGCTTTTCCCAACGGCTTCACCTTACACCTCACTCCATTATAAAACTTAACAGTCAGGTTGCACCACGAGTTAAACGCCTGGTTACGAAGGCGATCGCCTGACTCATCGGGTCAAGGCAACCTGTCAGATTAACCGACTTCTGTGCCGCCTTAAACAGACACATCCTGACATTTTCCTGAAATTATTGGGTCACAGATGTTGATGGCTGGTTTTTTTGAGAATTTATTATCTTTAAGTAACAAGTACTCATTGAATTCGTAAGCTATTATCGTCTTCTGAGAATTGTGGAACTTATGATAATGAAAGATTGTAAACATTTAATTGTGTTGATTTATTTATAAGTTAAGCAGAAATTACGTAACACATTGTGGCTTTTCAATTTAACACCATTCACTACGTCATGTACGTTTTAGCACATGTATTTTTCAAACATAGCGCAATGGATTAGCAATGTTATTTGAAACAATTGGGATGTAAGCCATTTAAAACAAAATAATTGATTTACTGCACTGATCGCAACCAGTAACAGTTAATCGAGAAATAATAGCTGATAATAATAACTGTCTGTGTCATTGCTCGGAGAATTTGTTGATGTCTCATGTTTAAAAGTAATAACATAGTCAGGTAATTTATAAAGCAATAGTAACAGGACATTCATGAACGATGAATGTCGAGTTGAATGAAAGGAAAAACTTATTAAACATCCTGCGACGCTAACTTCGGTTAACTACGAGCGGTTAGTTTTGCGTCACAGTGCCAACTGGCCTACATTTTCATATATACAAAATTGTTGCAATTTACGTGACACCAAATAAACAACAATTCTTTATTCTTTACCACAATAATATTATAAAAGCGAATGTTTGTGAGTGTGTATGTCACACTGGAACGACTGAACATCCTTAAATGAAACTTAGTATGCGAGAAAGCTATCCTATCTATGTGCTATCCTAGGATCCACATCCTAGGATAGCACATAGATACGGTTTTTTAGCATCCCAGGAGTATTTTCTCTTTGGATGATTTTCTTCTACCACACGGGCAAAACCGCTGACAGCAAATAGTATCATTACAATTTAAGAAGGACTGCAATATTAAGTATCTCCATGATTGGCTGGGAGAGAAAAAGAAGTCTTAAAAACGTAAAGCCATAACTCCACGTCCACCGTTGTAATATAAACCTAATATCAATAGTAGTAACGTTGTATTTTCCTTGTTTACAGAGAGACCTCGCCTCCGTCGCCAATGGGCGACGCGAAGGAGTCAAAGATGAGCCAGATACAGTTCTCACCGCCTTTCGAAAAACAGGAGAGCTCGGTCAGTATACCCTTTATAATCTATATATATATTTTTTATTGATAGGCTCGCGCTTGACCTCTATCTCACCTGATGGTAAGCGATGATGTGGTCGACGATGGAGCACGCTTACCTAGAAGTTACCTATTCACTCTTGACTTAAGGCGGGCGCGACGTTAGAATTATCCATACAAACGTAATACCAAAATCATTTGAAATTTAAGCATATTTACACCATAATATGATGTTATTCGGATTCAGACAATAATTATCTAGGTTCCTACATCGTCTTTTTGTTGAAAAACTTACCCCAAACGAAATTTAAGCGAATTTAAATTTGCACATTTTCACAGCGAAAATGTCATGTTTTTATTTGTTTTTTTCTATATTTTATATTATAACAATATTTCAAAATATCTTTCCGTAGGAACACAGATATTATGATCAAGTTATAAATACTCGAAACAGGAAATACATTAATTTTTCATTCATCATTTTTGGTATTACGGAACCTCTCCCAAATTTCCAATAGTTTGTATTGCTATCACAGCAAGCAACTGTCAGTGTGCGGATGATGACTGTACTCCAGTCAGTGTGTCCAAGAATTGTTTATACTATCTGGATTGCTTCCATCAACCTCAAAAACGTATTTTTTTGCGTCTCAACTCGAGATAGCGCGCGGTCTCCGCAGGCCTCTTAAAGACACCTAGGTTGTAGCAAAGGCATACATACGAGTAGGAGAGTTGGGAAGGATGAGTAGACCGTGTGACATCACAAGAAGACCAGAAGACCGCATCTCAATATTCTTTCACACTTTTGTCGACTGGTATTGAACCCAAGATCCTCAAAGAGATGTCAGTAAAACTATAAAGGCCGAGCAGGGTCGAAGCCTATTGGGCGTTTGTAGCTTGCGACACATGTTGACTTTTGAAAGGGAAACCCGCAGTCCTGGAATGTAAGGCAAAGAAGGAACACAGGTGTGGTTTTAGTCAGTAAAAGATTTACACGAAAAGTGGAAGAAGTATTTGGATGATTTTCCTTTTTCATTCTTATTACTCCATCTATCTCTTTTGATCTTCCATCCATGGACTCACAATCAAATTCAATAAATAACCTCATATAGCAACAGAAATGACTCACTCGAACTAACCACAAAATCATCATCATCTGCCTAGCCTTTTCCCAACTATATTGGGGTCGGCTTCCACTCAAGCCGGATTTAGCTGAATACCAGTATTTTACGAGGAGCGGCTGCCTACCAGACCTCCACAACCCATTAACTGGGGTAACACGGTACTTCATGGCAAGACTGGAGTCAGATTTACTGGCTTCTGACTATCCGTAACGACTGCCAAAGATCTCCAAATGACAGCCGGGACCAACGGCTTAACATGCTTTCTGAGGCACGGAGGAAACTCGTTATGCTAAGATGCCCATCCACAGACCAACCTAGGCAAGCGTTGCTTAACCTTGAAGATCGACCTGTGCGGCTGTTATTGCTCGTGGCTCAATGCCACGAGCTCCTCCTAACCACAAAATCAAAGATACTAATTTCCTTTCCACATCCGATTTTACCATTCTCTTACCATATGAATACCGATAAATATCAAAAAAATATTACAAAAATTATTAACTACCGTAATCGCATGATCATTAGCAAATACCGAAATCAATTAGTTTGGAATGACCTGACATAATTAATTAATGATACAAATGATTATGAAGCAATCACTGGTAATTGTGAAGGCGATGAAACATGCATAGTCTCACGTACACAGTGGAAGATGGGAGATTTAGCTGATGGGAAAGTGGCCTAAGAACACGTAGGCATTTTGAGAATCGAAGATAATAATATTAATCCACAACTTTCACACCACGCTATCTAGTCCCAAACTAAACAGAGCTTGTACTATCGATACTAGACAACTGAAGGACACACTTATATATTTCTGAATACATATTATAGATAAATTAAAACCAGTAAAAAAAGACAGAAAAAAATTGATCATGCTCTTCACACACACATTTACCTTGGGTGGGAATCGAACCCACCATCTCTAGCATAGCAGTCAGGGCCACTAACCACTAGACCAACAGGCCAGTCAAATAGATAATATATAAAAAATCTTACTCGCGTACCTATTAATATAGTGTTGATGTCACGTGTCAATTTTCAAAAAAAAATTAAACGTTATTGCTGTAAAGCTTGTGTCAAAATTATAACGATGATCTGGAGAAAAATAATCGAGATAAAATACTAAAAGTAAAAAACGTGTGTAAAGAAAATTGACTCATGAAACTAGTAAACTGTTATCAAAGCATGCAGCATAATAAAATGACTATAAACGCCCATTTCCTTTTAAATGCGCACACGCATGATTCAGTTCGTATGCCGTAAAATTGTTAATTTTACATCTTGATAAACCTAACTAGGCAAAGAAAAAAAATGCCTAGCATTTGTATAATAAGTATGTAATGTACCCACAGCTGCGATACAGGGCTTTTCTCTTGATGGTGTGTGCCACTAATTTCTCTTTTTCAAGATGCGTCCCTTTGCCGTTTTGAGAGTAGTCGTGATTCTCGTGATCGAGACAGATAATTTGCACCAAGCCATTTGAGTAATTTCACTAGGTGCCAGGACGAACTTAGTTAAGCATTCCTCAGTTATTCCTGGTGGCTACTACTGAGTCACCACGCCTGTTTCCTCTTCTTTGTTTGAAAGAAGAAAGAAACGCGAGTTTGGTTTTCTTATTCTTTCGGCGCCTTCACTTCGCTGGTGAGTAAGACCAAACTGTAGTAAACTGTAACATAGCCTTCCGACATATCATCCAGATAAATTGGCGGTCTACCTCTCGTTTTGCCAACCATGGTTTTTTTCACGATTTGGTCACCACTTCTGCAAAAAAATGTCTAGAATCAACATCAAACGTCTAGAAATCTATTTATTTCGCCATCCACATCTCTCATAAGAGTAGATTTCTCTCCAAAGACTACATAACTCCAAACTGTGTCAATCGCTTTAGGAGTCGCTTACAGCGGCGTTGCATAATTAGCCATTGTCCAAACGGGCTGCGGTTATGAGCGCCAAGTATTATCATAATTAAACCGGTATTATGGTCGTGGAATCTGATGATCAAACCTTATGTCGTTTTAGGGTTTTTAAGTGTTGGAATGGTAGTAATTATTGGAGGCAGTGGGGGGTTCCGGGTTGAAGTGATGATGCAGTTTGCTAGATGCAGAAAGCTTACCATGTCAAGATCATCATCATCTGCTTAGCCTTTTACCCAACTATATTGGGGTCGGCTTCCAGTCAAGCCGGATTTAGCTGAATGCCAGTATTTTACGAGGAGCGGCTGCCTACCAGACCTCCATAACACATTAACTGGGGTAACACTGTACTTACCATGTCAAGATATAGTTAGTTGGTAATTAAAGATAGCATTGACGTGGCTTAGCAACGCAAAGGGCAATTGAAGGTACACTGTGTGGGTTTGAGTCGGTAATAATTTGACACCATCTCGCTCCACTCAGACAGAGAGAAGTTATTTGATGATTACCCACCTTAAAAAAGGAAATAATTTTCAAAAAGGGGAAATCTCGGCAATTAGAGTTTAAATATTAGTTATACAAGATAGGACCATGAGGATAAGTTATAGGTAACATGACATACGAGGCATAAAGAAATCTCGACTCAACTCGAAAAAAAAAATAACTCAATGCCTCATGTATGTACCTAGGTACAATTGTTATCCTTTTGTTATACCTGTTGTTGCTACAACTATTGAATAAATGAATAACTTTATAGAACAAACAACAAAAATATAAGTATTGCAGCTTGTTCGTCAAGTTTATATTTTAACTGACACGGGTAAAGCAAAATAACACTATTTCTATTTTTGGCATGTCCATGAAATAAATAACTTCATAACCTGTATTATAAATTAATGAGATTATAGAGCATTCAATTTAGACATCACCAAATCAACTGACCTTGACAAGCAAACTGCAACAAAACATAATCTGGCAATGAATCGAATACAAGGGTAATCCTTTATTGATAGTCTGTATTATTGTGTCTTTTATAAAATTCTTATAATTGAGAATCATGTTGAAAAGCTCTTTGGTATTCTTAGAAAGCTCAAGGTCTTTTTCCACGCGATCGGAGCTGAATCGATTGTATTTGTCCTTAATCCTCTCATCGAAAAACCAAAAATATAAATGGTAACTACAATTCTCAATACTTTAACAACTTTCCTTTCCTGTCAGGGCTACAGGATTGTTCGAAAGAGCTACTGAAGGAACACATATGGCTTTTTAGTCAATAAATGTCTCGCACTTCCTCTTACTTCGCCTAGAGCGGAAGAAGTTATTGTTTTTTTTTAATAACACAAGCTAAGCTTGACTGCGATCCCACCTGATGGTAAGCAATGATGCATTCGTTGATGTTGAAGCGCACTAGTTTATTAAGAGCCTCTTAACCCTGAACCAAGTTCTCCACCCTGAATCCTGTTCTACACCTGAATTATGTATAATCGAACGGGAAGACCGCATTATGATTTCTCCTGTCCTTTATCAAGTCATTCAATTCTGCCATGCTTTTTATTAATTGAGGCCATGACAGGCTTGACCATCTTTTGTAATAGAAGCCACTACCAAGGTCTTCCCAGAACCAATACATCATCAAAGTGTTGTGGTAGAATCAATGCTAGCGGGTTTTCCGCTCGGCAAATATCAACCTGTACCTATAGGTCCAAGAATATTACAATAGCCTATTAAATATGACACAGAAGGTGCCATCATAAATCGCGCGTGCAAATAAAAGAGTGTTGACGAATTTTCGGCAGTGAAGCCCTGGTTTCCTTATGGCGGTTTTCCTTGCCCATGAGTCAAGAGGTTTTCCTGATGCTTATGGAGGGTCAAACATCCGGACCGCTATGATTTGTTTCTCCAAACTCAGATGCTATAATTATTTTCCTGTCTGTAATCAAAAGGGTTAGTTTCCTTATTTCGATTTTGGGAAACAGAAATCCGGTTCTGGTACATACATATTACTAAATACAAACCTTCTCTTGTCCGTGTTATGCTTCGTTCTGCTGCTACAGTCTTCATTAATATGTTCCAAACATATTCGATGGTCGATGGCGCCGAAAGGTTCTGGCGTGGTGACCGGACGACGCAGCCGTGGAAGGCCTCCCACATGGTGGACCTATGACCTGGTTGTGGAAATCCAATCCAAAAAGGCACAGGGCCGTTCGTCCTGACTCCTAGAGGAGATATATGTGAGTCCAACAGCTAAAGTTTTTTGGCTGAAATTGTGATGATGCTGAAGCAAATCCGAACCAACAAAATGATGCACTTTTCTAACAGTCGATTCTAGAAACCTAAGTACTCCTGTACCGACGTGTAGAGGTCAACAGCCAAGAATTTCGCCATACAAATGAATCAGACAACACTGGGACAAGGAGTCCGCACACAATGGTCACTTACTTGCCATAAAGGTGCCCATTGAGGAAGGCACTCAATGCGGTATTGTTTACGAAGCCTTGCTGATGTGGACGGGAATCGGATGAGGAGAATGTGATTTTTTGATAGGCTATTAATTTGTCATTAGGACAGGGTTCTATGAATCTATTTAGTTAGTCAGCCCATTGGGTCCCACCGCTGGTAGAAGGCCTCCCTCTCCCTCTTCCACACACATCTGTCTTCAGCCATTACGGGGCTTGTACGATTTTTTTTAATAATATAAAATAGTGCTAAACTGCGATCCCGTCTGATGGTAAGCAGTGATACAATCGTAGATGGTGAAGCGCAGTAGTTTATTAAGAGCCTATTCACTCTAGCGTTTAAGGCACCTAAGGTATCTTGGTGACAGAGTAATTCTATCTACCATAAAAAATGTAGTAGAAGCTTAAAATTAATAGTGTATCAAGGAGGGTTATGTTTTCTGGGTGTATGTAGCTATGTATAGTTCTTTGGCACGCCTTAGAGCCTAAACGCCGTGTTGTATTTTAGCTGGAGAGGTGTTATTTGATTCGTCTTAGTTCTGAGAGTATTACAAAAAGTAGGTATACCAAAATTACAAAAAAAAATGGCTCAGTTTTGACGCCAAATTATGTTTTAATTTTTTGTTACTCGATGAGATGATTTGCAACGTAAAACTCACTTATTTTAGTGAGTTATACTTTGAAAATAAAGTCAGTACAGCTGGAAATAAAAAGTTGACAGCGTCAAGAAACCAGACCGCAAAAAACAACTGCAAAGTTCAAAACAAGTAACTTTGCAGCGGTCTGATGCAGTTGATGACGTCAAATGAATGATAAAATAAAATTACAGCTAAAAAAAACCACCAACTGCATCAAACTGCTAAAAGGAGGTCGGTTGGAACTTTTCAATTGTTTTTTAGCGTTCGGGTTTGTTGACACTCTCGGCTTTTTCATTCCTTATGGGTTTTTAGGAAAGCAGGAAGGATATTGTGGGATGTTTATTAATCACACTTCTTTTAGGTATAAACAATATGCCTTTGTAGCAACTTAGTTGTATTTAGTCTAGAATACCGGACTTCTATATATCGTACCTACTGGTTACTATGATAGTTTTCTTTTGAGGTGCACACATAGCTTCTCCTGCTCTAGGTGGAGCAAGAGAGACTTTTGTTGACCGAAACCCATCTGTGTTTTTAGTTGCCCTTTACGTTCCACGGACGTAGTAACTCTTTCGAATAATCCCGCATTCTATGATCACTAGTTTTTTTTTTTTTTTCATTTCCGAAAGCGTAATCATATGATTCTGATCGGATTGTTAACCCGAACTTCGATACCATGTCTTGTGCCATAAAAACTTGAATTTCCGAAATAAAACTTAAGCCAATATTTTCGAGCGATATTATAGCTTTTTATCGGATCAGCAGAAAATTTTATTCTAGAAAATATGTTTTACAAAAATATGAACAAATTATTACCTACAACTCTTTAAAGTATTACGTCAATAGTAAGTAGGTACGAGTAATAAAACAATGCACAAGACAGCTAAAATTAAAATCAACCAAAACAAAAGCGCCTCATTTCTTCCGATTGTCTCGCCAGATTAATATCATCAAGGTCAGTGTCCATCATTGTGTTTAGGTAGCACGTGTCTTATCTTCAAACATGTACTTAATAAGTTCTCATCAATGTCAGCTTAGATTAATCTTGAAGAGCAGGTCATCACCAAAACTGACTGTTTTAGATGATGACCAACAGTTCAAGATCAGTTTCAGTAGACTATTTCTCTTAGGGTGTTTTTAATATTACGCAGATTTCATCATCTCGCATGCAGAAAATTTCACGCATCAAATTCACACGTTCCGCGTGCGTATTCCAGGCATTATAATAAAATTAAATACTTATATGAAAAGGACATTTGCCTCCCGCAAATGTCTTACTCTTTCTCGTGCTGGGTAATCCAGCATACGTGTTAAAAACCGGACGATATTAAAAATAGTAGTGCTATAACCGGCGGCAGATAACTTGGCAATGCGCAGAAATCATTTTTTAGGTCTATTTGGTGGTCAAGCGGGACGCGGGGTACGAGGTAGCGCCGATCCGGCGCGCGATTGGTGCAGCATTATAATAGTAGTTTATGATTGGTGCGTTAGACGACTTTTGCCTTTGCACTGCGTTACGTCCTGTTCGCTCATTGGCTGTTTTGTGCACCATGCGCGAAACTTGCCAACGTATTTGCCGAGTATTATACTGGATTATTCAAAAGTCACTGCAGCTTAAAACTGTGCCCCTTTTATCCCTCAAAGTGTACATGGCCTTCTCTAACTCGCTTGTTATTTTGCACAGGTGTGGCAGAAACGTCAACAGGCAGTGTGTGTGCGGCACGCGTTCAAGGATTACGGCTCGAAGAAGAGGCCCAACCATGTCCTCAGCAACCTCAACATGACAGTCGCTAAGGGCACCATGTAAGTACACCAATAGTATATGAAACCAGCATATTTATTTATTTATTGCTTTATCCTCGTCTTGGAACGCCTTTCAGCAATTACACCAATGGAGTAGGTACAAGTCACAACAGAATCGGTTAGTTTCTAACAGCCTCCTAACAGCAGATGCACGGTGTAGTCTTCAAAGGAGCGGAGTGGTCACATACGCTTATCAGCCATCAGGCCAGTGCCCCTTGAGGATTCCATATCGCACACAATTTGAAATTTTAAAGATGAATTTTCAGTGGAAATTGATTTAAGTTGAAAAATACAGAAAATTTTAATATGTCATATACAGTTTAGAGGTATGTGTGGAACAGAGAGTAAAGTCCCACATACCTCCATTGAAAAGGGAGGATCCTCCGACCAGAAGGGTGTTATGTCTGGTGGGCTACTGCCCAGTAGATGATTTTGGGTTGCTCTAGGTATATTATCGCCTGCATCGCGCAACTATATTCATCACCATCATTCAAAAAATTACACTGTTGAATACAGACTAATTGCTGGACAGAGAGACTGGCTGCAACACAGAATATGAACTTAGAGTTTCCATAGAGTTTCTTGCTTGTTCTTCTCTATGTAGATCTACGCGTTAGAATGTGCAATTAGGTTCATTTTTTTAATTTTTTGACCAGCATCTTGACAATGCAAAAGCCTATCTTCAATCTTTTCATTTAACTAAATTCCACAGAAACGTTCTTCTGTAGTTACTTATACTTTACGATAATAGTATCTCCTTTGGCACAAAAACCCTTTGATTTCCCGTTAGGAGTAGTAAACATTTTATGTATTCCTGGACCGTTGCCACATCAGATTACCTACTAGAGATTGCCATCAGGTAGTCTCGTATATCACTTATATGGTAGAATATCTATTGATGGCTCACAGTGAAAACCTCGTATCTGTAATTTTAGAAAATTTTATTTTATTAGTTAGTTTTTGAAAAGAAAAGCTTGAACAACACCATCTTGTGTCTCGAAAAATTTTGATTGGTTATTTGTAACGCTGTCTGTGGTGTTAAATGCATATCCTTCTCGAGTCAGTTTAGTTTGATAACATCGCGATAGCGCGTCAAAACTTGTTGAAAAACAAGAGTAATAAGTATTTGAAATAATTTTTGAATAAAACACATAGAAGCTTATTTAATATTGGTGCCCTGAAATCGCAGGACGGGGCCGCGGCAGACCAAGAAGGAGATGGAGATCGTGGGAAGACTTAGCTTAGATATCTTCCTTAAGAATTGGCGAGAACTGGCTCAAAGCCGGAAATGATGGAAGGAATGGAGAGAGGCCTTTGTCCAGCAGTGATATAATAATAAAGATCCATTATAGCTTATTGAGCCTCCTGAAAAGTTCGCAGTTACGAAGTTTTCACTCTGAGGCATCGCTATAGATGTAGTAACGGCTTACTATTTTCCACTAGGAAGTCTGGCATGGCGCCAAGCCAAGGTGCCCAGGGTAGAACAAAAGATTGTTAACCTCTGACAAACGTTTAGTAATGATTGTGTTATAACAATTGATGGGTTCAAGACAATGTGACACGTGATTGTAGTAAGTAGGAAGTTGGAAACGTATGGTAGACGTGTCTGACACTAATAGCTGTCCTAAGATTTGGGGCCAGTTACTGAATAATTTAAATATTTTTATTTTTGCATTTTGTAGGTCAGAATTAACTATGGTCTGTTCAATAATTCCGGAGACTAAAATGACATTTCAACACTAAAGAACTGGCGTCATTCCTATAGAAATTTTGACATTACTTATGTCAATTTAGTCTCCGGGTTTATTGAACAGACCATAGGTTGATTAAAATATGATTCGCGGACGTAGTACGTTACATACGAACAAGGAATACATATACATAAAAACACGTAAGTTGTGTGTTTTAGTTAGCAAAAGTCTGACATGCTGACACCTTCCACCAAGACCAGAAAAACTTATTTAAAAAAAAATGGTTGGGAAGACCGCAGCAGACAAATTGATCCAGTCCTTCGATGTTCGCGGTTTAAACAATGAAGCGAAACGCATATAATTCCTGGGCATACCCTCCAAAATGTATCCTATAGAATACCGAAAGTCTGGCTACCCACCGCAAGGCTATGTAAATGTATATGACTAAGTGTGGCAGATTATTTGAAGTTTTCCCCCCCACAAACACAGAAGATCTCAACAATTATATATGATCCATGGAGTAGATAAACATTCTTGATAATTTACTAATCTATTTTTTTAATTCAGCTAAGGTTTGAAGTCCACAAAATTATAAACTAGTTTTCCATTTAAATGCTGTTTAATCGATAACCTGTTTGATTTGCTTGATCATGAGTATTCATGACGCAGTACTTTATGAAGAATTTTTTACCAAAAAACAAAAAATGAATTACCAATGAAGTTTTATGATTATTTCAATCGTCTTTTTATACATTTTTATGATGTGTGTAATAGTAAGTTTTATTGCAGTTTTAAAATAAAATATAATTAATAAATTGCATTCATATTAATTTAGTAACACTAAGACAAGATCAAACAAAAAATCTAGGCCGTCATTGCATAAGTAAGTTAGACTGCAAACCTGTCTGTGTTTATTTAGGTTTTTTTCTCTCTTTGTAGATGTTGGTAAGAACGACTTGTTAAATATCATGCATAATTTGATGACATTTTGTATGAATATCAAACTAGAAATACATTATACAGGGTGTAACAAAAATGGGGGATCGTTCGAAAAAGTTACCGCGATCCTGAAACGGAAGGGATAACTGAAGGTAGGTTGGTTTTAGTCAGTTATAGTCTCACAAGAATCAAATCATTAACAGGCACTTTTAAATTGTCAGGAGGTCTGTCAGTCAGAAAAAAAACTCCACGGACACTCTTAAATCATGTAATAATGTATGAATATGAAAAAAAATGTCTTCCCTAGTCGGAAAGTCTAATTTTTTTTTAGGGGAATTGACTATGATTTTCTAAAAAGTTAATCATTTCATATCTTCAGTATCACACTATAATATTACAAAGACGAAAGTTCTCAAACTGCTGAACGGATTTTGAAGCAATTTGCGCACTGATATACCATCTACTTATTTTACGTTTGTCGTACGTTCTCTTAAGATAATTTTAGTATACGTTTACACATACTAGTTTCACGTTGGCAAAGCCCTTGGCAGGAGGTAGTCATATGACCACCCATTTACGATACACCCTGTATAACTATTTCAGTGATGAAACAAGAATAAAAAGTTACATAAAAAGAAAGAAAGAATATGTTTATTTATACCGTGAACAATACAATAAAAATAACATTAAAATCTCTCTGTGTGTGTAGATATATTCCAAAAATAAATGTTTAGAAACCCGAGTAGCAACCGATTACATCTCTGCAACTCAACAATGAATAGGTAAATTGTATGTCATTAATGTCATATAGATACAGTGTATCGCTGTCATTAATAGCAATTTGATTATATCAAAAAATATTGAAGTGCAATCCCAAAGATTAGTTTGAATTTTAGTTAGTTACACATCACAGGTATCAGATAGATTTATCAGATATGTTTTTAAGGTGTCAAGTCATCCAATGACATCTCCGGCTTTGGGTAGGGCGGGAGAGCGTGGCAGACCTTTACTAACTAAAACCATACCT
The DNA here is from genome assembly GCA_030763345.1 of Mythimna separata. Classification (NCBI taxonomy): domain Eukaryota; kingdom Metazoa; phylum Arthropoda; class Insecta; order Lepidoptera; family Noctuidae; genus Mythimna; species Mythimna separata. Next base: position 20,806,523 of record CM061186.1, read on the forward strand.
GTGTCCTTCAGTTACCCTTTGAGAATGTCAGACTTTTACTGACTAAAGCCTACCTATGTTCCTTCATTAACCCTTTGCATTCTAGTGTCACGGTAACTTTTTCAAACGTTCTGGCAGTGTCCTGGGCGTTGCATTTCTCGTTACATTCGTCGCATTCTCTCATCATCATCATTTTAGCCGAAACACCCCCACTGTTGGACATAGACCTGCCCCAATTGTCACCATAATAGCCGACCTTATGCATCTTGCATCCACCCGATTTTGGCAACCATCAACTGGTAATCAGTCTACCTTGTAGAAGACTTTCCAACGTAGCGTCTCTCAGTGCGCAGTTTGGTCGCCACTCCAGAACCTTTCAGCCCCATCGACCATCTAACCTGCGAGCAATGTGCGCTGCCCACTGCCACTTAAGTTTAGCAATTCTTCGGCCTATGCATATGTGTTCTCCTGCGGATCCCCGCGTTCCCTCGATCAAACTATTCCATAAAAGGACAGTACTATCATATGCTCATCTACTATTCCAATTACATTACCAAGGACAATGACTCCAGCACATAATATCAATTGGACCATTTAGTCTAAGTGCTCTTAGAGAGACGTCGAGACCTCCTTAGGACTGCGTTTGACGTCAGAAGACGTCATTTCAAATAGGACTGCCATAACGACTGACGTAGGGTTGTTCAAATTGGCATTCATGAACATTAGGCCTATCACAATTGGTGTGCCTATAGAATTGAAGATGCTTCGCCTAGTCTTTAGATTAGACTGGAGTCTTCGCCTAGAGTTTATACCGCGTACATCGAAGGACTGGAGCAATTTGCCTGGTGTAGTCTTCCCGTCCGATTATAATTTAGGGTGTCTTCAAGGCTAGAGTGAATAGGCTCTTAATAAACTAGTGCGCCTCGTCATCTACGATTGCATCACTGCTTGCTATCAAGTGGGATCGCGGTTAAGAGCTAGATTTTAACAATTAAAAAAAAGATGGATATGTTATAAGTTGAAGAAAGTGAATAGGCTCTTAATAAACTAGTGCGCCTCGTCATCTACGATTGCATCACTGCTTGCTATCAGGTGGGATCGCGGTTAAGAACTAGATTTTAACAATAAAAAAAAAGATGGATATGTTTTCATAAGTTGAAGAATGGATTTTTTTTTATAGGGGGAAATCATCAATATGACTTCTCCTGCTTATGGGCAGAGCGGAGTGTCAGACTGCTACTGACTAAAACCCACTCCTGTTCCTTCTTTGCCTTCATTCCAGGATCCCGGGGCTCTCTCTCGTTCAACCAAGGGTCCCAGTAGGCTTCGACCACGCCGGGCCCCTAAAGTTTATTGACACTGTTTCTTGGAGACGCGCGTGAAATTAAAGAATGGACATGTTGTGCCGAATGCGTTTTAGAAGCATCGTTTATGATTCTACTAGTCGGAATGCAAAACGAAGTGAACAGGAAGAATGTTGCGTTCATAAATAGTTTAGAAAACAAGAAAATGAACTCATTCCAAAAAAACTGGACACATATTTCATTTGTTACTTGAACTTTGAAGATGATTATATAATTCTAACCTTTCCTCTGGACACAGATTATTGCTGTAGTATGTCACTTGACGATACATAATGTAGATTTCTGATATAAGAGATAGAATCTTCTTCCTCTTGCCTTTTTAAATCTTATTATACTTTTCTGAAAAACATCCCACTGCTGGACTTTACAGTTCACAATAACTGGGATTGCGATGCCTACATCATTAAGACCTTGCCTAGTTTATTACACTCTAACTTTGAAGACACCTAAAATATAAACGGATGGAAAAACCGCAGCAGGCAAATTGTTCCAGTCCTTCTATGTAGGCCATAAACGACGAGGCGAATCCCTCAGAGCCGTAAAGGTAACAACAAAATAGGGGTAGATATATACTCGCCGTACGTCGGATTGTCCAATGGTAGAAGGGTTATGGTGGAATCAAGTCATGTAATTCCTGCGCACACTTTCCGAAATGCGTCCTATAGAATCATCATCATCGTCTCAGCCGAAAGACGTGCACTGCTAGACATAGGCCTCCCACAAGCGTCGCCACAACGACCGGTCCTGCGCTTCTCGCATCCTTTAGATTCCCGCGACCCTTGCTTCTCCTATAGAATATCGAAAGAATTTTCTTATAGAACTTTGATCACGATGTCGCCTTACATTCAATGGGACCCAAAAACTGGATCTTCAGAGGCGAAGGTGGAGGGACTGGCCCGTAATGGCTGAGGATAGACGTGTGTGGAAAAGGGAGAGGGAGGCCTTCGCCCAGCAGTGGAACACAATCGGCTATCTAACTTTGATCAAGGGGTTGGCATATCCGATTAGATAAAAACCCAAAAAAATAAATAAAGAGAAAACTTTGATCAACCTCCCTCATCTATCTATCTACATCTACGTAACAATGCATCGTAGTTTCAATATCGTCAGGAAGTCTATCTGACGTCAAGCTACACAATTAGAATAGCAGCGCCATATAAGCAGGCAGCCATTACACTATGTGCGGTACATAAGCGATGGCTATGTGCTGACAAGATGGGAACCCATGTATGGAGGCATATATGTGGACGACGTACAAATGGAGACCTAATTACTGCCGGAATATATTATATGTTGGATGTCGGATGTTCTGAGATCGTAATCAGTGTTCTAGACAATTTAGGTTGATAGTTTTGTTAGACCAGCGCAGTTGATAACTGCTAGTCTGGTTATAGATATGTCCTAGAAAATTCAAGTTCCAAACTAATCACAGCGAGAACTATTAGACAACTGATACAACATTAACATACTTACATATTTTCAAAGAACAATTGATCGTGCTCATCACTCAAACATTTGTCCTGGGTGAGGAATCATACCCAGCCACGATCTTCGGTATAGCAGTTAGAGCCACTAACCACAAGACCAACAGGCCAGTCAGAACTTTTACTTTACCGAGATTGGCAATTGTTTACGGAGATTTGGCTTCGGGGTTCGCGGTGGACTATTCTCGGGCCCCCAGTTATATACCAATAAGACCCACTGGATGTCGAAGGTGGAGGATCGGCTCTCATGGTACAAGTTGAGGTTAATGACAGCAGTGAAAAAAACGTGTAACGTACAAAAGTAATACTTCATGTTTGGCCCGTGTAGGTGACGTATCGGAAAATTCCTTGTAAAAGCCACAAGATTGAATCGAATTGAAATCTTTCCATTGGGTTTTATATTAGGTCTGCATTTTACTTATAATATTAAAAGCTGAAGAGTTTGTTTGGTAGAACGCGCTAATCTCAGGAACTCCTAGTTCTATTAAGAAAATTATTTTAGTATTGGATAGCCTATTTATAGAGGAAGACTATACGACATCATGCTACAACTAATAGGAGCGGTGCAGTAACCAAAAACGCGGGTGAAATCGAAGGTGACAAATAAATATACAATAATAAGAAAATATAATACAAATTCTTAGTTCGGAGTATTGTTTGATACAAAACACATCTAATATAATTATTATAATTATAGCTTCTATTTACGTCTTCAAATAATTCGAACATAGAGCAAAAAATCAACAAAAATGTGCCACAAAAACTTACGACAAATATTTGAGCGTTTTTTACAATCCGTCTAAATAAATCGTGGTCAGATAGTTGATTAAAGTCATTAACAATTTAACACATAGGCGTCAAACACATAACCTTATAGGAAAACCATTATTTTATGGACGTAACTGACTAAATTATGGGATTTTTTTCGCTTTAACTATTTGTGCTATCAATTCCGTCATCACCTCAAAAAGATATTACTGTAATAGGTATATCTTTCCTCCATGGATTTGCTAAAAAGTAAAACACTGCAATTTTCAGTAGAAAAATTAGTAACCATTATTAATTTTTAGTCCTTCGTGCCGGATGCGTCATGATAAGATTTTTCTCTTTCTCACCGCGGGCTACCCTGGTGCATACACCTTAAGACAGTTGTCTACAGTACCACTTGTAACTTATAATTTGGGATACGATTTCTTCAAATCACTTTATTTAAAAATCTGTTACCTGATTAAATTAGAAGCCGACCCAACATACTTATGTGGGAAAAGGCTAGCTACCTAGATGAGAAGGTCTCTAACGCAATCAGATTCCACCAAGGTAACTTAGCATACGCAAGCCATTATCCTTCCGTCACCCTTGACGATCCGCTGGCCCACAGCATGACGACCATTCCAAGACAGACATACATACAGACATCCTAACCATTGACAAATAGAGTCACAGCGACTGCCCGCGCGATTGTCGCCTTCCTTCGCAAACTGTAATACCGCCTTTTCCTCAAACATGTGAAGAAACTGAGCGTCCATCCTTTGATGATGAGCATGCGAAAACCTACCTTATTGCAATGCCATAAGAGGGTTTAGAACTGCATTTTTTTCCAATGAAGAAACTGATGACCATACTACGTTAATTGCCATGCGAAACTCAACCTTATTGCTGGGGGATAGGAGTGTTAGTGTATGTATGTGTTAGTTGGTGCGGTATGGAATAGAATGTAAATGTTGGTTGTTTCGCAATGCGTCGTCCTCGTGTGCTGTTGTATGCGCAAGCGCAAGCGTCCGAGCGTTAAGTTGCGATCTCGGATGCTTTAGGAAATGTAGTGTGATGGCTTGAGATTTTAATGGGTGTGGAGGGAAATGGAATGTTTTTGGTGGGTTAAAATTTTAAAATCTTGGCCAAGCCTAGTTTTAGGCACTTTTATACAACTTTTAGGACTTTTCCCTGTATGACTTAACCAAAAAATGTCAGCATAATACCAGTCGAAACTTTGGTGCATTTTAAGCACACCACTATTTGCCTTGTAACGCAAATAGTCTGTTTCGCTTCCCCCAGAGTAGGAGAAAAACATATCACACCTCTACCTAACTCTGTGGAGAGTACATCATATCACTAATGTCTGCGTCACCAGAATTTTAATGGGTAGGACCTCCGAAATCCTTTTGTTACCCATTGCTTTCTAGAGCCATAGTAACTCTTTCAAACTCTTCCGCAGCAGGTCACTTAAGGATGAGCAGGAGCAGGTTTCGGTTACTTGATGATGAGCAGTATACACCTACATAAAAAATTGTCAAGACCAACATGAATAACCCATTTCTTTGTCTTTAGATACGGTCTGCTCGGCGCGTCGGGCTGCGGCAAGACGACGCTGCTATCCTGCATCGTGGGCCGGCGGAAACTCAACAGCGGAGAGATATGGGTGCTCGGAGGCAAGCCTGGCACCAAAGGTACGACCTTCAGCTTACAGTATCATAGTCTTCCTACCCTTGTCCCATAGGCAGTCGAAACACTAAGGTTACCGCAAGTGCGGACTTGCTATAAATGCAGGTGGAAACTCAACAGCCGAGAGATATGGGTGCTCGGAGGCAAGCCTGGCACCAAAGGTACGACCTTCAGCTTACAGTATCATAGTCTTCCTACCCTTGTCCCATAGGCAGTCGAAACACTAAGGTTACCGCAAGTGCGGACTTGCTATAAATGCAGGTGGAAACTCAACAGCCGAGAGATATGGGTGCTCGGAGGCAAGCCTGGCACCAAAGGTACGACCTTCAGCTTACAGTATCATAGTCTTCCTACCCTTGTCCCATAGGCAGTCGAAACACTAAGGTTACCGCAAGTGCGGACTTGCTATAAATGCAGGTGGAAACTCAACAGCCGAGAGATATGGGTGCTCGGAGGCAAGCCTGGCACCAAAGGTACGACCTTCAGCTTACAGTATCATAGTCTTCCTACCCTTGTCCCATAGGCAGTCGAAACACTAAGGTTACCGCAAGTGCGGACTTGCTATAAATGCAGGTGGAAACTCAACAGCCGAGAGATATGGGTGCTCGGAGGCAAGCCTGGCACCAAAGGTACGACCTTCAGCTTACAGTATCATAGTCTTCCTACCCTTGTCCCATAGGCAGTCGAAACACTAAGGTTACCGCAAGTGCGGACTTGCTATAAATGCAGGTGGAAACTCAACAGCCGAGAGATATGGGTGCTCGGAGGCAAGCCTGGCACCAAAGGTACGACCTTCAGCTTACAGTATCATAGTCTTCCTACCCTTGTCCCATAGGCAGTCGAAACACTAAGGTTACCGCAAGTGCGTAATACAGGAGGAAACTCAACAGCGGTGAGATATGGGTGCTCGGAGGCAAGCCTGGCACCAAAGGTATGACCTTCAGCTGTCTTACAGTATCATCGTCTTCCTGCCCTTGTCTTATAGGTGGCCGAAATATCGTTAGGTGGCCCCCACCGTAAGCGAGATCAGGTAGGGCCAAATAGGTCGTATTTACCTTACCAGGCAGCCGAACGGTGAGCTACCAATTGCTCGCCATGCGAGCGTCCAGTAAAAACTAAGCCTGGGTCGACAGTGTTTTGTGTTATATTCGCGGGCCTCAAAGAGATGTCAGCAAAATGGATGGAGCCAGTTAAGGCCAATGCCTGCCAAAGACTGCGGGTTGTTTAAAGGAGTTACCACTTACCGTAGCCCTCGGAAAAAGGGCAATCGAAGGAACACTGCGTGTTAAATAGATTTAGTCTGTAAAATTACTTATCCTGCAGTGTTAGAATTTTACTAATTCCCACTCAGTGTTCCTTCAGTTAGTCTTCGCGTACAACGCCATACATATCCACACTTTAAGCATTCATAAAATGATACTGAATACCAGTCACCATAACCATTGCAATTCTTATGCAATTTGTGACTTTAGTTATGTTATTACAACACTTTCCAATGGTCCACCTATTGTGCGTCTTGTCTGCACAGTAAGAATGGCCGACGCAACAGATAATAAAATATAATGAATTTATTTTATAGTAGTTACAGTGATTTATGGAAATCTCTAGCTTGCCCAATTGGTTAGCAAAATTGACCATACAAAATTTCAATTAAGAGTCTGTTTATCAAGTTTAGTGTTAATCTAGCACATACCCGCGAAACGAGACACAATAGTAAAACAATAACAGCGCGGTCTCATAGGACCGGTTGGGGATTCAAACGTTAAACCGTGTTTATCATATTATGAGAGCAGTGGTGTTGATCTCGGGTTCAAACCCAGTTAGGCGCATTACTTTGTGTAATTTATTTCATCACCACTGCTCTCAAAACCGTCGAAGGAAAACATCGTAAGAAAACCAGCATGCCCTAGAACCAAAAATTCAAAGACATGTGACAGCCCGCACTTGGCCCACGTGCTGAATTGGATTGGATTTGGAATCCTGAGTCTCAGCAGTGGAAACATTATAAGGCTAATACTGTGCTAAGCTTTACTAAATAATAAATCAAAACTGGGCCAACATTTTTGGCTCAATTTCGAAAACAAAAATGATCGTAAACCTAATATGTCAAATTGTTAAACGCGCATCCTAGTTTTCAACAATAATTCCTGAGACTTGGCACACGTTTCATCATCATCTTAGCCGAAAGACATCTGAACAGTCTGAACATAGGTGGCGATGCTTGAGGGTTTAAGCGTCACCACAACAACCGGTCCTGTGCGTCTCGCATCCATCAGATTCAACCCGTTTAGTTTGTGACAAATGGATATTTGCATTCGAAAAACCGAGGGTTAAATATTAATCTCTTACACATCTTTTAAACACTTTCCCTAACATTCCTCATTCCTCCAGGTTCCGGAGTCCCCGGCAAGAGGGTCGGCTACATGCCGCAGGAGATCGCACTCTACGGCGAGTTCACCATTAAGGAAACCATGATGTACTTCGGCTGGATCTTCGGCATGGAGACGAGGGAGATCGTGGAGCGGCTGCGGTTTCTTCTCGACTTCCTCGACCTGCCCAGCGAGAATAGAATGGTGAAGAATCTCAGGTGAGTGAAGAATTTTAGTGGTGGTAAATGGGTCTGATTTGCAAGGGCAGATCAGAGCTTGACACTGCATATTACCCACCTATTTGACGCAGCAGGAAATTAAACTTTAAAAAGAATTTACTGAATGGCTGTTTAAACTGACCACTAACTCACCTCATGGTAAGCCACGATGTGGTCGACGATGGAGCATGCTAAAGAGTAAGTTATAGATATCAGAAAACACCGACTTCAATAGGAAATTTTACTTCTCAGCTGTTATTCATTTGATGTAGTATAGGTAGACTCTACAAAAATACAAGGGCAAATAGACTAAGTAAACTAAAAAGCCATCAATTGAAAATTTATGGTTTTTGTCATTAAGGCCACGGTAGAGTCGATTCTTGTTGACAAAACCCAATTTGACAAAAATTGGTCAAGGCGATTTCTTTTATTTCAGAAGCGTAGAGACCCATCTCAACTTCGCACGAGTGTCAGAAATCTTTGAAGATTTCGGCTTTTCTCCACTATAAAATGCATATATTATACACCTAACCCTTCCTCATGAATTACTTTGTCTAGAAATGAATTTTGCATGAAATTTCTCTAGGTAGTAGAGTGATGGAGGACTTAGTTTTATAATATGTGACTCACGTAATAAGCGACAGTATTATAAAATGTTAAGAGGCCTGCGGAGACCGCGCGCTATCTCGAGTTGAGACGAAATAAAATACGTTTTCGAGGTTGATGGAAGCAATCCAGATAGTATAAACAATTCTTGGACACACCGACTGGAGTAAAGTCATCATCCACACACTGACAGTTGCTTGCTGTGATAGCAATACAAACTATTGGAAATTTGGGAGAGGTTCCGTAATACCAAAAATGATGAATGAAAAATTAATGTATTTCCAATATTAGTAGTTGAAATATAGGGCATCCAGATCAAACAAGATCTGGATACCCTATATTTCACTATTCGAAATGATACTTCTAAAAACGCTATTCAAAATTACACTTAAGTATTTACTTTTGAATACTTGGATAACATTCTAACAACATAATTATAAGAACTGATGCAATATTCTGATCTGTTTTGTGGTTATATATTCATTATAACAGACCAGTTCATATAAGAACTGGTGCAATATTCTGATCTGTTTTACGGCTATGTATTCATTATAACCGACCAGTTCATATAAGAACTGCTGCAATATTCTGACTTGATCTGATCTGATGAAATACTTTTACTCTTATTATTGTCAAATAAGTATTTAAATAAACAGTAGTAATGAATACAATTACAAAAGCCAGACCAGACCAAATATCAACCTTTCCGTGTAGGAATCGAACCCACAACACTTGGTTTAGATGAATGATAATGAAAATGTAATGACTACATTACATTTTACATTCTTCATTAATTTTTCAGATACTTGTCTAGAATGACATAATTGTTACAATCATCATATACTTGTAAGTATTTTTAAAGATGGGAACAGGTAATTATCAAGTAAAATAAGAACACAATTAATAATTTGACAAATTTATTTTTTGAATAAATATGTCTTAGAAATATATATTATATTGTACTAAAAATATTATTATCAAAGCACCATTTTTTTAAACTCAGAACATTTTTTAAAGCACATATTGAGTCATGATACATACAGCTATACAAATCTTTAGAATATTGATCACACAGACTTAACAAATTAGGACAATTTTTATTTTCTAAATCAACTACATTATTATTTTTTAAAATATTTTTTAACCATTTCACTTTTTCAGTACCTTTAGTGTAAACACGTTTATCTCTTAAAAAATCTAAAATTAAATATTGATAGTTTGAATAAGGTATAAATCCTTCATTCCAGTATATTTTTCTGTTACGCTCAATCCAACTAACTTGTCGTCTTTCTTGATTTGTTAAATCGTAAAAGGGAAATGGTGACTTAATTAAAAATACTTGCAACTTATTATTACACCATATAGCAATTTCTTTTATTATAAATTCGTTTGCTTCAGTTTTAAAACCTTGAACGTCTACAATGGCAATCATGATAATCTGCGTACAATGTTGCTTAAAGGTTTGTATTCCACAAGTCGGTCGTTTATAATTAAACAATATGCTGTCGTCTTATCTGGTATTGTAGTAGAACATTCAATTTCCAACCGCACGTCAACTGGGCCTGTTTTTAGACTATCGTTTTGTCTTGAGCAGTCTAATATAAAGAGAGGAGCTTTTTCCTTGAATTCCTTTAGGTTAAGCAACGGGTCTACAGGACAGTTGTAAAACGACTGACGAAATTTTGCATACATTTCGTATAATATACTGTATTTATTCTCAGAAAACTTTAAACTCATTGGTTCATATGGATAATATTGCGAATTCAGAAAGAGCGTTACATTTGTCACTTCACAATGATCAAATATTGAACTATCTTTAATTTTATTATTTTTTCTATCAGTTTGTAAGCAGAAAATTACATATCTGGGTTTTTCCAACTGTGAAGCAGTCTTAACTGACCAAGAATGCTTAGTGGTTTTTGGTAATAAAGGATACTCATATAAATCCCAATTTCTAAAAGCCATCTGAATAGATTTATCTTTTTCTAAATGTTTTAAAAGTGTCAGTCGCTCTCGATCTGATACTTTTATGTGTGGCACTCTCCACTGAACTCTTTGCATATCTATTTGAAAATGAGCAATATCATCAGTAAGGATAACACTGTTTAAGTTAGAGTTACTTCTATTCAATATAAGTTCATGTTTGCAATTTATGACAATTTTATTGTAATCTTCAGCAAACCCTAATATTTTATTTAATGGTATCACAACGCTAAAATGCCCATCACTTTTAAATCCCTCTAAATTCCAGCCCCACAAGGCAGCAACTTTATTTTCTGCTTCATTTAAGGAGATGTATGATTTTATTGTAGATGTCACTCCCGAATTTTTTATACGGTCTATTTCAATACCATTCATTTCGTATCGGATGTCTTGAAACAAAGACATAACAGCGTTATTAGTGAACGTAACAGTTTTCTTGATCGGATTCCCATCTTTACCGAACAGTTTTGCCTGACCTTCGATGTAAATTGAACTGGCTGATGGTAGCACGTATACGTCTTGCTGATGTATGGGGATTCTGATTTCATCGTTTTCTCTAAAGCTGTTATTGTAGGGATTGTATGAATGGACTTCATAACTTTCAATCGAAGTGTCGAAGTGTGGTAATTCAGTAATCTGTAGTATATTCATACTTTAAACCCTAAGACTTTTAGAAAATCCTTATTTGCTTCAGTTAACTTCTTAACTTTTTTCTTACGTCTTTCCACCTTGACAATCGTAGAAGAACTAAGACGTTTTGTTTTCACTGGGATAATTTTATGGTATACTATCATTTTGCTTTTCTTAAATGTAGACGTAATTCAATATGTTCTTCTCCAAAGTTAATACAGTGGGTAAATTGATCTACAATCTTAACAGATATAGATGAAATTATGTTTTTGTTTACTGGAAAGTAAATGACGTTTTGCGGTATTTCCATACACTGATGACCTGGAGCAGTATCAGATACAAATTCATGAATAAAATGAGTTGGTAATCCGTTGCAGTACGAACCGTGGACAAGATCACATTCGATTCTGATCACGGACAATCTGTTGTTAATAATGGGAATATTTTGTCTTGAATTTAATACTGAAAAGTATAGCAAACCGCACTCGTATTGATCGGATAAATATAGTGGTGGTTGAAAGTATGTAACCAATTCCGATTTATTTCCAGAGATCGTAACCGTAGTAGACATTCTTGTATACTGAACGTTATTGTATGATTATGTTTGTTTTATTCCTGCACTATACCAGAAATTATTCAAAAAGTTTAAACAAAGATGCCCACAATTAAAAGGGTGATCACGCTGAATATTATCATAATTATAGTGAACTTTAGAACCCACGTATTTTATAAATTCCTTTGGAGGTTTGAGATTTCCATAACTATCAAAATACTCAATATAATCATTATATTTTGCGTAGGCTACCCAATGAGAACCAGATTTTTTAGAGCTATCTAAATTAATAACTCCACATTCTTTTTTAAACGGGTGTTTTGGAAGCTCATCTCTCATAAATACACCTCTAAAGTAGGGAATATTATCCCCATACTTCAAAATGTCTAAATTAGTTAAGGCTCGTTTGGGTAGCCGATATCTCAGTTTTTTTCTTTCGATACAAAAATTCCGAGCCCATCTTTATGAGGTTTAAGGTGAAGTCCTTTTCCGATACAAAGAGCCTCCATCTTTTCATTATGTCTCTTTGATTCAGTATACAACTTTCTAGCCATCTTGAATTCATTTATGGTTTTAGCAATACCAGCAGCACCGCCTGCTAAGGCTCCCACTGCAGATAATCCCGCAAAAATTGGAATCAATGGTAATACTCCACCAGATTTTGGTATAGGAATAACGCGAGGTAGTTTAATAGATGAATCATTAAATAACTCTCTAGTAGCAGCCATAGCTAACTCAATTGCCACTTTTTTACATTTCGGTTTTAATTTTTTTATATGTCTTTTCGTTTTGTTGATAACATTTTTAAATTTATTTTTCAAGCCTTTTCCAGACACATCTTTTCGCAAATACTTTTTGGTACTTTTTTTTAGACCAGAACCAGTTTTAACTTTTGCTGCCATGGCGCTGCTTACTAAACGTGCTGCTAGTTTTTCCCCTACAGTCGAATCCGGTGCAACTGCTCGTTCTTTTGCCATATTCAACAAGACTAAATCTGCTTTGTGACGATCCTTTAAGTTTGAGGACTTGTGATAAGCAATGTCGTGTTCTTTACAATATTCGTCTAATTTATTAACAGCTTTATCACCACGAGTAAGCCTTTTAATTAATTTAGTGCCAGGTCCACAATAATTGTAACCTGGTAAGTGTAACTCCAATGGTAAGTTATTTATTAACCAATTGAGAAGACTACTCTCTCCAATACACATCATAAGACTATTGAGTAATAGATTGAACCCTTAATAAATAGTATTGTAAAGTTAGCTCCTATTAGTTTGTTACAATTTATTCAATTTATCGATCCAGCTATTCTCAGAAGGAGGCAAGCCTAACCATTTCACTAAAACTCTATTTCCTTTCCTTCTCAGAACTTTTTCCACTAGATATACATTGGGATGATTCGTTTTTTGGAGCTCTTGTGCATAAAATGCACCTAAAATAGGTCGGCCTCTGGCATCTTCAATTAAATACGTGATAGGAGATGTATTTTGTATTTTTGTAATTTTAAATATTTCTGTTGACCAGTTAGGTGTATATCCTTTTTCAAAAGTTCCCTTATACTTACTAATGCGTACATAATCATCTACCTTATATTTACTTTTTATATTAACATTTTTTACCAAACTTACATATCTTTCCAGTATACGTTTTTTATTTTTATTATCTACATTTACCGGAATTTCATTAATGGTTCGATGTTGAGTGTGATTGTATTTGTAAATAACATTATCAAGAGTATTATCTATCCATTTATAGTTTCCTTTTAAACTAAATTCTTTATACAGTTTCGATTTCAGTGTTCGAATAAATCTCTCTACTATAGAAGCTTTTTTTGTTGAAAATGTTGAGTAATGATTAATATTATAAGATTTCATAAGTTTTTGAAATGTATTATTATAAAATTCAGTCCCGTTATCCGTTTGCAAATTTTTAGGCACACGCCCTTTGTTTAACAACATCTTGAAAGTATTACTAATAGCATCTTTGGTCTTACACTTCAAAGGAAAGACCCAAGCGTATTTCGAAAATGTATCAATAACTGCGAGAATAAATCTAAAGTTTTTATTTTCCTTAGAAATTGATTGCATATCAATTAAATCCGCTTGCCATAGATCATCTATATCTTTCATGATGACGTGTCTTCGTGAAAAGTTCACTCTTGCATTTTTATGAATTTCGTTGACCACGTCGGCTTTACTCATGTTTCCTTTTTTGTCTCAGTTTAATTATATCTCTTATCAAGGTTTATGTAAAACTAAACAAACGCTACATTATTCTCACTATTTATTCTTTAATAATGCCAGCTTCTTTTAATTCTTCAATTATTGATAAAATTTCATTATCATGATTTGTGTTGCCAGCATCTCTCGACGCAACCAATAATTGCAATCTCTCAACCAATTCATTAGGGTCATCCCAATATACTAAATCAGTGTTCTTTTTGTATTTCTTAAGCTTTGGTAAGGTTCCCCCAAATTTAGCAGTAACTTTTTCATTTGATATTTCGGAAAACAGTGGTCTGATAATTGCACGGTATTTTATTCCTTTATCACCTCTTATTTGACCATTAGGATTAAAATCTCTCTTATGTGCATTTGTAAAATGTAACATGTCCTTATAGACAAGTTTATCTTCACCAGATATTAATTTTAAATCAGGTTTTCTTCGAAGTAAAAGTTCTTTTAGACCAGGAGTTAAATTATAAGCTCTGTCGCCAATTTTAACCAAAATTACATTATCTTTATTCAAATTTTCTATTTTAGAAAAGGATACTACTGAATTACCGATCCATAATTTTTTATTTTCACTTCTTATCCCGAACGGTATATTTACGCCATCATAAATATCATGTACATCATGATGCTCTAATGAAATTTCTAGGTCATCTGATAACTCCGTTTTAGGTGAGCTTACAACTAACTTTTCAGAATTTTGTTTAGGTTCGTAACAGTCTTCAAACTTCACAAATGAACTTTTACTATCGTTATCAGATTCAATGCTGTCAGTATTAATAAAAGATGAATTTTCCACATTTCTATTTTTTATAATAGGTATATTCGAATCAACTAGGGTCTTAAGTGGATCGGCGACAGGTTTCAGCATTTTATTGAGGGATAAGTTCATATCATGTTCCTGAGTCTTCATTTGTTTTATTTTATTTTTTATGGAGTCTACAGACTTAATTAATTCTATTTTAATATTTTTCTCCATCTTATGTTCAACGCCCGCATTCAGCCAAAGAAGAACTGATACTAATTTTCTTTTACATGTTATTTATAATTATATCAGATTGTCAATTAACTTTCATCAAATTTAAAAAATATATCAAAATTCTTTCTATATCTTCCATTACTTAATGAACATTCTTTGTTAATAAGCACAAAACTGTAAGGATTACTCCATACAGTTTTACAAATATCTTTAAATTGGTTCCAGATTAAATCAGGGCTAACATGTTCCTCATAAATATGTTTCAAGTTCACATCATCTTGTTTAAATATTATAAGAAAATTAGCGTTATCACGTAACAACTGCTTAGGAATTTTTGAATAGGTTTGAGATAAATAGAAACAATCGATTTGTTTATGTCGTCCCATACAGAAATAATTCCGAATATTTGTCTGGTTCTCGGTTGCAACGTCATCAAAAATAAATATAGAATTTGTTAAAGCTTCACTTGGAGCCATAACATCTTTATCATCGTTAAACTCGTAGAATTTAATCTGTGGCACCCTTTTCATCACTTCGCTCAAAAAGCGATATTTTGGTTGATAAGAAGTTTTAGAGTAAAGATATAAATTTTTAAATTTCAGTCCATTTTCATGTAGTACTAAACTGATCATAACATTTGTTTTACCACAGTTGGAAGGCCCACATATTATACAACGAATTGTATTCGGTAATAAAGGGCTATGTCTAATGTGGTGAGGAGAGTCACTAAAGTTTATATTGTTGACGTTCAAGGATATGGGGTGCTTGATCAACTTCATCTTGCTTAATAATATTATTACCATCAAACATACCAATTTATAACCGTTTAATAAAATAGGTGTAAGGTAAACATAAAATAAAAAAACTGTTTAGTAATATTTTTTTATTCGAGACATTATACAATAATAAATTATTATCATCATTATATCTACTTATTAGTACTTTTACTAGAGTTATTAAACATTTTTAATTTATGCACACAAGAACAGTATAAAATACTATAAAAGATTAAAATGCTAGATAAATATTACATGTCACTGGAATAATCTAAAAACATAGAATCACAGTGACCCCAGGGTAATGTATGAATTTGATCTTGTAATACTTGAACTTTGTCGTCGTTTCTTTCTAAAACTAGTTTATCTACTTGTTGAGTGTATAAAACGTGTTTAATGGATTTTATCATATTCATTTTATGTCTATATGCTTTATTGTTTGAGAGTACATCAATGTAATCACTTAATTTCAGGTCACAAGTCACAGATTTGGAAACACCTTTAGCTTTTTTTATTTGAGTTTTGATACTATTTATAAAATATAATTTGGCTCTTAAACCGATGAATTCTCTAATTAAATCGTCACCAACTTCAAGTTTCCATAAACCAGGAATTTTAGCATTTTGTTGCGGTATGTGATAAGGATTAGTTACTGCAAAATTACTGGTATCAAACTTAGTAAGATCTTCATGCATATCATGATAAAAATCATCCGTATAAATTAAATACAATAAACTATCGGTATCAGTGTAGCATAGCTCAGCGTTTTCTCCGTATTTATTTTTTATAAAATCGTAATGAAATTGGTATAGATGTTGCTTAGAATATTCCAGTACTGTGAACCCAATATAAATAGGTCTATCTAAGACAATCTTTTCCCGATATAATTCCACAGCTACGAAATTTTCTGAAAAAATTGATATACTTTTTAAATTTGGTTTAGCAATCAATTTTTCGGCACTTAGATACTTGTTCGTTTTATTTCTAGTATCTCTCCATTTTGTTACTAATTTAACGTCAGCTTGCTTGCGTTTGTTTTCAATGGTTTTCCCGAAAATTGCATTATTCAATAATTTAAAGAAGTCTTTCTCGAACGCTGTTTTGGAATTTTGTCGAAGACTTGTATTCAGATCTATGTACTTTTTGAGAAAGCATTCTTGTTTGAAGCTTAGTATGCAATGAGTCTTTTTTAAAATTAAACCGTTTTTCAAACATTCTTTCAAGTGAACATAATGAATTACATAATTATGCTTGTCATAAAAATTCGCAACCAATTTTGCTGATTTTCCGTAAGGAGGTATTAATTTTTCAACTGCAAAAGGTAAGTCTTTATGCTTATTATGTAAATAATTCGGATATAACAAGTCTACTTCCAAAATATAACCGTAATCATTATCATCTGACACATTATTTACTTCAAAGTTATCAATTTCTTTTGGAGTCAAAAACTTAAATTCTGAAGTTGGAAGCTTCTTCATCATAGCATAGCCATATAAATTATTACAATCAAGATATATTAAATAATTACTCGGTTCTAACTTATTAAAATGTGGTAAGTATTTATTGTTCGCTACAGCATGGCGGAGAGAACACTGTGCCAGCCCACCACGAATTCCTTTTTCTAATAATTCATACATTTGTAAATCACTTATCAACTCAAGTTCAATACCGGTATATAAAAGCATGGCATCCCAACTTAAACTCGGTGACGTTACATAATAAGCTGGATCCAATTTATAATAAAGTAAGCTTGTAATTCTAAATTTTTCGAATATATCACATAGTAAAAGCACATCGCATTTCATGTATAAATCTGTATATTCACCAAGGGACTTAACTTCAAAAACGTTCCAGACCTTTTGAGCGTGTAAATATTCCTCTTCAGTTATATGTTTCTCACTTAAACTGTTATAAAAACAAGACTTTGAGGGAAGTTTAGTCTCATCAAATTTGGACCAAGCATCAATATAGTCATATGGGTAAACACCTTTTTTTCGCATTAAATCAAATTTTCTTTTAACAGTGAACTCTCTATTTAAGTTAATAAAATCGTTTTCTGATAAACTTTTACTTAATGAATCTAGACTAGAACTGAGAAACTGAAAAGAATCAATAAATTTTATTTGTATAGGATGATTATATTTTTCTGTCTTTATTACTTTTGTAATTGAAAGGTAGTTTTCTTTAGTTCTCGGTATGATATTAATAGAGCCTTCATAATTCGCTAACTCTTCAATGAATAAGTGTGAGTCATACCCGGACAAATTATGAAAGACAACAGGAATGAATGAACAAACTCTATACATCAAATTACAATGGGAGTGTGCTGCTCCACGGTACTCTGATGTAATATGATCATGATCTCGAACTTTATCATTCAATAACAATTGTTTACATATGTGACATAGAGTCGAGTTTCGATAATCCATCTCTTGTTCTGTAGATAAAGGGGTCATTGGCTTTTTACTATTTAAAATTGTGTGTAACCGTTTGATGTCTTTAATTAAACATTTAACAAATTTTTTGACGCAATCTACACCCCGGTATGTAACATATTTGTTTAATTGATCATCATGCGCGCAACAAATATAATACGCGAAACATGAAGGCTGATGCATTTTTAGTTTCCGAGTATTCAAAGAGTTACTTTCATTGTAGTCAATTAGCATACATTCAAAATCAGCGTAAATTATAAAATTAATTTTTTGCTGCCTCTCATAATTTTTAAATTTTAGTTTTGAATTATTTTTAGGTAAAATACATAAAATCTTGGAGCAGTTATGTGACTTGTATCTTTTTTCTAAACTAAATAGTTGCAAACATGTTTCGCATAAATAAACTTTACCTTTGTAATGAGTGAGTTGACGACGTACAAGACGTGTCAGATCTTTAATTAAACAATAATGTCCAATGGTTTTGTTTTCAATATAAAGTAAATTAATATGATTTTGTCTTTTATTTTTTGATACATAAAGAGGTCCAGTCACAATATCATTTTGTATACCATATATATTTAAACTAATGTTTGCATTGTTTTTTTCAAACATTTTAATATCATTTATCGTAGGAGGAAATGACATTCCTTCAGTATTTAAAACAGAAGAATAGTGAGGATATGAACTTGTTCTACATACATTATTTTTTGCTGGGTATAATCCAGCTACTATACTCCACAAAAAACAGCCATTATCATTATTTTTTATATTTATACAACTTTTAGAATATTTTATAGCTGTCGGTAGTTCTATATAAGATCCACCTCTCATAGGAGAGTATTTGTTAATGTTAATTTCGAGATGATTCATAGAAATAAATGTCCAACCAGATTGACAGTGCTGAAACTCGGTTAATTTGTTATTCAATTTATTCATTACTTTCGTTAATAATTCATTCAAATCAGTGCTCTTATAAATAATATCGTACTTGGTATTAAATGATTTTAATTGTTTTTCGTCTGATTTTGGTAGCATAAAATATGCAAACAATTCAAAATTCAATTTGATACAACTGTGTTCATTCAGTGACATATTTATCAATTCTATTAAATTTGTTCGATGATCACACAGGAACGTCTCTAGACTGAGGTATTCGTCTTCCTGAGTGACATTCAATCTGTAAGTCATTAATCTGTTTTTAAATGCTGTTGCAATAATATGGATATCTCTGAATTTCGTATCTAATAAACAATTTGCTTTGTGTATATTAGTTCTCATATGATAAGTATACTGATTTTCTGGTATTAAAATGTTACATTTCTCACAGTTTATTGACTTTCTAGATCTTGATAAATTGTTGCTGAGGTGTGTAACTGTAAAAAAAACAATTAATACAATGATGATATTATTTATACATATTTATTAATACAAATAGTCATGAATATACATGGTTACACAGGTAGTACAAAATATGAATATAGAGGGCGCGATTATTATTATTATAAATATGGTTACAATTAATGTGTTATTTAAAATAAAGCGCTTAATTATCGTAGGATCCTATATGAGTGACTGCACAATTTTTGAAATCTTTATGAGTTGTTTTCACGAATTCTTTTATATGTTGCCAAGACTCCTTATTTTCATCTAATTTAGTTTTTATGGTAGTAATAGCAGAGCGCCATCTATTTATTGGTGCTATTTTTTTAATTTCGTCCGTGTAGTATATTTTCACCTCCACGTAGTACTTCCCTTCTTTCGTCTCACTTATCTGTCGAGAGTAACCCTTACTCAATCTTCTCGTAAAATAAGAATAAAGAGGTGGTATATTACCGGTTTTTGCAGAGTTTTGTATTCGGGTGACATTTTCGTCACTGTCGCTGTCTTCACCAAATAATTCAGCGGCAGTAATTCGGCTTGATGATGTAGTCGGAGAAATAGTGGGTTTCGACTTCTTTGAACTGGAGCCTTCATTCGACTTGCTACATCTTCCACGCTTCGTTTTTCTTTCCGTCAACTTTTCTTTCGCCTTTACTTCTACTTCAGAGTCACTAGACAGGGACAGGTCATTGGCGAGTAGGTTAGACCTGGGAACAAAAAAAAAATATTAAAGCAATGCAATCAGTTTCAATATCATTGTAAGATTAATTAATTTAAAGATAGAAAGCTAGACTAGGTAAAACATATTTATTTATTTCATTCGTTAGCTCACACTTTATACATCCGAAAACACCTACATCATCTCAACACAACTATTATACGTGTATTTAGCACAGAAATTATATTTGCTCACCTACTGCACTAAACAGAATGATAATTATTTTTTTAATAAATGACTAATAATTAGCAAATATTTTATTCGTGCAGGAATCGAACCCACGACACATAGCATCTGTGGAAAGCATATCAGCTTCTAAGCTGAACGTGCTAATTAATTAATGAAGTATTTAGTACTTGAATACATAATTAATTAAAATAATATTAACAATTTAATAGTTGAAAACTAATTATGAATACTTACATGGTTGATGAATAGATAGTAGCTTGATGACTTTTAACTCAGGATTATCGATTCGTAGTTGATTCGATCCAGAGAGGATGTGTACCGAATCTAACTTGGGAGCTGATTTTATAGGGCTAAAAATCACATCATTCAATCCATATTTGTAAAATTGCACTGTTGCAAAAAAATACAATAATAATTAGGTACTTAGTCATACGAGCGTGCAAAACGCTGCGTTTTAGGTTTTATTTTGTTCGTTTAATCTGAAAATAAATTTTTCATTGATACCTATAAAATTTGTAATTTCATATTTTTTATTTATGTACATGAGTTCAAAATCCATTCAAGTCTGTTTAAAAACGCTACAAACGTAAAACATAAAACGCAGCGTTTTGCACGCTCGTATGCAACCCATAGTCATGTGTAAATAAGATGAGTCGGACTCTCATATTTCTAGGTAACTAATAGGAATAATGAGTTATTAATCTAATTATTTTGAACCTTAATTACAAAATATATTTAATCTGGACAGGTATAAAACCAATACAACTTAAAAAAAATACCTTCCCTTAAGTTTTCTTCATCTGCAATGTCGGTAAATAAACCAATTATTAGACGCAAAGAAATATCAAAAAAATATTACTTACCTTTCTATCGGTAACAACAATTAAAATAAGCTTAAAAATATTACAGTATTAACAGACAAATCCAAACGTAACGATAGTATGTCGATATTGTATATTGTTTTGATCTTCTCCTTATAAATAAATACTTACGTTGCAAAAATAATTGTTTCTAACATACTAGCTATGTACAATGACTTTGCCTACTGATTTTTCTTAATTGGATATATGAAAAAAATACAATGAACAAACGCATTGTAATATTTGTTTTATTTATATAATTTTAAGTAAACAATAAGTTGTTAAACACGTGTCCAGATGTTAAGGTTTCAATTTCATTGCACCATTTTTTGTATAGGATTCACATCTAACAAAAGCATACGATTTTGAACTCTATAGATTACAATTAAATCTATATATATTTAGAAAAAATCTTTTAAAATGTATTCGATTTCTGCACCTGACTGTTGCAGCTGCCTATAACGTGTAATAGTGGTAAGTTTTTATATTACTCCTCAGTATTTTATCAAACATTAAAAAAATATTACCTACATCATTATCAGACAGTATAATTGCAATTTAATTTAAGCATGTGTCCAGTACATAAATGAGTATTTAATTTTACATAACACTATGTTTTTTTTCTAGATATTTGACATAGTCTGGATATCGAATTAAACACGATGTCAGGCTCACCATCCTACAGTCCTGTTCTAGATATCGTTGACCAACAATGTAACGTAAGTATCGCATCAATGGTCACTTCACTTCCATTGATTTTAACGATTGAATTCATATTTGATGCTGTTTAATAACACATAATAATTCATATTTTTATTTCAGAATTTGATAGGGGCCTCAGATCCAATTCTTAATCCATTCGATTATGCTCAAGATCGAGAGAGCTGGTACGCCGAGGTTGCGGCAAATGCATGTAAAGAAAGTAGACAGCAAGAAATAGAAAAGAAAAAATTGAAGAAAAAAAAGAATAAATCAAAACCTTTCAAAAACACATCGTTTATCGTTCGTAAAGACTCAGGAAATGTTCGTCGAATAATAAAAATAATGGTACATGATGTGGATGGTCGTCATATGGAAGATATAGACTGTGATCCTGATTGTGCTAGCGTGAATGTACAATATTTAGTGCGAAGTGATTTTGACGAAATCATGAGTGAAACTGAGTATTTAGTTACTAAAATAGTTAAAATGTTAAGTTCAACTTCGAATATGAATATTTAAAATATAATTATTTGAAGTATTATTTTGCTTTTATTTCTACGTCATAACCTTCAAAGTAATTAGCCACAGCACTACATATAAAAGGCAGCGCGTTGGATAATACCAAGCACATTCCATTTTCGTTAGGTTGTCATCATTGTCGTGTCGAATAGACTTATCATAGAGTAGGTACCTATGTGATCAAGTTTGTTACCTTCGCACACAACACGCTTAGTGCATTAGATAAATGATCGAGACATATCTAACTGCACTAAGTGTTTACGGGTTCAATTCCTGTATGGAGAATTCATTACACTATGTAATAGTTTTATAAACAAGATAAGTATCATTTCAAAACTTTATTAATGTAGAGAAACATTCACATTTTTCTATGCAATGTACTTATTATTCATGTCGATACTAATTATGTAAACCTATTTGTTTATCATAGATATACATTTTTGATACGTGGTATATTGGTTTAATCATAATAGTACATGATGATTTCTACCGTAAATTAATAATAATTAAAGCTTAGTAATAGCTGTGAGGCACACGATGGGTAGAAAAGAATGCGATCCGTTTCCTTAACGGGAATGGTAAAGTGTTTGTTATTATGTAAACAAGCAGTCGCGCCTAACAACTGATTCCTAGATGCAATTTTAAACGATTAGGTATTCAGTTTTTCCTCAGAGACATGTCACTGCATCATAGACACCTAAATTAACAGTTCTTATATGAACTGGTCGGTTATAATGAATACATAGCCGTAAAACAGATCAGAATATTGCAGCAGTTCTTATATGAACTGGTCGGTTATAATGAATACATAGCCGTAAAACAGATCAGAATATTGCACCAGTTCTTATATGAACCGGTCTGTTATAATGAATATATAACCACAAAACAGATCAGAATATTGCATCAGTTCTTATAATTATGTTGTTAGAATGTTATCCAAGTATTCAAAAGTAAATACTTAAGTGTAATTTTGAATAGCGTTTTTAGAAGTATCATTTCGAATAGTGAAATATAGGGTATCCAGATCTTGTTTGATCTGGATGCCCTATATTTCAACTACTAATATTGTTTCGAGTATTTATAACTTGATAAAAAATGTGTGTTCCTACGAAAAGATATTTTGAAATATAGTTGTTTATAATATAGAAAAAACAAAATAAAAACATGACATTTTCGCTGTGAAAATGTGCAAATTTAAATTCGCATAAATTTCGTTTGGGGTAAGTTTTTCAACAAAAAGACGATGTAGGAACCTAGATAATTATTGTCTGAATCCGAATAACATCATATTATGGTGTAAATATGCTTAAATTGCAAATGATTTTGGTATTACGTTTGTATGGCTAATTCTAACGTCGCGCCCACCTTAATAGTTTCATATGTCGTCAGAAAAATTTCGCAAACCGGTATTTTGAGTCCGGCACCGATTCTGATCAATCTAACCCCAGAAAGGCCCGTAATCATTAGGATTTCCTCTTAAATTCGGTAACGATAATATGTTATGCACATAAAAACCGGATAAGTATGAGTCGAGTTGTGTGTGGGTTCTGTAACTACTAGAGGGTAGAAATATAAAAGATAAAATGCTACATTTGTTCTTCAATAGGAAAATCTTTTTGTTGATTGACATGATATAGGCCAGTTACAAGTTTTCTTAGAAAATCATTACTACCTCATTAGGGTAAAACAGACATACGTACCCTAGTCGGTTTGCAAAACTAAGACATCCATTTAAAATTATGATTCTTATGGAAGCCAATTTGCTAATATTATAAGCATGACGACGATATAAAATACAACTAGTTTTTTAGGTGGGTTATCATCCAATAACTTCTCCGGCTCTAGTGCGGAGCGGGACTTTGTTTCAGACATTTTTACATAATAAAACCCACTTTTGTTACTACTGTTCCTTCTTTACCTTCGTTTCAGATCCCCGGGGTTTCTTTTTCGGCTACCCACGAAGGGAGCCGTTAAGGTACAGGTTTAGACCTAGTTTAGAATCCATATCTCCAAATATAATATACTCCATCTTTTATAGTGTACTCTGTTTTTTTCTTTTCTCGAGAACGGAACCCTAAAAAGTCACGTTTACACACTACTTCCATTATTTGCAATATGACAGGAAACCTTCATGTGCGAATTTATGTTATGTAAACTGTGAGTATGTATGTGTATGTAAGGAGGTACGGTGACGTCAGCATTCTGTTGACAGCTAATATTAGCGAACTTTATTCGTAGTATACGACGATCCTTTATGATTCGTGCACAAAGACATCACGTGACTTAGGTACAGGACTTTATTGTTAAGTATATAAACAATTGCGAGATTGTTCGAGAAAGTCATACCGGCCTTGTAACGCAAAGCACACTGGAGGGTTTTAGTCAGTAAAACCCTGACACGCCCTCTTGCTCCACCCTAGAGTGGGAGAAGTTATTTGATGATTAGGTGTCTTCAAGGCTAGAGTGAATAGGCTCTTAATACTTGTGCACTTCACCATCAACGATTCCATCATTGCTTACCATCAGGTGGAATCACAGTCAAGCATGGTTTATATCATTAAAAAAAAAACGAATCTCAGTTCAGTGCATCCTAATTCCTAAGGTTGTTTGTAAGAGATTGCCCTGTGTGATAAGACGGCCCATTGTACACTTGTTTTTTGCAAATGTTTGTCTTGTCCATTTTATGGGACTTTATATGTATAATAAATAAATAACTTTAAAGGTTCCGTATTACAATTTAGTTAAAATGCAATTCATGTTTATTAACAAATTAACAGACAACTGCCCTAAAGCCCCCATCTATGTTTTTAATAACATAAAGCTAGCGTTTGGTTGCGATCCCACGTAATGGCAAGCAGTGTTCCTTCAATTGGCCTTTGTAACTATCGAACATTTCACATTCTCTCAAATCATCATCATTTGTTCATTAAATTTGTTCTGTCGCATTGGGTTAAGCCTATAAGGATAGGGTGTATGTTTTCAATAAATAAATAAATTCCTCCACCAAGTGAGTACATTAATTATGTGTCATAAAGGTAAAATAAAGAATATAATTAAACGCGGAAACACGGAAACGGAAACCGCTCTTACATTCAAGATCTACCTATGTCCTACTTATTGTTAATTGCCGAGAAGTTAATAATTAAAAAAATAATTCTTTAATTGTAGTTTAGTATTTCTTATTAGTCATAGTTGATGGTCACGATTCTAGGTGTTTGTGTAAAATCTATAAGAAAGAGGTTTTTATTCGATTGTTCGAACATCTCGATGGTTCTCGATTGTTTTCGACTTTGACTCGAGTCCGACTCGGTCTGTTATTGCGACTGGCGCATGGCGCGTTCATTCGCCAGTTGTTCCTCGATGGTTTAGAGTTTTGAATGAGAGTGACTGATTTGCACTAACGAATTTAGCAACCGATTCCTCGAAACTATCAAAAAGCATCTCGATTATTTACTATTTATACTCGATTATACGAGTCGAAAGACGTCCACTGCTGGACATAGGCTTCTCCCAAGCGTCGCCACAATGATGAGTCCTGTGCGTCTCGCATCCATCGGATCGCCGCGACCCTCGCCAGGTCGGTAGTCCACCTTGTGAGAGGCCTTCTAACGCTGCGTCCAGCAGTGGACGTCTTTCGGCTGTAATGATGATGATACGAGTCGATGGTTTATTTTATCGACTCCTATTCTTTCGATTGTTAAATACCCCGGAATCGCCCATTCCTAATAGCAAATAGTGGAATCTCCGTTAAATCTTGACTCATAGGTATTTAACGTCAAGATATTTTGTTTCCATTTATTATTTATGCAAATGTTTCCACTATGAATCTAATGTATTTTCCATACATTTGGCTAGTCATGCGCGTTATTTATAGAATAGATTGACAGATTGAGAATGAGTCGCGTAAAATAAAATATTATAATACTAGCTATCCCCTGCGGTTTCACCCGCATTTTCCGTTACTGCTCCGCTCCCGTGGGTCGTAGCGTGATGGTATATTATTATAGCCTATAGCATTCCTCAATAAATGGGCTATCTAACACTGAAAGAATTTTTCAAATCGGACCAGTAGTTCCAGAGATTACCCCCTACATACAAACTTACAAACATACAAACTTACAAATTATACCTCTTTATAATATTAGTATAGATTTTGTAATGACTAATTACGTAATTATTAGTAGTCTACAGTTTTTGCTTGTTATGCAATTTATGCAAATACTGATTGATGTTCTGCGAAATTATATCGTCATCATGGTGGATCAGTGGTAACGATTCTGAATAACGAGTTGCAGGTAATCATGAAATAACCAGAGCCAGAGGGAGTATCAGAATTTTACAGACTTAAACCCGCCCGTGTTCTTTCAATTGCCGTTTGCGTTCTAGAGCCGCGGTAGGCAAACTTTTGAGCAATGCTGCAGCCTTAGGAAGACACGCGTCATCTAAGAACGGTCTGAGTCCACGCAAAATCCAACCTTCAAAAGCCTAGCCTAGTCACAAGCCAGTGTATGTAAAAGTATCCTGTTCACTTGTAACTCAAAGAGCCCTAGATTGTAGCCATCACGAAGCACAGCCTCTGGCAAGGAATCCCACTCCTAATTAGTACGCATAATGAATGTGTTCCCTAAACGCTTTGTGCTTTAATTTTGTGTATTCTTGTAACTACATAATTCCTCTTTAAATCAAGGTGTATCTGTCTAGTTACAAACACTATTTGTTTCTAATCAACCGTTTACCTAATCATATAATATTTACGATAATTTTACGATGATAACAACTGTTTTACGATAATTCAAACGATTGTGTGTACAGGATTTGTTGCGTCGTTAAACGCGAGGTGGTCATGTTTCAATAGGAGCTTGGTAATAAACTAACGATCTATTGAAATACATGACGATGCTGGTAGATGACGAGGAAAAGATGATTTGTATGTTGAGGAAGACGTAATACTTAAAAATTGATTCTTTATTCTCATCATCTGCCATCTACCTAGCCTTTTCCCAACTATATTGGGGTTGGCTTCCACTCGCCAGACCTCCACAACCCAACCAAATGGGGTAACACGGTACTTCATGGCAAGACTGAAGTCAGATTTACTGGCTTCTGACTATCCGTAACGACTGCCAAAGATCTACAAATGTCAGCTGAGACCTACGGCTTAACGTGCTTTCCGAGGCACGGAGGAAACTCGGTATGTTAAGATGGTCACCCATCTACAGACCAACCTTGGCGAGCGTTGGTTAACCTTGAAGATCGACCTGTGCGGCTGTTATTATCTAGCCACGAGCTCCTCAGCCAACATGCTATAAAGTCTCAGATAAATTAGGGGTCAAATTGTCCCCCAATGTCGCGGGCAGACGTTAGTGATGGATAAACTAGGATCAAATAGCAAAATAAAAGCAGCCTTCAAAACTGACATAGCTCTTTACGCTTAACCAAAAAGCCCTCCAATCTCTACATTCACACAGTAGCCACCAAAATTCCCACACTAATCAACAAAAGCCCAAACATTTACAAAACAATGCCTAAACAAACACGTCTAATTTGTAACCGCTTCTGGCGTGACAAATCTCCGCTTATGTCTGTGTAACCAACAGTTTGACACGCTCATTGTGACCGAATGTGCGTGAAAGCCGTGACAAAAGGCTTGTGTAGATCTATGTTATGGGGGTTATTGTAATGTGATGTAAGTTTATGGGGAAATTGGTGTTAAACAGTGGTTCTCAAAATTTGGATCGCGGCGACCCTATTGTGGGTCGAGACTTCGAGAGCAGACATTGGAAGCGTAAAACTCGATGCCTAAGCTACAAAAAACCTTCTTTACATTTAAATAGAGCTTATTTATTTATTTAAACTTCATGTACAATTGTACACGAAGGCGCACTTAATGCATCAGAGCATTAAGTCCGCCTATTCTCTACCAGTCAACTTTACGGTTAAAAAGACAACACTGTGGTAGGTCTGCACAATAAATAAATAAGCGATAATTCAAATAGAGGTTTTATATTTAACTAAGTAACATATTGGAAGAGCTTGTAAGCAAATTGAACTGTTTATTTTTATTGGTAAGAAAGATCATTAGAATGACTTCTCCAGGTCTTGGGCGAAACGAGAGGTTGTGTTAGACTTTTACTAACTAAAATGCTCTCCTTATTTCCAGCTTTACCTTCGTTCTTGGGCTCCGGGTTTTCCTTTTAGAAGTGAACCAATGGCCCCAGAGGCTTCGACCCTGCTGGGCAATTACGGTTTTGCTAACGTCTCTTTGAGACGCGCGTGTACCTAATAGTATCTACGTGCCGTTGACGACTTGGCCTCAGTCCGGATGACTACCAGACTACAACTTTGAGAACCACTGGGGTAGATAATTGTGCACCCATTGTTCATATAATATACTGTGTTTAGAACAATCGAAAGTGATCGTTTAGGCTCATTAGTAGTATTAGTTAGATGTAGTTACATTTCGGTTTATTCAGCATGAATATCAGGCTAATAATGTAAAGGCGAAAGTTTGTTTGTAAGTATGTGTGTTTGTTACTTATTCAAGCTTAATTGACTGAACGGATTTGGATAAAATTTGAATAGCACTCAAATAGGATACGTTTTATCCCGGGATTATGTATCCTTGCTTTAATTGGCCTTCAAATACAAAGAATTAACACTACTGACTCTTAACCCATCGCATTGGTCAGTAAAAGTGACACTCCCTCTCTTTCCTAGAGCGAAAAACTTATTTGATGATTTTCATTTTTTTTTAAATCTGTTAACGGCTGTTTGTCTTTTTATTCCACTCCACAGTTCATCGAACTATCGCCAAAGGATCGACTTATAACAGTAACATACACTATTTATATACCAATTCTATCAATAGCTATCAAATTAGTACTCGAAGAAAAAACTGTATTGTTCTATGAGAGGAAAAAAAACGTGTGGAAGGTTCAAGAGGTACTTATGAGGACAATGTATTAGATTTAAAATAGCTTTGATTCATTTGAAGAGGACGGAGGAGGAGGTCATGTTGTGGCTAAGAAATAACGGCTGCAAAGGTTGATGGTCAAGGTTAAGGAACACTGCCCGAGGTCGAGCCGTAGATGGGAGACCATCCACTACAAACTAACTGAGATTTCTCCTAAACCTCGTGAAGCCGTTGGTCCCGATTATTATTTGAAGATATTTGACTTGCCTCTTGGTCTAGCGATTAGTGGCCCTAACTGTTATGCCGGTGGTCGTGGGTTCGATTCCCACTCAAGACAATGATGTGTGATGAGCTTTTATGCCTGCTTTAGACATAATTTTGAAAATAAATTATACCAAGTTTAAAAAAAAATATTGTAGATATTCGTATACTGATCAATTTTTTAAAATATTAATGGAAATAGTCAAGATCCGGACTAGCCTTTCAGATGTAATGTTGGATTTAAAATCATTAATAACCATATATCTGCCCCTTAACCTTTTCATCAGGTAAAACTAAGATCAAGAGCTGAGTCATCACACAAAAAGATTCCTAATGGAAAACCCCAATAAAGATTAAACTATTTGAGTACCTACGTAAGTCGATTATGATATAAAAATAGTATTTCAATGCGATTCAATAAGAATAGGAACGGCAATGACCTCTATATGTCAAAAGTTACTTGAAAAGTACGGTTGGCAAAGTAAACTAAATAAGTTTATTTTACCAACCGTAGTTTCAATAACGGTTTTTTTTTTTAACTTTGTTTAACCGACTCTTAATTAAATTTAAGTGAAGAAAAAATGTTTTTGTTTGCTCTAAATCATCATCATCATCATAACAGCCGAGAGACGTCCACTGTTGAGCATATAGGCCTCCCCCAAACGTCGCCACTACGTCCAGTCCTGTGCATCTCGCATAAGGGGATGAATTTTGGAAAATCCTCATCAGGAAACCTTATACAAACACGCTCTTAGGCCTTTAGTTTCATCTGTCTGTTGATATGTCAGTCAGTTTCTCCTGTTATATACATATATATGTATAGATGATTAAGATTGTAGATAGATGATTAAGATTGCATGCTTTACTTGCAGCTTCTAAGAAAGACGAACAAAAAGCAGTTGAACAGTTTAGGAAAAAAACAAGTCTTACACAAGACTGACATTGACAAAATAAACGTTATTTTATTTTCCTCTTACACAACTAACAATTACTAGCATAATATTTAGTAACACTCACAATAAGTCTGGTAATGACAATAAAAAATACAAAACACTAATCGTTTCGCCTTGTTGTTTTATACCACGTACATCGAAGGACTGGAACAATTTGCCTGCTGCGGTCTTCCCGTCTGATTATAATTTCGGTGTCTTAAAGGTTGAAGTGAATAGGCTCTTCATAAAGAATATTAAACTAGTGCGCTTCAACATCAACGATTATATCATTGCTTACCATCAGGTGAGATCGCAGTAAAGCACTGTTTATACACAGGGTGTAAGGGACAGCCCTCCACAAACTTTAAGGGCTTGCTCAGTAGACGAATCTGAACATCATACCACAATATTTTTTTCAGGAAACGAAAAAAAATTTCAGCCTCACCATACAAAATTATAAATTTTCTCGGACAGTTTGTATGGAGAGGTCGATATTTTTTTTCGTTTCCTGAAATAAAATATGGGAGGATGTTCAGATGCGTCTACTAAGCCAGCCCTTAAAGTTTGTGGAGGGCTGTCCCTCACACCCTTTATAATTAAAAAAACTTTAATTTCAAGTCTAACTCGGGGGTATTTCATATAAATACTCCGAAATCGTGACGGTAAGCACCTGGTTTTGTCAAAATTTTGCCGTATAATAAAGACTATTATAAGCGCCGCTCTACTTGGGCAGTCGAAAGAAGATTTGTTGCATAATAACTTCAAGACTACTTTTATGAATGACTAGTGATCCGGCCCGGCTTCGCACGACTGCTAATTGTATAGAAAAACCTTTCTCGTTTATAACTCTTTCTGTGAAAACTGAATGTAAATTCGTCGATTAAAACAATTTTAATCTACGGATTTAGATGTGTGATTCATCATCATTTAATTATGATGATGAATCGCACACATTTTTCGTGCGATTTATTTTTGTAATTAAGAAACTTCAGTACTTATAACTGGTAAACTAAGAGGCCTTCTCAGAAAATATAAGCAAGATAGGTACTATCTCAGCAGGAAATTGTCAATTATCTTCTCATGCTCTAGGTAGAGCGAGAGGAAGCGTCACTTTAACTGACTAAAACCCACTCGTATTCCTTCTCCTACCGCAGCTATCTTATCTAAACCACACTAATATTTCGATACATAAAATTAACTCCAAAAGTCATGACGAAATTACATAATGTATCGACTTTCGCTATTCGATCAGTCTACAATAGCTTGTAACTCTAGTACGGTGTACATGGCAAATTTTCGAAAGGTGAAATTTCATATGACTTGACGGTTTGGGATGGCGATATTGTAGTATCATCATGAGTCGGATGATATGGTCTTATGACATGAGATAAGTGGGTTTGTCGTGGTCGGAACAGGTTAATGTGGCTGAGGAACTTTCTTTCCTGAATCCAATATACATTTCTTAATTTTGTAAAACTCTTTACTGTGTGTATAATTTCAAAAGGCTCATAATAAACTAGTGCGCCTCACTATCCACGACTGCATCACTTCTTACCATCGCATTTCAGATCGAATTAAAATTGCCCATTTTATGTTCCACTACTGGGCAAAAGCCTCCCCTTCTCCTTCCAAACCTCTCTGACTAGGGCAATCTCTGACCAAGTTTTCCGGAACATGATCAGATCGTCACACCACCTGATTCAATCATCATCATCTCAGCCAAAAGACGTCCACTGCTGGACATAGGCCTCTCCCAAACGATCGGTCCAGTGCGTCTCCTATCCATCGGATTCCCCGCTACCCTCGCGATCCAGTAAACGAATAAAATATCTAACGAGCTAACATTATTTTCATCACGGCCAAAGTTACAGACAAATAATAAACTTACAGTACAAACACAATTATGGCTTCGTCCATAACATATACAGTTCACTGAACCTTAAACTTCAAAACTCTTTTAACGATCTATTCTAGACAAACGCTTAAGCTATTCAAACTGTTTGTACATCGCCACGCCACACCACTGTGAACAGAACATTATATTCTTGACACTGGTCCAATATTTACTGATGATTATCCGTTTTTTAAAATGGCAGACAGTCCTAGATAACTAAACCTGATAGATTTTTTTTTACCAGTCTACATTTAGTACCGCCGATCTACAGTTGCAGCTACTAAAGGTAAATAAATCTATCCTTTTGCCCTTACTTGCTCTCCTATAACCTACAGACGGATAGCATTTCCTACCAAAAGTTGTGGATTGATAGATACTTAAAATCTTACTGTTTATCGGGGATAGCTATCTATCTATGAACTGCGGTAGGTTACTGAAAACGGGCGTAAGTTTGACGATTCTACAAGTCTTGTAAGTGGCAGTGGGCAGGACACATTGCTCGCAGAAAAGATGTCGATGGGGCCGAAAGGTTCTGGAGTAGCTGTTACGTTTTCATGGATTTCTTGAATCCCAAGGAAGGGCATAGGCTACCTTTTATCTGGCTTCGACTCTACGTTCGCTATTACCGACATTCGTGCGAACGAAGTTGTAGACAAAAGCATAGGTATAGTCTTGCCTTTATTATTAATTCTGGGGCTCATATTATTAAGTATTAATTAATAAGAGTACATAATTGTTTCTGAAAAGAGATGCGCAGATCCAGGCAGATCCAATCTATAGAAACCCATCATAAAATCTCATATCTCTCAACTCCTCTTAAAAGCAAAACTAACCTCTAATTTCGTCCACAGCGGTGGTCAACAACGGCGAGTATCATTTACTCACACTGGAACCGTTGAAATTCTAAAACGTCATATCTCTCAACTCCTATGATAAGCAAAACTAACCTTTGCTTTCTTCCACAGCGGTGGTCAACAACGACGACTATCCATTCTCACACTGGAACCGTTAAAACTCTAAAACGTCATATCTCTCTGCTTCTACGACATGCAAAAATAACCTTTACTTCCCTCCACAGCGGAGGTCAATAACGACAAGTATCGTTTCTCACACTGGAACCATTAAAATTCTAAAATATCCTATCTCTGTGCCTCTATGATATACAAAACTAACCTCTACTTCCTTCCAAAGCGGCGGTCAACAACGGCGAGTATCGTTCGCGGTGGCGCTGATGCACGACCCCGAGCTGCTGATCCTGGACGAGCCCACGGTGGGCGTGGACCCGCTGCTGCGCCAGTCCATCTGGACGCACCTGGTGCGCATCACCAGCTCGGGCGACAAGACCGTCATCATCACCACGCACTACATCGAGGAGGCGCGCCAGGCGCATTGTGTGAGTATTCTATAGAACTATTATTTTTTTCCTAGCCTATATATTATCCCACTGCTGGGCAAAGGCGTCCCTCCATTCCGTCCAACGGTCGCGGCTTTGAGCCACTTCTTGCCAATTCTTAAGGAAGACATCCAAGTCGTCCCGCCATCTCCTTCAGGACTATTAAATGTACATTTTCGTCTTCTTTTAATTATAGAAAAAAAATAGTGTAGAGCCTTTTAAAAGTTTACTGTTGAAATAATTATCTGTTGTAAATAAACTTAGATGAAAACTTAAATCACCTACTACATAAGTATAATATTACACATAACATGTCAGGACTTTTTTTTATGTAACACCATGCTTTGCAAACTATGTTTTTGTTACTGCTTACTCATGATTTGACAAATGAACTATCTTTATCTTTATTAAAACATGTAATGTACTGCTTAGGATTATCTTATCAGATTTTTTTGCTAACCCAAAAAAAAACAAGCTAGATGTAATTGTAAGTTACTCGTATTATTGAAATGTACCAAATCTACAGTCAATAATATAATAAGTAATATAATAATAATAATAAGTAGTAATATAATAATAATAATAAGTAGTATAATAAGTAATAGATAATGAAGGCTTGAGATTTTTGGAAATAGGAAATAAACACGTTTAAACATGTTTTATTATTAAAAGCTATTGTGAAATTTCACGTGGAAATGTACTAAATAAACAATAAGATAACATTAACAAAACTTGATAGAATAAAATCTTTTGGGATTTTTGTGTGACTGGAAAACCCAAACAACTTCTCAAATTCACATTTTTAGTTATCTGTAAGTATATTTGCATAATGGAAATTCAAATTGGATTTTCAAAATAAAGATCTGGTTAACTCTTTCAGGTTTGGTGGCTAGTTAACAAACCACCTATTCCCAATTTTTTTTAACATATTCTTACGCTATCTATTGGCGCTCTCCTTGATTATTACGGTTTTTTAAATAATTGTTGACAATAAACTATGAAAGTTTGGCGCGGTAGTGCGATGGTTAGGAAATAACAGTAATTTGAAATTTTGGTGCATTGCTATTTGTTGAATTGCACATTTCAAAATTAAATAATAAAGGTAAGACCGTTTATAATGTTTCAATTTTAATGGCTTCGTGTTATTTAGTATTTGTTTTGTTGATTTAGGAAGAAATGAAAATATTACCTTCTACCTTTTTCTCTAAATAACGTAAAAAATACGGTGGTTAGATTACTAACCACTGTGACTATAGTAGGTTTTTATTTGTATCGTCCATGTTATTGTATACGTTACTTTTCAGAATGCCAGGCGAACTCAGTAAACTTGAAATAAAGGACATTATTTTAGAAGACATTCTTTTAGATGGTGACAGGGTCTGTAGTCGGGTATCAGACGAAAAATGCGTTGATAAATTCTGATAATATTCGGTAAATACTCCGCCAGAACTTTAGTGAGCACATGACGATGAATCTGATCTGATGAAATGTCTTTATTGAATTTTGCAATTGTTTTTAGAATTTGAATATTTATATGTTTTGCTAATTATGTTACTGTACTGTAAAAGTATATTACAATCATCAACTAAAATTACTGTAATCAAACCTTCAAAGTGGACGAAAAACTTCTGAATGAAACGGCCAGGTGAATATACGAGAAGTGGAAGTATACCAAATAAAACAATACAATTGGCTTGCAGCACTGTCAATTCGAATTGCAAATATCTACCAAAAATAAGAGAAAATAGCTGGTCTGAGAATGGGTCAGCAGAATTACAGGGTCAGTGACAAATACGTTGCAATTATGAAGTCGAAAAACCAAAGGTTGGCTCTTATTTCAAATTTTTAGACTCGACAAAGACAAGTAATTGCTATCCTCAGGGAATACAATGGAGTCAAAAGAATGCTGGTATGCAACACAACAAAATTATAAGCTTTATTGACAAAATCGACTAATTGAAAAGTATTTGTGCCATAGACAGGAAGTCCCACAAATGATAGCATCGATTTTTTTACACTTTTTTGGAGACAGTGCCTTTACTCCTTTCTGTATAAAGGTCTCCTGAAGGAACACCATCCAGAAATGGACCTTGAAATTGAAAACCAAAGACTTTCTTAGAATTATTTACCCAGCATCGCAGCACAAGTCAAACTGAAAATCTGCAGTCTAATTTCTAAACGCTACTGCCTATTGCAACTCTGGGCGGTCTTTCTCATTTATTGTTTCAACAAAATGCCATAAGCCGTCAGTTCCAACAGAATTTCGCTTAGAAAGCCACATAGATAAGCCCGAGCGATCCCTTCACAAAGTTGCTCAAAATGCAGTACTAAAAGAACCGAATCACGTACTTTATGGCAATTCAACACTTGCAAAGCCACTCTTTGAATTAGCAAGAATTAAATATGTTTAACTATATTTTATAAAATAAATAAATTTATTCATAGTTTATTGTCTGGAAATAATAATCTTTGGTATTTTATTTATCCGAACGCCACGGTGGTCAGTAAACTAACCACCTTATTCCTGAAAAACCTTACATGAAATATTTTTTTTAAATCTTTTTTTATACTTTATAAACCCTAATTACAAAAAATATTCAATCGTTTTATTTATAAAATCATCTATATAAAACCGTGGCTGAAAGAGTTAAACAAAAACTAGCTTGATGAACCTCCCTCTAAATATTCGAGACAATTTATTCATCAAAATA
This sequence comes from Mythimna separata, assembly GCA_030763345.1. NCBI lineage: Eukaryota > Metazoa > Arthropoda > Insecta > Lepidoptera > Noctuidae > Mythimna > Mythimna separata. The sequence continues at coordinate 20,843,041 of CM061186.1, forward strand.
TGAATACAAATTATTTAAAAAAAATTTTAAATAAATATAACATTAAAAAAATAATGGAGTAGACGACCGCGTCTGGTTTAATTCGTTATTTTATTAATGAATGTCCTTAAATCAGTCTACGTCGCAATGTTACTATTTTATGGACTAATAAGAATGCTAATAGTGCCCACAAGTTGTACAAAGATCTTTCGAAACGCCTTATTGACACTTCGCGTGACCCAAGGGCTGGCTTCTACCTCGGACAGAAGATAAGCATTGCCATACAGCGTGGCAATGCCGCCAGTCTTTTGGGCACATTACCGGTCGACAGCGATGTGGAAGAGTTTTTTGACGCCTTACTTTAGTTAGTTCAATTCGTTTAGAGTTTTTTATTATAATGTAAATAAATATTGTATATAGTTAGTTGAAAATAAATAAATACCTGTGATGATGATAAAAAAAACTAATAAATAACTTAAATAAACTTATAATCATACTACTGATCGGATTTTCAATCAATCTTCACAAATAGGCAGAGTTATTCATGAGTAAGGTTTAACAGTATAATACACGTATGTTATACTAAAGAAAAAGCCGAGAATTTCAATGATTTCTAATACCCTCCAAAGCTGGAGTGGGCTACTAGTAGATACTTAAATCACTTAGGTATATAATGCACTTGTTACCAAACATTGACATTTTTATTCCTCCTTTAACTTCCCCATACCCTCGCCACAGCTCGAGTGTAAATCCCGCCTCGACGGTAATCAACAACAATTCACACTTCATAACACAATGTACTATAAACCCACTTTCAGCAAATGAATTAAGAAAACGATATGTATTTCAAATTCTGTATTAGTCAAACTCGACCATAATATCCTGTAATAATTTGCCATTCAAGTTAGACTTGTTCTTAACTTCATATTCTCAACTCGGAAACCGGTTTTTATTCACAAACCAAGTGTTAAAGTAGCAAACTTTATTTACTATGTCTCAAGTACAACAATAATTTATGTTATTTACACAAAAACTTGACACTCAATGCTAAGTTAAAGGTGATTTAAGGTGATGTCGAAAATAACAAAAAATTGCAAATTTTTGAAAAAAATATATTACACGTGCGTCAAATCTCTGTCGAAGGCTCCTCGTCTATTATGACCTTGGTGTCATTTCTAAACATCTAAATGTATTAAAACTATCATTATTATAAACAAGCTTCCACCAGTGGCTTCACCCGCATGAAAGTAGATTTCTCCATACAAATTTTTCAAACCCCCGTTTTATCTTTTTCTACTTCTTCTTCCTATTCCTTGGAGTCGGCGCAACACGTTTTCTTCTTCCATTATGCCCTGTCGACCATCACACTATCGCTAACTCCCTTTTCTTTCATATCGCTACTCACTCAATCCCGTTTTATCTCTTTAGGGGGTAAATTATGGAAAATCTTCTCTTAGTGCGCGCCTACGTCATAAAAGGAAACTCTGTGCAAAATTTCACGCTCTCAGTTCCAGTAGTTTCGTCTGTACGTTGATATGTCAGTCAGTGTCTCCTTTTATAAGTACTGGCTTTTGCTAGCGGCTTCGCTCGCATGAAACCAGGTTTCTTCATACAATTTTGAACCCCTGTGCCTTAGGGAATGAATTTTGAAAAATCATCTCTTAGTGCTCGCTCGTCTACTAAATAAATGTAAATCGTAATGTAATAAATGGAAAACTACCGAATACAGACAATTTCTTTCTTATAAAAATATTTATTACAAAGAAGAACAAACACGTCAAATTTCTGCATAACAGCTTTCGATTATAACCTAAACGTTTGCCCGTCGAGCCTATTTCTTATTCACGCCACAACTTTTGCCACGTCTCGAATATTATCTTATTATACTTATTTCCCAACAACATTTATACCTCCCATTAATATTTCCGGAGAGCTTTTTCCTTGAATTCATGTTTTTATATAAAAAAAAACTGACTAATCGAGGTCCATCGTCTTCCTCGTCAGATTTTAAGTCATTAGCATATTGTACGCATAATTTTAACGCGATACGACGGTTTTATAACTGCGAAGAAACATCTTGATGGCACTAAAGTCAAGTTTTATGGCTATTTTTACATGTATACAGGGATTTTATTGCAAAATTTTAGTCGGACTAAGCGTTCCGCCTTGGTGTTTAAAACGCGTACATCGAAGGACTAGAACAAGTTGCCTACTGCGGTGTTCTCCTCCGATTATAGTTTAGGTGTCTTCAAGGCTTGATTGAATAGGCTCTCTACTAACTAGTGAGCTACAGCTTTGTTAAGGATTGCATCACTGCTTACCATCAAGTGGTCAAGCACTAGTTTATATCAATTAAAAATTATATTACACCGACATACGACATCGTTAAAATGATAGTAAATTTTACTCTGCTCAAAATTTATTTTCATGTAGGTACTCGCTCTTAGTTTAATATGGTTTACGTTTTCAATAGAAAATTAGAAAAACGATACAATTGCATTTGTTTAGTACCTAATAGCCCCCCAAATTTGGGAAACAGCATCTAGCCTTTTTTTTTAATTATTGATAGGCTCGCGTTTGACCACTATCTCACCTGAAGCGATGATATGGTCAACAATGGAGCACGCTTGCCTAGAAGCAACCTACTAGCCCTTTGATTATTACCCTCCTTTTAGTAAAAGGACAAAAAAAAATTTGAATATTACTTTTGTGAAACTGCACAGTGAGTCAGTAAACCATGACGACGCGGCAAGTTCAAAGTATCAGCTAATTGACCACAGCCACTAATGAACGCACACACAAAAACTGATTTTCCATTTTCGGCATTATTAGCAAAAACAAAAACTATGAGAACAATAATATTTGACATCATTATCTGATTGGTTTCGGGGAGGCTGGAACAGTCATTATGTAATCATTATACTGATGATGTCGGAATAATTATAAGTATGTACTTGAATTATAGGTACATTATACAGTCCACTTTTTTTTCTATTTAACTCAAAATCTACTTAGGGCCCATGTGCACCGACACCAAATCGACTGTTTTAATATTAAAACGGCTGTTTTAGCAATATTTCCTGTTCCTTATCGTCGGTTATTGACGTTAATCAGATGGTTATCTTAAACTTATGTCGGTGCACACCTGCCTAAAACTATTTAAAAAACTTCTTTTACCATTAGAAAGCTACTTTTTCACTGAGTATTATAGGCTAGATTATTATTTTAGGCTATATTAGTATACCTCGTGTGTGAAAATTTTTTATTAGCACTTTTCCCTAACTTCGGTCATATTCTTGGCTGTACGCACAATAAATGTGTTCCCAACACGTTTTGTCTACCATGAGTACCCTGCCTCATACTGATGATTTACCCTTGCCTTTCAGATCGGCCTCATGAGAAGCGGCCGCCTCTTGGCCGAGGAGTCTCCACAAGCCCTTCTCCAGATGTACAGCTGCATATCACTCGAAGATGTCTTCCTTAAACTGTCTAGGAAGCAAGGTAAGATCACTACTAGTACTATGTTACTATATCTGTACTATTTTGTACCTGATAATTTTTAATTGATGAAGGAATTAAATGTCACTCAATTTTAAGTCATGCTGTCATGATAAGCAGTGATAGGAATAGGTACTGCCTATTTGCCTAAACTTCGAAGAACAGAGACAAGAAACGGAGACTTCCTTAGGAATAATTTTTTTCCGAGACTCCCGAAATTTCGAGACAACACTTAAAAATACATTTAACAATTGTTTTTTGGAATAAGTAATTCGTCTATATTTACCAAAAGTTTGCGACTATCATAATAAATAACATACACAGTCGTTACAACCATAAAATGTTCAGAATTTTTTTTTTTGGAGTACATTTTGTAAATGACTTGTTGATCGTAATAGGTATTACTTATTCCAAATAACAATTTTTTTTAATGTATTGTTGCGAACGTGAGTAATTAAATGCCGGTTTACTAGCAGACAACTTTATTCACCACAAAACAATGACAAATTAGTCCAATCAACAAATAACCAATCACTATAAACACTCAGAGTTCCGTTTAGTATCGCTTAGGTCGCTAGGTATCACTTCAAGCACTTAGGTAGTTCGCTCTGTATCGCTCACGAAATCAAACTGAACTCGCTTCTAGCCGGGGGCCCGTATTTATATGCGAAGCCATCGACATTTCTCGATACCGACGTTTCAAGGACATTCTAGAACAATAGGGTCTGATCGGGAGGCCATAAATCATTATTATTATTCTCGTAAGTAGGTACTTATCTACCACCTTACATGCGAGTTTCGACTCTATTGCTAATACCGGAAGGTACAAATCCCCTTATCCGCCCACATAACTACCTACTGAATTTCATCTAATAATAATAGTGTATGTCGGACTTTTCTAGAATTTGCCAGGCCTGAGTATGTACTCCTATTCTCGAAGCTTCGCACAGCAATGCGTTTTAATTATTTGATGCTACCCTTGGTTCCGTCGAAGATATAGCGTACTCAAGTTTCACGGCGTAACAGTGCCCCCCTCTTAGTCATGCTCGTCCCGAGCATTATTAGATCCGTGATATGGCGCCAATCTATCCACGTGGACTACCTTAGGTTTCCCTCGTAACCCTTTCTTGATGCGGTAGGTAACGTCGTTGATCCTTTTTATCACGGTGTAGGGTCCCTCCCATCGAGCTTGAAGTTTCGGCGACTTCCCTTTTCGTCGAAGTGGGTTGTGGAGCCAAACCAGTGCACCTTCCTCAAATCCCTTGGCGTTGGCATTGCGGTCGTATCTAGTTTTCATTTTAACGCTGGTGTGCAGGCTATTCTCACGCACTCGTTTATGCACTTCATCCAATTGATCTTGGAGGTCACTTACGAAGTCCGTAACTGGCTTAGTCTTGTCAGGTGGCACGCCGGTTATGGTATCGACTGGAAGTCTCATCTCCCTGCCGAAATTCACTCTTGCTGGGGTATGGCCCGTGCTATCATGCACTGCTGATCGATAAGACATCAGAAATAGTGGAATATACCGGTCCCAATCTTTCTGATGGTCATCGACAACCTTAGCCAGGTGATTCTCCAGGGTCTGGTTAAACCTCTCCACCATTCCGTCCGACTGTGGGTGCGCAGGTGTTGTGCGTGTCTTGTAAATCCCCAGAAGAGTGCACATTTCCTGGAACAGCGCAGATTCGAAGTTGCGGCCTTGATCGGAATGGATCTCCAAAGGTGCGCCATACCGACACACTACTTCTTCGACCACCTTTTTCGCCACTGTCGTCGCTTCCTGATTGGGTATGGCGAAAACTTCAGGCCACTTTGTGAAATAGTCCTGTATCACCACTATGTATTTGTTTCCGTCATCTGTCATTGGGAAAGGTCCAGCAACGTCGATGGCAATGCGTTCCCATGGGGCTCCTACATTGTACAACTGAAGCTTGCCCCTGCTCCTAGTCTGTGGTCCTTTCACGGATGCGCATGCTGTACATTTCCGACACCATTGCTCTATGTCTTCTCTACAATTGAGCCAGTAATACCGCTGTCTCACTTTCAGTAGAGTTTTCTTGATTCCCAGGTGTCCACCAGAAGCGCCATCGTGTATCTCCTGAAGCAGGGGGACCACTTCACGTCGTGGTACTATCACTTGTGTGGTTACCTCCTTGCCATCGTTCGATTCCCATTTCCTACAAAGCACGTCATTTTCTAGGACTAAACTGTCCCACTGTGCCCAGTAGCTCTTTGTGACAGGACTATGTGACGATACTTCATTCCACTGAGGCCTAGTTCCACTACGCTTCCAGTCCAGTATAGGTCGAATATCGTCATCTTCTTCCTGGGACTTCTTAAAGTTGCCTTCAGCCCTAATTAAGTTCACGTGTTCCCGGGCTTCATTTTGCTGGCAATGTCTACAGTCCTCATTACATGGACGTCGCGACAGGGCGTCAGCATTGTTATGCCCTTTTCCACTACGATGTTCCGTCACAAAGTTGAACTCCTGCAGCTGCTCTAGCCATCTTGCAACTTGACCCTCAGGGTTTTTGAATTGTAGAAGCCATTTCAATGCAGCGTGGTCCGTCCTCAACGTAAACTGTCTCCCTATGAGGTACTTGTGGAAATGTTGCAAAGTTTTTACAACAGCCAGTAGTTCTCGTCGAGTCACGCAGTAGTTCCTTTCTGGTTTTGAAAGTGCCTTACTGAAGTAAGCGATCACGACTTGCCTATCTTCTTGCACCTGCGACAGCACTCCACCAATTCCTGTGTTGCTGGCGTCGGTATCGACGACAAATCTTCCATCCCTGCTCGGATACCCCAGTATAGGCGCTTCACATAGCCGTTGCTTTAGTTCGTTGAATGCTGACTCACAGTTCTTGTCCCAGATAAAATCTCGTTTATCCTCAGTCAGCTGATGTAAAGGTTTTGCAATGTCCGAAAAACTCATAACAAACCGCCTGTAGTATGTGCACAACCCTAGAAATGCACGTACTTCTGTTTTGTTCTTTGGAGCCGGCCACTGTTGGACAGCCTTTATCTTCTCAGGATCGGTTCTCACTCCATCGGCGCAGATGACATGTCCTAGGTAGCTGACCTCCTTCTTGAACAGGGCACACTTCTTTGGGCTTAGTTTTAGGTTAGCCCCCCGTATCCTGGTGAATACTTTCTCCATATTTCTCAGGTGTTCCTTAAAAGTGCGGCCCATTATAATGACGTCATCCAAATATACCAGACAGACGTCACCAAGAAGGCCCACCATGACTCTATCCATGAGGCGTTCAAACGTCGCTGGAGCGTTGCACAATCCAAAAGGCATGACGTTAAATTGCCACAGGCCGTTGCCAATTCCTGTACTGAACGCTGTCTTTTCCTTATCTTTCTCGCTAATTTCCACTTGCCAGTAGCCACTTTTCAAGTCAATGGTTGAAAACCACTTCATACCACTGAGCATATCCAGTGTGTCGTCTATCCTAGGCAAGGGATAACTGTCCTTCTTCGTTACATCATTCAGCCTTCTGTAGTCTACACAGAATCTGGTACTGCCGTCCTTCTTCTTCACCAGAACGACAGGAGAAGACCATGGGCTCGTAGAAGGTTCAATTATTCCGCTATCAGCCATATCCTTTACCATTTCTGCTACCTCAGTTTCTTTAGCCCAGGGTATGCGGCGCGGTCTCTGTTTAATTGGTCTAGCATCACCTGTATCTATCTCATGCTTGACGAGACCTGTTCTTCCGCAATCTTTTCCCGTTGCAAAAATATCCCGGAACCGTAGCAGAAATTCCTTGGCTTGCTGTAGTTCCGAAACTGATAAATTACTCTTAGAATTTTCCAGAAGTTGCTGGATGTGATCAGGTTCACCTTTTATTGCGTCTGGTTTTACTGAAGATGTGTTGATTTGGCGGAGATACTTCACTTCTTCACATCTTCCAACAACACTGTTTTTCTTCAACTGGATCTCCTTTTTCCCAAGATTTACAATCCTGACCTTGGATCTTCCTTTCGTCATAACTAATGTCCTCGCGGTGATAAGTTCCGGGTGCCGGCCAATGTCTTCAACCATAACACATCTGCGTTGCCTAATTTTCTTAGGAAATTTAACTTCGACTAAGGTTTCCGTTCTTGGAGCCAATGTGGTATCCTTTAAGCAATAGAGGTTGCATGTGTTAATTCCTTGCAGGAAGACTTCTTGGTCTGGGAATTTCAGTACTCCTTTATCGATATCTAAAACACATCGGTAATTCCGCAGGAAGTCGAGACCCAGTATGCAATCGTCGGTAATATTCGCAATTAACGCTGAATGGGTGTACACTTGATCACCGATTTTAAACTCGATTTCTGTATCACCGAGGACGGAGACTGGCTGGCCGGTGGCTGTCTGCAGTCGGTAGGCTGGGGTTTCTGTTTGCCACAAGATGGTGCGTTTCAGCAACTCAGGTCTTATAATAGTCCGTGACGCCCCGGTGTCAACGGTGAAGTTGCAAGCACGTTGATTCAGCGTTCCCTCGATGATCAAACTATTTCCGTTGTGGACTTGATTGATGGTGATGGTTGGGGCCTTCAGTTGACCAGCCAGCACCCGCCCCGCGGCCCTGGCGACATTTAGTTTAACGACTCCTCGTTAACTTGAGTTCCGGAGTCCACACTTCCCCTCTTCCTCTTGGGGCAATCGGTACGAATGTGCCCTTTTTCTCCACATCCATAACACGTCGGAATATAGCGGGACTTTGCCGACGAGGCTACTTCTCGTTGACGTGGTTGCACTGAAGGTGAGACCACCACTTCCCGAACTCTGTGCGTACGTGAGTCTTGTCGTACGGCTTCCACTTCCAAAGCGTGGGCCATCGCACTCTTCAGAGTTTGGTGGTGTCCGAGTCGCACCGTAGCCCTGACTTCAGTATCCCGTAGACCGTCGATGAATGCTTGCACCAGATTTACTTCCACCGTCTCCGGTGTCATCGACATGTATGCCCGCCGGACCAGCCGTTCAACCTCTACTCCCCACTGCTGAAGGCTCTCGTTCGACCTCTGCGTTCTCTCGCGAAGTTGCGCGCGGAAAACATGTTCGAGGTGCTTGTCACCATAGCGAGTGTCTAGTCCCTCCATTAGACGCTCCAACGTCCTGCCGTCTGGAGGAAGGTTCTCTAGGACCAGCAGAGCGTCCCCTCGTAGGGCCAAAGTTAACGCCGCGAAAGACTGGTCATCATCCCAGCGGTTCGTCTTGACCAGTGTTTGGAATTGGTACTTAAAAGCCGTCCAGGACGACGTGCCATCAAAACGCGGCATATCAAATTTTGCGGCTGATGCACAGTGGGTGTGCGATGGTGCGCTAACAGCAACGGGTTCGCGTGCTTCGAGTTTGACTATTTTTTTGTTGATGTCCAGCAGGCGATCTTCGTGGCCATCAATTCTGGTTTCGAGGCTATCAGCTCGGGCGGAAACCTCCTTGACCTCTAAGGTGAGATTTTTCACTTTCTCGCCCAACGTGACGAGGCCGTGATCGATTTTTTCGAGGATCAGGTTCTGCTTAGCCTCTTGATCCCGGCGGGCAGCTTCCTGTTCGCGGCGGGCTTCTTCCTGGTTAGCCGCGATTAGATCCTGGAGCTTACGCTGGTTAGCCTCCATACTAGCTTGCATGGCGGCCAACACTGCGGCGAGGTTCATTTCCGAGGATGGCCCTGTTGGCGCCTCAGCAGCTGCCGTTGCTCCCATACCAGCCCGATCTTCCGCTTCCAGACGTTGACGTGCCGCATCCATCTCCATTTGCCTCCTTGTTCGTGGTCCCTGTTCGTCGTCCCTCTGTAGTAATGGCATCTCACTTCTGACACCAGTTGTTGCGAACGTGAGTAATTAAATGCCGGTTTACTAGCAGACAACTTTATTCACCACAAAACAATGACAAATTAGTCCAATCAACAAATAACCAATCACTATAAACACTCAGAGTTCCGTTTAGTATCGCTTAGGTCGCTAGGTATCACTTCAAGCACTTAGGTAGTTCGCTCTGTATCGCTCACGAAATCAAACTGAACTCGCTTCTAGCCGGGGGCCCGTATTTATATGCGAAGCCATCGACATTTCTCGATACCGACGTTTCAAGGACATTCTAGAACAATAGGGTCTGATCGGGAGGCCATAAATCATTATTATTATTCTCGTAAGTAGGTACTTATCTACCACCTTACATGCGAGTTTCGACTCTATTGCTAATACCGGAAGGTACAAATCCCCTTATCCGCCCACATAACTACCTACTGAATTTCATCTAATAATAATAGTGTATGTCGGACTTTTCTAGAATTTGCCAGGCCTGAGTATGTACTCCTATTCTCGAAGCTTCGCACAGCAATGCGTTTTAATTATTTGATGCTACCCTTGGTTCCGTCGAAGATATAGCGTACTCAAGTTTCACGGCGTAACAGTATTTAAGTGTTGTCTCGAAATTTCGGGATAGATGTCTCTGAATAACATTTAGTCCTAAGGAAGTCCCCGTTTCTTGTCTCTGTTCTTCGAAGTTTAGGTAAATAGGCACTACCTATTCCTATCACTGATGATAAGTTATGCTAGGCGTTCGTTTTTAGGGTTCCAAAGAGCTTACTAAGACTCCACTGTCCGTCCATCTGTCTGTCCGTCTTTCACCAGGTTGTATCTTATGAACCGTAATAGTTAGACAGTTGAAATTTTCACAGATGATGTATTATTACTGTTGCCGCTAAAACAACAAACACTAAACAGAATAAGATAAATATTTATGGGTGCTCCCATACAACAGACATGATTTTTTTTGCGGTTTTTATAAATAATGGTACTCATCCCTTCATATGCGAGTCCGACACGCACTTGACCAGCTATTTAGTTGTTAAATTCCCTCTGTATTACAAACTTTCCTCCCTCTTTTCCCTACACTAAATACTCCAATCTCGTCACCAACACATAGGCTTAAGGCGGGCGCGACGTTAGAATTATCCATACAAACGTAATACCAAAATCATTTGCAGTTTAAGCATATTTACACCATAATATGATGTTATTCGGATTCAGACAATAATTATCTAGGTTCCTACATCGTCTTTTTGTTGAAAAACTTACCCCAAACGAAATTTAAGCGGATTTAAATTTGCACTTTTTTACAGCGAAAATGTCATGTTTTTATTTTGTTTTTTCTATATTATAAACAACAATATTTCAAAATATACCTTCGTAGGAACACAGATATTATTATCAAGTTATAAATACTTGAAACAATATTGGAAATACATTAATTTTTAATTCATCATTTTTGGTATTACGGAACATCTCCCAAATTTCCAATAGTTTGTATTGCTATCACAGCAAGCAACTGTCAGTGTGTGGATGATGACTTAACTCCAGTCAGTGTGTCCAAGAATTGTTTATACTATCTGGATTGATTCCATCAACCTCAAAAACGTATTTTATTTCGTCTCAACTCGAAATAGCGCGCGGTGTACGCAGGCTACTTAAGTTCTCACGTTTCACGCCTGAATGACCGCTACACATAAACAGACGAACGAACAATCATAGTAGATATTATAAGAAATGTTCGCACGACTTCTATGTCAATATTTATGTCTACCGATGGGAAGTTCACTTACTGAATGGATACCTTCATATAACATCGATGTGATGGCCATCGGTCTTCAGTTAGATAGTCACTCTATCTAAAAATGAAATTATTTTTCCGGTAATTTCTACGTCAGGCGTAGTATTTTTCTTGCATTACACAACATTTGGGGGAGTCCTATGTCCAGCAGTGGACGTCTTTCGGCTGAGGTGATGATGATGATGAGACAACATTTTGTATAGAACTAGCGATCCGCCCCGGCTTTGCATGGGTGCAAATTTATCAGTGTTACTCTACTATATTATACAAGTATTATACTCAATGTATTAAAAAAACCCGCATCAAAATCCGTTGCGTAGTTTTAAAGATTTAAGCATACATAGGGATATAGGGACAGAGAAAGAGACTTTATTGTATACTATGTAGTGATTAGTTTATGTTACACATGTATTAATGTCCAACCTACGTACATACGTTGACTGGCCTGTTGGTCTAGTGGTTAGTGACCCTGACTGCTATGCCGGAGGTCGTGGGTTCGATTCCCACCCAGGACAAATGTTTGTGTGATGAGCACGATCATTTGTTCTGTCTGGGTGTAATTTATCTATAATATGTATGTATTTAGAAGTATATAAGTATGTTTATCAGTTGTCTAGTACCCATAACACAAGCTCTGCTTAGCTTGGGACTAGATGGCGTTGTGTGAAAGTTGTGGAATATTATTAAAAAAAAAAAAAAAAAAACACAATACTACACAGGTCGTTAACAACTTGTCCAATACGCAATCATTCGCCCATTAATATTATCGGACACTAAAATTGTTATGGAACTGTATAATAATTTTAGTATCCAATAAGTACAGCTTACATTTCTCGCGCATGTTTTAGCTATTATTGCATCTCATTTCGTAATGATTCATTGTAATATGAGGTAGGTATTAAGAAGTTGTGTGAAGTTGGACTGATTCCCTGCTGGAATCTGTGTTTCCTTATGGCTACCACCTCATTATCTTCCTGCCCTTGTCCCGTTTTATTTGGGGTCGACGCAACACGTTTTTCTCTTCCATTCTGTTCTGTCACTTCCTTACCAAAATCAAAAATGTTTTTATTTCACATAGGCCTACATGGGCACTTATAAAACGTTAGAAGCTAGTGCACGGTTCCAATTGGTCGTTTCCTATGGAGAAGAACCGGCAAGAAACACCATGGTTAGGTACTCTTTTGAAAAATGTATTATAAAATTAAATTAAAATAATAAATTATGGCAACCACTCTTTTAAGTCTAGAGTCAATAGTTTACTATAAGACTGGAAGCCGAATTGGGATCAGATGATGACTGCTCGTTTTATTTTAAAATAATTTCTTGTTGACCATTTTGTATGCACAACTATCTAAAGATAAATCAAAAGTTTATGAAAGTTGCAAAACAAAGCGGTTTAATGGTAATTTATGTAAATACTAGTAATGTTGCGATTGTTGCAAAATTACTTCTTTGGAATACAAACTACGAGTAGAGATGGGACGAATATTTGAAATAGGCGTGGTTGTTTTCGGCCGAATATTGAGCGCAACATTTGGAAGAATAAGGGCCTGTTTCACAATGCCCGAGTAGCCACTACTTCCTGAATAAATTCAAAAATGGAACAGAATTTGTATGAAATTATCTGCCAAGTAAGATACTCGGAACTTAATCATAGGAGGTGAAATAGGCCCTAAATATTATTATTAACTATTTTATATGAGTTTTGTTGAGCATTTGGCGACTGCTCTACATGGCTACAGATGATTGTTTCGGGTCTGAGTATCTTATGTCTGTCAATTTACATATTTATAAATGCACTCACAATACAAGAGTATTTCCTAGTATGGGGAAAGTTTAAAAAATCTAGCTCTTTCGACTATCATACTATAGTTAGTACTGTTATTTTCCTATTAGTGATGGTAAGAGAGAGTATTACCACTACAGCATTTAAAGAAAAGCTAATCCTTACATTTCTGTCAATCCCAACAACCTTATTATCTTTCAGTAATCTTAAATTGTAACTTGACATCCAAAATTTAAGCCGAATATTCAAATCTAGCGAAACAGAATATCAATATTCGGCATACCGAAAACTAAGCCGAATATTCGGCCTCTTACCCATCATTAGAAGAAGCCAGCAAATGTTGCGTGCTAACCCGGCCTTACGAAACCGATGCACAATGCAAGGTCCAGTCGTAAATAGCGCACTATTGTTCCGACCGTCGTTCTCCTCGTAAACTGTTGTGGTGCTGTTTAGTTACTCATCTCTGACTGATGAGACTGGGGGTCAAAGGTCCCTGGTCAAGGTCGGGAGAATTGTCACGAGAGTCTTCATTTATTATTTTTTTTTAAAGTGGAAAATCTTCAGAATGACTTCTACCGCTCTTAGGCGGAGCGGGAGGGCGTGTCAGACTTTTACTAATATTTATTTATTTGTTTCTCTCAAAAAGGTACAGGGGCTATCAGTAACAATTGATTCTAGGATTCAACCTTTGTGAGAGCTGGAGTCTATACTGGGTTCAAGACCTGTGTGACAGAACTCCAGGCTACTGTTACTGACTAAAACCCACGCCGTTCCTTCTTTGCCTTCGTGCCAAGGTCCCGGGTTTTCCTTTCAGATGCTAATCCAAGGCACCATAGTCACGAGGGTAACGATGTCAATACGATATTATTATTTTTTAAATTTCCTTGCACACTGTTACTTCATACTGTAGAAGGACTGCAAAAACTTGCCTGCTGCGGTCTTCCTATCCGACTTTAATTTAGGTGTTTTCAAGACTTGAGTGTATAGGCTCCTAATAAACTAGTGCGATTCAACATCAACGATTGCATCACTGCTTACCATCAGGTGGGATCTGAGTCTGTTGTGGTGTGTCTTCTCAGGGTAGTCAACTATGAAACACCGGCTTCCTTTAGTAAAAGTGTTATTGAAACCCTATTTGCAAAATAAACGCCTATAATTTAACATTTAATATAAGTAACGTAGAACTTGAATTCGGAAGTAAACAACTCGAGTTTCACATGACAAAGCCTATTAAAAAACCATATTCTCAAGTGAACAAACCAAAACCCTGTTGAAAATCCATTAATATTGCAATCTTTTCCAACAAAGATGACAAATGATGTTTTTCAACATTCTCGTCGCCACTTTAGTCATGTACTATGAATAGTGTTGTCACTGACTAATAGAGAAGCGCCCATTAGTTTTACCATAATAAGTTGATAGGTAAATGAATAAGCCCGTTATTTATTAGTTTTATTACGTATTTAAATATTGATAGGTACGTAGATCATGTAAAATTGTCGTTTTGTATGCATGTCGCGATGTTTCTTTGTGTAGGAATGTATTGATAGAAGAAAATGTTTGATTTGGTCTTGTGGTGTTTGATTTTTAAGTAGCTTATCTACGTAGGGTTGTGGATGGTGAGCATTGGGTAGCTCGCCGTTCAGCCCTGCAGTAACCGTCCGAACCAAACCCGGGTCGTTGACGGCGCGTAGTGTTCCACACTCGCATCAAGAACGTGTCAAAAACCCGTAGGGGCCCAGCAGGGCCGAAGTCTACTGGGTCATGGGTTGTGCGAAAGTGAACTCCGGAACAAAATCCTGGAACGAAGGCAAAAATGGAACAGGCATGGGCTTTTATCAGTAAAAGTCTGACAGCGGGAGAAATCACTGGATGATTTTCCATTAAAAAAAAAATCTGTGACATGCATTCAGAAAATTTTACGTTGCACAAAAATCGTTAAATACTCCAGCCCACTTCACTTTTGAAGAAGTCAGAAGGCTCCAGCCGCTACGCCTTGACCCTTAAAGAAAACCCCGGGACCCTAGAGTTAGGGCAAAGAAAGAACAGAAGTGGATTTTAGTCCGTAGAAGCCTGATACGTCTTTCCGTTCCACCCAGAACGGGAGAAGTCATTTTGATGATCTGCCATCTTAAAAGCACCTTGACCCTTATGTCTTAGCTTGCAGTAAGTCTAGTACACTTCAAAGACACTCTCTCTCTTAACCTATCACATACCCACAAAACGTCTCATAGGACCGGTCGGGGATTCATGAATTAATAATCATTAGTCAGTCGGTTAGTTAGTTAGTTAATAAGTATGTACCTACCTCGGGTAGTAGAAAATTGTTCAGTCAAGGCTGTTGGATCCATTGTTTGATGGCTGCCAATCATCTGAGATTTTCTCGCAGTTTCGATTGTTGCGATATTGGAAAAAATATTCTGTTAAAATTAATTATTAAACAAAATTCCTATTTTGCATCTACAAGTAGGTATATTGTCAAATCTAGACCGGCATCATCTTTAATTCTTTATTTCAGTCGAAGGACGTCCACTGTTGGACATAGGCCTCCCTAAAGTATCGCCATAACGAACGGTCCTGTGCGTCTCGCATCCATTGCATTCCTGCGACTCTCACCAGGTCATCTTTCCACCTTGTGGGCAGCCTTCCAAGTTCTAACGCTGCATCTTCCAGTGCGCTGTCGCCACTCTAGAACCTTTCAGCCCAATCTTTATTATAGGACTTAGTTCAGCTTGGAAGGTATTTCGGAATTTAATTTTTTCATCTTGTCGTTTCGATGGTTTTCCTTCCCTCATAGTTTTTGGGCCCAGTAGGTCACCACGTTTTTTACGGCGTCATTGGCATTTTTTTAGGTCCTCCAATGTGCAAGTGTAGGGACTTAGAGTACTTGGGCACTCAAATAAGTGACCATTGCACTCCGACTGAATGTCGGAGGGGTTTATAATCCCCCATTTTGCCAGGTTGTGTTTGCAATGGCCTACATGGAAGTTCAGTCTATTGATTGGAATTTAACAATACCTAGGTAGACTGCTAACAAAATACAACCAAGCTAATACCATAATTAATAACAAATCCACAGAGCACGTCCCCTCTCAAGCAGCACTCTCTCGCTCGGACTCACAGACAGAGCATTCCGTTCATTTTCTAGCTCATTGCACGTGACTCCGACGCGTTTCTCACACATGGCGATAAAAACGCCGATCTAATGATGCTATGTTAACATATCGCACGATTTTATGTTCCGGTAGTGTCAGATATGAGTTGGAACACGTAAAATGCTGAATTCCTTAATGGAGTTGTGTGTTTGTAGAGAATAATTTTTTTCAACACACTTACTCGTTTCAGTAATCTTCTACTGACTGTTATTATTTTAGCCACGATCTCTTCATGAATTGCAGTTGCTATGATTTAAAATTGAGTTGCATTTGAGAACTGTACCTTCTACATTCATTCTTATTTCTTGGTGGTTGCTCCAGGGTAGCGTAATCAGAAAGGTCGGTGTCAAGTTGTATGTAGATAAAAATATGATTGACCAAGTTTAAGGCATAAAGAGTTATCTTAATCTCACCTCTCAGTTCTGAATGACAATTGACAGAATTGAATGACTTTTCCAACACAACAACACACTTTCAATTCAACTTGACCCTGACTTGCAAAATGCAAAAAACTCTAGTCTACCCCGGAAGGAAACTGGCATAAATCTTTTAGGGACTCTAATAAATTAGTTCATACTATTTGCCTTCCAGGGAAACTGTTCAGGCTCCATCCTTAAGATTAACTATTTTAAACTTAAATAAATCTAAGATAACATTATGTATCTAAGTTACATTTTTCCGACCTCTTCATTCATAAGTCTTAGGTTTCTTCTTCCAGAAATCTAAACAAAACCGTCGTCGTTTTCTTTCAGTGGAGGTCCCTACCCAACAAAACGTGCCTTCTCTTCCAGGCCAAGCCAACCAGGTGGTGGAGCTGAACGTGACGGGCGGAGCCCTGGGCCACAAGATGTCCAAGCGAGAGGAGGCCCCGTACGCGGCTGAGGACGCTCAGGTCGTGGGCCTGGTGTTCCACCAGAGTAAGGAGGTGTTGATTGTGGATCATGGGGCGGGGTCGAATGGTGATGTGAGTATAGCTTTCTTTTTAAGGCTAGGACTTTTAATCTTTGATGATTGCATCACTGCTTACCCTCTGAGCCTAAAGTCTGCTATTAGAATTGTTGATCATTGGCTTCATAATTGTTGATTTTGACAAGTTAACAATACCAAAGCTTCCAAGGATATAACTAATAAACGGCACGGACGCCATAGCAGGTGCTGCGTGGTTCGAATCCCGCAGGGAAGAATAATTTGTATGGCTTACAGATAGGGTTTCCGGGTCTGGGTGTCTTCTGTAAGTGAATTTACATTACAAGCACATTCGATACAGGAGTAATTCCTAGAGTGGGGCAAAGTTTTTTTCCAAATAGAGTAAGGAAGAGTAACTCCTTATAAAAAAAAAGGCTGAAGACTATGAGAGAAAAATGTTGCATATAAATAATCCAGAACAGAATAAAACAGTTCTGCCTAATTTTAAATCGTTCTACCCCTTCGTTCTACCCTAAAATAATTAGGAGTAATTAAATCAAGAAGCAAACTAATCAATATACGGTGATCTTCCAGATTCCTGGCAAGGTGACTGACGTGACACCAGATTGTGAGGACTGCGGAGACTGTCTAAACGTAAGTATTGCCTTTACACCCAACACAATTGGATCTACTGCTGTATTCCGAACAGATGGTCGACAGGGACCGAAGATTATGACTGATATGATGATGTTGATGGCGCTGTATGTCATGAAAAATCCTTGTTTAATGGTCTATACGTTATGAAGAAGATGGATTCCCATGTCCCTCATCAGGACATTGTACTCTAGCTGATAGTCATTCTGCTGAAAAACATTCACGGCTAAACATCGACATCCAATCCTGCTAATATTATAAACGCAAAAGTTCTTTCACGTAAATACTACTAACTGTGTATGGATTTCCATAAAACTTTTCCTTTATGCTATTCAAGGATATGGTCTATGTTTTGGAAAATAGCATATAGGATGCTTCTTATCCTGGGAGTGTGTTCCTTTGAGATAATTTTACACTATCACGCTTGCGAAGCCATTGACAGCAGCTAAAACAATCATAAGTCCAATTGCCAAAAACTAATGAATCCCCCTTATCTTCCAGTTCACATCTCGTGGCAAGATCAAGGCTCTGATCCAGAAGAACTTCCTGCGCATGTGGAGGAACATCGGCGTGATGCTGTTCATCTTCGTGCTGCCCGTCATGCAGGTCATCCTCTTCTGTCTCGCCATCGGCAGGGATCCTAGCGGGTTGAAGCTGGTGAGTGGATCTTGTGGAGTTAGGTCAGGAGATATACAGGGTGTAAGGGACAGCCCTCCCCTAACTTTAAGGGCTTGCTCAGTAGACGGATGATATGAGATAGATGTTCAGATGAACATCTTCCTTCAAATTGTTTTTTCCAGGAAACGAAAAAAAAATCGACCTCTTCATACAAACTGTCTGAAAAAAATTATAATTTTGTATGGTGAGGCTGAATTTTTTTTTTCGTTTCCAGAAAAAAATAATTGTGGGAGGATGTTCAGATTCGTCTACTGAGCAAGCCCTTAAAGTTAGTGGAGGGCTGTCACTTACACCCAGTAGAAGATGCACGTTGAGGAATCGAGGAGTCTAGTTAACAGGGCCATTGAAAAGTATGGGGCCCATATTAGTAGAGGAAGTCTTCAATGTCCCTTTGCGAATAAGAAGTCCAGTTAAATGGGTTACCTAAAAGTCCGGGGAGCATATATGTAGTGGCAGCCTTGTCCCTTTGCCAAAAGTATGGATACTTCTCTTTCTTAGACTAAAGATCTGAGATAATATTATTAGGTAGGTAGTTATTGCGTTTGTGTTTATGATGCGACGTCAGGTAATTGCATCTCCTTTAATCGTGACGTTTGCCTCGGCCTACGACAGTCATGGAATTGTGTCTCTCTGTTTTCTGGTCATTCAAATTCTTAATTGTTCAACTCTAGTTGAAGTGCTTCAAAGTCGTTCTCTGGTTAATTATCACCACATTTTAAAGACTGAAAAAGCTGGTTGTGGCAGGTTGTGACTGAAAACTGGTCTAAACTTTGAGCCATTTGAATTGACTGAAATATACCTGAAATTATTTTGTGTTCTTGAAAGTTATAGGGAACAATTGTACCAACGTTTTTATCAGTTTTTCTGTCACTACGTCAGTTTCAAGTTCGGTTACGGCCGAAACTGGAAGACGAACCGCATATTTCGATACCAGCTTTCCAGTTTTGGTTACAAACCGTATGTCGATCGGTAACCACCAACTCGCATTCTCCTTTTCTTCAACACCTATTGACTTTCCACTTGCTCTTCTCCCTCCAGGCCATAGTAAACGACGACGTGCGCATAATCGACGGCTACTGTCCCTACAACGCATCCTGCTCCATGAAGAACCTCTCCTGCCGCTACCTCGACAACCTGAACAACCACACGGTGAAGGAGTACTACGCCGACCTCACGGCGGCTCTCAAGGCCGTGGAGGACGGGCAGGCGTGGGGCGCGCTCTACTTCAATGAGAACTACACGGACTCGCTTGTTGCGAGGTTGGCGCTGGGTGAGTTATACACTAATATAATATTATTGTACCATGAAGGAGTACTACGCCGACCTGAGAAGTGAGTTATAGAACAATAGTAGGGTCAGTTCACACCGAGACGCGACGCGACGGGACGATGCAGGAAGAGGCCCGTGACTTCGCGCTGCACCGCGCCGCGGCGCATCGCGGCGTCACGAGGCGCAGCGCTGCTTGAAGCAACGTATTCTAAATTCCCACAATGAAATGTGTATCTTTTTGGGTAGTAAATAAAGTACTATTTTGAATCACTCTATTAAAACGTACGTGCAGCGTCGCGTCGCGTCGTGTGTCGGCTGACGTATGCTACGTACGACGTTTCGCTTAATTGCATTTTCAAACAACCCGTTATTTGAAAATGCAATTAAGCAATACGTAGTTTTTTCGAGATATTTTACATTACTAGACAAATCAGAAAATTTTCAGGTCAATACATGATTCTTCTTCATTACATGTGTTAAAATATTAATCGTGTTAGCGAGAAAGTGGTAGGTTAGGTAGGATGACCGTTTACTATGTAACATATTGTTTATCTTCAATTTATTGTCAACAGCGGATACTGCTGACAACGAGACCATCACGTCGTCGGAAGTGCAAGTCTGGCTCGACATGTCCAACCAGCAGATCGGCCTCATGTTGAACAGGGACATACAGTTCTCCTACAGGGACTTTGCCAAGGTAAGTCAACCTTCACTGGATCTTACGGCACGGTTAGTGCAGTGATTAAGCGATTGGCTGCTGCGCTGGGTGTCGTGAGTTCGATTCCAGCACAGAACAGATTTTTGTATGGCCTACAGACAGATGTTTTGGGTCTGGATGTCTTGTGTTTGTCACTTTACATATTTGTGAACGCACCTTCGATATAGGTGTAATTTTTAGTGTGGGGCAATGTTTTATTAAAGCAAAAGTCATATTAATCTTTTTTGAGCTGGGATATCATTAAATGACTTTTTCCGCTCTAGGATGGAACGATAGTCTGGTGTCAGACTTTTTCTGACTAACCTATCTGTGTCCCTCATTGACCTTTTGCGTTCTAAAGCCACAGTCACTCAAACGTTCCTTACGCAAAAACTATTGAATGGTAAAATAATGGTTAAACTTGGTACACCATGGGTAGACCATGTCCTGGAATATCACATAGGATACTTTCTATCCCAAGTGTAAATTCCCTAGGGATAATTTTCTACCATCACTTCAGCGAAGCCTGGCAGCATCTAGTTATTAATGAAAATGGTATGTGTTGTGTTCAGGACTTGCTGCAGACGTGCAAGTACAACCCGAAGCTGGGCGACATCCCCATCGACTTCATGGACCCCATCTACGGCAACAAGAACCCCTCCTTCACAGACTTCGTCGCGCCTGGAGTTATTCTCACGTAAGTGTTTGACATTATTTAAATGTAGGCCTTTTGTTTTGCTGTCTCTGCGTTATCCGGCTGATAACTTTCTTTTAAATCTCTTAGGGCTAGCTTCACCACCTATGATTAAGTTTCCGATATCTTACTTGGCAGATAATTTCATAGAAACTCTGTCCCATTTTTTAATTTATTCAGAAAGTAGTGGCTACTCGGGCATTGTGAAACAGGCCCTAAGTGCGTTTTGGTAGATTATGTCAAGAAGCAATCCAGTGAAAATATGTACAGTCGGGATTTAGTTACCTAATGCTTGAGACAATATCTGATTAGTTTATGACAGCTGACGTTTATCTGATGAATACTTAGTGCTCTTTTATACTGTAATTTCAACACCTTATATCTCATCATCATCTGCCTAGCCTTTTCCCAACTATATTGGGATTGGCGGACCCTGGCAAAAGCCGGGACTAACGCCTAGTAGAAGATTGGGGTCGGCTTCCAGTCAAGCCGGATTTAGCTGAATACCAGTATTTTACGAGGAGCGGCTGCCTACCAGACCTCCACAACCCATTAACTGGGGTAACACGGTACTTCATGGCAAGACTGGAGTCAGATTTACTGGCTTCTGACTATCCGTAACGACTGCCAAAGATCTACAAATGACAGCCAACACCTTATATATATTCCGGTGAAAGATAAAACAAGCATGGATCCAGCGCTGAAAAAAGATTGTGGTTGACACACATTTGACAGCCACTGGAAAATCGGTCAAGTGCGAGTCGGTGTATGAACTAGCTTATGATCAATATTCTGCCTTTCTACAAAGGAGATGTTTACAAAATGAATCGCCAAATTTTTTACAGTGTATATATAGTACCACTTAGGCAAAGCCGTGAGGCGAACAATAGTAAATGAATAAACAAGTAAAATGTTAGTGTATTGTCTCAAGAAAATAAAAAAAGTACCAAAAACAGCATGACCTTACCTTTCAACTAATTAATCATCCTCACCTCTCTTCCAGAATCGTGTTCTTCTTAGCCGTGGCGCTGACATCATCAGCGCTGATCGTGGAGCGGATGGAAGGGCTCCTGGACAGGTCCTGGGTAGCGGGAGTGTCTCCCGGAGAGATCCTGTTCTCGCACGTGGTGACGCAGTTCGTGGTGATGTGCGGCCAGACCGCGCTCGTGCTCATCTTCATGATCACTGTCTTCGGCGTCAAGAATAATGGCAACATCGTCTTTGTTATCATGCTGACGTTGCTTCAGGGTGAGTGTTGTGGTGATTTTTTGTGGTAAGGGTAAATAGTCTGGGTAAAGGTGTCTGTTACCCAGTTGCTGGGTGGTGCAGGTCTGATAGGCAGTTGCTCCATACCAAATACTGGTAGCTATTTCGATTTGAAATCGATTAATCTAGAGGAAGATTAGAAAAATAATCGATTTTGCAAACAGTGGATGTTTCAAATCGATTTTGAACAGTCAATCGATTTTGAATAATCCATCGATGTTTGAAATCGATTTTGACCACTCCATCGATTTAATAAATCGATTCAAACGCCTCTTGAATCGGACTGATTCAAGGAACCAGCGACATCGTTCCTATACTGGCTGCGACACGTTTATTTTAATTTTTTACTATTGTTCATTACAAACAAAACTACAAATCTTTCCTCTTTATAATATTATATCTAGCCTAGACATATATACTTGTAATTATAAATGGTCGCATGTCACATTAAATACACTATGTTTTTATACAAAAATCTAGACTTAGGTAATACTTAGTATAATGCATATAATTCGTATAATGACCGGTGTGACCAACTCCTATGTCTTTATTTTTTTTTATTGTGGTCATTAGTCAGTATACAAGGTAATAATTTTCATATTTTATGACGCATAATTTGTCATAGAATAACATTAAAATCTCAGAAATATGTTGAAGATTTTTTGTAGTCATTAAACTTAGTCATAGAACATTTTATGGACAAAAAAATGTTTTGTAATTTTATACAAACATTTTTTACAAGATTACGAAAAAAAAAATTTACTAGCTAAGAATTGAGTGAACATACGCTTAGAGAAGTTCCTTATTTTTTTATTCTGTTATAAATAGTTAAAACAGTCATATTTATGAGGAAACTGAACCTTTATCTACAAGTCTTAGGGCTGATTTTTCAATAGTCAACTAAGTTAATGGCAATTTGACAGCTTTTGCATGGAAAATATGTCAAACAGCCTTATGTCAACTATTAATAAATCGGCCCTTAATGTAGTCTAAGCCTAAGTAGCCTTTGACAAAATAAGTACGGGCCTATTGACAAAATTTTAATATATTATGTTCTTTCTGTTTCCAGGTCTATGCGGCATGTGTTTCGGCTTCGTCATCTCCGCAGCGTGCGAGCTCGAACGGAACGCGATCCAGCTCGCGCTGGGCTCGTTCTACCCGACGCTGCTGCTGAGCGGCGTGATCTGGCCCATCGAGGGCATGCCGTGGGTGCTGCGCTACGTGTCCCTCTGCCTCCCCCTCACGCTCGCCACCAACTCCCTCCGCTCCATCCTCACGCGAGGCTGGCCCATCACCGACCCCGAAGTCTACATGGGCTTCGTATCGACCCTCGCCTGGATCGCGCTATTCCTAATCGTCACGTTAACCATTTTGAAGTTCAAAAGAAATTAGACCGCCATTCCAGTTGCTTCAGGCATTGGTCCATTTTAAAAGTCGGTTTTTAACGACTTAAAAAGTCCGTCCTTTAGATTGTTTCTAAATGTATCTGTTACGTAAGAATAGCATTTAAAATGGGGTGTTTTGACTATCGTGAGCTAACAGTGAACTGAATTGTAACAATCATTAATTTTATATTACATCACATTATTGACAGTCATACCAATTGTAGCAACTAAACAACTGATGTAGGAAGTATATTTGTAAATTATTTGTGTACGTAGCTTACGGTAGAAAAGAATTGAAGTTTCATGGACCACGCCTATTTAGTTAGTCTATTTCTTCTTCATTATAACGGTGAAGGTAGACGACAAAGTTGGTTGTACACTGTCGGAACTTTACAAGAAAAATGTAGAAAAATACAAAAAAATAAGGCTGGGGTTTGAAGGAGTGGAGAAAATAATCTAGGCGCTTTATTTAATGCCTGAATTACGCTCATACTTGTTACCACCAAATGTCGAGAGTGTACGACTTACTTTTTTATTGTGTACGAGAAAAAGTTTTCAATGTGTGTGTTCTCTAAATCTGATTTAGTGTGGCAAAGACATGAGCACTTTTTTGAGTATTTGAGGATGTTCAAGTAAAAGAGGCTTGACTTATATTTAAAAAAAAATTAATACACAATTCATCGTCAATTTACATTTTTATTCAAATGAAATAAAAGAACTTCGATTTATTTAAAAAAAAAATCATCATCATCTGCCTAGCCTTTTCCCAACTATATTGGGGTCGGCTTCCAGTCAAGCTGGAAAAAAAAGTATTATAAAAATAGGTTTTTTTTTGTTTTTATAATTTCGATTTGTAACAAAAATGTAAGTTAACCCCCTTTTACTCTAACATCCTCATAAAAAAAATATTTTGCTCAAAAACACGAACAAAACTGTTTTTTTTAATGACCTAGTTCTTATAGCTAATTGACTGTTAGTCGGAATGTAAATAGTAGCTTATATTTATGCGTTAGTATCAAGTTACACTTTAGGGTTAGCGGGAATGTTAGCAATAATGATTGGTCCAACGCTTTTTAGGGTTAAACATACGTTTTCTTGTGTTTATTTCGGGAATTTTCTATCTATTTCGGAATTTAGATTAAAAAATCTTAATTGAATGGTCCTTAATTGAAAAAAAGGAGTGTTAATAATGCTGTAGTATAATTATTTAAAAAATATATGAATACCTACCAACTTTGGTGTTGCCACCATACTAAAATCACAATTCTCAATAAATTTAAAATATCTTATCTCAAAATAAACACAGGATTTCTAGCTATTATCGGTAAGGGACATTAAAATGTAAGATTTTGACATGCAATGTTGAAAATACCTGATAACTGAGTTACCATAGAATAAGATGGTGCCATAAACAATAATGGTGTATAAGGAACTTTTTTTCGAAAAACCTTTTTTGGATCAAAACGTTAAAAAAAACTGGTTTGAACTTTAAACGCTTTGTGATTATTATTTTTTTATTAAACTCTGTCTTTAAAAACTGTGTGAATATATTAAAATAATGACATGTTTTAGAAAAATAATAATTATAAAGTAAACGGCAGCGCCATCTTGTTTTTTAAACGGCAACACACAAACTTTATGGTATTCAAAATCTATGATAGTTAATGGTCACATCATTTATAGATTTTAGTGATGTACAGTAAGTTAGGTTGTTACGGAGTCTAGAGTTGGTTAGAAGTCTAGGTTTTAAGTTATATGTGAGGTTTTGTGTAAAATATTCTCCTTTTTTTATATTTTTCGGTCTAGAGATGTCGCTTAGCAAATGGAACATCGAATAGTTGTGTAAATCGGCCGCTAGATGTCGCGCCGTCTGTATCGATTGCGTAGAATTAATTATTGTATCTTAAAAGTGTCAGACTGTGATTATTTTTGCTAACATTGACATTTTTGTAATGACAATTATACAATAAATACTGTACCAAATAACTTTATGTATTTTTATTAACTGTTGTTTAAGTTTTGACATACCTTAGCCCATAGTGGATATGTGCGTAAACATCCAACTATAACATTTTCTTTAAAGCTTGAGGCGATGTAATGTAGAAGGTTTTTATTTCTTACATTTTTGTAAGTTATACTTTTGAAATTGTCTACTCGAGCTCTTTATTTTGATACCCTACTAGTCTATGTACTAGGATATGTCAGTAAAAAAATATACAAACACCACAAACCTACTACAAAATACAACATAATTGAAAATTAAATTTCTCTTATAGAAAGAAGAACGAAAGCGCTAGTTAAAAAATCATTTGGCTCCAAAAAAGTCACAAGATTTTTTTTACAATTTTATTGTCTTATAAACTTTGTCTTATATGACATAGTTTGATGTTACAATATTTGACAACTATCTCGATTCATGTATACGAAACTATATGAAGGCTTTTTGCCTTCATATAGTTTCAAAGGTTAGCAAATAAAATACAGGAAATATCTTAAAAATATTGACCATTTTAATGAACATAATAAAACAATAAGTTACATACGGAAGCATTATCACCACAATCACATTATTTAGTTAAAATCTCGCTTAAAGCCTTCTTTTTCTTTTGTCCTTTGTCAAACTTACGTTTCTGTAAAAAAAAAGAAAAATTAATATTGCTTACAAAGGATCGTCGAATGAAAATAAAGAGATGGCATAAGCTTAAATAAAACTGGACCCTGAATAAAACCTTGCAAAACACCAACATTTTTTAAGTCATCTAAAGATGTTATAAAACTAATGCATTGTTTTCGTTACCTCTTGGTCAACATAAGATTATAAAAGCTATTATAGTTTGACTGCTACCAACACACTTGATAATTCCCAAATGAATGAGAGGTGATCAACACATTCAAAAGCCTTATAAAGATTATGAGAAACTCGACAACAATCTATGATAGAATTTTCTACACAGATGACATCTATAAATCTAAGTGGTATTATTTTCCGACTTAAAAAAATAATTGCATTTGTTCTTTTATTTCAGTGATGGAAAACTATACTATCGCTTAGTACAGTAAGTAGTGCTTTTTATTGTCGGACCCACATTTCTCTCTTTATATTTGTAAGATGGGTCAACTAATAAATAGGCAACAGGCCATACCATGGGTTTTAATCTTATCTACATGTTCTTATTCTTCTTCCTGCCCTTATCCTATATTACTTGGGGTCGGCGCAACACGTTTAATTAATTTAATCTAATCTAAAATGTAGATAGAGTAAGAAAAAAAAAATCGTATGAAGGATACTAACCTTTTTCTTTTCAGCAGTCATACCAACAAATTCTTTTCTGGTTTTCTTTTCTCTAGGTTCATTCGTATCTTTCTGTTTCTTATTTGGAGGTGCATCACCGCCCGCCGCGTCCTGAAAACCAACAAGTCAGATTTTCATTCATGTTTATTGAGTACACACTAACGGCCAGTTTTTTCATCAAAGGTAACAGCCAAAGTAACGACATAAAGTAATAATAACGATTAAATTCGTTTCTTCACAATTTCAACCGTTGGTTTGACTTTTACTGCTCATTGAGGGGCTGTTAAAGCTATAGTCACTGTCATTTTGACAAAATTGTATTGACTTCACTGCGTTCATTATGGATGCGTTCAAACACATTTTATTTTAAAGTTTTTTTATTTAAGAAATAGGGTAAAGGCGGGAATAAATGCCCCGGTGGCATAGATGCCTTGTTATCAAAAAATGACAAACGGAAACGGAACCCTCAGTGCGCGAGTCCGACTCACACTTGCCCCCTTTTTTATTTGTAATATGTACGAATGTAGCAGAACCATGCCATGAATATATAAAAGAAAGGAAGGAGTGCGAGTTTGAGTAGCATTTTGCATTAGCATTATCAGCCTTATAATAATCCCACTGCTGGGACTCAAGTCTGCTCTCTAGGAGAGGAATGATCAACCACGTGGGCCCGGGGTGGACTGGTGGATGAGAGTATGTTCGAGTTAGAGTATGGAATACAGAGCAATTACAGTCAACTTTCGAGGAAATGGACAGAAATACCATGGGGGGTTAAAATTCTAAAACCACAAATGCTTTTAGAATCTTAAAAATAGGTCCAAAAATATTTAAAGGATTAAACTAGCTAGCAATATATATCCCGCCTTCACCCTAAACAACAAATGACATTTGACTTATGGCACTACTGGACAGTGATGTTGCGATGTTGTCATGAGTAAAAAAAGCTCCCCACGTGTTTTTGGGGTAATTACGACGTTTGCGTAGCGGCAACTCTTTTGACTTTTAGTTTAGCTGTTATTTGGATGAAGAAACACATTTGCCATTATGACAGCTATGGTCAAGTAAATGTTAATGGTTTTACTGATAGTTTTAGTTTTTGATGAAAAAACTAGCCGTAAGTGAGAAGTCTGTTGCTCTAATTCTTACTATCAAAAAGACTAGGTAGAAGTTGTTATTTTTCAAGAAAAAAAATACTGTCTTTGATTTCTACACTAACTGAAAATACTTTCAGAATATAAAACCAACAAGCAAACAAAAACACTTATCTGCGAAACTGTGAACTTAACAAGTTTTAGAAATTGCCAGCTTTGTAAGACCCCTATTTCAATATCCAGAACTAACTAATGTTAATATTATTATTTCCTTACCTGACTCTTCCTCTTATTCATAACCCTGCGATGCGCTCCCTCGCGGCCCTGTTCATCCTTCTGCGGCAGGTTCCTCTGCCCATCAAACTTATTGAACCCGCCCCTCTGCTGGTTATTCCTGTCTCCAAACGCTCTCTGTCTGTTACCCTGGTTATTACGACTGGGAGGGCCACTCCTTTGCTGGAACCCTTGGTTATTGCCTCCTCTAAACCCTCCTCTTTGTTGGTTGCTGTCGTTGCCAGATCTAAAACCTCCTTGCTGATTATTCCCTCTAAAACCATTTTCTCTTTGACCTTGGTTGTTACCACCTCTAAAACCTCCTCCATTTTGAACTTGGTTGTTACCTCCTCTAAATCCACCTCTTTGTTGACTAGCCTGGTTATTAAAACCTCTATTTTGTTGGTTAGGTTGGTGGTTACCGCCCTTGTAACCGCTGTGCTTCTGACCGGTGTTGTCTTTGACCGGTTTCTTCTTGGTTGTGGTTGGTGTGCATCTCTTCACTCGGAGTATTCTGTTCTTGACTGTGAGGTCTTCTTCTGATAACGCTAGCGCTAGTTCTACACCGTCTTTTGATTCGAAGTTTACGTATCCGAATCCTGGAAAAGTAGACATTGTGTTTTAATTTATAAAAACAAACATTTGCCTAACAGATTCGCTTGTGCTTGGGCACTGCAATGGGACAAAACAGAATAAATAAATAAGCAAATAATATCACTTCTTCTACCTGGCATTAATCTCAGCTATTCCCAGGGTCCACAGACTTAAATAATATATTAAATTATTTATAACCGGAGTTTTTGAGAGGGAATGTCTGACTCACTAAAACCCACTCATGTTCTTTGTTTCCTTTTGCGTTTCAGTGCGGTGATTCTTCCGAACAATCCCACTGCCCTGGTATGCCGTAGGAAACCTCACACATTTCGACATTTGTGGCGAACGTGGGGCGCCACATGCCGTCGAACCGGGCCTTAGGTGGTCGGGTATAGAATGTGTTTCCCTACGCCCAGAGCGTCCCATGCCAGGGCCGATTCAAACCCCTAGTTTAACCCAAGGTTTAAACTAAACACTAGGACCATTATATGTAGCAAAAATCCTCTCACCTTTCCCCGCATTAGTCTTCTTATCCCTAATAATCCTTACAGAATGGATCTCTCCACACTTCTCGAACTTGGCTCGGAGCGCCTCATCCTCCATGGCGAAGGGCATGTTGCCGATGAACACGGAGCACCTGGGGTCGTGCTCCGCGCCCGTGCTGCTGCTGCGCGACACGCGCAGGTGGTTCTCGTTGAGCACCGTGTTGTTTTCGACCAGGGCCTGGAGGTGGAGACAGTTTTGTTGGTGAGCGGGTTAAAGGTGGGAGATGTGTTTGTGTTAACTGTTTACAGTACCTAAGTGGTATGTATTTCGAGCCTACTTTGAGACTGGGGTTATGATAAAATTAACTAAGGTTTCTTCCAAGTGTCGCTATAAAGACCGGTCTTGTGCATCTCGCATCGCCTTTGTTCAATTAGTTTTTGGTCCAGGGCCTGGGTTATCTGAACAATCCCGTAACCCTAAGGCCTCTTGTACACGGCATGGTTTCACTCCGTACGTAGGTCCGGTCAATTCTCCGTCCGTAAACACGGCGCGCAGAGTTGTATGGATCAGTAGCGGAGCTTGTTGACACATACGGCGACGCTACGGAACGGCGCCGCCGCCATGTGTCATTTGTTTCGCATGTGACGGTTTTCGCGCCGTACGGCGTAGAAAACGTGAATCTAATCTTGCTATATGGTGATGTTAACAGTGAGATACAACTGTGGAAAGGTCCACAAGAGTCAAGACTATACAAACGGGCATTTTGTAAAACTAGGCTCAGTTAACTCACCTTTTCAACAGATTCTTCATCAGCATACTTAATGTAGACATTGACAGTGGTCCTCTCAGGATGCAGCTCATTCTTGATCACAGCTAGCTTGGGGGTGTAGCGGGCGTCCCTGATGGGGACTGCACGGATCCTGGAAAACAATAACAAGGAATAAATACCACACTGCTTACCAAGAAGACAGAGATTTCGAGATAGGTAGTGATTTGATCACACAAGCTTACAAATAATAATAGAAATAGAGGGTTTAATTCATGAATCCCCGACCGGTCTCATGCAACCATGCTGTTATTGTTTCACTATTGTGTCTCGTTTCGCCGGTATGTGATAGTTTAAAATCGGCGGCGTAGCTAGTGACCTTGTTTCTATTATTTCAGGATTTGAGCCACTTCT
This sequence comes from Mythimna separata, assembly GCA_030763345.1. Classification (NCBI taxonomy): domain Eukaryota; kingdom Metazoa; phylum Arthropoda; class Insecta; order Lepidoptera; family Noctuidae; genus Mythimna; species Mythimna separata. The sequence continues at coordinate 20,873,530 of CM061186.1, forward strand.
TGCCAATTCTATTCTTAAAGAAGACATTTAACTCATCCAAGTCATCCCGCTATCTCTATCTTGGCCTCACCACCCTGTCATGCGATTTCAGGGCATCAACCTTGTGTTTTACTAGCCCACCGTTCATCTCATTAACTCATAATATGTCTTTTGCTGCTTCAAGAACACAACAAATACAAATCAGAAATACATACAAAATGGCATCTTACCTGATGGTTTCAATCTGTCCATGTTTACTGAAGATCTTCTTCAATTCCTTCTTAATCTTAACACTAAAAGGCACATTGCCTACAAACAGAGTCCTCTTAATCTCTTCCTCAGTCATTCTTTCTTCCTTTTCCTCTCCTTCCTTCTTTTCACCTTCTTTCTTCTCCACCTTCTGAGCTTTCTTAGGTTCCTCATCTTCTTCATCAGAAGATTCTTCTGGTTTCTCTGATTCTAGAACTTTTTTGTTAATTTCTTCGTTCTCCGATTCTATTTCGTCATCAGATTCATGTTCCGAGTCTGATTCTTTGTCTGTTATCGCATTTGGGTTGACTGGGCTTTTAGTGTTAGTGGTTTTTTCATCTTCTTCTTCATTGTCAGATTCAACTGGGGCTGGTTCATCTGTTTCCATGGGCTCTGGTTTATTCTGGGGACCTTTTGATTTCTTACGTTTTTTATTTTTCTTTTTTGTGGTTACTGGGGTTTCTTTTTGCATATTCTCCTTGTCAGTTCCATCTGATTCTTTATTTTCTGTAGTTGTTGCAATTGCTGGTGTTTTTAGCTTCTTCTTACGTTTTTTATTTTTCTTTTTAGTTGGTGTGGTGGTGTTACTTGATTGTGCAACTACATTATTTTCTGTAGATTCTGAATTATTTAATTTGTTATCCTGTTTCTTAGGACTTTTTTCAGGGGTAGGTAGATTTACTATTTCATTATTACCATTTTCCTTTGCACTGTCTGTGTCAACTACTGACTTGCGTCTCTGCTTCTTCTTTTTAGGACTTTTAGCTGCAGTTACAGTGTCTTCTGTGCTTACGTTGTCAGTAGATAGTGTACTCACGTTTTCTGTAACATCTGATTCTGAGTTCTGTTTCTTTTTTTTCTTTTTAGGCGTAGTTTCATTATCAGCTTGTTCAGTCACGCTTTTATTGATTTCCTGTATTGATGTTGATTCTCTTTTGTTATTACCTTTCTTTTTAGGTGATTTCTGACTGGATGTACTTAAATTAGCCACGCTGCCAGCTTCTAGTTCTTCTTGTAAGTGTTTCTTTACCTTGTCTGCCTTTGGACTGGTGAGACTTAGATTACCCTCGCCATTTTCAGTAGTATCAAGATCTGGGTTCTGAAATATCCTCTTCGGCGACTTCTTGACTATAGCCTTCTTTTTCTGCATACTCGGTGAGAGGAATATGGATCTATCATCAACAAATTCACTCTTTGGAGTAACGTTAGGTGAAGGCTGATGTTTTGTAGGAGTTAGGGCTCTTTTCAGGAGCTTGGGCCTGTTTGGGGTCACGTTGCCGGTTACTAAGGCTGCCACGCTGCCTAGGACGTAATCCATGGCACAACAATCACTGGAATAACTATTTATAGCTCAAACTTACACCGTGTGTCGCCGCAACGCACATGGTATTTTTGGTTATTTATATTTTGACATTTATTTGACAGTTCAGTTAGTGCTACCACGTAAGAATTTCATTTTCCCGAAAAGAATCGATACAATTATTTATGGTCAATGTTATTAAAAAAAAATGAAGCTAGGTATGTCACTGAACTTAGCCACGTCCCTTGACTATTTAATTAAATCGTAGCAAATTCTCAAAAAAAAAAAAACAAAGCCATGTTTACATCGTCATTGGCAGTGTTGTTACTTGAAGTAAATCCTTTGGACAGTATAGATGTGTCTTTATCATCTTTTAAAATGAATAAGTACTTTAGCTATTCTTTAAAATAAAATTGAAGTTCTGACGATTATGAATAATTTTTTAAATAATGATTGCCTGGAAAAAATCGCCAAATGCCATAATGCACCAATGCGCAATGGTGTGTTTTTTTTTATTGTAAGGTTTCCTTGTATAGACGAAAGTATAAATTAATAAATTAACTATTATATCTAATAATACTGTCATATAAAGTTTACACAGTTAATGGGTTGTGGAGGTCTGGTAGGCAGCCGCTCCTCGTAAAATATTGGCATTCAGCTAAATTCGGCTTGACTGGAAGTTGACCCCGAATATGGTTGGGAAAAGGCCCGTAGATGACTGTCATATAAAGTTTGATTTAAAATTATTGGTTAAATTTTTACCCTAGTATAAATACGCCTTTTTTATTATGCATAGGCTCGCGTTTGACCACTATCTCACCTGATGGTAAGCGATGATGTGGCCGCCGACTTTACTTTGTAGTTGCAATGATGGGTCATTATTTTGCATTTTATACAGTCATTATTTCGCAAATGGACTGTAATCAAACAATTACATAAATTTATCTATTTCGAGTTTAAAAAAGATAAAGTGCATTTAGTTTGATTAGGAGTAATTCACCCTAAATTAAGGGAAGCTGTAGGTCCCTGGAACACTAAAAATCTTGCCAAAGTTAAAAATAATGAAATGTTAATTTTGTTCACAAAACGCTTTTATCCTGCTCTATTGCAATATTTGATTTAATCAGTTGCATTATTGTTTTATTTAAGAAAACAAATAAATTTTCAATGTATAAAATAAATCAGTTACATTTTTATATGTAAACGTTATCGATAGTCGTAGTAATTAAAGTTTGCATATGGCAACACAAATAATTCCGAATCCGGAAAAACGATGTGTTTGAACGACGCTTTCTCGATAATAATTCGTTTTCTTTGATCGTTGCACGCCAAATTCGGTGATATTTGGTTTGTTCAGTGTTATTTTCAGTGAGTGTGGATTATTGTTATCAAACGTGAGTATTTTTCTTATTTTGTTACGTATTTTATTATCAAACTGTGAGCGCGCCATTGTGCCGCCCGCCATCATTTCAATTATTGTTTTTTTATTTTTCCAACTTGAATAACATATACGGAAATGTTATCAAAAATTGCCGGAAAGTGGTTCAAACACTTGTTTATTCACCTTTTATTGTTTATAAACGCTTTTGTTTAGTATTTAGGTTATAGCGCGCACGCCCAAAGGATCTTTGCGTCGGTGTCTTTTCAATTACGTTCGTTACTTCGTAGTAATATAAAACGGTGTTGCAGCGCCTTGCTCGTATTACATTATTTCAGCACTGAGTTTCTGTATAAGATATATGAGAAATTAATGAAATTTGACTCTAGTTCACACTAGGAAGTATGCTTCGATAAGCTTTTTAGTCCTTTGACCTTAAACTTGTACTCATCATAATGGTAAAATGTTACTTTTGTCTAGAACTAGTTTCACGGAGTTTTGGCGCGATAGCTATGCTAGAACAATGTGGTACACACATTTATTTTTAACACATCAAAACTTTTTTAAAGATATGCTGTGTGGTTTAGTTCACCTTGACATTTTGGCTAGAAAAACGTGAATACTAATAAATGCTAAAGAAAAAAAATAAGCTATAGAATGTCAGTGCTTTATCTCAATTAAAACAGCAAATGTTTTGATTATTCTTATCAAAACAATGCATCTGTTTGTATACAATGTTTCAACACAAATTATTGTACTGTTACTGTGCTTACAAGTAGGTATATTATTTTCCTTGTATAACATTCCATTTAATTGGTTACATACATACAAACCAAATATTTACTAAGGATATAGCAGTTTTTGGAACTGATTTACCATTAAAATAAATTTATGTTGAATTTATAAATTGATGTATAGTTTTATACACATAATTCCTGTGAAAATCTTTTAATTTTTGTTAACAAATTTTTTTTTTTATTCAGTGTCTTTTGGCAAGGGAGACCGAAGGCCTCTTCATAAAGACACTCTAACACAGAAAAAAACTAACATTTTCCAATCTTCACTCTTCCACACTTGTCTAGTCCAGGTTTTTTCAACAGTTTTGAACAAATCATCTTCCTATCTTCTGAATGTTTTTATTTATTTCCATCTCTTGTGTCCCAAAATCTTACTGATTTATAAAAAAACATGTTTAAAGAAATAAGTGAACCTTATCACAAGGCCGAGAAAAAACATCAAATTATACTCATACCTCTCACAAAAACAGAGATGTCAGTATTTTATGAGTGATGTGACCGTGGTGGATCAGATAATGCCACTATCTCGGCCACACCTGCCCATAACCTCTTTATCTATCACTGCTCAGTGTTAATACTCCTCACTGAAGATAATGTAGCGTTTATGATTAGTCTGCTACGATGAAGGATTTATTCAATGGATAAAAATTTCGTGGCCTCTGAATATATGTTTTTAAATGTGCCAACACTAAAAAAACATAGTTTGTGTTTTCATGATGCTTTTTATCAAAGACTAGCTTCAGTAATCGGTTTTGCTTGCATGAAAGTTGAAAATAAATAGCCTATGTTACTCGGTGAAGATGTAACTTTCTAATGGTCAAAGAATTTTCGAAATTGGTCAAGTAGTTTTTGAGTTAAATCGTAACATACTAACAAAAATTCTCATCATTTTTCCTCTTTATAATTTTAGAGATTAAAAGTCAATGTGACCTCTAAATACTGGCACAAATTAAAAAGAAAAATATCATCTGTTATTATAAAGCCATTCATGAAAGAAATGTTTTGAAACAGACTCAAGGATTTTCAGAATAATCTGCAAGTGATAAAAATATCCTTCAAGTTATTTGAGTTGTTTTATGGTGTGAATGAACTTTCTTATCAGTACTGATAAAGAAGTTAGTAGAATTATCAACAGATTTTGTGAAGCATTCCCGTTTCGGCACCCAGATCGAAATCGGGAATACCCGATTAGGCACCAATAGGTAGTTTAGATTGGGATTTGTCTACCCTTTTCCCAACTATATTGGGGTCAGCTTCCAGGCAAGCCGGATTTAGCTGAATACCAGTATTTTACGAGGAGCGGCTGCCTACCAGACCTCCACAACCCATTAACTGGCTACTACCATCCAAAATACCTATGGGTGACGAATCGGGAAAATCTGGATGCCGAAACAGGAATGCCTACTTCGGTTTTGTTGTAGAATCTTTTCGTCAAAACTATGGTCTGTATGACCATAGCAACAATGTTTTTTACTTGCAAACAAGGCATTATAAACTCAAGGCTGTCATAAAAAACATTTCCTTTAACACATTGACTGTATAACAATTCTTAGCACTTATAAAAAACAAAATGAAATATGTATGAACCTGTAAACCTCATAGTAGGTATCTCAATACGAAATATTGAGAGATCAATAAAATCGATATATTATCCCAGGCTCCTCAAGGCAAAGCGCTGGGTAACTTGCGAAATTCACGAAAAACTCACTCAATTGGTGGTTAGCTGGGAAAATACGGTTTAGGTAACATCTCCGGCGGCCACGTACCGGAAGACGCAGCGTCGGAAGGCCTCCCACAAGGTGGACCGACGACCTGGCGAGGGTCGCGGGAATCCGATGGATGCGAGACGCGCAGGACCGGTCGCTGTGGCGACGCTTGGGGGAGGCCTATGTCCAGCAGTGGACGTCTTTCGGCTGAGATGATGATGATGATGATGATGAACATCTCCTTGAAGCGCACGTGGAACACCACACGTCGTCGGTGGCTCGGGCAAACGGCGAGCTACCCTTGCTCGCCTTGCGCAAGCCAACAGCTACTGTGGCTGGAAACCGGCGTCGGAATCCCGGCGGCTAGGGTATGAGGAAGTCCATTCCCTCATGCGTGTAACTGAGGACGCTGTATTGATGATTTCAACTAATTAAGAATACGCCCGCGAATAATATTCCTATACACATAGCCGCGAAACGAGAGACAATAGTAAAACAATGACAGCGCGGTCGTATGAGACCGCTCGGGGATTCATGAATTAATCAACATTTATATTATAGGTAACTAGCGACCCGCCCCGGCTTCGCTTGGGTGCAAAATTATCAGTGTTTCTCTACTATTTTATACATATAAACCTTCCTCTTAAATCACTCTATCTATTAAAAAAATCGCATCAAAATCCGTTGCGGAGTTTTAAAGATTTAAGCATAGGTACATAGGGATATAGGGACAGAGAAAGAGACTTTGTTTTATACTATGTAATGATGTAGTGACTACACACTGACTTGTAAAATGCAAAAAAACTCTTTGAGTATCCCCTAGCCTACAACATACTGCATACTTGCAAGCAAGAAAGTACTAAACCATAAAATAAAGCAAAAACAATTTAATCTGCGTTCATTCGCATCCCGTCGAGACAGTGCGGTCGACAAGTGGGCAAAAAAACATCGTCAGTCCCCCCCAAGTGCGTCAGATCACTTCAAGATTACTGGGCAACGTCTGTCGACGAGTTTCTTAAAGATAAATGTCTTTACTTGTTGTATAAACAGACATACAAAAGCCATGTGTGTAGAAAACGCATGTTTAAAAATGCACCGGTATCTTTTGGGTAACTTAATATTTGCTTGAAAAAAAAAAACAGTTTGGTACAAATATTTGAAGTTGAAAGTCATCCTATGGCTTCTCCCGCTCCTCGAGAGGGTATGTCAGACTTTTACTGACTAAAACCACACCTGTTTCCTTCAGTTGCCCTTTGTGTTCACAGGTTACCGTTCAGAAATGACTGTCATACAAGCCCAAAACATATTTCTAATTATTTAAATAGACATGTCATCATCTTCCTGCCCTTCTCCCGTTTTATTTGGGGTCGGCGCAACATGTTTTTTTCTTCCATTCTATCCTGTCACTCGTCACGCTATCACTAACTCCCTTTTCTTCCATATCACTTCTCACACAATCCATCCATCCACCTGTAAACTCATAACTCATTTAGTAACATGCGTTTCAAATAGACATGTAGATACTGTACCTATGGGAAATTTAATACGGTACTTTGTCTAAAGCACAAAGAACTTTTGGCCCACAAAAAATTAAATTGTACGCCTGAGAGCGTCTTTACGTGTTACTCCGTTGTGGAGGACGGACGGATAAACCTCCATGTGTGTACCTATAACTTTTGTTTTCAGCTGGCTAAGCTGAATTGAAGAAAAGAAGCTGATTGGTTGAGATCTTTTCTTATTGATAGCTTGCGTTTGACCAATATCTCACCTGATGTTGAGCGACGATGTAGTCGCAAGAATTCGCTTGCCTAGAAGTAATTTAAGTACTCTTGACTCAAAGACTGCCAGGTTGTAGCTATCAGGTAACACAGATTTCGACAGGCATTCCATAGCTGTACGCACTCACAATTAATATGTTGCGAAAACAAATCAGGTAGGATGTTCACCATGTATCGGTAGCGCATATCGTCCAAAGAACGGGCTTGGTTTATGCAATTATGACGCAATACCCAAAATACAAGCCTTCTAAAAAAACTTCAAATGATCATTCATTTGTAAAATTCCTACAACTACAGGACATCCGATACGAATTTTTTTATCATTGACTTTACGCGTTCTCAAAGCGTATTATTGCCATGCACCCAAATCAAATCGTAACTACCCATTTACTGAATAATCTCCGCCACAAATTGCCGCGAGGTATTTACTACGCTTATCCTTGTACATACGAGTACCTACTACGTTGGTATATCTTGCGTGACTAAATAGGACATACTATCTAGGTGACTACGACACGCTACTCATTCACCCACGTGCTCAAGCCAATTGAATTTAAGATAAACGGTCCTGATTTGAAGCTGTTGAAATAACCCTCCTTAATCATCAAATCAAATCGGAACGTCCATTGTTCTAACTAAAGTGCTTTTTGAAACAGAAGAGTAGCTTTCAAAATGGTCCCCCGCCTTGTACTTGAAGCTCTTGAATGGTTTTTGGCCCGAATACCATGCTTCAATATATACATAAGTTTTATGTTCAATAGCCATTACGGAAATGGCGGCACATGGCATTGTTAACTTTTCCCATATGAACAAGGGTACCGATCCTCGGAAAGCACGTTAAGCTTTTGGTTCCACGGACAGTCATTCGTAGATTTTTGACTGACGTTACGGATAATCAGAAGCTAGGAAATATCTCACCAGTCTTGTCTTACCATAAGGTATGATGCTACCCGATTGTTTCGGTGTGGAGGTCTGATAGGCAGTCGCAGGGTATTCAGATGCATCTGGTTAGATTAGAAGCCGACCTTATCATAGAATACAATAAACTTTATTATTATACACCAAAATAGTAACAAAACTTTTACACTAATGTAAATCTATGGGTACAATATCGGTCTTATCGCTGACAATGATCATAGTTGATTGATTTACCAATGATAAAGAAAATCTCATTCATTCACAACGCGCCTACCAACAAAATTTTCACGGGCCTCTGTATTTGCCGACATACAAATAAATTCTCGTACCGACATCCATCCAGACATTTTTTGCCCGACCTTGAACGCTCACGGGCCGAAAACACTGCTCTAAACTAATCTAAATGATTTCGTCGACGGCATTCATCATCACATCAAACCGTGTCTACGTTACGGAAGCTGTGGCTATTAGGACCGCCTGAAGATATAGTGGGCGAGTGTTGCCATAATCTGTGCGCATGGCAACCAGATTGGAGATCAGTGCTCGTGATACTTAAAACAGGTGGACGGTGTGTTTGTCTGGGACCGGCAAACACCGGTTTTGCTATGATTACTGTATCTTTACGTATCAAGAGTTGGTTTACTGCGGCTTTGCTTCTGTGGTCTATCTTAGAGGCACAGGTGCATTTGTTCGGGATAAATGTAACCATCAGTGATAGAGTGCATTTCTATAGGATGTATTTCTTTACATAGAAATCTGTGTTTCTTGATAGCTACAATTTAGAAGTCTTTGAGTAAAGAGTGAAAAGGTTGCTTCTAGGCAAGCGTGCTCCATCGTGGACCGTGTCTTCGCTTAACATCAGGAGGGATAGTGGTCAAACGCGAGCCTATCCATAATAAATAAAACAACCATTTTCATTTCACTTTTTTCTTTCATTACTTTTGATTATCATTTGCCTAGCCTTTTCCCAACTATATTTGGGTCGGCTTTCCAGTCAAGCCGGATTTAGCTGAATACCAGCATTTCACGAGGAGCGGCTGCCTACCAGACCTCCACAACCCATTAACTGAGGTAACACGGTACTCATTGCAAGACTGTTTCATTACTTTTGATAAATTATAATAATTATATAGAAAAAACACAAAATCTAAAGCACCCAAGCCAAAACACGTCTAGTTTTTGTCTTGACATACAGATAATGCTACCTTTTCCTGCTTCCAATATGCTATGAGTCACCTACTCATTGATTGCGTTACACGAATACAAAGCGATTCAGAGTAGTACTACAAATACCTATCTGAATAGGCACTAGGCAGTACCTACGCCTAGCGTTGCCAGGCCTCCGGATAAAACCAGACATGATCAGGCTTTTTTCTGTTGCGTGTCCGGCTAAATTAGGCAGAGTCAGGCATGTCCAGCTTTTGTTAGGCTTTTAAAATTTGACATTATTTTATTTTAAATTTTTTTCATCGCCCATGCTCAGCAGACCAGCAACTACATCAGTCAATTTTAGTGTAGTTTCATTATAATAAAAAAAATATTATGGTTAATAAAAAAACGTGATGCGCCGACCCCAAGTAATACGAGTATGGGATAAGGTCAGGAATAAGAAGAAAAAAATTACCGCGCTTGTCTTGTTGAGAATGCCCTGATGCATAAATAAATAAATAATAAAAATGTCCGACTAAGCTGTCTGGTTTGTCCGGCTTTTCGTTTTGAAGACCTATTAACCCTACCTATACCGACTTTGCTTTGTATGCCAGTAGCTGGTTATACTAGAAACAATATCAAGTAAATGTGAAGGGCTAATCTATTCGCTTGGCCGTAGGCCTCAGCCATAAACAGCATTGATGTAGGAGGCCTAATTATTCTGATCTAATTACATTTGTTAGTATGGCTCCAAACAAAGTGAGTTAATTGAATAAATATACCGACTGTTTAGGTAGTAGATAGAAGATAGCCAAACTATTAAAACGTATAAAATCGTTGTTCCAAAGTTATCTGTGGAAAGAGGCATTGATCCCATATCAAAAAGGTACATTTTTTTTATTATTCATAGGCTCGCGTTTTACCACTATCTAGAAGTAACCTATTCACTCTTGACTTATGTTAGACTGATATAAACCTAAGCTATCGCTGAGTACCATTGACTTCATTTTAGCCCGAACAAATGTAAGTCACAGGGAGAAAACCACAGGGAAAACCTACAAAAATTGTTTATAATGCTAGTGTATTATACAGACATACATAATATTAAGCCTTTGTGGTTTTGCATTAACTACGACTCGAATCCAATCAATTGTTGACACTATCTGGGAACTATTTCACAACAGAAGCCATTGTTTAGACCTGTGTAGTATAACTGACGACATGTTTATTACGAAGGCACAATTCGCTTCATTCTCGACCAATAAGTTGTATCTACTAAGGTACGGCACTGTAATAGCTCAATTAGTTAAATCGTAGTCTGTCGGCCGTCCCTTCGAATAAAAACTAACGGACCGAAACAAAATATACCGTAACTTATGCGTCAATATCTGACAGACTATGACCAGTGCGTGTTGCCAGTAATATTTAAAGCACCCTTAGTGAGCCTCAGCAGACGCCTGGTCATAAGGTGGACCGATGACTTGGTGAGAGTCACGGGAATCCAATGGATGTGAGACGCACAGAATCTGGGGAGACCTATCCAACAGCACTAGACGTATTTCAGCTAACATGACGATGCGTCAAAGTGAGCAACTCTGCCCACATCTGTCTATTTTCTGCCATCTATAACACTTCAGAGGTCAAGCAGAGTGAACGGGCATCGTCTAGGCTCCATAGGTCCATCTTTGGTGGACCTCATCCATAGCTTACCAGCCGAGATCACGGTCAAGAGCGAGCATATCTATTAATAAAATAAAACTAGTTAATTACCAGCTTAGCGTTCTCTCTCTATAGACTAGGATCTGTCTCTAAAACCAACCAAACTTGATTGAAAAGATAACAGAGCTATTTGCACGCCGTAACTTTTGCACTGCGATTGGATTACACTTCCAATACAGCTTTAGAAATAAACTACTGGTTTTTGTCCTCTGGCCAGCATTAGCCGATGCCGAGTTATAGTAATTTTATTACTATGAATAAAACTACTATGGCTATTAGCATCGTTACGATGTAAGTTTTTCATAAATTCAGCCACGTGGTGGCCACTACAGAACCTTTCGTCCCAATCGACCATCTTTTCGACGAGCAATTTTCCTGGCCACTGCCACTTAAGTTTGGCGATTCTTCGGGCTATGTCGGTAACCTTAGTTCTCTAGCGGATATCTTCATTTCTGATATAATCGCGCTTGGAAACTCCGAGCATAATCCAATTAAGTTAAATAAAAAAACTCCAGGTCGCGCTTTCATTAGACGCACTCTAGGTATAACTATTAGCTTCATTAGATCATGTTATGATTCTTTTATGTGTAATAACTAGTGCTTGACTGCGATCCCACCTGATGGTAAGAGTGATGAAATCGTTGGTGGTGAGGTACACTATAAACTAGTGCGCTTTACCATCAATTAAGTGTATTTTCACTGCCTTGAAGACACCCATATTATAATAAGATGTGATGATGTAACTCTTTCACAAATTCTGCCAGAATCATTTGATTAACGTGATCGGAAGAGACGTATTATTATCTCTCTCGTGCATAGCTGAGGCGTGTCGCTAAGTTTATTATACTACGGATGTAGGTTATCCTGGCATGGGATGTTATTTCCACACACGTAGGGTACAGTACCTTTACCGAGCAATTAGTTCGAGCAGGACTAGACGCTAATGGCGTGCCGTAGCCCGACCCTTGGTATCGGAACCACTGAAGCGTGTTCACTCGCGCATCCAGCCGTGCTCTGCTCAACAAGTGAACTGCCGCTCGTGGTTTTTGTAACACTATACCATGGTGTTTTTGTACTCGTCTGTGCACGAAAAGGGCAGGCTCTTGGCTTGGTTTGGGTTGAGTGGTTTTGATTTCAGTAGGTTGAGTAATTTTTGGATTATTATTCGTAGTTTGATTTATTATCCTTGTTTACAAAAAGGAAACGCGTAACGGTAGATAGGACAAAAAAAAAATTGTTGTGTAAACTCCAAGGAAAAAGGTCAGGAAGATGATAAGTCTCAACTTCATGGGTGTCAATATTGTGAATCATCTGCCTGCCCTTGTCCCATGTTATGTGGGATTTACGCAACATATCTTTTTCTTCCATTTCGACCTATAAGCCGTTATGCCAACATTAACTTTCTTTTCTTCCTTATCTTTCCTCACACAATCCAGCCATCTTTTCTTCGACCTCCCTCTACCAATGGTTGTCAATGCTTTGAATATCGATAAATGGCATTCATTTTAGCGATACCGATCTCATTTATAAACGATTCTTTATCGCCGATTATCGAGTCCTTTATATCTACACGGGTGTTTTGTTTGTGTTTTTGCTGAAACTCATTTTCTGAATACTTTTACAGTTCATCTACCTAGACGAGATTACAAGATAGAAATAAAGTTTAAAAAACTTGCAAGTAAAGTGAATCGTATATTCCAATCGCCTGACATCGGCATTGATAGCATATCGAATTGAAACCCAATCAAAGAGTAAACATCGGCAATTTGTTCGCTTACGGAGGCGATGCTCTAATTACGCCACGGGTTCAGCCTATGGCATGTACTGGCTTGATAAAGTGGCTAGATATGGGCACGCGGTTGTAAACTATTTACATAGTCTATAGGTGTAGAGACGTACGATAAAATGACTGTAAGAATGCCTGAGTCAATACATTTCCGAATGTTTTTGATGTTGCATTTTCAAGAACACCCAAGTATACTGCGTTCCAAAACAGATCGATGACGTGGTTTAGAAGGATGCCCAGCTTAGTGGGCACTAGGTTGGGTCATTTTTGCCGCATGCCGATCGAGCGATGGGCTTGTAAAACTCAAAACTGGTACCCTGAAATCCCAGCGGCAGGTCAGGAAGGAGATGCCAGTATAACTTTGAAATTGGCAAGAAGTGTCCCCGAGGCGGGAACAATGGAAAAAATGCATGCAAAAATTCACATGTAAGCCCAAGTAGGACAGTATAGGCTAGGGCTAGAAACAATAAATAAATATAACAATCTTCTTTATTTAGTAGGTCTCAAAAGTGCTTATCGCTTACTTAGTAACAACGTTTTAAATTACATAATACGTAACCCGTTTTGGTTAACAGCAGTCATATTGAGGCCATCCTTCGCATAAGATATTAGCATATCAACCATTTCAAGACTTAACTTTTGCATCTTCAATTCTTTTTTTGCAAAAGAGATCCAGTAACCTTTGCCCTCTATTATTGTGCATATGAATTATGGAATAGCCCCCATCTTCATCTATTAGTGACGGCAATTTAAATTGTTTAGACTTTTAGACTCCCAAAGGGGTCATGTTCGCTACGCTATACGAGTTAAATCTTCAAGTTCTTTAACCTTAACCACAGTTATTCATATTGCAAATACAATTACACCTCTTAAGGATCCTGCGTAGATCGCTCGCTACTTCGAGTTGAGATGAAAATAAAATACGTTCGCGGTATATTGCTATCTCTGTTTGGCAAAAACAAATGCGAAATTGCATATGTGTGTGTACGTGTGAGTTGGACAATCTTCACAGCATAATATGGAACAGTTTTGAACTTGACAAAATAATTCCATCAAAAACACAGCTTGTAAAAAACTCAAGTCTCGCAACACTACTCTTCTACCGTAAAAATATGTGAGATCCATGTTATACCAAGTCAAAATATCTTGTATGTTTTAAATAAATGAATTTAGCTTTGTAATCGCATGAAAACACAATGTATCTCAAAAGTAATTAAGTAAATCGTTTAGTGCGATTACCAAGTCAAATCTTAAAAATGTAACTTTGTAATCCTATACATTTATATGGGATTACTAAGTTATATATGCAGTTGGTGTATCTAGAAAACTAGGCCGAAATTGCAAAATATTTTAGTTTTCCCTTGGTTTGTACAGTAAACACTAATTGTAATCAAAATTTGAAACTTCTGTCTCTATGTCTGCTAAAAGTACCTTAGACTTTTTATGTTCGTTCAGTCAGTGAATGACAAAATTTAGAAACTTTGATAAGAAAATTTAATGAGATTTGAAATATAGCGTCTTTTTAAGAAGCCTGCTTGATCTAGTTTCGTCGACAACAAATTTATAAGAGGTTGAAAATGGCTCGAAATGTTTCGAGAAAAGGATGCCACATTTTTGCGTGACTTGGTGGGTGGGACACTACCGTGCCCCCAGATTACCTATGCTCCATTGAAGAAATAGGGTCGTCACTTTTAATGTTATCCTAAAAATAAATTTAATGCAAAAAAAGTGTTCTGTAGTGATCAATCTATCGAATGGAAATCAATAATATTTTTATTTTACGTGGGCCTACATGGACACTTATGAAACGTCAGAATCTAGTGCGTAGTTCCAATTCGTCGTTTCCTATTGAGAAGAACTGGCAAGAAACTTCATGGTTACTCTTTTCAAAAAAATATTGGGTTTACAATATTTCCATACTAGCTGTGTCCGCGACTTCGTTCGCGTGGATGACAAAACTTATCAATAAGTTTTTAGTGCAGTACCTTCACTTCTATGTATGTATATCAATAAATAAGCAAAATGCCTAAAAAATAATATCTACATAGTTATACGAATGACTAATCTTACCTAAGAATACTAAAATACCCTACGTTACTTACACACTATCAAATATACTACCTACACTTGAAATTAAAATCTATACGGTCTGCGCCCTATAAAAGTAAACCTGAGTACCTACCTAATTAAAAAAAAATGAGTTCGGTGTCGGTCTCGTAACACCCCCTGCCATTATTTTTTTTGACATTTTCAATGTACAGAATTTATACTTCTACAAATTTATTATAAGTATAGATTACAATACTACCAGACCGATTAAGATTGATAACCAAAAGTACAATAAAAATAATATTTATCAAAAAGCTGTCGAAATAGTAGTAATCAAATCGTAGTCTAGTGTTCCCACATTCACACCATAAGAGAGAATATAAATATAAGAAAAAAGGACAAACCTATTAACATGAGATGTAACTAACAAAAATAAATCACGACTTAATGAATCTATGGTGATTAAAATCTAAATAATATAAGGAACAAACGCTCGCAAACCGCTTGTGCGATATGACCCTTATGCTAGTGTGAATGCCTATAGGAGGGGAACCGATTTTCCAGAGGCGTAACTACAAATTTTCAGTTTTCAGACTTTTCCCTATATTTGCTATAAGACCTTTTTTATGCCAAATTTCATGATTCTAGGTCATCGGGAAGTACCCTATAAATTTAGATTACTTAGTATCAAAACGTACGTTTTTTGCGATATAAACGGTTGTAACTTTTTTTTTCGATAACTTATATGTTTGATTTGTGCACAGCTTCAAGAGATCGCAGGCCTATTCTCGAACTCGACAACTCCACGTGTTCCCGAGATAGAGGGTCTTGACAAACAAAGGTTTCGATTTTGCCCGTTTAGGTACGGAACCCTTAAAACGAAACGATAATTGTTTAAAAATTTTATAGGAAATGAATTTCGATCAAATATTTTTCGAACCTATGATAAGTAGGTAACCCTGTAGGAGCGACACACACGCAAGGACTTTGTGTACCCTGGAATGATTACAAAGTAATATCACACAATCTGAAGTGTACTTCATTTTCATTGCCATTTAGTTCATATTTTTGATTGACAAGCAAAAATGGAAAAAATGTACCCAGCAAGACGGAGCATAGAAAGAGGTAGCGTGTCCCTTTCTTACTCGTCTATGGACACCATGGTAGAAAGAGATAAGATACCCTTTTGTGAGTACGATTTTGAGGTTGACGTAATCAATCCAGATAGTATAAATAATTCTGAGACACACTGACTGAGGTAATGTCATACCCACACACTGACATTTGCCTGCTGCGATAGCAATAAAAACTATTGAAAATTTGGGAGAAATTTGGATGTGTACCGTAATACCAAAAATGATGAATGAAAAATTAATTATTTTCCAATTTCTTTTCTTTTCTTTATAACTTGATAATAATATCTGTGTTCCTACGGAGAGATATCTTGAAGTATTGTTGTTTATAATATAGAAAAAAACAAATAAAAACATGACATTTTCGGTGTAAAAATGTGCAAAATTAAATTCGCTTAAATTTCGTTTGGGGTAAGTTTTTCAACAGAAAGACGACGTAGGAACCTAGATAATTATTGTCTGAATCCGAATAACATCATATTATGGTGTAAATATGCTTAAACTGCAAATGATTTTGGTATTACGTTTGTATGGAAAATTTACACTTCGCGCCAGCCTTAAGCTGAAGTTTCCTCAAAGGGTTACTAGAGGTCATTGGAGCTCGGCTATTTGTTCGTATGAATTAACTTGCAAATCTTTGAGAAGTGACTGACGAGCTATGCAGTCCGTTGTCAATAGTTCGTGCAGGATGCATTTGTGAAGCATAGTTGGAGGATAATAGAGTACTTACTCTACACACACAGCATGTGTGTGTGTCTGTGGAGATTTGTTAAAGGACTTGCGACTAGAGTTTTGAGTATATGAGTATACATGTGGATGGATGTAGGAGGCTAAAGTAAAGATGGATACATTATGGGATCGATGGAGAGGGAAAAGGTACATGGATTGTGTGAAAGATATCGAAAGACTCTGTCGTCACATTATCACTGACATTTTCTTTCACCCTTCGGTGACAGGGTAAAATGAAGAAAGATTGCAACTTATGATGATGGTCGAAATGGGGTGATTGGGGTCCGGGGGTGATTGGGGTCCGGGGGTGATTGGGGTCCGGGGGTGATTGGGGTCCGTTTACATCTTAAGGACCCAAGCCAACCTCACCTGCTAGCGGTGCACCCTGCTGTTCAACGGACGAGGCTCTGGCGACCCTGGTTTCCCTCTCGTAGGGTTGTGGGGGTCAGACGGCTGGTCGCCCCACGTAAAACCAACTTCAGTCACATATACATGGAATGGCAAAGAATAATGTGGGTACTTGGGCTAGGGCGTCGCCGAACAACGACGCGCAGGCACATCGCCTTAAACCTGCGATAAGTGGGCTAGGGCTACCGTGTCAAGTACGGGCACGGCTAAAGAAGTTAGTACCCAAAAAGAAGCTCCGCTTTGCCACCTGGAACATTGGCTCTCTAACTGGACGTTGCAGAGAACTCGCGGACGTACTTGCGAAACGTCGGGTCCAGTGCGCCTTCCTTCAGGAGACGCGCTGGAAGGGGAATAAGTCCCGTGACATCGGGCAGGGGTACCGGCTAATGTACACCGGATCACCATCGGGCAGGAACGGAGTAGCCGTAGTACTGTCTAAGGACCTCCAGGATGGACTTCTTGAAGTAGACCGATACAGCGACCGGTTGATGCGAGTTAAGGTGCTGATCGAAGGGTCGGTAACGAACTTAGTCAGCGCCTATGCTCCTCAAACTGGCTGCTGTGAGTCTGAAAAGGAGGCCTTCTGGGATGAGTTCGAGGACGTATTGCGCGCTATTCCGAATTCTGAAGATATTTTGGTTGGGGGGGATCTCAACGGTCACGTAGGTCAGCGTGCTGGAGAGTACGGACGTGTTCACGGTGGTTTTGGCTATGGCCAACTAAATGCAGAGGGAGTCAGCATACTCAGGACCTGCGCTGTGTCGGACCTAGCCATCGCGAATACGTTCTTTCAGAAGAAGCCCCAGCATCTTATTACGTACCGTGGTGGCTCATACTCAACCCAAATTGATTACCTGCTGGTGCGACGGTGCAACATTGGCAAGGTTACCAACTGTAAGGTTATCCCAGGCGAAAGCTTAACGGCTCAACACCGCCTCCTTGTCATGGACTTGGCGATCGTATCAAGGAAAAAAGTGACCCAGAAACGCAATCCCCGCACCAAGTGGTGGTTGCTTAATGGTCCTAAACTGTCGGAATTCATCGCGGAGGTCGAGCACCTCGAGATCAGTTCTCCGCATGAGTCCGCTCAAGAGATATGGAGTAAGATTCATTCAGCAATCACCGCCGCGGGTAAGCGCGTCCTTGGCACTTCTCGTGGTGGTCGCACCATGGACAAGGAGACGTGGTGGTGGGATGACGGGGTGCAGGAGGCGACCCGGAAGAAGAAGGTATTATTTAAGAAGTGGCAGGGGTCCAACTTTCCGGAGGACAGGGAGGCATATGGAGCGGCTAAACGCGCTTGCAAAAAAGCAGTAGCCAGAGCCCGCAGCAAAAGTTTGGCACCCTTGTACGACAAGCTGGAAACTGCGGAGGGGCAAAAGCTTATTTTTAAGCTGGCGCGGGCCCGGGAAAAAGCTACACGGGACATTAGCAAATGCCTCTGTGTAAGGGACGCCCAGGGTAGGCTGCTCTATGATGCCCCCTCTGTTAAGGAGAGATGGTGCACATACTTCGAGGAGCTGTCTAACAAACAGCATCCCCATAACCTTCCTCCCGAACCGCCTCCTAACCTTGGTCTTATTTCCCCTATTTCCCCCGACGAAACTCGCATTGCTCTTCGCCACATGAAGAACCGGAAATCGGTCGGGTCTGACAATGTGCCAATCGAAGTGTGGAAGGCCATGGGCTCACATGGTGTGGACCTTCTGACGGATCTATTTAACCGCATCCTGACCACCAAGGAAATGCCGAACCAGTGGCGATCAAGCCTTATTATTCCAATTTATAAAGGCAAAGGTAGCGTACAGGATTGTAGTAACTACCGCGGTATTAAGATCATGTGCCACACCATGAAGCTCTTCGAGCGCATAATTGACACAAGGCTCCGTAGCGAGTGCACTGTCTCTGAGTGTCAATATGGATTTCGGGCGGGCAACAGCACCATGGACGCAGTGTTCGCCTTGCGGACTCTGACCGAGGCATACAGGGAGAGAAGGAGAGCTTCTGCATATGGCCTTTTTAGACCTGCAGAAGGCCTTCGACTGTGTTCCTCGGCAGTCCATCTGGTGGGCACTTCGCTTCAAGGGTGTGCCCGAGGCCTATATTGACATTATTAGAGACATGTATCGCGATTCCGTGTCCTCTGTCCAGACCGCTGTTGGCGAATCCAAAGTCTTTCCAATATCTGTTGGCGTTCACCAAGGATCGGCTCTCAGCCCGTTCTTGTTTAACGTTGTGCTCGATGTAGTTACGGCATACATCCAAGATCAGCCTCCATGGCTAATGATGTATGCCGATGACATCGCCCTCGTTAGCCAGAACAAAGCCCAACTTGAGCGGAAGGTCAACATTTGGAAGGACACGCTGGAAAACGGCGGTCTGAGACTAAATGTGGCGAAGACTGAGTACATGTCCTGTGGCAGCACGGATTCAAATACCATCCGAATAGGTTCGGACCGGATCACAAGCTCCGATAAGTTCAGGTACCTTGGATCCGTGCTGCACGAGTCTGGCAACGTGGACGACGATGTCCAAGCACGTATAGGCGCGGCTTGGTCGAAATGGCGAGAGGTAACTGGCGTTGTATGCGACCGCAAAATGCCTCCGAAGCTTAAGGGACAGATATATAAATGCATCATACGTCCTGTCCTCCTGTACGGCGGCGAGTGTTGGCCAGCGCTAGGCAGACACACCCAGGAGCTTCGCGTCACGGAGATGAAGATGCTGAGGTGGATGAGCGGCGTAACGCGATCCGATCGCATACGCAACTCATTCATCCGAGGTAGTCTTGGTGTCCGTGACGTGGGGGAAAAACTGCAAGAGTGTCGTCTGCGATGGTATGGCCACATCATGCGCCGCCCTATGGAGTACGTTGGCCGGAGATGCATGAATATGGCTGTCCTTGGCGGTAGGTCGCGTGGTCGCCCTCGCAAGCGCTGGCTGGACGTCGTCAAGTCCGACATGAGAGCCAATGGCCTTACTGTCAAGGATGTAGAAGATCGGGCAAAGTGGAGCAAGCTAAGCCGGAAGGCGGACCCTGGCAAAAGCCGGGACTAACGCCTAGTAGAAGAAGAAGAAGAAGAAGATGATGGTCGAAAGACTTAGGCGTGAGCCTAATTTGCTGTTCTCTATGGTCTTATAACCGTGTGGAAGACATTTATTATTTGGAATGGAGGAAGCTTGAACTCCAAGGGTGGACATAAACATTTTATCTGTCTACTACTTTGAGTTCGCAATAACTAACATTCACGCGGATGAAGTCGCTGGCAAAAGCTATTAGTAAATATTTCCACCTTTGGCTGTCTTTATCTTGGCGTTAAACTTGGATCCTATACTTTTAACTTTTCTTTTTAGTCAAAAACTACTTTCTAATACTCTAAAATGCAGTTGGTATTATATTTACAAACAGATTCTCATGCAATTGTTTGCGTATGTGTCTGTATTTGTATAAATATTAATACTTTCACAATCTGACGCGTGACACTAGTTATGTATAGGGAAAACTTTACGTTTTCCATAAATAACCGCAACTATGTTTATGTTATCAATTGGGGCAACAAACCTACAAACCCGTATATTAAACAACTAAGTATTTAAGACTAGGGGCCTGTTTCACCACCTATGATTAGGTTTCGAGTATCTTACTTGACAGATAATTTCATACGAATTCTGTCACATTTTTGAATTTATTCAGTGAGTAGTGCCTACTCGGACATTGTGAAACAGGCCCTTAGCCTCATTAATCATGCTATAAATAATCTTTAGGCAGTTGACCTTTATTGATCCTTTATTATCTTAAGTATCTGCCCTTTCCTAGAAGCTTTAGTGATGCTTTCGGTTAATCTCCCTCCGGACTCCGGACCAAGCGTTTCGCCTCGTCGTTTTTACCGCGTAAATCGAGTGACTGGAACAATTTGCATGCTACGGTCTTCCCGTCTTATTATAATTTGGGTGTCTTCAAGGATAGAGTAGGCTCTTAATAAATTAATGCGCCTCACCATCAACGATTACATCACTGCTTACCATCAGGTAGAATCGCAGTCAAGCATTACTTTAATTTAAATAGAAAATTGGTAGCCAACCATTCAGTCCGATGGATGCGAAACGCACAGGACCGATTGTTGTGGCGACGCTTGGGGGAGGTCTATGTCCAGCAGTGGACATCTTTCGTCTGAAATAATCAACCATTGAGTGATTATTGAAACCATACTCCTCAAGAGGGCGACTACTCATTCTTCTAACCTTGAAATGCCTTTCAAACTGCTCAAACAAACCATCAATAGTCCATTACATTCAATAAAACCATACCCGTACCCTAAGGACAGAGACACACTCCCGGCTCGTTTCGCATTGTGATGCATATCAGGCGCGCATCGATGAGCACGCGCATGCCTCTATAGACCTCCTTCCTGTCGGTACACCGCTTAACACTGGCTCGACACGCTACCGAATATGGGGTTATTTAATTGGTAGTTAATGGTTAGTATTTTTTTTTTCAAACATAAACTAAAACTACTAGTACTACTTAACGCTTAAGGCATTAAGTACGCCTTTGTATGTACCTTTATTTGCTTAAAGATTAAAAAAAAAACATAAACTAGTGCTTGACTGCGATCCCACCTGATGGCAAGCAGTGATGCAATCGTTGATGGCTCTTAATAACAGCCTATTTACTCTAGCCTTGAAGACACCCAAATTATAATCAGACGGGAAGATCGCAGCAGGTAAATTGTTTCGTTAATTCCCACTAGTTCGATTCATTAGTTCGATCGTCGAACTAGTGAGACTTTTTTTTCTCATTTGTTCGACCGTCGAACTAGTGAGAATTTTTTTTCTCATTTGTTCGACTGTCGAAAAAGAGGTAAAGTTTGTTTTTTGTTTGTATGAGGTAATCTGTGGAAGTACTGGTCAGATTGCTAATATTTTTTCACCAATAGAACGTTGTTGTATTCCTGAGTGACATAGGCTATATTTTTTTAAATGTAATTAATTCGATAGTCGAACAAATGAGAAAATAAATTCTTACTAGTTCGACGGTCGAACAAATGAGAAAAAAAAGTCTCACTAGTTCGACGATCGAACTAATGAATCGAACTAGTGGGAATGAACGAATTGTTTCAGTTCTTGGGTGATTCAGTTTTCTAGTGAGGTAGAATACATTTTTTTTTTATATACCATAAACTAGTACTTGACTGCAATCCCACCTGATGGTAATACTTCTACTTAATCTGTTGAGCCCCGAGCTGTAATCAGCGTCTGCACACCTATTGTCTTTCTATTGTCTTTAAATTACGGTACTCGAAGAGTTGATGCAAGCTTCGCCAAGCCCCGAGGGACAGGTGCACCGATGATCTGACGAGAGTCGCGGGAATTCTATGGACGTGAGATGCACTCCTGTGCATCACCCGTTCGTTGCCTAAGCCTATGTCCATCAGTGTACGTCCTTCAGCTAAAAGTAACTATATTAGACTAACATTATTACGTACAAATTATTACTAAGTTAGAACAATTTTGCATAGCATTCCATATACAGGTAACTAAGAACTCATATTGACTCTGCTTATTTACCCATCGTTAACTCCAACTTTACACCCGCTAAATATAGAAGGGTCCTTATTTACCTTCGTTTAGCATGCAGAATAATGTTTATTTTATCATTTTGCTGCAAGTCGTAAAGACTTAAGTATCGTCTACAGCCCTTGAAAGGTGCTTTATGGTGCTTTAGTACTTTGCTTTTGGATCTTAGGGCGATGACTCGTA
Source organism: Mythimna separata (assembly GCA_030763345.1). Lineage (NCBI taxonomy): Eukaryota > Metazoa > Arthropoda > Insecta > Lepidoptera > Noctuidae > Mythimna > Mythimna separata. Next base: position 20,896,368 of record CM061186.1, read on the forward strand.
TGATCAATGTACGTAGACCTCATTTACGGCTCACTCTTCTCATTAGTAGTGTGATGAACTGGGTGTCTAGTCATCTAGTGCGAGTTGATTTTACGTTTACGCGATCATTTATAACGTCGGCGCTCCGATTGGCCCGCTACCTAGTGCTTAACCAATCATAGAGCCGAAAGCGGTAACCGTTACGATCGCGTTAACGTAAAAACAAGTCGCACTCAACGCTCTGGCTGGATATAAATGGCGTAGTCGGTGATTTCTTTATGGTTTTGTGTCCGAGAGGTAAATAAATGTATTTTCTTTTTTTTTTCTATAGTAGTAGATTGAAGAGTCGTATGATGTGCTAGGTTTCCAATTTCTAACTTCTCAATCTGCTTAATTTTTCCTTGCTATATTTGAGTCAGATTTTCTTAACATAATGCAGCAAGGTACCAGTATTTTACATGGAAGCCTATCTTACCTCCAAAATCCAAATACTGGGCAATCCGATAACCCTTGGCTGAATCAGTAACTGGTCTGGACTCACAGGGAATTCTAATACACACCTAACAACATAATCATATTACCGTTACCACATTTTCTTAATTATATGTACTTACATTTAAATTAAATCTATAATCTGTTAGTGGAGTAGAGCGTCATTAGAAATCCATTACTGTCTGCCAGTTCTCAATGCGCTTGCCCAACGTACGCCAACAAGTTTGGTCCAATGTTGGCGTTACCTCCTCGGAGATATGTTGACGCGCGGATTGCATATTTTATCGCTACATGATTGTTTTGATACTGTTCTTTACTCTTTATCTCTGCTGGCTATAGGGCTCTTTTCCTTTCTTCCATAACTCCTGCTTCTGTGCGTTCCTCATCTAATTGTTTCCCGCAAATGGAGATATAGGCGACCCCCTTGGAATAGCACTTATTATTATATCTTGCCTATCTAAGGCTAGGTAGCCTATGCTAGATATAATAATAATAATAAGTGCTATTAAAGAACTCCCCCCATTCCTTCCATCGTTCCCAGCTTTGAGCCACTTGCCAATTCTTAAGGAAGACATCCAGGTCGTTCCACCATCTCCTTAATCTGGCGCGACCCCGGCGTGCGATTTCAGGGCACTAACCTTGTGTTTTAATGACCCATCGCTCTATCGGCATGCGGCAGACTAGCAGTTAAGATACTTTTTTATCACGGGAGTATGTTTCCTTGGGGCAATATCTACTTTCACGCGGGCGAAGCCGCTGACAGCAGTTAGTAATGTTATAAGTGCGAATATGGGTTTATTTCTTAAGCTTTTTACTCCTTAAACCTTTGACTGATCATTACGCATACACATTGTTAGTTAGGAGTACAGAAAAGGACATACGAGAAGATTAGATACATTTCATCCAGAAAAAAAATACTACAGTTCGCAGGCAAAACCTTGAAACTTAATGAAGCCAAGAAGAGACTACCACAAAAACATAAAACTAATTTCTAGCTCTTATTGGAATGACCATCATTCGCCACATGTTGGCTCAAAGTTGGCCACATTGGATCATTACCTAGTCCGTTGACCCTTATGGCAGCGACCCAAAAAACACTTGTACAATCGCATATTGTGTTGCCGACTGTTAATTGACTGGTGTTACGATGATATACTGGCCTCTCTTGTGAAGTTCTTGGCTAAAATTTGGCTCTGGAGAGCTTGCCTGATTATCATATATCATATTCTATCACTAAGAGGTTCTTTGTGGTTTAACGTTTGAATCCCCAACCGGTCCTATGAGACCGCGCTGTTATTGTTTTACTATTGTGTCTCGTTTCGCGGGTATCTGAGTAATTAAACCGATATTAATATAATATTACACAACTATCACACAACGCCATTTAGTCCCAAACTAAGCAGAATTTATGTTTTGAATACTTACTAACCAACCGATAAATATACATACATTTCTAAGTAAATACATACGTAGGTTTTATATAAAATTACACCCATACACAGAACAACTGATCTGCATGCATGCTCATCACACAAACATCTGTCTTGGGTGGGAATCGAACGCACGACATAGCAGTTGGTCAGGGCGTTAACCACTATACCAACAGACCTTCGTATTACGCACCTTTATTATATCTTAAAAAAAATAAAGTTGCCCCACACTAAGTAACCCTGCGTTTTAGGTTTTTTTTATTAGATTTAGAATTACCTAGTAATTTACACAATACAAATATTTGTCTGTACGGGAATTGAACCTACATCATGCAGCAGCCACTCAACGACTGCGTCAACCGTGCCGACGAATAAGTTATCGAGATATTTCTGTGCAATAAGATCGTATGGTAGAAAATTTTCTCCCACGGACGCGACGCGATAATAAATATAATAAGAACGAAGTATGTTCATAGAAATTGATTTAACATTCCTTTTTTTATGTGAATTCTGCGAATGGGCCACTCGTAACTTGTAATTTTATTTCTGGGTCTTATAATTATGTCAGAAAGCTTCTGCCTAACATACAAAACCCAGGTCTAGGCGGACTGGGGACATGGATCGGTATAACGAAAGGTAAGTTCGGTGTCCTCAGATCGAAGGCAACGAAGGAACGGGGCGAGGTTTAGTCAATAAAAGTCTGACACGCCCTCCCGCTACGCCCAAGAGCGGGAGAAGTCATTCTGATGATTCCCCACCTGAAAAAAAAAAGGTTTAGGTGGACACTTTTCAGTCAAGTGTGCCTCATTCCACGTTGTTTTATCTTAACCTATCACATACCCGCGAAACGAGACACAATAGTAAGACAATAACAGCGCGGTCTCATGCAACCGGTCGAGGCATCATGAACAGAGAGGGGATACTTTGTCTGTCTCCTGTGTAGTAAGCCTCCATCTCCTGATAATCGGAGGGCCAGTTCATTTTTATGGTATGCTAGTCTTTTTACATTGCTGTACAATTCAATAAACGCGTTGTAACGTCTTTGTCGCATAGTCGCATCGCACCTGTGGCTGTAGAAGCCTTAATCGACTCGTCTTAACGCGTTGTCCATTACTAATACATAGCTAGCTTTCTTTGAAAGTGTGCCACACTACCAGGTTTCCAGCATACTTACAAAGTTTCTACATCCAAACGTTTTACTTTACTCGGACCATCTTTCCATAAAGAGACACAGTGTCTTGCTTTCTTCGAGCCTATTGCCTATTATGAAAATACTGTGCAATCAATGAGCTCATCCTTACATATTATAAAACGAGGACCCTTTCTCCATGTCTGTTTGTCTTTTCGCGATAATCTGAAGAACTACTGAACGTATTTTCATGCGGTTTTCACCAATAGACACTATAGGCAGAGTGAGTAGTGCAGCGAAATTACTACATATGACCTCATAGAATCCTGCATCGCGCAAGCAAATTTCTCCGCGCGATTTGAATAGTTACAACAGCCCGAAATCATCTACCGGGCAGTAGCCCACCGGACACAACACCCGTTCGGTCGGAGGATCCTCCAACGGAGATATGTGGGATTTCACTCTCTCTTCCACCTACCTCCAAAGTAGGAATCGTGAATTTATTTAGAAAAAATTGTACTCTATCACACTCGATCTCTATCGGTGGCGAAGATTTTATGATCCTGCCAGGATTTCGGGACCATATCAAAGGATTATTGCGACACTGAAACGCAAAGTGCAACAGACGGAAACCGGGTAAATTTTTAATCCGTAAACCTCGTACACTCCCTCCACACAACAGCGGCTGAAGTTAATTGATTTTTTTCCCACACTGAAAATAAAAAGTCCATTCCCACGATGCAGTTTTCAGAGCAGAGATCAATGCACCAGACAAAATGCAGCCACAAAATGAAAAACACAATCAAACATTAGTAATTGACAAAAAATAGGACAAATACTTTTCGATTTTTCGGTCATTTCACTCTACTCTTAACAGATGCGGTTCAATTGCAGTTAACTGTGAATTGTCTGGGTCTAGCCTGATTGCCTGGTGGCTAGGTCTTAAAAATGTGAAAGTTAGGTACCTACTCACTAAGTTTTATCTGCATTATTTTCTTTAAGAATTCAAAATGCGTTTGTGCTTGTTTTTGCGAATGGTTTTTGGGTTCAAAAGTCATAGAGCGCATAAACATGTCATAGAAACATCGAAACACTTAACGTAACGAAATAAACATTATTATTTTTTTAACAAGACCTCGGGAAAAGCTATTGTAGGTAAAATAACATATTCCGAGTTTCCTCCATGCCTCGGAAAGCACGTTAAGCAGTTGGTCCCGGCTGTCATTTTTACGTTACGGATAGTTAAAAGCCAGTAAATCTGACTCCAGTCTTGCCATGAAGTACCGTGTTACCCCAGTTAATGGTTGTGGAGGTCTGGTAGGCAGCCGCTCCTCATAAAATACTGGTATTCAGCTAAATCCGGCTTGACTGGAAGCCGACCCCAATATAGTTGGGAAAAGGCTAGGCAGATGATGATGATACTAAATAGTTGTCCTTGACAAACTAAGAGAAAGAATGACTAAAAAGATACCTATTGTTGTAAAATTTTCAAAGGTGACCCCATAAAACACCTGTTCAATCAATAAAAACCTATTATCTATGAATGGCTGCGTCTGGTCTGAAAACTTCCTTTTTGAATAGATCACGAAATTAGCGAAATAGCAATACATCTCATATTATAAATGTAGAAGTTAGTCTGTCTGTCTGTTTGTTGCGCCTGAACGGATTTTGATATCAGAAGAAGTTTGAAAATGGCGCCAGGGACTGAAAAATCGAAAGGAAATCGTTTGTCTTGGTGTGGTCTGAGAAGAGAAGAAATGAAAAGCATGTTACTAAAAGAGTTCTAAGTTTACATGTAGATGGATGGAGAGGAAGGAGACTGAATAAAGCTAGATGAATTATTGCAGGACTGCGGGAGTATCATGTAGGAAAAGGGAGTCAGTGATAGTGTGACGAGTGACAGGGCAGAATGGAAGAACAAAACGTGTTGCGCCCTAGTAATATGGGACAAGGGCGGGGAGAAGTTAGCTTTAATCCTCAAGAAAAGAAATAGTATAAGACTACTTTCTAACTGGCTTCGACTTTAACTCGTGTTTAATAATCGACATTTACGCGAACGAAGTAGCGACTAAAAGCAATATCTATATTCAAATCTATGAATGAAAATCAAGTCTTTTTTGCATATGTCTAAACCATATTCTCAACAGGCTAAATTAAGAACGTATTTTAGGAGATGAGTCATTGTTTAGAGCATACTTAATATTAAAAAGCGAGTCTCGACATACTGCTAAACATATTCGCAATACAATGTCTATGTTTGTTTAGTTTTCTAAATTAGTGTTATATCGGTAGTCTAGACTTTCTCTAGTTTCGTGTTTAACTAGTATTTTATACCTATAACTATTGATGTGTTTAACCTACTTGAAACCTGCAATTTTTGATGTAAGATCCGCGTGTACTTTAGAATTAGTTGACCATTAGATACTATTTTATTTTAGTTGTTGACTGGAACAGAATCTTTTCCGATTGTAATGCAAAGAGTAACTGAAGGAACACGGATGGGTTTTAGTCAGGAAAAGTCTGACAATCTCTATTAGTAGAACAGGAGTTACTTTAGACTTAGATGATCTCCTACCCCGAAAGAGCAAAACTTTAAGGTACAAAACGAAGCACAAGCCAAGTCAACAGAAATGGGCGATGGCCCATTTCTGTTTCTGTTGACGAGTCTCGAGTCTACGTTACGTGTGACTTGGAGAACTTCAAGATTCGTATTTGCAGTCGTGATAGGTAATCTCTTTTTGATATTGAGTTCTTTCATTATTATTAGTTTAGCTAACCTGTATGATAACAGGCTTGCTGAACAAAGGCCTCTCCCTTTTCCAAACATTCCTTTATTGTAGGGCAGTTTTTCCAGTACCAGTCAAATTCGCCTCTTCACTTTTCCTCTACTGCAATGTTTCATCATCATTATTTCAGCCGAAAGACGTCTACAGGTGGACATAGGCCTCCCCCAAGCGTCCCTACAATCACCGGTCCAGATGTGACCTTATAAAAAATCACAAAAAATATTTATCAGGACTGCTTCAATTTTTCATTCAATTGTCTCACTCACAACAACCCTGATCTGCTTTACAACAAAATTTAAATAATTATGCCAATATAAATCACCCACGCTTACACAAAGTCAGTTTGTCCAGTACAAAAAAATATTAGCGTAATTTTTTTTGTCTACTCCTTAGTTACATAACCTTGTTCTTCAAGGTTATATTTGACGTGAATTAACGAAGTTGCCTACTGTAGTAAAATAGCACACATTTTGCCTTCATATTGTGTAATGTATTGATTTGTCCCTTGGTAGGAAACTGGGTCAAAACTTTGATGTTTCAAGGTCAGGGAAAATTAACGAACTTTTATGTAATACTACTGACTGGACCTGGCTTTGTACGTATAGATTAAATACCAATAGATTTTTAACCAAAAAAAAAAAACAAATCATAGCTTGACATACAAAATACAAAAAAAAAAAACAGCCAAATAGGTCGGGCTACTCTGTCATACACAATAGCAAATTATGGATTTGTGTGTTAGTGTAGTTACACATACAAGAAACACATTCCTAAGTTTGCTTGGTAGCTATATCGTTGTCAGAGATAGCCATTGCCGCCATTGTACTAGGGCTTTCAAATACCGGATTTTTTTAATACCGGTATCAATACCGGTATTGGAATAGCTCAATACCGTGATCACGTGATCACGGTATTGAATTCAAGTTTTTTGTTTTTTTTTTTTAATTTTTGAACTAGAGCTTCTTCTACTTCGAATCATAATAATATTTAAATAAATAATGAAATTATTGGTTAAAATCACAATTTTATTTTTTTGTTTCCAATAAAACCCACGAAAAGAGAGATACGAGACAGATTTTACCTTATAAGAGTGATATAACAGATTAAATAGGTGTTTCAGGTACCATTTAAGCAAAAATATTTAGTCAAGTCATAATTTTGAATATAAAATTTATGTAACTCGACTCACAAAACTAGCGAATCCACAAAGTTGTAAATATATTTTTGTAGCATGTGGCACATCACTAGCAAGAGCATAGAGTAGAGAATTTTTGAGAGAGTTTGAAGATTCCAATCACTTTTGGTTCTTTTTTGTAACCATGTAAATAGGAAAAAACGAAAGTCCGAAACTTTGCGAGTAAATTTTGAAAAATCTATATGATTAATGTTACTCATTTTGAATTTAAAAGTATTCTTATACAATACACGTATTACACAGTATACGATGCACCAAACATGGGTGCGTCAGAATGTCTGGTTGTCTGTGGCGCTGGTCTTTGAGAGTTTATTCGAAAATCGTTACATAATTGCTTATATTTTCTACATATATAATAAATAATTGCTACATAGGATATGTATTTAGAAACAAAATATTTTTTTATGATCAGCAATCCTGACGTTTGGTTGGCTGGTCACCTCCTTGTTTTAAGTCAAACATACTGAGTTTCCCGAAATGTATTGCGTCATTTTTTTGTTAATAATATAATAATTGCTACATATTTATTTCATTAGTCTAATTTAGTTGTAACTTCAAACATGTGTTAAATAAAGGATGTTATTTAGAGCAATTATCTATACTTCTATACTAATATTATAAAGAGGTAAAATTTGTAAGTTTGTATGTAGGGGGTAATCTCTGGAACTACTGGTCCGATTTGAAAAATTCTTTCAGTGTTAGATAGCCCATTTATCGAGGAATGCTATAGGCTATATATCATCACGCTACGACCCACGGGAGCTGAGCAGTAACGAAAAATGCGGGTGAAACCGCATTGAACACCTAGTTTATTATATTTATTTATTTATTTAAGCTTCATGTACAATGGTGGTACATAGGCGGACTTAATGCATCAAGGCATTCTCTATCAGTCAACCTTAGGGTTAAAAAGACAACACTGTGGTAGGTCTGCACAATAAATAAATAACATACATTACAAAAAAAAAACAAAAGTTTTGAAAATAAACTAAGTTGTTTATAATAATAAAACACGAATAAATGCTAATATTATAAACTAATAAATACTATGATATATGTATATTCTATCAAGTAAACTTAAAATAGAACAACTACGACGACGGCGACAACCAAATTAAATTTGAGAGGACTTCAAGTAATAGTTACGAATTTTACGTTTGAAAGAAAATTTACTTTCAGCTTTTTTGTTTTTTTATTTTGCTTTTTTGTTTGTTTTTTTTTAATCTACATATGTAGCAATTTGCGAATCAACTCTCATAGACCAACCCCACATACAACCAGCCATTCTGAGGCACATTCAAACAGCCCTGTATATTAAAGATTGTAATACCGTAATCACGGTATTGGCTAGTCAATACCGGTATTGAAAAAAGACCAAATTATATCCGTGATCACGGTATTACGGGATCCCGTAATACCGGTATTGAAAGCCCTACATTGTACCCATAGATTTAACGTTGTGTTAAGTTTTGTTGTACATGACAGTTTATACCTACTATTCATGCACCTTGCATACTCATCAATCAACATTTCTCCTACCATAATAACTGTAACACTATACTGAATTACTGTAAAGAGTTGTTGATACACGGTCGACAAAAATTACGCATGCTCAGTTAAAAAAATATATTCCTGTGCAAGCGCAGCTATACTCCGTCGGTTTAGGTAGTTAACTAAATGTAAACAATCTTAGTATGTCTTTTTATCTAAATGTTGTCTATAAATGGTATGTAATAATCTTTGCAATTAGGTATTAACTAAAGCGATGTTAGCTAATAAACTGAATTTAAATAATTTTTGTGTATATTATATACGACCTCTTTAATATAAAAAAGACATACCAAGATTGTTTACCTTTAGTTAACTACCTAAACCGACAGACCATAGTGACAAAATACGAATCGAGTGATCCAACTGTGAGCCTAACTATGCAATTATAGTCCTTTATGTGACCTTGCATAAGTTTCGCTGATCGTACCTATTCCTTGAAAACCCAGTAAAATAACTTTTATAGTGGTCTCCTTCGCTCATTTTCTCTACAAGCTTCTATATACCTAGATTCCTAAGTTCAAACTTCCACTCCGTTTACCGATGCTAAACGCTTCCTCTGCTATGTACTAAATACCAAGCTGTCAACACACTTGTACTAATTGATCGTGACACCCGCAGCACGCTCTCACTTGACCCTTCGCTTAGGTCGTTGCACTATCGCATTTGCCTACGAAACTGTAACGTACCTTTGTGATTGTACATCTGGTTAGCATGGTAGGTTAATGTAGGTTATCATTTTATCGTAAGCACGACAGTAGCACGAAAAGTAAAGAATAAAAGCCCTTTTGTCATTTTTTAGACTTCCTAGGCAATAACCCTCATTTTAATGAATCTCCGACCGGTCCTATGAGACCGCGTTGTTATTGTTTTACTATTGTGTCTCGTTTTGCGGGTATGTGATAGGTTAATTCATATGTAGCCAAATCTACCAACCATCGCGCAAAGATGGTCCCTCTGCTTAACTTGAGGACATCTCTCTTAGATGTACACGAACTGCAGTATCCAATTTGGAAATTTCTGAACCAATTAAGAGCTCAGATCGCTGCAGAAACAATCCAACCAACAAGCTAAATGCGGCATCCTTGACCTATCAAACAGTGCCAGTGTGGAGCCCCTTCACTAGATATGCTTCACCTCCTTTCCTGCTCAGCATCCAGGTGGCCACGTAGCCACCTGAATAGCTCCGTTTCCAGTTCTTAAAGTAAAATTAAATAATTATCCAACCAATATATATAAATCGTTTTTTTTTTTGTCAAATCGAGACAAAAGAAGAAGAACAGTACTTATATATCTTTCAATCTTTGTATTCAATACTCGTAATGTGTAGTGGCGTTTCCTTAATCAACACCTGACGTGTTTGTTTACTTTCCTTTTGATTTCTATTGGCATCCTTGAACGGCATCAGACATTCTGATAACGTGCGTTTTCACACGTACATGAGATTGACCGAGAGAGGAAACTCCCGAGTGATGAACGGATTGTGTGAATTGATACGTGGCTTGAAAAAGGTGATGATGGTCGATAGAGCTGGTGTATGGTAGATATGCTAAAGAGCAAAAGGACGGTTTTTATTTAGGAAGGAAACCATCGGAATTACTGCTCTCGCTCTTGGGTGGAGCGAGCGTGTCAGACTGTTGAGAGTTCCAGAGTTCCTTCTTTGCCTTCGTTCCAGGGCCCCCGGCTTTTACTTTCAGATCAACGCATAGCTCCAGAGGCTTCGAACCTGCTGGATGGGCTCCTACGGTTGAAGATGAGGCTTTTTTTATCAGCCTGTTCTGTCCACTCCTGGGCAAAGGAGTTTTCTCCACTCTTTCCATCTCTCGCGAGCCCGCGCTTCCTCTTGCCAGTTCTGGTGGAATCTATACAATTCCTCGCGCCATCTCCTTGATGATGATGATCAAGTGATCAAAGATGAGGCTTTAATCACTCAAATGGTAAGACCGTGGAAATCTCAAACGCGACGAGAATATCTCTCGTACTGTATCAAAACTTGGCAACAAGTTACCTAGCGGACTTTGAGATAGCCGTCGAGTGATTAAGAATGTAGTCGCTATGCACGTTGCATATTTTATCAGTAATTCCGTGTTGACATAATTTGATTGCACACATTAACCAAGTGAACTATTGGCTGATAAAATGTAATTGATATCGTTAAACTGCAACATTGAGAAAGTTCTGTGCTTATTTATATTATGGAAATGGTCAAATCGCATCATGGAATGTTTGGGGCCGTAGGTTTTACAAAAGAGAAACCCTGGAACGAACGCAAAAGAGGAATATTGGTGGGTTTTAGTCAGCAAAAGTCTGACATGCCCTTCTGTCCGCCCAAAGTGGGAGAAGAAGACATTTGATGATTTCCCACCTAAAATAAAACACATGGCATGTTGAACTTGCACAAACACACACTACATATTATAGGTAGGTACCACATACGCACACGTTTTGGGAATACGTTCATCGTGCGTTCAGTTAAGAACGGCATTTCCTTGCCGGAGTCTGCGTTTCCTGATAGCTACAACCTGGGGGTCTTTTAGTCAAGAGTGTATAAGTTACTTTTAGGTTGGCATGCTCTATCATCGACTATGTCATCGCTTCCCGTCAGGTGAGATTTGGTCAAGCGTGCCCATCAACAATAAATTTAAAAAAAAATTGAAGATCAGGATCATGGGTATAGAAACTAGACAAGTTCAGGGCACAAAGGCGTATAGATTGTTCAGTAAACGAGGTATATTTCATTCTACCGCAACTATTCTAGGTATTGGAGTGTAAAATATAAATTCATCAGACACTTGGCATTAACATTATCGTAATCACAAACAAATTCTTCTATGACTAAACCCATAAGCATGATAATGATTAGGCATTGTGTATTCAAAGGAAGTCCTTTGAGGGGAGGTCTACTCATTTATAATATCACCATGATTCATTCATGCAGGCGGTCGCCTCCTTCTGCGAAGCAGTAATGTTAGCGAAGGAGGCTGCCGACCGCGAGCGCGTGAGGCAACGGGACTCACGCCGCCGCCGCCGAGATCCCGATTTCCGACCACCGTAGGCGCGGGCTCGCGGACGGCGAGCACGGGTTAGCTCGCCGTCCAGCAGTCTGGTAATAATCTGGACCGAGCCTAGTCCGACCGAGCCACGGCGCGTTCTGTTCCACGCGCGCCTCAAGGAGAAGTCAGCTAACTGTAGGGGCCCGGTAGGGTCGAAGCCTCTGGGGAACACGGAAAATCTGAAAGGTTGTCACCATGTCCCCAAATCGAAGGCAACGAAGGAACGGGGTACGGGTTTAGTCAGTAAGAGTCTGACACGCCCGCCCAAGAGCGGGAGAAGTCATTCTGATGATTCCCTTTCCGAAAAAAAAACCATGATTCATTCATTCATCATTTGCATGGGTACCGAGCGAAATTAAAAAAAAACCGGTTTCCTCCTACCTGGACTAAAGGACAGTGCACAAACCGGTTCTGCGATTAGACTAATCGAAATATTGTGATTTGACAAATGAGCTTTCACATTCATTCACTGCTTATTATGGAGTGCATTGCAATGCATCTAGTTCAGAGTGTAGGTAGCAAGGTGCAGTGATTGTTGCTAGACTTTGGATCTAGAATGCTAGACTATTTTGTAACTAAGTAGATTTTTTGGATGTGGGTAGTGTTGTGTAACAATTTTTTTCAGTTTAGTTTTATGAGTGATTTGCTTGGGATCGGATACGGTTTCGATATTTTTTGTAAGTAGTGCCTACCTATTTATTTATTAACACTCCATGCAACATAAAATGTACATAGGCGGACTTAATACCATTTAAGCATTTTCTACCAGTCATCCTAGGGTGATGAAGAGAGAACATAGCATGGCTTATAATTCCATGATATGTATTAAAATGTTATTATAAAACATGCAATAATTATGTTTAAATATTTATATAATACAGGTTCATAAAAAAACTAAACCAATTTGAAAATCAATTAAATTCCTTACCTGTTTGAGAATGACTTGGCAGTTTTATTCTATGGATAGAATCTATTAAAATCTTTTTAAAAGCCATTCTTATGGGTATAATTAAAACACTTTATGTGGTATGTTAATAAGAATGTGAAGATTTGAATTGTATAAATATTTATTAACATGCTAGTTTGTAAAACTTAAACCAATATAAAATTACCCTAGAATGAATAGACTCAAACTAGTGTGCTTCTCCATCAACGAAGATCGCAGTCAAGCACTGGTTTATATAATAAAAAAACGTAAACTGTAAATGTAGTTACATTATTATATTGAACTAAAATATTTACGTTTACTGATGAAAACTTATTTCTAAATTTATGTGTAGGTTATTAAATAAATCAGTCTAGCACTTAGAAGCGTAATAAACAGTCAATTCCACTATAAGGAATTTATAAGTCTTTGAACTTCATAAATCTGTAAATAAAACTCTATTCTCGAATGAGAACTAAAATAACTCCGGCCCAAAACTATCAATCATTCTAACAGAAGCTTATTTCGGCTCCAGTTGATAATGGTTTCCATATCGGAAGGTTTGAATGAGAAAGGATTTTATTGTTTCTTTCTTTAGAATAATTTTATAATTTATTGTGTTTTTATGTTCTCACTAGCTGTTGATAGCGGTTTCGTCTGCGTGATAGTAGAACATTATCCCAAAGGAATGTACTCTCGGCATAGAACATAGTCCTGGGATAAAATTATCTTATCTGCTATTCGAGGACATGGTCTACCCATGTGCCAAATTACATCTAAATCCGTTTCGCCGTTCGAGCGTGAAGATTTCTCAAACGTATACAGACACACTCACAAACTTTTCTGCTTGTGGCTTTCTTTTATCATAAGTTAAGCTCAACGACCATACAGCTTGTCAGTTCATGAATCCCCGACCGGTCCTATGAGACCGCGCTGTTATTGTTTTACTATTGTGCCTCGTTTTGTGGGTATGTGATAGGTTAAGCCGATTTCATCAAAATAATCTAGCCTTTCCGATTAAAAATCCTGCTGTGTAAAACACAACATAAACAAGTATAAATGTCATATAAATCATAAAAACATTTTCATAGAACAATTTTTAGATAACAAAATCTCATTCAACACTATTTATTACATGAAATCCAATCCGGTAGTTCACGTAACAGGTGGCCCATTTTAAAATAGACTGCACATAAGTCTATCGTCGACTTCCTAAATGGCGTTCCCATGTACCTAAACTCGCCCAAATATAGAAGATACAGCTGCACTCTATCAAAGGGTTGATTTAGTGAGGCTGTACTTAAAACAATAGTTAACTGACCTTAATAGGTAGTTTATGTCAAACAAACTCTCAAAAAAATAGTAAAAATGCTTGTACAAATAGGGGCGACGTTTTTTGACGTTTGTTTTGTTTTAATTCCAGTAGCATTCATCATCTGCCTAGCCTTTTCCCACCTATATTGGGGTCGACTTCCAGTCAAACCGGATTTAGCTGAATACCAGTATTTTACGAGGAGCGGCTGCCTACCAGACCTCCACAACCCATTAACTAGGGTAATACGGTACTTCATGGCAAGACTGGAGTCAGATTTACTGGCTTCTGAGTTTCTGACTATCCGTAACGACTGCCAAACATCTAAAAATGACAGCCGGGACCTACGGCTTAACGTGTTTTCCGAGGCACGAAGGAAACTCGGTATGTTCAGACGTTCACCTATCCACAGACCAGCCTTGGCAAGCGTTGCTTAACCTTGAAGATCGATCCGTGCGGCTGTTATTATCTAGCCACGAGCTCCGCCACGTAAAACAATCGTTACTCTGACCCTAGTTGGTAGTTTTTGTCAAACAAACCCACAAAAAATAGTAAAATTGCTTGTTCAAATAGGGGTTTAATATTTGTATTGTTTTAATTCCAGTAAGTAGCATTACGTAGCCCTATGTTTATAAACATCTGCCTTTTTCCCCACGTCATGGCTTCCGTGACTTGTTCAACAAGTTCCGAGCGTTTTCTGGGGAAAAAAAGCTGATAACAATAAATGAGAGCTTTTCTAAGAATGAAAAATGTTTCGTAATCGTTTCAGTTTTGTTAGAGGTTTTCTTTTACAAACAAGAAAACAAGTTTACAACAGAGGTTAACTTGTTTTTGGTATTCATTTGTAAAAGGTCTACAGGGAGGAGTTTTATACTTAATGCGCAAAATTATATGATCCACTGCAGTAAACGGAATTCAGGAAGATATACGTTATTCTTCAGGATAAATGAGATAGATAATGTGTTCAAAATATAATTCAGGTAATTTAATACTATAGAAATAATACGAAGATGCCTCTAAACCGGACTAATATACATACAATCCCCAAATCCCACATACATGTCATTTGATTGTTTGTCAGATTATTTTACAAGAAACGTTTTACCGTTACTAGTGTTTTAATTTTATATTCAAATCTGTTTTAATTAGATATTTAGTAAATCGCTATAATGGTTCACATTTGCATGCTTGCTCAAAGATAAAATCTTTGCGATACGCATGTTTCTCCTGTATGCAATCCGGGAGTGACCACCCCAGGTCTTTATAGTCCTAATAAATAAATAACAATATCCATTTCTGTCAGCTTACACGAGTTTTTCGAAAAATAGAGGCGTAATGATGTTTTTTCGCGTCCTAAAATTAAACACTCAAAAATGGCGATTTTAATACAAGAGATTGCCACATTAGTTTTCAAGAAAATATTGCACTAATTTTACCCAACTACGGCAAAGCCAAAAGAGGGTTATGACTACTCTAATTATATTTTTGAAGTGTTAATCAACGATTTGACGAATGTGTGTGACGAATAAATAGCTGTGTGTATTACGTTGGTATAAACATCTGTGAACACAAGTGGTAAATGAACGGCCCTTGCGCCGATGGCCTTTATAAGCGCCTGTGTTGTGGTGTGTTGCGAGTGATGCGATGTAGCGATGTAGCGTTTGTCGGCTTAATTACTTTTGCAGTAAATTGTTTGTTTTTAAATAAAACTGTAGAGTAGCCTTGTGTCGACTTAAAAGAGTAAGAAACTTAAATATCAATCGTCGTCATCTGTCGCTGTATCAGCCGAAAGAATTTCTTTGCTGGACCAGTCATACAATTCTGCTTTAGGCTCACGTTACAAACTTATATGGAGTGGTGAACAGTTTTTTTCTTCCATCGTACGGTGACAATTTTACAGAATTCACAGCTATTCTGTCTTGATCGTGTCAGTGCTTTCCGTAACCCAAAAATATAATTAACCGCCTACGTCAGATATATCCGACAAATACTCAAATACATTTATTTCGCCAGGGTCGCACATTTACTCTCGCGTTTATTCCACCAGGATCGCACATCCACGTCCAAATACTTCGTCTCGTCAGCTCTTCTGTCACCTATGGGGATTGAAGAGCTAAACGAGATGGAGGACGACTGGGTCCACTGCAAACACACGACCCGCGAATAGGACATGAAAACATTCGTCGAACCGAGCGGTTAAATGGTTGTATTATTAATTCATGAATCCCCGACCGGTCTCATAGGACCGCGCTGTTATTGTCTTACTATTGTGTCTCGTTTCGCGGGTATTGATAGGTTAAATAGTGCCCGCGCGGTGGACTATGGCCCAGTCCCCTCTCCAAGAGAGGAGGCCTGAGACTCAGCTGTGGGAACGAACATTATAAGGCCATTAATGCTAATGCTAAATAGTGTAAACTTATTACACAAGAATAAATGCAGTAGCTACCTACTCCGTGTGCATTACAGACACCGATTTTGCTTCATTCAATTAACATGTATAAAATTGCAAGCAAATATAGGAGTGTAGGCGTTAGAGTTGTGCAAATATTTTTATATAACTTAACAATGCATCATTTATTTTTATTTCATCAGCTTTAGGTTCAAATAACACGTTTATATTAATTAGTGGATTGATTACTCGAAAATAATTTGTGAATACCGACACGATATTCTTTGCACAGAACAGGTTTTTAGATACTGTAAAATCCACCGTAAAATCCGCAAGCCCACGCCTACATGGGCTTACGGACGGCGAGCAATGGGTAACTCCACGGGGTGTAGTGTTTCACGCGTTGCTCAAAGAGATATCAGCAATCCCTTCCCTTCTGGGGTCGGGGCCTACTGGGTCCCTGGGTTGGACGAAATAGATCCCCGGGGTCTAAAAATCTGACACGCCCTTCCGCTTCCCCCAGAGCGAAAGAAGTCATTCTGATGATAGCGTACCTAAAAAGTACTATAAAATTACTCGAAACAATCTTCATTTCATTTTACAATACCAATTCTCGTCCATAACAATCAATCCCCAAAGCCCTAAAAATAAAATCCCTAATTAACACAATAATTTTAATTTAGACCACACACCAACCCACCACGGTGTATGTGTGCGTGAGAGTTCGTTCAACCCATCGCCTCGGCGCTAGAAGGGAAATAACTAATATTATCTCAGAGAAAGCTCCTATACTCTTGACCTTGATATCTGCCCGGTACCTTAAGTGCATGGTCATTATATGAATTTGATGGGGATAGAGATAATTTTGTGATATTCAACTTATAAGCAAATGATTGTTGAGGTTTTGTTCAATTGTGTCGATAGCATGGATTAAGCAACAAATGGGGTGCTTATTATGTGTTTTAATTGTTGGGGTTAATAGGTGGACACCAAAGAGAAACATCGTTTTAAGGATTTCAATAATAACTTTTATTATGCTTGTCTTTATATACCGGAAGGTGTGTTTCAGTAATATTACTTGAGACGTGTGCTCCTAACCAGGGCTTAACGAATACAGTAACTGTTCCCATACTAGGGATTTCAGTCAAGTGTTGACACGGGGCTCAGACCTATTAAATACAATATTTATTAGTTAGAAAGAGAAAGACCATAGTGTTGAAGTAGGATAGATTTGTTTTTGTTATATTCCAACACGCCCCCCTCAAAAATAAATCCCTTTCTCTTTAATTACGTTATAATACCTATTACATAATATCTACTATACCAATCATCTTTATACAAAAATAAAAACACACACCTTCCTATCTCTGGGAATACAATATCATCATGGTCCAACATTTGTTGCGCAGGATTAGGGAAACCCAGAAAACCCTAATCAGACCAATCAATCATTTCATTAATTTATGAAACCATGAATCTTAATCATAACCAAGCTCTTATTATTAATATAATATAATAACATATTACATATAATTATGCGCGTTGCATAAACATACAACGTCATCTCGAATTTCATTCTCACCTAGATATGTATAACGCACCGTTGGCATTTGTACGGGATGCCAGCTTACTAGTAGTTATAATCTTATAAAAATAAAATATTTTAGTAACCTATTTTTCATCTCATACTTAATATGTGTTCGTTTGTGGCTGATAGTATTATTCGCAATGCTTTTGCATGCATTATCATCATTAATAAAAATAGCATCTGCTATAGCAATGCCTACAATAATACTGAGTATGAAATACTTGTCACTAACAACACCAACAACTCTAACCACAGTATCTTTTACTGCTTTACTTTAAACTATATACTTCAAATTAGTATACTATTTTGACATTGTTTGTTGTCTATTTGTTGGTCAGCAAATTGTGCATTGCTTAAATAATTTGAACAAGTAACTCACATCACATTTTATACTTAGGTATTTATTACCACCCCAGTCACAATCAACAAACAACCACTCATAGAATATTAAAATTGTTTAGTTAACTAAAGATTTATAGTTCCTTTTAAAATGTTAGGACAAAGGGTCTTGTACGTAAGTGTAACCAATACAAATGGTATAGCGACTCAAGATGTAAACAGGAAACTTAGATTTGGTCAATGCATGGCATGATTCAACTTCAAGCACCTCATAAGATTTCAATAAGGGGCTCTTGTAATTTCAACTGAACTCAATGTTCTGTAATCTACCTATATAATATTTTCGACTTCCAAAGTGAGTGTATTGGCAGATTTATTGCCCTTCAAGTTCAACTTTACAAGAACTACACTTTATCTACATTTCCTAGTCTAAAGAAACTTTGTTCTGTGACCTGTTTATTATTATTCATTTACTTAGTTCACAGAAAACATTTTATATTATAAGTCTATGATCTAAAAAGTGTTAATTGAGTATGTTTTACTCAACACTCAATACCTTAGAGCATTTAACCTATCTAAGCTCATTACACATTACGTAAGACACATTATACACAAAACAACAACTATATGAAGTAATACTTCTTTCTTTATCACATACAATAAACATCAGTGTAGCTATGTACACCCTGATTTCATCAGTTATGTTTAAGTCCATTGTAATTTTGAGCAAGCCTATTGCCATTAACCAGGCACGAGACTACACGAATCATCATCTCCCAACTATCTTGGGCTCGACTTTAAGTTTAACTGAATGCGGTGGATACCTTTATTTTACATGGAGCAACTGCCTATCAGATCTCCACAACCCAGTAACTGGGTAACAACCAGACTTTATTAAATACCTGCATTAAAATTTAAATGCACTAGTCCACTGACGAGTATCAGAAAGGACTTTTGTCTAAGTTGATTTAAACATTTAGAACCATCAGTATGCATACTAGCTACATAAGTACCTACATTTATTAAAACTTTATGCACTAGTAAGAAACACTGTACAAAGGTGGACGTAATGCTTTAAGCATTTTCTACCAGTCGACCTTACATTCCATTCAGACTCCATTAATGAACTAACCATTAATTTTCAGCCTGAATATCGTCACTAATTCATATACATACTAAGATTTCCTTATCCAGGTTCCGAATAAAGTTATGTTTTTATATCCACATGGCTAACAAAAATTATATTGATTCACAAACGCTTAACTAAAGCTTACGGTTTTTTTTTTACATTTAACGTTAAAGTTTGGCTGACCACGCGGCTAAGCCACGAGCCAGTAAACCTTTTTATACTACTTTTTCAAACTTACAACTATACTTATTTACAAGACGTTCGACTTAATCTAATTAATATTTCTTTATCTGTTTTCGAACTAGATTTCCAGTTATCATTTTCAATTACCGAATCATTTACCTCATAGAAAACAATCTTTCATAAATGCTTATCATTCCAACATTTAATTAAATGTTTGTCCAGCACACAATAAGTAACAATTATTCAAAATACTGTCATCATCGTATTCATTATATGAAACAGAAAATATGTTTTGCATCCTACCACTTCGCTTCGTCTCTATGTGATTATTCTCGATCTTAAAATAAAATTAACGTATTTTCATTGTGATATGACAACCTCGAGCTCTCCACTGTTTCCCAAACAGATTTATTTGCAATTATGCCAGGTATTGTACCATGTTTGTTTACTTATACAATCTGATTGATTCTTATCAGGATCCACACCTCCTTTCGATCAGGTGTACCAAGTCAGAGTTACCAACAGTTATGCTATTTGTATCCCATAACTCATTCAGGCTCAAATTTCACTGGCCTTTCGATAAGAATTTAATCTCATCCATTTCTATACCTCTGACTCACACAAACAACTTTGTCTACCACATCCTACACCTTATAACCATATAATTCATCATCAACGAAATTCCCTTTGACCACCTCTGTGTCAAATTTCGTTTTTAGACTTTTACTTAGTCAACGCATTGTTATGGCTTATTATCATGCCATAACTCATCAGGTGTATAATCTAACCTCAGTGCTCCCCGGAACAATTTAACTCCAGAACGATTCTATCTTCCTTTTATTTAGACTCGTTCTATCATTGTTCACCATACATCATACGTTCGGCATTACCATTTACAGCCCGTGTACGTGGCACTGTTTAGGGATGACCAATACCTTCCGAGCTCAGAACTCTTTCAATTAATTGGATAAAATTTCCTTTTCATTATCACAACATAAGTTAACAATTAATAGATCAAAATGAGCTTCACATTTTGCTAAATAATTTCAAATCTTAACAGTAACATCTGATTTATCTTTAAAGTTATATCATAGTTTTTTGAAGAGACGACAAAAAAAACTGTTAGGACCGCAATCATCTGTATGCACTTAAGATTACACGACTTCTCGTTTCTAATCTTATGTTATGACAAACTATCCCTTTTATAATTGGTAAGAACGAGTATACGAAAATATACAAGATTCACACAATGTACCTTTACGCACAATATTATCAATTATATAATCAGAAAATAGTTATTTTAATTCTACTATTCTGATTTCAAATGATTTTATAACACAATAATTCATAATTACTATTTATGATTTTATCTAGCGAACATTCGCTACTTTAAAGCATTTCAAGCGAGTGCTTGAAATGGGCAGTGCCAGTTACCGCTCAATAGATTGTTCAAAGACTTACCCATTATTAGCGGCTTACCATCTTCATAATAAATCACATTCTGCTGTAGTATACCTGGTACGCCTGGTTTACTGGTCCCCTGGTAATTCCCATTCTTTGTCGCTTGTTTAAACGCGCCATAATCGTAGCTGAATCATTCCTTAGCATCTCAAGCTCAGTGAAGTTTACTGACAAATATCTTGATTTTCAAATGACCTGCGGCTCCAGAATCCAAACAAAAAATAATTTCATTTTGTCCATCATTTCTGCCAGATGTGTAACAGCCCGCAGAAAAGCAAATCCAGAAGTATTTGGATAGTTTGGTTTTTCAAGTATCCAACTACACAGTTTTATTGTTGTCTCCATTGTTTTCAATGACGCTTTTGTAAACAATTTTTCAAATCTCCCGTTTTGCCACAGCGATAACATTGACACAATCTTGTTTTTGTTGATGATTTCTTCAATATTGTTTGAGGGTGTGTCTTGCTGTAACCTTCAGCCTGTAGTACTTTTAGACTTAGGTCACATACATCTCTTGTAGGTTGCTTGGTCTTGTTTGCTTTCATGATCTCACAATCTCGTTTTCCATGAATGAATTATTGTGAATTTATCTGATTATTCTAATTTTGCATTTGCAGCCATGACGAAGTCTTGACATTTTTGAAACTGTTTGGTTAGTGTGGTGTTTCTGACGAGTTTCAAATTCAGCAACATTTTGCATTTTTCTTCACTGACTTAGCACTTGCACTTGTTTCCTCCGGATCATTGAGGACGTTCAGTACTTCAAATTCACTTAATAATTTTCGAATTCGGAATTTCAACACACTGTATTTATCACCATCAAATTGTTCACACTAAATGTTTTTATTCATTAATGTTCGTTTAATTTCACTTTATATTATTTGCTCTTTGGCTTAGCGCTCTGGGCCCATAACCTGTTGGGGTTAATAGGTGGACACCAAAGAGAAACATCGTTTTAAGGATTTCAATAATAACTTTTATTATGCTTGTCTTTATATACCGGAAGGTGTGTTTCAGTAATATTACTTGAGACGTGTGCTCCTAACCAGGGCTTAACGAATACAGTAACTGTTCCCATACTAGGGATTTCAGTCAAGTGTTGACACGGGGCTCAGACTTATTAAATACAATATTTATTAGTTAGAAAGAGAAAGACCATAGTGTTGAAGTAGGATAGATTTGTTTTTGTTATATTCCAACATTAATACGATAGTATGACAGATGACTGGACAAAAAAAACCCGTGGCCTTAGCGGTCATCGACTCTGCTGATCCCCTACGGTTTGCCTGACATCTCTTTGAGGCGTGCGTGGAGCTCGTCCTCCGGAAGGCAACCTGCCCATTGTTGGCAACACAAGTTTCCTTTAATTACCCTTTTCGTTCCAGGGCTGTGGTAACACTTTCGAACTATCCCACAGCACTAGTATAATACTCTGAGGGATGATTCTCGTATTTTTAAGGAACGTTCACTATCGCATCGCAATCTTTCAAAAACGAGTCTTATTTCTCCCTACATTTTGGCAAGTTGGGGCTGGCATAGCAAGGTTACACAGATATCAATGAAGCTTGGTAAACGGGTAGACGATATTCTGAAATGGCATATAGGATACTTTTATTCTGGCAGTATGTTCCCTAATTTCGCAGGCAAAATCGCTCACAGCAGCTAATAATAAAACATTTTTGAAATCAATAACCTGAAATTTCAGTTTCACTCAACCTCGCTTATGACTAACGAAATACATACATATGTGAAAGTGTGTTAAGTATTACATAATATGTCGCCAACACTAAAAGGATATGCAACAGCTATGCACACAATAGAAGTCTAGGACATAATGGCGGCACTATTTGTCTAGACTCTAGGTCTTACGTGTGTTCACGCGAATACTATTTGAGAGAGGTATATTTATCTTGTTAACTGCAATATTCTGTCGGCCTGAGTCGCAGCAGTGGGAAAATTATAAGGCTTATGCTATGCTAATAAAGTTTAGCATTTTTTTTTTTTTGGGAAGGATATCTGAACGCAATTCGGTCGTGTCATTGTCAGCTAGTTTTTATTCGTTTAGTTTTTTATTTCGTTGCGTTTCTTTAATAGTTTTGCATATAAAACATGCCACGTACTATTATTAAATTACGCGTAGCACAAAGCTAATTGACGCCGATTGACATATGGTCCTTCGAGCCGGATTTTAATTTTATTTTTCTGTAAATTTCTCCTTATCACAGTTAATTGCTTTTCCCACTATCCTGCAAAATGTCACTCTTTCTATCGGCTTTTAATAGATCCTCAATTTAATTCCAAGTATTTATTTACTGTAAGGGCCTGTTTCACAATGCCTGAGTAGCCACTACTTCCAGAATAGATTCAAAATGAAATTCTATGAAATTATCTGCCAACTAAGATATTTTGAAACTTAGTCATACGTGGTGATACAGGCCCTAAAACTTCTATAGTTTTTGTTCTATAGGTATATTT
Source organism: Mythimna separata (assembly GCA_030763345.1). Classification (NCBI taxonomy): domain Eukaryota; kingdom Metazoa; phylum Arthropoda; class Insecta; order Lepidoptera; family Noctuidae; genus Mythimna; species Mythimna separata. Next base: position 20,919,781 of record CM061186.1, read on the forward strand.
TGAAAGTAACGGTCTTATCTTACCGAATCCGGCAGAATAGTAGAGTATTTTAAACGTGAGACGACAACATGTCTAATGTCATCAATTCTAACCTATCTTTTGCTGATCCACTACTGCCATACTGCGTCGTCTTGAATCGGACTTTGAGGCTCCTAAATAAATTCCAGACATAAAGTCAGTAATGGAGTTAATGGTGATACTAAATTACTTTTTATTTTGTTAAAGGTAAATCATGAGTCAGAAGGTGTCCCGCAAATCTGCGACGGCGGTCAGTGAAGAAAAAGAAAAGGTAAACGATACTGCACAGTCGTAACAAAACATTTATTATTGCTAACAACGCATAAACCGAATGTAGGTTGGTCCTACCTTAGTAGGTTGGCTTACCTCATTTATCGTACTGTGTAAAAATCGCGAAAAATTCGAAGTTGTTAAAATAATCAATTGGTTCGCCTTTCTACAAAATAATCGAGATATTTTTCAATCGTTTCGTGTCAGCGGAATCGATCGGTAGTTTTTTTTTTAATCAGTCACTCGAACTCAAAGTTTCGAGTAATAGTATTTATCATTCTCATTCGGTAGTTACACAGAACAACTAAATAACAGACTGAGTCGAACTCGAGTCAAAGTCAAGAGAAACATCGCGATGTTCGAACATTCGAAACAATCGAACAGAACCTCTCGCATATCGCGTATCGCTAGTTGAATCTACTTCAGTAAGTTGGCTTAGCTCTTTTATCGCACTGTGTACAAGTTCTCAACTGAAGCCATGTTCCCCAGCGGCGGAAAGTAACTAATCTTATTCCGTAATCGTAAAATCTTGTTCTCGTAAAGGCATCGCTTCCTGATACGTTTTACTTGCGTGACAGTTAAAATTTACCACGTAATAACACACTATCGGCATAAAAAAATGTCCTACATACTTATCCACTTTATGTTCCTGTAACGGCTGAACGGTTTTGAAGGGCCCTGTGTGGCCTGGATTCATCATACAGACTAACGCAACTATAAAATTAGTAGAATTTGAAACAAGTATTAACATAAATTGCCTCTTTTCCACAGAGGCACAGTCCAGTAAAAGAGATGAAAAAGAAAATGGCAGCCAACGCAGAAAAAGAAAAACAGGCTGCCGAAAAAGCCTTAGACAAAAACGCAGAAAAAACAGTTGAAAAGCCTACAGAGAAAACAGAGAAACCCGCAGAGAAAGCGGCTGACAAAGTAGCAGAGAAAGCAGAGAAACAGGAGAAGAATGAAAAAGGAGATAAAAAAGTAGAAAAAGTTGACAAGAGTGCTGATAAGAAGTCTGAAAAGCAGGCGAAAGAAGAACAGAAGAAGCTTGACGCACAACCGGAGAAGAGTAAAGCAGATAAATCTGAGAGCAGTAAAGAAGATAAGAGTGGAAAGGTGAGTGTCATTTAGACTTTAGAAGATAAAAGAATAGGCCAACACTGTGATAGTAGAGCCTAATACTTAACAGACAGTAAAAAAAAAGGAAAATTATCCAATCTTTAAAAGCACTGTAAAGTTTATCAAATATGTAAAATACTATCATTGTTTTGGTTAACAATTTAATTGTCGACCGTGTACATACTTCATGAAATTCATGATTTCATTCATCATTTTGTATTTAATCCATATTCTCATAAAACAGCAATACTCAATCATTATCATTCATTATTGGAAATAAGCCTTATATCACCACTCCTTACATCCTCCACCTCCTTTGTAAATGCCAAATATCCGTATCCTCTCCTCTGCTTAACAATATTTCTTTCTTGTCCTATATTATGCTCAACTGCTTGTTATGTTGGATGCATGCGTTACTTTATCACAATGTTCGTGATTCACTAATATTCCCATTCCTATGTATAATTCTCCTTGGTTGTTTTTAGGTCCAATTCCTTTTCTAATGTCGTCAACCTACCCGTCAATTTACCTGTCTAAATCGAATTTTCTCCCAATTATATTGATGAGAATTATTTCCTTTTGTTCTACCGAGTCCTCTACATTCAACAAAAAATCTTTAAAAATTCCAGCCATCAGAAAAACCAGACCCGAAAAAGGCAGAGCCGTCAAAGGCAAAACAGAACGGGCGCGACCGCGTTCACAATGGTGTTTCAGACGTGACGCTCGGTACGAACGGGACCGATGACGTATTGAACGGAACGGTGAGTGCGGACTCGGAGGACGATGACGTCATGCTCGTGATCGACGACAACGACCAGGACGAGTTGTTCCCGGAGCTGACGTACGAGGACACCTCGGACGGCGATTGTTTCGAACTGCCGACGCCGGAGAATGGGCCCAGTAGGAGTCTCACGAGGCGATCGCAGGTACCTTTATTCGGTACCTGTTGTGCTTTTTTTCGTTGTCTCAATGTTTGATTAATATTTTGTTTTTTTTTGTGAGGTTTTAGTCGATTTTATGATGGTTAGTCGAGTCGGTTATTTGATATAGTCGATTTTAATCTGATTAGTCGAATCGATTTATTTATATACACTCGATTACTATTTCGATTGTTTGAATCATTTAGTCAAAAATCAAGACGAATAAAATTGAACTCGAACTGTAATTGATTTATTAAACTACAGTCAATTATTATTTAGTTTAGATGGTTTTAGTCAATTAGTGAATAATCAAGACAATTTAAATTGAACTCGAGTTCTAACTTGATTATTGCAATCGAATTTATTAAATTACTGTCGATTATTATTTCGATTGATTGAGTCTTAAACATGAATCGATTCATAAACTATACTCGACTTCTATTCCAATCAGTCGAATAGACCATAAAATGACGGGAGATAGTCCCATCAATAAGTCTGCATTGAAAGTTAAAATCGACTAAATAGAACGTGTGATGTAACATTGATGTTTGGTGCAGGTCCGTTAATCTACTAAACAGATTCCTGACAAATGTGACAGTTGTCAGACTGTCAGAACTTTGACAGTTGATCATCTATCATTCTGAGGAACAGTCACAATATGACTGTATTCATTCTAGTCGGTGCAAGACAATTTTATTAGGACTTCGTCCTTTCTTTGGTTGGAGGTGATCATTAATGTGTTTCGTGGTATCATTTTGTGTTACACTGTCTTATTGCTGAATATAACTTAATGAAGTTCGGGGCCAAAACCAGCCTAATATTAAACCAATCGTTAAATCTTTTAACCGCCTGCGTCAGATATATCCGACAAATACTCTCGCGTTTATTTCGCCGTGTAAGTCGTGGGTTTTAAACCCAGCCAGGCGCATTATTTTGTGTAATTTATTTCATCACCACTGCTTTCAAAAACGGTGAAGGAAAACATCGTGAGGAAACCGGCATGTGCTAGAACCAAAGATTCGAAGGCGTATGACATCCACCAACCCGCACTGGACCCGCGTGGAGGATTACGGCCCATTCCCTCTCCTAGAGAGGAGGCCTGAGTGCCAGCTGTAGGAACATCATAAGGCTGATGCTATCTCGCACATCTACAATCAAATACTCCATCTCGTCAGCTTTTCAGTCACTCTTGGAGATTGAAGAGCTTAACGAGATGGAGTACCCAGTCGCAAAGAAACGTCGGAAAAATCCAACGCAAGCGGTTAAAGGGTTAAATTCCAAATTCTTAACACAATTCTCATCTTGGTTGAGGTATTTTTTATGAAGTCAAAATAAAAGCCTCTTTAGAGGTCCATAATTGAGCAGTAAGACAGCGACGGTGACAGTGTTTGTGGCCACCCCTAACGAACTAATAGCGTTGTTGTGGTAAAGGTGAAAGCGACGCGCACGCCGGAGACGCCCCGCCCCGCGTCCGACAAACAGCCGGACAAAGATGCGGACGATGTAAGTCCGGCTTCACTCTTATGTCGCGGAGGAGGTAGGGAATGGAGTGTTAATTAATGTACGCGTACTCGGTTGCAACGGAAAGTCAGTCTTAGGTGTTAATGCTAAGTGTGGCAACCATCGTAGAATACAATTAAAGAAGCAGTCTCTTTCGGTTTTACTTGTGCCAATACGCGTAAATTTCTTTCATATTTGAATATTGGTGTAGATTGGCGATGACAGTCTAAAATGATTTGACTCCAGCTACATTCGAGGAGTAAAGTTAACGTACTTAATTTGCCAGAAACATGGTAATGAGGATGGTGAATACATTAATAAGTTCCGCATATTTCACTAGTAATTGGTATATTGGCACTCAAATATTAAGTAGTATGTTTGTTATTTAAAATTATTATACATAATTTAAATACACCTACAGCATCATATTGATTAATATTATTTTACATTTTAAACATGTCCCTTATAGTAAAGTTATTTTTAGATGGTTCAGTCAAGCCTAACCCCAAGAAATAGCAATAATAATAATAAAAAATTCATTCAAAGTTTTATGTATTTAGCCATACTCTGTACGGTTGATTGAAAGTTCAAAAGTAGAAAAAGTCCATTTTTAGGACGCGATGTAGATCTTAATCGTTGTATAAATAGATCGTGCGATGTCATTAACACTCCATTTGTTCACTTCTCCGTGTTTTCTAATAAAACAATTTTGCGAATTTGGAAAAATGATAACTAGATTGATATAAATAATAGTCCTACAGACATACCTATCCCTAACTTGAATATCAGTTTTCAAATTACCTACCAGTTTTGCACCATATAAATCTAAAATACGTTTTATCAGTTTTCCACATTCGCGAAGCAGTATTTCTGCACATATTTGCACAGCTAACAAGCCACATTATTTCTGTTACTTACTACTATGCTCTTGTTGACTATACTAATACTACTGACCCACTTGTATTATATCGTGTGTAATTATGATAAATTACTTGTATTGTTTCGGTGGAGAGAGATTTTAGCTAAACGAGGTAGAGGTATGAGGTGAATGAAGTTATTGTATGAAATACAGTTCATTATAGTGGCTAAAGTATGTAATCATCTTTTTAGAGCAAAAACACGTAGTCCCCACACTAGGAATTACTCCTATATGGTGGGTGCACTCACAATCATGTAAATTGACAGACACATTTTTTTTATATACCATAAACTAGTACTTGACTGCAATCCCACCTGATTGTAAGCAGTGATGCAATCATTGATGGTGAGGCGCACTAGTTTATTAAGAGCCTAGATTTTGTTCCGTGCGGGAATCGAACCCGCAACACACAACGCAGCTGCCAATCGCTCCAGCACTGCACTAACAGTGTCGTTAAAATTTAATAAAATTATCACTCAATGTATTGGTGGCCAATATATTCAATATTTATTCACATCTCGTATTTTATGTAATGTTTATTATTATATTTATTTTAAACAGGCCCCTAGTACTTTCATCGTAATAACGTACTATGTAGGTGGCATTACGAACTATTCTATATACATTTATTTTTATTCTACATCCAACATACCAACACTACTCACAAATAACTTCAGACTTCACTAAAAATGGACAGAATAATTTTCATCATCACTCGATAATAATTTCAGCCTAAAGACAAAGTGCTAAAGCTGAAGGAAGACGCAAACACCGTCACAGACAGAAGACTGCGTTCGTCAAACTCACCTAAACCTCAGGAAGGAAAGAAGGTAAAAGTCAGCTTTTTAATCCACCCTTCATCATCTCAGCCGAAAGACGTCCACTGCTGGACATAGGCCTCCCCCAAGCGTCGCCACAGCGACCGGTCCTCTGCGTCTCGCATCCAACGGATTCCCGCGACCATCGCCAGGTCGTTGGTCTACCTTGTGGGAGGCCTTCCAACGCTGCGTCTTCCGGTACGTGGCCGCCACTCTAGAACTTTCCATCCCCATCGACCATCTGTTCTACGAGCAATGTGCCCTGCCCACTGCCACTTAAGTTTGGCGATTCTTCGGGCTATGTCGGTAACCTTAGTTCTCTTGTTCGTAGTTACTCAGATACCTGCGAAACGAGACACAATAGTAAAACAATAATAGCGCGGTCTCATAGGACCGGTTGGGGATTCAAACGTTAATCCACCAGAGAACGAAGGCAACGAAGGAACGGGGTAGGGGTTTAGTCAGTAAGAGTCTGACACGCCCTCCCGCTCCGCCCAAGAGCGGGGGAAGTCATTCTGATGATTCCACACCATAAAAAAAAAAACCAGTTGAAACCTCTACGGTCCGGACTAAATGTTTCGCCTCGTCGTTTATACCGCGTACTTCAAGGGACTGGAAGATTTTGCCTGCTGCGGTCTTCCCGACCGATTATAATTTGCATGTCTTCAAGGCTAGAGTGAATAGGCTCTGCCAGCGGCTTGGCCCGCGTGGAATTAGGTTTCTTATTGCAAACCCCCTTTTTCTCCCTTAGGGGGTGAATTTTAGAAAATCTTCTCTTACTGCTCGCCTACGTCGTAAAAGGAAACGTGTACAAAATTTCACGGTCCTAGTCCCAGTGGTTTTGGCTATGCTATGATATGTCAGTCACTAGTTTCTCCTTTTACATAATATAGATTAACATCGTTTCTCTCCTAGAGAGGAGGCCTGAGTCCCAGCAGTGGGAACATTACAAGGCCGATAATGCTAATAATAATATCGTTTTAGGAAAAGCTTCTGGAATCACCGAAGAAGTCAGACTTGGAGAAGGTGGAAGAGAAAGATGAGGACGCTGCCAAGAGTGAGAAGAGTCAGGAGGCCGAAGTTGTACTGGTGGAGCCGGTTGCTAATGAGGGTAAGTTGTTTTCACATATCTATTTATACCTGTAGCGACATCTATGGCGTCACATAGGAACTAAACTACAAAATAAACATAATACAAAAGAAAACCGAAACTATTCCTCGGGCAGTTACCCAAACCAGATATAACACCTGTCTGGTCGGAGGTATGTGGAACTTTATACTCTTCGCATACCTCTATCTAAACTTCCTCTGTAACATAGGTTTACCGACGCACAGTGTGGTATTAGGCCCTAAAACTTGGTCAAAAATATTTTATGACTCGAACGATGATTTTTAGAGTATATAAGTTAAAATAGGTAATAAAAGACTTACTACAGTTAGAAATCTATTATATACATTTTCATTGGTCAGGTCACTCTCATTAAGGAAATTGAATACGTCTCTACGCAATCTTTCTATTTTTCTTAAAATATTGATTCCGCAGCTTCTTCAGACAGTTTACCTATTGGAAAAATTGCGTGTTGTATCACTTAGCACCTTTACGAAGTACTTTATGCAGTGTTGAAGACACAGCGTAATACCCATTTAAAGCCACATACATCTCACCAGTTTTATCGCAGTATTTCTGGGTAACGAATGTAACGATATTGATCCGGATAGGCACTCTACGTTATTTTCTTCAAATCTTCCTTGGTTTAATTTTTTAGGGTTCCGTACCTAAGAGGAAAAAACAGAACCTCAACAAAGGAACAAGATCCTTTATCTCGAGAACGTGTGGAGGTATCGAGTTGAAACTATATACTACTAGGTCCACGGTCCCTTGAGGCTGTGCAAAAATAAAACTTGTAAGTTAACGAAAAAAAAGATACAGCCGTTTATATCGCAAAAAAAACTTACATATTGACACTCTCTAAGGAATCAACACTAAGGGTACTTCCCGTGGACCTAGAATCCTGAAATTTGGCATAAAGCAAGGTTTTATAGCACTAATATAGGGAAAAGTCTGAAAACTAAAAAAAATCTAATTATGTCACTTGAAAAAAAATATTATTAATTCGAGAATTGAACTTCTTTCATAGGTAAGTCGGTACGGCACCCTTGGTGCGCAAGTCCGACTCGCACTTGGCCGATTGTGTTTTTTAAATGGTTAGCAGTACAATAACTACTTGAAATTGCGTTATATATTAGCAATTTTTTGCTTTATATCATGAATTCTTATATCATCATCACAGTAGGATCTTAGCAGTCGCTGTTTCAGAAATGACAATTTTCCGTCAAATTGAGACTCATCAGAACCTTACATAACAGCATACAACTCAATCCAAGTCATAAACCCCAATTCCGAAGTCCCTGTAACAAAATAAGACTAAATCTTATGAACGAATATTTATACAAGATTGTTAGGTACAAACGAAAAAAAATCTCAAAAAAAAAGGGGGCGGGTACGGGCGGCTGAATTTTTTATAAATCTGTTCTGGACTGTCTACTCTACAAGAAACAATAGCATTTGTGTTTAAAGAGTGCTAAATAATATAACAAAAAGTCTCTTAAACATAAAAAAGTAAGAATTTTTGCAATAATTTATGACAACTTACTTTTGGACCTATATATTAAAATCGATCGAGACTTTTCTAGAAAAAAAACATTTTCCATATAGTTCCATACCTGGCTGAAAGGAATCCATCACAAAATCCACCACAAAACCGTTTGTTTCTAAAATATTACGTTTTAAAAACAAGTAAAATTTGAGCGCATCGAACAATCACACGATCACTTGCGCGAACGGTAACTTCCGACTGAGCTAGCGGCTCGGGATGATAAGCTAGCACGGAGTTCTTTGGCCATTTTGTAGACCAACTACTTAACTTTTGAAGGATCGACAGTATGAAATAGTTTACCAAAAATAAAAAAAGTCATTTTTGGCCAACTTTTAGGGCCCAATACCACATAGTGCGACGATGGGAGAGTCATATCCGCCAAATCGGAGCTTCTGGGAGAGATCGAGGCTTTCTTTCTATATACACGTCTGTCTCTAAACCCGCAGCTAATTTGATTCGAGAAAATTGACTGAAGACTGATAATACAGGGTGTCCGCCGGCAGATTTTACACTTTATAAAATAAAATAAGATACAAGCATTTACAAAATCTAAATTATTTATTTGTTTTCTTACAAAAGAATAGTGCGGTAATCACTTCTTAAAAATAACTCAACCCAAATTACGTCCTTCTAGTCGCAAACATTCCTGCAGTCGTTCCTTCTTATTGGTGAAAATTCGTTTGCAAAGTGCTGGACTGATAGCTTGAACTTCGCGGCGGATATTTTCTTGTAAGGCGTTTATTGTTGAAGGAGAATGAAACTAAACGCGAGACTTGAGATAGCCCTAGAGGAAAAAGTCGCACGGGGTCAGATCTGGAGATCTAGGGGACCAGGCTACGTCGCCGAATCGACTTATTAACTTTCCAGGAAAAAGCTCTCTTACTTTAATTATTGACTCCCGGACGGTGCGTGCTGTGGCCCCATCCTGCTGAAAGTGAGTTCTGTTATTGTAAGCAACGTGACGATGCAGCTCGGGTCTAAAAAAAATATCCAACATAGCGTGGTACCGCTCCGAATAGATTTGCAAGGATTTCGCAAAATTTCACTTCTCACAAGCTCTGTTTTCAGGCGTAGTTACAGACGTTGAAGGTCCAGACCGAGGCTCGTTTATGGCTGATCTAGTTTCTCTGAACTTCTTGGCCCACGCCCATATCAGTTGATTCGACGGATCATCCTTTAATCGGCGGATATCGAAGTTTCTTTAAAAGAACGTCTCGCTACATTGGTCGAATTCTTGTTTGCAAAATAGGCCTCGACAGTGAAAGCCCGGTGTGCTCCCGTCCACTGACTCATGGCTATTAAATAATCCGCAACACTCCCGCGTCGAACGACGTACCTCCCGCCACCGCCTTGTTGCATCGTCGCTGTGTGCTTGATGCAAAGTGTAAAATCTGCCGGCGGACACCCTGTATATTAATATTTAAACTAGTTTTTTTTTTTGTATCAATGAGGTTCCATATTATAAAATTATTTAGTCACATGAAGTAATCGAGATTTTAATGGCCAATTTAGGGCATCTTGAATTTTTTTATTGGAAAAGCCAAGGCAAGTGGAAACTCTTATATAATCTGTGCTCATTTTGCGTAACCCAAATTAAAATTAACCCAACATCTTGTTTTATCAATACATGTCTCTATGACAATATCACTTAAGGGCGCTGTTACAATTTTTCTTAAATTTGAGCGTTTTGACAGAAATGCCATTACAACACAAAAGAACTGGCATCATTTTATAGTAATTTTGACATTTCCTGTGTCAATATAGTCTCAGGGTATAAAAAACAGACGATAGGTAAATTAAACGACGGGCGGCAGCAGTCGCGCTCGATTTTTGCATTGCATACAAAAATTATTTAAAAATATTATTTAACTTTTAAATAGTCCAATTTATTTTTTTCAAGATATATAGAAACACCACCTTAGTTGGTTAATTTTTTTTATTTGAGTTTGGATTATAATTTCGTAGATAAAAATTGTAGTTTCGTACGGAAAACTGTCAGTAGATCTTGGTTTTACAGAATTATTTTTGGTGTATTACTGTATGAATAGTAATAAAGTGGTTTCAGCACTCCAATGTAGAAGATACAGTTGTATCATAGACATTTTTATAAATGATTAAACTTTAATATCTTCGGTGTACCAAGGCGTCAAAAGATACCCAAAAGCAACATTTTATAAAACATCCTTTGCGGAGACAAGGATTTTACTGATGTAGGTAAACAAATTCAAATATTTATTTAAAGCACTCCCAAGATAAGTTATCAAACTTTCTTATCCATATTTTTGTTTTTTTTTATGGCTATATCTAAAGCATCGTCACACGTCAAAAATCGGATAAAACGTTGAAATTCATCAAAAATTGTGACAGCCCTCTTAAAAGTCTCCCAACACGCAAGCGCCAATAATGGCTATGTAGCTCTCAAGTAACTTTAATAACATTGAGAAAAAAATATCGTATTTAACAGACGGAATAGGTATATACAAAGTTGGATGGATTGTGTGTGGGGTAGTATGAAAGAATAGGTAGTGGAGAATAGTGTGATGGGTGACAGGACAGAAATGGAAGAAAAAAACGTGTTGCGCCGACCCCAAGTAATATAGGACAAGGGCAGGAAGAAGAACAGACGAAATAGATATAACAGAGAGTTCTTCTTTATGTTTATGCCCATCTATTTTTACATCACACCTACAGGTAGGCAAAAGTAGTTTATTTATTGTAACAATATAGATACAGTGAAACCTGGATAACTTCGAGCTCAAGAGACACAAGATGTTTTATTATTTCTTAGTTTGGTTTTTAATTTAAAGTTTCCCCAAATAGCCAGGTTTAAAATGACGTGGTCTCATTTACAGAGGGACACGGGAAGAAATTATAATGTTTGCAAATAACGTGTCCTAACACACTTGCTCATCATCTTCTCTGATCGACTTCCAGTCTAACCAGATGTAGTTAAATACCAGTATTTTACATGAAGCGGCTGCCTATCAGACCTCTACAACCCAGTAACTGGGCACCACTGTACTTCTAGCTCAAAAATAAAATGAATATTTTTGTATCATCATCATTATCATCTCAGCCGAAAGACGTTCACAGTCGGATCTATATAGGCCTCCCCCAAGCGTCGCAACAACGATCTGTCCTGTGCGTCTCGCATCCAACTGATTCCCGCAACCCTCACCAGGTCATTGATTTGTCTTGTGGGAGGCTTTCCAACACCTTTCTTCTATATTAAAAAAAATATATACAATAAATAAATAATAATTATATCTTATAAATAAAATAAATCAATATTTTCGTATACTAACACCAATCCCCACACACTAACCCTCGGATACGGTAACGTTATGTGTAGTGTGACCCCCCCTTGCAGGCGAGGAGGCGGCCGACAAGGAGCGCTGCAAGACCGACACCAACTACTCCAAGTCCAGGGTGAAGGTGTCTCCGTACAGGCGCAGCATGAGGCTCGCCGACCAGACCAACACGTCGCTGCAGGCCAACTATACTGGTACGTTTGTGTTTAACTGTCGCACGTCTAGACTGAAGGCTCTAAGCCACCGGTACAACTTGTCCAAGTCCAGGGTGAAGGTGTCTCCGTACAGGCGCAGCATGAGGCTCGCCGACCAGACCAACACGTCGCTGCAGGCCAACTATACTGGTACGTTTGTGTTTAACTGTCGCACGTCTAGACTGAAGGCTCTAAGCCACCGGTACAACTTGTCCAAGTCCAGGGTGAAGGTGTCTCCGTACAGGCGCAGCATGAGGCTCGCCGACCAGACCAACACGTCGCTGCAGGCCAACTATACTGGTACGTTTGTGTTTAACTGTCGCACGTCTAGACTGAAGGCTCTAAGCCACCGGTACAACTTGTCCAAGTCCAGGGTGAAGGTGTCTCCGTACAGGCGCAGCATGAGGCTCGCCGACCAGACCAACACGTCGCTGCAGGCCAACTATACTGGTACGTTTGTGTTTAACTGTCGCACGTCTAGACTGAAGGCTCTAAGCCACCGGTACAACTTGTCCAAGTCCAGGGTGAAGGTGTCTCCGTACAGGCGCAGCATGAGGCTCGCCGACCAGACCAACACGTCGCTGCAGGCCAACTATACTGGTACGTTTGTGTTTAACATTGGATCTTCAGATGTATGGCGTTTTGTGCCATCGGCATATGGTGGATATCTTACCCATACGAGCAAAATGGTTTTGGGATCATATTCATTGTGCGTGCAACTATGGGCCGGTACCCACTGCCGTCATGGCACGGCATGCCGTGGCATCTCTCGGCATGCCGTCTGTCCGTCTCGACAACGGCACGACACTGACGCTTCGTCGACATAGTTTTATAGCCTGTTTTTTAATCCCTGAGACAAAATTGACACAGACAAATGTCAAACTTACAATAATAATGATGCCCAGTTCCTTTGTATTGTAACAACCCTGTGTCATTTTAGTCTCAGAGATAAACAGATTTTAGTTTTATTTTACACGCGTCTATGAAGCTGACGTAAGGTGTTCCTAAACCAAATAATAACATTTTCTCAATCTCTTGTCACAGGAAACAACACAACAATGGAGATGGACATAACAGAGTCCTCGTCGTTCATGGAGGACGCTCCTCTGGACGACAGCTCGTACCTGCGCGGCCTGCGCAGCATCCGCGGCCGCTCCTCCTACAAGCAGCTGAAGGAGATCACTCTGCGGCACGTCGCTAACAAGAGTGCGCGCTCGGCGGCCAGTACTAGCTGTGAGTATGACTAGTTCTACATTACTCCATGGTTCATGGAGGACGCTTGTCTGGACGACAGCTCGTACCTGCGCGGCCTGCGCAGCATCCGCGGCCGCTCCTCCTACAAGCAGCTGAAGGAGATCACTCTGCGGCACGTCGCTAACAAGAGTGCGCGCTCGGCGGCCAGTACTAGCTGTGAGTATGACTAGTTCTACATTACTCCATGGTTCATGGAGGACGCTTGTCTGGACGACAGCTCGTACCTGCGCGGCCTGCGCAGCATCCGCGGCCGCTCCTCCTACAAGCAGCTGAAGGAGATCACTCTGCGGCACGTCGCTAACAAGAGTGCGCGCTCGGCGGCCAGTACTAGCTGTGAGTATGACTAGTTCTACATTACTCCATGGTTCATGGAGGACGCTTGTCTGGACGACAGCTCGTACCTGCGCGGCCTGCGCAGCATCCGCGGCCGCTCCTCCTACAAGCAGCTGAAGGAGATCACTCTGCGGCACGTCGCTAACAAGAGTGCGCGCTCGGCGGCCAGTACTAGCTGTGAGTATGACTAGTTCTACATTACTCCATGGTTCATGGAGGACGCTTGTCTGGACGACAGCTCGTACCTGCGCGGCCTGCGCAGCATCCGCGGCCGCTCCTCCTACAAGCAGCTGAAGGAGATCACTCTGCGGCACGTCGCTAACAAGAGTGCGCGCTCGGCGGCCAGTACTAGCTGTGAGTATGACTAGTTCTACATTACTCCATGGTTCATGGAGGACGCTTGTCTGGACGACAGCTCGTACCTGCGCGGCCTGCGCAGCATCCGCGGCCGCTCCTCCTACAAGCAGCTGAAGGAGATCACTCTGCGGCACGTCGCTAACAAGAGTGCGCGCTCGGCGGCCAGTACTAGCTGTGAGTATGACTAGTTCTACATTACTCCATGGTTCATGGAGGACGCTTGTCTGGACGACAGCTCGTACCTGCGCGGCCTGCGCAGCATCCGCGGCCGCTCCTCCTACAAGCAGCTGAAGGAGATCACTCTGCGGCACGTCGCTAACAAGAGTGCGCGCTCGGCGGCCAGTACTAGCTGTGAGTATGACTAGTTCTACATTACTCCATGGTTCATGGAGGACGCTTGTCTGGACGACAGCTCGTACCTGCGCGGCCTGCGCAGCATCCGCGGCCGCTCCTCCTACAAGCAGCTGAAGGAGATCACTCTGCGGCACGTCGCTAACAAGAGTGCGCGCTCGGCGGCCAGTACTAGCTGTGAGTATGACTAGTTCTACATTACTCCATGGTTCATGGAGGACGCTTGTCTGGACGACAGCTCGTACCTGCGCGGCCTGCGCAGCATCCGCGGCCGCTCCTCCTACAAGCAGCTGAAGGAGATCACTCTGCGGCACGTCGCTAACAAGAGTGCGCGCTCGGCGGCCAGTACTAGCTGTGAGTATGACTAGTTCTACATTACTCCATGGTTCATGGAGGACGCTTGTCTGGACGACAGCTCGTACCTGCGCGGCCTGCGCAGCATCCGCGGCCGCTCCTCCTACAAGCAGCTGAAGGAGATCACTCTGCGGCACGTCGCTAACAAGAGTGCGCGCTCGGCGGCCAGTACTAGCTGTGAGTATGACTAGTTCTACATTACTCCATGGTTCATGGAGGACGCTTGTCTGGACGACAGCTCGTACCTGCGCGGCCTGCGCAGCATCCGCGGCCGCTCCTCCTACAAGCAGCTGAAGGAGATCACTCTGCGGCACGTCGCTAACAAGAGTGCGCGCTCGGCGGCCAGTACTAGCTGTGAGTATGACTAGTTCTACATTACTCCATGGTTCATGGAGGACGCTTGTCTGGACGACAGCTCGTACCTGCGCGGCCTGCGCAGCATCCGCGGCCGCTCCTCCTACAAGCAGCTGAAGGAGATCACTCTGCGGCACGTCGCTAACAAGAGTGCGCGCTCGGCGGCCAGTACTAGCTGTGAGTATGACTAGTTCTACATTACTCCATGGTTCATGGAGGACGCTTGTCTGGACGACAGCTCGTACCTGCGCGGCCTGCGTAGCATCCGCGGCCGCTCCTCCTACAAGCAGCTGAAGGAGATCACTCTGCGGCACGTCGCTAACAAGAGTGCGCGCTCGGCGGCCAGTACTAGCTGTGAGTATGACTAGTTCTACATTACTCCATGGTTCATGGAGGACGCTTGTCTGGACGACAGCTCGTACCTGCGCGGCCTGCGCAGCATCCGCGGCCGCTCCTCCTACAAGCAGCTGAAGGAGATCACTCTGCGGCACGTCGCTAACAAGAGTGCGCGCTCGGCGGCCAGTACTAGCTGTGAGTATGACTAGTTCTACATTACTCCATGGTTCATGGAGGACGCTTGTCTGGACGACAGCTCGTACCTGCGCGGCCTGCGCAGCATCCGCGGCCGCTCCTCCTACAAGCAGCTGAAGGAGATCACTCTGCGGCACGTCGCTAACAAGAGTGCGCGCTCGGCGGCCAGTACTAGCTGTGAGTATGACTAGTTCTACATTACTCCATGGTTCATGGAGGACGCTTGTCTGGACGACAGCTCGTACCTGCGCGGCCTGCGCAGCATCCGCGGCCGCTCCTCCTACAAGCAGCTGAAGGAGATCACTCTGCGGCACGTCGCTAACAAGAGTGCGCGCTCGGCGGCCAGTACTAGCTGTGAGTATGACTAGTTCTACATTACTCCATGGTTCATGGAGGACGCTTGTCTGGACGACAGCTCGTACCTGCGCGGCCTGCGCAGCATCCGCGGCCGCTCCTCCTACAAGCAGCTGAAGGAGATCACTCTGCGGCACGTCGCTAACAAGAGTGCGCGCTCGGCGGCCAGTACTAGCTGTGAGTATGACTAGTTCTACATTACTCCATGGTTCATGGAGGACGCTTGTCTGGACGACAGCTCGTACCTGCGCGGCCTGCGCAGCATCCGCGGCCGCTCCTCCTACAAGCAGCTGAAGGAGATCACTCTGCGGCACGTCGCTAACAAGAGTGCGCGCTCGGCGGCCAGTACTAGCTGTGAGTATGACTAGTTCTACATTACTCCATGGTTCATGGAGGACGCTTGTCTGGACGACAGCTCGTACCTGCGCGGCCTGCGCAGCATCCGCGGCCGCTCCTCCTACAAGCAGCTGAAGGAGATCACTCTGCGGCACGTCGCTAACAAGAGTGCGCGCTCGGCGGCCAGTACTAGCTGTGAGTATGACTAGTTCTACATTACTCCATGGTTCATGGAGGACGCTTGTCTGGACGACAGCTCGTACCTGCGCGGCCTGCGCAGCATCCGCGGCCGCTCCTCCTACAAGCAGCTGAAGGAGATCACTCTGCGGCACGTCGCTAACAAGAGTGCGCGCTCGGCGGCCAGTACTAGCTGTGAGTATGACTAGTTCTACATTACTCCATGGTTCATGGAGGACGCTTGTCTGGACGACAGCTCGTACCTGCGCGGCCTGCGCAGCATCCGCGGCCGCTCCTCCTACAAGCAGCTGAAGGAGATCACTCTGCGGCACGTCGCTAACAAGAGTGCGCGCTCGGCGGCCAGTACTAGCTGTGAGTATGACTAGTTCTACATTACTCCATGGTTCATGGAGGACGCTTGTCTGGACGACAGCTCGTACCTGCGCGGCCTGCGCAGCATCCGCGGCCGCTCCTCCTACAAGCAGCTGAAGGAGATCACTCTGCGGCACGTCGCTAACAAGAGTGCGCGCTCGGCGGCCAGTACTAGCTGTGAGTATGACTAGTTCTACATTACTCCATGGTTCATGGAGGACGCTTGTCTGGACGACAGCTCGTACCTGCGCGGCCTGCGCAGCATCCGCGGCCGCTCCTCCTACAAGCAGCTGAAGGAGATCACTCTGCGGCACGTCGCTAACAAGAGTGCGCGCTCGGCGGCCAGTACTAGCTGTGAGTATGACTAGTTCTACATTACTCCATGGTTCATGGAGGACGCTTGTCTGGACGACAGCTCGTACCTGCGCGGCCTGCGCAGCATCCGCGGCCGCTCCTCCTACAAGCAGCTGAAGGAGATCACTCTGCGGCACGTCGCTAACAAGAGTGCGCGCTCGGCGGCCAGTACTAGCTGTGAGTATGACTAGTTCTACATTACTCCATGGTTCATGGAGGACGCTTGTCTGGACGACAGCTCGTACCTGCGCGGCCTGCGCAGCATCCGCGGCCGCTCCTCCTACAAGCAGCTGAAGGAGATCACTCTGCGGCACGTCGCTAACAAGAGTGCGCGCTCGGCGGCCAGTACTAGCTGTGAGTATGACTAGTTCTACATTACTCCATGGTTCATGGAGGACGCTTGTCTGGACGACAGCTCGTACCTGCGCGGCCTGCGCAGCATCCGCGGCCGCTCCTCCTACAAGCAGCTGAAGGAGATCACTCTGCGGCACGTCGCTAACAAGAGTGCGCGCTCGGCGGCCAGTACTAGCTGTGAGTATGACTAGTTCTACATTACTCCATGGTTCATGGAGGACGCTTGTCTGGACGACAGCTCGTACCTGCGCGGCCTGCGCAGCATCCGCGGCCGCTCCTCCTACAAGCAGCTGAAGGAGATCACTCTGCGGCACGTCGCTAACAAGAGTGCGCGCTCGGCGGCCAGTACTAGCTGTGAGTATGACTAGTTCTACATTACTCCATGGTTCATGGAGGACGCTTGTCTGGACGACAGCTCGTACCTGCGCGGCCTGCGCAGCATCCGCGGCCGCTCCTCCTACAAGCAGCTGAAGGAGATCACTCTGCGGCACGTCGCTAACAAGAGTGCGCGCTCGGCGGCCAGTACTAGCTGTGAGTATGACTAGTTCTACATTACTCCATGGTTCATGGAGGACGCTTGTCTGGACGACAGCTCGTACCTGCGCGGCCTGCGCAGCATCCGCGGCCGCTCCTCCTACAAGCAGCTGAAGGAGATCACTCTGCGGCACGTCGCTAACAAGAGTGCGCGCTCGGCGGCCAGTACTAGCTGTGAGTATAGCTTTATCATCATCACCGTTTCAGCTAAAGGATGTCCACTGTTGGAGATAAGCGTCGTTACAGTAACCGGTCCTGTGCGTCTCGCATCCATCGGATTCCCGCGACCCTCGCCAGGTCGTCGGTCCACCGCGTGGGAGACCGTACCAACGCTGCATCTTCCGCCCCACTGACCATCCGTTCTACGATAGTATAGTTTACTTCTCGTAGAATTTGACAGTGGTCGTTTTTAGGTTAAGAATTGGTTATTGGTAGTTTTTGAGGTAAGATTCTGTCAGTATTAGTTCAACATTTGGAGATTTGTGGCGCGATAGGAATGTCATATAACGCCGCTTTTACATGGATTACTTGAAAGGATGGAACATGGAATCGTTGACCTTCAAAAAACTAAATAAAGAGAAAGAAGTTCGGCAGGCTTACTATTGAGCTTAACTTCGATCGGTCAACTTTTGGGATTGGATTGTGATATTTCGTACTAAACAGTTTAGCGCACGCCAAGTCCAATCTCAGTTTCACTATGGTCACGCAATTTTAAACTGAGTAGACCGATCGAAATTGAACTTAAGAGTAAGCCTTTAGATTTGTATAAATTTTGCTTTACATCTCACTGATTTAGGTTTCTTAGCAGTTAGCAACATTTTAATATTGTTATTTTCCTCTTTTCCAGTAACATCCCCGGCCACAGAATCCCAGAACCGTCCCACGGGCACAGTGGTGGGACGCAAGCGCAAGCCGGAGACGGACGACGTGGAGCTCGGCGTCGAGGTCACGGAGCGCGAGCCCAGCCACGTGGCGACGAAGCGCATGCGCGTGCTGGAGCGGCTGGCGGAGCCCTTCCGGAGGGTCGCCGCTGCTGCACACGCGCCTTCCATGGCTAGGAGGAATGCGGAGGTACGTTCTATAGTCCTTATACCAAGGCCCACCGCGAGACCTCGTTTTTGCCGATGGCGGTGCTCCGCCCAAGCGGGGCACACCTCTGCCATATGCTAAACCGTGTCCTCCGGGCGATACACACACACCTGGGCGTTTCTTGCGTCTGAATCCGATGCAGAAACCTCCCGAAGTTACCATGTACGATGAGGACCTGCATGTTACAGAAGAAGGGTGCAGTGACGTCTTTCAAACTACTTCTCAAAGAGAGGACGTACCGCCATAGTTATGGCGTGTCCATGTCCATGTTCGCACTTTTGTCACAGTTGTAATCAAAATTAACTGGCTCTCAGTCGGAGAGATCTTTTTCTGAGCCAGTAAAATTCTAAAATAAGACGTGTTAAGGCCACTCTAAAACAATGAAGCTTTATACATAATTTACTAATAAGTATAAATTCATTGTTGATGCCATTTTAATTTTCTGTTATCGTATTTGTTTACCTATAGAAAATATTCTTAAATCTATTTACCATGGGTAGCCATATTATTAGGGACAGTACCTAGATTTCTTATATTATTATCAACTTTAATTGCATTTTGCAGGTAAATGGTTGGTTGTAGGTTCAGCTAATATTTTTTATTTATAGAGTTCATTGATTGAGATAATAAAACACCAAATTTAAAGTCAAATTAATTTATATATTTTTGAAAAAAAAAAAATATACGTTATAAGATGGATGAATATTGCTAGTATTTTGTGACAGCATCCATTTATCGTGGTATGCTCTCTATGCAAGTTCTGGCTTTCTGTAGCAGGTATCTGGTATAATGGCCACTCTTTAATGAGGGTTACAATCAGCTGGTGTTATTTTTTTCACCGACAAGAGGATCCAAATGTATACCAAATGTTGAAAAAAGTCAACAAAGTTAAAAAATTTCACTTAAAAAAAAATGGCGCGATCTCACAATGTTGCTTTATATCAAAAATAATAATACTGATGCCAGTAATAATACCAAATAAAAAAGACTTATATAAATCCGTTGGTTAGCTTAAAAAGTGAGATTTATAACTTTGTTGACTTTTTACGAAATCATCGTATTACGTATCTTTTTTTTTTCAAAATATATAAAAGAATTTGATTTAAAATTTTATGTTTTTATTAACTCAATCAATAAAGTCTTAAAATAAAAAATATTAGCCGGACCTACAACCTACCATTTGCCTGCAAAATGCAATCAAAGTTGATACTAATGTATGAAATTCAGGTACTGTCCCTAATAATTTGGCCACCCACTGTAGTTAAATACTATTTGTTAGAATAGTATTTAACTAAATAGATTTAAGAATATTTTCTATTGTTTAATAATACTTTATTCAAACTGGAGCATCTACGACAACTTAATATAACCCCCCCCCCCTCTCTCCCTCCAGATCGTAGGCATCAACACCGACCTACCCCTCTCCGCGCCCGTCGCATCAGCAGACACCTTCGACCCTGAGACCCTGAAGACTACTCCACTTAGCACCCCAGCACTGGCACCCTCAGCGGAGCCAGTAGCCGTGCCACTGCTCAGCGAGGACAAGGACAACAAGAGGTGCGTCATCATGTAACTGACGCATGCCCACAAGTCAAGGGGGAAGGTGGACCCAGCAGGACTTGACGCACGTTGTTTAGGTACGTTTTTACGAGTTAGTAAGAGTTGAACGCACTTGTGAGGTTGTGCTGTGACTAAATGGAAGTTTCTGTAACCCAGTAATTGTATGGCAGGAGTGACAGAAAGTATTATTTGGACTTGATTGTTCTATTGTAAACTTCATTCATCCCTTACCATCACACGAGTTGACTCATCATCGTCATCATCTTAGCTGAAAGACGTCCACTGCAAGACAAGGCCTTCCAACGCTGCGTCTTCCAGAACTTTCAGTCCCCATCGACCATCTGTTCTTTTATCAATGTGCCCTGCCCACTGCCACTTAAGTTTGGCGATTCTTAGTTCTCTTGCGGATATTTGACTCATAAATTTAATAAAATATCAGATAACTTACTAGAGCTTTGACACAGAAGCGTATTGTGTATGGTCAGTATGTCTTGTATTGTCTTGTCAATGCTACTAAAATTCTCATGCCTGAACTTGTACTAGAAAAGTTTGAGTTGTAATTTAATGTTTTATAGACACTAAGCCAGACATTAAAAATCCAAAAGAGAGTTTTTTTATATAAACATTAAGCCCTAGGTCCCGGCTGTCATTTGTAGATTTTTGGCAGTCGTTATGGATAGTCAGAAGCCAGTAAATCTGACTCCAGTCTTGCCATGAAGTACCGTGTTACCTCAGTTAATGGGTTGTAGAGGTCTGGTAGGCACCCGCTCCTCGTAATATACTGGTATTCAGCTAAATCCGGCTTGACTGGAAGCCGACCCCAATATAGTTGAGAAAAGGCTAGGTAGATGATGATGATTTGAATTGTGTTCGTAAGACCTTGCACAACCTCTGAAAACGTATATCCTATTCTATGCCACAAAACTTAAATCAAAAATTATAATATCATCTATCTATTGTTCTTTCATTTAGTCACAACATAACTACATAATCAGAAGTGTGGTCTCGATATATTTTTGGCGTTGTTCGCTTTTCTACAGCGAATCCTAACGCCGACGTCCGTATGTAAGTATTGTACGTGAAGTGTGTTTTGTACTAGAATTTATATGTTTTTATAGGAATTAAGTTTACACTGCCATTATGTTCCTTGAAAATACAAATTAATATTATCATGTCATCTTATTATAAATACACTGTCTTATTCATACAAACCTTTAATTGTTTAGCATTTGCAGTATGTTTTTAGTGAAATTTAAATTACAAATCTAAAAAATGTTTTAATAAATTTGTTGGAAATGGTCTAGAAATTATAACAGACTCTTAATTAATTATATATAGATATATAATAAAGTAATACAAGGTTAAAATCTATTGTTGAATGAAATAATCACTCTGACATTTTAATTCTTTATTGTACACCAAATAAGTTATAATATAACATACAGTGATAACATAGTTTATGTAATTAGGTGAGCTTAACTCAAAGTTGAGTTTTCTACCAGCTAACTATCGAGTGATAGAATCACAATCCATCCATACTATAAAATAACATTATAAATGTGAAAGTCTGTCTGTTACGCTTTCACGATCAAACTACTTAACCGATTTTGATGAAATTTGGTATGGAGTAACCTTAAACCCCAAGGAAGGACATAGGCTACTTATTAACCGGCTTCGACTTCTCATTCGCAATATCTAATGAGACGAAGTCGAGTGCAAAAACTAGTAGAGAAATATTTTGTGATGATGGCGTTACGCCTTCTCAAAAATTGAAGTCCAAAACACACTTCACTATATAAAAAAAGTGTAATACATAAAAGTGTAATATAGTAAATAGATATATGAAGATTAGTTGTAAAAGACAAGTTTATATACAGCATTGTGTTTGTACATAATATTATTATGTCTCGCGGTTTTACTCGCCGAACGATTTTTTATCTATTGACTTGTAGACATGTTGGGGACTACAAACTGTTAGGAAAAATAAAATTGTCTAAATCCAAAATAAAGTTTTTTAGGGATCCGCTGTGACTATTAAAAGCAAATAAATTTACTGAAAAGCTATTTCTTAATGGATACGGAACCTTTCGTATGCAAGATCGATTCGCTCTAAACCAATTTTTAAAAATAAAATCAACTTTGTGGATTATTTTATCATTGAAATTGTAAATAATCTGCAAAATTCGTTTTATTTTTGTTAAATAAAATCGTATACAGTAAAATTAAGGTAAATAAAATTTTATACATAAAATATAATGTCTAAATATAATATTTTATGTTATTCTAGTCCTCAGCATGTCTAATTGTGTTAGAATAATAGTAAGGTAATGAAACTGAACAGTTTCAATGATTTTAACTTTCAACATTGATCGCTACTGTAAGTTCCAAAGAATGAACGCGAATTATGTTCTCAGACATATCTGTGCATTTTTTTTTAATAAATTTCAATCATACAAATATACAGGATTTTTTATTTCATAATCATTTTGAAGTTACTAACAAATCATCCTTGCATGTTTAGTTGTTTTTTTTTATGTTTTTCGACGATGTTATGTTCTGATTTGCTATTTCATAGAACCGCCCACATTAATAAATAATATCGCACGTTTAATCGAAAACAGACGTAACTCAAAAATGAGGGTATTTGAAAATTGAAACTTATTTTTGAAACATAACGTTTCAGTTTCAACTAGCGATGGGGAGAGTTTTTATTCGATTGTTGGAACATCTCGATGGTTCTCGATAGTTTCAACTTTGACTCGAGTCGGACTCGGTCTGTTATTGCGACTGGCGCATGGCGCGTTCATTTGCGAGTTGTTCCTTGATGTTTTTGAGTTGCGGCAGACAGTGACTGAGTCGATCAATCGAAAACTCGATTGTTTCGAGTCATCGAAATCGCGATTCCAATGGCTCGCAACAGTCGAAAAACATCTCGATTATTTTTTAGAACGGCGAGTCGATGGTTGACTCGATGGTTTATTTTATCCTTTCTTCTTCGAATGTTAAAACATCTCTGAATCGCCCATTGCTAGTTTCAAATACCCTCTTTTTTTGAGTTAGATCTCTTTATAATTAAGCTTGCGATATAATTATGAAATTATTAAGGACTTTGTTTACATTCGAATCATGGCTAAATCTATCATAGTATTTAAACACCATACTTATTTCCATTCGATTTTCACTCATGACAATACAAATTAGAACCACCGAATTATTGCCATACAAACATTAAAATCACAATCAATCCACCAATTTTGTATGCATTTTGCTATAATGTGTTCATATAATAGACTTTAAAACTGATTTTCTTATTTACTAATATGAGATTATACCAGTACATACTGAGTGAATCAAAATAGAGAATAAAGTTTATGGTACTAATGTTTTATTTTTTGTCATTAACACAATGTACATGAATCAAAAGCCTAAAAGAATGTGTTACTCAAGAAATAGTTACTTTCTCTGCACAAATTTTTGTTTTTGTATTTTTCGAATACGCTGCCCGCCCACGACCGACAATCGGTGAACGATTTTTTGTAGGTCAAAAATAGAACACACTGATAGCAACAGTGCAACGCACACGGCCTATAAAAAGTCGGTCGGAATATACTATAGGATTATAATTTGTGACGATTATCGGGCCTACAAAAAGACTGTCGTGGGCGGATAGCATTATACGGATAGAACTTTGAAACGCCTAACTACAGAGTAGCCAACACAATATTTTGACCGTTTTGAGTTCTACTGTAGGAAAATTTTTGAGTGCTGAAAATGTAAACTGTATTCACTATACTGTCAATAATATGACATTATCTTTTTTATTTACAAAGTGCAATCATATCTAATTGCGGCCAAGGGATGATTTTAAAGTAAAAAACAACAAATTGTGTTTTCTATCGAGTTTGATTTTCAAATGTATACGTTTTTACGCAAACGGTTGTATAAAACGCATTTTCGAATTCGATATTAATTATATTTTTTGTGGAAAATTGAAAGTTAAATTAGAACTTAGTTTTGTTCGCAATGAGTATTATTTTTGGTGTTTCAATTGTATATTAATTGTATATGATGGGCCAGTTATTACTGAAGAAAAAAAAATGTTTATTGATATACAAAAAACCTGGTTATACAAAAAGGGTGTTTTGTATATCAATGTGGGGGTTATATACATAAATTGTGTCGATGGATATAAGAATTGTTAGGCAAGCTCCTAGAGTGTGTCTCCTAGACTAAGTAGACAACAATCTGTTAGAAAAATGACGTGTTTTAGATTTAGTAGGAAAGTAATTAAAATTTAAAGGATGGTTTTGACTGGCCCTTCAACTCTGTGTTGAGTTTCAAACAACGTAATATGTATATTTTTATATTTCGATTGCGATGTTTTGTCCAGCGCCAAATTATAAATATGTATAGCAAATATGTACTAAATACTATAATTTTGTGCTTTTAAAATAAACAAAGGCACCTATTGAAGTAATAATGTAAGATAATGGTTTTGATAGTAAAAGTGCACACAAAACAAATCGAAGCATTTTTATTTCATGTATTTTTATCAACATGTAAAATAAGATATTGTCTTCTTATAAAGACGTGGCGTGGAGGGCAAGGAAACGTTTGTCTTCTATGCAAGACCGTGGCGCTCAAAGGTAAAGCTAATGATTAATTTTTATAATCTGGACTCAAAACAGTGCACTATTAGAAATAGCATTTTATGGATTTTTCTCAATATCAGTTGTTTGAAACACAACTCATAAAAAACTAAATCGATGCGTTTATTTCGGCGTAGTTAAGGTTAGTTTAGTTAAATAGAATTATATAAAATATAATTGTAATTAGAAATGGCGATTTTTGTTAAATAAATCATTGCAATCAATGTTTTGTGTTTTTATTTCTGAAAAAGGTTAAACTTTTTCCCCAAATAAAAAGGTCCTTGGGGTGACCTGTAGTCTATGGAAGTACTGCAGCGATCGCATTTGCGCATCAGATCACGTTCGAAGTACTACACTGCGCTCCAAAACGTAAATCGTTGACAGTTTTTCTCACGTATTGGACAGTTTTTGAGTCACGTAATCGTTGACTCAATAACTGTCCAAATAATTAAACAAATTCATGGCTTGGAGTACCCATATATAAAACTGGTTAAATTACCTAAATTAATTTCATAGGCAATTTTTTAATATGAAATGGGTCTGGGCAGTAGTGGCGAAGCGTCCATAATAGGGCCGGCGGCCAGTGCCGGCATGGCACGGCATGTCATGGCAAAGGATTTTATTACTATTCAAGTTATTTTGAATCTTATTTCAATGAGAAGTTTAGAGTTCATGTTACTTTATTTCGATTCCACGATGTTGCGGGATGCTGTGGCGTGACACGATGCGCCCCGGCATGATAAATCAGGTCGTTTTATTCCATGACACGCCGCGGCATGCCCAAGCACAACCTGCAGTGCCACGGAACGCAGCGGGATACCGCAGCACAATCTGCCGTACCATGCCATGCCGGCAGTGGGCGCCGGCCTTCATTCCATTTAATGCCGCGGCGCGCCGTTGCATTCCGCGAGACGGAATGGGTCATTTTGTGTCGAGGAATTATGATTGCTAAGTTAGTTTAAATATGGTTGAAACTTGCGCAGCGGTTAGGCGGGATGCCACGGCATACCGTACCTACCGTGCCATGCCGGCAGTGGGCGCTGGCTCTAACACGATACCCATTGGCTTCAGTTATGAAAAAAGAAATCTATAGGTCAATGACCCTTCTATTATTCACTTAATTCGAATTTTTTAAACGTCTACAACATTAGAATAAAATAAACTTTGTTGTACACCAAAAGTAACAATACAGTTTATACAATAAATTAGATGTTTTTAATCTAACATTTAACTAGCAATCAAATCATAAGTCGAAAAATTTCGGATTACCTTTTGAAACATTAAAAACCATACTACGCAACTATCTCTTACTATGGACTAACGCCTATTACTCCCAACATTTTCGTCTTATTTAAGCACGCAGAAAATATTGAGGAGCAATAGAAATGAAAAGTGGACAGGTGCATGCGAGAAAAAAAATTATGATGCAATTGATTGAACTGGAACAATTTGCCCGCTGCGGTCTTCCCGTTTGATTATAATTGGTGTGTTAGGCTCTTATAAACTGATGCGCCTCACCACCTACGATTGTACAACTGCTTACCATCAGGCAGATGGCGGTCAAGCACTAGTTTAAGTATATCAATAAAAAAATAAATTATAATGATTCAAAATAAGAATGAATTTAGCTGCATAATAACTGTTACGAGTAATACATTTTTTGGCAGGGTTTTCGACAAAATTTAAATGGCGGTTATAGCGTGCGTGAGGCGCGAATCTTTCATTTTTTGTTTTGATATTGTTTTATATTTTTAACTTTGAAGTGTAGTGAACCGAGTGAACTGTACATTATATTTTGTGTAGTGTTATCTATTAATGGCATTAATTCATGGTAAGGGGCGTCTAAACGGGCTATATTTTACGACAATTTGTGGCTGCAGTACTGTGGCCGGCAACATTGCTAGCATTACCAGCCACACTATGCAATATTTTAAGGATGGCCCGGCAATATAGTCACATATTTTTTGGTATGTCAAAATGTTTTTATGTGTAGCCGGCGTGTCATTAAAGGGTTCTGAATCAAAGGCCATACTATTGCAGCCGTATTGCAACATGTTGCCTGCAATTGATTGCTCAGCCATAAAATGCACTAAAATGTTTTTTTGATGGCTGGGCAATGTTTGCCAATAATTGCAGCCACAAATTGTCGTAAAATATAGCCCGTTTACACGCCCCTGTAGAGATATTGTTTAATAGATTATTTGTATTGCAACGAAATCCTGTTCCCGAAATTAGATTGTAAAAAAAAACGCCGGATTGGATTTTTAGTATCATTGAGTAAGCGGTATTTGGTGAGTGAACTTCAATTATTTATTTATTTATTTCAAATATTGTATGCACTAGTAGGTAACACTACACGCGCTGTTTTCGGTTACCAGGTGCTATTACCACCTGGTAATAGCTCCTATAATGTAAAAATAAACTTTATTAAAGTCTGTCTAATGAAAGCGCGACCTGAGAAAAAGAGGTTAAATCCAAAAAAATTGCATGTGGTATTACTAACTAGTAAGAGAATCATGTCTTGACACTACACTTTTTTTTATTTCCTACAATTGCGGCTGAACAATGTTGCCAATTAAATTAAAAACAAAAACTCGAGGTCGCGCTTTCATTAGACGCACTTTATCTTTCTAATTCCGTAATTAGAGACATATTAGAAAGACAATAGGTGTGCGGACGCCGGCGTCCACTCGGGGCTCAACAGATTAATACGGGCCTCCTTTGGCAACTGCTTGTTATACCTCTGATTAGTAACATTTTAGCTTATAACCTATTTACATGATTTTTTTTTAATGCTAGACACAACTAGACTATGCCTTATTACTGTATTGTACATAAACATGTAAACCTACACGAGACACCCTGACCCAGAAAAGCAATTCGTAGGCCATACAAACAATTTCGTGCGGGAATCGAATCCGCGACAACAGACAATCGCTCGACCTCTGCGGCAACAGTACCGTCATTCAGTTCTGCACTACTAAAGATTTTTTTTTATTATGAATAGGTTCGCTTTTGACCACTATCTCACCTGATGACAAGCGGTAATGTGGTCGACGATGGAGTGCTACTCAGAAATAACACAGGGAATTTCTTTGGCTTTACGTATACGAAGAATACTTAAATGTGTTCCCAAGAGATTTTGTACGTTTGGGTGGGAAGTTCACCATGTGCCGGTGACGCATCGCTTCGCCGTACGTCTAGTGGTCCGATGATGAAACGGGCTTGGATAATGTTGATAAATGTTGTCTTGATAAGATGCCTCACTGTGAGATTCTCATCATATCTCGCAGCAATTACCTACCTACCTACTCAAGAGCATCAAGAGGCTAGCTACGCTACTCTGCCACGAAATCTTGGATGTAACAGCTGAAAAACTGACGATTCAAGTAGTATCTAAACATCTCCGAAGCACTGCATTAACGTGGCAGCCGCATCATCGCCCAGGAACCGTTGTTATTGTTACACTGGAGTCGCAACTCATCGGTGGCGGGCGGGCCATTTCATTCAGTTGATTCAATTCTTCCTCTACTTCTTTTCATGTTTGGTTGCATTTGGCTCTTTTTCGATTCCGGCATTGGCCTCAATTAGACCCGTAATGTAAAGTACCGGTGGTTGTGCAGGATGGACAGCATAGCAAGTGCCGCATGTCCTGGGTAGCTGCTCCACACTGGCACTGTGTTAAGGATGGGTCCAGGAAGCCCCATTTGGCCAGATTGTTTGATCCCATTGGGCGTTAGAGTACCTACAGCGATAGCCAAGTTGCATGCGAAGTTACAATTTACTTGCATTTTTTTTGTATTTTGTATGTCAATGTTAGGATCTATTCAATAAAGTATGATATTCGACCGTAACAAAATTGGCTTTACTGAAGTAATTGAATATAAGTCTCTCAGTTTATCTAACACTAATGAATGGATACCTACCTAGCTACTTCATGAAAGTCATTCATCAGTTAATAGGGTTAGATAGTAGAACTGAGAGGTTAATTATTTTAATTCCGTAAATTAATTAATTGACCGCTACTGTGCTTACATCGGGCCAACATGTTCGCTCGTATGGCCGTTAATGTCCTCAAAAAATGCATAGGTTCTGTAAAATAGGCTACGTGTGGGATTAAGTAGTAATATAACAAGAAGGTAGAAAGGTTTAATTCATGAATCCCCGACCGGTTTCATGCGACCGCGCTGTTATTGTCTTAATATTGTGTCTCGTTTCGCGGGTATTGATAGGTTAATGAGAGCAAACTACAATATAACGAAGGTATCGTTATATTGTAGTTTGCTCTTGTTTGTGTCGTTACTTTTTGTCTCAAATAAAATTACGGAGACTTGTGGGCTAAACAGATCACAACGCGCGAAAAAATGTACGTCTGTAATTTATTATGTCATTACAGCAGATTTCAGTGAAGCACCGAAGCATTAATTTACTCTATGCAACTTTATTTAAAGACTTTTACAAAATAAAAACAAATAATTAGCTGTGTAGACATGTTACACAAGGCGCACTGTGTTGCCTAAGCGAACATACAGCTATTTTCCTCTTTAAAATAGAAATGGACCAGTTTTTGTCCTCAACACACTATTATTCAGAATCAGAATTAAATAACATTTTATTAGAATGGAGTTATATTTCGACACACCAATCACGTTTAGTGGGCGCTAGAAAATAGGATTGTTGGTCGAGAAACTTAAGTTAAGCAATAATCAATTTATTTGGGTGTTTACGGTTCATTGACTAAATTGTAACTTAGAGCCTTGGGTCCGTTATTAACAGAATCACACTGATATTATAAAAGCGAAAGTGTGTGTATGTGTGTATGTTTTTTACTACATCAAGCGTCATTGTCTAACGACTGAACAGATTTGACGAAGTTTTGACACTCGGGTAGATCAAGTTCTGAAGTAGCATACCTATAGGATGGTTTTTATCCCTTTATATCACCCGTAAATGGCAAGGCCTCACCATACTTATCATTATTTCAATGTCTTCTGAAAGACGTCTAGTGCAGGACTTAGGTCACCACATTGTCTTGCCCAGCTCCCATCGAGTTAACTCCCGTGGCCTTCACCAGGCCACTGGCCGCACCACCTACAAGGGACGCTTGAACTTTTAACAAACTTCGAACAACTTCGGTTAAATCCAATCTAGAAAGCCTAAAGTATAGACATAGGGTAGCCAGCCTATCGGGGTTTTACAAGATGCATTTTGGAGAGTGCGCGTTTCCTTTCTACCATCGGACAACCCAACGTACGAATAACCACCCTTACGTGTTCAATAAAACCTCTACTGTCCGGACTGAGGGTTTCGCCTCGTCTTTTATACCGCGTAGGTACATCGAAGGATTGGGAATAATTTTTTCCCGTCATATTATAATTTAGACGTCTTCAAGGCTAGAGTGAATAAACTCTCATAAAACTAGGAAACAGCTATAATTTTTATAATTTATTATTTAAATATCTATTCAACAATGAAATCGTTTGCACCAACGATTTGTGAACTAAAAAACTTAATTACTTAGTACAAACATTGAGCATTAATTTATTGTCTACCTACACATAAACATGTCAACCTTCGGTTCCTGTGTTATCAATTAATGATTTTGATTGATTGCTACTTAAACTAAGTACCTATAAAATCAATATTTTATGGTTCTCAAAGTGTTTTATATGTACGAACATAACGAATGAGGCCACCTATAGATAATCGATCAATAGACGCGTTGGTAATTAACTAAATTGAAAATAACTACCTAATATGTAGACCAGGAGTACTGCCTATATATATACCTATCTATTTACAAACGTTTGCCTTATACCAAATTTTGCAACGTTTTAAAAAACTTTGCAGAGTAATTTTAACAGTTCATAAAGAGTAGGTATCATAACAGCAATATTATAACAGCAATTGTAGCCCTTTTCATTTTAGGGCCATGGCATAGTCAATGGGGAAGAGCACGAAAATTATACCCATGGTCCAAGGGCGTCGCCAGCTTATGACAAAGGGGGGGGGGGGGGGCATTATTATGGATGATAAAAAATATGAACGCCGAGAGCATGAAGCACTTTGGAAGTCTTTGCCTCGATGACGATTTTTTTTTCAAGTGTGGAATCATCAGAATGACTTCTCCCGCTTTTGGGCGGAGCGGGAGGGCATGTCAGACTCTTACGTCTAAAAAATACTAAAAGCCTTGATATTTACGATTTTGGCAAGCATAGTAATGTTAGCCAATATAGAAATAAATAATTGCGATGCTCACGGCCGCAGTGTTATCGGAAAGCACAATTATCGATAAGCGGGCGGTAATTATTGTCTATAGGTTACAAAATATCCTGCGACATAACATGTACCAGTGACCCAAATGTTGATGTTAGGTATGTAGGTACGACCGACGCGGGTTCGCGTCCCGCATCGTGGTAAAATATTTGTCACACATAGATTAGGTACATAGATTTTTTTCATAGTAATTATATCAGATAATGATTATAACTTACGGCTATTGCATAACTTTGAACGTCATACAAAACAAATCCACGTGGATGTGTTTTGTATGACTACCTAAAAGTTTATTTTATTATCAATAGGAATTTAGGAATGTACATAAAGAACAAGTAGTGGACATACCTATAAATTAAATGATTATATTGAAGAATCATATCGTACTAAAACTATTAAGTAGATTAAAATAAAGCCCATTATTGTAAATTAAGTTTTAGTAAGGAATTTCTAAACCATATATCATTAATTCATTATTTAGGTATTCAAAAGGCAATAAATAATTTGCAATTTTATGAACCCTGGCATTTAATCGCCATTTTTTAACGTTTGAATCCCCAACCGGTCCTATGAGACCGCACTGTTATTGTTTTACTATTGTGTCTCGTTTCGCGGGTATCTGAGTAACTACGAGACTTCTGGTTCCATAGCCTGGCTTTCAAAGCAAAATTAAAGCCTTATGGCACCTTCGCCTATAACAATCCTCAACCATCGTTTGCCATCAGGTATCAAGATCGCGGTGAACATCGGGTCAATTAAGAATTTTGCAACTTTTTAATTGGAATTCATATTATTTAAATACAATTTCGGGTGCTTATAACAACAAATACGACCCTAAGGTTGACTGGTAGAGAATGCCTCGATACATTAGGTCCGCCTATGTACCACGTACCACCACTGTACATGAAGTTGGGTTTAGTAGTAGGTATTTCATCATTGATTCGGAATGACATCACTGTGTAACGTCTGTACCGATTCCGATGAGTCAAACCGCTAAAATATTAGCAACGTTCACCGAATCTGTTCCGGGTTCAACGAGAACCTGTATGAGATAATAACTACTTACCTACTGCTTAGGGCGTTGTCGTTTTCGGTTATTTTATAGGCTCATATTTTACTTATAGGAGGAGCTCGTGGCTAGATAATAACAGCCGCACAGGTCGATCTTAAAGGTTAACCAACGCTTGCCTAGGTTGGTCTGTGGATAGGTGACCATCTTAACATAACGAGTTTCCTCCGTGCCTCGGAAAGCACGTTAAGCCGTTGGTCCCGGCTGTCATTTGGAGAACTTTGGCAGTCGTTACGGATAGTCAGAAGCCAGTAAATCTGACTCCAGTCTTGCCATGAAGTACCGTGTTACCCCTGTTAATGGGTTCTGGAGGTCTGGTAGGCAGCCGCTCCTCGTAAAATACTGGTATTCAGCTAAATCCGGCTTGACTGGAAGCCGACCCCAATATAGTTGGGAAAAGGCTAGGTAGATGATGATATTTTACTTATAGAGGCTCAAATTTTATATTAGCATTAGGGCCTTATCATGTTCCCACTGCTGGGACTCAGGCTTCCTCTCTAGGGAAATTTTATATAGGTTCACATTTTATATAGGCGCACATTTTCTTCACTGCGTCTGAAGGAGGGTTACGATTTTTTGGAACAATTGTCTAGAGGGAACTTATCGAAACTTTTAAGGAGACTGTTTGCGTTTAGCAGAAATTGATTTTCCCTTCCATAATTAAAAAAATAGATCAGTAGTGGACCAATAGCAACAGCTCTGAAGCCTGCTCTACACTACTCGCGAAGTTGCCTCTATGTGACTACACAGTACACACTCGTGCAACCTCGCGAGGAGCTCAGAGACGCTTCGTGTTCGCAACTTCGGGACACTTCGAGTCCTTTGGCTCGGGCGCAAAAACCGACAACGACTGGAAGTCGCCCGAAGCGAGCTGATTTTGCACGAAGCGAAGCGGAGTGCCCTTCTACACTATCGTATTCGCTTAACTTCGACCAACTTCGCGAGTAGTGTAGAGCAGGCTTGACATTATAAGGATCAGCCTTATATTGTTGTAAGTAAAAAAACGATATATTTAAGGTTTTTAAAGCTGGTGGCTTAGAAACATTTATTTTACATAAAGCATTTACTTTTGGCGGGCACTTTCAGTCAAAAAAGGGCGAATCTAAAGCGTAGACCGTAAACGAACATGCAATAAGTTCCATGAACGCTCTTTTAAATCATGCCTAAGTTACATAAATTTTGATTAGGTACGTATATCTTGTTGCCTCTATTATGTGAGCAGTAAATAAATAATGTAAATAGAAAGAGTAATTAAAATCTATACTAATATTATAAAGCGGAAGAGTTTGTTTGTTTGTTTATTTGTTTGAACGCGCTAATCTCAGGATCTACTGGTCCGATCTGAAAAATTCTTTCACTGTTAGATGCCCATTTATTCAGGAAGGTAACAGGATAGGCTATATAACATCACGCAAGGACTAATAAGAACGGAGCAGTAACCAAAAATGCGGGTGAAACCGCAGGGGACAGCTAGTATGTATATAAATTGAAATAAGTCAGTCTCAAGAGTGGCAGAAGATGATTTTTCACCATAAAAAGACAATCAATAACTACACAAGCGACAAAGGTTCGATACCGGATCTTAAAAAAAACCCGATACCTTAAAAGTTGCCCCTCCCTTCTTGGGCGGGTTGAAAGTGCTCCTCGTTCACAGTTCAAAGAATGATGTCAGACTAATCAAGGTAGGCTGGATTCTTTAGACACGTTTCAGCAAAAAATAATACACAACTAGCTTCTGCCAGTGGCTTCGCCCGAGTGAGAGTAGGATTCTTCAAACAAACTAGACTTTAGACCCCTCGTTTCGTCCTCTTATGGGCTAAATTTTAGAGAATCCTTTATTAGTGTTACCCTACGTCATTAAAGGAAACCTTGTCTATTTCAAATCTTTTTCTTGTAGATTATTGAAGAACTATTCCCGTTTGGGCACCGAAGCTATTTCCGATTTGGCACCAATTGGTATTTTGGATGGTAGTAACCAATACAAAATCCCAATCCAAACTACCTACCTATTGGTGCCGAATCGGGAATAGCTTGGGAGCCGAAAGAAGATTGGCAAAACCCCATGTACTTTCAGTATCACATACAGGCTTAACGTACAATAGAATGAATATATGGATTAGAATGCTACAATGGAGTATAACAAAATATGTAATGGTAAGACATACATTAGAGTTGGGGATATAAAATGATTTATAGACATAACCTCAAAATGGACCACCAAAAATAATACAAGGTACCTACCTAATTATGTAACTTAGAGCTTGACCAGAAGGGGCGAATTCATCGCGATTGCGCGTGCGTATCACGCGCGACCGTTGCGCCCAGAAAGAGCGTATCAACGCTGGAGCATTCAACAATTCCGTATCAAATGTAGGTGCTCAATTTCCCTGGATATGTGCACTCGCTCTGGAGTTCGCGCGTTTAACTGGACGCAACAAGGTGTCCCTAGTATCTCGACTCGCGTGTAATACGCGCGAGTTGAGGGTCTGGCGTTGTGCACGCGATTTACGCGCGTATTTTGAATTCGCGCGATACTTGTGGACGCGACGTATTTGTGCTAGTATCTTACTAGTGTATTACTAGCGCGCGAATGAATTCGCGCGAAACGTTTCTAAACGAATTCGCTTCTTCTGGACAAGGTTTTAAGGCAGACCCTTAAGCGTCGTCCTATTTAGCTAACTATCATACGATTGAACGATGTGATTTCGTCGCACGATGAGATTAGTTTTATCGACGAAACCCTGTGCTCGCGCGATGATTTACAAGCTTCTATTAGGACACTCTAAAGAATGTGTGTTTAATCACATCGTTCAATCGTACGATGGTTAGGGTCAGCTCACATCGAGACGCGACGCTGCGCGCACATTTTAATAGAGTGACTCAAAATATAATTTTATTTACTACGCGAAAAGATACACATTTCATTGTGAGAATTTAGAATACGTTGCTTCATGCAGCGCTGCCCCTCGTGATGCCACGCGCCATCGCGTTGCACCTCTTGATGCCGCGTAGCGTCTCAAGGTAAAAAACAAAACCATAGTATTTATAACATTTTTTTATTATAATTGTAACAATACATTGTCAAGAAATACCGCAGGGAGATTGTTCCTTCGTGTCGATCGTAAGCTAAATACCAGACTACACTCATGACATGTGAACAACAGCCCACGGTTCTGAGTCATACTTTACAATTACAACAGTAGCCGATAATGGCTTCGGTCTTCTCCTTTAAACTGGTCAAATCAAGACACGTCGGCGAAGGCGTGACAAGCGCACATAACAGTTTATACACCGAAGATCAACTGCTGACATTGTTAAAGCATGAAAAACATTCACAGAATAAATAAGAGTCCTATTTCAGTCCTGCGCAGGTTTATACACTAAACGCAAATTGTAATGTACTAAAGTAACGTGGCGGCACAAAATAAGAGTTCACACTTCATTTATAGATGCAGACAACATTACAAA
Organism: Mythimna separata; assembly: GCA_030763345.1. Taxonomy (NCBI): domain Eukaryota; kingdom Metazoa; phylum Arthropoda; class Insecta; order Lepidoptera; family Noctuidae; genus Mythimna; species Mythimna separata. Next base: position 20,955,630 of record CM061186.1, read on the forward strand.
TAACACGAACGACGAATTATGTTTAGGCAGGGTCAAACAAAAATATCATGACAGTTTATATTTTTTTTGTATTTGACATACCTAAGTAACAGCTGACGCAATAAGACTATTTTATGCGTTTTGTTTTTACAGACTTCACAAAAAGGACGAGGTACTATTGCATTATTGCGTTTTGTTTCCGTAACGGGACTGTACCCTAAAATCATGGTTTTTTAATTACTCCGGTCTGCTAATATTGTATTTTAGCTTGGAAAATAACTAACGATATATGACCCATAAGTTGCATATAACTAGATTTGTGTATGTTTGGATTTTGATGTGATACCCAGCTCGCCAATCTTCTTTAACCTTTAAGTACCGACGTGCCTTTTTTGTTACGTTAACACCGACGTGCGGTCTGAGAGACCGCTTCTATTATGTACATTTTCTTTAATGAAAATGAATGTTTAATAAAATTTCTTTGCATTATGATGAAAAATAAAGGGTTTTAAGAAAAATTAAGTATAGGAAGAAAATAAACGTAATTATTTCTTTTAATAAAAGACAAAAACAATAATTGGCTTGAATTTTTGATGAAAATCTGACTTACCGATATAAAAAATCAAAACGCAAAAAATACTCGTCTCAAAATAACAAAAAGAATAGTTTTTCTAACTAGAGTAATTAAACTTTTAGAAAAAAAATATAACAGTGATATAATACTTCTGAAAAAAAAAATGTCCACTGTCCAACTACGCCATAATTCTAATCACAGTTTGGGCACACTTATTTCGCGCACTGTAAACAAACATGTTTTTTATACGCCGATTTCCTTTTGAATTTAGGTTTACACGAAAGACACGTCTTTCGTGTCTGTACTTCTTAACGTTATCAACCTCGAATCCACTGGATTCTTCCTCTGCAATCCAATTTGCAATCACTCGTTCAAAACATGGATTTGATTCATTTATACATAACCGAGATTTCTTTAAATACTGTGAATCTACGCGGAACTATTTCTTTTGCTACCCGAAGTTCCCGGTATATGCATAGTACACAATATCTGTTAAAATGACAAAAAACTTAAAACAAATTCAAACAAAAAAAGTTACGTAAGTACCGACGTGCGGTCTGAGAGACCGCTTTGGAATTTCAAATCGTAATTACTTGCCAATTGCACGTGTGACGACACCACTTCCTGCACCAATATCAACAAGGGCGTTGTTCTTGCAGCTACTTAAAAGCGGGGGTCGGTATTGCGCGGGGAAAGGGGTAAACTAGCAAGTCAAGTACCTGCCGCGGTCTCACAGACCGCACGTCGGTACTTAAAGGTTAAGATTTTAGAAGACGTTAGGTAAAATAATAATATAATGGTATGTATCTATGTTATTATAATACTTATATTATTATATTATACAAGCATGTTACAACAGTAGGTAGTTAGGTACTAATTGCAAAGGTACATATGGTTTTGTTAAATATTTGTAGAGCAATAACTATGTACCAATATATCTGCCACTTAAAGTTTCTAATGGTAATGTGATATTACTGAATACTGTAATATTACTCCCCCGACCGAATTTCGATCACGGTGGCCAATCTCAGCAGAGATCAGCCCAGTTCGCAGGAGATATTATAGTGCACAAGTGTGTGCGCAAACACAGGTGCACTCTCTGTTCCTTTACTCTCATAATCCGATGGGACGGCAATCCGACACGACCGGAGAAAGATCAGACGCAAGACCAACGGCTTTACGTGCTTTCCGAGGCACGGGGGTATCACACCACCAATTTCCAAACTCGGGGTAGCTACAGAGTAATTCCTAATGGAAAAACCCAATAGCACTTTTTGCCCAACCCGGGAATCGAACCCAGGACCCCTTGCTCAGCAGTCGCTCTTGCGACCGCTAGACCAACGAGGCAGTCAGTAGTCTTCTTCTTCTTATCGTACGGTTAGTGGCCAACCTGTTGTCAGAGTTTTCAAGCCGCCCGAAGGTCTCTGACTTGGCTTAACGACTGTCAGTTGACAACAACCGGGACCGACTTTTTACGTGCCCTCCGAAGCACGGAGACGCTCAGATGAAATACCACTAAACGGTCACCCATCCATAGACTGACCGCGCCAAGGGTTGCTTAACTCGGTAATCGTTTACCGATTAGTGAGCGCAACTGGCTATGAGCGCCTCAGTCAGTAGTGTATTCATGCTATAGCTACTAAGTTCTCTTGATTTTCTGTGTCCTAAAATAGTCACGAGGCTAGGAGAGCCGTGGTGGGCTAGGTCGCGGGTTCAAACCCAACCAGCTGCAGACGCATTACTTTGTGTAATTTGTTTCATCACCACTGCTCTCAAAACGGGGAAGGAAAACATCGTGAGGAAATCGGCATTTCCTTGAACAAAAAAATCGAAGATATGTGTGACATCCCCTAGGCCCTAATCCGCATTGGGCCCGCGTGGTGGATTACGGCTGATTACCTCTAGATTTTTGATAACTTAAAGACATTCCATAGAGAGAGGAGGCCTGAGTCCCAACAGTGGTAACATAAGAAAGGCCAGGCTAACACAGCTTTTTTTTAAAGTGGGGAATCATCAAAATGACTTCTCCCGCTCTGGGCGGAGCGGGAGACTTTTACTGACTAAAACCCACTCCTGTTCCTTCTTTGTTCTAATTCCGGGGTCCCGGGGATCTCTTTCGATGCTAACATAGTCATGTACCAACTTTAGTCTGTAACTACAGTCATAGTTAATAATATTATGTATGTATTTAGAAGTATATAAGTATGTTTATCAGTTGTCTAGTACCCATAATACAAGCTCTGCTTAGTTTGGGACTAGATGATGTTGTGTGAAAGTTGTGGAATATTATTATTATTTATTATTTATAGTTATATTACGTATAGGTAGGTACATTGTACTCAATAAATAACTAAATAGTTCCTATGTTACAGTTGTTTTCGAAAGCCAAAGTTGGTACGCTTCAGCTAACTAACTAAACTAACTAGTAAAGTAAACAGGCGGTACCGTGTCGTCTAGTTAGTGATGTGGCGAAGGCGACTGTAGTGGTCATCGCGAGCGGCTGTCCATACTATATCGCCATACGTCACCGCTCAGTGAAACTTGAACGGCGTTTACACTGTACGATTACGATGCGACTTTTTATTATTATTATTGATAGGCTCGCGCTTGACCACTATCTCTCCTGATGGTAAGCGATGATGTGGTCGACGATGGAGCATGCTTGCCTAGAAGTAACCTATTCACTCTTGACTTAATTCCTATGTTACAGTTGTTTTCGAAAGCCAAAGTTGGTACGTTTCAGCTAACTAACTAAACTAACTAGTAAAGTAAACAGGCGGTACCATGTCGTCTAGTTAGTGATGTGGCGAAGGCGACTGTAGTGGTCATCGCGAGCGGCTGTCCATAGACTACATACTATATCGCCATACGTCACCGCTCAGTGAAACTTGACGGGCGTTTATACTATACGACTAAGATGCGACTTTTTTTTTATTATTATTGATAGGCTCGCGCTTGACCACTATCTCTCCAGATGGTAAGCGATGATGTGGTCGACGATGGAGCACGCTTGCCTAGAAGTAACTTATTCACTCGTAGTTACTCAGATACCCACGAAACGAGACACAATAGTAAAACAATAACAGCGCGGTCTCATAGGACCGGTTGGGGATTCAAACGTTAACTTAAATACCCCTAGTTGGTAGCTATTAGGAAACACAGACCCCGGCAGGGAATTCCACTCTTATTATTGAAAGTAGCTTGAAAAATGTCCCTAGGGAATATATTCCCGGAATAATAAGTATCCTAATTGCTGTTCCAGGACATGGTTTATCCATAGACCAAGTTTCTTCGACATCTGTTCTACCATTCGAGCATGAAGAAGTAACAAACACACACAAAATTTTACCTTAGAGGATTAAATAAAATACGTTCCCAGTCAGGTTAACAAAAAAATTATGAGTAGGTAGGTACTTAGTTCTACCTCATACTTCAGGAAACATTAATTGTTGAACATTTTTACTAACATAAGGATATTTTCTTAAAAATTCTTAAAAATAATGAGATTAATAATAGAGAGGAGTTTAAATCAACAATGAGTTTTCTTCCAGCATAGTAATGGTGGTAAGGGCCACTTTGAGAAGTAGTGGATAGACGTCACAGCAAAAGGAGGAAACCTTCCGCATGACACAGAGATCCTCACCATCATCATCATCATCATCTCAGCCGAAAGACGTCCTTTGCTGGACATAGGCCTCCCTTAAGGGTCGCCACTGCGACCGGTCCTGTGCGTCTCACATCCATCGGATTCCCGCGATCCTCACTATGTCCACAACTAATTCGTGCGCAGGAAACGCCCGAAGGACACAGTGGAACGTACAGTGAGGAAAACAGTCGACAGTCGTTCCAACTTCCAACCAGGCGTAGGCTTGCGCGACGAAAAAAACAGGTAGCTCGCCGTCCGGTTGTCCGGTAAACGTCCTTACGGAGGCCAAGTCGTTGATGGAGCGCAGTGTTCCATACGCCTTAAAGAGATGTCAGCAAACCGTAGAGTCCTAGCAGGGCCGAAGCCTACAAGCCCACACTGAGGGTGCCCGCCCACGAACAACCTTTTGTAGGTCCGATAAATCGGCCCGATAATCGGCACATATTATTATAATCCTATAGTATATTCTGACCGACTTTTTGTAGGTCGTGTGCGTTGCACTATTGCTATCAGTGTGTTCTATTTTTCACCTACAAAAAATCGTTTACCTATTGTCGGTCGTGGGCACGCACCCAGGTGCCCGGAGATTGCCTCACGACTCGACTGATACCTTAGCTTTTATGTAACGACGCCGACGATCGTATCGTACGTTGTAAACGCGCTCTGATAGTATCCCCACTGAGTGTGGCAAGCGTGAGGCGGTCGTCAGTCGCAGGCCGACTGCGGAACGGAACACTATACTGTGAGTACCTTTACTTAACTACTCTAGTATCGAGGCATTGTTCGAAATTTAAACCGAATCTTTGAATGTTTTTGTTGATCGAACATTTTTATTAAGTAAGATTTTTTTTTAATTCGGTATTTTTTAAGTGTGTGTACTTATATTATTGTTTGGTTCTTTTTTGTTTACGTTGTGGTAGGTATATTTTTATATTGTTGATTTTTTATTTCGTTATTTTGAGGGTGTTTTTAGGATAAAATAGTCTAGATTTTTTATGTTTGTTTTCTTGTGTGATTATGTTGAGGGTGTTTTAGTTACTTTTGTTAGTTTACTTGAAAAGTTAAGTAATATACCTACTTTAACCGAATCAAATCAAATTCTTTATTCGCTTATCACGATCTTATTACGATAGATGGGAAGTAGGTACCTACATAAACGTTATATTACATAAAAATAATAACACAATTAAATATGGATCCTCATAATTATATTCACAATTTCTGGTATAGGTACGATACATAAAATAGTAACTAGATTATATAGTTAGGTAATAAATATACTTAAGCCATAACAAACTTGAGGAAACAAAATTGAAGTTGGTTTAATTACTCAGATACCCGCGAAACGAGACACAATATTAAAACAATAACAGCGCGGTCTCATAGGACCGGTTGGGGATTCAAACGTTAATAATCATCACAACGTTGATTTGCTGGATTCTTTTCTCATAATAATATTGTTAATTTGTAGATATGTATCTAAGTATATATTTATTACTGTATTTCTTTTCTATTTGTTTACTATTAAGTTGCACCTACTATGTTATATTTCTGCATTACCCTAATTCATGAATCCCCAACCGGTCCTATGAGACCGCGCTGTTATTGTTTTACTGTTGTGTCTCGTTTCGCGGGTATCTGAGTAATTAAGTTGCACCTACTATGTTATATTTCTGCATTACCCTAATTCATGAATCCCCAACCGGTCCTATGAGACCGCGCTGTTATTGTTTTACTATTGTGTCTCGTTTCGCGGGTATCTGAGTAATTAAGTTGCACCTACTATGTTATATTTCTGCATTACCCTAATTCATGAATCCCCGACCGGTCCTATGAGACCGCGCTGTTATTGTTTTACTATTGTCTCGTTTTGCGGGTATGTGATATGCTAAGGTCGCCTGGCAGAAAATCGCCCTTGTACATTGTTTAGTAGTGCATAAAGCTTTAAATAAATAAATTAGACAATCTGCACTGTTTGATAGGTACCTACTAAAAAATATTTGATTTACAAGTAAACATTATGAATTTCTTACGTTTTTTTACGGTTACAGTCTCTTAGAGTCCATACAAAATATGTAATGGTCAAATCACACGAGAAGCCTTGCATAGTGTCTTTTGTATTTATTTATTTGAACTACATGCAAAATTTAAGGTACACAGGCGAACTTAATTACTCAGATACCCGCGAAACGAGACACAATAGTAAAACAATAACAGCGCGGTCTCATAGGACCGGTCGGGGATTCAAACGTTAATGCCGGGTGGCCGGGGGGGGGGGGGGGTTAATGTTTGAATACTTATTTATTTGTAGGTCATATCGGTAGGTACGCGACTTTGTCTGATCTCAACAACACACACCATAAAACTATTGTGACTCTGTAACATTGAACCAAACTATGCATTAGGAAAAAAAAGTCACCATTTTCTGCTCCCGCCTTTACAGATAGGTAACATTAAGGTGAATGCTTCAGGTAGCCCGCGAAATTCAAATTTTCTTACGTTTTTTGCAATTTGAAAGCCAGAGGTAGGTTGTATGAAGTTGAAAATACTTAAGCGACTGTAAAAGGTAACTAGTTACATAATTATAACCATAAAAATCATCAATACAAGCCTCCAAGCTCACCTAAGTGTACGGACGATTTTTTCGAGTTCAAAAACGTTCCTGCAACTAAATGGGCTTGGAGGCTTGTATTGATAATTTTTATGGTTATAATTATGTAACTAGTTACGTTGTACGGTTGCTAAAGTATTTTTAACTTCATACAACCTACCACTGGCTTGCAAATTGCAAAAAAACGTAAGAAAATTTGAATTTCGCGGGCTACCTGAAGCAATCACCTTAACATAATAAATTATGCCGCGTTATGGTGACCTAAGATTTTGAAACTATAATCGAGCTGTACGTTGGAAAAGAGTTACTTTATAATATTATTTTATAGATAGTGTGTTTATTACCTTTTAATAAAGGATCGATTCTGGACCCCCCAGTGGTGGAATTTTTACTGTATGAAATCATTAGTCTAATCAAGCCCGATTACATTAATGAAAGAAAATGAATTTATTATTTATTAGTAAAAAATAATTAATTAAAAAGTCATCGGGGTAATTAATTAAAATCGTTCATCTAATCCGTACGACATTTTTAATTTAAAAAGTAATTAATTTTTTTCTTTTAAAAATGTTAGAGTAACGATTTTACACAGATTAATTATTTTAAAATTTACTTAATTACTTCTTTTAATTAAGAAAAAGCCGACGACGAGTAATTCCACCACTGGGTGGTCCAGAATCATGTACCTACTGGATCTATGGTATTCGTTTGAGCGTCGATGTCTGACACACCCTGTATATTTAATACTAGCTGTCCCCTGCGGTTTCACCCGCATTTTTCGTTACTGCTCCGCTCCCGTGGGTCGTAGCGTGATAGTATATAGCCTATAGCATTCCTCGATAAATGGGCTATCTAACACTGAAAGAATTTTTCAAATCGGACCCGTAGTTCCAGAGATTACCCCCTACATACAAACTTACAAACATACAAACTTAAAAAATTTACCTCTTTATAATATTAGTATAGAAAACATTGCATCACACTAGGAATTACTCCTGTGTTGTGGGTGTGTTAACTAACATAATAATAATTATAAACTAACATGCACAAGATACCCAGGCCCGGAACAGCTATTTTCCATACTTTGTTCCGTGCGGGAATCGAACCCGAGACACAGCGTATTAAAAATAGGTAACTTCTAAAACAGCAACATAAACTACTATAATTTAAACTACTGACAAAGTACCTTGGTGGCCCCAGGAGCGTTAGATTTGTACTTACTAAAACCAACCAGTGTTCCTTCAATTACGCACCCTTTGTATTCTTTTTTGATATGGGACATCATCATAATGACTTCTTCCGGTCTGGGTGGAGCGGGAGCTTATGTCTGACTTTTACTGACTAAAAACCACTCCTATTCCTTCTTTGCTTTCGTTCGAGTAAACTTTGAATTTGGTGGGAATCGAAACCCCGAGCTACGCCATAGCAGTCAGAGTCACAATCCACTTGACCAACGGCTCGCGAAGACTCTTACTACCTACCCATAACTACCTCCGGCATAGCAGTTAGGGTCAATAAGAATGCCAGAATGGAATGAGTTTAAGTATAGGGGTAATTTGATAGACCTATATTCAGGATAGATTTTGAAAGCCCAAATTTTTTACTGTAACGCAGGCTGGTTGATAGTTTAAAAAATAGTTGAGTCTTCGGGAGCAAGAAGTTTGCCATTGATTCTTATAGACTTTTATTCGCTGAACATCGAACAAAACAGACAAACAGGCTATTCCTAGATCACGGAGAGAAAGCCTCTCTTCTCTAGACTACATATCCAAAGTTATCTTATCAATTAACATTATCAGTAATCAATACAAGAGGGTGTCAGTGAGGCGTGATGATAACATTCACAATGAGCGTAGGCCGGAACTAAACGATCCATTATATTAGTTCATCTCGATAATGAGCGATTTGACGTGAAGCTAATGTCTTGACGGTTTGATTTGACGTTAATCCAGGTTTGACGTAAGTAATTGCTTATTTTATAAATGTCAATTTAAGTTAAGTAGTTGATTTTATGTGTGGGTAGGTAGGAACTTTCCTTATAATTTGTTTAAAAGGTTTTTTTTATTTAATAGGTAGGTATTTAATTATGAAGTTTTGAACTTTATTTTTTAGTTCAAACTTACCTGTTTAATTACTCAGATACCCGCGAAACGAGACACAATAGTAAAACAATAACAGCGCGGTCTCATAGGACCGGTTGGGGATTCAAACGTTAATAAAGAAGAACGGTCACGTCCCATATAAAAAAAACCCAGACCCGACAGAAAAGTGACATATCTCAGTTTTTTTTTGTTATTATTTATATAATCATATTATATAGTTTTTATATTCGAAATCAATGGCTAACACCAAAATATTGCCTTATGTTTTTGTTCAGGGTTTACACTAAAAAAATACAAAATGCCTACTTATCTAGACAATTCGTAATGTATGTAACTAAATGACGATAAATAGTTATGGAATGTATCCAGGAGACCTGGAGATACAGCTGTATTATATAATTTTTGAACTCCTAGTACAACAGATTTTTTTAAGGTGGTTTAAAATCATCTAATGGAGGAGCTCGTGGCTAGATAATAACAGCCGCATGGGTCGATCTTCAAGGTTAAGCAATGCTGGCCAAGGTTGGTCTATGGATGGGTGACCATCTTAACATAACGAGTTTCCTCCGTGCCTCGGAAAGCACGTTATGCGCGCGGCTGTCATTTGGAGATCTTTGGCAGTCGTTTCGGATAGTCAGAAGCCAGTAAATCTGACTCCAGTCTTGCCATGAAGTACCGTGTTACCCCAGTTAATGGGTTGTGGAGGTCTGGTAGGCAGCCGCTCCTCGTAAAATACTGGTATTCTGCTAAATCCGGCTTGACTGGAAGCCGACCCTAACTTAACTAACTTCAATTTGTATAATGTTTGAATCCCCGACCGGTCCTATGAGACCGCGCTGTTATTGTTTTACTATTGTGTCTCGTTTCGCGGGTATGTGATAGATTAACTGAATAAGAGCCGCACCGTCTGGTTAGGTATGACATTCTCACTAGAGACTTTTTATCGGAGGAAACCTTCAAAAGGTGCCCAGACTTTTGGAAAAAGACCACTCTCCCTGTAGGATTCTTAGCTCAGCATCAGCAGATGAGAGGCCTGAGCCCTCCTAATAGACCACACTAGAACCACTCCTCTGCAACGCCGGGCTCTGGGCCTCACTCTTATAATAGGCGTCTAGTATAAGTTTCAGTTACCATTTTAAAGAACCTTCAAACTACACTAATATAATAAATGTGAAAGTAACTCTCACAGTTAAACTGGCTGCAGAGTAAGATTAAACCCTAAGGAAGGACATAGGCTACTTTTTATCTTCAACTTCAACTTTGCTTCCGTAATAAAAAGCCTTTTATTTCTTGCAAATAAAAACAATGTGAGTAAAAACTAAAGTTAACCTTAATCAGTGCAAATAATTACGTAAATAAAAACGAATCCTAATATAATATTAATTGCTAATTATGTAAGAACCCCTCTCTGCATATGAAGGGTTCCTCCAAAAATGTTAGAATAACGATTTTACTAAGTTTGAATTAAAAAAAGCAAAGATATTTTTTTATTTAATTAGGAAAAAGTCGACGAAAAATTCCAACACTGGGGTGAAGTGGGGTGTCCAGAATTATGTACTGGATCCATGGTATTCGTTTGTGTGACGATGTCAGACACTCTGTATAAACCTTCTTGAATCACTCTATCTAGTAAAAAAATTCCATGAAAATTCGTTGCTTAGTTTTAAAGATCTAAGCATACATAGGGTCAGACAGACAGCGGGAAGCGACTGTGTTTTACTATGTATATGTAGTGATACCTACTTAGTAAAGAGCGACATAACATCGGAATTTTTTTAATTGAAACAAAACACACTAGATCTAGTCCAACACTCGCTTTTAGCCTAAGGCTAATTAACCAATAATAATTTAACATTAGAAACTCTAAAAGGCCTATTACACCACTGTTTTTACGACCGGTCTACGTAGACTGTCGTTGAGTCTACGTACAAGTAAGACCGTCTTACCCCTATTGCACTACGCGACGTAGACTAAGACCGTTCGTAAAAACGAGTGGTGTAATAGGCCTTTTAATGAGGCCTCAGACTAGCTCGCTGAAGAGGCAACAACCTCTTGTGCAACAGTTAGGTCACCGGTGACCTAATCCGACCGGTGTATGTAATGTAGGTAACTAGATATATTTATAGCTCTGTTTGAAGGCAGATTAATCAACTGGCTGTCTTATTAAGTTGTTTATTTCTGGGGCAGTGCTGTTTAGCTGTTATGTTGTTACTTAACATTTTGGCTGTGTCGTTCTTATCTATACCACTATGCTAACTTTCAACGGAGGTCTGCGGGACTTAGCAGTCTGTTCCACATACTTCTTAATAGGTAAGTACTTTATAGGTTACCAATGTAGTTGGGAAAAGGCTAGGTAGATGAATAAATATTAACGTGCGATGATAATGATGGTATAGATCACAGAAATCTTAATAAGTAGATGCTGTCATAATACGAAGCTCTAAAAAATCACACGCAATCACGGTACTCTTTAACCTATCACATACCAACAAAACGAGACACAATAGTAAAACAATAACAGCGCGGTCTCATAGGACCGGTCGGGGATTCATGAACTAAAGGAATGAGCAGAGGTTGGCCACATATTTTGGAAGTGATCTAGGTACACATATATATAAAATTAAAGGAAAAACTGACTGACAGACATACTTGTATTGTGGACATTATAACATACAGCCAAACAGGGACTAGAAGCGGGAAATTGTGCACAAGGTTTCCTTATAAAACGCTGATATGACAGAGGGGCTTTCCTGAAAACTGGTTGTTGTACTCATCAATATGAACAACATTTATGTTTACTTAACCTATCACATACCCACAAAATGAGACACAATAGTAAAACAATACCAGCGCGGTTTCATAGGACCGGTCGGGGATTCATGAATTAATTTGTCAAAATGTAAGTATGGAGAAGCGGATTTATTTTTCGTGATTTCAGGGTTGGTCGCATAGTAAAAGTTGTTAATATTGATGAGTACAACCACACGTTTTAAGGAAAGCCCCTCTGTCGTATCAACGTTGTACTATGACCCGGACCCTGAAACGAAGGCAAAGCAGAAACAAAGGGGCTGGTTTTAGTCAGTAAACGTGTGACAGGCCCTCTCGCTCTGCCCAGAGTGGGATAAGTCATTTAACCTATCACATACCCGCAATACGAGACACAATAGTAAAACAATAACAGCGCGGTCTCATAGGACCGGTCGGGGATTTATGAATGAATGACACTCCACCTAAAAAAACTGTATTCTATATATGACAGAAACTTCGCTTTCAACTGTTCTGTGAGAGAAACCAACCAAATTACACAAATACATAGTTCCAGTTCACTTGTGTGACTGAGCTCTGTTAGATTCAAGGTCGGATGACCGCTACAAATGTCTGTTTGTTATGCTCATAATTACTTTATTACTGTAAAGTAAAAGTATTTTACCTGAAACACGCTCGCTTTTATTTGGGCGCGGCACGGCAGTGCCCCCGCCAAGTCGAGCAATAGAACGGTCGTAAGTACTATCCTTTTCTCGACAACAGTTCAGGGCATTTTTTGCCTCGTATAACTTTGTTGTTGATAAGACTATACTCCGTCGGTTTAGGTAGTTAACTTTACCTTTGTAAACAATCTTGGCATGTCTTTTTGTCTAAAAGTTGTCTATAAATTGTATATAAAAATCTTTGCGAATTGGTATTTACCTAAATCGATGTAAGCTAATAAACTAAATTTAAATACCTAATCTTTGTGTATATTATATACGACCTCTTTAATATAAAAAGACATACCAAGATTGTTTACCTTTAGTTAACTACCTAAATAGATAGACCATAGAAGTCTGAATTTTTTAAAAGTCCAAATACATGAATTTCACTACTTTTTACGGTAGAAAAACTGAGTTTGGAAACTTAGTTATCATAACGCCAATTATGCAAAGACTCTTCGCGTGACCCAAGTCAGTCAGAAATTAAGCACTGCCATACATCGTGGCAATGACGCCAGTCTTTTGGCCACTCTTGCAGTCGACAGCGATGCGGAGAATTTTTTGACGCCATAGGTATTTTAGTTTGGAATTATTGTCTTTAATAAAATATTTTTCTTTCTTTAGTGTTAGTAGTATTACTAATTAGCTAAGTTTTTATTTTTTTGTTTTATTACGTAAATATAAAACACTGACAAAATCATCAATTACGAAGCCAAGCCCAGCTGGTTGGGAATCGAACTCACGATCTCCGGCATAGCAGTCAGGAGCACTGACCACTAGACCAACAGGGCAGTCAAACTATTATTTCTGCGTAGCAATACATTCATTCAACTACAGTTGACTTCTGTTCGCCATTGACCGTACAACTACTCACTACTACTTACTACTCGTTACTACACTACGTAGCTCGTCAGTCATCGGATGAGCTCGTCCGGTGTGACCAATATATTGTCTAAATTGTTTTATAGCAGTCTGAGACAGTCGCGAAGGGGGAAGACATACAGGTAGAGGTAGACACTTTAAACTAATTGACTGTGTCCAGGAAACCTTGGAAGAGGTTTTTAACCTAACTAGCTTATCTGCCAGCAGCTTCGCCCACGTGAATGTAGGTTTCTTTATAGTAACTTTGGACCTCCGTTTCATAACCTTAGGAGGTGAACTTAGGAAAATCCTCTCTTTGTATTCGCTTACCTCATAAAATGAAACCTTGTGTAAAATTTTACACTCCTAGTCCTGTAGTTCCGGCTGTGTGTTGATCTCCCAAGAAAGTAACGTGTTTTTCTAAACCTCACACTAGTAATGAAGAAGTCTTGCAAACTTCCCATTCCAATATATTGTCTAAATTGATTTATAGCAGTCTGAGCTAGTCGCGAAGGGGAAGGCATTCAGGTAGACACTTGAAATTAAATAAGTAATAGGTGGGTAAGACTACTGTAGGGGACACTTCCCACCAAAGTCGTACAGTACAAGGAAATCTTATGTGTTTTTCTAAACCACTTTCTATTGCTGTAAAATTCTTGCAAGCTTCACTAGTTGACCCCCATCTCACCTGATGGTAAGTGACGATTGAGTCAACGAAGGAGCGCGCTTACCTAGAAGGTTTTAGCTATCAGGAAACACACGACTCCAGTACCTAGGGAATCCCTCTTCCTAGTTGTATGCACAATTAATGATAGCTGAAATCTAGGAGTCTTAAGTTTAAGAGTGAATAGGTTACTTATAGGCTAGCGTGCTCCATCGTCGGTAGATAGTGGTCAAACGCGAGCCTATCGAAGCGAACTTCTAAACATAATAATTGAAGTAAATCAAGCTCGTTTAGGTAACGGCCGTCATTTCCGACGTCGACTGTCGCCTCTCGGCGCGCCGGCGGCGTCGGAAGCGGGCGATAAGCTTTCTCGCGATTACCGAGATATCGCGATATAGTTAGTTAATTACCGACACTTTGCTACACTATTTTTTGCTAGTGGAGCTATTTATTTTTGCTTGTAAATCGTTTATTGGACATGACTTTCTGCCAGTGACTTTAAAGTAGGTAGGTTTCTTCATACAAACTTTGAACTCTTCTTCCCTTCCCTTTGGGGTCAATTTTTGAGTGTAAGTGGATAGGGTACGTGAATACGTGTTTTTTTTTAAAGAGCTTCCTATTTAGACCAGCATCTATCTATACCTACTTATTTAGATACATCAGAGAATAAACTCCCGTAAACCTCCCTTGAAAAGGAAGATTCCTCCGACGAGATAGGTATTGTGACTGGTGACCAAATAGTACAACGGTTTTTTTTTAGGTTTACCCCTCACCAAGAATAACTCCTGTATGGTGAGTGTGTTCAAAACATATTATTTATTTAATTTAGCCCGTTGTGTCCCACTGCGGGGCAAAGGCCTCCCTTCTATTTTTCAACTCTTTTCTGTCCTGAGCCACTTCTGGCCAATCCCTCAAAAAGGAGTCTAAGTCGTCACGCCATCTCCTTCTGGACCTACCGCGTCGCCGGCTCCTGCTGTTCGGAATCCAGTCAGTAGTCGCCTTCGCCCAATTTCTCTGCGACATGCGGCAGATGTGGCCTGCCCAGTCCCGTTTTAGTTTAGCAAAACATACACACTTGTCACCTATCTGTATTTTATAAATATTTGTTCTGTGCGGGAATTGAACCCGCGACTTATGTTCTAAAAACGCAAAGAACTCTAATACCGCGACGTAGATTTTTAGTTTGATAAATGTCGCTAAAACGAAACTAAAACTGTTAGGTTGGTTACCTGTCAGACATCTTCGTTTGCGTAACTTCGGCGACAAAACACAGCATTCGCTCCGGCCATTGCAGGACTCTTAAATCTATTCAATGTCACTTTACTTTCTAAATTATTCTTAGACACAGCTGGTCAAAACTTGAACCCAGCATTACATCATACTAGTATTCTCCGAGTTACCGCGACGCTGGCACTCAAAGGGCAACGGAATAACACAGGTGGGTTTTAGTCAGTAAAAGCCTGACACACTGGGTTGAGCGAGAGCGATCTCGCTTGACCCAGAGCGGTTTTGCCCCCCAACAAAAACGTATTCTTCATAGGGATGGGTAAAATCTGCGAGAATGTTTGAAAGAATTATTGCGACCCTTGAACGCAAAGGGCTTGAAGGAACAGTATGTGGGTTTTAGTTAGTAAAACAGTCTGATGTTTTCTCTAGCTTCACTCAAAGTGGGGTGAGTTATTTGATGAACGCTTACCTCAAAAAGAAGGTGAATGGGACAAGCAAAATTAATAATTTAAGACTTTAATTAGTTAGTTAAGTACATTTTTATACCTAAATAACCTCTTTCTTTTTGACGTCGGTTAAACACAAAGAAGGATGGAAGAGGTAAAAAAATTCCTATTGCAAAAAATGCAAATTGTTGTTTATTTTATGAACTTCTATGACAATGGAAACAAATAGGTTTGAAACGATCAAAGCAAATAGTTTCAAATCTCTATGAAAATAGTTAGTTCCAACAACTTCAAGCTTCTACAAAGTATTACAAAAGTACCTCTATTACATATCATTGTACGATTTAAGACGAGAATGCTAATACGAAGAACAAACGAACGGAACAATGCTATCATTATTGAATCAATAAGCATTATCATTTTTTGTGGACCCGTTTATGTAAATTCTTTATTTAGATAGGTCTGTATGTATTTAAAGTTCAATGCCTGATGATGAGAATGTGTGGTTGCTGTTGGTTGCTTCTCATCTTGTGAGGTGGTTTAGGATTTTTTTAAACATTACCTCATACTAGGAAATATCCCCGGGATCGTGGCATAGAATAAGTAGGTACTTAATAGTATTGCGAGATTCTTCTTTCTTTTTTAGATCGGAAATCGTCAAAATGACTTCTCCCGCTCTGGGCGGAGCGAGAGGGCGCGCGTCTGACTTTTACTGACTAAAACGCACTCCTGTTCCTTCTTTGCCTTCGTTCCAAAGTTTCGGGATTCATAACATACAACCCAGGGAATAGTATTGTGGGTGCGTTCAAACACGTAAACTACCATACACAATGTACCCAAATTCGAAACACCTATCTGCAGGCCATACAAATATTTGTTCCGTGCGGGAATCGAACCCGCGATACGTAGCGCGGCAGCTAATCGCTCAACCACTACACCAACCATACCGTCAATTTATTTCTTTATAATTTATTACCTCTGCCAATTGTAAGTACCTATAGTCATTTTAATAGAAGCGAATAACTTTGTGAGATATAACAATTTAGGTAACTTCCTACATGGACAAACGTTTATGTTCGGAACCAGATTTTGAAATAGCGGTCATTGGCCCTTTTAAATTTATTGACTTATTTAACTTAAAAAACCAAAAAAGTCTTGAATCTAATATCTTCTACTAATAAAAAACGGTTAACCGTTGTTTTTCGGTTATTTCAATCTTTTTAAAAGGTCAATGGGTCAATGTACTTAATTGCTTATGTATCTAGCACCGACTTTAGTAAGATTTTTTAAAGCGCGAACCCATCAGGTACACCCAAATGTTCTGGACCCTAGTGTTGAGCAAAGGTTTTTTAATTCACATGCCTCCTCTTTCATTCGTGCGTGCTCACGTGATTGTAATTTTTTTTTAATTATGTTTATATAATCTTGAACGGGGTCAGAAGAAATCAAGAACTGTGTTTTTTGTCGAGCTAAAACTTTGACCTATACTTACTCTACCGCGATATCAAGAAATACCGGGAAACGGGGATTTATTACTGCTCGATATCATCAAAGTCTCCAAAACTATAAACAAAAGTGCGAAGTTATCGTAAACGTAAATCTGTCGACCTCGACACTGCCCCAACCTTCGTACTACTGACCTTATGATATATTTATACGCTGTGCGTTTTTACGATGTTAAGTGCACTGGACTTGACCTAGGGCCAGTAAGGAAAAAACAGGTGAAAAACATGTCTTCAAAATGTTATGTTGAACAAGGTGAAATTGTTTATTTATCTATGAGAAACTGACTGACTGACATATCGATGCTACTGACATATCACAGCTAAAACTAATGGGATTAGAAGGGTGAAATTAACAAGGTTTTTTTTTTATGAACCTAGCGAGAGAGGATTTTCAAAAATTCACTCCCTAAAGGGTTGAAATGGGGGTTTGGACCCTTGGAGGGAAGAAAAAAACGGGGGACAAAGGCAGGAAGATCGTAGTCCTCCGTTCCATCATATTTTGCTATTGTGTATGTTTTTTTTTTAATTATATAAACTAGTGCTTGACTGCGATCCCACCTGATGGTAAGCAGTGATGCAATCTTAGATGGTGAGGCGCACTAGTTTATTAAGAGCCTATTCACTCTAGCCTAGTATGTTTGTATAAGAAGTGCAAAATTATTAGAAATTTATTAATTTCGAAGAAGTGTATAACTTTTACAATAAACTGTTTCGAATATAAAAGCGTTAAAAAGGATTTATGATAAAATTGCCTTGGTCTACATTAAAAAAACAAGATCTCTACTATTGTCTACGGTTTTTGACAGATGTCAACCGTTACGTTTGAACTTTCGTTAGCTTTATCAATATTTATATCCAGAATATTATTTTATATGCTAATTATTTATTATAAATAGTGAATTTAAATACATTTGTGTATAAAATATATGGTGCTATGACATGAGATCGTGTTTAACGGGAAAACGAGATAATTTGACATGGTTTTGTCAAATAGACGAACATTTAATGTGTTTTAGGTGTATTTTGTTGATATGTTTATATTTTAAGAACTTTTCATCGAAGGATAGATCAAGAGTTTAATGAAGAAATATGGTTAGTGTTTAATCCGTTTTATACGTACTTGTATGTAGTCTGATTGTAAATGAAATCGAACTAATAAGGAATCGGACTGAGACCTTAGTTCAAATTCTGTGAATAAGTACTTGTAACTTGTTCTTCCTATAGGGCCCATGATCTAGTAAAACGACACAGGCAATGGCAAACTAAATACTTTCTTTACAAAAATACAGTCATCTTCATAGACTAAAAAAAATTCATAGTGTAAATATACATATTTTAACCAAACCAATTTATATGTTACCATTTTTTTTAAATAGCCTAATTTGTGTCCCACTGCTGGGCTAAGGCCTCCCCTTTCTCCTTCCATACTTCTCTATCTAGGGCGATCTTTGGCCATGTTTGTCCCGCGGACATGACCACATCGTCACACCACCTTCGCCGCGGTATGTTACCCTCGAACTCTTGAAAAATAATAATTTTTCAAGAGTTTTGTCTTCCAATAGTCGATCAATTGCGTTCAAATCTCCTGCTGAACGTCGTCAATCGTCATCATCATCATTAGGTATAGCCGAAAGACGTCCACAGCTGGCCATAGGCCCCTCCAAAGCGTCGGTCTTATGCGCCTTGCATGCATCAGATTCCCGCGGTCCAACCTTTTCCCGTCTTGTAGGGATCAATTTGCAGTCAAACCTCTGTGACCTCTAAATCCAGTCATTGGAAAATAAGGTTGCCCTTGGCAAGGCTGGTGTCAGATTTTCTAGCTTCCGACTAACTCATAGCAACTAGAATAAATACAAACGATTTTTCGTTTTTAACCGTACATTTGATGATGTTTATTGCCTTGAGTTCGTAACAAAACTGTAAAAAAATAGCGCATAAACTTTTTTTAAACAATAAGCAATTAACAAACATTAATCTTAAGTACCTGGCAACACTGTGGTGATGGTGTTACCCACTAGGTCTTGTACTAACAGTCAAAGTGGTCAATTAGGTGTGTATTTATTAGTAATTGTGCAGTCTGAGTAATTGATGAATAATTCGCCGTCTGACAAGGACGGATCGGGTCGATGCGGACGGCGGGTTGGGCTTCACAGGCTCCTTGAAGAGATGTACGGCATAAGTGGCTTGACGGGACCCATCAGAGCTAGCCAGGGATTTTTTTTCGTGGTAGAAAATAATTAAATGACATCTCTCCCTGTAGAGTGGAATTAGAAGGCGTGTCAGACTCTTATTAATAATAATAATATAATTTATTGACGACCTCTGTCGTTTAGTTGCCCTTAGCGTTCTAGGACCACGGTAACCCTTTCAAAAATTCTTGCGGCCCTATCGGCCCTGCTGGGCCCCTACGGTTTTGCCGACATCTTTTTGAGGCGCGCCTAAAACACTACGCGTTGGCGAGGAATCGCCTTGTGACTCCCGATGTCCGGGTCATCTCCAATAGTGCCGGTTGGGGCGTGAGGATATCCGTTCCCTCACGAGTCACGGTGCCGAATTGCTAGCGAAGCTGTATGAACCAATGAATATAGTTGTTGCATATAAAACGCTTCCATAGATTCCACATGGGTCATCTTTTTTATTATTATTCCTAAGCTCGCGTTTGACCTCTATCTTACCTGATGGTAAGTGACGATGTAGTCGACAGTGGATGACGCTTCCCTAGAAGTAACCTATTCACTCTTGGCTTCAAGACCTTAAGTTGTAGCTATCAGGAAACAAATTCTGGTAAGGAATTCCATTCCTTAGCTGTACGCACAATAAATGTGTTCCCAAAAACACTTTGTGCGGTTGAATATTCACCATCGTATCGTTGCATAGTCGAAAGTATTTCGATAAGTAACTCCGGTGCACCTTTCTACTCGGCTCCCGGTATCGGTCGCGGTACCTACGGGCGCCGGTACCGATCGCTATGTGCGCTCGCTTGTCGTGCGTTTGTGATAGTTAAATGGTCGCCACTCTCTTATACTTTCACCTGCAGTTTAAAGTTCAAACTGTACTAAGTACTTATTATTCAAAGTGCCGGAATTATATTAAATACCTACATATTGATATCAGTAGGTACCTGATTGTCTGTTTTAGAGTTCCGTACCTAAATCGGCAAAAACGGAACCTTTATCAAACGGATCTAGAATACGAAGAATTACTGTGGCTCTGCAACTCATAGGGCACCTGATGAAACACAAGTATGTTTTAGTCAATAAAAGCCTGCCATCCCCTCTCTTTTCTCCCGGAGCGCGAGAAGTTATTTGATGATTTTCCTTCTCAGAAAAAAAATAGTAATGCTAATCTATTTGGCTTTTGGCCTCAGAAAACCTCTTAAAAACCTTACTTATTGAAGTAAACCTATCACATTATGTATACGGTAACTCCTCAAGGTATTCAATAAGGTAAGGGCAATAAAAGTCAGTGTTTATATACGAGGAAAACAAGTTATTTATGTAGCTATGTCACTTCGTATTAGTAAGCCATGTGCTTCGTATTTTATTGTGACTACATGGTAATAACTTGCGGTTCTGATGTAGATATATGACTTAATTTATCAGGCGGAGATCGTAAACTAGATTTATTTATTTTTACAAGATTTTTATTAACTTGTATTTTACGTTTGATTTGAAATCTCACTATTGGCCACTGCAATTCGCGTCAAGGGCGGAAATGTTTTGAGGGGATAATGAAGTTTGGAGGAGTTTATTTTATTTTAAAAACTTATGTACAACTTAACGAACAAAGACGGGTTTCCTGCTTCCATAACGTATATTTCTCGCTCTCTGATTTCATCCATACAAGTATAAGGTCACAAAAACGTACACTATGAAATCGTAGCTTGGCATTCACAGCACAATTTTTTCTTTTTTGACGAAAATTGCATCGTATTCTTCAATGCTTAGGGTTGTGACCGCTGATCCGATCCGCTTTAACACTGTAACTTTTGTGATGTTCCTCCATCTGTTTCTGTCTCTACCCTTCACGGTATCGAAAATGGTAGAGTCAAGAGCGGCGCGGATCTGGTCGGACCAACGTATTTATAACGGACTAGCTATCCCCTGCGGTTTCACCCGCATTTTTCGTTACTGCTCCGCTCCCGTGGGTCGTAGCGTGATGGTATATAGCCTATAGCATTCCTCGATAAATGGGCTATCTAACACTGAAAGAATTTTTCAAATCGGACCAGTAGTTCCAGAGATTACCCCCTACATACAAGCTTACAAACATACAAACTTACAAATTTTACCTCTTTATAATATTAGTATAGATGGGGAAAAGGGCTGTTACCGGTTACAACGACGTGGCAATCAAAGGGATGGAAAAATCGACCCTCGCTTAACCCTTTGGGCAATCAGGTAGAAAGAATTAAAATCCAGCGACCACCATACCATCATTAAAGTAGCGTCCTTGTATCAAAATGCATGGCAACTGGTACATAACTCTAGTATGTGGGTACCTAGTATACATATTATTGATCTACGCTAAGTGGTAGCACATTAACTGGGGCCGCTGCGGGCGCCGGCGAAGCTAACACTGGTAGAACGGTGCCAAGGGCAGTAGTAAGGGCTGTTCCGATAATAAAATAAATTGTTTGGCTATGAAGAGTATGAATAAGCATCTATTTATAGACTATAGGCTTAGAAGGGATCGTTTGATGGCTTTATTTAGACACTTTTGAAGAGGGAAATTGTCATAGTACGTTTTGATACATGTCGAGAAAGTTTGCCATTGCGATCGAGGAGGAATTTTCCCGAGCAGCAGGTGAGGGTGTTATGCCACGAGTATCGAACGTCGGTTTTCCAATATAGGTAATTACAAAGATATAAATAAACGAAGGCTGACGTGCGACTCGTGTAGGTTATTAAGCGCCCATCCGATAATAAATACAATCAATTGTGGAGGGGGCGAGCTCGCGCCCTTCGCACTATTTCGCACTAGAGCGGAAAATAAAAAACTGCGTGCCTAAAAGCGGGTTTTCAAGTATTGAAAAATAGGGTCTTCCGCTCAGGGTGGAGGGAGGGAGTTAGACAATTTCTGACTTTCATCCACCCATGTTTCCTCAATTGCCCTCTACGATCCAGGGCTACTGTTTATCAAATTTTATTTTAACGTAAACAACACTTGCGTTTCCAATTCTCTATTTATAAATAATGGTGTTACAAAGACGTTTATGTCCTTCTATGAAATATAAAGTGTTTTACGTACGATAAAACTGGATCCAATACAAATAAACTCCTGAAGATTCTCCTGATGGAGTCTCTTCCTAAATCTGGTCAACCAGTTGAGCGCGAAGATGTAGGTACCAAATAACAAACATATATACACATTCAAATGTTTTATCTTATTAATTAGCTACTAAAATATTCTAGTTTTTAAGTGTTTCAGTTACTTTTTAGAGCTTGACTATTATTATAATGTTCAAAATTGCGTAATAACCTAAACAAAGCCTGGTACAAGTACAAAAGAATATGTTTTTGTCCGTTACTAGTACGTATGGTTTCTTTTTAGTTAACTGAAAAATGTGACGTAACTGTTAGAAGGAATTCCTTTCACGTTTCGAAGCGTTTCACTAAGTCGCTCTAGAAATCTCACACAGTTCATGTAGTAGAAACCAGTGTCGCTTAGGTATTGTTCTTAGGTATTTATAAGTATGTATGTGTTTTAGGTACACCTTTTTTTTTTTAATTTAGGATATCATCTTTAATGATGACTTAACGCCCTCCCGCTCTAGGACGGAGCGGCTGTCTCATCTATACCTATGTCTTTTTATTTAATAAAATACCTTCATGTTATACTTACAGGACTAAATTCAATTATCCGGCAAAATTAAAATGTTTGTGTCTTCTTATTAAATTACAGATTTTATTTTTTTATTTGACATTGTTATTTTATAAACTGAATCTAACATTATATATTTATTGAATTAAATCTGACATTGTGTTATTATTATTAATTATATAAATTGCAAATGAAATTTAATTTAATAATCTGGGAAATTTAATTCAATCTCATTTAACTATGGGTTTTCCAAGCCAGAAATCAATGAATTTATTATAATTATTTATTGATTCACATTAATTACTCATCTCTATCAATAATCCATCTTTTTCCCACCTGATGGTAAGCAGTGATGCAATCGTTGATGGTGAGGCGCACTAGTTTATTAAGAGCCTATTCACTCTAGCCTTGAAGACACCCAAATTATTATTATAATCAGACGGGAAGATCGCAGTAGGCAAATTGTTTCAGTCCCTCGATGTACATGATGGAACGCCGAAAAGCCGACTTCAAGGCAAGAGTATATAGGCTCTTAATGAACTATACTCCGTCGGTTTAGGTAGTTAACTAAATGTAAATAATCTTGGCATGTCTTTTTATCTAAAAGTTGTCTATAAATTGTATGTAGAAATCTTTGCAAATAGGTACTTACCTAAATCGATGTTAGCTAATAAACTAAATTTAAATAATCTTTGTGTATATTATATACGACCTCTTTAATTACTCAGATACCCGCGAAACGAGACACAATAGTAAAACAATAACAGCGCGGTCTCATAGGACCGGTTGGGGATTCAAACATTAATATAAAAAGACATACCAAGATTGTTTACCTTTAGTTAACTACCTAAACCGACGGAGTATAGTCTTAACAGCCTATTCACTCTAGCCTTAAAGACACCCATATTATGATGCTCCCCATCTCTAACTTACCTTTCCTCTCCTCAGGCACGATGCACTGGCTCCTCACACTCGCAGTAGCCTGCCTGCTGCACCAGGCCTCGCCCGCCGAGTACCTGCTGCCGGGCGACGTGCTGCCCCGGCACTACGACCTCAAGTATGCCTTCGACATCGATCCCACCTCCAACTTCAGCTTCTACGGCGTCGTGGATATTCTGGTGAGTTGCTTTACTTTATAGAAAAGTATGAAGAAAGGAAGAAAGAAGGAAAGAAGGAAAGAAGGAAAGAAGGAACGAAGGAAAGAAGGAAAGAAAAATATTCTATTTTGCAAGGTTTCATTTTTGATGGCATGGTGATCACCAGCAGTTTGATTACTTTTTTTTCTAACATTATTAGTTGTTATAACCATATTTAGGGTACCCTGCCATAGCTGAGCCTATGAATCAACTCAGCCAGCCAATTACATTTAATTGCTGGACATATTCCTCTTGCATACTACGTCCTACTACCTTTTAGGGCCGGCGTCCACTATCGGCGTCGGCACAGCTGAGGATTTTAGTTGGCAAATAGCAATGCACATTAACACCATAGCAATAAAGTAGAAAATTCCATGATACATGTTCGTCGTAACAAAAATGCCGCTTCGGTGTGCTTGAGGCTGGTGCATCGGCTACCTTAAGGATGCTTCGGGATACTTCGTCATCCTTCGGTACAAACTTGTAAGAATTTTAAGGAGGCTTTGACATCTTTAAGGACGTTGCAGCATGCCATGTCATAGTTTCCGACTGTGTACGCAGGAATGATGAAGGATCCTTTTCCTTGCCGATGCCGACAATTGGCGTCGGGCTTAAGGCTCGGCGTCATTTTCTAGTTGGATCGCCGTCCTCCGGTAGAGATCGTAGGGCCGCAGGGAATTTTTAAATAGGAATCCCAGAACGCAAAGGGTAATTGAACAGCGGTTTTAGTCAGTAAAACTCTGATACGTACGCCTACCCTAGATCGTGAGAAGTAATTAGACGATTTCCCATCTTAAAAAAAATATGATAATTATTCTACAGGGTGTAAAAAGACCGATCACAAAGCCGATAACTACACATTAAACCAAAAATATTGTTGGGAAAAAACTTTTTTTTTTCATCTATAAAAAATAGTATTATATTAATTAATAATAATTCCGATCAGCTGCGCGTTCGGCCGCTCGCGCTTGGTCGTTGAACCGACCGCACGCTTGTGTGTGTGAGGCGCTCGTTGTGTTTAGTTTTCAATGCATTTTAGTAACTTCAATTGACTATGAAAAATTTATAATTTTGATAACGTTTGTTCGGAAGAAAGTTTACTAATGATACTTGGAATACGATTTAGAAAAAAAAACAAAAAAATGTTGACTTTGACCTTCAATATCTCCAGAACCAGTGAATTCCCAGGTATGGTCTAGAAGAAAAAAAGTATCCTAGTGATGAGTAGAATATGGGGTTTTCGTTTTCGTTAAGGGTCTTTTTACACCCTTTATAATATGTACCTACTTATTATGTGCAATTATTACAGTACGAGTACATAGGTTTATTTTAATTAAATAACAAATCCCTGACGTACGAAGACTCTACACTCAAACATACGTGTAAATAACAATCTAGTCTATATTTAAAACATAGTGTAGTTAGTCTAGTTACACACACATTTAAATACTAGTTCACTTATTTACATGTATCATTATTAAAATCCTTGCATATAAGACATACCTGCATACCATTAAATCGCTATACTCCGTTGGTTTAGGTAGTTAACTAAAGGTAAACAGTCTTGGTATGTCTTTTTATATTAAAGAGGTCGTATATAATATACACAAAGATTATTTAAATTTAGTTTATTAGCTAACATCGATTTAGGTAAATACCTATTTGCCAAGATTTTTACATACAATTTATAGACAACTTTTAGATAAAAAGACATGCCAAGATTGTTTACACTAAGTTAACTACCTAAACCGACGGAGTATAGCAATATACAGGGTTCTCTCTATCTAAAACTGGCCAAAGTTTTAGTCATTTTTGAATTTTAATTACTACCAAAGATCTCATGGCATTAATTACATATAATAATAACGTAAAATTCAGTACAGTCGCGCCATAATAATTTTCAAATTGACTTCAAATCATTAAAGGCTCCCCCACACAGGTGCGTTATTACCGGTCGATAATATCGCATGCGGTATTGCGTTAATGCGTCCCGATTCCTTGCACATAGCTGCGTTTTTATCGTCCGATATTTCTTACGAGAGAGCGCCGTTATTATCGCAGATGTGTGTACGGTCGTTTGCGTCCTGATACAAAACATTCTAAAACTTATATCGGAATATCGCAGGACGGAGAAACGCAACGTCCTACTTCCATTGCAGCGTTATTATCGCAGCAGTGTGTAACTATATGGCCATCCTAATACAAAATGTACTGAAAACAGATATCGCAGTAACGCATGCGATATTATCGACCGATAATAACGCGCCTGTGTGGGGGAGCCTTAAATCTAGGATTTTGAACAAAAAAAACTAAAATTCTTACTATCTCAAAAACTACTGAATTTCGATAAAACATTTGGTGGCTTAATTTATAGCATTTTAACCCCATTATGACGTCCTGCAAGTAGGTCCCGGCTGTCATTTGTAGATCTTTGGCAGTCGTTATGGATAGTCAGAAGCCAGTAAATCTGACTCCAGTCTTGCCATGAAGTACCGTACGTGTTATCCCAGTTAATGGGTTGTGGAGGTCTGGTAGGCAGACGCTCCTTGTAAAATACTAGTATTCAGCTAAATCCGCCTTGACTGGAAGCCGACCCCAATATAGATGGGAAAACACTGGGTTGATGATGATGTTATGACGTCCTGCAAGGAATACGTGGAGTTACCAGTAACCCTGTATACTCATTGCAGAGCATTGAATTTAAATTCACCTTTTACAATTCATATGAAGTAATTGTAATATTTACCTTCTAAGTGGCGATGAATCATGCACGCTGAGGTCGACAACTTACGTCAATAAATTAAATTGGTTTAAGTAGTGCATTTTTAACGTCTGGTTAAACACAAGACTACATTGTAATCAGTCCTTCTGTGTAAAACCTACGTTGCTATATACGCATAAATAAATGATATTTAATTTGTAAGTACGTTTTACAAAACTCTTTTACACGTTACATTTTTTTTTTCGGTTTATGTTTACTAGATGAGGCCGGTGTTTCCTAGCTGACTGAGCCTGAGAAGAAACACCAAAACTAACTTAATTCATGAATCCCCGACCGGTCCTATGAGACCGCGCTGTTATTTTTTTTACTATTGTGTCTCGTTTTGCGGGTATGTGATAGGTTAAGGGTTTCTTTTCGAAAGTCCATATAAAATATGTCATGGTCAAATAACATGAGAACCATATAGATTAGTGCAGCTCGTCTTTGCCCAATGCTGGGTAAGGGACTTTCTCCTCTTGTGCCAAACCCTATATTCCAATAGCACCACGCAATAAATAAAATAGATAATAAACCACACCATACCTAATACAAAATATTCGATTCAAAATTCATTTTTTTTCCACATAGACCTATAGACCACTTAAAAAACGTCAGAAGCTACCGTACGGTTCCAATTAGTCGTTTCCTATGGAGAAGAACCAGCAAGAAACTCTATGGTTAGGTAGGTACTATACGATCTACCTAAAGTTTATTTTTTAATCTCTGAGACTAAAATGACATTACGTGGTTTGTCACACTTGTCACAACACAAAAGAACTGGCATCATTATTATTGTAAGTTTGACATTTGCCTGTGTCATTTTAGTCTCAGGGATTAAAAAACAGACTATGTCTTATACAAATAGGTTTACCTACATCTCACATTAACCTACATGTTCCTCCTGTGTTTCTTGTAAGATAACACGTTACCTACACATCTTAATGTGAGATACACACCTATTTGTACACGTACCGGCGCAGATCCCCGCATATATTGCGTCCCTGGAGAGATTTATAGTGTGTAACTAATTTCATTGGACAACAACACAACAACGATTTATCAGCACACGCTAATAAAAACAAACAAACTACGAGAAAACGGGCTCGTAAATAAAATGGAGATATTAGTTTTTACCTTTATAGTTACCTAACTTACCTTGTTATTACTAAAACTCTAGTTTTATTACTTTGAAGTATTTAGAATATCTAATCACTAGGTACATAGTATAAAACAAAGTCGCTTTCTCTGTCCTTATATCCCTACTATGTATGCTTAAATCTTTAAAAGTACGCAACGGATTTTGATGCGGTTTCTTTTAATAGATAGAGTGATTCAAAAGGAAGGTTGAAGGTTGTATGTATAATACATGCATAAAATAGTAGAGTAAAACTGATAAATTTGCACCCGTGCGAAGCCAGAGCGGGTCGCTAGTATTCGATAAACTAAAAATAAATAAACTCAGACATTTTGTTTATCTATACTAATATTATAAAGAGGTAAAATTTGTAAGTTTGTAGGTTTGTAAGTTTGTATGTAGGGGGTAATCTCTGGAACTACTGGTTCGATTTGAAAAATTATTTCAGTGTTAGATAGCCCATTTATCGAGGAATGCTATAGGCTATATACCATCACGCTACGGCCTACGGAAGCGGAGCAGTAACGAAAAATGCGGGTGAAACCACAGGGGACAGCTAGTGTAACATAAACTAGTGCTTGACTGCGATCCCACTTGATGGTAAGCAGTGGTGCAATCGTTGATGGTGTGGCGTACTAGTTAGAGCCTATTTACTCTAGCCATGAAGAAACCCAAATTATTATGAACACTTTCTAGTTTTCGAGTTTTATAATTCATAAACTGCAGTAAGCCTTTATACTGCTTAATATAGTGCATAACGCTTATAAAATAGGTAAGTAAATAAATAAATGCTAGATAGATTGTATGTTTAAAACATAAAAACTAAAAAAAAAAACAAATAGAAACAAAATAAATAACAATAAAAACCAAAACATGTGTGACCTCATAAAATCTAGATCAATAACGTATCGCCAATAAAACTATAAAAATGTTTACTAAATAATAAATATCAAAAACAGGTTGTATCATAGAGTTGTGTATAGACAATACATTGTATAAACCGTTAGGAACGGTATGGCGCGAATTTGCATAAAAATTGTTTGGTGATTCTCTATGCCACGGTCGATAACCTATTCGAATTTTAAAAAGCTTTTCTGATTTATTTTGTTGACTCGATATGTTACGAGTTTGAATTTTCATATCTATTGGTATCTTGTTAAAAGAACATTGCACTTCTGTTTTATAATATTTATGTGTGTTATATGTTAAAATATGTAAGAGCATTTTACCGTTGAATAATTAATTATTTATTATACTAGCTTCTGCCAGCGGCTTCCCCCGCGTGAAAGTAGGTTTCTCCATACAAACTTAGGATACCTGTTTCATCCCCTTAGGGAGTGAGTATTCGGAATTCCTGTCTTAGTGTTCGGCTACGCGCTACGTTATAAAAGGAGACCTTTTTTTTTTTGTTTTCGGGGGGAAACCTTCAAAAGGCGCCTGGACTTTTGGGGAAAAAGACCAGGGAGTGTGGGATTCTTACCCCACTAAAACCACCCCGGTGATCACCATCTGCACATGGGAGAGGGCCCCGTGTCCTCTTAAAAGACCACCCCGGAACCCCCTTTGTACAACGCCTGTTAGAGCACATCCCTGAGATAAAAGGAGACCTAGCTCCAAAAGTTTCGGCGTTGCGTTAATATGTCAGTCAATCAGTTTTTCTTTTCATATAATAAAGGTTTGGCCAGTCTATCCGTCTGTTATCCAGAAGGATAGACTGGCCAAATCTTTATGGTGTGTAAGGTACTAATCTGAGTGTGGTGTCCAGCATAACCATATCTACGTAAAATTAAGGAATAACTGTAGTAATCTTCATAAAATGCATAGAAATATTAGTTTCTATTTATAATCAGTCCTTCCAGTTTCATTACGACCGAAACTGGACGAAAACCGAATATTCGGTTACAGATTAGGTTTCGGCTGCAAATCGGCTATCAGTCGGTTACTAGTAGTGCTATGCATGGCCATGTAATAGATGGGTAGTCTTGTACATGTAAATACCGCGTGGGCGTCAACGACAATCGACAATCGTTCTCGGAGGTCAGAGACACGGCCTTTTGGCACAGCTAGACTAGTTGCTAGGTGACAATCCTATTGTCGAGATTCACAGTAGAAATACAATGTGGGGATGACAATACGATCATAAATGAAAACACTGATAATACTCATCATTACCAATAACTTTTAGTATGGGACCAACCCTGAAATCTTGAAAAAAAATTCAGCTGTCCAGTACATTTTGTCGATTTATACAAACATAAATGTACGGAACGTCCCATACTAAAAGTTATTCGTAATGATGAGTATTATCAGTGTTTTCATTTATGATCGTATTGTCATCCCCACATTGTATATACCGTATATACCTACACTATAAGATCTACCTAGCCTTTTCCCAACTATGTTGAGGTCGGCTTCCAGTCAAGCCGGATTTAGCCGGGATCGTGGTCAAGTACTAGTTTAAATTAACTAATAACGAATCAGTAAAAAAATATCGAAAACGCAGAATGTTTTCCAATTTCCAATTTCCAACCTTTAAAAGTTAACTATAACATTACTATATACAAGACGCGTTCGACAACACAACAGTAGGTATCTATAGGTGAAACCAGTCATTCAAAGTGAGCAACTTCACAATGGGTAGGAAAACATGATCAGGAAATTAATAACGTAATTATTGAATTGAAAGCGATCAAGACAGTGCACACGGGCAACTTTCGTCTCCGCTACTAATTTGTTTCTCACACCGCCTCATACCACACACATACACACTACGCATCTTGTAGGGGCCCGGCAGGGCCGAAGCCTCTGGGGGGAACACGTGGTATTCCTAAAGGTTGACACCGAGTCCCCCCCAGAACGAAGGCAACGAAGGAACGGGGTAGGGGTTTAGTCAGTAAAAGTCTGACACGCCCTCCCGCTCCGCCCAAGAGCGGGGGAAGTCATTCTGATGATTCCCCTACCATAAAAAAAACACTACGCATCTTTGTACCCATTTTTCTGTTTCCTTCTTCTTATATTGTGTGTGTACATAAAATTGTTAAATAAATAAATCAAGTTACGGACTAGTATGAAAATGCGACAGACAAAAACAATAAACCTAAGGGTCTCACGAGCAACTTAATTTTGTAACAACTTTTTGTTTCTTCGCCGAGATTTGGAAAATACGTACACAGCGACAGCAACACGACTTTTTCGCAAAAATTTACTGCCCATAGACGATACTCCGCATATTAGTCGCTAAAGCGTACCGTAACAACGCTTCAGCGCCACTACGGCCTGTTGCTGAACACCCGGACAAAAAGTCTCCTAATTGTCTCGTCGCCAAATGCGCGTTCTTGCGTATAATCCCATAGACTTGATGTGAGTAACAAATTAGTTGCGGAGACAAAAGTTGCTCGTGTAGCGATGTTCAAGAAAACAACTACTTATTTTAGTCACGATTGCACTGAAACATTGATAATACCTTGTCAGTGATTACTTAGCAATGTTATATCTTCTAACTTTGTTTCTTTCTGCTATGTTTTTCACGACCTCTCTACGTCATGAACACGAAAGAAAAGAATATTACCATTTTCAAAAAAAACCTCGTCTTAGCCAGTCCTGCCTTGTAAAGTTTTCCTTCACCGACGTCAAAGATTGCTAAGTACCTACACACCATAAGAATCTAAAAATTAATCTGTGAACTTGTCCGAATTACAACCCACAGTCGTGTGCATGATAGTCAATGCTCGATCTTTAAGGTTAAGTAACGCTTGCCAAGGTTGGTCTGTGGATGGGTGATCAGTGATCATCTTAACATACCGAGTTTCCTCCGTGCCTCGGAAAGCACGTTAAGCCGTAGGTCCCGCCTGTCATTTGTTGATCTTTGGCAGTCGTTACGGATAGTCAGAAGCCATTAAATCTGACTCCAGTCTTGCCATGAAGTACCGTGTTACCCCAGTTGATGGGTTGTGGAGGTCTGGTAGGCAGCCGCTCCTAGTAAAATACTGGTATTCAGCTAAATCCGGCTTGACTGGAAGCCGACCCTAATGTAGTTGGGAAAAGGCTAGGCAGATGTAAACGTGACCAAAAAATATATAATCTATAGGTGGGTCTAAATTTATTTCGTGCCGGTACACCCTGCTTATTAAATTGAGCAGCCAAGGTCGGGGTTGGGTTTTTAAGGCGCGCTAAAAATATTTACTGTCTATTGTCACATGAAGTCTAAAAAAAAACTCGCGTGCGTTTATGGATGTAGAGGAAAGTTAATCCCCGGTAATAATATTAGGTCTATATTATGTTATTTATTTAAGGTAGGACATAGTGTTTATCCTCGCTACGACACGCGACATCACGAATTTTGCCTACTTTCACTAGTTAACTAATTTTTAAATTTGATTTCGGTCAATATCATTCAGAAAACGTAGGTTCGTACGTGGTTTGCATCGAAATGATTATTTTTTGAGTATTCTAATATATGAATGGGCACTGCAGTTATCGGACACAATAAAAAAGGTTACAAAGGGGATGATGGGGTCTGTGTTTGCTTGCTTCGCTCGCTCACTAGACCCCGCCATCCACTTTTCACTAACCTAGACCAAGTCGGGTTACCTGAACTCCCTAAATAATTGCAAAAAGTCCTTTAATATTTGGTGTAAAATTATTGTTTTTTTAGTAAAGAATAAGGTTTTTGATACATAGTTATAAAATTCCCTATAATATTCCCATCGCAGTAGACAATAATGTTGC
This sequence comes from Mythimna separata, assembly GCA_030763345.1. Taxonomy (NCBI): domain Eukaryota; kingdom Metazoa; phylum Arthropoda; class Insecta; order Lepidoptera; family Noctuidae; genus Mythimna; species Mythimna separata. The sequence goes on from CM061186.1 coordinate 20,988,298, forward strand.
TTTTGGTTCGCCTTCACCTAGACTTGGTCTTGTGTTGTGTCATAATGTGGTCGTAAAGCTTGTCATAATCTAGTAGCAACACTTCTAGGTAATGTCAAGTTTTTCTACTTGTTATTTTTCCTCTGTAGTCCAATAAATTATTTATTAAAAATTAGACCATATATCAAGGCACAGTCGAAACCTGTATTTTACTAGGACTAGACGCGTAACATTTTGCACAAGGCTTCGTTTTGTGACGTAGGCGAGCACAAAGAGATTTTTTTTCTAAAATGCACCCTCATATGTGATATATGGGGATCCAAAGTTTGTATGAAGAAACATACTTTTACGCGGGGGAAGCTACTGGCAGAAGCTAGTTTATGTAAATATAATGATATAGAAGGCGACTAAAGACTGACTAACATATCAACTAGGGCTAGGAGCATGAAATTTTGCACGATGTTTGTTTCCATTTATGCTAAGAAAGGTTGTCCAAAATACACCCCCTAAAGGCATTAAATGGGCGTCCAAAAAAAAACACAAAAATTGGTAGATTTTGGAGTTTATAAAAATAAAATAAGAGTGTTTTTTTTAATTGAATGTTTCTACTAAAGATTCTTGTTGTATTTACCTCGTGTCAGAGCATCGGTTTCTTCACCTAACCGCAACAGGCGTCTGCCACTGATTGCCATGCGCAACAGCGCGCCTGCACTCGACGGGAATGACAAACTTACTCCAAGGTTTTCCTCTACATACTCTTGTATACCTTGTCTGTATAGATTTACCAGCGCTTTATCTTATTTTACTGATCTTCAATTTAATCCGGTTTTCTACTGCAAAGTATATGTACAAATGCCTATATTCCTCGGAAAATACTAATTGTATTTTAGCATTAGCATTATCGATCTTATAATGTTCCCACTGCTGGGACTCAGGCCTCCTCTCTTGGAGAGGGAATGGGCCATAATCCACCGCGCAGGCCCATCGCGGATTGCCGGTTTTCTCACGATGTTTTCCTTCACCGTTTTGAGAGCATTGGTGATGAAATAAATTACACAAAGTAATCAAGCCGGGTTTGAACCCGCGACCTAAAACTTGCAAGCTACTAATACTGCTTACTAAAATTTAATTAATGTAATGTGTAGGGACTAGGCTCAGCTGGCATCGTGTGGGTCGGTGGATGTCACAATGTCTTTGAATTTTCGGTTCTAGCACATGCCGGTTTAATCACGATGTTTTCCTTAACCGTTTTGAAAGCAGTGGTGATGAAATAAATTGCGTACACAAATTAAAACACCTGGGAGGCTGGGATTGAACCAGCAGCGTACGACTTACGTCCAGGACAGTACCATTGAACCATTAAGGCTCTCATATAAGTAGGTCCTCTACTGATATTCCGTTTAGCATTATCATTAGCACTATCGGCCTTGTAATGTTCCCACTGCTGGGACTCAGGCCTCCTCTCTAGGAGAGGGAATGGGCCGTAATTCACCATCGGCTCGTTGTGGATTGGTGGAGATGTTTATTTCTTTTGATACTATCTTTTGATACTCCAAGGCTCTAATTAATCAGAATTTCTTCATAATCGCACGAAATTAATCACATATCGAACGCTTAACATCAGAAAATGTTGAAACGAATTGGAATGAGTGTCAAATTGTCCATAATTCATGCTAATTTGTGGCGCGTCTGTGTCAAATTGTAACTGATGGAATCAAATTCAATTTGATACTAACTGGAAAATATGAAGAGCTTTTATGAGCCGACTAGTATATTGCTAGTGACTACGTTCGCACAAACGTTTTCATAAAAATTGTAACAGAGAGGAGGTCAAACCGTAGTTTCAGGATTGTTTTAAAACAACTAATAATGACAGTCTTTGTTATTTATTTTTATTATTATTTGTTGGCCTTATAATGTTCCCACTGTTGGGACTCAGGCATCCTCTCCAGGAGAGGGGATGGGATCCACCACGCGGGCCCAATGCGAATTGGTAGATGCAGTGCCGTAACTAGCCTTCTATGCACCCTGTGCGAACTTTCAAAACTGCGCCCCTGAAAAATGCTCTAACCAGGCTTAGTCTGGTCATTTCTGCGCCCCTCCAGGGTCTGCGCCCTGTGCCTGGACACTGCTCGCACCGCCCTAGTTACGGCACTGGGTAGATGTCGCATGTCTTCGAATTTTTGGTTCTAGGACATACCGGTTTCCTCACAATGTTTTCCTTCACCGTTTTGAGAGCAGTGGTGATGAAATAAATTACACAAAATAATGCGCCAGGCTGGGTTTGAACCCGCGACCTACAACTTGCAAGTCGGGGCAGGTACCACTCGGCCACCACTGCTCCTAGGTATATGGGTAGCGGGGAAACTTCAACTATATGATATTTGACGACCCTGCAAACTTACCCCCTTTTTTGAATGTACATAACTTAGACCGACGGGAGAAGTTATTGTATGATTGATTACTCGCCAAACAAATTAATAACTAACCTGTAAATATTTTTATCATCGGTTACCTTACCCTCATCCAATCAGCTTATGACGTCATCCGATCCACCCCGTCGCAGGGGATGTCGCGACCACTCGTGACTAGCGTTGCCAGGCGTCCGGATAAAGCCGGACACAGTCAGGCTTTTTGGTTGTGTGTCCGGCAAATTAGGCGAAACACGGCCAGTCCTGCTTTTGTTAGGCTTGTTAAATTTGGCAATTTAGGCAATTAGTTATAGATTATCATGTGTTCTTTCAATTGAGGAGCTCGTGGCTAGATAATAACAGCCACACGGGTCGATCTACAAAGTTAAGCAACGCTTGCCAAGGTTGGTCTGTGGATGGACCATCTTAACACACCAAGATTCCTCCGTGCCTCGGAAACCACGTTAAGCCGTAGGTCCCGGCTGTCATTTGTAGATCTTTGGCAGTCGTTACGGATATTCAGAAGCCAGTAAATCTGACTCCTGTCTTGCCATGAAGTACCGTGTTACCCCAGTTAATGGGTTGTGGAGGTCTGGTAGGCAGCCGCTCCTCGTAAAATACTGGTATTCAGCTAAATCCGGCTTGACTTGAAGCCGACCCCAATATAGTTGGGAAAAGGCTAGGCAGATGATGATGATGATGTAAAAAGTAACCTACAAGGTGATGACCTGGTGAGGGTCGCGGGAACCCGATGGATGCGAGACGCACAGGACCGGTCGCTGTGGCGACGCTTGGGGGGGTGATGTCCAGCCGTGGACATCTTTATTTATTTATTTAAACTTCATGTACAATGGTGGTACATAGGCGGACTTAATGCATCAAGGCATTGGTCTTTCGGCTGAGATGATGTGATGATGGTAAAAAGTAAAACTTCCGAATGGCTTTAAATAAAAATTGACGACCTTTTTACTCAAATGTCCGGCTAAACTGGCTGGTTTGTCCGGCATTTCGCTATGAAGATCGGGCAACCCTACTCGTAACTATCACTCGCACATTTACTATGGACAGAAGTTATTTGTATTGAGTACCTAATGAATTTCTGATAAGTCACGGGCTCAGGACAGAGGTTCTCGGATGGAGTGGAATTGAGTTGGGAGTAGGGACTTTATCTGTTGTACTAACTTTCGTTATTAGTTTGTTATGTGACTAGCGTGTGCCTGTGGCTTTGCCCGCCTTTTAGTAAAAAAATATTAGAAGGGAATATAAAGGCTGTGTGCTGTTTGAAAAAGTGGCCTAGTTGATGGTGGTAGTTGCGGTGTTATAAGTTTGACGTGTCTGTGTGTGTAGATGGATATGTGTCTGGCTGTGGCATCGTACCACCCAAACGGATGATCCGATTTTAATGAGGTTTTTTATGCTTGAAAGGTATATCAGTCGAGAGTGTTCTTAGCTATGTTTGGTGGAAATCAGTTTAGGTCTTCAAGGCCATCAAGACCTGAGAGGTGGAGAGCAGTCGGGGTTTTTTAAATTTTAAATTTTTTTGAATATTATTTTGCTTCAATTGTTCGTTGTACGCCTCAGACTACCCCCTGTATTATTTTTCATACGATCCACCCTAAGGTTGTCTGGTAGATATCGCTGTCAGTGATAAGACCGCCATTGTACCCATAGATTTTAATTTTCCGCATAATTTATTACTTCTTTTGGTGTAAAATAAAGTTTATTCTATTCTATTCTACTATCGCATTCTACTACAGCATCTACTAGGCCGCTTTCCACCTGATAGGCGAAGCGTGGCTCACAAATGAAATTAATGATGCTTATCATAACCTTGTTAGCCTGTCTATATTATTGTTCCCTTTATTATTTTTATGTAGGTAGGTTGGCCAAACAAGAGCCTCATCAGTTATTATTTTTACATTTAGCCCACACTATCCCACAGCTGGGCAAGGGCCTCCCTCCATTCCTTCTTTAGCTGTTACGGCTACTGTGACAGCTTACCAATGTAGCTGTATGTTGCTTTATATTTTACTTTAACTACCTACTAATAATAATAATAATAATAATACTCCCCCGACCGAATTTCGATCACGGCGGCCAATCTCAACAGAGATCAGCCAAGTACGCAGGAGATATTATAGTGCACAAGTGTGTGCGCTAACACAGGTGCACTCTCTGCTCCTTCACTCTCATAGTCCGATGGGACGGCAATCCGACACGACCGGAGAGAGATCAGGCGCAGGACCAACGGCTTTACGTGCTTTCCGAGGCACGGGGGTATCACACCACCAACTTCCAAACTCCGGGCAACTATAGTGTAATTCCTAATGGAAAAACCCAATAGCACTTTTTGCCCGACCCGGGAATCGAACCCAGGACCCCTTGCTCAGCAGTCGCTCTCGCGACCACTAGACCAACGAGGCAGTTCAGAACTACCTACTAAGTAGATACTTGAAGTTCTAATGTGTTCTCACTTATGTTGGGGTGAAGATTAATTAAAACGCCTGTAGTTTATTTGCGACTCAATAATATAATCTGTGCATTACGGGCGCAGCCGTGCGTCTTTATAAACTAGCTGATCAAGCATTGTACATTGTGACAACACTTCCATAGTTCAACGCTCTAAGCCACTCCTTGTCAATTCCCTGCCTATCTAACGACCCATAAATAAACGCATAACACCGAAGTTACCTCGAACCTAAGGCGTGCCTTAAAATAAACTCTACGCGCCCAAAAACCTACATACCGACACTTATTTTTAGGCATTACCAGCCTCGTCAAGGCCTAAATATTAACGCAATATACTTTCAAATAATAACAAAGTAAACATTATGAAAAATTGAACTAAAGTCTGTTTTTTAATCTTTGAGACTAAATTAATGACATTACGTAGGTTGTCACACAACACAAAAAAACTGGGCCTCAAATCTGCTCTTATTGTTTATTTTGACAAGTAGGTATGCTAGTGTAGCATTTAGTAGACTACCAAACTTGTCAAAATCAACAATTATGAAGTCAATGATCGACAAATCGCATAAATGATAAATTATATTTATTTTGCAAATAGATTTAACAAACACTTTTACACGTCAATTTTTTTTTTTGTCATATTATTCTAGATGGGGCTGGTGTTTCTTAACTGACTACCCTGAGAAGAAACACCGAAACAAACTCAGGGGTCACAGTCTCTTAAAAAAAAAAACATACAAAATGTATTGGTCAAATCATAGCGAACCATGCAGATTTGAGTGGACCTGTCCAGTCAGTACAAGCTTTGTCAATTCGTCGTAAAGTACTATTCTAATAGCAGACTTGAGGCCCTGGCATCATTATTATTGTAAGTTTGACATTTGCCTGTGTCAATTTAGTCTCAGAGATTAAAAAACATACTCTAAATAAAGAACATTTGACAAGAACAGATGACATAAAAAGAAACTAGGCATAACTAATATAATTTATGTTTTTTATTGGTCATAGAGAAATCTAGTGGTCAAGGCTTGTCTGCGTAAGGAAGGTTGTGTCACTGCCGACCTGGGCCGCCATTCTAAACGATAAACTAGTATTATAACGTCGTTTGTGCTTCTATGATTATGGTCATCAAATACAGCCTGTACAAATAGGACTATTGTTCTGTAGTCAGCGTTTAAGGTTGACAACATTTTGAGTGAGGCAAAACGTCATTAGTAATGACGTTTTGCATCACTCAAAATCACTCAAGACGAATCCTAAAGTCGTAATGAGTCATTACGACTTTAGGATTCGTCTAAGCCTGGCTCAGCCTGTACAAATGATAGGGACAATTGTTTTGTAGTCACAGCCTTAAAGGTTGACAACATTTTGAGTGCATCACTCAAAATCACTCAAGACGAATCCTAAAGTCGTAATGAGTCATTACGACTTTAGGATTCGTCTTGAGTGAGACAATGTATGAAGAGTAGGTCAATTTATAGGTGGGAGATGCCTTTAACGGTACAACCTCAAAGCCTGCTTCTCTGGTTCCAGTTCTGATCCTATTGCACAGCATAATCAGCCTTAATGATTCCACCGCTGGGACTCAGGCCTCCTCTCTAGGTGAGAGAATGGGCTGTAATTCACTACGCAGACCTTCTGTGGATTGGTAGAGGTCACATGTCTTCGAATTTTTGGTTCTAGGACGTGCCGGTTTCCCACAACTTTTTCATTCATCATTTTGTGAGTAGTGGTGATGAAATAAATTACACAAAGTAATGTGCCTAGCTGGGTTTTTGAACCCGCGGTCTAGAACTCGTAAATCGGAGCCGTTATCACTGGGCCACAACTGCTCCTATTGGTATTATACAGCCTATAGTCTTTCTAGATAAATGGGTTATCCATATCTATTTTTTTTTTTAAATTTGTACTTCATGACATTAGCGCGTTCAGGTTTATTGGTAATATTTGCTTGATACAATCTACTAAGTATGTAACCTTAAGTTTTAAAAGGTCAAAGTATTAAGCATTTCTCTATACATAACTTGTAGCGACATCTATGTCATTACATATGAACTAAACTACGAAATCCTGCACCACATAATTTTAGATCTGTGCCATTTGAAGTACTGAAATCTTATTTATTTCTTCCCCAGCTCCAAGTAAAACAAGCAACATCGAAGATCGTGCTCCACGCCAAAGACTTCACGATCCAAGAAGACGATGTGACGGTCACAGGCCCGCAGACCTTCAAGGTGGCGGGCGCCAGGCTCAACGACACCTACAACCTGCTGACGGTGGCCCTGGACGGTGAGCTGCAGCAGGACCAGAACTACACCCTCACCATACCCTTCTACGGGAACCTGAAGCAGGGGCTGGACGGCGCCTATATTAGTACCTATGTTAATAAGCAGACAAAGGCTAAAGAGTGAGTATTTTTAAATAAACTGTTTACTTCATAAACATAGAAAGAATAAAGAATATAATAAATAATAAATAAATAGTAGTAATCTAAGGGCCGGTGCCCAGTGCCGGCATGGCACGGCATGTCATGGCAAAGGGTTTTATTTCTAATCAAGTTATTTTAAATTTTATTCGAATGAGATTAGAATTCATATTTTTTAATTTCGATACCAAGATGCCGCGGCATGCTGCGGCATGACGTGTCATGCTGTTTCATTCCAGGGGATGCCGCGGCCCGCCGTTGCATTCCTCGAGACGGAATAATGGGTCATTTTCTATTGAGGAATTATTATTTGCTAAGTCAGTTGAAATATGTTTGAAACCTGCACAGCGGTTAGTCGAGAGATGCCACGGCATGCCGAGAGATGCCACGGCATGCCGAGAGATGCCACGGCATACCGAGAGATGCCACGGCATACCGAGAGATGCCACGGCATACCGAGAGATGCCACGGCATGCCGAGAGATGCCACGGCATGCCGAGAGATGCCACGGCATACCGAGAGATGCCACGGCATGCCGAGAGATGCCACGGCATGCCGAGAGATGCCACGGCATGCCGAGAGATGCCACGGCATGCCGAGAGATGCCACGGCATACCGAGAGATGCCACGGCATGCCGAGAGATGCCACGGCATGCCGAGAGATGCCACGGCATGCCGAGAGATGCCACGACATGCCGAGAGATGCCACGACATGCCGAGAGATGCCACGGCATGCCGCGTAACGCCACGGCATTCCGTGCAGTGCCATGCCGGCACTGGGCGCCGGCCCTTAGTTGTTCAGGTGACTTCTCACGTCTGGCCACGGTTCAGGTAATGGTCCGCAGTAGGAATGGGATGCGGTCGCTCCATCTGGCACTAATGCTAACGAAGGAGATGGGTCCAAATTTGAGGAAACAGAAAACCTTACACTCCAACTGCCGCCAACCCCTCACAGTCACAGCCAGTCGACTGCTGACACACTGTGACAGCATAGGCTTTACTTGCAGTGACAGGGTCCTTTAAATAGTAGTTTCTTGGTTCTCATAATCCTCGATGACCCAAAATACCAATAAATGCGTTTAGTTGAACGCCCTTTAGATCAGTAGGTCTGAAGTCCAAGGTGTCCTCTTGTCTGGCTTACTGCCAATATTTGTCTGACAAGGATAAATGAATTCTATGGTTCGCTTACTAATGAGCTTGGAGCACTTCCTTCCTTTGTCTGTGTAGTATTTTAACCATATGTCAGGTGTCATCCAAACGTTTTCTTTTTTTAATCGCTACTCGTACTTTTTTTACAATCCCTCCAATTGCTTACCCTAGGAATACTGTAGCGGCTCGGTAAGACATACCGATAGGGCTGCGGGAAAGATGAGACCGTGGCCCTTGACAATCAAGGGTAACTAAAGGACACAGGTGGACTCTAGTTCTAAGTAAAAGTCTGACACGCCCTCTCTTCATCCACCCAAGAGTGGGAGAAGTCATTGGATAAATTCCTACCTCAAAAAAAATATAAAGGAATGTTCCATTGTTATACCGTTGTCGCATTGCCACACCGTTGTCGCATTGTCACACCGTTGTCGCATTGTCACACCGTTGTCGCATTGTCACACCGTTGTTGCATTGTCACACCGTTGTCGCATTGTCACACCGTTGTCGCATTGTCACACCGTTGTCGCATTAACACACCATTGTCGCATTGTCACACCGTTGTCGCATTGTCACACCGTTGTCGCATTGTCACACCATTGTGGCATTGTCACACCGTTGTCGCATTGTCACACCGTTGTCGCATTGTCACACCGTTGCCGCATTGTCACACCATTGTCGCATTGTCACAATGATGTTGCGTATCGTCAAAAAGTTATAAACTAATTTCCGTTCCCCAGATACCTGATCGCGACGCAGTTCGAGGCGATCTCTGCGCGCAAGGGCTTCCCGTGCTTCGACGAGCCCATGTACAAGGCGACCTTCACCATCACCATCGGTCATCACAAGGACTTCACCGCCATCTCCAACATGCCGCTGGTGAACGCTGTCTCTGAGAAGTGAGTACTACCTGTTTCTAAGAATTTGCCCCGCTTGGGCGGAGCACTGCGGTGTCCTCGTGGAGGCTATCGGCGACGGCGGCCTCTCGTGCCGGGCCCTGGTTCAGGCAATGGTCTGGAGCAAGGAGGGGTGGTGGCCGACCGCGAGCGCGAGAGGGAACGGCCCTCAAGCCCCCGCCGCGGCCGGGATCCCGATCCCAAGTTTCGACCACCGTAGGCGTGGGCTTGCGGACAGCGAGCACTGGGTAACTCGCCGTCCAGCAGTCTGGTAATAACCTGGACCGAGCCCAGTCATCATGGAGATATCAGCAAACTGTAGCGGCCCGGCAGGGTCGAAGCCTCTGGGGAACACGGAAATTCCGAAAGCTGAGCCCTTGTCCAACCAAATCGAAGGCAACGAAGGAACGGGGGGGGGGTTAGTCAGTATGAGTTTGATACATCCTCCCGCTCCGCCCAAGAGCGGGAGAAGTCATTCTGATGATTCTCCTACCTTAAAAATACCTGTATCTAAGAATTTGTGAACCGCCTGGAGGACATGGTTGAGCATGGGCTTGCAGACGGTGAGCAATGGGTAGCTCACCGTCCGGCCGTCGAGTAACCATCCAGACCGAGTCCAAGTCGTTGACGGCAACGAAGAAAAGGTGTGTGGTTTAGTCAAGAAAAGTCTGACACGCCCTCTCGCTCCGCCCAAGAGCGGGAGAAGTCATTCTGACGCCAAGCGTCAAGTTAATGTGACCGAGCTGTATGTGCGATTACTCCGTACAGACTAGTTCCACATGTGTTGCTATAATTTTCTGCTTATTTGTTTCAGCCCCCTTGAAGAAGTCTTCCCTTGGAGTCAGATCGAGGAGACATTCATGTAAGTACTCAACACTGAATACTTTTGGGACACTTCCAAGCTTTTATTTAACTTGTTTGTACCGAGAAACATTCTTAAGGTGGGCGCGACGTTAGAATTATCTATACAAATGTAATACCAAAATCATTTGAAATTTAAGCATATTTACACCATAATATGTTATTCGGATTCAGACAATAATTATCTAGGTTCCTACATCGTCTTTTTGTTGAAAAACTTACCCCAAACGAAATTTAAGCGAATTTAAATTTGCACATTTTCACAGCGAAAATGTCATGATTTTATTTGGTTTTTCCTATATTATAAACAACAATATTTCAAGATATCTTTCCGTAGGAACACAGATATTATTATCAAGTTACTATACTCGAAACAATATTGGAAATACATTAATTTTTCATTCATCATTTTTGGTATTACGGAACCTCTCCCAAATTTCCAATAGTTTGTATTGCTATGACAGCAAGCAACTGTCAGTGTGCGGATGATGACTGTACTCCAGTCGGTGTGTCCAAGAATTGTTTATACTATCTGGATTGCTTCCATCAACCTCAAAAACGTATTTTTTTGCGTCTCAACTCGAGATAGCGCGCGGTCTCCGCAGGCCTCTTAATTCTTTATTGTACACAAAACATATAATCTGAATACAGTGATTTGACAATTCGTGTACAAAGGCGAGCTTAACTCAACAATGAGTTTTCTCCCAGCAAACCTTTGAGTGACAAAGAGAGATGAAACACGCGATGAAACGAAGAATGATCCACTAATCTACATGGTGACTTGTAAGAGTTTTGTAAAACCTATTTACAAAATAAATATCATTTATCATTCATCCCTCATCACTTATAATTCATCATTCGTCATTCATCGTTCGTCGTGCATCATTCGTCATTCATCATTCATCTTAGGTCCCGGCTGTCATTTATAGATTGTTGGCAGTCGTTACGGATAGTCAGAAGCCAGTAAATCTGTCTCCAGTCTTGCCATGAAGTACCGTGTTATCCCAGGTAATGGGTCTTGGAGGTCTGGTAGGCAGGCGCTCCTCGTAAAATACTAGTATTCAGCTAAATCTGGCTTGACTGGAAGCCAACCCCAATATAGTTGGGAAAAGGCTAGGCAGATGATGATATTTTGTATGGACTTTAAAAGAGACTGTGAAATAAAATGGACGTATACATCATTTGTCATTCATCGTTTATAGTTCATCATTCATCAATCATCATTCATCACTCATCATTCACCATTCACTTTTTATCATTCATCATTCAAACGTGGTGTTTCAGTAAGCCGCAGGCGGACTTCGTGTGGGACACGTACGAGAAGTCGGTGCCGATGTCGACGTACCTGGTGGCGTTCGTGGTCTCCAAGTTCTCGTACGTGCAGAGCCCGGCCGAGCTGTCCAACACCAAGTTCAGGATCTGGGCGAGGAGCGATGCTAGTGATCAGGTAAGGAGGGAGAAACTGACTGACATATTAAGCCGAAGCTACCAGGTCTAGGAGTGTGAATTTTTTGCACTTATGACGGAGACGAGCAGTAAGAGAGGAATTTCCAAAATTCAACCACTAGGGGGATGAAATGGGGGTCCAAAGTTTGTATGAAGAAAACTTTTTACATGCGGGCGAAACCGCTGGTAGAAGCTAGTCAAGACTGTTTGAAAAAATTTCACCTGAATGCAGATGGATTTACTCAATAACAGTCTGTTGTTGCCGACATCACCACCCAAAGTGGAAGAAGTGATTTGGTGATTCACCTCCCCAGAACAAAAAGTTTTATGTACTTACAATGCGACGATAGAACGGTATTCTTTTTCTCACCTGAACATTTTCTGCCGAGTTCAAAACCTTACCTACAGTTTTGAACTTACCATAAAATAGTTGCAAAAGTTTTTCAAATTACTTTAGAAAATATTTCAGTTATTTTCTGAAAATTGACAGTTATCATACTGACGAATTAACGATGTTTTTTTATAATAAAACTTTACTACTACTAAAAAACTTCTCCGACAGAGGACATCCGAATCCCAACAATGGGAGCATCACATACCTGCGAAACGAGACACAATAGTAAAACAATAACAGCGCGGTCTCATAGGACCGGTTGGGGATTCAAACATTATAAGGCTGATGCTAATGCTATACTAAAAAACTAATACCAAAATTAACCTTTATATTTCTTCTCCTCAGACCGCCTACGCCGCCATCACCGGTCCCAAAGCCCTGACGTACTTCGAGCAGTGGTTCAACGTGTCCTACCCACTACCCAAGCAGGACATGATCGCCATCCCCGACTTCGCAGCCGGAGCTATGGAGAACTGGGGCCTCATCACCTACAGGGAGACCGAACTGCTGTATGATGAGAAGCAGTCTTCGTTCTTGAATAAGGAGAGGGTTGCTGAGGTAAAGCAAAGTTCTTTTAGATAGGTCGTAGTTTATTGGCGCATAATGATTTTGAGAGCCTGGAAGTATGAAAAGTCATTGAAACCCTGGGTAGGTGTGTGAAAGTCGGTAATAATGTTAGAAAAGAATCTCGCCTCTTTCTTTTTTTTCTTTTTAGCCCTCAGACTAAAGATTTTTAGTTACTTCTAGACTGAAGACTCTCCCGAGTATAGCCATAACGACGGGTTCTGTGCTTCCAATGCTAGGGTCCACCAAGTATCACCCATATATAAAACGCCCAACAATTACGGTAAGACTGAGAACTAGAAAGGAAATCGTTTGTCTTGGAATATTTACGTGAATAGGAGGGATGAAATGCTTGTTATGAGTTGACGCGACCTCTCACAAGGTGGACTGACGACCTGTTAAAGGTTGTGGGAATCGGATGGATACGAGACTCATAGGACCGGTCAGTCACTACGGTGACACGCGCAGGGACGCCACACACCCTTCGGCTGAAATGACGATAATGGCTTTAGCGACTCCGGAAGTACGTAACCTTTTAAATCTATATCATCAGTCTGCCAGAGACAGACATAATACAAGTAAACAGAGAGGTCACGACCCTCAGCTCCTAAGGAATACGACGTAAAGAGAAGGATAAGTCTCTTTAACACCTGTGAACCAGCTGGTTTTGGGTCAGGATGGTCACAGAACAGAAAACAAGTGGTCTTTTAAAAAGTTTATTTTACTTAACAAATTTTACAATGTCGTGCGTCTATCAGTTCGTATATTCCCGCCATATTAGATTTACAACCATAACTCAAGAATGAAGTTGTCAACACATAGTCTTTTAAAGCTACATGAATAAGTTATTAATATTATACAACTGAATTAACTAATAAAATGGTTAATTACATATTAATCATTAAACAATAATATTAATCAAACAATCCTGCACAATCATTAACTTTTAACAATCATTTTAGACACCGGAAGCTGACAAGCGGAAGGTGTCAATGTTTTTATTTTTTAAATTATTACAAGGGTTATGTAAAGAGACCAAAGAGTTAAACAGGATTTAGTTCATTAAGGAGTTTACATGTCAAGCTGGTAAATATGCAGGACCCGATGTCTGTAACACACCATACCAAATAAATACCTTTCTTCTCCCCAGGTAATAGCCCACGAGCTCGCGCACCAGTGGTTCGGCAACCTGGTCACCATGAAGTGGTGGTCAGACCTGTGGCTCAACGAGGGTTTCGCCACCTTCGCCGCCTCGGTAGCCGTCAACCAGGTGGAGCCGACGTGGAACGCTGACAGGAGCTATGCTGTTGATAATATGCTGTCTGTACTGAATCTGGATGCTCTTGAGTCTTCGCATCCGGTGAGTTTTAATTTTGACTTTTTTATCAGAATGGGTTTGGGTAAATTGGGTCTATCCACGTTAAGAAAATAGTGAGTCGTCAATAATAATAATAATATCCCACAACATTCACACAACGCCATGTAGTCCCAAGCCAAGCAGAGCTTTTATTATGGGTGCTAGACAACTGATAAAAATACTTATTTCTAAATACATACATATTAAATAAAATAATAAAAAAAAATATCGACAATGTCAGTGCAAAGTAGAGGCGTATTTACATATACTGGGGTAAAACTTAAACTATAAAACATTAAAAAAAACTTTTTATTACATATTATATTCAAATATACCTAATTATTAAGTAGTTATTTTACGAGTAGTTGACGTATTCATTTTTTTAAATTGCCATTAGCCTATCTGTACTGTCTGAAGGGTTTACTTTAAATGGTCATTGTAAAAATGGTTTTCTATTTTACTATCTAATTTGTTAAGCAGTGTGGCTAAGTTGACTATTAACGATGATTCGATAAGTCACTATTTTCTTAACGTGAATTCGTGCTGAATAAATACTTTTTTTGTTTGGTTTTTTTGCAAGATGGCGTCCCTAAAAGCCTCTAAAAGTATTCAAAGATCTTTGAGATCAGCATTCGGGCACTTCGATACCGTTTATCTAAAAACTAACTAATCACTGACAATGTCCCAGGTGTCCGTCCCCATTGACGACCCGAAGCGCATCTCGGAGATCTTCGACGAGATCTCGTACCGCAAGGGCTCCACGCTCATCCGCATGATGACCATGTTCCTCGGAGACGAGGTCTTCCGGAAGGCTATTAACAAGTAAGTGCTTTTTGTCCATTATGAGGATGATCTGCTAAGTTAACTGTATTCGGATATTTTAGCAACAAACAAACAAAAAAACCAAAAACAATCTGGCCAAATGGGGCTTCCTCGACCCATCCTTACTTAACACAGTGCCCGTGTGGAGCCGCTACGTAAGACATGCGACTCTTACTGAGCTGCCCATCCTGCACAACCACCTACAGTACTTTTCGGGATCTATGCGATGTCAACGATAGAGCCGTACAGGTTGCTAAATATTGGTCGGAAAAAAATTAGTTAAAGCCATCGACACGATAAGAAGAATAAGCAACGTGCCTATGATGGAAGTTTGAGAGATAGAGCCTTCTTGTGCAATATTTATTTCCTAAAGTAACCTTCTTCACCAAAGGCTTGCTTTTGTTTGCTTGGGGCTTGCTTGCAAAACTACTGAGAATCCTCAAGACTCAGCGTTGGCGCGGCCTCCCACAAGGTGGACCGACGACCTGGCGAGGGTCGCGGGAATCCGATGGATGCGAGACGCATAGGACCGGTCGCTGTGGCGACGCGCGCGTGGAGGCCTATGTCCAGCAGTGGACGTCTTTCGACAGAAAAGATGACGATGTGATAATTAATTATCACGAATTACTTCCTATTTCTCCACTGATCTCCACTCATCAAATGAATCTTCTCTTTCCTCAGCTACCTGAACAAGTACTCCTACGCCAATGCAGAGCAGGACGACCTCTGGCGGGAGCTGACGGCCGCGAGCCAGCAGTACGGCGGCCTCACCCGCAACGTGACGGTGAAGCAGGTCATGGACACCTGGACCACGCAGACCGGCTACCCCATCCTCACCGTCACCAGGGATTATGAGGACAAGTCGCTTACTATCAAGCAGGTGAGGGTATAACCACTGTCGGCCGCGAGCCAGCAGTACGGCGGCCTCAGTGAGGGTATAGGATGTTTCCCATAGACAGTAGCAGGTGGTCGTGCAGCCACAATTAATCCAAGTAGCCCGTCTCATCCAAGTGTCATACAGTACGAAGAAAATGAAGTGCTAAATGTGCTTAAAAAAGTTTTTCTACTCCAATTACGGAATTTACGGGGTAGTCGAGTAAAACCACAATTATGACCTGGGTTCCTCGAGGATAGAGCTTCAAGGATGGAGCCTTAGCTGTCGCGACCACTGGTCGTAACAAATCTTCACAGAATTATGGTTTCGTTCGTATTGTTTATTCGTGTTAAGAAAATAGTGACTCATCAGTCCTAGTGCAATGTAAAAACGTATTCATCAGTCGTTTTTTGAGGTAAAAATGAAACATTAATGCAAAATTTTTATTACAGAGTATCAGCAAATTTTGATATTAATTAATGATTTTAAAATTAAATCATAATTGTCTTTCAAAGTTTTTATATCCACTTCATCAGCACAACTTCCAGACTAATCAACAAAGCTCTTTCTTTCGTCAGCGCCGCTACTTCTCCCTGGCCGCGAAGTCCCCCTCGCGCGTGTCCTGGTGGGTGCCTCTCAGCGTGCTGTGCGAGCCCGAAGTAGGTGGACCTGCAGCTCCGCTACAGTGGCTGGCGGCCAGCGAGGGGCTGGAGACCGCGCACACCTTCCAGCATGGAGCCGGGAGAGACGAGTGGGTGCTCTTCAACCATGATATGATCGGTAAGTGCACAAGTATTTTGGAGAGAACACTCGAACATGTTTTCTCTGTATAAAGGAGATGTCAGCAAACTGTTGGGACCTAGCAAGGTCGAAGCCTCTGGAGCCATGGCTTGGATTTCCGAAAGGAAAGCTCGGTGTCCTCAGATCGAAGGCAATGGAACGGGGGTGGGGTTTAGTCAGTAAAAGTCTGACACACCCTCCCGCTCCGCCCAAGGGCGGGAGAAGTCATTCTGTGATTCCCTACCTGAAAAAAAGGCTAAAGGCCTAAAGGCTAAGGCCCTAAACTGACTGGTCGAGAATGCCTATGGCATTAATTCTGCTTGTATATCTTCTACGTTGCATGCAGTTTTAATAAATAGCACAACAGTCCAGACCAAGCCCATGTCGTCGACGACGCGTATTATTCCACGCGCACTTCAAAGAGATGTCAGTAAACCGTAGGCTGACTGCGTCGGAACGAAAGATCACCCCGAGACCTTGGAATTAAGGCAAAGATGGAATAGGAGTGAGTTTTAGTCAGTAGAATTCTGACACCACCTGCTCCAGAATTCCCTCGACAAAATTCTGCAACAACATTAATTTACCCCCTTAAAATATAAGTTTATATGATTGAACATTGTTCCCCACAGCTCCGTACCGCGTGGACTACGACGCGCGCAACTGGCAGCTGCTGACGAGCGCGCTGAAGACGGGCGACTACACGCAGATCCCCGTCATGGGCAGGGTGCAGCTGCTGTCCGACGCCTTCGCGCTGGCCTGGACCAACCATCTGGACTACAATACTGCGCTCAGGTAATACAACTGGCAGCTGCTGACGAGCGCGCTGAAGACGGGCGACTACACGCAGATCCCCGTCATGGGCAGGGTGCAGCTGCTGTCCGACGCCTTCGCGCTGGCCTGGACCAACCATCTGGACTACAATACTGCGCTCAGGTAATACAACTGGCAGCTGCTGACGAGCGCGCTGAAGACGGGCGACTACACGCAGATCCCCGTCATGGGCAGGGTGCAGCTGCTGTCCGACGCCTTCGCGCTGGCCTGGACCAACCATCTGGACTACAATACTGCGCTCAGGTAATACAACTGGCAGCTGCTGACGAGCGCGCTGAAGACGGGCGACTACACGCAGATCCCCGTCATGGGCAGGGTGCAGCTGCTGTCCGACGCCTTCGCGCTGGCCTGGACCAACCATCTGGACTACAATACTGCGCTCAGGTAATACAACTGGCAGCTGCTGACGAGCGCGCTGAAGACGGGCGACTACACGCAGATCCCCGTCATGGGCAGGGTGCAGCTGCTGTCCGACGCCTTCGCGCTGGCCTGGACCAACCATCTGGACTACAATACTGCGCTCAGGTAATACAACTGGCAGCTGCTGACGAGCGCGCTGAAGACGGGCGACTACACGCAGATCCCCGTCATGGGCAGGGTGCAGCTGCTGTCCGACGCCTTCGCGCTGGCCTGGACCAACCATCTGGACTACAATACTGCGCTCAGGTAATACAACTGGCAGCTGCTGACGAGCGCGCTGAAGACGGGCGACTACACGCAGATCCCCGTCATGGGCAGGGTGCAGCTGCTGTCCGACGCCTTCGCGCTGGCCTGGACCAACCATCTGGACTACAATACTGCGCTCAGGTAATACAACTGGCAGCTGCTGACGAGCGCGCTGAAGACGGGCGACTACACGCAGATCCCCGTCATGGGCAGGGTGCAGCTGCTGTCCGACGCCTTCGCGCTGGCCTGGACCAACCATCTGGACTACAATACTGCGCTCAGGTAATACAACTGGCAGCTGCTGACGAGCGCGCTGAAGACGGGCGACTACACGCAGATCCCCGTCATGGGCAGGGTGCAGCTGCTGTCCGACGCCTTCGCGCTGGCCTGGACCAACCATCTGGACTACAATACTGCGCTCAGGTAATTTGAACTAGCTTAAAGGTCTAGGCCACCGCTGCTCTCAAAACGGTGAAGGAAAACATCGTGAGGAAACCGACGTGTCCTAGAACCGAAAATTCGAAGACATGTGACATCCACCAACCCGCACTGGGCCCGCGTGGTGGACTACAGCCCATTCTCTCTCCTAGAGAGGAGGCCCGAATCCCAACAGTGGGGATATTACAAGGCCAATAATAATACTCCCCCGACCGAATTTTCGATCACGGTGGCCAATCTCAACAGAGATCAGCCAAGTACGCAGGAGATATTACAGTGCACAAGTGTGTGCGCAAACACAGGTGCACTCTCTGTTCCTTTACTCTCATAGTCCGATGGGACGGCAATCCGACACGACCGGAGAGAGATCAGGCGCAGAACCAACGGCTTTACGTGCTTTCCGAGGCACGAGGGTAGCACACCACCAACTTCCAAACTCCGGGCAGCTAATTCCTAATAATGCTAATTCTAATACCTATTTCCACAGTCTAGCAAGTTACCTCCAACGCGAGAAGGACTACCTGCCGCTATCCACGGGTCTGAAGGCGCTGTCCAAGATAGAGAACGTACTCAAACGCTCCCCTGACTACGGCGCCTTCCAGAAGTTCGTGCGGAAGCTCATCGGCGAGACCTACGAGAGGGCCGGAGGACTGGCCACCAAGAGGATCGTTAACGGAAAGGATTTGAATAGTGTTAAGATGCAGGTTAGAGTTTTCTCTATATTTTTTTTTTGTTAGGAAATTGACTTGACGTCTTTTTAGACGCATGGGACCGATCGTTGTGGCGACGCGACGCTTGGAGTAGGATTATGTCCAGTAGTTAGTGGACGTCTTTCGGCTGAAATGATGATGATGAGAAAATAGAATAAAGTAAGATTTATTCGACACAGGCAAAGCAATACAACGGCAATAACACAAAATAATAAAATATCCTTTGGATAAGCAACCCTAAAAATAGAGTACTTACAGAATAATAAGTTGAACGCTAGGGCTGATCCATCGATTTCAATCGCCTTTTTGCCATTGAATGATTGCATGACAGTGCAAACAGCCAAGTTCGTGACTGTACTGGTTTCTATACCTACTTGTGTTTTAGAAGTGAACGGAACAGGAAGTAAAGTCCAGCACACCTCCGTTGAAAAAGGAAAACCCTCCAATCAGACGGATGTTTTATTAAGGCAACTGCCCGAGAATAGAATAAACTTTATTGTTCACCAAAAAGTATGACAGGGTATGATTTAGGGCTGGACCTCATGTCTGCTATTAGAATTGTCGATCATTGGCATTGATTTTGACAAGTTTGATAGTACCAAACTGTCAAAATCAATAATTATGAAGCCCTGTTGTATATGTTCAAGCCACGTGGAGAACTCTAATTGCGCGATACAGGATTTTGTATTTTTTAGTTCTTATAGATATCGCTACAGGTTTGTAGTAACAAACTAATCAATTGTTTGATGTTGTAGGTGACGACGAGTGCATGGGCGTGCCGCATGAAGGTGCCCGGCTGCGAGGAGAACGCCATGCAGCTGTTCCAGCAGTGGATGGACACCGAGAACCCCGACGAGAACAACCCGTGAGTGCACTTCACATTAGCTAGACGAGTGCATGGGCGTGCCGCATGAAGGTGCCCGGCTGCGAGGAGAACGCCATGCAGCTGTTCCAGCAGTGGATGGACACCGAGAACCCCGACGAGAACAACCCGTGAGTGCACTTCACATTAGCTAGACGAGTGCATGGGCGTGCCGCATGAAGGTGCCCGGCTGCGAGGAGAACGCCATGCAGCTGTTCCAGCAGTGGATGGACACCGAGAACCCCGACGAGAACAACCCGTGAGTGCACTTTACATTAGCTAGACGAGTGCATGGGCGTGCCGCATGAAGGTGCCCGGCTGCGAGGAGAACGCCATGCAGCTGTTCCAGCAGTGGATGGACACCGAGAACCCCGACGAGAACAACCCGTGAGTGCACTTTACATTAGCTAGACGAGTGCATGGGCGTGCCGCATGAAGGTGCCCGGCTGCGAGGAGAACGCCATGCAGCTGTTCCAGCAGTGGATGGACACCGAGAACCCCGACGAGAACAACCCGTGAGTGCACTTTACATTAGCTAGACGAGTGCATGGGCGTGCCGCATGAAGGTGCCCGGCTGCGAGGAGAACGCCATGCAGCTGTTCCAGCAGTGGATGGACACCGAGAACCCCGACGAGAACAACCCGTGAGTGCACTTTACATTAGCTAGACGAGTGCATGGGCGTGCCGCATGAAGGTGCCCGGCTGCGAGGAGAACGCCATGCAGCTGTTCCAGCAGTGGATGGACACCGAGAACCCCGACGAGAACAACCCGTGAGTGCACTTTACATTAGCTAGACGAGTGCATGGGCGTGCCGCATGAAGGTGCCCGGCTGCGAGGAGAACGCCATGCAGCTGTTCCAGCAGTGGATGGACACCGAGAACCCTGACGAGAACAACCCGTGAGTGCACTTTACATTACCTATCTGTATCTTATGTTACGAGGACCACATGACCCGACATGTTCTAAGTAGTTATAGAAGAGGGCAAAAGAGAGATCGGCCACCGACTTTCTGGAGGTCATACTATGCAGAGCAACCTTCTTACAATGGGACTAACACCAGCTTTAACGCAAAATCCAACTTTAAATTTTTTTAATAGTACATTATGATACAAGTGTGTAATGTGGGCGATTACCGTTACCGTCGCGCTGCTCGGCGAGCGCGCGTTTTTATGTCCATTGCTCTGTCAACCTATCTCTTTTGTGCTTATATTATGTGAGTTTTTGTTTTGCTTATCCACCATTTCCTCCCCTCAGCATCCCGCTGGACCTGCGTCGCACGGTGTACTGTGTGGGCGTGTCCCGCGGCAGCGTGCTGCACTGGAGGTTCGCGCTGGCTCGGGAACAGCGCGCTAACGTGGCGGCCGCCAGAGACGCGCTGCTGCAGGCCTTGACGTGCACCAAGGAAGTCTGGATACTGGCGCAGTGAGTACTTATACCGATAATTATTGTCTTAATAAAGATGAATTTAGGAGATAAACGTCATATATTCGTAAAAAAAAACAATCTATTCATTAGGTTAGGTTCCCGACTCCATTTTCCAACAACCGCAGGCGTGGACTTATGGACGGCGAGCGATGGGTAACTCGTCCTCCAGACCGTGCCTATAAGTCATCAAAGGCGCGTAGTGTTCCACGCGCCTCAAGGAGATGTCAGCAAAACCGTAACGCCCCACTAAGGTCGGAACCTCTGGGACCATGGGTTTGCTTTTGAAAGGAAAACCCGGGGCCCTGGAATGAAAGGCAAAGAAGGAGACGATTTCGATCAACGACGTTTTCAGTCGTTTTACAATGGATATCCAGTATTACTTAGGCATCAATACAATAAGGCAGAAAACATATTTCGACTTCAAAGACGACGAGACGCAGTAAACATAAATCAGTTATTATGATTTATGTTAACTGCGTCTTTTTGCATACCTAACATTGTCACAAATGTCCTCCGTCCCGTCAGATACCTGGAGTGGACGATCACGGAGGGCTCGGAGGTGCGGCGGCAGGACGCGGGCGCCGTCATCGCCAACATCGTGCGCTCGCCCGTCGGCTACTACGTCGCCAAGGACTTCATCTACGAGAGGATCCACGACATCTACAATGCGTTAGTATACACCTCTCTTGTACTGTAGTCTATGCATGTCAAGAATATAGTGACTCATCAGTTTCAAAGCATAGTCGCGAACAACAGTGGCCAATCTGGAAATCCAGTTTTCAATAAGCTATCTATCTACAGTTAGTTACTAAAGATAAACAAATCTATCCTTTTGCCCTACTTGTTTTCCTATAACCTACCGACGGATAGCATTTCCTACCAAAAGTTGTGGATGGATAGATAGAATCTTTCTGTTTATCGGAAATAGCTATCTATCTATGAACTGCGGTAGGTTATTGAAAACGGGCGTTAATGTCTTAGATTACTATAGCCTACGCACGTTAAGAAAATAGTGGCTCATCAGTGCAACTGCAAAGTGAAGGCACTGCTTTACGCTCAAACGGCTGAACGGATTTGGATTAAATTTGGCACCAGGCTAATTTGTGTCATAAATTATCAGAAGTTTATAATTTAACGCAAGTGGAACCAAAGACGGGAGCTAGTTACTTTTATTTTGTAGCAATAGATATATGGAAAAAATCGACTACTAAAGCATATTTTGCTCAGCTAAAACTCTTTTAGCTGAGCAGTAGACTTTAAATCCCATAAATCAAGAATCGAAATGTGGTTTCTGGAGTAGATTAAACAGGTTTTTACTTGGTTTTACCTGAGAAGAGTTCATCTTCAGAAAAAGAATGAAGGTTAATGGTTTTCATCTTTTAATGTTTTATTACAGATTCAAGGGCCAGGGTCGTCGCGTGGGCCACATCATAAAGATTCTGCTGGATCAGTTCACCACGCAGACTGAACTGGACAACGTAAGTTACATAATTTCAATCTACCATATTATACTACTTTTTTAAGCATTTAAACCGATAAAATACGCATTAGATAATATCTAATATGAACCTCATCCAATCAGTCCCGTAACTAGGACAGTGCCAGTGGGGTCCCCGATGACAGGACGTAGGCCCTGAAAGGGCGTAGAAATGATCAAACCAGGGCCAAGTTTTGGATTAAGCTTGATGGTTAGAGGCTTACGTTCCTAAAAATACCTATTCTTGTTGATCTTATACATAATAGGTCATCCATAGCTTTGTCGTTTCCAAAATATCTGGAGAAATGTGTATAATAACGTCATAATCACGTAAGAAAGGTTGTGTGGAAATGTATCTGCGTTTGGCTTCTAAGAGGGTAGAGGGAGAAATTGTTGCCATGCGGTAGGATACTACAGAAGAAACTGAGTAGCTGGAGATAGGTACGTGGATAGAGAAATCTAATCAAAGTCAAAATATTTTTATTTCACATAGGCCTATATGGGCACTTATAAAACGTCAAAAACTAGTGCACGGTTCCAAATTGGTCGTTTTCTATGGAGAAGAACCGGCAAGAAACTCCATGGTTACTCTTTTCAAAAAAGCTATTGGGTCTACAATATTTCCATATTACAACACAGACGTTTATGCGAGGACAGTGTAGACCAGTCAATATTGCACCCAAAAGCACAATAAAGATAAAATTAGTCAAAAACTGGGTTCAAGAAGGTAGTAATTAAAATCTTGACCTTCTAATGACCTTTAAACCTTCGTTTCCAGTTCCTAACGTGGCGCGAGAAGAACGCCATGTACCTAGCGGAGTCGAAGCTGAGCGTGGAGCAAGCGGTCGAGAAGGCCAGGGTCAACATCGACTGGATCTCTAAGAACAGACGCGCCGTCGTCGACAAGCTAAGGGAGTTCTCCACGTAAGGCACCCTGGCCTTCATGCCAGTAGGGACTGTCAGGGGAATACTGGGGCGTTTTCTGTACATGTGTTCCGAGTAGGAAATGCAACCTTATTGCTGAAGGTGTAAGGTTCATATTTGTATTACTAGCTTTGTTTGGCAATGTAGTTGTAGAGACCTTAAAAATCAAAGCCTTAAAAGTTCCTTAAGTAGGAAATGCAACCTTATTGCTGAAAGAGTAAGGTTCATATTCATATGACTAAAGTAGTCACTAGTTAGACTTGGAAGAACGGTCATAGATCCTCCAACATTTGTTGACATTCTTAACTTCAATTGTTCCTCATAGTAAATGTAACCTTATTGCTAAAGGTGTAAGGTTCATATTTGTATGACTACAGTAAGTGCTAGATAAACTTGGAAGGACAGTCATTATCCCTTCTACATTTCTTACCATTCTTAGTTTCAAAAACGCAAATAAAAATAAAGAAGAAAAAGTATTTATAACTTTTTTTAAAGGCATATAGCAGACATTTTGACCTCTTATATAGCGAAGAGTCGCGGTCAATATGATCCTTATTTGTATCAACAATAAGGTTCACTTTTTTAAACGCATGTGTCCGAGCGCTCTACGCGAATTTAATAAATGTTCAAATTCGTATCAAATTTGTCACCTAATTTAAAATCAAGGATCAGTCATGTATTCCCCTGACATAGGTATTAATCGGAAAATTAGTGAAAATATTATCATTTATGTTCATATTGGAGTATACAATGCTTCGCGTAGTTGTAAGTAGATAGCTAGTTTAAGTAGACGTTGTATTAATTTGTATGTACTTAATTTTGCTGCTTTTTGTCCAAAAAATTAAAACGCGCTTACACGGGCAATTCCAGGGTATATGACTATAGTTAACTTTGACGTCTTGGCGGCATCGAGACTTTTACCTACTGGAATTTTGTGTTTCTGCCCTGAGTGGAGCAAGAGGGAATGTCAGACTGTACTAACTTACCCCTTGCTCCCTTCATATTGCCTTTGCTTTCCAGAGCCATAACTTTTTCCAAATACCACAAGCCTCGATTTTTGAAATGAATATCAAATCACTATGCAATTGCTTTTAGAAAGCTTCGCATCACTACTACATACATACTATAGCGATTCGCGCGTTGACAGTTCGTTACGTCAGTTTTCTGTCAATTTTTATACCTAACAAAATGGCGTCCAAGCGGTTAGAGTTGCCAGTGTAAGCGCTAGTTATAGCTTTGTGAATTGCAGCATGGTTTCGCTTTGGAAGACAAATTCGACTCTCTATCTTTAAGGCTAAATGCTCTGAATTTACTTAAGACCGACGCACATGTGGGCCACGCCTTAATTGTACCCAAAAACCACGTCGCGTGGCGTGAGTCTAAAGTCTGTTTTTAAATCCCTGAGACTAAATTGACATAGGCAAATGTCAAACTTAGGTACAATAGTAATTATGCCAGTTTTTGTGTGTTGTGACAACCCACGTAATATCATTTTAGTCTCAGAGATTAAAAAACAGATTATCTGTAGCTGTAAGTACAAGTCTAGTTGCCATATAAAATGTATGGAGACCGACGCGCACAGATCGGCGTACGTGGCCCACGTGTGCGCAATTCTACCTTTATTTTGGCGATTTCTTATTGAGCTGGAAGCCAATTTTTAACCAATCAAGTTTGTAAAATAGTATCGATGAGTTTTAGATTTTATTTTACCTGCCTTGTAGTGCTATTCTTTTTATTGACAATTATGTATTGACAATTTGCATTCATTTTCTATTTACCTACCAGACATTTAATTTCTAGCATGAATTTGTAGAAAGTACTTAACTCCTAGATCAAAGTAGTTATTTCTCAGTTGGCTTTAGATCCTTTAGAACAAAAAGAAGTTAGACAAAACGAGTTATACTGGGTCTTCACAAGTAAATTGGCCAAACTTCAGATACGGTGTCATCTGATTAATGATAGATAAACGAAAAGGATATATTTTGGTGATATATTGGGTGTAAGGGACAGCCCTCCACATATATATTTGTGTGAGGATGTTCAGATTCGTCTAGTGAGCAAGCCCTTAAAGTTTGTGGAGGGCCGTCCCTTACACCCAGTATTTAAAACTAGTAATGAATTCTATCAGACAACCTTTGGATGGACAGGAAGATAATAGAACTACATTAGACCGACGCATACGTGGCGTCTGATTTGTACGTAGAACCGCGTCGCGTGGCGTGGGTCTAATGTAGCTCTGTAAGTCTAGTTGCCATATCAAATGTATGGAGACCAATGCGATCACTTCAGCAAACGTGGCTCACGTGAGCCTAAAGTAGTTCTAATTCTACATTACGCTACCCGCCCACGACCGACAATCGGTGAACGATTTTTTAGAAGAAACTTTCAACACACTTATAGATTGGTAAAGCACCGCGCTTAAAACCCGGTGTTTTGATAAAAACCCAATAAACACCCGAAAACACCGGGTTTAAACCCGGTTTTTTGATAAAAACCCAAAATCACCAAAAAAAGTAGGTCGCTGGAATTGTAGCCCACTGTGCAGCTTGCATTTGGTCAAGTCGAGAAAAATCATAAATTATTGAAATAAAAAAACCTAATACTTTGAGTGTTTATTCCCAAACAGATCCAAAACACCCGGTTTTAACCCGTCTGGGTTTAATCCCGGGTGGGTTGATTGCTCATCTATATTATTACGATTATCGGTCCGACAAAAAGTCTATCGTGGGCGGGCATCGTTAGTATAATAGTAGATTATGTGACTAGGGAGTAAAGCAGTGTCTTTAAGGCGAGGGCAGCATGTTGAATTCCGAACAAAACGAAGGTTGCCAAGTTTTAATCCCGAACGTTAGTGAGGGATTTATATAATTAACTCCCGAGCATCGCGAGGGAGTTAATAGAGAAACCTGAGTGAAGTGAGGAATTAAAGCCGCCCAAGACAAAGACAGCTTTATTCCCGTGTTGGATACTCTACTTTTTACACCATCTGTGAGATAATTACAAGTCAACTACGATTAATTAACTAGGTACTATATATCGTATAAAACAAATTATAAATAAATTAAAAAATATACAGCATTATTTACAAGTTAATCTCAACTCGAAATTAGAAACAAACAAAGTTCACTACTTCAATATTACTCTATAACTTTACTCTTTTTTAGAACCTCCTCAGTATGTAACCATATTTATTATTCTTTTTTTTGTTAGTGGCCAGTTTCATTTTTGAATAAATTTGTTTGATGCACGTACATTTTAAATTACTGAAGGCGTATTTGACGTTCTGAATTAAAAAAAAACCATTATTCCCTAGAGATCGGCCATACTGTATTATCTCCCTAGGTGATAACGAGTTGCTTTAAGTGCAGGTTACATGACACATAATAAGGCCATTATCGAGCAGGTGGTGTAAAAAATAAATAAATCTATACATATAATAAGAGAAACTGACTGGCATAAGTCTTCCTCATGACAATAAAATAAAGAAAAAGCTATTACATCCTGATCCATCCAGTCCATGAAGTTAGGCCAACTAGTAACCCACAGTCCCCGTATAACCCCCACTTTATTTTTAGTCCGCGCCGTCCCCCAGCGCCGCCGGCGACGCCATGGAAAGGACGACCTAACGTCATGTTACAAAACATATTCGCTATCCACAACATATCTAGCGAACGCATGAGGCCGTTTGCGTACTATGTCGGGAAATAAACTCTAGTTCAAACAGAAATGTGCTTTGAAGACTGTGATATATGGTTCACTTTTGTGTAAAGAGACTTGGCATAGTTTACACTCCTTTCAAAATATGATTAGACATTGAAACAAACCTTTTTTACTGTCCGTTCAATCGATTTTAAGTTCTATTTCGTAGGCATAAGGATGGCATTAAAAACAAAAAGGTGGTTTTAATACTATATATTTACTGCAGTTGCCATTTATTATGCAACCAACGCAATAAAAGTCAAAATCCATTGAATGGACAGTGAAAAAAGGTTGTTTAAATGTCTAATGTTGTTACGAATGGAGTATAGACGTACAAACTCTCTCTGTTGTCGAAAAAGAATCATTTATTAGTGCTAATACTAAACTCTTTCGCCCTTTAAATTAATTGACATAAAAAAAGACAAAGGCTGAGAGTATTTAGAAAGTGTTTATAAAATAATAATTATTGTTAAGTTTTGTAAAGAACTTGGCTGTGCACTGCCATGCTTAATTTGTTGGCTTCTTTTACAAACTAAGTTTTTATAATCCTTAATATCTTTATAAAGTACAAAGTTGCTTTCTCAGTGTCTATTTGTCTCCCAGCGGTCCAAAACTACGCAAAGAATTTTGATGAAGGTTTTTACTAATATAAGTAGGTAATGTAGGGTTACTTTGACCTTGGGGTAAAACTTTGGCACAAGTTTATTAACGATCTAACTTCTGCCAGCGGCATCTCCCGCATGAAAGTAGAAAATAAACAGCCTATGTTACTCAGTAAAGATTCTTTCTAATAGTGAAAGTATTTTTGAAATCGGTCAATTATTTTTTGAGTTAAATCATGACATACCTACAAAAATCATAAATCTTTCTTTATTCTCTATTGTACACACCATTATACAATATTAGTTTAGATAAAAACATAGTAAACACAGTTTCTCATGCTCCTATTGGTTAATAAGCTAATGCCAAAATTATACCCGGAGGTCAAATTTACCCCATTTTACTCGATATTTAGAAAGAGCGATGAACGATATTATTTGCTCACGTGTGAAGCTGGGGCACAAAAGAAATAATTATATAGACTATAAAAAATTAGTTTGTTGATTATTTCATTGTATATTTCCACAATTTCAGTTACCACTGTATATTTTCTTTTGTTTTACGCAAGCTGCCTCTGATATATTTTTGTTTAGTTTAGTTTATAATTATTTACCTAACTTTGTCTTTATTTTTTTAAGTTTTAGATTAATCTTGATAGAAAAAGCTACCTAAATAATTATGTTTTGTTTCTACATTTTATTTTATCCACTGTGTTGTGCAATGATGATTTTAATTCTATTTTCAATAACTACCTATATTGGAATCTTTAGTTACTGTTGGCATATTTTTTTAGTTATTTATTGTTAATAGTATAATAATTCCGTCCAGTACAAGTTAATAATGAATATTAGAAGAATCGTTACTTAATTCTTAAAAATAGAATTAAAAAATAAATGTTTAATTATTTTATTGTTTCGTTTTATTTTTGTTTCATCTTTTTTATTTTCCTTAAGTTTTTTTTATGCACGAGAGCACATGCCTAAGTAAGTACCTTTTTGTTTTTTTTTTAATTAAAATAATTTATTTGTACCTACCGGAATTTATTGTTTAGGTAAAACTTTCGATAATTATTCTTAGTTGGGTGAACTGTCACTTAGAAAAATAGACCCAAGAAACTTCTCGCAGGTATAGAAGTTCAAGTCAGACACAGATAACAACGGTAAAAATTATTCATTTCCCTGCCTGTAAGTACGTCAAATTTGAAGGGCCCACGTTCAACAGCGGAGCTACCAGCTGATGATGAGAATGTAGATTAAAGTGAAACAGACACAGACCTGCAAAAAGAATCGCCAAACTTAAGTGGCAGTGGGCAGGGCACATTGCTCGTAGAACAGATGGTCGATGGGGACGAAAGGTTCCAGAGTGGCGGCCACGTACCGGAAAACGCAGCGTTGGAAGGCCTCCCACAAGGTGGACCGACGACCTGGCGAGGGTCGCGGTAATCCGATGGATGCGAGACGCATAGGACCGGTCGTTGAGGCGACGCTTGGAGGAGGCCTATGTCCAGCAGTGGACGTCTTTCGGCTGAGATGATGATGAGAGTCAAAACTCTAGGTTTTTAATCATTCTTCTTCCCCGTTTCCAGGGAGTCATCGGAAGAGGACAGGGCACTGCGACTAAGCCTGACGCACGACGCCGCCTCCTCAACCAGTCTGCACGTAGCACTAGCTCTGCTGACCCTCACTCCTCTGTATATTGTATGAGAAACTATTACTATTTATATCGTCATATCAATAGTGTTTTATTTCTACAATAAGAACCTTTCATATGCCTTGAGTTTTCCCAAGTATGAAGTATTCTTGTTTCGGCACCATCCAAAATACCTACCTTCTTACTACTCATTTCTCACTTTATCCATTCTCGTCACACCACACATCCATCTCAACATTCTCATCTCCGCTACATGCAATCTTTTTTCATCCGTCTTTTTCACAGCCCAACATTCTGATCCATGCATTACGACAGGTCTTATCACGGACTTGTAAATTTTACCCTTCAGCTTGAGGGGCATCCGTGGGTCACAGGTTGTTCCCGTGACCTGTCGCCATTTCATCCACCATCCAAAATACCTATTGGTGCCAAAACCTTTGATCCCGAAACAGGAATACTTACTTCCCACAAATATTAGACTGGAAGTCGACCCCGATAATATAAAGTACATATATCTGAATGTAAATAAAAAAAATATTGACATTCAGATTAAGGATAGCGCTCTGACCATCTGAGATCGATTAATCGAACCTAATGGACATTTATCTAACACTAGATATCGATCGAAATTTCAGTTTTGTTCTTACGAAATACAGCAATATTCAGGTATTTAAAAACGGTCTAAGTTCCTACTAATTATTATGTGAAGTTGTACACCAGATTTATTCACCACCCTATGTTCCTTCTTTCCTCTGGTTTTCCTTTCAGAAGCCAACCCATGGCTCCAGTAGGCTTCGACCCTGCTAGGTCCCTACGGTTTTGCTGACATCTCTTCGAGTGGCGCGTGGAACTCAAATTGCCGTCGACGACTCGGACTCGGTCCGGGCTAGGGATGACGATCTGAGATCGATTAATTGAAGCATCGATTTTATAAGCCAAGATAATCGATTTGTTAAATCGACCTTAAATGATGGATGAAGATAGGCGTGTGTGCGAGGCCTTCGCTCAGCAATAGGATACAACAGGCTAACTAATAAACTAACTAAATGATGGACAGACACCAAAAATCGTGATTAATTTTTCTATGGACTGCAACCATGTTGGTAAATGTTCCGTTTAACATTCGAAGTCCATTATGAGGATTCAGCGTCTTATTCCACGTTTTACTCGCTAGAAAATCCTTCTTTCGCTACGTCATCGACCCTAGCGCCACCCGTGGCCGCACCTGGAATTAACTAAAAGCACAGACTCCTTCGTCATTATCTGTAGATACCCTATACCCCCTATACCCACTCTTCCCTTTACTATGCCTATACCCTTATAGGTACTCTGCTTGACTTAAAGGTCCAAGTGACCAGGTCTAAAAATCCAAAAAATTGTACTCTGTGGTCATTGTGACGTTGTTTTTCATAGCGCGCGCGTGACGCTAGATTTTAAATTTAGAAAACATAAAATTACAAACCTCCATCTTGTTATTTTTTTTACCTAGTCGTTTATCGTTATAACTTTCGAGACTAAAGTAGAAAGTTACCGTTTTTATTTTTCAGTGTATGTACCCACTTAAAATTATTTCAATTTAACAACTGCGCGGGTGTTGTAGTAATCAGTACTCAGTTTGGTTTTGTAAAAGTGTTAAGAGCGCACCGAGTTTCTAGCGCTAATCGACTTTAGGTTTTCTTTGCGCTCTGTGTATGTGTGCGTGAGGCACACCGGCAAGCGAGCGAGCGAGCCGCGCGCGCGTCACTGCGCTGTGCCGCCGTACAATATTATTACGTGTATTACTATTTTGTAACTTTTTTCCGCTTCGCTTCTGGAATAATACTCGCGGAAGGCATAGCTTTTTTTCGTTTTGCTGACTCTTTCTTATCTATTGCGTCTAAAATATATTGTTGCTCACGAATTTCCATTTTTCTGTCCAGCCTTGAATCAATTATTTCTGGTAGAAGACAATCAAAGTAAAAACTTTTTAACTTTGTTTCCATAATGTTCTTCCAGAATTATATTATTATCTCTTTTTATTGCTTCTATTTTTTTACTGAGTAATTACCGAGAATTCAGTATGAATTTAGCTGCATAAAATATTTTCATCACATACTTAGTAGGTACCACCGTAGGCGCATGCTTGCGGGCGACGAGCAATGGGTAGCTCGCCGTCCGGACGTCTGTAGCCTTACCATGAGTTTGTAAAAACGTTCTCGCTATCGAAAACTATCGCTTTGTCCCTGTCATTGTGGTGCACGTGAAAGAGACAAAGCTATAGTTTTCGATAGCGAGAACGTTTTTTCAAACTCATGGTAAGGCCACTGGTAACAATCCGGACCAAGCCCATGTCGTCGACGGCGCGTATTGCTCCACGCGCGCCTCAAAGAGATGTCAGCAAACTGTAGGGGACCGACAGGGCCAAAGCCTTCTGGGGCCTGGGTTGACGAAAGAGATCCCCGGGACCACGGAATTAGGGCAAAGAAGGAACAGGAGTGGGTTTTAGTCAGTAAAAGTCTGACAC
Organism: Mythimna separata; assembly: GCA_030763345.1. Taxonomy (NCBI): domain Eukaryota; kingdom Metazoa; phylum Arthropoda; class Insecta; order Lepidoptera; family Noctuidae; genus Mythimna; species Mythimna separata. Next base: position 21,020,508 of record CM061186.1, read on the forward strand.
GCCCTCCCGCTCCGCCCAGAGCAGAAGTCATTTTGATGATTCCCCAACTAAAAAAATATTTCGTAGGTTGGCAAAGGAGGAACAGGAGTGGGTTTTAGTCAGTAAAAGTCTGACACGCCCTCCCGCTCCGCCCAGAGCGGGAGAACTCATTTTGATGATTCCCCAACTAAAAAAAAATATTTCGTAGGTGGGCAAAGGAGGAACAGGAGTGGGTTTTAGTCAGTAAAAGTCTGACACGCCCTCCCGCTTCGCCCAGAGCGGGAGAACTCATTTTGATGATTCCCCAACTAAAAAAAAATATTTCGTAGGTGGGCAAAGGAGGAACAGGAGTGGGTTTTAGTCAGTAAAAGTCTGACACGCCCTCCCGCTCCGCCCAGAGCAGGAGAAGTCATTTTGATGATTCCCCAACAAAAAAAAATATATTTCGTAGGTTGGCAAAGGAGGAACAGGAGTGGGTTTTAGTCAGTAAAAGTCTGACACGCCCTCCCGCTCCGCCCAGAGCGGGAGAACTCATTTTGATGATTCCCCAACTAAAAAAAAATATTTCGTAGGTGGGCAAAGGAGGAACAGGAGTGGGTTTTAGTCAGTAAAAGTCTGACACGCCCTCCCGCTCCGCCCAGAGCAGAAGTCATTTTGATGATTCCCCAACTAAAAAAATATTTCGTAGGTTGGCAAAGGAGGAACAGGAGTGGGTTTTAGTCAGTAAAAGTCTGACACGCCCTCCCGCTCCGCCCAGAGCGGGAGAACTCATTTTGATGATTCCCCAACTAAAAAAAAATATTTCGTAGGTGGGCAAAGGAGGAACAGGAGTGGGTTTTAGTCAGTAAAAGTCTGACACGCCCTCCCGCTCCGCCCAGAGCGGGAGAACTCATTTTGATGATTCCCCAACTAAAAAAAAATATTTCGTAGGTGGGCAAAGGAGGAACAGGAGTGGGTTTTAGTCAGTAAAAGTCTGACACGCCCTCCCGCTCCGCCCAGAGCGGGAGAACTCATTTTGATGATTCCCCAACTAAAAAAAAATATTTCGTAGGTGGGCAAAGGAGGAACAGGAGTGGGTTTTAGTCAGTAAAAGTCTGACACGCCCTCCCGCTCCGCCCAGAGCAGGAGAAGTCATTTTGATGATTCCCCAACAAAAAAAAAAATATTTCGTAGGTGGGCAAAGGAGGAACAGGAGTGGGTTTTAGTCAGTAAAAGTCTGACACGCCCTCCCGCTTCGCCCAGAGCGGGAGAACTCATTTTGATGATTCCCCAACTAAAAAAAAATATTTCGTAGGTGGGCAAAGGAGGAACAGGAGTGGGTTTTAGTCAGTAAAAGTCTGACACGCCCTCCCGCTCCGCCCAGAGCGGGAGAACTCATTTTGATGATTCCCCAACTAAAAAAAAATATTTCGTAGGTGGGCAAAGGAGGAACAGGAGTGGGTTTTAGTCAGTAAAAGTCTGACACGCCCTCCCGCTCCGCCCAGAGCAGGAGAAGTCATTTTGATGATTCCCCAACAAAAAAAAAAATATTTCGTAGGTGGGCAAAGAAGGAACAGGAGTGGGTTTTAGTCAGTAAAAGTCTGACACGCCCTCCCGCTCCAACCAGAGCGGGAGAAGTCATTTTGATGATTCCCCAACTAAAAAAAAAAATATTTCGAAGATATTTTTTTTTTCACTCTCAAATATATTTTTTTCAGTATTCTCTTTATTTTCAAAATTCGCGGTCTGTAATATCTTGATCTAGAAAGATAAAATAATTGTTTTTTAAAATATCCCATTTGAAAAAAAAATATACCCAAGTCAGATAATTGGTAAATAAGTATGTAGGTAGGTACATATACGTATACGAATATTAATTCATTTTTTCATGCAACCGTTTAGCATTGATTTTTCGCCAACCACTTCTCTCCCTTGTTTTGTTTACTTTATTCCTCATTTTAAATAGGTACGAGTACCTACAGTGAATTTTAACACAATTTTACTCGTAACTTTTTTAAACCCGTGCGTAATCGCAAGCGACACAGGTTCCCCGTTCGACGGCCGAAGCATGACTAAAGCGGATAAGAGGGAGGCGAGGCGGCTCTAGTTATGATGGGCTGGTTGCGCGTCAGTTTAGGTATTTCCTTCGTATTGTTAAACAAATAAACATTTTGAAAATATAAAGTGTATACCGTATACAAAACATGTAGTTTTGTTAATATTAAAAATCTGAGAACCTTCCGTCAAGAATTCACGTCGTAGGTACTAAGCGTTTATTGTGGTTTTTAGAGGTATCTTTGTGAATTTATTCTATCGAGCAAACTTTATCAAATCGTGTTTCCATCGTATATACGGCCTAGTATATATCCTCAATAATACCAACATATTTTCTTAGATTTTAATTTAATTACTTACTACTTCAAACAAGGGTTATAAAAACGTGTTTTTGTGTATAAAAAGCTCGGTGCCTTCTTAACGTACCTACCTACAGGTACCTATATCTGTGTTGTGGTTGTGAGTCAAGTTCATCAGAATCGAATTCAAGTTCGATTAAAGACGATGGAGCCTCCGTTAGACCCGAACGTCTTTACGAGACTAAAGGTTTGAAGTACATTATCTGGTAAGTCCATTTTAGTACTTTATTTTTGGGACGTCGCGCGTCGTTAATCAGAATTTAGCAATTCGTATTTTTTGACGTCAAACTTCTGATCAATCAGAGTCAGACAAAAACGTTTGATTATGTCTTGCCATTTCGACGTCTAGAATGCAGGAATTGGACAAGGACATGAGAATCCGACGATGAGGATGAGGATGGTATTCGACGAAACAAATTTTGCTAGGTACCTACCTTATTAGATACTGTTTGGGCGTCTACTTGGTTTCGAAATATAATACTGAAAATATACCTACTGAGGAAAATAATATTTTTATTTGAAAATCGACTAAAAATACCAAGAACGATTGAACAGAATGACTTCATTCGCGACTAAGTTGCGGGCGCAGGTCGATAACCGTCGTTTTATCACGTCTAGATGTCGCCACCATCCTCGCCGCTGCATATCAAGGGGCCCGCGAGTTGCCGCACCGTCACGAAAGATGGCGTTGTGGGTGGCGAACAACAACAATTCATCATTTGCCTAGCCTTTTTTCCCCAACTATATTGGGGTCGGCTTCCATTCAAGCCGGATTTAGCTGAATACCAGTATTTTACGAGGAGCGGCTGCGTACTCTGGTACGCAGCCGCTCCTCGTAAAATCTGCCTCCACAACCTATTAACGGGGGTAACACGGTAGGTACTTCGTAGCAAGACTGAAGTCAGATTTACTGGCTTCTGTCTATCCGTAACGACTGCCAAAGATCTACAAATGACAGCCGGGACCTACGGCACGAACTTTCCGAGGCACGGAGGAAACTCGTTATGTTAAGATGGTCACCCATCCACAGATTCTGTTCAAATTAATTTTTTATCTGATTATATTGTAATTAGGGATTGCAATTGCTGGATCCAGCAAACAGCAATCCAGCTGGATCCAGCGCCTTTTTAAACATGCTGGATCCAGCATATAGTGCTGGATCCAGCGATGCGGATCCGCAAACGTATCAATTTCTATTGTTTAGTTTCAAATTGCATCCGTAATTGTTATATGTGATGACAACTGTGTAATGGCAACTGCCCGATAGATGATTTCGGGCTGTTCAAATCGCGCGGAGAACTTTGCTTGCGCGATGCAAAATTCTGTGACGTCAGATGTCGCTATAAGGGCATATGTTATTTAATTTTAAGTTGTTTCTTTTGATCTAAAATGATTAAGAATCGAAAGAAAATTAGTGAAAGGTTTCATAGATTATCGTAAGAATTTATTATACAAATTACTTAATAAAAAAAATCTTATAAATGTCGTCTTTTTTGCGTTCCACACTTTGCTGGATCCGCGCTGGATCCAGCTGGATTCAGGTCAATCCAGCAAGAATCCAGCTGGATTGAAAACGCCGCTGGATTGCAATCCCTAATTGTAATGTAAATTTTAATTTAATTGTTCTATTCTAATGTATTTTTTTTTTGTTTAATTTGTTATTAATCTTTTAATTCAAATCAATTATCTGCTGACATTCATTTATTGATACTACTTATAAAAGATTTTTTTTAAGACTCGTATCTTTTAACTCTTTCAATTCAATCTTATAATGTAATAAATTTTTTAATTTTAAATTACTACTGTGAATGATGTGCATGCCTGTAATTGATTTGTTTACACAGAACTATTCTCTGGTCAACTTATTACGATTATTTGTAAACAGGTTGTTGGTGTGCCTTTTAATAAAAATAAAAAAATAAAGATCAACCCCGACAAGCGCAGCTTAACCTTGAGGATCGACCCGTGCGCCTATTATTATCTAGCCACGAGCTCCTCATACAACGAAAAAAAACAATTACTCTCTCATAATTGATTTCGAACATCTTAGGGTCAGTTCACAAGCTGACACTTAGGAAACATAATATGAATTTTATTTTTGGATCATATTTTTATATTTTACACTTTAGTTGTGGTACCCCACCTCCCCTCCCCCCCCCCCCCCTTCTTCCTTCGGTTAGTCATCGATTACTCGTATACATAGATAAAGCAATTTTACTTCTTACTTACCCCTTAGTACCGTGTTACCCCAGTATTAACTGGGGTAACACGGTACTTCATGGCAATACTGGAGTCAGATTTACTGGCTGATCGATATTTTTTTGACCGAGAAATCGGTAAAAATACATTTACAAAAATACACACAGCCGAACATATAACCTCTAACATTTTGAAGTCGGTTAAAAAATAGATGGTTAGGTTCTATAGAATAAAACATCACATAAGTATTTTAATATATCTATATTGTATAATAAAAACTTCAGTGTATACTTAGGACTACGTAAATAATACTTTACAAAATGCTTCAATTTCGACGAGAACGCAATGGCACCGCGGGTAACTTTCATACACAATCTATTATATACTTGTACACGTCTAAATCGATCACATCAGAAATGAAGATATCCGCAAGAGAACTAAGGTTATCGACATAGCCCGAAGAATCGCCAAACTTAAGTGGCAGTGGACAGGGCACATTGCTCGTAGAACAGATGGTCGATGGGGACGGAAGGTTCTGAAGTGGCGGCCACGTACCGGAAGACGCAGCGTTGGTAGGCATCCAAGGTGGACCATCGACCTGGCGAGGGTCGCGGGAATTCGATGCATGCGAGACGCACAGGACCGGTCGTTGTGGCGACGCGGGCGGGGAGGCCTATGTCCAGCAGTGGACGTCTTTCGGCTGAGATGATGATGATGACACGTCTAAATACATGTAGGAAACCCATTTTAGTAAGACTGAGGTCACTGCAACCCTAAAACAAGGGTTACTGAAGGAAAATGGGTGGGTTTTAGTCAATAAACGTCTGATATTATCCTTTCTCTCCACCTTAAAGCGGGAGGCGTCATTTGATGGTTTTCTACCTCAAGAACCGTCCTTCAGGTGCCCTTAGCATTACAGGATCACGGTTACTTCTTCAAAAATTCCCTATAGCCTTAGAATAGAAAAGAATTGAATTTTATTTTGCAAACATGGGTACACACAATAGTTCTCAATAATACACACTAGCCTTGCAGAAGAATTTAGGCTTTCATGAACGTCTTATTTATATGCCCTAATAAAAAAAAAAATGTAGGTAGGTAGGTTTACCGTCGAATATGTTCTCTCTCTGTCTCTCAAAGGTTTGTTGAGAGAAAACTAATTGTTGAGTAAAGCTCGATTTTGTACATAATATTACAAATCACTATGTTATTTTTTTTTGTACAATAAATAATTCAGAATGTATCCTTCCTTCTTATTCCCCTCTGATAAATTATCTAGCAAATATCAACACAAGCGGTGTTTAAAATGTGTTTAGACGCGTACAAGACGATGGAAGCAATTCACAGTAATTAAACAATAACATAAACTTTACAATATAATATTAACATTTAACCTTAGAGTATTCAGATCATGACTCTATTTACTAAAACTAATAAGTCACAAAATTATAATAATTACACTTACATTGTCATAATATTGTCTCGGTCAACTTAATATCTTGTTTTAGCGATGGACGAGATATTTTAATAATCGAAAGTATCACTCGCCGTTCTACAAAATAATCGAGATGTTATTCGATTCTTTTGAGTCGAAGGAATCGAGAGTTTTTGATTGTACAAATTAGTCACTCTCACTCGAAACTCTAAGACCGTTTTCACATTATCCGATCCGATATCGGTATCGGACGCCGATCCGATATCGGGGTAAGTAAAATGTATGAAATATGTACCTGTCTTTCATATTGTCCGACCCGATATCGGATATCGGAGCACGGCATTTCATACATTTTACTTACCCCGATATCGGATCGGCGTCCGACACCGATATCGGATCGGATAATGTGAAAACGGTCTTAACCATCGAGGAACAACTCGTGAATGAACGCGACAATGCCAGTCGCAATAACATACCGAGTCGGACTCGAGTCAAAGTCCAAACTATCGAATAAATTCTCTCGCCATCGCGCATTGCTATCTGGTTTCATTACAAATACAAATATTACTAATGAAAAGTAAACATAATCATCACTTTTATCAATAGATTATTTCCACGAGCATTTTCGCCCGTTTTCAATAAGCTATCTACATCCGGTTTTGACATGCTGGAGATAGTAAAATAAATGATACAATACAAAAATTTGACATGTTTCTGTTGTTTTATTTGTTTTTCTATCTCCGCTATATGATAGATAGGTTATTGGTTTCGGCTGTTTGTCAAATATCTACTGTAATTTCAACTCGAGATCAATCAAGGAAAAAGCATTGTTTACAAAGTCCAATCCAGTTTAAAAATGCATTAAACCTGCATTAAAAAAATAAATGCTGTAATCACAATATAAAATGGAATATAAAATACAAATTTTACTAAATACACAACCTACTAATCCAATTAAAAATTAGTTTTATAATTTCTTCGATGCCAATAAATAATTTAAAATTTTCGTTACAATAATCTTTTTTTATACTAGTCAACATTTAATATTTACGCTAATGGCAACACTGACAAAAATGGCGGATGATACAAATACGAATTGGCACTACGAACACACATAAGGCACTTTTTGTGTACTTTACATTATTATTTTTTTGTATAAAACGTCTTTTTCTCTATAGATATGTTATTATATACCACCAGAATACCTAGGCCTAGTTAGAGTCACATTCTAATAGCGATAATGATTGTCGAAAAGTCAAGAATGTATGGTATGGATGAGAATCATCGAAATATTACTCTAACTAATATTATAAAAGAGAAAGTTTGTATGTGTAGTATGTGTGTTTGTCACTCCTTCACACTGATATGGTTGAACGGATTTAGACGAATTGGGCGCATGGGTAGACCACGTCCTGGAATCGCTCATTGAATACTTTTTATCCTGGAAGTCTGTTCGATCAGGGACATTTTATATTTTCAGGTCTCAATAGTACGGACTTTTAACATCGTTATCGCTACTAGAAGCCACTGTATCTAGAGCTTTAGATTTCTACAAAGTTTAGCTCACAGATAATTTCTATGATTTGTCACAAACGAAATCTCCCCTTAAAAGTTTGTCAAAGACATACCCAGGTGTAGTCCACACATATTTCTTACATAAAATCACTTCACATAAGTTTGTCTGAGCTAAACTTAAGAAACCTTAGGCCCTACCAAGCGCTCTTAACGCGATTCATTTAAGGACCTAAACTGAACCAGTAAATGGATGGAGCTACATAGGTTGTATAGATCCATTCCTCTTTCTCGTTGGCACGCGTGACATTTTAAAACGTCATGGTAAGGCCAGTGGTCTTTAATTATTTTTTCTTATTTATTTTATAATATCAATATTATAAATGTCATACCGATTTTAAGTTCTTACAATAGTCAATTCCTATAGATATGTCTGTTACTTCATTATTCCTACCTAGCTTCGTATAACGTTGTGTTCTTATACTATTACTATGTATAATAGAAACATAGAAAACGTAATAATAGCACAATTTATAGATTTCTACTTAGTGTATGATAGAGGACTTTCTTAGAACGAACTTAAGCTATTTTGGATTAGCCTGGAAGAGTAAAGATGAGGTTAGACATAGCTTCAAACTCATAAAACAAAACATACAATTTGCGGTACGGGTATGTAAGTCTGCAAGAGTTGCACTATGCCACCACTTTGGTGGTATATTATAAATCTTGAGTTACTTTATATACTTTTATGCATATTTACATGTCAGAGGAACCTATTGATAATGTTCAACTAGCCCCTCGCGCGCTGATAGAACTTGAAAAACGTTTAAGCTTCGTACTCTAAATTGATATCGAAAATTTTAGTCTCTCTCTATATCTTTCCTAAGGTGGACCCAAAACGATTTTTTTGGGATTAGAGTAAAAAACGCGCAATTAAATAATAATAATACGCGTATATGCGTGAAAGTCTATAGCAAAATTCGGCTGTAACAATTAAGATGCAGAAGAACTGTACAAAAATCGTTTTTGTTTCCGTCGCATCATTAGGCCAGATTGAGGTTTAATCTTTCAATAATATATACTCCATTCGCAACACCATCAGACAAACGTTTTTTTACTATCCGTACAATCGATTTTGACTTTTATTGCGTTAGTGGCATGAAATGATTATGATATTTGTAGACTGAAACTTTTTGAAGCTACACCTAACCCAACCTCCAAGTACTCGTATCACCCACTCCCACCTAGTCTCCATCCGCGACAAACCCTGGGCGGGTGCTGGTGCGCCTCTTGCGCAGCGTGCCCAGGATGGCCAGCATCTCCTTCACGGCCTCGGGCTGCTCGTCCTTCGTCTTCTTCTCCGCCACGGAGCGGTCGGTGGACTTCAGGTGAAACTTGCCGCCTTTTATCTGGTCTACTATCGCGTCTATTGCGCCGCCTGGAGGGAGAAATAGGATGGTGAAATAAAGGAAAGCTGTGAGGTAGTGTTGTTAAAAACTCGAGTCTTTTACTGCCAAACAATAACCTATGTATCTATCACATACTGGAGATAGATAAACAAATGAAACAACAGAAAACCTGTTTAATTTTTGTATTGTATCATTTGTTTTAAAGTCTCCAGTATGCCAAAACTGGCGATAGATAAGTTAATGGGTTCGGCCGTTAGTCTACATTTCGAGACTTGCAAGACTAGGACTCGTTTGTCATATGAGTCTCGAGTCCTCTGACTTCAAATTCTAAAGGAGTTGAGCTCTTCACTACATAGTATAAAACAAAGTCTCTTTCTCTGTCCCTATATTCCTATGTATGCTTAAATCTTTAAAACTACGCAACGGATTTTGATGCGGTTTTTTAATAGATAGAGAATTCAAGAGGAAGGTTTATATATTGTATAATATAATAGGAAAACACTGATAATTTTGCACCCGGGGCGAGTCGCTAGTAAGTTATATTTATAAGACTGTGGTCTACAAAAATACCTCAAGTCTTAATAAATGCTACTCCAAGACTTGAGTGTCTGACAAAACTACTGTAAAGCTTGCGTACAAAACTATGAAATTCTGTCGATGAATCGTTATATGATACCGACGCGTCTTTCACGCAGGCTTACACGGAGCGTATGAAGCTACGCGTATTCGTCACTAAAGTGCGTCTAATGAAAGCGCGACCTGGAGTTTTTTTTAAATTTAATTGGCAACATTATTCAGCCGCAATTGTAGGAAAATAAAAAACATTGTGAAGTGTCAAGACATGATTCTCCTACTAGTTAGTAATACCACATACAAAATGTTTTGGATCTAGGGCCTGTTTCACCACCTATGATTAAGTTTCGAGTATCTTACTTGGCAGATAATTTCATACAAATTCTGTTCCATTTTTGAATTTATTCAGTGAGTAGTGCCTACTCGGACATTGTGAAACAGGCCTTTAACCTCTTTTTCTCAGGTCGCGCTTTCATTAGACGGACTATATACGCATGGTGTACGCGTGGAGCTTGCGTACGAAAGTATAGAACTCTGTGGATGAAGCGCTGATATCGTGCCGTCGTATCGTCCACGCAGGCGTACACAGAGCGTATGAAGCTTAGTAATTTAAAGTATGGCGTCGAAATGTCCTCCACATAGCTGTCGACCAGTAATGTACTCAAAAGACTGGCGGCATTGCCATGCTGTATGGCAGTGCTTATCCTTTGTCCATGGTAAAAGTTAGAGGCTTTGGGTCACGCGAAGTGTCAACAAGGCATTGTTGAATTGATAACATGCTTCTTATTTTTGAAGCGGGTTAAAAAAATAAAAATCGTATTCTCTTATTGGGCCCAAACTATGTATTTATAGACCTACGGCCAGTTTCTTCATAAAAGCCAAAACAATCACTAACTTTTCCTTGACCATTAGACCGTTTTCACATTATCCGATCCGATATCGGTGTCGGACGCCGATACGATATCGGGGTAAGTAAAATGTATGAAATTCCGTGCTCCGATATCCGATATCGGGCCGGACAATATGAAAGACAGGTACATATTTCATACATTGTACTTACCCCGGATCGGATAATGCGGAAACGCTCTTACTGTTGTCAATAGCAAATGTCATCTTGTCAATGTCTTCATCCAAGTGACAGCTAAATTAAAAGTCGACTAAAATAAAATGTAGGGATAAACGCAGTGAAACCTATACAATTTTGTCAGCCTTTCAATGAGCAGCAAAAGTTAAGGGCAAAAGTAACAGTAAAACCAACGGTTAAAATTGTGAAGAAACGAATTTAAGCATTATTATTATTTTATGACGTTACTTTGACTTGAGATGAAGAATCTGGTAGTTAATCATCGACTCAAAATCCAGTAAAACAGAAAACAACTCACCACATTCAGCGCCATTCTGCTTACTCTTCTTGAGCGTGCCACTCTTATGAGCCAACATATTGGCCATGTCTTCCACGTGACCAAACTCAAACGCCATCGGCGCCGGCGGTGGGGGCGGCGGCGGCGGGGGCGGCGGCATCGCTGGGGGCGGCGGCGGCGGGGGCGCTACTGGCGCTGGGGGCACTACTGGGGATGGAGCGCGAGGGGTGGGAGGGGGTGTTGTTGGTACAGAGGCTTGTGATGGTTCAGGTTCTTGGGGTGTTGTTTCTGTTGAGGGCGCTGGAATAGAAATTGGTAATAGTTAGATGAGAGATGAATATATCGTCTGTTTTTTATACCCTGAGACTAAATGACACACGTAATGTCAAACTTACTATAGGAATGATGCCAGTTCTTTTGTATTGTAATGTCATTTTAGTCTCAGGGTATAAAAAACAAACGGTAGTATGTTCTATAGTTAGTATTATTTCCCACAGCTGGGCTAAGGCTTCCCTCTCCCTCTTCCACATACATTTGTCCTCAGCACATTACAGTCTATGGTGTTAAGAAAATAGTGAATCATCGTTGTCACCCTGCTTAGGCAGGCTTTTGACCAATTAGATCATAGTAAAACAGAAATCCATGTTCACATTGAGTAGTTGAAATAAGCCCTTCAGAAAAGTATGGACGAGTCTTTTATGAATTAAAACAAATAAATACCTGAATGTATCTAATATACTTAACAATAAAAGTGTGTAGTATAACGATTGTGATTAAATAAAAAAAAAAACTTTATAATTTTAAAAATATTGTGTAATAATAGTTTAATTTTACGGTTAAATTTTTATTTTAGACGCCTTTGACTACGTCTTTACAGTTGCACTGAATGAGTCACTATTTTCTTGACAATTCTAGTGGGGAATGTTAAATTCCCATGGATCGACTCCTTGACTATTCAGAAAGTTGAAGCTATTTGGACATTCCAAAACGTAGTATACTCTTTAAACTGTCAGCTCGTTCTATAAGGACCTAACACTAGTCGTCGACGGCACATACTGTTCCAAGCGCGCCTCACGGCTATCAGTAAAGCCTTAAGGACCCAGAAGCAGGTCAATACCTGCTAGGGCCATGGGAAAACTTCTGAAGAGGATACTTATGGTCTTAGGCAATTATGAAACTGATGTAGTTTTAGTCAGTAAAAGTCTGACACCCTCCCACAAATCGAAGAAACGAGAAATCATTAGACAAAAAAAAGTGTACTCCTAAATACTATAATTTGGGTGTCTTCAAGGCTAGAGTGAATAGGCTCTTAATAAACTAGTGCGCCACACCATCTAAGATTGCATCACTGCTTACCATCAGGTGGGATCGCAGTCAAGCACTAGCTTATACAATTTAAAAAAAAAAAAAACAACATATCCACTCACCAACAACTTCAACCACCTCCTCCTTAACTGGTTCCACCTCCTTCTTCTCCCCTCCGTGCTCGAAGTACGAGATCCTGGACATGAGGTTGGACCTCTTCTGCGAGGGCCGCGTCCTCTCGACCTCCTGCAGCCTCCTCTCGGCACGTTCCGCCCGCTCCACCGCCTTCTGCGCATCTTCTTCTGCCAGTCTTATCTTCTCTTCCCAGAGGAGAATGTCTGTGTCTTCGTGTTTTTCCGCTAATTTTAACTGAGGGTAAAGAAATAGTTGGATTATAATTTCACTATAACATGTGGTATAATTATTATGTTATAAATAAAAAAAAAGATACATTCTGTCGTCCAGCCCCTAAAGCGCAGTAAAACATGGGTTTTTTACGCTTTTTTACTGCGCTTTAGGGGCTGGACGGCAGAATTATCATTATCTTGGTTGATTATGGAGTTAACCTAAGAGTTTCTTGTCGGTTCTGCTCCAATTGGAACCGTGCACTAGCTTCTGGCGTTTTATAAGTGCCTATTATTGCCCACTCACTACGTGAAATAAAACCATATTCGATCGGCGAGCTACCTAATGCTCGTCGTCCTCAAGCCCGCGCCTACTGTGGCTGGTAGTTGGGATTGGGCTCGCGTCGGTTGGGGGCGTATGGACTGTGGATATCCGTTCATACATGCGTCTGTCTTGCATACCCCTCTAGAAGCCTGTAATTCTCTGCTGGAAGGTCTCAGAAGCTATTGCGGCCGTATTCTCTAGACTGATAGAGGAGCTCGTGGCTCGATAATAACAGCCGCACAGGTTGATCTTCAAGGTTAAGCAACGCTTGCCAAGGTTGGTCTGTGGATGGGTGACCATCTTAACATAACGAGTTTCCTCCGTGCCTCGGAAAGCACGTTAAACCGTAGGTCCCGGCTGTCATTTGTAGATCTTTGGCAGTCGTTACGGTTAGTCAGAAGCCAGTAAATCTGACTCCAGTCTTGCCATGAAGTACCGTGTTATCCCAGTTAATGGGTTGTGGAGGTCTGGTAGGCAGCCGCTCCTCGTAAAATACTGGTATTCAGCTGAATCCGGCTTGGCTGGAAGCCGACCCCAATATAGTTCGGAAAAGGCTAAGCAGGTGATGATGAAGGTCTCAGAAGCCTGCACTCACCTGCAGCTCCTCCAGCTGGTCCCTGTGCCGGCTGCTCTGCTCCTCCAGCGCGTCCTTGAGGCTGTCCACCTCGCTCAGCAGCAGCATGAGCCGCTCGTCCAGAGCCAGCTCTCCCATGAGGAGTGAACTCTGGTGAGTGAGGAGTTTCACGCGCTTCTTGGCGGCTCGAGCTTCGGTTTTGTAGCTGTGGAATAGGAAATTACAGTTGTTTAACATGAAATTAAAACAAAGACATCTACTCCAGCTGTTTACATGATAATGTAGTCAATAAGCTACCAGGATAGCCACTTAATTATGCAGACGTAGTCTTTGCCAAACTCGCGTGTCTTCAACGTAGTCTTTAGTCTTAAGGACACGCTTGATGTGCCTCTACCGTATGTTCCACCGTGTCCTTCGGGCGACCCACACAGTGGTGACACCCGGACGTTTCTTCCGCACGAAACACGTACAGGTACCTCCTTAACTTACAATGTCCGGCGAGGACCTCCATCATGCCGAAGGTGAGGATTCCGTGACGTCTTTCCAGCCATTTGTCAAAGAGGGAGTTTCCATCATAATTATGGCATGCCCAAAAATAATTTGCCTGATAGTGTTTGAACTCGCGACCTACAACTAATAATCCATTGTCCAGAATGTGCAGTCAATATAATGCCATATGACTTAAGGTAGACTTATTTCTGTGTAGCTTTAACGAGTATAGAAATTATTTGTATAAATTGTAATTGCAAGTGTCATTTATTTATTAACTTCTACACATTGCTTCACCAACTGTCACTAGTGAAACATTAAACATTGAATGCTAGGTACAGCAGTAGTTAGATTTCAGATTTATGTACTGTATGTTGATTTAACTGTGCTGTTTTTTTGTCGTAGATAGGTTTGCGCTTGACCGCTATCTCACCCTCTGATTCTCTGATTGTCTTGGTCTGTAGTTCGTGACTTATTAAAATAAAATAAACTCGTAAGTTTACATCTATACTAATATTATAAAGAGGTAAAATTTGTAAGTTTGTATGTAGGGGGTAATCTCTGGAACTACTGGTCCGATTTGAAAAAATCTTTCAGTGTTAGATAGCCCATTTATCGAGGAATGCTATAGGCTATATATATATACCATCACGCTACGACCCACGGGAGCGGAGCAGTAACGAAAAATGCGGGTGAAACCGCAGGGGACAGCTAGTAACTAATAATAATAACAACAAGTAAGTCTCGACTCACGTCTCAGCCATCTCCCGGTCCTTATCCGCATTGTTCTTGAGGCCGGTCACCTCTTCCATGAGCAGCTTGGACACGCGGTTGTGTCTCTCTATCTGAAGTCTCTGCTGCTCTCCCTAGATAGGTAACAAGTAAGTCTCGACTCACGTCTCAGCCATCTCCCGGTCCTTATCCGCATTGTTCTTGAGGCCGGTCACCTCTTCCATGAGCAGCTTGGACACGCGGTTGTGTCTCTCTATCTGAAGTCTCTGCTGCTCTCCCTAGATAGGTACCAAGTAAGTCTCGACTCACGTCTCAGCCATCTCCCGGTCCTTATCCGCATTGTTCTTGAGGCCGGTCACCTCTTCCATGAGCAGCTTGGACACGCGGTTGTGTCTCTCTATCTGAAGTCTCTGCTGCTCTCCCTAGATAGGTAACAAGTAAGTCTCGACTCACGTCTCAGCCATCTCCCGGTCCTTATCCGCATTGTTCTTGAGGCCGGTCACCTCTTCCATGAGCAGCTTGGACACGCGGTTGTGTCTCTCTATCTGAATGCGCAGCTCCTGCAGTTCCTTCTCCTGTGCTGATGATTTCTCTTTCTCGGCTTCTAGTTCCTGAGGAGTAGAGATTGTAATTGTTAATGCGTTCGTTCCGCGGATGGGTGTGCTTCGTTTTTTTATGAATCCTCGGCGTATGAAGGGAGAAATAAATCTACGTGTGTCTGTGTGTGTGTATTTGTGGCACCGTAACTCTTAAATAGGAGTTTTTCTATTTGAAAGTAGGTTTTCTAGCGATTTTTTTTAATCTATATATATAAAAATGAAACCCGTTTTTCGTTGTCACGACATCACATAAAAACGGCTTGACCGATTTGGCTGATTTTTTTTTTTAAATGTTCCTTGAAGTTCAGTGATGGTTCTTACGGAGAGAAAAATTCTAAAAAAAAAAAGTTAGGGAAAGTAGGGTAGTGTAGGGTAGTGTAGGGTAGTGTAGGGTAGTGTAGTGTAGGGTAGTGTAGTGTAGGGTAGGTAGGGTAGTGTAGGGTAGTGTAGGGTAGGGTAGCGTAGGATAAGTAGGGTAGTCATTTGACGGGAGCGAAGCCGCGGGTAAAAGCTAGTATAATATATTTCAGTCTTCAGACTTTTTCATATAATTATTTTTGCAATAACTTGCTTTATGCCAAACATCAGGATGCTTAGTCAACGGTAAGTATCCTATGAATTCCTTGAGATTGTCGAAATGTACGTTTTTTGCCATATAAACGGCCGTGTCTTTTTTTTCGTTAATTCAAAAATCTTTTTTAAAAAGATTGCAAAAATGAAACTTGTAAGTTTGATTTGTGCACAGCTTCAAAGGAGCGCAGACTTGAGTATATTATTTTAATTTCAACTCGATACCTCCACGAGTTTCCGAGATAAAGGGTCTTGACTGACAGACAGAGAGACGGGCAACAAAGAGATTCTATAAGGGTTCCGTTTTTTTTTCCTTTTGAGGTACGGAACCGTCAAAAGGACTAAATGTGAAGAAAGCCCACCTGTGCAATAGCCACATTGGCCTCCTGAGCTTCGAACTCCTGCAGCTTGGCAGCGTTGAGCTCCGTCTGCAGCGTGGCGATCTGCCGGCTCAGTTCCGACACCGTCTGCTTGAGGAACTCCACCTCCTCATTGCTGCTCGTGTCTGACGCTGGAACGAACAGAAAAACAATTTATTATAAATCTAGCTAATAATAATAAACAATATAGGGAAAATATGCGTCACATCCGCGGAAAAAGACCGTACGCTGTACGGGAAGTATTGTTGCCTTGAAAACCAGCGTAAGGGAACTACCACGTAGTTGTCTGGCATTATTGCTGAACTGGACCTATTTGGCGCAACCGTGAGACACACAATGTTAGTTTCATTTATATTTATCTTTAATCTTAAGTTTCTAAATTGTGTGTATCTATGTGTGCCAAATAAAATATTTTTCTTTTTTCTTTCTTTACTTATAAGCATATATTTAGTATAGGGTGACTGGTGACCGATACTTAGACTCATGATAACAAACAACGTTTACTATGGGACCTAACCTGAAATCGCGACAAAAATCAGCAATCCAATACATTTTGATCAGTGAGTAGGCGAACATAAATGTACTGAACAGCGAATTTTTTTTCGGTATTTTAGGTTTGGTCCCGTAGTAAAAGTTGTATGTTATCATGAAAAACATATCATACAATCATGTGTTTAAGTATCGGTCACTAATCACCAGTCACCTTAAATAAGGTGGTGGACCTACTGGCACTCAAGCCTCCTCTCTAGGAGAGTGCCTGTTACTGGTGGTAGAACCGTAGGCGCGGGCTTGCGGACGGTGAGCAATAGCTAGCTCGCCAACCGGTCACCAAGTAAAGAATAACCCCGTCTCTACAGTACCTAATATTCCAAGCGCGCATCAAAGAGATGTCAGCAACAGTGTAGGCGTCCAGCAGGGCCGATGCCTTTGCTGCGGGAACGTTTGAAAAAGCCTGGTTATCTCTAACCAGATTCTTCTTGCATTTAGGTCAGTGCCTTAAGTGGCAACCACCGGTCCAGTATTTGCCATTCACACGCACGCCTCATGATACCATCTCCTACATTTGGCGGCTATGCTAGTATATTATATTATCTGTGATTTAGCACGATTAGCGGCTTAGGTCGATGAGAGGAACTTACCACAGAAAACATCAGCCATGTCTATCTTGCTCACGCTTAACGCAATCGAACCTTCTTATGAGTTCAACGACACGTTAGATTACGACAGTTTTAGGCCTCTTGTAAACGGCACGTTTTTCGCCATGTGTTAAAAAGGTACCGTGTACATCATAGACTACGATACAACACTGATGAAAGGCGGGCGGTGTCGTAGTGCCGTCGTTTATGTCGACAGGCTCCCCTAGTGATCCATACCGTGCCTACGTGCGTGTCGTGTACAAGAGGCCTTACGGTGCGGACAGACACTGTGGTGCCGTTGAGTCACTTTATACGTAACGCAGGGTTGCGCACACACTGATAGTTTTGATAGATCACAGTCTATATATTTGTACTAAGTATTCATAGTTTATTTTAAGTTTAGGATATTCAAATATCAAACTGGAGATCGCGATTTTGTTTTTAAAGTTTTTCACAATAAACACATCACATATATACACTTGATATCACGGCCACTTGCAAGTCGTACGTGTAAGATTAGTTTAACAATGACTACTAAACAATTGTCGTCGCAGCTTCAATGCTATGAGTACTACACAACTGATAAACATACTTATATATTTCTAATTACATACATATCACTACATAGTATAAAACAAAGTCGCTTTCTCTGTCCCTATATCCCTATAGTACGAGATACGATAGACGAAATGTATGAGAAAATATACCTGATCTGTTATTTGATTATGATTAAGATTATATGCTAGATAATGTATTTATTGATGCATTGCGAATAGGTTGCCGAGCTAAATTTGGTGCAAAAGGTGTTAAACAATTAAATTTGCAATTACATTATGGACATAAATATACCTCATCTGTTATTTAATCGAATTATATACCAAATGAAAGGTTATTTTATTCCTAATTCAACTGTAATAAGTTGCCTTACCAAAAATGGTGCGTATCCATAGTTGCCTAAATTGAAGGTGGTAAAATAACTATAAAATAACACTTTTGAAGTGTCTCTCGCGCAAACTGTTCATTTTAGAAAAAAATGATATTAGAAACCTCAATATAATTTTTAAAGATCTATCCATTGATACCCCACACGTATGGGTTTGATTAAAAAATACTTTTTGGGTTTCAGTTCTATGTAAGGAAAATCCCCAAAATTTATTGTTCTTTTTTATTTTTGTATGAAAATCTTAGTGTTGTTCACAGAATACACCTGCTTACCAAGTTTCAGCAGTATAGTTCTTATAGTTTCGGAAAAAAGTGGCTATAACATACGGACAGACAGACAGACAGACATGACTAATCCATAAGGGTTCAGTTTTCGCCATTTGGCTATGAAACCCTAAAAAAGTAGCTTATATTACTCATTATAACAAACTTATCCCAAGGAAAGTCCCGATATTTTCGTTTAACTATGTTGAAGACGTATTCCATAGTTTGAAATTCCATTTCCACAGAAAAATTAAAATAAGCCTTACTTACGCATTTCCAACCTTTCGGAGATGCCCTACCCCGGGAACCATTTTTATTTTTGTTCATTTTTTGGACCAGGAATACTCTCGGGCGTCCACAATCTGAACAATGATTTAGGAAAGCATAGAGGACAAACATATAAAATATGATTTTTATTTAGGTATACAAAAAGAAATAATATATCCAACAATTGTTGTGATGATTCTAACTTTTAGTTCTATACACTGGTCATAATTAGGATGTTACCACGTTTTAGTTACTTTTTTTATTGATTTAACTTTTTTACGATCGTACCGAAATTGGTTCCTCTTTAATCTTACAGCATTTAAACAATTTAATAGTCGGCTAAGTTCCCTTATTATTGGGGACCATGTATTTTGTTTAAGACCCTTTTTACGTTTACTTTTACTTCTGTCGATTCTTTTCTGACGCATTTATTTATTCAAATCTTTATGTAACCATGGATATAGGTATATATACATAAAAATGTTCCTTTTAATATATACTTTCATATAAAATAATAACATTTAACATTAACTTACATATAAAAAAGTTTCTGGAACATCATTGAGTAAAAATGTTAACTCGACCATACTTATGAACACAAAGCTTGCCATATCTTTTCCAATAAGATTCTAACTAGAATTATTATTACTATAATATCGTTTTCTGTCAATTCCCTCTAAAGTCTTCTGTAGGATAATCCTGGATAGGCTGTCGAGGGCCCTAGAACCTTTACTGCGCAGGGAGCAAGCTGGTTTTCGTTTAGGACGTTCGTGCACGGACCAGATTAACACGCTGCGTATAATACTTGAACAGGCATCAGAATGGCAAAGGGAGATATATCTCACTTTTGTGGACTTCGAAAAAGCCTTCGATACGTTGAAGTGGTCCAGTATTTGGTCTCGCCTGCTGGAAATTGGAGTGCCACCAAAATTAGTCCGCCTAGTACAAAGCATATATCGCAAATATACATGCAAAGTGGTTCACGATGGTCTCATCTCGGAAGACATCGCAGTGCACGCGGGTGTTCGCCAGGGTTGCCTTCTCTCGCCTCTTCTCTTTATAGTCGTTCTTGACGGAATTTTGCTTCGCATCTTCGATGAGAGACGCCGCGGCATAGAGTGGGGATTGTCCAGCGTTTTAGAAGACTTAGACTACGCCGATGACCTATGCCTGCTTAGTCACACACACGCCGACATGCAAGCAAAATTAAACGACCTTCGTGAGGAGGCAGCGAAAACTGGTCTTAAAATTAATACACGGAAGACCCAAGAAATGCGTTCAGGAGTGATCAATTCTGCACCGCTGCTGATCGGCACCGAGGCGGTGGAACGCTTTCAGAGATTCACGTACCTCGGAAGTGTCGTGGCGGAAACTGGTGGGACTGAGGAAGACGTCGCTTCACGAATAGCCAAAGCGCGTGGTACCTTCGCACAGCTGAGGCCGGTTTGGCAATCGCGGAAATTGACCCGAAGGGTTAAATTAAAAATCTTCAGATCCAACGTCAAATCCGTGCTGCTTTACGGGAGCGAAACGTGGAAGGTGACAAAAGAGATCTCACGCCAAATACAGGTTTTCGTGAACCGATGTCTCCGTCGTATCCTCGGGATTTACTGGCCCGAGACCATCTCTAACGTGGAACTGTTGAAGAAATGTCACGAAAGCTCGATCGACCACCAGATCAAACGTCGCAAGTGGGGTTGGATTGGTCACACGCTTAGGAGGGATCCCGATCATATACCTAAACAGGCGCTAGATTGGAATCCCCAAGGAAAAAGGAAGCGTGGCCGTCCTCGACAGACCTGGCGACGAACCGTGTTAGCTGAAGCAAGGGCCGTCGGACTGACATGGAGCGAGATCAAGCGAAAGGCGCAAGACCGGTCGCGATGGGTATCTACTGTCGACGCCCTCTGCCCCAGCTAGGGGACATAGGATTTTAAGTCAAGTAAGTCATCGTTTTCTGGCTAGATCCAAACTGATTACTCAAAGATTTAGTTAATAAGTTATCAAATTAAAAGTTTCATTTTCAAATTCTAATTACGTAATTAAATGGCGAACAATAAATATTTTTTAACATCTTTTGCACCAAATTTAGCTCGGCAACCTATTCGCAATGCATCAATAAATACATTATCTAGCATATAATCTGAATTATAATCAAATAACAGATGAGGTATAAAATTCTTCTTTGGATCTTAGACCACTATGTATGCTTAAATCTTTAAAACTGCGCAACAGATTTTGATGCGTTTTTAATAGATACAGTGATTCAAGAGGAAGGTTTATATGTATTTATAGTAGGGAAACACTGACAATTTTGCACCCGTGCGAAGCGCCCTGGTCGCTAGTTATAGATAAATCACACCCGGACACAAATCGATGGTCCCTAAGTAAAGTATCGAATCAATAAAATAGCAATTTTTATTATGACTGTTTTGATCTCTTTTTAAAGGACGTTTTTTAATACAACTTCAAATATCGGGAAACTTAAGAGTTTTCCTAATTTTTGAAGTTGTATTAAAAAACATCAGGGTTCATTTTCACATAACACAAGGCCCCATTAGGCTTCGACCCTGCTGGCTATATAATAACAGCCGCACAGGTCGATCTTCAAGGTTAAGCCACGCTTGCCTAGGTTGGTCTGTGGATGGGTGACCATCTTAACATAACGAGTTTCCTCCGTGCCTCGGAAAGCACGTTAAGCCGTTGGTCCCGGCTGTCATTTGTAGACCTTTGGCAGTCGTTACGGATAGTCAGAAGCCAGTAAATCTGACTCCAGTCTTGCCATGAAGTACCGTGTTACCCCAGTTAATGCGTTGTGGAGTCTGGTAGGCAGCCGCTCCTCGTAAAATACTAGTATTCAGCTAAATCCGGCTTGACTGGAAGCTGACCTCATTATAGTTGGGAAAAGGCTAGGTTAGGTGACTAGGTTAGCCTACGAACTTTTCAGCCCACCTGTTACTAATATATCTGGCTGGTATTCACAACTACACGACTTATTCGATCCACCCCAGCTCCTCAAGAAAGGCCAGCAGCGGCTTGGTGTCACTGACCATATCACAGAGGGTACCTGAGTCTCTGCATCCGATGATGCTGATATATACCTGTGTAGAGAGCAGTGGTGGCCCAGTGGTAACGGCCCCGACTTACGAGTTTGTAGGTCGAGGGTTCAAACCCAGCCAGGCGCATTACTTTGTGTAATTTATTTCATCACCACTGCTCTTAAAACGGTGAAAGAAAACCATCGTGAGAAAACCGGCATGTCCTAGAATCAAAGATTCCGACCCGCACTGGGCCCGCATGGTGGATTACTGCCCATTCCCTCTCCTAGAAAAGAGGCCTGAGACCCAGCAGTTATTTTTTTTAGGTAGGAAATCATCAAAATGACTTCTCTCGCTCTGGACGGAGCAGGAGGGCGTGTCAGACTGACTAAAACCCACTCCTGTTCCTTCTTTGCCCTAATTCCGGAGTCCCAGGGTTCTCTTTCGTCGTTCGTTCGTTAGAAGGCGACCCTGTCGAGCCTCTACAGTTTGTTGACATCTCTTTGAGGCGCCGTCACGCTGACACATCCGGACTGCGAGCTACCCATTACTCGCCGTCCGCAAGCATGAGCCTACGGTGGCTGGCAATCAGGATCAGAATCCCAGCGACGGGGGTAGAGTCCCAGCAGTGGGGTCCAGTCAGCATTGTAAGGCTGATACATACCTGTGTCTATAGAGTCCGTGAGATCGATCTCCACTGCTTTAGCAGGCAAGGCTTGTATGAGCGCGGTGCTGCGGCGTTTGAGCTGTTTGTTCTGCTTGTACCACTCCCCGGCTTGCTGCATCACCCTGGAAATGGAGAAGGTGGAGTTAGGATGTGACTAGAGAGTATTGATAACATATAGGTTTAATTTACAATTGTAAAATATTACTAAACTTCATCAAAATCAGTTTAGTAGTTTAAACGTGAAAGCGTAACAGACAGTTACAGTTACATACTTTGATATTTAAGTATATTATTAAGTACCTATTTCATTTCTGATTTCAGACAACATTTCTAATTTTAGATATTAATATTTTTAAATTGTGGCTTAAAATACAAAATTTTTTTTCGCTAGTCTGATGTAACCATCGTCTAGTCAAGTTTTCAAAAGAGAATATTAAAAGCTTAAATACATTACATTAACCAATTATAAGAATTAACCAGCTGTTAGTTTTCTTTACGTGGGGATTTCCCACTTAGATTAATCTAACGATTTCTCCCGCTCTGGGCGGAGCGAAAGTGCATGTCAGGCCTTTACTGACTAAAACCCACTCTTTTTCCTTCTTCGCCTTCGTACAAGGCCCCGGGATTCATTATCACATAACCCTTGGCCCTTGTAGGTTTCGACCCTGCTGGGACCCTAATATTTGCTGACATCTCCGTGAGGCGCGCGTGGAACACCACGTAAGTATCAATTAGTGAAGTTCCACATAACGTAAGTAACATCACATGACCCACAAAGATAAGCTAATGTCGGAAACACATTTACTTTTAATTTGTTCAACCTTTGTCAAGGAATTTGTCAAGATAAACCTCGTTTGTTCACGCTAAGTGCGTTCTTGACATACCTTGGACCTAAAAAGGAATAATGTCCGCATACTACAGTGCTTACCAGCACAAGTGCTCAGTATCATGTCCTCGGTTCGAATCCCCGGTCAGACAGTAATACTGAGGGACTTCCATTTATAATTTATCAAAAAAAAAAACTAAGCTTGAATAAATTTTACATTAATTAATTATAAATAACTATTCTATTATTTAAATTTCGAGGAATGTGCAATGGAGTTGTTCAATTTAATTCCGCTAAATCCGTTCCATCATAGGACCACTAGACGTACGGCGTTGCACCACCGCGACCGGTACATGGTGGACATCCCACCCGTACGTGCAAAGCGTTTTGGGAAAAAAATTATTGTGTATACAGATATCGAGCGGTATTCTCTGCCGGAGTCTGTGTTTCCTGATAGCTACTACCTAGTGATCATTAACCCATTATAGACTGAGTTTTTATAAGGGGACTCAGTCCATAATTGGTTAAAATCAAGAGTGACGAAATTAGAAATAACCTATATTTCTAGCAAGCTAGCGGTCAAATGCAAGTCTATCATCCATAATATAGCACAGACAGACGGACAACAAAGTGATCCTATGAGAGTTCCATACCTCAAATGGATAAAACGGAGCCCGTTCTTTTTCCTTTCGAGGTCCATACTTAATATGTCTGTCTGTTATTCCTATTTGTCTTTGGACTCGCGCCACCGCCCCCGCCCCCAACGAAAAGCTACAGCGCCCACTAAGGGGTGGTACCGCCCCCATCATCATCATTTCAGCCGAAAGACGTCCACTACTGGACATAGGCCTCCCCCAAGCGTCGCCACAACGACCGGTCCTGTACGTCTCGCATCCATCGGATTCCCGCAACCCTCGCCAGGTCGTCGGTCCACGTTGTGGGAGGCCTTCCAACGCTGCGTCTTCCGGTACGTGGTCGCCACTCCAGAACCTTTCGTCCCCATCGACCATCCGTTCTATGAGCAAACCGCCCCCGTTGGAAATCTATTCTGTAAATAGTCAGCTCCGATCGAATTTCAGCCACGATGGTTTAACTCAGTGGAGTACTCACTTGTGCATAACGCCCGCGTCGACATCCCTCTGGTTCTTGAGCTGCTGGTACTCGTTGAAGAGCTTCTCGGAGACGCTGCGCAGGCGCGCCAGCTCGCGCGTGCGCTCGCGCAGCTCGCCGTCCAGCAGGCTGCGCTCCTCGCACAGGATGTTGTAGCGCCGCTGCAGGTCATCGTACTCGCGCTTCGCTGGAATTCGCAGAAAAAAATAATATTTAAGTGAAACTTTTACTTATTACATCGTCTCAAACTTCTTCGTCTGTGTGTTGCATGTCGCGTGACGGTGACGTCAGAGCAGCCGAGGCCAATATGGCGGCACCAATACGGTCAGCTGATGCGAACTATAGCTTTATTCTTTTTAGTTACTTATTTTGTTTGTTTTTGTCAGTGTTTAACCTATTGAATACCTACCCACAAAACGAAACACAATAAGTAGTAAAACAATAACAGCGCGATGTCATAGGACCGGTCGGGGATTCATGAATGAATATACCTTTAATGGAATATTATTCCGAAAATGTTAAGTTAAATGTTTATTATGTGAAAAAAAGGTTTCACTTTTACTGTGGTTTCATAAAAATCACACAATCCTATTTTTATTTAAACTTCATGTAGGTACGTACAGTAGTGGTACATAGCGTACTAGGCGGACTTAATGCATCAAGGCATGCTTTACCAGTCAACCTTTGGGTTAAAAAGACAACACTAAAATAGTATTCTTCCTTCAAGGCTAGAGTGTAGACTCTTAACAAACTAGTGCGCCTCACCGTCAACGATTGCATCACTGCTTACCACCAGGTGGGATCGCAGTCAAGTACTGGATTATGTTACTTTAAAAAAAAGTAAAAAGAGGTGAAATTGATTTGTTTTTCCAATTTTTTCGCGGTTTGGCTGTATCTTGCTATAAAGGTGAACTACATTGCGCACACCTGGGCCACGTTCACAGACTGGCAGTCTCCATACATTTTATATGGGAACTAGACTTGTAGAGCTACATTAGATCCACGCTACGCGACGTTGTTCTACATACAAATCAAGCATGGCCCACGTATGCGTTGGGCTAATATAGTCCCCGCTTTACAATTGGCTAAAGTTCCTGTTCTCTGATACTATAAGATAGGCCACAGAAGGCTGCTGGCAACTGCACAGTAGGTACTATTGACTTACTTGACTTACTTAATGTCCTATGTCCCCTAGATGGGGCAGAGGGCGTCCACAGTAATCCTCCATCGCGAACGGTCTTGAGCTTCCCGTTTCACCTCGCTCCACGTCATTCCGTTGCTCGCCGCTTCTGCCAACACGGTGCGACGCCAAGTTTGACGGGGACGGCCACGCTTTCTTTTTCCTTGGGGATTCCAGTCCAAAGCTTGTTTGGGTATGTGATTGGAATCCCTTCGGAGCGTGTGGCCAATCCATCTCCACTTGCGACGCTTGATCTGGTGGTCGATCGGGCTCTCGTGGCATTTTTCCAACAGCTCTACGTTTGATATCGTCTCGGGCCAGTAAATTCCGAGGATGCGACGGAGACAGCGGTTGACGAAAACTTGGATTTGGCGAGAGATGTCCTTTGTGACCTTCCACGTTTCACACCCGTAGAGCAGTACGGGTTTGACATTGGACCCGAAGATTTTGAGTTTAATCCTTCGGGTCAGTTTCCGCGACTGCCAAACAGGTCTCAGCTGCGCGAAGGTTGCTCGGGCTTTGGCGATCCGTGAAGTGATGTCCTCTTCACTACCTCCGGTTTCTGTTACAACGCTTCCTAGGTATGTGAATTTTTGTACTCGTTCCACTACCTCTGTGTTCAACATCAACGGTGAGGGATTCCTGACACCAGCTCTCATCTCCTGTGTCTTTCTGATGTTTATTTTGAGGCTAGTTTTTGCTGCTTCCCGACTCAGATCGTCCAACTTAGCCTGCATGTCAGCGTGGGTGTGGCTCAAGAGGCAAAGATCATCGGCGTAATCAAGGTCCTCCAAGATGTCAGACAATCCCCATTCTATGCCTCGACGCCTGTTTTACTATTAGTTACCATTAAAGTCGCATGCGATAGGGAGCTATTGTATCTGACTGAAAGACGAACTTAGTACCTACCTCGTGCTGGCCTCAGATGACAAGATCTATTGGGGCTAATGCCTGCCGGAGATGCTGGAAACAATCCAGCATCTCCTGCAGGCATTGAGAGTTACCTGAAGAAATACAGGTGGACTTCAGTAAAAAGTCGGACACCTCGCTCTATCATGATTGGGACGAGTTATTTGATGATTTTAAATAAGGACCTCGTGCTCAGTAGTGGTGCTACACCATTGTCTACCCTTCCGTTAGAGAATACGGCCGCAATATTATTACGAATGTAGTTTTATAATTACTAGTCGAGTAAACATTTATTTATAAATAGA
Source organism: Mythimna separata (assembly GCA_030763345.1). Lineage (NCBI taxonomy): Eukaryota > Metazoa > Arthropoda > Insecta > Lepidoptera > Noctuidae > Mythimna > Mythimna separata. Next base: position 21,047,331 of record CM061186.1, read on the forward strand.
ACAAACTACACCCATGTCTAGCACTTCACCGAATGACCCCAAACATCTACCCTAGCACAACAATATAAAAATATTAATTACGTCACATATAAGCACCATTTAATTCACTAAAGAGAATGAATTTAATTATCCATGTATCCATGTCAATCATAGAGAATATAACCACTAGAGAGCGCATAGCCCGATTTCTTCTAAGTAAACAACTCACCGCGGCGGGCCGGGGGACGAAGAAAAATGCGCGGCTGCTATTGGTCCGTTCAAGGTCAAGTCGTGTACCTTTAATTTGATTCGCTTAAAAATCGGGAGCACGTGACGTGCGTACTGCATTTGCTACTACCGCTTCTACTAGTTTTAGCATATGTTTGGTGAGCGCAATAGCATCGTACGCGCACTCCACCGGTTATTTGCTTCATGATGTCAATAAAGTGAGTCTGTATAACTTGCAATAGTAAATAAGTATGAGTCAACTATGAAACAGTTGCCTACTGAAGTGGCTTTACCAATAATGCCTACATATTTATTTATTTGTAATACGTTCCTCCCACATTCTCGTTCACACGTCATCCCACTATTAGGTACTCTAGTTGTTATCATTCCAGATCAATTTATTTATCTGTTTTTTATATATCACATAAACCAGTGCTTGACTGCAATCCCACCTGATTGTAAGCAGTGATGCAGTCGTTGATGGTGAGGCGCCCTAGTTTATTAAGAGCCTATTCACTCTAGTCTTGAAGAAACCCAAATTGTAATTGGAGCAGGCAAATTGTTGCAGTTCTTATTTACTTTATTAATACGTCTTCGAGGCTTCAAAGTCTTGAGCATCGACGCAGAGTTGCTAGCCTGTCGTTTTCTACCGATTGCATTTTGATGAGATCGGACTTGCATAGCCTATTTCCGCCTAGCCCGTTCCATTATCGGACCACCATGCGTACGGCGATGCGCCACCGGTACATGATGGACATCCCACCTATAGTTACGCACAAAACGTTTTGGGAACCCATACATTGTGCCATAAGCTAAGGAGTGGAATTCCCTGCCGGAGTCTGTGTTTCCGGATAGCTACAGCCCGGGATTTTTTAAGTCAAGAGTGAATAGGTTACTTTTGGGTAAGTGGGCTCCATCGTCGACCGCATCGTCGTTTTCGCCATGGATTGCAGTACTAATCTTGGGGGTTCGAGATCACAACCCTGCGAGCCACAATTAAGATCACAGATGTTACCCGGAGCTACTTTCTGCATGACGCAGGTCCCCACCGAACATGGCCACTATGGCAAGATCGGGAGGTTCCTACACCTGATATAGACGCAATAAACAACCGGCTGTCGCCATTGTGCAGACCACGAACACATAGTGGTGCTTCACCATAGCGAGGAAGCACCACTAGGTCCTCGTGGGGTCGATCGGTCACGCTGAGCCATGGTACAGGCCACGGTCCAGAGCAAGGGCAATGGGTGGCGATCGCCACCTTCTGCGAAGCAGTAATGCTAGCGAAGGAGACGGCCGCATGCGTTAGGAAACGGACGACGACGAGCAATGGGTAGCTCGCCGTCCAGCCGTCCGGTATCCGTCCGGACCGAGCCAAAGTCGTCGATGGCGTGTAGTATATACCATGCGATTTTTTGGAGTGAATGTGGCCAAAATGGCCAAGTTTATTGAATTTTTGGTATATTGTAAACCTACTGATAATTATTACCAGAAATTAAAACGTACTGTGGTGAAAAACAGCGACATTTGATGAACTTCACAAATATACTCACACAAGTAAACCACTTTACATTTGTTTATAATATAAGCAATCAATTTCACATTTGTTTTGTTTCATTGTTCCTAATAAACGATTATTATTATTATTATGTAAAATTATCTCAAATTCAGTTCTTACCATTCATACTTTTTGCAAATCCATTTACTACCGAAACTATTTGTTCACAATCAAACTTCAGATAAAATTTCTACATAACCAATACTGGCCATTGCCTAGATTTATTGGCATAACAACATTACCTATTATTATATTCATTTTATTTCCACTAATATTAACACATTCTTGCTTGTTTGTAGTCACTAACAAAAAGTTTATTCTTTGTACTTTAAAACAACCAACAGACAGTATGTTCAACTAACAATGCTCCAAATTAGTCACCAATACTTTCCTGAACACATATTTTATTTGAGGAAAGGCTTAATGTTTGCTGTCATTTCATTACTGGTTTATAGACCTATAACTACCACAATTACGGAAGGCAGACACAAAAACACTATAGGCTTTATAATTTAATTGAGGAAAGTTCCCACTGAAAAATGTTAGTAAATTATATTACTGTCCAATCAAATCATCAAAACATTTATTTCAAATTAGCTGCTGCCAGCAACATCCAAATGATAGTAGAAAATTAACTGAAGGGAACATACTCCCAGGATAAAAAGTAACCTATGTGCTAATCCAGGGGATGTTCTTTGCTTGTACTAAGTTTCATCAAAATTCATTCAGTAGTTTTTGCGTGAAAGAGTAACAAACATCCATACATCTGTATTTTCACACATACACTCTTGTTTATAATACTTATTAGCTAAATAAACCATTAAGAGAAACCACTTTCGAATTGTCAAAAAGTTTGTCAGTCAGAAAAGTGGAGAATTGCACATTTCTAAGTGTAGTAGTCATGATTGTGACGGTTAGGTATTTAAAAATGATCCAAAATCTATCTGTAAACTATCTAAATAAATATATGAACAGATATTTCAAAATATTGTTTTCACAAGGCTGTACAGTTTCTTAATTCATGAATTCCTGACCAGATCGCATGAGACCGCTCTGCTATTGTGTCTCGTTTTGCGGGTATCTGATAGGTTAAACACGAGGTACACACAGAGAAAATGCAGGGATTTCATAGGAGGTGGCAGTGAGAGTACCACAAAAGGTTAGGTTATTAGTCAATGATACATTCATCTCTCTGCATTGTATTTCACCAGGTCTATCAAGTCACAGGTATCCTGCTATCACTCACTAATCATTTGTTGGCTAGACTCATAAAACTGGGTTGTGGAAGTCAGGTACACAGTCGCTCCGTGTAAATACCATGCTGGTAGTTTGGTAAACCAAAATCTGATCCTAAGTCCTAACATATTTGAAAAACTATAAGAATATTGTTTTTACAAGTTTAATGTGTGCGCAATGACATACTTAATTGCATACCTACAAATGGTCTGACTTTGTACAAAATCATCTAGACTTCTCCTGCTCTTGTACGGAGCAGGAAGGTGTATCAGACTTTTACAGACTAAAACCCACTCCTATTTTCCTTCTTTGTCTTTTTTCCAGGACCCCAGTCTCATTAAAAACTGCAATGCTCTATGAACTCCGTCTATCACTGAACTATCCACCCAGAGACAATATAAAAACTTCCCAAAACATACCATAAACAAATAATTATCCCTATGAAAAACCAATCTATTTTGATCCCACAATCTATTGGAACACAATGTAGGAATTGAAGCTAACAATACAAGTTACAATCATTTACAAATACAATAAAATAATCAGTATTTGTACTTACGGAGTCATACTAATATTATTTTGTGTCCTGTACATTTATATGGATGACCTAATAGCAGCTTATATTACACATTATGATTTCATGTTATATTTATTTCTTAGAAAATTTGACAATATTTTTTCTAGGTAAATGTTCCATTTATAAACTAAGTATATTCTATGAATGATTTAGTAGGAAAAGGTATGAAATCAACTATTAGGTTATGAAGTAGGTATCCTATGACATGAATCAGGCTATTTACACGTTTTAACCTATTACATACCCACAAAACGAGACACAATAGTAAAACAATAACAACGCGGTCTCATAGGACCGGTCGGGGATTCATGAATTAAGTATTTTTTTCAAATATGTTCAGCTGTTGAAGTGTGAATGATTTAATCAATACCTATGTAAACTTTTTGGGGAACGGGCATGATTTCATAAACATAGGTAGGTAGATTCTTAGTAATATCACCATTATCTAGCAAAACTGAGACTTCTCAGGAAATATTTTCACAATTACTTTATTTTAGTAGGTACTCAACTTAAATAAAATAATACTAGATACCTAATGTTTAAAACATGTCGTAAATAACACCAGACATGTTACATAGGATCATTGACATTATTTTCCTCTATATTGATTTATTAGGCAGTTAAAACAAATAATAAATTTACTTTACATTCAATTTTAACCTAAAATCAATAAGCAACAAGTTATCTAATCGTTTACGAGTTCACGATAAATAATGGTTTTTATCAGTATTCTAAAAGATAGTATTTATTTGGGTGTAAAAAATAGTTTATTTTAATTTTAGGTGCTGACGTTCAACGTAAAGAAGATCATACCTTATGAATCATCGCCATTACAAACAAAAAATATTAATTTGTCGTTAGTTTAACTAAAACAAGAAACTAAACAAACAGAACAAAACTTCAAATAACTTTTTAGACTTTTGTTTTTACTGTGTTGACATTTAATTTTGACATTTCGCTATGGGAAAACGATAGTGTTGCGCAATAAAAAAGTTAGTAATCATTTTCTTTTAAAACGGTATACCGTTATTGAAAACGGTATTTATTAACTCTTTTATTCCATGTACACGATTAGTCATTATTTTATACGTGTGATGCGTAGTAAACAGATGATATTCAAGCCTTTGTCAATCCTAACCTACAGTAACACCAATGTTTTGAATTTTGTTTCGCAAATAGAAGGTATTAAAAGTTTAGGTATTTCATGTGAGCAAGGATTGGGGAAGATTACGATTTAATGTCTAAGCAACAGGTTATTGTCTGACATAAACCAACAAATACGCGAATAGGATTTTCTACTTGGTTTTTCGTTTGCATACGACCCGGGAGATATTGTGACATGCGCAGTTACGACCGCAAAAAGTCGCAAAAACTAAAGATTTTCAGCAAAAAAAAATGGGAGGCACTTACCTTTCTCGGATTTTAGTAAATAAGCTTTGTGTTTTCGCTCGGCTTCTTCGTATCTATTTTTCCACTTTTCCACGTATGTGGAGATCGCGATGTTAGCCTCCTTGGTGTGTGGTTGCGCGTCGGGCGGCGTCATCCTGGCGGCAGTGGCGCGCGGGATCCTCGTGGCCGCGCCGCCGCCGGGGCAGAGCGAGACGGCGCTCCGACCGCCTTGACACTGATTGTTGCTCGACGCGATCGCAAATACATTATCACCGTTCCTTTTAATCATTTTTGCATTCGATTTTTATTGCACGCGCGCGTCGAACGCTCGCATCCTCTTGTTTTCACGTATGCACAGACGCGACACGTGTTAGATCAACAGGCTGGTGCGTCGCTAGTTAGAAAGTGTTGAAATTAATTCGCGAAAGGACTTCTTTGTTCTCGCCTTTGAGGAAAAATACGTGTGATATTATACGCGGCACATCTGAGTATGTCACGCGCGTTCACTTGTAAAGCAGCCTTGATCGGTTAGAAGCTGCAACAAAATAATTCGATATAAAATATAAAAAGCGCGTCAAGAAGACAAGAATGAGGGCCGAGTGTCAGATTTCAACTAAGGTTACTAAGTACGTGTGGCTGTGATATGATAATGAGGAGTTGGTCATTGTGAGTCATACGGCTTGGTGTTTACGCTTTTTGTTTACGTTTGACGTTGCCTCATAGTTAGCAGTGTTATCGTTCGATCCTTCTTAGAATCTTGTTGGAATTTAGTCGGAAGCTACTCTGCATGGAGCGCTCGATAGGCTATCAATGAGATCGAACAACCGCAACATTATCGTTACGTATCACTTTAGTGCCTACTTCGTAGTTAGTCATTGATTTGTTCGTTTCTATATTATCCTCAATTGTGCGTAGATTGAATGTGTATTTTATTTTTTAAATGTCACTAGAGGTTTTCATTAAATTCATTATAATTAAGATCATTAACCTACTTAGTGCTTGTTAGAATCATACAATATGTTTAATGTTGAATGTAAAAAAGTGCGTTTTAGACTTTAGTGAATATGGTTGCAATATTTTAATTATCACAAAAACCTCATGAATATTATTAACATCAATTATCATTTTGTGCCTTAAAACTTATTGGTGTAAATGTAAATAATTAGTGACTGCTAATTTTTACTGAGAAAGTGTCACTCACGACTAAAATTAAAATAAATTTAATTTAAAAATATGTATGTCTTAGAGCGTTTGAAAATCGCAGCTTGCGGTTACGAATTTACTACTATACAAAAGTCAAACAAAAACTGCTCGGTCTCAATATGGTGGGGGTGAAGTCAGTCAAATAAAGAAAAAAATACTCACCATTACAAACACAAATACACAAAAAGATCACAATCCCACATTAGTCACCGACATATAAAATGCCACTGAAACTGAATCGAAAAAAATAAAACAAATTGGCGACACGCTACCACATGTCAAAATCCACAACTAAACGCAGTCAACGCATTATGTCCAAGTAGGGCTGAACGGAAATTCTAAAATTAAACCATTTCCAGTGAAACGGAGAGGCGAACCGTCTTGTCTATGTAAGAGACACACAACGTGTGGCCTGTGTGGGCCGCTCGAATTGTTAGACATCTCAAGTGATTTAATTGTCACGACCGAGATGCGAAGCATTAATCTCTTCTTGTTGCTAATGTCCTCTTGTTTATCTAAGTTTTATTGAACTCTTAATAGCCTGTTGAGTTTTGGAATTTTTGCATTCATTTTGTTTGATTAATTGAATTTGATAGATCGTGATACTGAGATCAAACGTATATCTATCCTATAATAAAATAGCAAAACTTAACAGAAAAAATATATCAGACTCATAATACCTTATCTTCTTATAGAGGCGAAAGATTTACATAATTATGACTCATCGCGCTTAGATAACACACGTATTTAAAAGATAAAAATATTATCACATTAAAAACTCACATTCTCATGCAATTCGGGCTAACTTGAATAAATAGAAGATCAAAGCTAAATATTATCTCCCCATCTCGTGCCTGTCATAAAATAACAACTAATCCTTTAAGAATGCCTTGTTATTATATTCCGAGTATGCTAAGCACCTGCCTTTAGTTTGAGTCATGTCATCATGTGGCAATCAAGTAGAATAGAGGTATTTATTACATTTGCCAGTCTTAGTACAGAGACATCGTTGAATTAGACTTCATCATTTACACGTAGAACATAATTCATCGTATGTTGTCTGTGAAAAATAACAACATACAAATTACAAGGCAACTACTTCATTAAACCCGTAAACTCCCAGCATCATTCTATTGCCCTTCTAATATCATTTAAATTGGGGTCAAAGAAATACATAATCTCACTTTCTTTCTAGATATACTCTTTCACACAATCCTACTCTTATAACCATCCACATTTATACTTAAAATTTCTCTCAAGTCGTTTGAAACAGATGAAGTAATAGAAAATTGCAATGTGGTACGTGTTGGTACAGCAAAACATTATTGTGACCCATTTATATCAATTGCTTGTAACAACTACAAGCTCTGTTTCTTTTCTCTCGCTATCCACATGGGAAGAATTAGTAACTACCATAAACACAACGTTGTTTCAAGTGCTTGCTTCCTTATGTTGCAGATTGCCACTACTATGTTAATTGTTAACAGTACAGCTTCCTTAGCTAAATGTACAATATCTTTTAACTTGAACGTAATTTTAATTTTGTCAGGAACGTATTTTAATGTACACGTACAAAAAATGAGGAAAAAACTCACAAAAATGAGGAAAGAACGCTCCAAAAATCATGTAATTAAATTAGGGTTTGCTGAATGATTTCAAACATCCAAGCCACCGCTACTAAAATTAAAGTTCGCGAAACCAATCACAGTAAACAAACTTGGAAACAGAAACCAGACGAGCCTTAAAGAACTTAACCATATTTAGGTAATGAGGTCAAAGTGAGGTTCACCTTTGTAAAGAGCTTCGCCAACATCGCTATCGGCAAGGCAATCCGATTACACCAATGATACCCAACTTCGTCGTATAACGTATTCATTAAATTCGACTTTCGATACTTCAAAGTGATTTGGCAATGATGAAAAGATAGTTATCGATAAAAAGCACGTCACTATTATTAACGACTAGCACTCGACTTGATTTTAATGACACTTGTCGTAACCTTCTTGCATGAAGAAAGTCCATGAATTAAAACAATTTTGACGCCTAATTATTGTAAACGACAAGTAATCATACAAATTACCCTAATTTTGCGTGAATAATAAGGAAATAAAGGACATTTGCAACTCATTACCGTTTCCGCAATGAGGGGTGTTCGCATGAAAAAATAAAGTTGAATATTTTGCGAAATTTATGCGACGGGGACGGGCTAACAGAAAAATGTGTGCCTCACGTTGTGATGCCGCCCACGAGCTCCTCTTTATTACTTTCATCTTGAGACGCTAACTTTGATTTACTGTGAAATTGAATTTAAAACGTGTTGCTTATGTTTTCTTTGAAGCCGAGGAAAGGAAAACTTTATTTTATAGTACTGTTTTTGGAGTTACGTTTAGAAACATTGTAAATCTTGGATTTATACCGGTGGGTAATTCATAAACGAGTGATGAACGAGTTTATTCAGGCTTTGAATAACATTTTTGTTTTTTAATCCAAAGATGGTCTTTGTTGTGTTACTAGTTAATTAATTATTAGCTTAGGTGTGTACGACTATAATTATAACTATCCTGATTTTTTCTAACTTTTCTCTGATTATTTTTCAGTCTATTTGTGAATATAAAATTCATAATAAATTAAAAGTCAATTTAATAAATAAAATTCTCCTATAAACTACAAGAACACAAGTCTGAATTCCCTAACAAAATAATCTTGTGAAGCTTAAGTGCCAAAATAAAACCCAACCGCCTGCATCTCTGTCCAGTCTGCATCAAACACAGCGTGAACATAACCCACATTTCAAGGAAACACTCGCATCACTTCCTGCAGCGAGTAAATTCGGCAGATATTATTTTTATGAGCGAATAATAAACGGCTCAGCGACCATTCACCTCAGACCTATTTCTGGGCTCTTGTTAACCTCTGCTCGTAAAATCTCGCTACTGGCTGTAAGGAGAACGTAAAAGTGTTGCTTATACTGCTTACACCACGTCAATGGTGAGCAGTCTTGTCGTGTTTATGGGGGAACGAGTATTAAACTAAATAAAAAGAACTGTTTAGTTTTTGGATGGTTTTGGGAAGCGATCGTTTTAAAGAACTTCGCACTTTGTATAGTGAGAGTTTTTAAAAGTAGTTCATCGGTGAATCCAACATTGATAATCTTTGTAGAAAAATGTGTATTCTCTGAATATCATCATCGCACTAAAGTGTTGCTGTACCGCTACAAAACTCATCAGCTTATCATTTACTCTGAATGTCTAATAAACTCGGCGTGTGTTTTGCAAATCGACCCCCAAACATCCTCCAAATAACAGCAAAAACAGGGAAAACAGTCCAATTTTAAGTCAACTAGTGTCAACTGGCCGCAATTATTTGATTCGATTAGCGTTTTTGCGATGTCGTGCAATTAGACGTTATAGTGGCAATCTATCCTGGCTTCGAGCGACATTCCGCTCTCCCACATAAAATGTGTCACTTTAGTCTGTCCTTCGTTGAGGTGGCTATAAGTTTAATTCACAATAATTGCTTGACTACAGTAAGCAGCGTGGGAGTTGAGGTGCTTTACTAACAAATAGCAATCTATTCGGTTTGTATTTTTTTGAGTTTTAATCGTTAGCGCCGTTATTGGTCTCTTGTCATTAAGATCTCAGCTGGAAGACGTCCACTGTTGGACATAGGCTTCCTCTAGCGTCGCCACAACGACCGGTCCTGTGCTTCTCGCATCCAGCGGATTCCGCTACACCCACCAGGTCATCGGTCCAGTTTGGTCGGGAGGGTGGGTCCTTGTTATGTATTGTTTTCCCGACATTATAGGATTGGTCCCTGAATTCAATCCATCTTACGTATAAATAACTAATCTTAAGCAGTACTTTGAAAGAGGAGTAGTAAGATCTCTACTTAACCTTTAAAACGTGATATCTTCCGTGACATTTAAGTGATATTTCTCAGCCAGAGCCTTTACAGTAAATATCCTGTTAGTTCCAAGACTTATGTCCCCCGCATCGTGTAGGAGGAGACAGGATTGTGTCCGTGTTTATTGCAAAAGTTTTAACTGCGCTCGTGGGTCGCTATCTCATTTCAAACTGATATAAGCTGAATAAAATATTATTTTATGTAAAGTTGTAAAATGTCGTAATAAAATATAATAATTATAAACAATAAAAAAATATATTGTTATGTTGTATAAATACTTAGACTTCCTAATAAAAAAGTTATCAAACAATGAATTTAATTCAGAGAATATTTATTTATTTATTTATTCCCAACAATATCCTCACAGAAAAATCCAAATCGATATTGAGGTTTCTTATGACTAACTTACAACTAGGTTTCGTAACAAATTTTAAAAAGTGCTATCTTAGTGAATTCACTCAGAGTACAATAAAACATATCCACGTCGTCAGCTATGAGGTTGAGCGTGCGCAGCGCGCGCGTCAGAGGCGCCTCGCTTAGTAACTTGGTGCGCGCGCGCGGCACAGCCAGAAGGCGCGGCCGCCGGCGACGCGTCGCGTACCCGTCCGGCACACACAAACCTACCCTAGCCAGAATATCCGCATTATGTACCCTCCCCCTAATTACCGTAAAGATATAAGTAACGAGTGTGAGTTCCCTCCTGACCCTCAGTTCATTATATCCAACCATACCCAGGACAAATAAGGTAGGATACATTAGCGGATAAAAAGGATAAACCCCGTACAACTTCATGTAAATAAATCTAATACATTTATTTTGCACGCGCTCCAACATGAGGCTATATTTAGTCTCATGTGGAGCCCAGATAACTGCGTATATGCATCTATGCACCTACTTTTTAGGGTTCCGTACCTCAAAAGGAAAAAACGGAACCCTCATAGGATCACTTTGTTGTCCGTCTGTCCGTCCGTCCGTCTGTCAAGACCCTTTTTCTCAGGAACGCGTGAAGGTATCAAGTTGAAATTAAAACCATATATTGAAATCCGCGGTCCCTTGAAGTTGTGCAAAAATCAAACTTGTAAGTTGACGGGAAAAAAAGATACGCCCGTTTATGTTGCAAAAAACGTACATTTCGACACTGTCAAAGGAATCAAAACTCATAGGGTGCTTCCCGTTGACCTAGAATCTTGAAATTTGGCACGAAGCAAGGTATTATAGCACTAATATTGGGAAAAGTCTGAAAACTGAAAATTTTTAGTTACGTCACAAGAAAAAAAAATTGAAAAGTCTTCAAGACTCGATTCGAGAATTAAACTGTTTTTATAGGTAGGTTGGTACGAAACCCTCAGTGCGCGAGTCCGACTCGCACTTGCCCGGTTTTTAATAGCCTAGCGTTTAAAAATCTTATTAGTGAAAGTCTTAGATAATATTTACACTTTAGTCAGCAAACATTACTAAACGACTAGAATTTGAAAAGTAAACAATTTCCATACACACATAATTTTTGACATATTTTTACAAATCTAAAGGCTTGTCGATATTTTTTTAGTCGATAACTGTAAACGAGAAGCACTCTACATGATTAATAACGTATAGTTAAATACCGTTATTTGAATAACCTTTTATAATGCTATTAGTTATGTTCACCATAGAGAAATGTCATTATTATTGAATTAGCTAATGGTATACTTAGCTTACATCATGTAATGTGCTATCCGGTTTTTTCATCGATCCGTCACGAATTTTACCATCTTATTTTAATATATCTTATATTATGACTGTCGCTTTAATGTATTGAACGTGATTAATCTGTTAAGATAGAGATCGAACTAACGGGCAATCTGTTAACTCTGTAATCTGCACGAGGAAGCTATCAATATTTTTTGTCTACTGCTGATAGTTCGCACTCGCTAGTAGTTCATTATTCTATTGCTTCGACCATAAAATTCCCACTTAAAATAAAAGACAGATTTCTTAATACAATTTACAGTAGGTACGGCCGTTATAAGTTGGCGAGTCTGAAGTTAGGCTCTGCGAATTTTGGCGCTTGAAATATCGTACATAAATAAAGGTTTAACAAAAATAAATGCAATTTGCAGTTGTTATTGCTATTAAAAAATGTTATTGGCATTTATTCCTGGGCGTTTTGTTAGATGAAGCTTCAAATGATAAAGTAATTTGAAGCAAGTGCTGAATGGAGGCGAAGGGTACCTAATGTTAGATGTTAATTAACCTAAATCTTTCGGACAATCTCGTAACTCACGCATTGCGGTTCGGCGGACATCTGCCGCCGACCTGAACTTGGCCCATAATGGACGGCGAGCTACCTATTGCTCGCTGTTAGCAAGCCCAAGTGTACGGTGGTCGGGAATAATCTTGCGTCTCCCGACACCCAGAGTGTCTCCTGCAGTGGCTGGAGCGTGAGGATATTCCTCTTCCTCATACTTTCTTCCAACTCCTTCACTCACATTACCATTTCGCAAAAGGAGGTTATTCCAGGGTCTGCAGACAGGATATGGTTGTGTATCGACTTAATTTGGTCGCTAAGATAGTAATGTTGCAAGGAGACATTTCATGTCCTTTTTGGAGATGTACGGAACTGGCTGTAAAGTCCCACAAACATCCGTTAAAAAGAATGTTTTTTTTTGGTTTGGGCAACTGTCTTATAGGTGATTCCGGCTGTTGTTAACATCTTTTTCCTACAAGTAACTAATTTCAGATTATGAGGAGGGGGTTTATAATTACGGTTGTAAATACATATACGAGGGTAATAATAACGCTTGTATTACATACTAGCTTCTGCCAGCGGCTTCGCCCGCGTGTAGAGTTAGTTTAGTCTTAGCGTGATGATATATAGCCTATAGCATTCCTCGATAAATGGTCTATTTAACATTGAAAGAATTTTTCAAATCGGACCAGTAGTTCCAGAGATTACCCCCTACATACAAACTTACAAACATACAAACTTGCAAATTTTACCTCTTTATAATATAAGTATAGATGTACCTACCTAGGATGGAGGGATCACAAGTCAAGGCTCACGGTCAACCTGTTTCGCTCTACATTTAATATGTTTGACCTTGACAATGAATCAAACATGATCCAATATAGTTTATGATACAGTAAACATTCAGTAGCAAATGCTCCATAGTATGCAGAAAATACAGATCCTGAAAGACCCTGGGCTGATAAAATTTTACTTTTCCCTGAATTATCCTACATTCAGGTATGAAGGTTTAATTATTCTGGAATTTTAAATAAGGCCACACGAGTATCTGTTTTATGTTTAAATTGTCCTCGTCTCCTTGACACATTTATACAGATATTATTCCAGTTGAGCAGTGGTGGCCCAGTGGTTAGGGCCCCAACTTACGAGTTGTAGGTCGCGGGTTCAAACCTAGCAAGGCGCATTTGTGTACTTTATTTCGTCACCGCTGCTCAGAAAACGGTACAGGAAAACATCATGAGGAAACGAGCAGTCCTAGAACCAAAAATTTGAAAACATGTGACAACCACCAATCCGCTCTGGGTCCGCGTGGTCAATTACAGCCTGTTCCATCTCCTAGAGGCCTCCTAGCCTGAGTGCCAACAGTAAAAATAAGGCCGATAATGCTAATCTTCCTCATACAGTAGCACACAGTAGCAGGTTTTCCATAGTAACCAATAGTATGCAGAAAATATAAATTGTTCTTGTCTCCTTGACCCATTTACAGAGATTATTCCAGTTTACATATGTATGCATGAATAGGTGTTTTGTCTTCAAGGTAACTTGTTACTACGTAACAGTTTGTTTCATCCCATTATTGTACAAAGGTTTTATTTTTGACTTCCAACTGCATCGGACCAGCACCAACTGCATCGGCTAGTATGGACCACATATGGTTTTAAACTTCTATTTTTGCTCCTTTTTGAGGATCAGGACTAATGATAGGTATAGTATGTATTTTTGAATGCAGTGTAGTGATGCTGCGGGAATATTCGAATGAGTTATGATAGCTCTGGAACGCAAAGAGCAACAGACGGATAACAGATGGGTTTTAGTCAGTAAAATTCTGATACAGCCTCCCGCTACACCCAAAGTGCTGAAAAGTCATTTGAAGATAAAGAGAACCTCAAAAAATCATAGTGTTGTGCAGATTTACACTTTTGACGGCAAGAATACTTCTAGTTAGCGCTTCGCTTTAAAAGCTAAGAACATCTAGTGTGTATCTCGTTTCTAAGAGAATCTTTAGATATTGGAGTCCATTCTAGATTAGTTCTGAGATCCTTTAACTAGTACAGGGAAAAGCTTTAGCGTTCAAACTAGTAAGTACATCCATTTAGTATTTAGGTAGGTATAAAAAATACCGTAAGAAAGGATTACTTGAGAATATACAGGGTCAAATTGAATTAGCTAGCGAAACTCCACAGACGTGCGAATATCGATAAATAATAATAATGACAAAACAATGAAAATATATATACCTACTTATCTCAATTTTTCCACCCCGCGCCTACGTTGGCCAAATTCTTCATAGAACATTTCCAAATTAGAGTTTTTTTTTATAAATACAGCTTTTTGTTTTTAGTACCACAGTATACGCTACAGCTGACTACGGGGTCAACGGCCGCTGGTAATGCAATATACTGGGAATAAGTTTACATTTTTTTTTGTTTATTGTTTTTGTCGCACCCATATACAGGACTTTATAGGTGTAATTCCTAAGTGTAGAGTAATATTTTTAAAATAAAAAAATCTTATTAGTGTACTATTCACCATTGCTGCTTATAATATTGTTGGTGCTACAGCATAGTCATTTAAATGAAAGTACCCCATTAACTAACTTGTATTGCCACACGAGAAAATAATATTTTCATATTAGACAAGACCTAAGTACATTATTTATCTAAGAGCTAACATTCTAGGAAGTAAGTGCTCGTAGAGGCTCGTAGTCTACATTTAGTAATTAGGTAATTGGCCCATCATATTAACTTTGAGTTTCCGCACAGGTCGATCTTCAAGGTTAAGCAACGCTTGCCTAGGTTGGTCTGTGGATGGGTGACCATCTTAACATAACGAGTTTCCTCCGTGCCTCGGAAAGCACGTTAAGCCGTTGGTCCCGGCTGTCATTTGGATATCTTTGGCAGTCGTTACGGATAGTCAGAAGCCAGTAAATCTGACTCCCAGTCTTGCCTTGAAGTACCGTGTTACCCCAGTTAATGGGTTGTGGAGGTCTGGTAGGCAGCCGCTCCTCGTAAAATACTGGTATTCAGCTAAATCCGGCTTGACTGGAAGCCGACCCCAATATAGTTGGGAAAAAGGCTAGGCAGATATATATTAACTTTGAGTTTTCGACACGAGTGTGATTGTCTTCCGAGAAACGAGTAGCAAGTAGCGATAAGATAGATACGGTGAAATGTTAATGTCCGGTCCTTATCGCTGAGTTTTTTTTTTACTATGATCTAATTTTATGACGTTAGAAACTTATTTTGAAACGTCGGCGTGGTACAAAGTCATGTTTGTTTGTTTTTTTTTTCCTATTTGTAACATATTTTTTGTTTTGTGTAATTTTGGTGAACCGTTTTTTTTATTTGAATAAATTTATACTGATTATTTTTAATTTGGTGTTTTTATTTTGTTTTCTTTTCATATTTTATGTTTTTCTAGGGTTATTTTATAGCGATGAGTGTTTGTGGTCAAGTTAGTCTAAATGAATGAAGGGTTTTTCATAAACAAAACCGAGAGCAGATGATTTTCCATGAGTAAGATCTTTTGGAGTCATAGAATCTTTTAGTAAAAACCCATGTTGACAATATGAAAAGAAACAATGACTTCTCCTTAAAATATTTAATTTTAACAAAGAACTGTAAGTATGGCTTACTCAACCGAGGTAAGTTCATGAATCATTTTCAGAAATGTTCAATATTAGCTCTTTGATTTCTCGGTATTTATTGTCAACCAAGCCTATTTCCAACTACGTCAAATTGTGTATGTATTGGGTTGGCTTCCAGTAAAGAAACCAGACCTCCCAAACGGCTATCGGACTGCCGCGGCCGATCGGACATTTACCTTCTTATTGCTGGCTAAGTTTTAATAGGTATAAATTTTTCTTAGTTAGGTATTATAATTCTCAGAAATGGCCACTGCCACTGCCGCCACAACGTTCGTAGTTTTTTTTTGTTATTTAGAAAAAAAAAATGCATGCAAGAGTATGCAATTTAATTGCTTGATGTAGAGTGTAAATACCCTTTTTCAGGTGACAATTTGAAAAGAAAAGGTTTTCCTAGGTTCCGTTATTTATGCTGACCAGTTTAGTTAGGTGCTAATAATTAAAGAAAGTAGGTAAAAATAATCCATATTACAGGAATTATCAGAGCGTACCTAGTACCTATTAACAATCAAAAGAAAAAATTGATTGAGAATCTGGATTTCAAAGAAATGCAACACAAACTATTTCGCTACCTTAAAATCTTTTGTAGGAATTCTTTAGACGCTCTGTACTTAGTGCTGGTCTATTAATATAAATGTCTCATGCCTAAGTAGGTAATTACCTACTATAAATTCCTTGAAGTTTGCTCCATATAGTGCATAACTCAAGGGTGACATCGTACACAACACAAGGGGATCACTGTCCAGTACTTCTGAAAATAAACTATGACCTAACTTGTATGCTGCAAACAAGAACAGACATTTTGACCACATGTAGATACGTAAGCACTACGTAGATAGCTAGGTACACTAAGGGTCTTCGCAAACGGGCCACTGACCACAGCCATCGGTGGCAGTCGCGCGCTACCATCAGATTTGTAACAAAATAATGATTAATTGACATAAAAAGGCTGATCTACATATACAACTGAAGCCCTGCCTCCTGAGCTAGGTGGTGCCTGTGTTACGAGAATCAGTGTCTTCACTCGTTTGTGGAACATAACAATTTATGCAACAAAATTAAATATTTAGTGCAAACTTGTTCTTGGACACAACAAGACAAGACATGTAAGAAGCGAGCGACAGCATCCGGTGTTCGGAATCCGCCATTTTATAATCAGCTCCATGCTTTTAAATATTAGGATGGATTCCAACACGTAAAGCTTGCTTGCACATAGTGGCATAGCATGGCGTCACCATGCTATGCCGCTACGTGCGATACTTAGAACGGTTAACTGTGCGGGTTGTGGAGAAGTGCAACAGTCGCGGGTTTTGTGTGGCCCGTAGCGACCACAAGTAATGAGTCACGGACACAGCTGTAGTGAGTGGCCGCCACCAGCTACACGTGTGCGGCGTGTCTATACAAAATACAAATATGAAAACAATTATATAATTAAGGCACTGTCGCTGGCCACTATAGTGGCGGTCGTAGTGGCCCGTTTGCGCCGAGCCTTATACAGTTTGCGTTACACAGAGGAGACCTTCATTATTCAATGATAGTGGAAATAGAGAGCATCGCTAGTTATTGTTTGACATCGATACTGTCAAAGGAATTTGCAAAACATTAATGAGTTACTGGCTTTTCCTGTGGCATCGCTTCTGTGGTGTAACCAATAACAGCATAATAATGATACTATTTTATAGTAATAGTAGTATAGTTTTATATTGCGTTTAGCGTTCGTTTTCTTTGTATGTTAACGATTTTTGCTGTCAAAACATTAACTGCTCGATACTTACGGCGCATAGTATTTTAGGCACGCCTCAAGAAGATGTCAGCTATTCGTAGGGGCTCAGCGTACGCCAAGTTCCGGAGCTCTGGAATGAAGGCAAAGATTATAGCTGGCAGAAGACACAGACACCGGTAGTTTACCATGTACCGATGGCGCATCGCCATACGCCTTAAGAGGCCTGCGGAGACCGCGCGCTATCTCGAGTTGAGACGAAATAAAGCACGTTTTTGAGGTTGATGGAAGCAATCCAGATAGTTTAAACAATTCTTGGACACACCGACTGGAGTAAAGTCATCATCCGCACACTGACAGTTGCTTGCTGTGATAGCAATACAAACTATTGGAAATTTGGGAGAGGTTCTGTAATACCAAAAATGATGAATGAAAAATTAATGTATTTCCATTATTGTTTCGAGTATTTATAACTTGATAATAATATCTGTGTTCCTACGAAAAGATATTTTGAAATATTGTTGTTTATAATATAGAAAAAACAAAATAAAAACATGACATTTTCGCTGTGAAAATGTGCAAATTTAAATTCGCTTAAATTTCGTTTGGGGTAAGTCTTTCAACAAAAAGACGATGTAGGAACCTAGATAATTATTGTCTGAATCCGAATAACATCATATTATGGTGTAAATATGCTTAAATTGCAAATGATTTTGGTATTACGTTTGTATGGATAATTCTAACGTCGCGCCCGCCTTAAGATCCAATGATGGAACGGGATTGACGGAACCTATTCAGTTAATCTGGCCATCTGCATCGTGGCCTACTGGGACTCCATATCAATGTCTCTATACTAACCTAACGTCAATATTTTTTCGATACAGCTTAACTTAGACTCAGCGTCAGCTATGCCACTGAATATTAGTTTAGACTTGTATAACCACATTCACCATACTTGGTCAGAAAACTTAAGCAGGTAGAACGGTTAGACGATTAGTAACTACACTAACTACTCAACCAGGTATTTCGTGATAATTACCTATTGACGGTGTCAGATAAGATACCCGTGTTAACGATTACTGAACTTACAGCTGATTGCAAAACTATAGAAAATAATCCTACGCACGGCTCGGAGTGTAAAGGGACTGAGCTATACTTAGAACTACTATTGAGGAACTACGAATGTTGCATTCACGAATTTTTATACTATCTGGATTGCTTACGTCAACCTCAAAAACGTACCTACAAAAGGGTTTGTTATCTCTTTCTGTCACAGTGTCCATAGACTAGTAAGAAAGGGACACACTACCTCTTTCTATTGTCTTGCTGGGTACATTCTTTCCCTTTTGCTTGTCAATAAAAAATATGAACTCAATGTTAATGAAAATAAAGTTCACCTCAGAATGTGTGATATGGTTTCGTAAGTAATCCAGGTTATACAAGATCCTTGGTAGTATGTAATACCATCGCTTACCCCTCGTTGAGTGACTAAAGTGACCGTTTATTGAGAGGCCCATGCTCGTACGTTTGTAGATAGGTAGGTACTTACTATAACAATGAATGGACTTGGGCACTTACAAGTAAGTAGGTATACGAGTATGATGATTAATTATTGAGTTTGCCAATAGAAACTCAATTTCAGGTACACAAATGGGTTATACGAACAGATACCACAATGGGCCGTGCCTCACTGGGAGAACACGGTGGAGTAATCATTACATGACGTTGAAAAATGTAGTGTTTCATAACCAACAATGGGCTCAGATGAGGTACACACCATAGAGCAGTGTGCATTATCATGGCTGTGCACCCTGGAAGAATCGCCATAGCGTTCCGGAGTGGTACGAATCTTATTGATATCAGATAAGGATCACGCTTTGCCAGATATCAATTCAATTGGAAGAATAAAACTAGGTGAAACATCAATCATAAGTCACAATCAATACAACAGCTGTTAAGAAATGAAACCGGGAACTACATAAGACCGTTGCACACGTGGGCCACGCCTGATTTGTACGTAGAAAGACGTCGCGTGGCGTGGATCTAATGTAGCAGATCGGCGTACGTAGCTCGTTTGCGCAATGTAGTTCTACCTTTATTGTGAAACTGAATATAATTGTTAAACAATCACCCACTTTTCATGTTCTCATTGCCACAATGACAAGTTATGAATCGGTCCAGCAGTTTTCAAGATGGCAGCACATAAAGAGACGAAGTTTATTGAAGTTCAGATAGCCCACAAGGCTTCCTTTGTTTGTAAATTTTATTATGCGTCGTTCGTATTGTAAAATGCATTTGCATGGCCTAAATATTTACTTGTAGATGCAATCTGTGGGCCAACCTTGTGTCAGAATGGTTTTTAAAATAAGTTTTTTGTGTTTTAAATACTGGTACTTCCTCGCAACATCATTTCTTTTTACACACAAATGGATTTCCGGTTTTGTTTCCGCTTTGCAGAATAGATCACTAAAGAATCCTCGAAAAAGTCAATATTGTGATTTACAATATTAACGTGATATTAAATAGTATGTATTGACAATATTGCTTGAATCGTTTAAAGTAATCGATCAATTTTGGCATCAATTGGCGTCAATCACTTTATGTGTTGTCAATCGCAATTGACCATTGTGGGGATCCGAAAATGTAATACCTACTTACATAACTACCTATTCGTAAAATTAATACGGATGGCGTTCGGTGATAGATTAGGTCAAATAAGTTTTGATGTGAGCTTGTTTATCTGATGTCCTTATTTGCAAAGGGTTGCTGTTAGTCTAACCAATTTGGATTAGGTATGTATAGGCAGCTAAGGTCAAGATGGAGGAAACTCGTTATGTTAAGATGGTCACCCATCCACAGACCAACCTAGGCAAGCGTTGCTTAACCTTGGAGATCGACCTGTGCGCCTGTTATTATTTAGCCACGAGCTCCTGAAATCAGCAATCTGCAGATATCTATAGTGTCAAAAACATCAATTTTCTGGAAATATCCTGACGGTTCACTGTGTAATCATTTCACCGTGAAAACGTAGGTGCTTGTACTGAAGATTATTCAACTTGATTGGATGAATTGACAGCTTCGCCAGACTTCGTGTTCACTTTAATTACTTTTTTACGGTGTGATTAGAAGTGAACATCATAACGTCTACTACTGTATTCTATTGTATTTATACCTACAAAAAAATATCAGCATCTTTTTTTTCTCACATAATAAACCTTTTTTTTCAATTTATTTTTGGTCTTGGTATCAAAATGGAAATTCATATGCTGTACCTAATAAAAAATAATATTATTTTCATTGTTGGTTTGTTATATCGAGGAATGGTTAACACACACCGGCACACACAGTGACTAGAAGAGACAGTGTGACGTAAGCTCAATATGTTTTTTGACTAGATTGAATAGTGAATTGTGTCCAACATGTCAATTGAATACCTAATTGGCATAATTATTCCAACTGTAAAATAACTCGCTTTTTCAAGAAATCCCTGACATCAATAATAAATAAATAAGTACCTACTGGAATTGTTTTGTTGTTTTTGTAAAATAAAATAGTTCAATGACGTTATTATTCTAGGTAAATGTCACCTCTGCTGTTACTCAATAATAAAATCTGTTTAGGTACAACAAAAATAGAGCGCTGACTCAAATATAACTTAAAATACGTAGTTAAAAGTACCTACCTAAAGCAAATTATTACAAGCCAACATCCAGCATAATCTGACATTTCAGATTGGCGCGAGAAACGAAAAGTCAAATTATTCAGATTTTTTTAGTAGGTAGGTACTTATCAATTTCAAGCACAAGGATTTTGTAAACCCTGGGTTGATTACGAAGCAATATTAATCTTCTGAAGTGTACTTTATTTTTTTATTGACGTTAAGTTCATATTTTTATTTACAAGCAAAAGTAAAACAAATGAACCCAGCACGATAATGGGACAGAGTTAGAGTGTTCCCTTTCTTATTAACTTATGGTTATTTTGCTAAAAAGCTTGAAGTAGGTATAACATACCCTTTTGTGGGTATTGGGGTTGACGTAATCAATCCAGATAGTATAAAATTCTTGAGAAAACGAGAAACGAAAAGTCAAATACAGTTTTTTTTAGCAGTTAACATTTTTTGCCGTAGCTCTTTACATATTGGTTATGCGTTCGGAATTATGACGCATGAGCTGAGTCAACTTAGGACGCGACCCGCGTTTCGCAGACCAGAGATAATAATCGTTTGTTTCTCTTAATTTATTCGTTACTATACCTACTAATAACTGTATGTTATACTCTATGCTGTAGGTATTAACGTTAAAAACCGGTTCGAAACTAGTTTTTTTTTAATGTAACATGTCGCTTTGTTTAACAATTGTAAATTAAACGGACAGGTCATGTTTTGCTTCAGGCAGGAAACGGTACAACACTGGCGAAGTTGAATACACAATGTTCTTTTTTCTATTCTTTTCACTTTTGTCAGCATTTATTACTTGATTCCCAAACATAATTCAATTGAATTTTATATACCTATCTACTCGTACATCTATCTATACTTTATTTCACATAGGTTTAAAATTATAAAATGGATTCATAAAACATATTACAGTTCGTCCGCTATAAGTTGGCGAGTGTGAAATTAGGCTCTGCGAATTTTGGCGCTTGAAATATCGTACAAAAATAAAGGTTCTAAAAAAATAAATGCAATTTGCAGTTCTTATTGCTGTTAAAAACAGTTATTGGCATTAATTCTTTTAAAACCTTTATTTTTGTAGATATTTCAAGTGCCAAAATTCGCAGAGCCTAACTTCACACTCGCCAACTCATAACGGACGAATTGTAGAAGCTAATGTACAGACGTTTACTAGGTATCTAAGAAGCCTACTGGGGCCTGGGTTGATGAGAGAGAACCTTGGAACCTTGGAATTAGGGCAAAGAAGGAACAGGAGTAGGTAGGTTTTAGTCAGTAGAAGTATGACACGCCCTCCCGCTTAATCTAGAGCGGGAGAAGTCATTTTGATGGTCTCCCACCTTAAAAAAAACTTTCAGGAAGACTCGCTTGAAATATATATTTTCTGTATTTTGTTACAGTTGTACTGTTCCTATTCTAACCTAGGGTAATGGTTTAGCAAGTCGCCAAATTACGTTTCTAGTCAACTTACCTACGAAAAACCTATTTTCTGACAAACCTATTTATAATCATATCTTTGCATTTTCAAATATCTACGTAGGTACCAATAACTTCAGTAGGTATAATTATTTATTACTTAATCATAACATTTCTACAAATAAAAAACATTAAAATTCCATAGAACTATAACGCTGCATAATAAATAATTGTTATCAAATCATTTGTAGTTTCCATTAACTAACGTGACTCACTATCATATAACATGAAAACTAAATTAAGGTCATAATTACTGATTCGCATTTTGATAAACTATAATAAGAACTAATAATTTGATCATTGATAACGCTAACACAAAATACTGGCCATGTTTTAAAGTCAATATTTACAATACATTACTATATTAGTATACTAAGTTAAGTTCGCACTTCGTATTTAGAACAGAAATGGTTACAAAACATTCTGTCTTATCAAAGACCCGCCCATAACAAAATATTGAAACAGTTTTATTTTACTGCAGTAGTATGAAACTAGCGACATCTATTGGAAATGAAGTGAATCAATTGTAAATTCATTCAAGTGGAGAGCGGGCAAAATGAATGCGCTGCTTGATTAGTTATTTAGTTCCACAGTGTTCGCTAGATGGCGTTACCTGTATCGGAAAGGGACTCATGATTGAGAGGGGAATGGAAATCTCAATGAAACGGGAAGTTGTGTGTGAATATTTTCGTTATTGATAATGTTTTGAACAGTCTGTTTCTCTTTTTTTTTATTGCTATGGTAATGAAAATGCGACTTGTAACGTTATTTTGTAAACAAAAAGTTATTTGATGCCACGATCAGAATGCTTCAAAGGAGATCATGTTTTAACTTTCAGTGGTTTATTCCGAAAATCAGGGGAATATAGTTATTCATTAAAGGGGGTTTAATTGGGACAACGAATTTCTGGTAATAGGTAATCCTACCTTTGATATCACTGGCAACATCTATGACGTTACATATAATATGTACTAAACTACGAAATCCTGCTTCACGCAATCACAGTTTTCCGCGCGATTTGAGCATGTCATCCATTGAGCAGTCACCCAGATCAGACAT
This sequence comes from Mythimna separata, assembly GCA_030763345.1. Classification (NCBI taxonomy): domain Eukaryota; kingdom Metazoa; phylum Arthropoda; class Insecta; order Lepidoptera; family Noctuidae; genus Mythimna; species Mythimna separata. The sequence continues at coordinate 21,071,202 of CM061186.1, forward strand.
AACACCCGGCTGGTCAGAGGATCCTCCCTTTTCAACGGAGATTTGCGGGACTTTACACTCTGTTCCAAATACCTCCACATCATCAAATTCTTTGCAAATAAAATGAATTGAGATGTCACAAACGCCACAGATTTACGCATTTTCCTTCACCCCTTTCTTTTACTCAACATTCTAATTCCCTACCTCTCAACTCGCTCTTAAGATTCGTCATGGGGAATCAAAATAGAATCAATTCTTCTCCAACCCCTCGCTAGGGGTAAGTTTTCACTACTTAACGACGGGACAGGGGGTCGCTAAGACCTTTTATGAGAGTAAGAGGGTAAGTCTTGTATTTAGAAATTATGGTGGATAAAGTAGGTCTCTGTGGATCATTTTGTTTTAAGATCTTGTATTAACAAGAGAATCAGGTGATAAAGTAAGCTATAAACTTGCTCATTGTAAATCGGATTCATACAGCCGATCATGCCGTCGTGTCAGCGGTATTTTTGAGGACCTTGTTTGGTTTTATATTTTCTCTTTTTAGTAAGGAAGTTACGGTGGTTTACACGTAAGTATCCTCCGTAACTTCCTCGTTTTCGTGTTTGATTAGGTGCAACCAAAAAATTCTCCCAATGGGACATACCTACTACTACAGGACTGGTCTACCAGTATACCAAGTTTCGTTGAAATCCGCTCAGCTTCACAAACACATTTCTCATAAACTTTTTTAAAATTATGGATAGGCTCGCGTTTGACTACTATTTTACCTACATGGTGGTTTAGCGACTATGTGGCTGACAATGGAGCAAGCTTGCAGACAAGTTCAAGACTTAAAGATTCCTAGGGTCTAGCCTGTGGTTCTAGCTATCAGGAATGGCGAAAAATGCGCGATGACGAGAGGTTTTATTCGATGGCTCAAACTTCTCGATTTTTATCGATTGTTTCGACTTTGACTCGAGTCCGACTCGGTCCGTTATTGCGACTGGCGCATGGCGCGTTCATTCACGAGTTGTTTCTCTATGGGTTACAGTTTCAGGTGATAGTGACTGATTCAGACAATCAAAATCCGCTAGCGGTCGATTCCATTGACTCAAAACAATCGAAAAATATCTCGATTCTCAGGACAAAATCGGTCATCTTTATAATATTGATATTATTATGATTTCTGCCAACAACTAACAGAAATTCTCGGACTTCACCTATTTGTTATCTCTCCCATAAAACTAAAATCATCTAAACAAATTAATCCTCGCTTTCCACAACGAGCCGAACCTCCCTGCAACTTCAAAAATACAATAACCGACGGTTTCCAAACCATAGGGGTGCTACCCTCGGATAATATTTACGAGTCGCCCCCCGGGGATGAAAGGGGATGACTGCAGGGGTGGATCGGCGATTACCTTAATGCATGTTATATTGAGATGCGGATAACTTGTCGCCGTACTTTCGTAATGTGATTGAGTTTTGGGCAAATTGTGCTGGAAATGTGAGATTTTTTATTGGAAAACTTGCTTCTGTTATCTGGAGGAGCTCCTGGCTACATAATAACAGCCGTACGGGTTGCTCTTCAAGGTTAAGCAACGCTTGCCAAGGTTGGTCTGTAGATGGGACCATCTTAACATACCGAGTTTCCTCCGTACCTCGGAAAGCACGTTAAGCCGTTGGTCCCGGCTGTCATTTGTAGATCTTTGGCAGTCAGTAAATCTGACTCCAGTCTTGCCATGAAGTACCGTGTTACCCCAGTTAAGGGTTGTGGAGGTTTGGTAGGCAACCGCTCCTCGTAAAATACTGGTATTCAGCTAAATCCGGCTTGACTGGAAGCCGACCTCAATATAGTTAGGAAAAGGCTAGGTGGATGATGATGATGGTAGGACTTAATTCTGTACTGCTAGTAGATAGATCTATAATGACTTTCTTTTTCTGGTTACCATATTAACACATACCTAAAGCCTTGTCCTATGAAGTCTTGGCACCATAAATATACACAACTAGCTTTTACCCGCGGCTTCGCTCCCGTCAAATGACTACCCTACATATCCTACACTACCCTACCCTACCTACCCTGCACTACCCTACCTACCCTACACTACCACACTACCCTACACTACCCTACCTACCCTAATTTACCTAACTTATTTTTTTAGAAATTTTCTCTCCGTAAAAACCATCATTGAACTTCAAGGCACATTTAAAAAAAAAACAGCCAAATCGGTCAAGCCGTTTTCATATTATGTCGTGACAACGGAAAACGGGTTTCATTTTTATATATATAGATAAACACCAATATATTTACCTGAAGTACAATAAACGATATAGGAAGCAGCGTCGCTGTCTCATATCCTACTTCTCACATGACTGACTAAACTCACGATTCCTGTTTCTTAATAACAATCATTTATAAGGAAAATGCTTCACAATCTTGAAATGATTTCGGATTCACGGAAACACTTTTATTATACAAAGCTTACTTGGCTGGCTGGTAGATACAGGTAAGCGGGTAGCAGGTAGGTAGGTACCTCCAGGATATAAGAAAAAACAAAAGGAAAAAACGAAACCCATATAATGGTTTCGTTCCGTATCACTTTGTTGTCCGTCTGTCTGTCTTTCAAGACCCTTTAACTCGGGAACGCGTAAAGGTATCAAGTTGAAATTAAAACCATATACTCAAGTCCGCAGTCCCTTAAAGTTGTGCAAAAATTAAATTTGTAAGTTGCCGGAAAAAAAAGATACGCCTTTTTATTTCGCAAAAAACGTACATTTCTACACTGTCAAAGGAATCAAAATTCATAGGGTTTTAGAAAACTGGGACAGGGGTGTATCTATTGAAGGCCGTTCAATATCAAACCTGAGATATGCAAACGATACTACTTATCTTACGACGTCACAGGCAGACAAGGAACGGCTTCTTTCGCTTCTAGAAGCAACCAGTTCTGATTTTGGCCTCGCCATAAACCACGATTAAACCAAAATGATGGTGATGGATCGTAAGACCAACAATCATCCTATCTTACATGAAATATCCAATTGCGAAGTTGTCCTGGGTTTTATCTGCCTGGGATCCACAATTACAAATACTAAGTAGAAATGTGTTATCATCAGTTGTCTATACTATAGTATGGTAAGTTGTCCCACATTGAACCAGGTAAATTTCAAAGTCTCATAGTGGGCTGGATTTTCAATCAATGCCTTTAATTTTTTGTGTATAGTTAGCATATTTATTTAGCTTCAATTTTGTAAAACATTAATTTCTCATATTCCTTTTAGTTTCGGTGTAAAACAGGTTTTTATGAAAAATGATTTTTGGTTCAATGAGTACCACAGGTGGTACACATTTATCGTCCACATTGAGACACCTTATTAACGATGTCTTCTAGTTCAATTTATAAGGCAAATACTTTGTAATAATAATAATAATAAAAGTACTCCTGGATACGGCTCGTATCGTGAGGAGGTTCCTGTCTCTGGAGCCCTAACCACCGGTAGCTTGGACCCTGCTCCCGCTAACGGTGGCATTCTATTTTTTATATTTTTAAATGTTTTTTTTTATTATTTTTGTAAGAAATATTTAAAAATATATTTAATATGTTTTAAAAAAGTAAATAAAGAAATAATAATAAACAGTAATAATAAAAATCAGCCTTATATTTATAAAAATCACTTTAAATCATATGCAATTAAACCGAGAGTCTTAGTTTTATACATCACAAAACCTTTTCAGTCAAATTCTTATCATATTTTAATAATAAAAACAAAAGTAACAGTTTTTCATTATAAAAACAAAAGTACCTTCCATAATATAACAATTTAAAATTAAATTAAAATAATTGTAAAAACACTCCTTTAACGACTGGGGTGTACACAGTAAACCGTGGTTCAATGTGTAACACCCTCAGGTGGTTCAATGTGAGACACACCACGTTTTATCACTAAACTCAAAATTTTACCGGCAAATCAATCTCTTAAAATCACGAATTATAGCGCTTTTAATTGCTAAATGACCGTAGAAAACAGTGTATATATAAATAAATTGATATTATTTAAACAAAAAAAGCTAAAAAAGAATGAAATAGGCAAAAAATATTTACTTTTTGAGTCAGTTTGCTTTCGAATACTCCTCACATAGCCACTTTGCACGCGATCGCCACGCAAACTAGTGGGCAGGAACGGAACGTAAATACCTCTCTTTCACTCATATTAGTGCGGTTTGGCAATGTCGCATTTTCGAGATTCGGCGGTGGTTCAATGTAGCTGCCTGGTTCAATGTGAGACACCCGACCCTACTTACTCATCACACAAGCTCTATTTAATTTAGGACTAGATGGCGTTGTTTGAAAGTTGTAGAATGACTATTATTATTATTAACTGTCGTGACCTCTCGATCTGAAGCTCAGTCTTTAATCTCTTGCTTTCGTTAGAGACATCAAATATCGGGTAATCGGGAGCCATAGGGCTAGTGCCGGTCATAGCAGGCGGGCTTGCAGATGTCGGTATGGACCAATTCCAGGTCGAAGACGCGGTGTATCCCGCGTGAGTCTCGAAGAGTTAGTCAGCAAGAGTGAGAGGGGCTCTCTAGGGCCAAGGCCTGCCAGGGCTATGGGATTGTTCAAAAGAGGTACCATTACTCGCACAAGAGCAATTTAAGGAATATAGCTGAGTTTGTGGTCAGTAAAAGTCGGACACTCTCCCCTCACTTCACTCAGAGTAGTATAAATAAATAATTATATCGTTTATTTGCGTAAATAAGGTACAGAAAGTTGTTACATAAATATGATTTATCTCTTATTCTGCCTGTTATTTTGGCGTGGCCCAAAAAAAATATAATTAATTTATTATAAATTCCTATAATTTATAATAAATTAATTATTGATTCAAAATCATGCATTCATTACACATATTTCCATCCCATTAAAATTAAAATTGTATTATAATATAAATGAAAAGTAATAAAAATAAAAATCACAAATGTCAAAAATAATCATAAATGTCAATAAGAATCACAAATGTTAACATTGGTAACAAATGTCATATCATCATAGGAGAATTATATCATAGTATCCCACGTAAAAAAAGTTTTCGATTATTTGCACTCGTCTCTTTTTATTTGACTTCTTCTAATATCTTTTCTGTCTTCTTCGTCTTCGTGACCAGCTTGGATCACCCCGTAAGGTACGGTCTAATCGTAAATAAAACCAGTCAATGCCAAAGTACTTAATGTTGAATTATATTTCTTATGATAGTACATATAAATAGTTAGAAAGGGTATATAATAACATATATAGTACAAATTTCAAAGTAGGTACTTAAGGGCGGGTAGACCAAGCGGTAACGTCCCGCTGGACACTGAGAAGCGACGCGTGGATCGAAATTTACTTGAAATAATCGTTAAAAAAAAATTCAATGAAAAATCGATCAGGTAGAATCGATTCTAAAATGAATTACTTATAAATTGATATTATTTATAAAAATGGTGGTTTATAGTACTCGTTTAAAATGTAATTTACTTGTAAAAAACTGCAAATCGAAGTTACTTTAGTATTTTTTTTCTATAGAGAAAATTGTATTGCATCGTGTTTTAAACGGGTACATGGTAAAGAGAAAGAATGTATCTTAAATATATATTTATTTCAGATTCAAAATGTTATAATTTGCCTACCAAAAGTGAATTCTAAAACAGGCTAAACCGGGAACACAGGGCCTTAATACAAGCCTTATAGTTCTACAAAACCCCGAGACAGTTGATAACACCTATTGTCGGCCTAACTGACCTGTATTAAACATGGTATGCACTACACTACCTGGCACTACGCTAGGTGCCATTAGACATGGAATGTACTACACTACCTCGCCACGCTAGGTGCCTAGGTGCCGCCGTATCAGGTGTCAACGCCTTCGAGGCGAACTGACGGACATGTAACCTCATTCGCTGAAGGCTGTGCGGCTGAAACAATGTAACTATTGTGAGGCGGAACGTGTGCTTTGACCTCTCGTAGTGCCACACCGTACTGGGTTATATATTGTCTAGATATTGAGTAAATTGGTCGATTTATACATCCAACTGCTTAATTGGTTCATTACGTGAAGTTACTTTGTAGTATTTCAGCTGTTAAGAGGTGAACTGTCACCTCTTAACAGCTGAAAGGATGACAAACGGATAGGGAGTTATTTTTGAGTTAGGAGCTCGTGGCTACATACGAACAGCCGCATGGGTCGATCTTTAAGGTTAAGCTACACTTGCCAAGGTTGGTCTGTGGATGGGTGACCATCTTAACATACCGAGTTTCCTCCTTGCCTCGGATAGCACGTTAAGCCGTTGGTCCCGGCTGTCATTTGGAGATCTTTGGCAGTCGTTACGGATAGTCAGAAGCCAGTAAATCTGACTCCAGTCTTGCCATGAAGTACCGTGTTACCCCAGTTATTGGGTTGTGGAGGTCTGGTAGGCACCCGCTCCTCGTAAAATACTGGTATTCAGCTAAATCCGGCTTGACTGGAAGTCGACCTCAATATAGTTGGGAAAAGGCTAGGCAGATGATGATGATGATTTAGTTATTTTCACAATTTATATTCTCTATTTTCAGACTTTATGGGTGGGTGGTGCAGTATTTACACCAAAAAATAGTTAAACAAAGTTACCAAAAATACCAAGACTTTTGGCAAACAACATGATTTAGTGTCTTGCCGAGTCTTCTCCATAGGAAACAACTAATTAAAACCGTGTACTAGCATCTGATTTTCTCTTTTTGATTAGATTTAAAACAGTCTCCATGGAATTTCTGGCATGTTCTTCACCATAATAGATCTATGCTTTAAAACGTGCAATTTAGCTTCTCCTTTTTTTGACTGACCGATATTTTGGTATAACTATCTATGCTAATATTATAAACTAATAAATACAAAAAAGGGAGAGACACCTACAAACTTACAAAGTATAGTTGCCTAACGCCGATTATCAACAGAAACTACGGAACATAATTACAAATTTGATTAATGCTGCATTTGGGGACTTTAATTAAAACAGTGTCTAAAATTTTGTGGCTGGATTCCGGACTAGCGGCGTTTGCGTACAACGAGTAGAAATACGCGGAAATCGCGCTGCTGAATACCCCTATATATATTATATAACTACAGGGTTCATTGAACCAACCCACACAAAATATAACTCGGTTATACGATGAGTGCTACTTTACCGACTGTTATATGTGTTTGATTCACTCGCTTGTAACTAAATGTGAAACTGTAAACTAACATTAAAAGATCAATATTTTTATGCAAGTACTTAAATGACTATAGTAACGGCTTTCTTAAATATTTAAAATATCACGACAAGTCCAGGTATAAAAAAAAATACAGAATAATACTTAATTTTACTGTTAGATACAATCTAAAAACTAAAAAACATATTTCGCCTAACAGTTTTAATCCATTCCTCGAACACACCTCAACTGTTATCCAGTTGATTGATAAAGACAACTCTACCCTCCCCTCCCCCCTTCGTTCCCGCCAAGCGAGATTATTATTACAAAAACGTAATAATACGCCAGAATATATTAATATGTTTGGCGTAGCACGAAACTCTCGTAGCCGCGTAGCACCAAAGTCTCGTAGCACCAGAGACTCGTAGCGGGCGGGGTCTACGGCTACGAGGCGGCGTAGTAGGGTGAGTTGCCAGGATAGAAGTGGGAGTTCGATTTTTTTATTAAACCTACTTTAAAAGTATATAGGGAAATATTTTGAAAACTGTAAGTAAAATCACAATAATAAAGCTACTTCTCTGTGTTTTAAAAGTCCCTTTGAATCCAATGATTTAATATTAGGAAATATTTTGTAACAAATTTTTAAATCCACCTATTTACCACAGATGTACATAAACATTAAATAAACAAAAAATAAATAAATAAACGACAAAAAACTTAAATATCTTTCCCAAAAAAGCTGGTAAATCTCCCTCAAACTGTTTCCACCGCCAAAACTAGTCAGTACAACCCGGGCCGCGCCGCGGCAAGCGCGTATTGCGCTCCACACGACCCCAGCAACACAAAGTAATCATCCCCCTCTAAAACACACTAAAATCTCATCCATCCATTCGAAAAACCACAAAAAACCGTTAACAAATAAACTGGTGCGATCATTTTGAACTTGGAATTCGATTTTTAAATAAAAATTGGCGACGTTCGACAAAATTGCCAGTAAAAAGAATTGATTTTTCGTGCGGTGTTCGCTGGTCGATTTTTAGATTTGAATTTTTAGGGTTAAATCTATGTGTTTGGTTTAATTGAGTGTTGTGGAAAATTGTTACTATAATAAAAACCGGTTATTGCGTCAACTATTTGGGTTTCGCTCGATTTTCATTGAGGATTATTCTTTTATTTATTTCGATTACATTAAATTAGTGCAGTTTTAGTTCACGTATTCTAAAGAAACAAAACAATACTTTAGATTAACCTCACAAAATATTTTGGGACTTAATCATTACAATTTTTTCGCACCTTTCATTTATTCTGCTAAAGTAAATAAATACGACTTAATGTTTTTCTACCTGCAACAGATTTAGTATATAAAAGATCAAGCAAATAAAACAACCTTTATTCCATTATTTTATATATTTAAATGTGTTTTTTTAATCAGTTTATTAACAACAGCATTTAATTGACAATTTTACAAAAAGTGAACATAGAATCCTGAAAACTAGACTGCTTTATATAGGTTATAATGAAAAATGTTTCAGTTTACACGTTTTGCGCTACATAGTGACCAACATGGCGGTGTATGGAAGAATTCAGTCGCGAAGCTTTCAGACACTGCATTTTACACAAAAAAAATATAGAAAACCCTGAAAACGAATCCAATTTTTATAATCTATAAACAAATCTTAATATTTTTCTTCCTACCTTTATAAAACAACAGTGACTTTTAGAATTAAATGTGTTACAAATTCCTGTGCACTAAAATTTAGATTTTATTCGTGGCTAGTTTTCAATCAAAACCTAGATATACTTAATTTAACGATAGATATTTATTCTTTTTGTAGTATCTGTCATTAATTTATTGTGCAGTCCTTATGGTAGAGAATGCCTTGGTGCATTAAGTCCGCCTATGTACCACCACTGTACATTGGAGTTTAGTTCATGAATCCCCGACCGGTCCTATGAGACCGCGCTGTTATTGTTTTACTATTGTGTCTCGTTTAGCGGGTATGTGATAGGTTAAATAAATAAATACAATGTTTAGTGGACAAGCAAGAAAAGTGATCGTTTTTCATCTTATCGTGACAACAGTGATATTCAGAGTATATGTTTTTAATTTCTATGTACAAAAATTTGGATTATTCCTATTTCTCCATGTATTTTAACCAGATATTTTTTTTAAATGGACAGGTAAAGAAAAGTGACAGATTGTAGAGATGAAGCCTTAAAGGTTTTAGATTTAGTATTGAAGTAAAATGCGAGACTGATTATAATTATGATTGCAGCTTAACCTACTTATACTCTTTAGTGTTTCCTACCTATTTGTGTTGTCTGACTTATTTTTTATTAGTTTTTATTCTGAATAATGAGAATATATACGCAAGGAAAATATTATTTTTCATAACATTACGCAATGTAAAATAATACACGCTGCAATTCATTAGAATTTTGAGGAGCAGCTTTTTTGTTTTTCTATGTAAATAAATAATAAAATATTTAATGCATTTCGTATTCGTATTAATCAGAGATTTTGAAAAAAAAACCAGTACTTATTCTTGGAAAATCGGGAAATCCGGAATAAACTAAAAGTGGTTTTTCTTGCGATTTTAGTATAAGTTATGCTTTGTTTATAATCTACACAAAAATATTACTGTAATTCTGAACTTTAAATGTTGTGTTTGCATATGTTGCGAGTATTTTAAGCTCATTTGACAAAGCTGAAGAGCGTCCTTCCCGATTTACCTAAAATTTCATTCAGCCGCCCCTGCAGTGCTTATGTTGTTATTACACATCTCTCTAGATATTTTGAAAACAGAAATAACTTACCGATAATTATCTAAGTTTCTATTCAAATTAGATTATAGTGAAAGATTAATCTAGTAAAGATCAAGAGAAAATCTGCTATTTTGTGCGAACTTTGTACTCATAAATTACATAAAAATAAAGAAAATATAACTATAGAAACCTTGCCTATATAATCAAGATTCTGAAATATGATTTATTTTTCCAAAAGCTGTTTAGTTCATAAATCCCCGACCGGTTCTATGAGACCGCGCTGTTATTGTTTATTTTACTATTGTCTCGTTTTGCGGGTATGTGATAGGTTAAGGATAAAAAAACGCTTATTTTCTAAAATATTCCAGTAAATCTCAGATTTACCGAATACGTTCTTATTTATTTATTTAGTTTGGGAAAACAAACAATTACACACAGATTCTTAACTATAAAGCCTTAGTATCTAATGTTAGTAATTTATGTGTAACTCACAACGTTATCCACATGTTACCTATTTAATATTTTTTATAAGAACTAAGTAGACATGCGAGCGAATCAGCATTACCTTCAAATTCATTTACAATACAGTTAACAAATAAGTTTAATTTGTTAATTTTTTGATTACTTTGTTTCGAAATTTGTTAGGTGTTAATGTAAATAGGTCTATGTCCGAAAGAAATGTATTATAATTATTTGCCATGCGACGTAGAGGTGCGCGAACTCCAGCATTAGTGCGGCAAGATGAAATGGCAAACAGAGGGCGTGCGCGCACCTCACGTCTTACAACAGTTCTAGGTACAACATAACTTAAATTATTTACCAAATCTGAACAGTCATATCTGCTGCTACATATATCATATAGAAACATCATCTCTAAGAGAAGGCGTCTAGACTTCAAGTCCATCAACTTAAAATCCCTACAGGGCCCACTAGACAAGTTACGGTGGCATCGGTAACGTACAGCTTTGAGAAATTTGCGCTGTACATTTTCCAAGCTTTCTACGTATCTTTTGTATAAAGGACTCCATATAGATACAGCGTATTCTAGTTGTGATCTAATAAGTGACTTATAAAGATGAATATAGGTGTCAGGACGCTTAAAGTCTACGGTGGTCCTCATCACAAAACCATACATGCGGTATGAGTTGTTAATAATTTTGTAAATATGCTGATCGAGATGAAGCTTACTATCCAATATTACCCCTAGATCCTTCACCCACGTAACCTCGCTCAGAGGAGTATTACCGAGAATATAAGTACGTTTTATAATATTTTTGTTTTTTGTGAACGTGATAGATGCACATTTGGAAGTACTTAATTGAATTTTGTTCTCTATACAGTACGTTCTTGTTCTCTTTATTCGAACATTTTTGCCTCTTTATCAAAAATTGCGTTGGATGAACCAACAACCTTTAAACCATGCTTAATAGCATACCAAGCTAGTACTTAGGAAATGTATAACAATTTATGTACATTACAAATGTACAATGTACATATATACAATTACATACAGTAAATAAAAAAAACCTAAGAAATAGCTAAAAGTTATCTAAACAATGGCGTAAAAAACTTCTCCGCATCGCTGTCGACTGCTAATGTACCCAAAAGGCTGGCAGCAATGCTTATTCTCTACCCAAGGTAAAAGCCAGCCCTAGGGAAGATTACTCTGATCTAGTCTAGGTACAAGAAACACGAAGTTTCCTAAGACAACGGTCTGTTGACTAATTATGTAGGTGCCCGAATCACGACTTGTTCGCCTGTGAATCGTCCGTTGCCTTGATAGAACGATCATCCAAAAGTGAACGGGCTTTGTGGGTAGCGACAGTAAAACAAGCCTTTTGTTGTTTAAACCTCTATTTGAATTATCACTTATTTATTTATTTATTGTGCAGACCTACCACAGTGTTTTCTTTTTAACCCTAAGGTTGACTGGTAGAGGATGCCCTGATGCATTAAGTCCGCCTATGTACCACCACTGTACATGAAGTTTAAATAAATAAATAATATAATAATACGACTTAGTATCTGATGACATTTTTAAAAATAATTTAGGTAATATGGTTTTTTGTTATAGAATTGCAAATAAATAAAACATTTAAAACAGACTATGAATCTCCTAGTAACGTTAAATCCAAATCATAATTATTACATTAGTGGTTGAAGTCAAAACTACGTTAATAAAAATATAAGAATTAGACTGACGAAATTTAATATTATCTTAATTTAGAACTTATAAGTGTTGTTTTCGGTGTATACCCGTTATCCCCATTGTGTGTTATCCCCATTGTGCGTCCCCATTAGATAGGGACCCAGGTTTAAAAAACAAATAGAATTTTAAAGTTGACAATGATTCGTGAAATGTCAACTGTCCGAATGTCTCCTTTGCCCTTACGTAAAGGGGACAACTGTAAAGTTAGAACTACATTGCGCACACGTGGGCCATGTACGCCGATCCGGTCGTGTCAATCTCCATACATTTTATGTGGCAACTAGACTTGTAGAGCTACATCATATCACGCAATGTGGTTCTACATACAAATCAGACGTGGCCAACATGTGTAGTTCCTGCTTAACCTATCACGTACCCGCAAAACGAGACACAATAGTAAAACAATAACAGCGCGGTCTCATAGGACTGGTCGGGGATTCATGAATTAAGGAAATTTTATGGCATACCATTGTTCGCATGATAAGGACGGACACAGATAATGGGAATAACGGGAATATTTATTTCGAACCTTATTGACTAGCCGATTGACCTTTGAGAAGTTACCTACTATCATTTCCACTGCTTTCAACAGTCCCAACTTTGTTGACTAGCAAGTTGACCTTTGAGAAATAACTATAATATCCACAGTATTGTCTGCTTTTATAAAATATTTCACCGTTTTGAGAAAAGTAAAACATCGTGAGGAATCCGGCATGTCTTAGAACCAAAAATTCGAAAACATGTGACATCCACCAATCCGCACTGGGCTCGCGTGGTGGATTACAGCCCATTCCCTCTCCTACAGTGGAGGCCTGAGTCCCAACAGTGGGAAAATTACAAGGCCGATAATGCTAACGCTAATATGTATAATATTTAAAGCGCAATGATATCAGCTAGTGGTCATAACTTGTACTAAGAATCTTTGCTCAGTGTAAACTGTTGCTGCTGGCTGTACAACTCAAGGTTCTATCTTTTTCCTCAGAAACCTCTTTGTTAACGAGACGTAAAGAACTATGTTTATCTTACTATTGTGTAATTAAAGGCAAATATTTTACGCAAATAGTGGAATTGAGTGTTGTTAAAACAAATAGTAATTAGCACCACAGTACGTGGTCTTGACGATGGCGAGGAATTGGTAGCTCGCTGTCCGGTAAGGACCGAGGAGCTCGTGGCTAGATAATAACAGCCGCACGGGTTGATCTTAAAGGTTAAGCAACGCTTGCCAAGGTTGGTCTGTGGATGGGTGACCATCTTAACATAACGAGTTTCCTCCGTGCCTCGGAAAGCACGTTAAGCTGTTGGTCCCGGCTGTCATTTGTAGATCTTTGGCAGTCGTTACGGATAGTCAGAAGCCAGTAAATCTGACTCCAGTCTTGCCATTAAGTACCGTATTACCCCAGTTAATGGGTTGTGGAGGTCTAGTAGGCAGCCGCTCCTCGTAAAATACTGGTATTCAGCTAAATCCGGCTTGACTGGAAGCCGACCCCAATATAGTTGGGAAAAGGCTAGGCAGATGATGATGATGTCCGGTAAGGACCGAGCCCATTCGTCGATGGTGCGTAGTGTTTCACGCGTACCTCAAAGAGATTTCAGTACAACCGTAGTGGCCCAGTAGTGCCGATGCTCGCTAGGCTCATGGTGAATTTCTGAAAAGGAAACCCTACTTACTGTGGATGTGTGGTGTGACGAGAATGGATAAAGTGAGAAATGAGTATATTAGAGGAAGTTTGAAAGTGGCACCAGTGACTGAAAAGCTGAAAGGAAATCGTTTGTCTTGGTATGGTCATGTAAAGAGGAGGGATGAAACGCATGTTACGAAAGCAGTTATGAATTTACATGTGGACGGATGGAGAGGAAGAGGGAGACCAAAGAAAAGATGGATGGATTGTGTGAGGACTGATATGAAAGAAAAGGGAGTTGATGATAGCATGACGGGTGATAGGACAGAATGGAAGAAAAAAACATGTTGCGCCGACCCCAAATAACATGGGATAAGGGCAGGAAGAAGAAGAAACCCTACTTACTGTGCCATCAAATAAGTGTCCCACTCTAGCGTGGACTCAGAGGGCGCGAAAGGCTTTTACTGACTAAAACCACACCTGTTTCCTTCAGTTGCTTTTTACGTTCTAGGACAACGTTCACCTTATAACGTTTCAATACTGCGTCCAAATAATAAAAATAAGTTCAGTTTAGTAATGACAGGTATGTAGTTAAAGGTATAATAACATACGGGTGCTGTTTATAAAAAAAATAACCAGGCTTTGCGAGTCGGACTCGCCTACTGAGGGTTCCGTACTAACTTAATTGCGGTTTACGGGTTTTGAAGTTTAAAAAAAAAATTACCTATTAGATTTCGTTCAAACCAATTTTCGGTAGAAGTTTGTATGGTAATGTAAAGTCAGATGTAAAATTGCATTGATAGTACAGGGAAAAATACCGACTGAGCCTAGTCGTCAACGGCGCGTTCTACGCGCGCCTCAAGGAGATGTCAGCAAACTGTAGGGGCCCGGCAGGGCCCAAGCCTCTGGGGAACACGGAAAATCCGAAAGGTTGTCACCGTGTCCCAAAGATCGAAGGCAACGAAGGAACAGGGTAGAGGTTTAGTCAGTAAGAGTCTGACAAGCCCTCCCGCTCCGCCCAAGAGTGGTAGATATTCTGATGATGGGGAATCATCCGAAAGAAAAAAAAAACCTTACATCGTATATTTTTTTTTAGTTTTATCGTTCTTTTATTTCACTTTTTATCACTTTTGGAAGTGGCTCTCGCGCAAACTATTCATTTTAGAAAAAAATTATATTGGAAACCGAAAAGTAAGTAAAAAAAAAACAAAAGTAAGTAAGTCATTTATTTGTAGAAACATGAGTATACATATATGGCATGCAGGTTGTTCATAAACAAAAAAGATCTGTCACGTTCGGCCTTTGCGGCATACAAATATACAGGTAAGAACAGTTATTCAATGGTATTTAAACAGGGCTGAAAAACAATATTAAATTTTCACACAAACAAAAATCTTAATTTAAACAATGAATTATAAATTTGAATTAAATTATCCCTGTAAATCTAAATTGTCAAAATAATAAAATGTCAAAATTGCAAAATGTCAAAATTATAAAATGTCAAAATTATAAAATGTCAACTTGTGTTTGATGTTGTTTGATTTTCATTTCACAATGACCACACTGTTTAAAAGCCTGACCTTTGAAAAAATTTACCTTATTATGTCTACTTTGGTCGAGAAAACGTTGATACTGACTAGGTACGTGCCGTACATGATTAACATATGCTAATCCAAAAAATATAGGATGATGTGATGATGATGAGGCTTAATCCGCGGATCCCTAAAATACTTTATTATGAATATAAATAATTTATTGATTTTATTATTATATTATTCTTCTACTGTTCTTCTGGGCTAATTGGGAATATATCTTGGCCATTTGGGTGATATGTGTCATATGCCCCTATAGGGATATGAGTATAATATGACCCACTGCAGCATTATCATGCTGTCTAATAAACTTGGCTGATTAAAAACTTTTTCGTTCCTAGTATTCAACCTATCGTAATTTTTTTTCTTCAAATTTTCGTTTTAAAATTTGAATGGTGTAAATTCTTCGAACATAAGAAAAAATTTTTTCACTGTCATTGGACGATCGGACTTCGACGTGCACGTATTTAATTAAAATTATTTTATTTGCATTATCTTCCAAAATTCAATCGTTATAACCGTAGCACTTATTTAATCGTGTTAAAAGTGAAAAACATGGCATCGCCGTGTTGTATAAGTTGTTTCACGCGGAAGTAATGGCGATATGAAAGATCTATTGTATTACGTGAAGTTTACTATAAAAGTCCGACGTGGTACCCACGCCCGTCGCTAATCGTTTTACTCACAAGGAACCGGTATGTATTTAAAACCTTTAAAACTTAACGGGCTGTCTGCCTCAGGCATGGCGTTAATATTTGTCAATTTTTCTCGCCATAGATTCGCTCTGAATCGGTTCAAGGATTACCCCGGAATTTAACCGGCGGTTTGGTGTTTCCCTCGCCGATATTGTATTGGCGTCCGCAGCAGATCCTGGTGCGACTTCGAACGGAACCAAGGTTCATCGCGACGACAACGCCTCGCCCAGTGGCGTAGCGTGCCTTGTCGGGGCCCCGTATAAAAAAATTGTTTGGAGGCCCTTATATGGGGGTAAAAGAAAAAAAATATTGTGGAAAGAAAAATTTATTTATCATAACATAATTTAACCATTTTACAAATATAAATCAAATTTTAAATGTTCCTCTCCTTGCCTTCTTTTATTTTTTTTCCTTTTTTTAATTTTGTCATTTGTAAAATAAAATAAATTAGCAAGTTTTTTTTTTCCTTACACACTTTGGGGGCCCCCGTGGCCCGGGGGCCCCGTATAATTGATACGGCAGATACGGCGGTAGCTACGCCCCTGGCCTCGCCTGAGTTTTGTCCAGAATCACATATTTTTCGTAGTTATAGAGTTGTAGTTGTTTTTCTATTTTAAAAACAAAAATATTCGTGTCAAAAGGTCGCGGAATGAGCCGTTTTAGACTTTTTTTTTAACCACGGGCATTATCTAACCGCGCGCTAATACGATAATTCGTTGTTGCAACTACGACTACCTTAAATTACCGATTAATTCTTTAAAAAAATAAAACCGTTAAATATTCCATTCCAGACCTTATAAGCAATTCGTCGAAGTTCGTCGTCAATACCCTTTTTTATACCTTTTTGTATTTTTTATATATATTTTTTTAAAATGTTTAGATTATTTTTAAACAAAATTATACGTACATTGTGGTGTAAAAAGTTTTTGTTTTCCTTTTTAACGCTACAAAATTGGCTCTCCGGCAAAATAATTTTCTGAATTATTTGACAAAATTGGCTCTCCGGCAAAATAATTATATGTACTATTTCACAAGGTAAACTATTTATCAAATTAGCCCTCTGGTTTATAAAGGTAAGTACTCTTTCATAAATACTTGAAAATTTAAATTCTACTTAAATTCTTTTTTTTTGGCTTTCTTGGGATGGCTCGCTCACTGGGAGCGAATGATTTTTAAGCTTGTGTGTTTCAGGATGCGGATATTCTTATACCACCAGTACTGAACTGTGGAGCTGTCATTTTCTTTAGTGCAGTACTGTCAAGCTGTCATTTTCCCTGACATTTTTTTCATGAATTGTAATTGTTTCTGATGAAAAATAATTTTGTTAACTATTTAACACTAAACGGTCTTTCATTTTATCCCATTTCTTCTTAATTATAAGGATAGGTTACCTGATTTTTATTCCATATCCTTAGTTTGCGGTAGTTAGAACCCGTAGGGTATATATGGTGACGTATGTATGTTTAGGCTTCGGGTTTCAAGGTAAGCTTGGTGTGTGCGTTTATTTAGCCCATATTTTTTGTTTACTGGATGTGCGTTTGCTGACTGCTGGTTGCCGGGTTATTTTTGTCCAGTTGTTACAGCAACAGGCTCGGCTTATTTTTTCGCTAGGATTCAATCGACTTTGGTCTATCCTTGTTTTTCGTTATTAGGTCTATTCTAGATTCATCATGTCGGTAGAGGGGTACCCTTTTGGTGAAACTCCACGTCGTGATAGCCCTATAATTTCGCGACCACCACCACCTATCCCGCCGAGACATTCTCGTGCTTCTTCGCAGAGTTTCGTACCATCTCCAGAGAGGTCGGACGAATGCCAACTATTCACCTGGCATTTCTCACTAAATAAGTGGAAAGTCAATTTTGACGGTAAGACCTGCGTCCGAGAATTTTTTACCAGTCTAGAGGAGTGCAGAGAGGCCGACAATTTGCCCAATAGTTATATTGTCAGGCGGTTTCACGAAGTCTTGACTGGTGTAGCGCTGCAATACTTTAGGTCGATCCGTCGTCCAGACATTACCTTCGATGAGATCAAGGAAGCATTTCTGAATACTTTCGGTACGACTGACTTCGAATTCAGATTAGGCCAAGAGATCCGTAACCTAAAACAGAAACCTGAACAACTTATCAGGGAGTATATTATTGAGGTTACCTATCTAAATTCCAAACTCAGCAAGCCTATAGAAGAGTCTGAGTTATTATGGATCATTACTCAGAATATGTTGCCAAAATATATTCCTTGCTTATCCGTCCATAAATTTATTAACATCAAACATCTAGTCGAAATTGTTACCCATTTTGAATCCTATTTAGAACCTCCAAAGGCGGTAACCAGTCTCGATAGTGTTGCCGTCCAGTCAAATTCTCAGGCCATTAACACACCGAAACCCATCCCGAACAAAACTTTTTATTGTCCTAGCTGTAGTCAATCACAGCTTTGTCTTAAATGCAACAAAGTAGGTCATTCCTATCGCTCTTGCCCAGAGATTACAGGCATGATTTGTTTTAAGTGTCGTACTCCTGGATTTATTACTAGAGAATGTCCGAAATGTAATCCAAAAAAACAAACAAATAAACAAACAAACGGGCGATACGCTTCTTTCCCTAAAGTATCCCCAGTTTTTACTTCAGATTCATTTGATAACCGACCGTTTATAGAGATATTATTATGCGGTAGAGTTGTTAAAGCATTGCTCGACTCTGGTGCCCAGATGTCGCTTATTAGCGATAATTTTATTCAGCAACTTGGTATTTCTTTGACATCAAAAGACGCTTGTCCACGTGTTATATCGGCTAATAATTCGCCGATTGATATTCTTGGTACTGTTTACCTTCCAGTTAAATTTAACGGTACCACTTTTATTCATGAGTTTTTAGTGGCAAGTTCGATGTCATCTTCTGTTATTTTAGGTATCGAATTTTGGAATAAATTCGGTTTGACGTCTATTTTTAGTCAGGCTTTTGATAAAAATATTGATGGTAATATGTTTATTCCTTCTGCTCAGCACTCTCCTCCCCCTCAAGTTTCCTCGGTTAGTGAGGTTCGTTATGTTCATCCTCGTAATATCCTCACGCCGGAACAAGAGTCTTGTCTTCAACAAGTTATTAAGGAGTATGAGGTTATCTCTTCGGATAAAGTCGGCCTTAGAAAAACAACGTGGTTGTCTCATAAAATTAACACTACCGGTTACCCTATCCGTCAAAGGTATTATCCCTTATCTCCAGTCAAGTTGAAGATTCTCAATGAAGAGATTGACAAAATGTTAGATATGGGTGTTATTCGTCCTTCCCGTTCTCCATGGGCTAGCCCTGTGGTAATGGTGACAAAAAAAGATGGTTCTGTTCGTTTTTGTGTCGACAGTAGAAAACTGAATAGTGTGACAATCAGAGATTCCTATCCTCTTCCCCGTATTCACGATATCCTCGATAACCTTCGTGGTGCTAGATATATCAGCTCATTGGATTTTAGAAGTGCTTTTTGGCAAATACCACTTGCTGATAAAGAAAGTTGTGAGAAGACAGCATTTATTGTTCCACAGCGTGGTCTCTTTGAGTTTGTTAGGATGCCTTTTGGTCTAACGAACGCTGCTTCGGAGATGCAACGTCTGACTGATTTGATCGTTAATTTTGAGTTTACTTCTACCAGCGACGACTGTGTTTTTGGGTACGTTGACGACTTGATAATCGTATCTAAAGATTTCGCTAGTCATATGGCGCTGCTCAGGAAGGTGCTTGCTCGACTTAAAGAAGCAGGCTTATCTATAAATTTAAAAAAATGCGAGTTTTGCAAAAGCGAACTAAAATATTTGGGTTATATTGTTAATGAAAAGGGTCTTCAAACCGATCCCGGTAAACTTGATGCAATTAAGGATTATCCAACCCCCACTTCTGCTAAATCATTACGCGGTTTCATTGGTATGTGCTCCTATTATAGACGTTTCGTTAAAGGTTTTTCCTCTATAATTGCACCCCTTACTGCCCTTATCGGTAAGAGGAAGGGCAATGATCCAATAAGTTGGAATGATGCAGCCAATCAGGCTTTCACTAAGTTAAAACAAGCGCTAATCGATACGCCTGTCATGGCATGTCCCGATTTCTCGAAGCCGTTCATCCTGCAGTGTGATGCGTCAGCTGTCGGTCTTGGTTCGGTACTAACACAAAAGATAGACGATGTTGAGCACCCTATCGCCTATTATTCACGTTTATTCACTCAAACTGAACGTAATTATAGTACTACAGAACGTGAACTTTTGTCCGTTTTGGATTCAATTAAACATTTTCGATGTTATTTAGATGGTATGAAGTTTTCAGTCATAACAGACCATATGGCTCTTAAGTGGCTCCTCACCCTTAACACCCCATCTGGTCGTTTGGCACGTTGGGCAACTGTCATTTCCCAATATACTTTTGATATTGTCCATCGTAAAGGCTCTCAACACGTAGTGCCCGATGTTCTATCCAGGATCCATGCTAATCCTGTCTCGTTTGACCAGGGTCCTGAACAAACTAATGACCGTTGGTATAAGAAGGTATATATAGGTGCTCGAGACACGCCACAAATGTTCCCAGCGTACGTTATAAATAACGGTATCCTTATGAGACGCATGCCAGTTTCTAGCCCTTTATCTTCTGAACCATGGCGCGTGGTCTTACCAGCTGAAAAGGTTCCAGACGCTATTTGGGAAATTCACAATAGTTTTCCTTCGATACACCCCGGTGTTACTAAAACGTATCTAAAGCTTAGGGAGTTGTTCTACTGGCCAAATATGTTTCGTGACGTTACTTCGACGTTAAGTCGATGTGAGGTTTGTAAGGCCTATAAAATTTCAAACACGCAACCTCGCGGACAGATGTGCTACCCTAAAGAGGTTTCCTTGCCTTTAGAGATGATTTCTATAGATATAATTGGTCCATTACCCTGTGCTTTTTATGGTTATAAATATATCCTTTCTATGGTAGATGTTTTTTCCAAATACGTGTGGCTAGTTCCACTAAAAAGGATTGACACTCTTTCTGTTATAAAAGCGTTAGAGTCTGAAATTTTCTTTAATTTTGGGGTTCCGCGTACTATTCTTTGCGACAACGCTACCGTTTTTCGTAGTAATCAATTCCTTAGTTTTCTCAGATCTTTCCATATTCCATCACCCACTTTTACGCCATATTATACACCCCAAGCAAATACGGTTGAGCGATACAACCAAAGTGTTATTACGTGTTTAGGTATTTTGGTTGGTGAAAACCAAAGAAGTTGGGCTAAAATGTTACCTAAAGTTAAGCTTTACCTCAATTCTTGTGTTAATCTAGCTACTGGCTTTACGCCTAACTTTCTTATGTTTGGTAGAGAGGTCCTTATGGATAGCAGACGTGCACATAGTCAGACTCGAAGCTCTAATTTGGCAGAAAGTCGGGCTCGTCATGCTTCCAACCTATCTTCTCTCAGCGAAGTTTATGCAAAGGTTGCTGATAATCTTTCTTTAGCTTTCCAACGTAACTCACGTGCATATAATTCCAAGCGATCAGCTGTTACTCTGAATATTGGTGATACTGTATGGAGAAGGAACTTTTCAAAGTCTTCTGGGAATGATTTTTTTTCTGGAAAGCTAGCTCCACGTTTTATTAAGTGCCGTGTGATAAGGGTCATATCTAGGACCACCTATTTGCTACAGGATTGTGATTCAGTCCACTCCGGACAATATCATATCAAAGATATCTTAAAATAATTTGGATTAAATTCTCTTTGTTCAATTTTAACATTAACCTTTGCCTTCTAAACCTTTTTTCCCCTTTTGTTTATGGGAATGTTTTTGCATTATGTCAATGAACCTCTGTGTTGTGTCAACCTGTGTTCTCAGGTTATTTTATTTCTTTTACTTTGACACAAATGTCGTGTTATTCAACACTCAGTTTGAATTTCAACTCGTTCTTCCGACTCGAGTTCTTTTGTCGTGATTGTGTCTTTGACTTAATTGACTTAAGGTTTCTTTATCAAACTTTGTTTTTTTGTTTTTGTCTTAACTTGTTTTTAGTTTCTATAACTAAGGATGGACTAGACGTTATTTATATTTTTGGGGATCCCCGGGTTTGTTCTTATTGTTGTTTGGTCTTATGTTAAGTTAGGCTAGCTATACTTAGATGTATTGTTGTTAGGTATTAGTTAAGTCTTATGTTAAGTTAGGCTAGCTTTACTTTTAGATGTATGGTTCCTCGGTTGTCCTTCTTAGTTCTTAGGATGTGGTAGGTTAATGTTGACTTTAATTGAACAATTTATAATAATATTTCGATTTATGAATTCGATTTTCTTTCATATTCTCCATTAAAGAAATAGGGATATCGTGAGTTCGCGCGTATAACGTTTAGATGTGGTGGCCACCGTGTTTATCCAGTATCCGTTGCACTTCGATATCGTTTTGATTCAGAAATGATTCCTGCTGCAGTCTTTGCCTGTTCCAGTTTCTTTTTTCCTCGCTCGTACTTTCGTCCTTTTTTTTTTTCTTAGAAAGGGGATATTGCAGCATTATCATGCTGTCTAATAAACTTGGCTGATTAAAAACTTTTTCGTTCCTAGTAAACCAACCTATCGTAATTTTTTTTCTTCAAATTTTCGTTTTAAAATTTGAATGGTGTAAATTCTTCGAACATAAGAAAAAATTTTTTCACTGTCATTGGACGATCGGACTTCGACGTGCACGTATTTAATTAAAATTATTTTATTTGCATTATCTTCCAAAATTCAATCGTTATAACCGTAGCACTTATTTAATCGTGTTAAAAGTGAAAAACATGGCATCGCCGTGTTGTATAAGTTGTTTCACGCGGAAGTAATGGCGATATGAAAGATCTATTGTATTACGTGAAGTTTACTATAAAAGTCCGACGTGGTACCCACGCCCGTCGCTAATCGTTTTACTCACAAGGAACCGGTATGTATTTAAAACCTTTAAAACTTAACGGGCTGTCTGCCTCAGGCATGGCGTTAATATTTGTCAATTTTTCTCGCCATAGATTCGCTCTGAATCGGTTCAAGGATTACCCCGGAATTTAACCGGCGGTTTGGTGTTTCCCTCGCCGATATTGTATTGGCGTCCGCAGCAGATCCTGGTGCGACTTCGAACGGAACCAAGGTTCATCGCGACGACAACGCCTCGCCTGAGTTTTGTCCAGAATCACATATTTTTCGTAGTTATAGAGTTGTAGTTGTTTTTCTATTTTAAAAACAAAAATATTCGTGTCAAAAGGTCGCGGAATGAGCCGTTTTAGACTTTTTTTTTAACCACGGGCATTATCTAACCGCGCGCTAATACGATAATTCGTTGTTGCAACTACGACTACCTTAAATTACCGATTAATTCTTTAAAAAAATAAAACCGTTAAATATTCCATTCCAGACCTTATAAGCAATTCGTCGAAGTTCGTCGTCAATACCCTTTTTTATACCTTTTTGTATTTTTTATATATATTTTTTTAAAATGTTTAGATTATTTTTAAACAAAATTATACGTACATTGTGGTGTAAAAAGTTTTTTTTTCCTTTTTAACGCTACACCGCGATAACTGGAGAGGCATTGCACTGCTGTCAATTCCCTCTAAAGTCTTCTGTAGGATAATCCTGGATAGGCTGTCGAGGGCCCTAGATCCTTTACTGCGCAGGGAGCAAGCTGGTTTTCGTTTAGGACGTTCGTGCACGGACCAGATTAACACACTGCGTATAATACTTGAACAGGCATCAGAATGGCAAAGGGAGATATATCTCACTTTTGTGGACTTCGAAAAAGCCTTCGATACGTTGAAGTGGTCCAGTATTTGGTCTCGCCTGCTGGAAATTGGAGTGCCACCAAAATTAGTCCGCCTAGTACAAAGCATATATCGCAATTATACATGCAAAGTGGTTCACGATGGTCTCATCTCGGAAGACATCGCAGTGCACGCGGGTGTTCGCCAGGGTTGCCTCCTCTCGCCTCTTCTCTTTATAGTCGTTCTTGACGGAATTTTGCTTCGCATCTTCGAGGAGAGACGCCGCGGCATAGAGTGGGGATTGTGCAGCGTTTTAGAAGACTTGGACTACGCCGATGACCTATGCCTGCTTAGTCACACACACGCCGACATGCAAGCAAAATTAAACGACCTTCGTGAGGAGGCAGCGAAAACTGGTCTTAAAATTAATACACGGAAGACCCAAGAAATGCGTTCAGGAGTGATCAATTCTGCACCGTTGCTGATCGGCACCGAGGCGGTGGAACGCGTTCAGAGATTCACGTACCTCGGAAGTGTCGTGGCGGAAACTGGTGGGACTGAGGAAGACGTCGCCTCACGAATAGCCAAAGCGCGTGGTACCTTCGCACAGCTGAGGCCGGTTTGGCAATCGCGGAAATTGACCCGAAGGGTTAAATTAAAAATCTTCAGGTCCAACGTCAAATCCGTGCTGCTTTACGGGTGCGAAACGTGGAAGGTGACAAAAGAGATCTCACGCCAAATCCAGGTTTTCGTCAACCGATGTCTCCGTCGTATCCTCGGGATTTACTGGCCCGAGACCATCTCTAACGTGGAACTGTTGGAAAAATGTCACGAAAGCTCGATCGACCACCAGATCAAACGTCGCAAGTGGGGTTGGATTGGTCACACGCTTAGGAGGGATCCCGATCATATACCTAAACAGGCGCTGGATTGGAATCCCCAAGGAAAAAGGAAGCGTGGCCGTCCTCGACAGACCTGGCGACGAACCGTGTTAGCTGAAGCAAAGGCCATCGGACTGACGTGGAGCGAGGTCAAGCGAAAGGCGCAAGACCGGTCGCGATGGGTGTCTACTGTCGACGCCCTCTGCCCCAGCTAGGGGACATAGGATTTTAAGTCAAGTAAGTCAACGCTACACCACGTATTCTTTGTTTTTGTTCTTCGAAGGTAGCAAAAAATGAAAAATTTCCTATGGAAATTTTACATGTAAAGTCTAAAATATCTGAAAGGTATGTATAAAGTTCAGTCAGGTGATCATTCTGAAAATCAGCTTCATACGGATTGCTTTTATGCTTGCTATTGATTATAATATAAATAAATGATTCTGCAAAGTTAAAATCTTCAAGGCCGCGTACAAAAGTTACTTTTCCAATTAAATCGTAGATATCTTTCTGATGCGGGTGACTCGCAAAATAATTGGATAACAAATCATCATTGCGTTTTGAAATATTCGCCAATGTACAGTCTGTCTTTAATTTATTACAAAAAATTTTGCGCATGTTTTTGGCATCGGGAACGCTACCCAAAGCATAAAAAAACCTGGTCTTGTCAAAACTATCATCGTTTTTCAAACAATCACAAATGTATTCCACTGCAAAGTATTCCGCGAATGTTTTGTGTAAGAATATTGGCATTCCGTTTGCCACGCTAACGATGAGACCCGCCTTTTCTTGTCCCTTTTTACACAATTTGATCGTCTCTCTTAATTCATTCAAGTCTTTTTCACTAAATATTCCTGTATATGTACTCATGGCATAAGCTCCCAATTTTTTGTGCTTTAAAATTGACTCTGTAACTTCATTTTCGAAAGCAATCATAATATCAGGCTTATAGATGTTCATTCCGTTTTTCTCTTTATACCGTATTTTAATTTTGTTTTCCAAATAATTTGCAAAAACAGTATAGGTGTCGATATCTAGATACCATTCCGTAGATTTTTTGGTGTCGTCTTTTATATTGTTTTCAATATTAATAGCTGTTAGGTACATAATTAAAGGATTCGAATCACAGTTTAGTTCGCCTGCAAAAGGATCATAAAAATCCACAGCCTGACTGCTGCTGCTGCTGCCGGCATCATTCTTACATTTCCATAACGGAATGTGTGAGTCCTTAATTTCAGAACTCATATAAAGGGCTGCACTTTTATAGATCTCATATAGTGACTTTGCTACTGTTGTTCGTTCATTATCCAGTACTGACATGTATTCAAGGAATTTCTTAACGTTATCGAGTTGTATGCTGTTTAGTTCCTCTAATTTCAAACTACATTGCCAAAATGTATTCAAATATTTTTTCATTTCTATATTTGAAAAGTAATCTATTTCGTAAGAAGATTGAAACTCCTTCTCTAAAATGTCTTTTACTTCGTCATATGACCTACTTGTGATCCACATTCTATGCCTACCAAGATCATCTTTGATATGCTTAAGGCATTTTAAGACTAAATCCGTATAATGAGGGCAAATCTCATCAAAGCCATCGAATAAAAATATTATCTCTCTGTTATAGTAAAAGTGAAGAAACAAATGTAACTCAAACTCAGTTAGGGAGTCTGCTGTACATTGTGACAAATACACTACATTATCTTGTTCTTCTAGTGTAATTACTACTTTATTTTCTTTGCCCAATTTCTCACGAACCATAACTTGGCACACAAACTTTAAAATTTCTAATAAATTGATGGTTGTTTCATCTTTCTGCCATTTTCTGAACTCTTCGGAGCATTCCAATAAGTCTATCCTTACAATCCAAACTTCTGGTTTGAACTCTTTTGTTTTAATCGCTAAATGAGTGAGTAAAGTTGACTTGCCCATGCCAGGCTCTGCTATGATAAGAACTACGTTATCTTTTATATCGTAAAAACTTTCTACTAGATAAGACTTTCCGAAAGGTTTTGTCTTTCGTACACATCTGTCAACGTACAAGTATTTTATTTCATCATAATTTCTATAGTAGGTTAGTTTACCTACACTAATTGTTTCTTCACTAATGATTTTATTCAAAACCTCTCCTTTTACATATAACCTTGACTTGTCATCAACTATTAAGTTTAATTTTACCTCCGTGCCTTGAAACGTCGTTTTGCTGCTATCCAAGATATTATATTGTGATTCTTCACTCATGTTAATGAGATTATTGTTTTTGTCGTATACTGGTGGATTCGGAAAATACTTCTTTAATATTTCAACATACGCGTGATTAGTAACAATGACAGTCTTTTTCTTAAGAACGGCTTCTGCAATATTTTCTAGAATTTTCTTTTTGTCATTTGGTATGTTTTCGCATACTAATATTAGAACTTTTTCTTTATTTTTATCTTTTAACTCTTCAATCAATGACTTGCGGTCTTTTAGTGGTAATTTAACAATATATTTAAGTTCTAAAACAGCAGTGTCTATATTGGTGAAGTGTTGCATTACTTTAATAATAGTAAGCACAGTGTTATCTGTAATGATAACAGTACTCGAGTCTTGGTCATGCAATTTCAGTGATATCACTGTGTCTTCAGTGAATGTGCAATCAATATGTTTTATGTTATTCCAAAACATTGCATTTATGATGCTGAGCAGGGGGTTTTTAATAATGTTGCGTTTTGCCTTATGAAATAAGTCACTTTTTCGTGTGAGATAAGGTGCTCGCTCTGGTTTCATCCACCATTTTTGTATGTCATCGTGATATTTTGAAAATATTGCATCAGTTTGAATTTGAAAGTAGTTTGGTTGATCTTGCTGATACTCTTCTACTTCGGTTTTTAATTTTTCCTCTATGGCTTTTTCATCAGCTTGATTAGAGTAAATTAGCAGTTTGTTTAAGAAATCTCTCGCTAAATTTTCTTCGTACTCAGTACATGTCCATAATAGTTTAGAAACCGTTTTAAATTTAAAACAAAATTTATATTCGCACAAATCAGGGATTTTATTTTCTGATCTCTCTTTGTTAATTAATCTAATTTCTTCTTTTAAGCTTTCTAATAATCTTTTTGCAAGAGTTTCCAAAGAATCTTCGGAGTCTGTTATCTTCAACAGATTAGCGTCATCGTCAAGTACAAATATGTTTCCAATAGCACTACCTATACCTCCGTTGAGCCGAATGAATCCTTCTCCTAAAGTTTCATCTATAGTAACTATTTTACTGGATTTACACTGGTCCAATAAATCAATTATTTGTGTTGTTAAGTACTTTATTCTTTTATTTTTTTTCTCAATATTGCCACTTAGTGTTATATCCTTGTTCCCAAAAGCAATTGGAACTTTAAACGTTGTCTCTTCAGATAATAATATTTCTTTTGCAGCCAGTTCTACTGCTTTATCAACAGTCGATCGAGACACATCTATTGGTTTAAAATCTGGCGGCAAATGTTTTTTAGCTAGTTCATCAAAATTAAATTCTAACTGGCCATTGTTGTATTTTATAATGGTCCCTATTATTTTGCTCAGTTTTGAAACATCAGTAGGCTCGGCTAAGAATTCAGAGAGTATTTTTTTTATATCATTGGATTTTATTTTTCTTCTTTTTAGAATCTCTTTGAACAGTCTATCTTTGAATATCAAGAGATATTCGTCATTTGTGTCAAAGAAGTCGGTACGAAAAGAGGCGATTCGATATCCATCAGGTTGAACTTCTGTAACGTCGACTACTTTTTGTGCCAGAATGATGTGATATCGAAAAAATATCTCGTCAGTCAGCAGCATTTGAAAATTGCTGTCATCATTGATAAACTTTGCAACTCGTTCAGCCAGGACAGCTATTTGTTCTTTAATAGCTATTTCACATAGAAACTCAATATCGTTTTCATGTTTATACGTTTGCTGGACCGTACCATCTGTATCAATTAAATCATTCAGAATGGGGCAAAAGCTACTTTGTACTTCAGAGTCACTATTAGACTCGTATTTTGCAGTCGTGTATATAACGAACAAACAGTCTACTTCATCAAATGTGCCCTTCCAAAATGAGTCCTTACTACTCGGATCGAATTGTTGTCTAATTTCTAAGTAACTAGTAAAGTAGGTCGCTAAATCGATTTTAAGAGTTTGTTTCTTGTTTTCCCTATGCTTAGCTTGAATGAAGACACAAACAGGTTTATCAAACCCTACAACTTTTGCGTATATGCAAATATCGTCGAATGCTCCTGCACGATCAACATTTGAAGCTAATTGAAAATCTGTAATCCTATCGTCCTGAAATGCTCTAAAATATAATCTGCTGATTATCTTCGTTTCATACAGGTGTCCGCTGATTCCTGAGGTTCCTTCACGCCTATTAAACATGGTACAGCTGCTCGAACTGAACCTGTAAACAAAGAAAACGTATTGATGAGACTTAAATATCCGAAGTAAAAATCAGGAAGATGTGCTGTCACATTATATTATATCTAACTCTTCCGCTGTACCATAACAATCTGGAATGGTGACTTCCACTCCGACCTTCTGAACGGACCAACTAACGTAAATGCTCCTATTACCGCCACTTTTAGCCGACTTAGGATAAACTTAAAAAAAATAGATATAAGCTGTTATGTTATGAAGGATGTTATAATTTAGATGTTATAATTTATAATTAATCTCAACAAAGTATTCTTTGCAATTTAGTACTTAAATTCAATATTCAATGACACAATATTTACTAAATAATTATTTAATCCAAAAGAGTAGGTAGTTGATTCTATTACCGACCCATAGCATGCGGTAAAATTCTATTACCGATTTTTCTACTTCTTTTACCGACCGCTACGAAGATGTCACTTCTTCTATACAAAACAAATAAAATAAAAAATCGTTTTTAAGGTATTTAATATATAAAAATATAATCAGTCTCAGAAAACAGTTTTCGATAATTACATATAATAAATCAGTAACAATTTTTTTTTTATCCGTAATTCAATCACAATAGTAGATTATTGTATCGAGCACAATGTAATTTATTATTGCACCGAGTGCCTGATTTAGAGCCCGAGCGTTAGCGAGGGCTATAATCTTATAGGCACGAGGGCAATATTAAATTACTTAAGGCGAGGTGCATAATCTGCTTTTCTTTCAACTATTACCTATAGGAATAGTAGATAAAAGAAACTCATATCAAACAGTTAGAATAGAAGTTTCTATAACACTGTCGGCTTCATTTAGAATGTTTTCCGGAGTTAATGTGTCGCTAGATGATTTCATTTTGATTCGAAGCTGAAGCACTCAAAATCAGATAGTATCACACTTTATCGTTTCCAAAAATATTGTCAAAACCAAATTAACAAAGTTCCCGCCAAATCACTTTTTTAAATTTCTTTCATTTTTAAATCAGAGTTAGCAGCAATCATTTTTTAAATTTGGAACAAGTAGGACAGAAACAAATAATAGGTAATACGTAAAAAAAAATATTGATATCGGCTGGCTGAATAGAGCTAACCCATTGAGATTGGCGCCTTATGGTGCGATTAAAAAAAAAAACTGTGCAATAATGAAATTTCATACATTTTTATTGCTCTAGAGCAATAAAGACTCGCTTTGTACTGAGTTTTTAGTGTGATTATGATGAAATTTAAGCATAGTTGGAAGAAAAATACCTTTTCGACACACTTGCTCATAAAGTGGCTGTTATTGCACTGCACTTAGGTATATAAAGGGGCTCGTTACCAAACTGTGACATTTTGATTACTATTATGCACATGTGCGGTAATGTAGTTAGAACCTTTTTGTTTAACCTCTTTTTTGTCAAAAAAAGTTTTAAGACGAAAAATAATAAAAAATGTTATTGCGTTTAATAGCATAAATTAGTGTTTTACTTACTTATTTCATGCAATTTTGTGTTTAAATCATCATCATCATCTGCCTAGCCTTTTTTCCCAACTATATTGGGGTCGGCTTCCAGTCAAGCCGGATTCAGCTGAATACCAGTATTTTACGAGGAGCGGCTGCCTACCAGACCTCCACAACCCATTAACAAGGGTAACACGGTACTTCATGGCAAGACTGGAGTCAGATTTACAGGCTTCTGACTATCCGTAACGACTGCCAAAGATCTCCAAATGACAGCCGGGACCAACGGCTTAACGTGCTTTCCGAGGCACGGAGGAAACTCGTTATGTTAAGATGGTCACCCATCCACAGCCCAACCTAGGCAAGCGTTGCTTAACCTTGAAGATCGACCTGTGCGGCTGTTATTATCTAGCCACGAGCTCCTCAATTTTGTGTTTAAATAAACTGTTTAAAATTTTACATATTTAATTAATTAAATCTTTCATAAAATTTGTATTTTCTGTTCATATGCAACCTCATTCTTATTTTTTCTAAACCAAGAGCTAGAGTAGCTAGTCTATGGCCGCCATTTTTCGCGCATACGCGCGTTTAAGAAAAGTCAATTTTTTTGCCGCCATATTTAAAAATAAAATACAGATTTTACAAAAATGTCTACAACAACTATTTATGAGGAAAATAATTTGTGCTGTACGCCTTCAAGTAGAAAATCTATGTCATGGGACCACTATACAGTCAAAATAGTTAATTATAACTTTACTGACTGCAGATTTACGAACTGTTTCTTTAAATAAACTTTTCATATACCTACTAAATAAAGTTGATTTTTAATTTATTTTCTTCACAAGTGTCTCGAAAAACGTCGTATGATACACGAGAGTAATTAGTCATTATCGTTCTTGGCTCTCTTAAGACCCTCGCCATGGCTCGGGTAATGTACTATTATAATAGGTACACACATTTATAATTCGCTGAAGCTTCGTTTATGCTGGTCCTTTCAGCTAACTAGAAGCGCAGCTTCTAGTTAGAGGTTGGTTAGAGGCGTACTGCTTGCGCTTCTGCGGCTCCATGATTCTATAGAAGACAATCTTTAAAGAGATATAGAATTTAATTCTTCGAAAGAAGCTTTAAAAAGTTACATGGCCCCCATTCCGTTCCGCCATTTTTATTTGATTTAAAAACCTATGAAATAAAGCCAATGCCATGAAGCCATGAATGAAACAGGATAGCAAACACTAAGTATTTATCATCTATACTAATATTATAAAGAGGTAAAATTTGTAAGTTTGTATGTAGGGGGTACTACTGGTCCGATTTGAAAAATTCTTTCAGTTTTAGATAGCCCATTTATCGAGTAATGCTATAGGCTATATACCATCACGCTACGACCCACGGGAACGGAGCAGTAATGAAAAATGCGGGTGAAACCGCAGGGGATAGCTAGTTAATAATAAAGCCTGTGACAAAATCTCTCAAAACGCCACGAATGCAAGCAATAAGCCAACTTTTTCAAAAAAATACTATTTGTTTTTGTGTACTGTAATATTACCAAAAATATCGTCACAGCTGTGAGTCGGTAATAGAATCAAGTATAAAGGTTACAATATTCTATTAGCGCCATGGGTCGTTATTAGAATCAAATTTTGAAATTTGGATTTATTACCTCCTTAAATTAAAACATGATTTTATAACATAAAAACCAATAAAAAGTATTATATGAGTTAGTTTAGAAAACGAATATATACGTTACAGTTGTAATGTGATT
Organism: Mythimna separata; assembly: GCA_030763345.1. NCBI lineage: Eukaryota > Metazoa > Arthropoda > Insecta > Lepidoptera > Noctuidae > Mythimna > Mythimna separata. Next base: position 21,103,488 of record CM061186.1, read on the forward strand.
GCAAGAAGACAAATCCATTTTTAGTGTGTTATTTTCCTTAAGTAATATTTAGGTGTACTTACGTGGCTGGAGACGCGACACTATGAAAAGTGCGTCCGCTTTGGCACGTCCCACTTATTGTCAAATTATTTAATTCACTGGCTATTTAAACACCCAAACTTGTCTCTTTTTGTTTTCTAACAAAAATACCTAACAAATTTTTAAGGTATGACTTTTCTGGAACCCCATATTATGTCTAATATGAGTGATTTAAAAATTAGGTCGTTAATAGAGTACACATTTTAGGGGGTCGTTAATAGGAGCTTTTACGTTAGTTGGACCGAATGGAACTCGGTGAAGGTGTTTATTCCAATCTGACCAACTTTTTAGTTGGTCCGATAGGAATCTTTTACTTTATTTGAATTTGTTCAATCTACACAACTTTGGTACTTCTTAAACCTTTTTAATTTATGTGCTCTAATGATGTTTTTGAAAGGTGGAAAAATTGTGTTTCCCCTTGACATCAAAAAAGTTGTTTTATACAACTAAAAAGTGTAATATTAGTACATTATGATACAAGTGTGTAATGTGGGTCATTATCGTCGCGGTGGTATTAAGACCCGAGCCATGGCGAGGGTCTTAAGAGAGCCAAGAACGATAATGACGAATTACTCACGTGTATCATACGACGTTTTTCGACACACTTGTGAAGAAAATAAATTAAAAATCAACTTTATTTAGTAGGTCTATGAAAAGTTTATTTAAAGAAACAGTTCGTAAATGTGCAGTCAGTAAAGTTATAATTAACTATTTTGGACTGTATAGGCCCATGACTTAGATTTTCTACTTGAAGGCGTACAGCATAAATCATTTTCCTCATAAATAGTTGTTGTAGACATTTTTGTAAAATCTGTTATTTATTTTTAAATGTGGCGGCTAAAAAATTGACTTTTCTTAAACGCGCGCACGCGCGAAAAATGGCGGCCATAGATTAGCTACTCTAGCTCTTGGTTTATAAATAAGTAAGTAAAACACTAATTCATGCTATTGAACGCAATAACTTTCTTTTTTGTCTTAAAACTCTTTTTGATAAAAAAAAGGTTCTAACTACATTACCGCACATGTGCATAATAGTAATCAAAATGTCACAGTTTGGTAACGAGCCCCTTTATATACCTAAGTGCAGTGCAATAACAGGCACTTTATGAGCAAGTGCGTCGAAAAAATTTTTGTTATAAAAACATACAACTGACGTCAATATTAAAAAAAACCGGGCAAGTGCGAGTCGGACTCGCGCACTGGGGTTGTTCCCGTTCGTCCACATCGGACTGAGGGTTCCGTACCAACTTACCTATGAAAACAGTTCAATTCTCGAAATTTTTCAAAAATATTTTTTCTTGTGACGTAACTACAAATTTTTAGTTTTCAGACTTTTCCCTATATTTGTGCTGTACTTAATACCTTACTTCGAGCCAAATTTCAAGATTCTAGGTCAACGGGAAGTACCCTATGAATTTTGATTCCTTTGATGGTGTCGAAATATACGTTTTTTGCACCATTAACTGGCGTATCTATTTTTCTCGTCAACTTGCAAGTTTGAGTTTTGCACAGTTGGAAGGGACTGCGGACTTGAGTATATAGTTTAAATTTCAACTTGATACCTTCATGCGTTCCCGAGATAAAGGGTCTTGACAGACAGACAAACCGACGGACAACAAAGTGATCCTATAAGGGTTCCGTTTTTTCCTTTTGAGGTCTCTTCTGTGTCGTTACACTCTTGGCAGAGTGGTCGTGGTTGTCATGAGGGCAGCTCTCCGGAAGCTGTTAGGGTACGCCGCACAACTTCCCGCCACTTTTGCCTGCTGGCAGTCATCCGGGCGCACTCGTTCAGTGGGCCGCCAACAGCTACCTTGATCTGGTCTGTCCATCGCATCGGTGACCTGCCACGCGGCCTAGTCCCGTTCACCTTCCCTTGTACAACAAGGCGTTCGATGGAGTCACTTTCGCGTCGACATATATGGCCAAAGTATTTAAAAATACGACTGCGCACCAACGTAGACAAGCGCTCCTTGACGCCCAGTTCCTTCAGTATGGAAGCGTTTGTTCGAAATTCGGTCCAGGAGACCCCGAGCATCTTCCTCCAACACCACATTTCCAGAGCGTCAATCTTTTTGGTCTCCGTTTGTCGCAAGGTCCATGTCTCCGCGGCGTATAAAAATATGGGAAACACTAATGTTTTAACGAGCCTGGTCTTCGTGGCTTTAGTTACTTTCCTGTTCTTCCATATTTTCTTGAGCTTATCCATTGCCGCCCTGGTCAGAGCCATTCGTCGCTTGATATCTTCAATGCAGTTTCCCTGATTTGAGATTAGAGCCCCGAGGTATATATAAGATTGTACGACGTCGCAGTTTGCTATTTGGGTTACGTCCGGCAAATTGTTGTTTACTCTGTCGACAATCATCATCTTGGTCTTGCTACGGTTAATCTTCAAACCAAATTCCATGCTAACACTTTCCATTTTCGATAGCAGCTGTTCCATGTGGCTGGAGCTAGTGGCAAATAAGGTGGTGTCATCTGCGTAGCGTAGATTGGAAATTATTCGTCCACCAATTGTAACACCGTCTGTCCAATCTTCAAGGGTAATGCGCATAATCAATTCTGTGTAGATGTTAAACAAAAGTGGGGATATTATGCATCCTTGTCGAACTCCAGCGCTGGGATGAAAACTATCTGAGAATACATCTTCTGTTCTCACTGATGCAGTGCCATCTTCATACAGGCGTCTCAAAATTTGTACTAGGTGTTTCGGTGTACCCATTCGCAACAAAGTGTCCCAAAGTTTAGGCCATTTCACTGAATCAAATGCTTTCGAAAAGTCAACAAAGCAAATGAAAGCAGGCTTGTTGAATTCCCGAGACTTTTCAATTATTTGGCGGACTATCAGTATTTGCTCCCGAGTTCCTTTCCCTTTAACAAATCCTGCCTGTTCTGGTGCTATTTCCCTAGATAGGAAGCTTTTCAGCCGTTCATTAAGGATGTGTAGCATTATTTTACTGGCATGGGAAATTAGTGCAATAAGGCGGTAGTTGTTACATTTTTTTGTTGAGCCTTTTTTATGAAGTGGAACAAGAACCGTATGCGTCCATTCTTCCGGCCATATACCCGTTTTCCATATCTTGTTACAGAGTCTGTGAAAGATTGTCACACCAATCTTTCCCAGAGCCCTTATGGTTTCTATTGGGATTTCATCCTTTCCAGTGGCTTTTCCATTTTTTAGATGATTGATGGCCGCCTTGACTTCAGATAGGAGAATGTCTGGCTCCAACTCAGATTCACCCTGAGGCTCTGTGCTAATAAATTCTTCAGACTGGGGATCAAGGTATAGGGACTGACAGTAACTTTTCCAAACATCTGATACGCTTTCAAACTCACAATGAACTCTCCCTTCGCTATCTTCGATGGCCCAGGAGTTGGAAGTTAGCGTCTTCGCCACAGAGCGTATTTTTTTGTAGAGGTCCCTGGACTCGTTATTGTGTGAGTGGATTTCAAGTTCCTCACATATCTTATTGAGATAAGCATTGTGATCTCGTCTGCAACCAGCCTGAATCCGGGCTGACAGCCTGTTCTGGTCTTGGATTCTTGCTCCCGATGCCTTCAACTTGCGCCTCTCCTCGACTAGTTTCAGTGTGTTTTCACTCATCCAAATCTGCCGGGCTTGTGCTTTTTTGGGAAGGTTAGATGTTCTGGCGGACTCAATGATCAAGTTTTTAACCTGATTCCAGAGGCTGCCTGGCGTTTCTTCAGTGTTGTTTGCGCTATTCCAAGACTTCCACAATTGTTCTGCTGTAGCACAGAACTTAGAACAATCGCTGACTTCAATCCTTTTCCTTTTTTTGGGATTGCGAACTGTCCTAAGCCTGAGCTTTAATTTGGCAATTAGAAGCTGATGGTCTGATCCGCAGTCTGCTCCAGGAAGAGTATGCGCATTTTGGACAGATGTTCTCCATCGTGACCTGATAATAACATAGTCAATTTGGTTCCGATGTTGACCGTCTGGACTGATCCAGGTCCAAAGTCTTCGGGGGTGGTGTTGAAATTGACTATTTGAAATCACCAAGTCATTTTCTGCAGCAAACTGTATCAGGCGCTCCCCTCTGTCATTGCGCTGTCCAAGGCCAAATCTACCAGCTGAAGCGCTTAGCTCGTGAGCATTTGCTCCAATCTTTGCATTAAAATCACCCAAAATCACAAGACACTCTCTGTTGGGGATTTTATCTATTGTCGCTTCAAGGGTGGTATAGAAGTCTTCAATAATTTCGTCGCTTGCCTGGCTTGTAGGGGCGTAGACCTGTACGATGTTTAAGTTGACCGGTGACGCTTTCAACTTGACACTAATTATTCTGTCGTTGACTGGTTCGTAGCCTAAGACGCAGTTCTTATGCTGTAGAGGCAGCGCCAAGGCGACACCGTTTCTGCTGCTGTCCGGGTTCCCCGAGAAGAATATGATATGAGCCTTGGTCTGAAGGTGTCCACTGTTTTTCCAATGAGTTTCACAAAGCCCACACATATTTATGCCACATCTGGCTAACTCTTCTTCGAGTATTTCTAATTTCCCAGGACTAAGAAGGCCACGCACATTCCAAGTTCCTATCTTCTGGATTTGGCGCAGCTTCAGTGAAATTCCAGTAGCAGGTTTTCCATGAAAGGCCTGGTTTCCTGCCATCCCATGGCCGGTAGCCAATTTCACACCGCTTGCCCCGGACACAGAGCGGCGCCGGTTGCTAGGCGGGTCGCATGGCGAACGTATTTTCTTCATTTGCTTTTCCATGACAACTTTCCTGGGATAATAGTCGCAGTGCTTTCCCCTTGCCTTCTGCACCAGTCTTTTTAGGAGGGATTATCCTCCAAGGTCACTGTAACCTCTGCCACCCGAGCCGTAATGACCGGGGTGGGGAATGGTTATTCCGCCATTGACTCGGTCGCCAGAGCCTCGTCCGTTATCTAGCAGGGAGCACCACGGCTGAAGGCCGTCGCCATCGACTTGGCGCGTGCAGGTGAGGTTGACATTTGGGCAGGCGCAGGTGTTATGGCCACTTCTCCCCCTTACTCCCCTACTTTTGAGGTACGGAACCTTAAAAAACACTAAAAAGAATATGTCGGGAGTGTCTGACATCGACGCAGATTTTTGTTTAAAATAAATATTAGGAAAAAGTCGACGAAAAATGCCATCACCGGAGGGGGGGGTTGTTGTAAATGGATAAATATGATGATGATGATGGTACTGAATCCAGGTATTCATTTCACAGTCTGTATAATAGTTTTTTTTTTCCAAAATTAAAGTTATTTTGTACTTTTTAGAGTAATATTTTTTTTTATTGTTGTAGATTTTTGCATATCTTATTGATATACCCTGGATCTTGATTATAAACTGTATTAACTACAGAAGCCATGTTGTAAGTTGTCTCACATTGAACCAGGTAAATTTCAAAGTCTCATAGTTGGTTGGATTTTCAATCGATGCCTTTAATTTTTTGTGCCTAGTTAGCATATTCATTTACCTACAATTTTGTAAAACATTAATTTCTCATATTCCTTTTAGTCTCGGTGTAAAACAGGTTTTTATGAAAAAATATTTTTGGTTCAATGAGTACTACTGGTGGTACACATTTAACCAGGGTATCGTCCACATTGAGCCACCTTATTAACTATTTATTTATTTATTTATTTATTTGAACTTCATGCAACAGTTAAGGTACACAGGCGGACTTAATGCCGTAGGCATTAAGTCCGCCTGTCTTCTAGTTCAATTTATAAGGCAAATACTTTGTAATAATAATAATAAAAAATAGTAATAATAAAAATCAGCCTTAAATTTATTAAAATCACTTTAAATCTTATGCAATTAAACCGAGAGTCTTAGTTTTATACATCACAGAACCTTTTCAGTCAAATGCTTATAATATTTTAATATGAACCATGGTTCAATGTGTAACACCCTCAGGTGGTTCACTGTGAGACACACCACGTTTTGATAACTAAACTCAAAATTTTACCGGCAAATCAATCTGTTAAAATCACGAATTATAGCGTTTTAATTGCTAAATAACCGTAGAAAAGAGTGTACATATAAATAAATAAATAGATATTATTTAAACGAAAAAAGTTAAAAAAGAATGAAATTGGCAAAAAATACTTTTTGAGTCAGTTTGCTTTCGAATGCTCCTCACACAACCACTTTCCACGCGATCGCCACGCAAACTAGTGGGCAGGAACGGAACGTAAATACCTCTCTTTCACTCATATTAGCAATATGTTTTTGATGAATCGACTTAACAGTTATTCGAATCTTTTCTTTTGTTTAATTAAGGGGGAAGCTTCAGGTTAGCCCGCGAAATTAAAATTTTCTTACGTTTTTTGCCATCTGCAAGCCAGTGGTAGGTTGTATGGAGTTAAAAATACTTTTTCGACACACTTGCTCATAAAGTGGCTATTATTGCACTGCACTTAAGCACATAAAGGGACTCATTACCAAACTGTGACATTTTGATTACTATTATGCACTTGTGCTGTAATGTAGTTAAAACCTTTTTGTTTAACCTCTTTTTTGTCAAAAAGAGTTTTAAGACACAAAAGAATAAAATTTGTTATTGCGTTCAACAGCATGAATTAATGTTTTACTTACTTATTTCATGCAATTTCGTGTTTAAATAAACTGTTTAAAATTTTACATATTTAATTAATTAAATCTTTCATCAAATTTGTATTTTCTGTTTATATGCAACCTCATACTTATTTTTTCTAAACCAAGAGCTAGAGTAGCTAGTCTATGGCCGCCATTTTTCGCGCATGCGCGCGTTTCAGAAAAGTCAATTTTTAGCTGCCATATTTAAAAATAAAATACAGATTCTACGAAAATGTCTACAACAACTATTTATGAGGAAAATGATTTATGCTGTACGCCTTCAAGTAGAAAATCTAAGTCATGGGACAGTCAAAAATAGTTAATTATACATTACTGACTGCACATTTACGAACTGTTTCTTTAAATAAACTTTTCATATACCTACTAAATAAAGTTGATTTTTAGTTTATTTTCTTCACAAGTGTGTCGAAAAACGTCGTATGATGCACGTGAGTCATTGGGCATTATCGTTCTTGGCTGTCTTAAGACCCTCGCCATGGCTCGGGTCTTAATACCACCGCGACGATAATGACCCACATTACACACTTGTATCATAATGTACTAAAGCGTCTGTAAAACGTAACTAGTTACATAAATATAACCATAAAAATCATCAATACAAGCCTCCAAGCTCACCTAAGTGTAGGAACGATTTTTTCGAGGTCAAAAACGTTCCTGCAACTTTCATTGAATTGAATTGGAGCCGAATGACATTGAATGATAATTATATTTATTTTGCAAGAATATTTTTACTTTATTAACTCTTTACCTTGAGATGCCTTTGCTCAGCAGTGGGACAATATATATGCTAGATAATAATAATAATACGACATTTTTTTTCATCAGTTTAGATTTACTAGATGAGGCCGGTGTTTCCTAGCTGACTACCCTGAGAAGACACACCGAAACAAACTCAGGGGTCACGGTTTCTTTAAAGTCCATACAAAATGTAATGGTCAAATCACATGAGAAACATGCAGATTAGTGTCTGAGATGATATTCTTCTGAGGGGAGAACAACACATTAAGGACAACAAGGCATTAAGTCCGCTTTTGTACCATTTTTGTGCATAAAGTATAATAGTACATTATGATACAAGTGTGTAATGTGGGTCATTATCGTCGCGGTGGTATTAAGACCCGAGCCATGGCGAGGGTCTTAAGAGAACCAAGAACGATAATTACCGATTACTCTCGTGTATCATACGACGTTTTTCGACACACTTGTGAAGAAAATAAATTAAAAAATCAACTTTATTTAGTAGGTATATGAAAAGTTTATCTAAAGAAACAGTTCGTAAATGTGCAGTCAGCAAAGTTATTATTAACTATTTTGACAGTATAGTGACATAGATTTTCTTGCGTACAGCACAAATCATTTTCCTCATTAATAGTTGTTGTAGACATATTTATAAAATCTGTATTTTATTTTTCAATATGGCGGCTAAAAAAAACTTTTCTTAAACGCGCGCATGCGCGAAAAAATGGCGGCCATAGACTAGCTACTCTAGCTGTTGGTTTAGAAAAAATAAGAATGAGGTTGCATATAAACAGAAAATACAAATTTGATCAAATATTTAATTAATTAAATATGTAAAATTGTAAATAGTTTATTTAAACACGAAATTGCATGAAATAAATAAGTAAAACACTAATTTATACTATTGAACGCAATAATTTTTTTTATTATTTTTTGTCTTAAAACTCTTTTTGACAAAAAAGAGGTTAAACAAAAAGGTTCTAACTACATTACCGCACATGTGCATAATAGTAATCAAAATGTCACAGTTTGGTAACGAGCCCCTTTATATACCTAAGTTCAGTGCAATAACAGCCACTTTATGAGCAAGTGTGTCGAAAATAAATATACCATGCAGATTTGAGTGGACCTGTCCAGTCAGTGCAAGCATTTGTCATTATTCGTCTTTACGAATAATGACAAATGCTTGCACTGAGTCGTTGAGCTCCTTAGTAGTCCTGAGTTGAGCTTTCTCAACTCAGGACTACTAAGGAGCTCAACGACTAGACGAATACCAAGGCAAGGACATTTGGTAAGGCCGCAGAGAATACTCAAATTGACAGACATATTAAGTTAAAATTACTGAAAAGAAATGGAAAAAAACCGGGCAAGTACGAGTCGGACTCGCGCAGTAGTAGTAATGTACATCACATATTTTTTTCAATTTTATCGTTCTCTTTAGAAGTTACAAGGGGGGGGGGGGGTTAGTTTTATCGTTTTTTTATTTCATATTTTACTACTTTGGAAGTGTCTCTCGCGAAAACTATTATGTTTAGAAAAAAAATATGTTAGAAACCTCAACATCCTCGTATATTTTTTTTATTATAAACTTTATTCTGGTGTAGTTTTAGTCAGTAAAAGTCTGACATACTTTCCCACTCCACCTTAGAGCATGAGAAGGAAAAAAACCAGCTTAAAAATAATTAGAAATTTACTAATTCCTTTTTACCTCGTTACTTCGTGGATGCTTCCTCAGTGATACTTCCCCAGTTAATGGGTTGTGGAGGTCTGGTAGGCAGCCGCTCCTCGTAAAATACTGGTATTCAGCTAAATCCGGCTTGACTGGAAGCCGACCCCAATATAGTTGGGAAAAGGCTAGGCAGATGATGATGACTTCGTGGATGCGTTCACACACTTGTAATTTCACATTCACTAGACACTTAGTACCAGAACTATGAGTATGTGTAGTCCATACAAATATTTATTCTGTGCGGGAATCGAAACCGCGACACGTCCTCGAGATTCGGATGCACTAAATAAAAGACTATTCGGTATATAGTTACTGCAGTTTATTTAGCAAAGAAAGAAGTTGCACAACAGGAAAATAACAACCTAAAGTTATTTATAAGTATGAGCACAAGAGTAGAGGACACATCACAAACGGAGCTAGTGTAGTCACCGGTAGGTACAGTGAATCGAAACTCTATTAGTCGATTTCCTTGATTAAACACTGTTTTAGGCTATCACGGTTTTCCTTGATTAGTTCGCCAAAATCATGCGGCGGTAGTTTTTTTTTTAAATCTTTATTTCTTTAGAGGCTTTTACCTTACAAAGGTACGTCAGCTTCATCGTACCCTTTAAGCTTTAAATAATAAACATCTACTTTTAATTTAACTACTGATTACACCTATCTACCTATAATTCTACAAATATTGTTATTGCGTATGCGAGGGAGTTAGTGATGCAGCAATCATTTCATAAACCAGTTTGGCTTCTTCCGAATTTGGTGTAGATAATATTCTAATGAAAGCCCCAACATCATACGTTTTAACGGCGATAGAGTTGAGTGAATATGCATATGTGTGGTTGGTAAATATACTTTATACTTTTGCTTATACAAAAAGTATATGGATATTTTTATATCTTAACTAGCTTTTACCCGCGGCTTCGCTCCCGTCAAATGACTACCCTACATATCCTACGCTACCCTACCCTACCTTCCCTACACTACCCTACCTACCCTACACTACACTACCCTACACTACACTACACTACACTACACTACCCTACACTACCCTACACTACCCTACACTACCCTACACTACCCTACACTACCCTACACTACCCTACACTACCCTACTCTACCCTACACTACCCTACACTACCCTACACTACCCTACCCTACCCTACACTACCCTACACTACCCTACAATACCCTACACTACCCTACACTACCCTACACTACCCTACACTACCCTACACTACCCTACACTACCCTACACTACCTAACTTTTTTTTTTTTTGAATTTTTCTCTCCGTAAGAACCATCATTGAACTTCAAGGAACATTTTAAAAAAAGAATCAGCCAAATCGGTCAAGCCGTTTTCATGTGATGTCGTGACAACGGAAAACGGGTTTCATTTTTATATATATAGATAAAGGGTGTAAAAAGACCCTTAACGAAAACGAAAACCCCATATTCTACACATCACTGGGATACTTTTTTTCTTCTAGGACATACCTGGGAATTCACTGGTTCTGGAGATATTGAAGGTCAAAGTCAACATTTTTTAAAAAAATTTTTTTTAAAATCGTGTTCCAAGTATCATTAGTAAACTTTCTTCTAAATAAACATTATCAAAATTATCAATTTTTCATAACAAAATATGCATTTGAAGTTAGAAAAATGCAACGAAAACTAAACACAACGAGCGCCTCACATACACAAGCGTGCGGTCGGTTTAACAATCAAGCGCGAGCGGCCGAACGCTCAGCTGAACGAAATTATTATTAATTAATTATTTTTTAAAGATGAAAAAAAAAAGTTTTTTCCCAGCAATAATTTTTGGTCAGAGTTGCTTAATTACATGTACAGAATGTCTAGTTATCGGCTTTGTGATCGGTCTTTTTACACCCTGTATATATAAATCTCGTGTCCCAATGTTTGTCCTCAATGGACTCCTAAACCACTTAACCGATTATAATAAAATTCGCACACCTTGTGCAGTTCGATCCAACTTGAGAGATAGGATAGTTTAAATCTAAAAAAAAAAAGTTAGGTAAAGTAGGGTAGTGTAGGGTAGTGTAGGGTAGTGTAGGGTAGTGTAGGGTAGTGTAGGGTAGTGTAGGGTAGTGTAGGGTAGTGTAGGGTAGTGTAGGGTAGTGTAGGGTAGTGTAGGGTAGTGTAGGGTAGTGTAGGGTAGTCTAGGGTAGTGTAGGGTAGGATATGTAGGGTACATAGGGTACATTTTATTGTGAACAGATGAAACACATTTTATTGCGAACAGGTGTTTTGTTATGTTGATTCTGTTCATCGACTTTTGGTGCTGACTGTATTTTCTTTGAGGAATGACTGGAACGGCAACGCGGCGTTCTCACCTTCCACATGACGCAGGTTCTCACCGGTCATGTGAAGTGCGGGAGGTCCCTGCAACGAATTCTTGCGGAAAAAACGCCCGGGTGTCACCATTATGATGACCGCCCGAAAGACACTGCGTAGCATACGGTGGAGGTCTGCCCCACTTATGCGGAGCATCGCTTTGTCCTCGTGACCTCTCGCACCGGGCCCTGGTACAGGCCATGGTCTGAAGCGAGAAGGAAAGGCAGGCGGTCGCCACCTTCTGCGAAGCTGTAATGCTAGCGAAGGAGGAGGCCGCACACGAGAGGGTATAGCCCTCATGCCCCCGTCCCCAGGATGTCAATCCCGATTTCCAGTCACCGTAGGCGCAAACATGCGAACGGCGACCAATGGGTAGCTCGCCATCCGGACTTCCGGTAATAATCCTGGTCAAGCCCATGTCGTCAACGTATTGTTCCACGCGCGCTTCATAGAAATGTCAGCTAACTGTAGCTGTTAGGTTGAAGCCAACTGGGCCCTGAGTTGAACGACAGGGAACCCTGGGAAATCATAAAGGTCTGGGTGGAGCGAAAGGGCGTGTCAGACTTCTACTGACTAAAACCCACTCCTGTTCTTTGCCTTCGTTCCAAAGCCTGGGGTTATCTTTGCCAAACCGTAGGGCCAGTTTTGCGGCAGGTATAATACATTGCTTCGTGCCAAATTACAAGATTGTAGGTCAACGGGAAGTACGTGCTATGAATTTTGATTCCTTTTACAGTGTCGAAATGTACGTTTTTTGCAACATAAACGGGCATATCTTTTTTCCCTTCGATTTATATGTTTGATTTTTACAGTTTCAAGGGACCGCGGAATTGAGTACTTATAAAGGTGTAAAAAAACCCTTAACGAAAACGAAAACCCCATATTCTACTTATCACTGGGATAGTTTTTTTCTTCTAGACCATACCTGGGAATTCACTAGTTCTGGAGATATTGAAGGTCAAAGTGCAAAATTTTTTTTCGTTTTTTTTTTCAAAATCCTATTCCAAGTATCATTAATAAACTTTCTTCCGAACAAACATTACCAAAATTATAAATTTTTCATAGCAAATTACGCATTTGAAGTTACAAAAATGCAATGAAAACTAAACAAAACAAGTGCCTCACACACGCAAGCGTGCGGTCGGTTCAACGACCAAGCGCGAGCGGCAGAACGCGCAGCTGATCGGAATTATTATTAATTAATTATTTATTAAAGATGAAAAAAAAAGTTTTTTCCCAGCAATATTTTTTGGTCTAAGTTACTTAATTGCATGTATAGAATGTGTAGTTATCGGCTTTGTGATAGGTCTTTTTACACCCTGTTTGTTTTTTTCCTTTTGAGGTACGGAACCCTAAAAACAACAGTAAAGTTCCTTACCATTTGTACAATTTTTCCTAATAATTTTCGTTTTTATGAAAAACCAAAAAAATAAATAAACAAACGCGAAAAAATAACTATAGTCCGTCTAATGAAAGCGTGACCTGAGAAAAAGAGGTTAAATCCAAAAATTTTGTATGTGGTATTACTAACTAAAGTACCCGTCACGAGAAGCTATAAATTATGTAAACAAACATCTTTTACTAAGTAAACATTTTATACTGCGAGATTATAATAAATTGACCATATTCAATCGACATGAAATAATATAGACGGGTTATATGAAAGTAACAACCTATTTAATTTAGTCGGATCATATTTTAACGACGTAAAGCGCTACCGTTTTTTGTTTCTTGGTCCGTCGCAGGGATTGTAAACTATCGGGACACCATTTTGAAATACCTAAACGCGTCATTCGAGTTTCGAATGCGTACGGGTTTGTTTCATTGCTTTGCATATATCGCGGATCTGGTTGTTATTGTTATAAATCGATGAGATGATTGATAAAACTGTAGACAGCTTCGTGATACATGTCACTGATTCTGACACGGAAATGGAAACATCTGAATCTGACGAATAATTATTCCTAAATAATATATGTTAATTAATATTGTTACTTAATAATTTATTAAATCTTAAACAAATTCATTTTTTTTGTTAGTCCAAATGTTGTGAACTCCTGAACACTTGTTTACATAATTTATAGCTTCTCGTGACGGGTACTTTAGTAGGAGAATCATGTCTTAACTCTGCACAATTTTTTTATTTCCTACAATTGCGGCTGAATATTGTTGCCAATTAAATTAAAAATAAAAACTCCAGGTCACGCTTTCATTACACGCACTATATTACGGAACCCAAAAATTTGAGTTGACGGTAAGAGTTAAATCCCTGAATAATTTTACAATAATTATTATTTTAAAATGTGCGTTTTGTACCAGTTAAAATAATGTTTTAGGCCGACCCATTGCTGGTAACCTTTAGCAGATAAAATAAAAAACTAAAATAATTATATCACAAAAATGGTCAACATCAAGATTTTTTTTTAATTTTTATTTTGTTTATTTGGTCTACCAACAATTGTTTACACAACAACATAAAAAAAATGATTTCTAAAAACTTAAACACGTGCAACAATTACTTACAGGTAAACACCACATAACTAAAAAAAAAATACCTTATGGCGAGCTTATTGATTGATACATGTAAAGCTGACATGACAATACCGTTGAAGACAACAGTTTTTAGTATTTACTTAACTATTAATGTTATTGGTTATGCCTAAATAATTTTAACACTACGGTCATAACCATTAATTTGAAAAACTATTCAAATCGCCCATTTACAGGAACATTTGAATAGTCAATCCGATATTTCGAGACACATATGTCCCATAACATCAAAAAGTCATTTAAACACTATATCTACTAGTAATGGATTTCGTGGGTCGAAAGGTCAAAGGTCAAGTCAAAAGTCCTTAGCTCAATATTTGAGCACCCACGCGTGTTTAGACCATAAACAAGTCTTGATAGTGACGCTCCAACTATTGCGTAATTTGTGACGTCACAGGGAAAGTTAGATTTGAAAATGGAATGAGTTTAACAGTTCTGATTATGTAGTTCGTTTTTGGGTGGCCAGTGTTTTGTATGCCACAGAGCTATAATACTTACTATTTTTAACCGATTGCAAAAAGTAGAAGGTTGTATTTTCGGCTGAATGTAATTTTTTAATGTAGTTTCACCGTTTCGCGGTCAATTAAGGACCAAATTTGAAAATTTTGCTAATACTTTTTACCTTTTTAGGGTTCTGTAATTTAAAGAGTTTTTAGATGGTTAACGTCCTAAATTATAATATTTATGTATGACCTTTTATTTTTTGACTACTCTGCTCTACTTTACTCATCAAATTGAATACAGTTATTATGTGTCTAACATACTAAAAATAGTTCTTTGTGTCAATAATATGCACTCCTGCTAATTCAACTAACTTTTGACTTTGACAGCATAGTCGATATCGGCTCTATTCATCTACCTAGCCTTTTCCCAACTATATTGGGGTCGGCTTCCAGTCAAGCCGGATTTAGCTGAATACCAGTATTTTACGAGGAGCGGCTGCCTACCAGACCTCCACAACCCATTGACTGGGGTCACACGGTACATCATGGCAAGACTGGAGTCAGATTTACTGGCTTCTGACTATTCGTAACGACTGCCAAAGATCTACAAATGACAGCCGGGACCTACGGCTTAACGTGCTTTCCGAGGCACGGAGGAAACTCGTTATGTTAAGATGGTCGCCCATCCACAGACCAACCTAGGCAAACGTTGCTTAACCTTGAAGATCGACCTGTGCGGCTGTTATTATCTAGCCACGAGCTCCTCGATATCGGCTCTATCTATATATATAAAAATGAAACCCGTTTTCCGTTGTCACGACATCACATGAAAATGGCTTGACCGATTTGGCTGATTCTTTTTTTAAAATGTTCCTTGAAGTTCAATGATGGTTCTTACGGAGAGAAAAATTCTAAAAAAAAAAAGTTAGGTAAAGTAGGTTAGGTAGGGTAGTGTAGGGTAGTGTAGGGTAGTATAGGGTAGTATAGGGTAGTGTAGGGTAATGTAGGGTAGTGTAAGGGTAGTGTAGGGTAGTGTAGGGTAGTGTAGGGTAGTGTAGGGTAGTGTAGGGTAGTGTAGGGTAGTGTAGGGTAGTGTAGGGTAGTATAGGGTAGTGTAGGGTAGTGTAGTGTAGTGTAGTGTAGTGTAGTGTAGGGTAGTGTAGTGTAGGGAAGGTAGGGTAGGGTAGCGTAGGATATGTAGGGTAATCATTTGACGGGAGCGAAGCCGCGGGTAAAAGCTAGTGTTCTATAAAAAAAAACTAAAAATAGAATAAATGTATCACTCTTTACGTATCTACTCTGTCGTGTGGGTAGTATTTAAATAGAGAGATGTAGACTTATTGAAATAGTGCTTTGACGACGGATTCTTACATTGAAGTAATTTTAGATTCTGAATTCATTTTATATAATTAGATTAGAAAATAATAATTAGAAAAGCCTTATAAAACGTTATAGTGGATGGCTTTGTATAGCTTCATGTTAACGAAGCCAAATTGTAATTAAAAAAGACAAAATAAGTATATTCCTAAACACAAAACTCCATTTTGAACGCTTGACAAGTGTTTTCATTCTCATAAAGGTACATTTTGAAAATTCTTTTTTTCATAGAAAGTTGTAAAGAGTAACAAAAGAGGGTGCTAAGGCTATTTTAAGTTACGGAAAAAAATCACGATTTTTGCGTCCATAGGAGTGAAACCATAGGAATAACCACAAAACAGTTGAAAGAGATGGAATAACAAGGATTACGTACTAACATTGACAAAGCTGCATGGCAGACCTTAGGTCGACATTTGACTGTGAGGTTTTGCAAAACCTTTCATGACTTTCATGAGACGGCTAGATGGCGCTGTTCAAACATTTAAAAAACACAGCATAGCTTAAAAATCTTATTACGCAGTGGCACTTAATATGGTTTTTAATACCTAAAATAATTACTAAGTAATAATAATATAATAAAAAACAAACATGAATGATTTTATTTTCTTATTTCCGAGTACTTAATACAGCGCCATCTATACTAAAGCAAAAAAGCCAATTGGTATATTATTTAATTCGACAACAGATGGCGTAGATCATAAATAATAAAATCCCTACATTCACAAAGTAGCTCTCATTTTCGCATATTCTAATAATTAGATCGGCAGCTCAGGTGGATTAGCATGGCAGAATATCATAGCTAGTTCCTCAGGGCACAGGTTCAAATCCCAGTTCTAAGTCGACTTTTTTAAAATGTAATTATTGTATAATATAATTTATATTCTCTTTTTTATATTTTTAAACGTTTTTTATTTTATTTTTTGTTATAAATAATATAAAAATATGAGGTATAAGATGTAATAAAGGCATAATACACAAGTATACATATACTACTATTATTAACACTATATAAATATATATACATAAATTACTTTCATAAATAGTGGTAAATATTAGCATTATTAGTAATAGTTTTCTTACAGATTAAGATTTACTAAGTTACGAGAATTAGTAAAGGATAAGAAATGAAACTATTTTAGTGATATTATAGTTTAAGACATTTAATTCTCAAAGAAGAATACAATTTTTACTTCTTTCTTATTTATACAGTGTATAACCTAACTTAACAGTTTTACACCCAATTAACAATTATTTAATTCACTTAATACAAGCAAATTTTATAACTGAATAACTCTATTACAAAATGGAAGACATTAAAAAAATAAAACTAGTAGTAGATATTATAAGTATTCTAAATGAAAACTGTATTGTGCCATTCTCCTATTATTTAGTTTGATTCATAATGTTACAATACCCTTCCCTATAAATATGCAACCTTATCGTCTGTTGTTTATACCCTGAGACTAAATTGACACATTAGTGTCAAACTTACTATAGGAATGATGCCAGTTCTTTTGTGTTGTAATGTCATTAGACGGTAGTTCTGTAAATATCTTACCCACTCATAAATTATAAAAATATTACGTTTTGCATGATTATGGTTAGTGGTATTGACTATAATGATTGATTTGTGCATTATGTTATGACTAAGGTTCATAGCTTAAGTATTCGTTCCAGAACGAGGAAGAAATTGAAGCTTGACCTCAAATCAATAACAATAATAAATTGTAAGACCGGGTTATAGCTGTAATTTTGGGATCGAGTAGTTTATAATAATATCATTATTTCACCCACAAAAACAAGACTTACATGATTAAAATTAACTAACATAACAAAAGAAATTCAGTATAGTGTGCGGAGCTGGTGTCTATTATAGGTGTAAACCTGTATTACAGATCACCAGGTCCTCACGCCACGGAATCAGGTATAACATAACGAGGAATATAAATAACATGTATTTAAAAACAAAAAAATTGTTGTGGCAAGATATTAATTTAGTATCTAAACGCTAATTTGCCTCTTAGCGCGAAGGTTTGTGCATTAAAAGTATGGTGTGCATAATAATTTATGTATAGTGTATGCGTGGTGTGTGCGTGCGTGTGTATTTAACTAGTTTTCTACTTACGGTTAAGGTATTTATTTCCCAAAAATAAGAAGGTAGGTTTCACACAAGGAAGCGCAAAACAATTTGACTTATGAGGGTAGGATGCAATTGAATGATTACTGCGCGCCTATAAGGCCTACGCCACAGTGCAGAATATAAGCGATTTAATACAATTGTTTCGGTTTATTATTTGTGCATATAATTTTGATTTTGTTTTGTTTAATAATTTGATTTATTTCATATTTATTGTTGTTTGAGTAGACTTTCTTTATTATTAATTTAACTTGTTTTTTTATTTGATTTGTATAATATAAAATATATTTTTAATAAATATTTTTTTTTATATTGGAAAGGAATACAATATAAATATAGATTATATTGTTTTTATTTTAATTTCTTATATTATATAAGAAATCAAAATCATTAGTGTAATAACATTTTGTTGTTATAAAGTAGTGATTAAAATCCCACTTACACTAAGTTTGATCACTGTAATTTATCAAATAAATTATAGCTACCCCGGTCTTTGTTATTACTCAATCCAATAGTCAACACTTTATATTCTCTTTTTAATATTTCGTGTGTCCGCCGTTTATTAATTATTCATATAAGCTTTGACCCCGTAAAGTCAGTTCCTAAGTCCTTTCGTTCCTATTGTCCCACCTTTGAACTATAACGCCCCATAAACTTTCAATGGGGTTTAAGGGTCTGTTCACACAGACCGGCTCGGAGAGGAGAGCAGATTTTTTATCACGTTGAAAACTGAGTTTTAACTATTTGTAGTAAGGTTTATTTTTGCATGTGCACTGTTTTGTCATAAAGAATGCTTGAACGCGCAGTGCACATGCAAAAATAAACCTTACTACAAATACTTAAAAGTTTATTTTCAACTTGACAAAAAATCTGCTCTCGTCTCCGAGCCGGTCTGTGTGAACGGACCCTAAATCTGGTAATCTCACAGGCCAAGGAATGATCCGTATATCCGATTGCTGGCTAAACAGATTTGATGTCCGTCTGTCAAACTAGTCATCGTCATAATCGCCGCAGTTATAACGGAGCGATTGGTTTCGAGGCACAGCCGGTGGTCTGGCGGACACATGCCGCTGGTTCGATCCGGACTCATACGGACATAACCTTTTTGTTACAAGAATTGCGCTTCTTTGTTTATTTTATGCGGATTGATTGTTAAACTTAATCTAGTTGAGAGTTTGTGCATAAATGGTTGTACTGACCGTGTTCGTCTTTTATTCGGTTTAACAGGAACCCTGAACATTACACACTCTTGCACAATTATGGAACGGTGTATAGGACAATTTTATGGTCTTGCACGAATGTTATCACTACAGGCATTTCTTCTACAGGAAAAAAAATTCCGCACGGTTGGCAGCATGACGTCATTCAGCACATCTATGTAGTTTGCACTATTTGCACGACTGAGTATTACAGTAAGTTCTCCTGGTCAGCACTCATCCATTTTCCACATGTTCACTGTTACACGACCGGATCCAGAGGTAGGCACAACGTGATCACTGTCATAACGCGTTTTATTCCTACGCCACAACCTAACTTGCCCGTGCTGGATTTGAAAGTATTTCATCACTGAAGATGACGTTGCTCTAGCCGAAATTTCTGTATTTAGCGAACTCCAATCGTGCTCTTTTATGAGCTTCGGTTAGCAATGGCTTAGTAGCATGTCGATGATAATGAACCCCTTCACTATAAAGAGCACGATACACCGTCCACAAAGATGTATCAAACAACTCTGCGTAATATCTGTTTGGTGTAAAGCCATTTCCCTCATAACCTTGCACCATAACCTGACGCTGGTCTGAGTCAATATGGCGTCTTCTACCAGATCTACTACGATGTTCCAACGAACCCTCTTCTTGAAACCGCTTTATCCAAAAGTGACAGTCTTTACCTATAAAGGAAATAATAATATATTATTTATTATTTTCGTGTATCGTTAATCGTGGATAATAAAATAAATAACGAACCGTGGCTTTAAAATATTACTTACGTTTAAGTCTTGATTATGCAATGGTATTATTTGGGCCCTCGTAGCCATATCAATATTTGATCGCGAACTCATGATAAAATAAATGTTAAAAACTTGTTAAACGCAATCGTAACTAAACTCACTCAAAGATTGTAATGAACGTTATGATTGAACAAAAAGATTTAATTTTTATACAGTTAATATTAAACTACCCTCAATTCTTTTGAGATTTTAAAGTCGCTAAACAACTTCAATATAATAAAGAGTAGGATAATTTCAACTCATTGCGTAATGACTCGATGGTCTAGTGGCTAATGGAATCGGTAAATTTTATGCCACCGAGTTCGAATCCCAGTTATTACGTGCTTTGCTTTATAAGGTTTGTAATGTCGTAGGAGACTTTGTGTTAAGATTAAGTAATTTTGTAAATAGCAAAAAACAAAGTAATGTTCTCTAAAGAGATATGTATATTTTCCAATCCTACTACTATACTAGCGCCATCTATGTCATAAAAGACATATTATTAAGGCCACAGAACAGTTGACATTATTGTGTCTCGTTTTGCGGGTATGTGATAGGTTAAGACGATGAAACCCTGTGCAAACGATTTTGGTTTAGAATCTTCCATGCAATTCCGTCACAATTAGTACAATAGACCAGATGAGAGTATTGTGATATCACCGTACCTAGAGTGCGTCTACTGAAAGCGCGACCTGGAGTTTTAATTTAAATTAATTGGCAACATTATTTAGCCGCTAGTGTAGGAATTTAAAAAAAAATGTGAAGTGTCAAGACGTGATTCTCCTACTATTTAGTAATACCACATACAAAATTCTTGGATTTAACCTCTTTTTCTCAGGTCACGCTTTCATTAGACGGACTATACCACCGTAATTGTTAACAGCACGAGGAATTTCTGAAAGGGAGATTTTGGTCCTAGACCGCAAAGGGTAATTGAAGGACATACTTGGGTTTTATTCAGTACTTACTAGCTGTCCCCTGCGGTTTCACCCGCATTTTTCGTTACTGCTCCGCTCCCGTGGGTCGTAGCGTGATGGTATAGGTATAGCCTATAGCATTCCTCGATAAATGGGCTATCCAACACTGAAAGAATTTTTCGAATCGGACCAATAGTTTCAGAGATTACCCCCTACATACAAACTTACAAATTTTACCTTTTTATAATATTAGTATAGAAAAGTCGGATCGATCGGCGGTCGCCGCGCTCGCACCACCCAATAGCGTGAAATGTCATTAGATGATTTCCCACACAAAAAAACTGTAATTCTTAATTAATTATTGTACACAAAACAAAAACATACAACATGGTGTTATAGATAGTTCATGTACAAAGGCGAGCTTAACTCAGCAATGAGTTTTCTTCCAGCAAACCGTTATTGTTAGCAAAAGCAAAAAAATCTGTGACTAAATCCGGAAATGTAATATTGAAGCAATGCAAGGATTTCTTGCCATCTCAGTAATTTTATAAGGAAAAAACTGATTGTATAACCTTTCCTCATTATGCTACTTTCCCACTGTAAAGCCGGGTACACACTGTTGTAACGTAACATGCAATGTAACTAAATTTTCATAGTGCGAACCTAGCACACTACGCGCGCGAATAGAGAATTTTAGCTATGGAATACATGTTTGCTCCTTGTGCGCACTGCGTTACATTACTACATTAACTTGACGCATCTCTGAAATGCTCACCCCCCGCTTCCCCCCGCATTCCCTTAGCTCGCCCGGCAAGTGTCAGGTATGCTCAGCATCTTTGTTATCGATACGCGCGTCGATAATTTGGCTAGTTCTCTGTTGTTTTCGGACATTATTTCATCGACGCCAATTTATTGCTTATAGCCTACTAGTTACTGAGGAGCTCGTGATCTTCAAGGTTAGGCAACGCTTGCCAAGGTTGGTCTGTGGATGGGTGACCATCTTAACTTACCGAGTTTCCTCCGTGCCTCGGAAAGCACGTTAAGCCGTTGGTCCCGGCTGTCATTTGTAGATCTTTGGCAGTCGTTACGGATAGTCAGAAACCAGTAAATCTGACTCCAGTCTTGCCATGATGTACCGTGTTACCCCAGTTAATGGGTTGTGGAGGTCTGGTAGGCAGCCGCTCCTCGTAAAATACTGGTATTTAGCTGAATCCGGCTTGACTGGAAGCCGACCCCAATATAAGTTGGGAAAAGGCTAGGCAGAATATGATGATGATTTCATCGACGCCAAGCGTCAAGTTAATGTGACCGAGTTGTACAAGAGGCCTCTCCGTCTGTGCTCTGCTTTATGTTATATCTGCGGCTATATTATTAGTTCTGATGTAAGTTAGTCAATGCCGGCTGAGTTACAGTTACAACACAATCAGTTACACTGGGTTACTTGTAACTCATTAATTTCTCCGCTTTGTGCTCCGATGCATGACTGGCTTCGTTTTGATTGTTTTGTACTGAGAATGATAGTTGTGTGTTGTGCTTTATTTAGTTGGTAACTTTATGATTTATTTTGCATGTTGTTACATAGTTGTGCTACTGTATTAGTGTTTATGAACTAGCCGTATGATTGACGGGATTTCAATTTAAATTAATATTCGTTTTGTTATAGTTCTTACTGACAAACTTTGTCTCTTATGATAGGTCAAAAACTAGATTCACGGTTTCAATTGGACGGTGCTAAACTAGAAAAAAAATTGCGAAAAGCTTTTTTATATAGATACCTAAATAAATCGTAGTCGCGTTTTCCATAGGAATATTTGTGTAATAGTTTTAATTTTTTGTACCTATATTTTAAAGCTGGTTATAAATTTGGCTTTTTAAAAAAAAAACATAGTAGGTATACCTCAATTAATAAGTAGGTAATTTTATTTAAAAAAAAAAATGTTGATAGTACTTAAAAAAAGAACATCAAAGTCAATAAAAAAAACAGAGCAACGATTTTATTCCCGTCTAATAATTACTCTTAATAATACTAGTAAAGATTATTACCATGTTTACCTTAACAAATACGTTCACATAATAATAAAACGCCAGTTAGACATGTTCATTACATTTATGGCGTTTTAACGGAAAATCGCAGTCACGACTGTAGTTATTCTAAATTAGGTTCCCGTGTAAACCGAGGCAGAACTTTAAACAACTTCTTTGCGTCATATTCGCTCGCCTGATGTACTTTTTTCGCTTATGCAACACTGCGAAGTCAATGACCGGCCTTCGCAGCTAAGAAGAGCTTTCGTGAATAAAAAAAACTTATATTTCTACAGTTTTCCTAGTAAAAGTAATGAGTTAAAAGGCGGCGCACCAGTTTATTTCAAATAAAATATAAATTGTGTATTTTCTAACTATTTTCTAGCTTCTAGATACCTTAGTAATAAAGTACCTAAAAGCTAGATGTTTTGTCTTTACGTAGTTCATTGAACTTTCTAACGTTTCCCAACAGTTTTCAGTTCCCATGTCGACACATCACTCAGCCAATTCTAAACCAAGACTGTACAGAAACGCGACAATAAATAAATAGTTCGTAAGTCAAACGAAAAAGTTAAACAATAATCTCGAATGTGACTGATTACAAGTGAAAGTAAACAAATGACGCAATCAGTGTTTGAAGCGCCAGTGAAAGTGTAGTTAGCGGCGCGCGCTGGCTGAGCGCGAACGTACCTGTGCGCGGTGAAAAAATCAAAACGTCAACGTCAAAAATCCGCGGGAAAATAACTGTCAATTTTTTTTTTCTCTATTTTGCTATCAAAGTGTTGTGTGCGTGTATTGTAAGAAGGTTTCGTGGGTAAAGGCTGTGTTGTCATAGCTAAACCGCCCCTATCGCTCGGCCAATGGCGGGTAGGGTGCCGCCCCCGCGCGGGTCGCCGCACTTCTGCTTCGCGGTTACTCTCCTGATACTCCTTGGCGGTAAGTCGATTTTCTTGTTGTTATATTTGAGTTTTCCTTTTTTTTTTGTAAGTTAAGACGCAAAGTAACCTCTTTTGAGAAAAGTTGCCAGTTATAATTAAACGTGGCGTAATGAGGTTTCGAAAGTTGTGTATCGTGTTACTTTGAATTTAAACTGGTGTATTAAATTTTTATGTGTCTTTTTACGCGACTGTTGTGAAGAGCAGAAGAAGAGACGTAAATACCTAGAATTTTTCAGCGTTAAATGTACCCTTGTAGAGACTATAGAGGATTTCGGCGAACAGTTCAATACTTTTCGAAAAAGTATAAAACTGCTTACTATTCTGTGTAAACCTAAAAAATCTATGAAAAGTTGATCAAAAGACTCGGACTAATCTGAAAAGTACCAAATCGTTCGACAGGAACTGTGTCTATTAATATGAAATTTCTAATAAAATAGTTTTAAATATTATAATTACCTAGATTCGGAGACGTTTTGAAAGTTTAAAATACTTAGGTATTTAAACTTCTGTATTTCAACATAAATAAGTTTTTATCTGGATTTTTTTTATTTTATTACATGGATATTTCGAGAATAGAATAGATTTATTGTATACCCAAATAGTAACAATTGTACAGAATCTGAAACCTATGTGTGCAATGGCCTTCTTATATCTACTTACCTTATATCTTACTTTACGGAATATAAGAACTTAAAATAAAAAAGGGAATAGTCTGTGGTGTACCTACTGCTATCAGATCATATAATAAATTAAAATTTAAAAAATATGATATAAAAATATATAAAACAAAATGTGGGAAAAATGAACTTTAATTCTCACGATCGATAAATATAATTGCTATGTAGATATATGGGGATTAGGGAGGTTTCGAAAAGCCTTCTTTGGGAAGAGGCATTGAAATAATGGTTTTAACCCTAGAAGCGCGAGCGTCCCAAATTGGACCCAGCTATTAATGTTTTATTAGGTATAGAATCGCAATATTTTTAGCTTTATGAAATCTTTCATGAGATTTTATAAAAAGTCATAAAAAACACGATTTATTAGGTAAGTATATAAGAACATCGAAAATGGGTCAACCGCGATTCTACGAGTGGTAGTTACTCAGATACCCGCGAAACGAGACACAATAGTAAAACAATAACAGCGCGGTCTCATAGGACCGGTCGGGGATTCAAACGTTAAACTATTGTAAATAAGCCATTCTATAAAATTCTATTTTTAATTTATAATCGGACGAAGTTCATTATAGATACCTACAGCCTAGTAATCTAGTTACCTAATAATTCAAGTTTCGTCGAACCAGTTTATAAATAGTCAATATAGTAATATTACTCAATATCATGGAGATTTTCTCTCGTTTAACATAACGTTGCATAAGGAAACATCACGCCTGCTTACCATGAAAGGGTAGACAGTATAGTAAGCATTTGGTGAACACCGCTGTTTCAACCCTGTATTTGATTACGTTATGGCATATACCTATTCTACGATAAATATAGCTATTAAAAACAACTACTTATTCGAAAACCTGCAGCGAATGACTGTTTTCGGCACTAGTGCGGAAAAGTGTGTGAGTTCGGTCCCACCACAATTGATTGAATGTATCGTAGGTAAATGTGGCTGGGCGCTAGGCGACCTCTGCGTACTCGTAGAGGTTGCCAACCCTCGTTTATTTATTTCTTCCTAAGGGTACCTATTAACGTCGTTTGATTCACGTAAAAATTTGTCACTGCAGCATTGGGCACTCAAATTCTGCCTTGTTTGTCGCAATTATAAACTTTCTCCAATTGTATCAAAATGTATTAAGTATTTCAATCCAAGACAGTAGTTCCTGAGATCTGCTTTATAATCTAATACATTACAAAAATTTTTTACTAGCCTTTCCCTCTACTTCTTCTCTGAAATCTTCTTTTTTTGGGAGGTGGGAAATCATAATTGTGTACTCCCACTCTAGGGGTACAGTGAGAAAGCGTATCAGACTTTTAATGACTGAAACTCACATAGGTGAGTTTCAGTCATTAAAAGTAAAAGTAAGTTTTACGACCATCATCTGCTTAGCCTTTTCCCAACTATATTGGGGTCGGCTTCCAGTCAAGCCAGATTTAGCTTACCAGTATTTTACGAGGAGCGGCAGCCTACCAGACCTCCACAACCCATTAACTGGGGTAACATGGTACTTCATGGCAAGACTGGAGTTTTACTGGCTTCTGACTGTATTTTACGACCAATTTTCAGAAATTCCCCTTTGGCTCTCCAAAAACATAATCCAATTCATACTTATAACGCCTGAGGCACTTAGTAACATTGTTTATTTCCCCAGCACAATCACGGTTGTAATCGGCTTACTGGAATCAATACTTTCAGCTGTCTCCATGGTTACCTAGGTACTTAGCTAATTACCTTTCATCAACAAACAACACTAAGAGTGAATAGGTTTACTTCTAGGCAAACGAGTTCGCCTTAGAAATCTGTCTTAAAGAAACATGGTCCAGGACCAAAAACTGTTTTAGGTCAAATATATTATACTACTATACCTAGTGGTTATCTAAGGGTGAATAGGTTACTTCTAGGCAGCCGACCCGTGATCAGTTACTATTAGGTGAGATAGTGGTCAAACGCGAGCCTATCAATAGTAAGAAGCCTATTAATATATACTCCTATTTATTCATTATTATCTATTAAGTCATTTATTAGTTTAATATGTAAATATAATGTATAAACTGTTATGTAAATAAAAAGATATTTAAAATTAATTGTTGTGCTGAGATAGAAATCAAAGTCAAAGTCAAATGTATTTATTTGTAACACATAGGTAAAATGTTATGATCAATTTAAAATATTTAACCTAAGTAGAAATCCTAATCAAATTGTTCCTATTCATCCCGCTTGACGGTACTTTCAGAAGTATAGCCCCATGGTTACTTAGGTAATTGACTTTTATCAACAAACAAGGCTACGAGTGAATACTGAATAGCTTAAATTTACTTCTAGGCGTTTAACGACTTCACTTTAGAAAACTGTCTTAGGGCCTGTTTCACCACCGATGATTAAGTTCCTGATATCTTACTTGGCAGATAATTTCATAGAAATTCTGCTCCATTTTTGAATTTATTCAGGAAGTAGTTGTTACTCGGGCATTGTGAAACAGGCCCTTAAAGAAACATGCTCCAGGATCAAAAACTGTTTTAGGTCAAATATATTATACTACTATACTTAGGGGTCAAGAGTATAGGTAACTTCTAGGTAGGCGTCCATTACCAACGATCATCGTTTACCATTATTATTAGGTGAGATCACGGTGAGATAGTGATTAAACGCGAGCCTATCAATTAGTAAAAAAACTGGCAAGTGCGAGTTGGACTCGCATATCAATAAGGGTTTTGCTGAATTTTCACTTGATTCAAAGAAGATTTAGAAACACAAAAATACTTCTATAGGCACTCGATTCGTGAATTAAACTTATGATTTTGATGATTTTTACGAATTGCAAAAAAAAAGTAATTTTTACAAAGTAATTCTTAAAAAGACCTTTTACAAAGTACTAGAAAACTTTAAAAAAAGGTATATGAAATCATTAATGTACTTTTCAAGTTAAGGGGGACGCAACCACGGGTTGTTGTTCCGTAACCATCCGAACCGAGCCTGCGTCGTCGAAGGTGCGTAGTGTTCCACGCGCACCTCAAAGATATGTCAGCAAAGTCGTAGGAGTCCATTAGGGTCAAAGCTACTACTTTGGAGGTATGTGGACAGAGAGTAAAGTCCTTTTTTAAAAATACCTTCGTTGAAAAGGGAGGATCCTCCGACCGGATGGGTGTTATGTCCGGTGGGCTACTGCCCGATAGATGATTTCGGGCTGTTGTATCTATTCAAATCGCGCGGAGAACTTTGCTTGCGCGATGCAGGATTCTGTGACGTCATGTGTAGATGTCGATGATCGTAGTCGCTACACTACTACTGGGGCCATTGGTTCCCTTATGAAAGGTCCTGGAACATAAAAAAGAAGGAATATAGGAGTGGGTTTTATTAACCAGTAAAATTCTGACACGCCATCCTTCTCTGTTCAAGAGCGAGAGAAGTCATAGACGATTTTCTACCCAAAAAAATAGTTAAGTATTCGGTATATTATAACCTCAATAGAGCAAATTCTTTTATATTTCATACATTTTTCATTTGCTCAAAAGCTCACTTTAGAAAACACACAACCATTTAGTTTTCAATTTTACGAACTGGCCACAAAGAAAATACAATTTTCAGGTTCCCCGTAAAACATATTGAAATGTGATTGATTGTATAACCACCGACACGTTATTATATACTTACTGTGTTGCACAAACACAGGATTTTATCGATTGCTTAATACAGTGAAAACCTTGTATCTGAAATTTTGGGTAATTTTATTCTTTTACATTTTTGGAAAGAAAAGTTCGAAACACCGTCTTGTATCACAAAAAAATTTTGATTGGTTATTTGTAACGCAGTTTTCGGTGTTAAACGCATATCCTTCTCGAGTCAGTTTAGTGCAATCACATCGCGATGGCGCGTGAAAATTTGTTGGAAAAATTAAATAACATGGGTAATTAATAATAAGTGTTTGAAATACATAAATATTTTAAATTTAAAACAGTGAATAAAAAACGTAGATGTCTATTAGAATTAATTGATAATAAATATCTTTTTTGGTTTTCTGGGTCTCCTGAAAAGTTACGTATTTTGTAGTTACTAGGTTTTCACTCTAAGCCATCGTTATGTATTTTGGGATTCCTGGTATACTAGTGTAGCGACTACGATCATCAGTGACATAAGAGATCAGTGGTACAGGGCATCATCGCAGACAGTTCCGACTCACCGAGAACTTTGCGATATCCGGTTCCGACTCACTGGAACCAGCAGCATTACTCCGACTCACTGGAGCTTGCAACATCGTCCCGACTCACTGGGACGACACCACCCCGATTCACTGGGGCATTACCGCAGCACAAAGTTCAGACAGCACCTCACTGTGAACTATGCGGTATTGGGTAACTACCCACAGAAAGCAATCAACCGCTGGCCTGGCACGCATTATAAGAAGCATCAAGGACTATCGATCTCCGATCTCCGGGGGGGAGTGATGTAGCGACTACGATCATCGACATCTACACATGACGTCACAGAATCCTGCATCGCGCAAGCAAAGTTCTCCACGCGATTTGAATAGATACAACAGCCCGAAATCATCTATCGGGCAGTAGCCCACCGGACATAACACTCGTCCGGTCGGAGGATCCTCCCTTTTCAATGGAGGTATGTGGGACTTTACTCTCTGTCTCACTACCTCCAAACTAGTGTACACCTGCGTGTTTATAAACTGGTTTCTAGCAACCAATAAACGTATTGATTTGGTTTTCTGTTTATTTGGAATTCTAGATTCAAGCAGTTTTCGGAGAACACTTCTTGAACATTTACAAGCTTGTTCTACGCTTATAATATTGTAGGGGTACCTAAAGTTTGTAACTTTGTGAGTTGGTTTGTGGGAAGTAATGATAATACTCAAACATCATAGACAACTGTGTTCTGTGTCTATGATGCCATAGAGTTTATGCCGGGTCCACACAGGCTCGACAGTTGTTTTTAGTGTACGTTATTTTACAATTGTAATTATAGTAATTTTAATGTGTTTTTATTTTATTGTGCGTCCATTTAGGGCGGAATAAACGTATTTTCTTTCTTTCTAATCTTTGTAACCACTGAATTGATGAGTAGAAAACTATATTATTCTTGGCTGGATTTGATTGTGTTTAATAATATTTTTACGACAAAAATAAGTGACGTCCAGTGACGAGGGCGCGAACTAGTAATCCTCATATATATATATATACTAGCTTTTACCCGCGGCTTCGCTCCCGTCCAATAACTACCCTACATATCCTACGCTACCCTACCCTACCTTCCCTACCTACCCTACACTACCCAACCTACCCTACACTACACTACACTACCCTACACTACCCTACACTACCCTACACTACCCTACACTACCCTACACTACCCTACACTACCCTACCTACCCTACTATACCGAACTTTTTTTTTTAGAATTTTTCTCTCCGTAAAAACTATCATTGAACTTCAAGGAACATTTAAAAAAAAAAACAGCAAAATCGGTCAAGCCGTTTTCATGTTATGTCGTGACAACGGAAAACGGGTTTCATTTTTATATATATAGATTATATAGTCAGACTGAGTATACCATTCCCACTGCTGGGACACAAGTCCTCAGGCCTTCTCTCTGCGAGATGATGGGCCGAAGTCCAACACGTGGGCACAGTTCGGGGACTTAGTGCCTGTCACAGGTCATTTTTTTTTATGGTAGGGGAATCATCAAAATGACTTCCCCCGCTCTTGGGCGGAGCGGGAGGGCGTGTCAGACTCTTACTGACTAAACCCCTACCCCGTTCCTTCGTTCTGGGGGGGACTCGGTATCAACCGTTAGGAATACCACATGTTCCCCCCAGAGGCTTCGGCCCTACCGGGCCCCTACAGTTTGCTGACATCTCCTTGAGGCGCGCGTAGAACAGAACGCGCCGTTGACGACTGGGCTCGGTCCAGATTATTTCCAGACTGCCGGACAGCGAGCTACCCAGTGCTCGCCGTCCGCGAACCCGCGCCTACGGTGGTCGGAAATCGGGATCGGGATCTCGGCGGCGGCGGCGTGAGGACCGTTCCCTCACGCGCTCGCGGTCAGCAGCCTCCTTCACGAGCATTACTGCTTCGCAGAAGGAGGCGACCGCATGCCAACCCTCCTCGCTCCGGACCATGGCCTGAACCAGGGCCCGGCGCGAGAGGTCGCCGCTCCCGATAGCCTCCAAAAGGACACGGCAGTGCTCCGCCCAAGCGGGGCACACTTCTACCGTGTGCTCCACCGTGTCCTCCGGGCGGTCCACACAGTGGCGACACCCGGGCGTCCTCTCCTGCTTGATTCGATGCAGGAACCTCCCGAACTTACCGTGTCCGGTGAGGACCTGCGTCATACGGAAAGAGAGGACGCCGTGACCTCTTTCCAACCACTCCTCAAAGAGGGGCCTAACCGCCTCAATGACGGCGTGCCCAGCACTGGGTTGCGACAGTCGCTGTCGCCATGCCACCCTGAGATGTCACATGTCTTGGATTGTTAGGTTCTAGAATATGCCGGTTTTTTACCTGACTGTGCCAAAAAAGGGTTATAATTTTCTCGAGTGTATGTATTATATAAGTACTTATATTACCTAGTATAAATAACTATTTTTATTAACCTAAATTTATTTTTTTATTAATCCAGTAAAGTTGTACGTTGCAAGCATTTTGATTGCTTGCGACACTACTTAAATATGTTACCTATTCTGAACATCCTTAAAGCGTAGAAATTGTCCACCACGATTTCGTTTCCCTTGCTGAAGTTCAGAATAGAAGATACGCTTCGCCAATCTCTGTTCAGGCATCCTAGAGATATGCCCACACCACCTGAGCTGCCGTCTCATCAAGTAGGCTTCAATGCCCATGACCTTGGCTCTCCTTAGGACACATGAAGAGATGCGGTATTGACCCCACCACTTGGGAGAAACAGGCACAAGATCGGTCTGAATGGAGACGCCATGTACAGCAAAGCGTATACGCTTTTGAAGATAAGAGGAGGTTAGAATTGGACCGGAAACGCGATGAACTTAAAGCTAGGCCACCAGTAGCTATAGTTTATCATGTCGTTAATGGCGCTCTGACATGTCCGCTTTGTGCTCGGAGTTTTTCGGCCAAAGTTGGATATGCAAGCCACATGAGAACGCATAACAGAGCTGAAAGTCAGAGCTCACAACCACCATAAGAAGTCATCGAATGTCGCTGTCGCTGTGGCCGAAATCGGCTAGATGGCTTCATCGTCATCACCATCATCATCATCATGTTACCTATATTATTGTTTTACAGCTCAGTCATGTAACTTTATGTAAGTCAAGTTCAAGTGAACGAGGACCACCAGTCTATTAAGTCTAGATTCTAGATCAGCCTATACACCTAGCTTACTATACACAACGTATGTGCAACCTTCAATATGTTATGTGTCTTAATAAACTTTATTATACCACTACCGTATATAACAATTGACCATGTACTAGATTGTAAATAGGACTCCTATTAAATAATATGATAACATTTATAGCACTGATATATTCAAAAAGCTTACCTTGTGAAAATTATATGAAGAAAACTGTGGATGAAAAGAAAATATATAGTTAAGGTGGCCGCGACGTTAGAATTATCCATACAAACGTAATATTTATTTATTTATTTATACTTTATGCACAAAAAGGTACAAAGGCGGACTTAATGCCTTAGGCATCTACCAGTCAAGCTTTGGGTGATGCAGAGAAGATTAGTGGGAGGTGCAATAAAAGATTGAGAAATAATTGTAATAAAGAAATGAATCGCAGATAATATGAATAAATACAATATAAATATAAATACAGAATTCAATAAATTAATTCAGTTTTAGCATATTTACACCATAATATGATATTATTCAGATTCAGACAATAATTATCTAGGTTCATACCCCAAACGAAAAAGCGAATTTAAATTTGCACATTTTCACAGCGAAAATGTCATGTTTTTATTTGGTTTTTTCTATATTATAAACCACAATATTTCAAAATAACTCTCCGTAAGAACACAGATATTATTATCAAATTATAAATACTCGAAACGATATTGGAAATACATTAATTTTTCATTCATGATTTTTGGTATTACGGAACATCTCCCAAATTTCCAATAATTTGTATTGCTATCACAGCAAGCAACTGTCAGTGTGTGGATGATGACTTTACTCCAGTCAGTGTGTCC
Source organism: Mythimna separata (assembly GCA_030763345.1). Classification (NCBI taxonomy): domain Eukaryota; kingdom Metazoa; phylum Arthropoda; class Insecta; order Lepidoptera; family Noctuidae; genus Mythimna; species Mythimna separata. The sequence goes on from CM061186.1 coordinate 21,136,206, forward strand.
AAGAATTGATTATACTATCTGGATTGATTCCATCAACCTCAAAAACGTATTTTATTTCGTCTCAACTCGAGATAGCGCGCGGAGTACGCAGGCCTCTTAAGATACATTCCGCAACATGAAAACTGTCACTAAGAAAACTATCACATTAGAAAAGAAATAAAATATGATATGAGTAGCGTAAAAACATGATATAAATAGAAAAATGTTCAAAATGTGAAAAAAAATAATGAGTTTTACAATTCAATTGGTATCTCAGGGGCTACTAGTTGGAATTGAAAAATTATTGGTTGTAAAATGTTTTTGTGAATCAAATCTAGCTTAACATTTTATTTGTGCATAGGCAACATTTTTGGTTATTTAAAACTAAATTTTGTCTACGTCAAATTTTCTTCGACTTCAGATTATTTTTATGATAGTAGAAAATCATCCCAAGGGAACAAACTCCCGGAATAAGAAGTATCTTATGTGCTAGTCCAGCACATGGTATACCCATGTACCAAGTTTTTCACTGTGGAGTGAATTTAGATCACAGTGATTGGTCAATTCACGGTCCGGTACTCGGCACTCCACGACAGTGAAAACGCACCCTAAAGTATTCCAAAATATCTATTTTGGAATACTGAGGGTGCGTTTCTAGAGACGACTAAAATGTATTGATTACAAATATTCTATTTTGAACTCAATCAGTGATATAAATAGAATATAGTTATCATTTAAACTTCGAAACTCAAGTTACATAATATTAATTGTTAATAGGCTGGGGTATTGTTCGATAGTGTTAAAGGACATACCTAACATGTGTGTGTGGGCTTACTCAGTAAAATTCAAATTCAAATTCTTTATTTCAGACGTAAGTCCATAGTGTTAGTAACAACAAAATAACTTAATGACTAGTGTTAGTAATAAAGAGGGGATACTAAATTAAACATCAATTGGTATGGATCCTCACCCAGTGGCGCAGCAGAGGGGAGTCCCACCTATCTGAGAACACGTTCAGGAGACTATTGGTGGCGGTGCGTAGCCGGCCGGCTTTGGAGGCGGTCCTTTTTCTTATAGTAAAAGTCAGATATTTCCTCTCTCTCCACCCAGAGCGAGAGATGTTATATTATTTGATGATTTCCACCATATATAAAAATAATATTGTTCTAAAATTAAAAGATTTCTCGGTAATGATTACGCTATATGTGCGGTTTGAACAAACGCACACGTATTTGACCTTTAGTTTTGTTGAAAACATAGCTTTGGTTTACAGTAAACAAGGAAAAAGTACTGCAATAATATCATTTCTTAGTATAAAACAAAGTCCCCCAGAGCGTCTGTCTGTCTGTATGAACACATTAAAATTAAAATCAACGTACAGACTAATTAACCTATCACATACCCACAAAACGAGACACAATAGTAAAACAATAACAGCGCGGTCTCATAGGACCGGTCGGGGATTCATGACGTAAACTATCGAACGGATTTTCATTCGATTTTTACCAATAGACAAAGTTATTCGTGAGGAAGGTTTAAATAAGAATTTTTACATTTAACCCCTTAAGAGATAATACGGGGTTCCAAAGATATTGAAACCTTTTGAACTCAGGCGTCTAGTTCAGATTAGTTCATGAATCCCCGACCGGTCCTATGAGACCGCGCTGTTATTGTTTTACTATTGTGTCTCGTTTCGCGGGTATCTGAGTAACTACTTCATGAATCCTGTTATTGTTTTACTATTGTGTCTCGTTTTGTGGGTATGTGATAGGTTAAAGCTCTAAGATATTTCGTTTAGCTTTGTTTTCTTAGTAATGACGTTAAGCTTGTTGCGTAAGTACATACATACATATGACCTTGGGCAGTAAACCTATGTTTTGTCGTTATTGGAGTTACCCACATGAAGAGCTATTAACCTTGGCAATGTCTCGTCTCCGTCATGTACCGGATCTTGACGACTGCCAGTCTAGCTAGATCATCGTTAGGACTGTATCACACTAGTACATTCGCGGTAAGAATGCTGTAAAGTCATCATTGTCCGTCGGCCTAGCCCCGCCCCCTAACCAATGAAAGCTGTTTAAGTGTAATTTTATAAATTCATTAAACTTAATCTTTTAAAATATAATTTGTTTGGATTTAACACCACACGCGAAATTAGCAAACAACTAGTCGACTCTTCACGTGACCAGAGGGCTGGGCTGTTTTTCGGCCAACGAATCAGCATTGCCATCCAACGTGGCAATGCTGCCAGCGTTCTGGGCACTATTCCTGTTGACATCGACGTGGATTAATTTTTTGATGCCCAGTAAATGAGATGCCTTTTTTTGTATATATATTTACGTTTGTACATACTTTTATCTTTAGTTTGTATATCTATTAAGTTATTAATATTTAAATAATATGTTAATATCTGTATCCTGAATAAACTATACACCACTGTAAATACACCTTTATCTTGCAGTTGCACTAATAAATCACTGCATTCTTAACGCGAACGAACTATAGTGTGATAAACCCCTATGTCAATACAAGTTCTGATGTACGAGTATGTAGATCTCTATAATAGATTCTTGGGTTATCCCACACAAAATAGGTCTTGGAGTGGTTTGTCTTTTATTTGGATGGCTCATAATAAAACCAATTAAAATGCAATTTACAGTAAATTTTATTTTATTTCTGGAAAGAAAAGCTAGTCTCAGTTTGACGTTGTTGCAACCAGCGTTTCGCCTCGTCGTTTATACCGCGTACATCGAAGGACTGGAATAAATGTCTGCTGCAATATTCACGTCTAAATATGTGGTGTCTTTAAGCCTAGGCTCTTAATAAACTAGTGCGCCTCACCATCTATGATTACATAAGTGCTTACCATAACGTGTGATTACGTGGCTTAAGATAATATTAATCTCATACGTTTGATTACTTTTCTACTAGCCTTAACGATTGTAGATTAGACATAATATGCAAACGGTAAAGCGACTGCTGTGAAACGACAAAATCTCGCGACCCAATATATCCTGAAAGGACATAGGTACACTATGTGCCTTATAAAACGGAAGCCATTTTATATCGCGCAATATGCTGAAATCCTTTTGTTAGCAGAGCTTCCCTCGCCAACTCAAACGAACAACAAAGCCGCAAAAAAGTTGCATTTCAGAGTCCCCTAGCCGAAATTAAAACCTTTTTGCCCTCTTCAGAGGTCAAGGTATGTAAAATAATCCGTAAAAGTTAAGTTGGAGTGAGTTACCTAGCCTTTTTGGACGACCTACTGTTTATTGAGGATTTTATAAGCTTGTGATCAAGTTTAGGTACATTATATGTAGAAACTTACGTAGGTACTCGTATATTCTGTAGACATTAAGTTAGTCATTATGTGATGGCTAGTCATCATCATCTGCCTAGCCTTTTCCCAACTATATTGGGATCGGCTTCCAGTCAAGCCGGATTTAGCTGAATACCAGTATTTTTACGAGGAGCGGCTGCCTGCCAGACCTCCACAACCCATTAACTGGGGTAACACTGTACTGTACAAAACTGGAGTCAAATTTACTGGCTTCTGACTATCCGTAACGACTGTCAAAGATCTACGAATGACAGCCGGGACCAACGGCTTAACGTGCTTTCCGAGGCACGGAGAAAACTCGGTATGTTAAGATGGTCACCCATCCACAGACCAACCTTAGCAAGCATTGCTTAACCTTGAAGATCGACCTGTGCGGCTGTTATTATCGAGCCACGAGCTCCTCATTATGTGATGGCTAGTATCACAGCCTAAATTGCTCTTATTTGTCATCAAATCGCACTAACGCGTTTATAGTTGGTAGGTATGATTGTGTAAGGCAGGAATAAACGGTTTTCCTTTCTGTTTTTTTTAATTGTTATAAACTAGTGCTTGACTGCGATCCCACCTGATGGTAAGCAGTGATGTAATCGTCGATGGTGAGGCGCACTTTCTTTCTTTCTTTTACAGTATAAAGGCGAAAGTTTGTTTTTGTGTGTCTGTTTGTAATACTACTTTAGAAGAAATTCGGCGCATGGACGTTGTCTTTTTCTGTCCTTTTTTTCGTGGGAAATGATCAAATACCTTCTCCCTCCTTCCGCCTTATCTCCTCTTATCTCTAAGTGAATTGGGAGGCAGTGTCAGAGTTTTATTGACAAAAACCGACAGTGTTCTTTTTTACTAGGACTGCGGTAACTTTGTAGAACAATTCACAGCCCTGAAAGTAGACTATGTCCTAGAGTACCACATAGGGTCTTTTTTTATCGTGAGAGCCTAGCCTTAAATTTTCGAAGGCGCTAGCAGAAGCTTCTTTTAACACTTTGAGCGGAGCAACGTTATAATACGTAAAATTTGATAAATGCTATTTGACACAACGTTTAATCACGTTAGTAAAAAATATGTCTTTCTTCAAAGAACGTCTATGAACGGCTGAGGCTTAAACAAATTCCTTCAAGCTACGTCATCGCGCCGTATCACTTTAAATTTTGGGACTGCTAGCGCCACTCCAGGTTAGTATTTTTGTGAAAAAACAGAATGTTACTAATCTTCATTTATTTTGTATGAGAAAATAGAGCGTCGCGCAACAAAAACTTGAATACCCAGATGCTCCGCTGAAAGTGTTAAAAAACCTAGTATTTTCCTGTTATACCGAAATCCGGAACAACATTCCCGATAAGTGTGAATGTTTTTTTTTCTAGTTAGTATTCATGCATTCAGGTGACATTATGTTATATTAATAAGTGACATTTTGCACTAAAATACCAGTTTATCCGTCTAAATATATTTTGGTAACTATAGTAAAAATAGATTTTTATAAATAAAATGACATAATTTACCAGTCTGCTTGTCTGATATATGTTACATTGCTGTCTACCTTGTCCGGGCCCTGGGTTTAATTCTCGTTGGGGCCCTGGTTCAAGCCAGGGTTCGCAGCAAGCAGGGGGCAGCGGTCGCCTCCTTTTGCGAAGCACTATTGCTAGCGAAGGAGGCGGCTCTATGCGTTAGTGAACCGGCATTCTCAAGCCCAAGCCTCTCGGATTCTGGCCCTGATTACCAGCCACCGTAGGCGTGGGATTGCGGACGATAAGCAATATCTGGTCGGTGCCGTCGCGTAGTGATCCAAGTGCGCCTCAAAGAGTACTTCCGTAAAACCGGGGAGGCCCAGCAGGCCCAGTATACTGGGCCGTTACGTTAACTCCGAAAGGAAAGGCAAAGAAGGAACATTAGTGTGATTTTACTCAGTAAAGTGACTCCCTTAGAGCGAGAGAAGTCATTGCATGGTTACCACTTGTAAATAACCTTTTTACCTACACATTCCTTCGTTGTTATAGCTTCATTTGAGTGAGTTTCGACTTGCAATCGAACTTTAAAAAAAACCTTTTTTACATTAAGCTCGCACTTATTTATTTATTGTGCAGACCTACCACAGTGTTTTCTTTTTAACCCTAAGGTTGACTGGTAGAGGATGCCCTGATGCATTAAGTCCGCCTATGTACCACCACTGTACATAAAGTTTAAATAAATAAATTAACCAGCGATTGAATGCTCCAAATTGATTGGCTCAAGCAGTACCAAGCCACCTTATTACGTCGGATTAGCCAGGTAAACACAGATTTCTCGCAACGACTCGTTTCTACCGGCGCTGTCTCTCCATTGTGCATTGTTACAGCTGTTCATGTGAACGCTGAGGTTGAAGCTACATTGTTAGACGATATCTCAAGAACGACATGCGATATTGATCAAGGGTTTAATCCAGTTTCCATTCCCACCTTACGTATGAAGTTGTTTTTGGCGCATATTTATTGTGCGTGCAGCTAAGGAGTAGAATTTCGCTCTGGTTTTCTGATAGTTATAACTTTAAGTCAAGAGTGAATAGATTACTTGTAGGCAAGCGTGCTCCGTCGTCGGCCATATCATCGCTTCCCACTGGTTTAGTCGTCACACGTGAGCCTAATACATATTAAAAAACTTCGTAGTAAAGTTTTTTGGAGTCACTAAAACCCATCCGAGCTCTTTTTTTTTTTTTTTATTATACATAGGCTCGCGTTTGACCACAATCTCACCTGATGGTAAGCGATGATGTGGCCGACGATGGAGCACGCTTGCCTAGAAGTAACCTATTCACTCTTGACTTGAAGACTCCTAAGTTGTAGCTATCAGGAAACACAGACCCCGGCAGGGAATTCCACTCCTTAGCTGTACGCATAATAAATGTGTTTCCAAACCGCTTTGTGCGTATGGGTGGAATGTTCACCATATACCGGTGACGCATCGCCGTACGCCTAGTGGTCCGATGATGGAAAGGACTTGACGGAATTAAATTGTGCAATTCCTGTGCACACTCCCCGAAGTGCAACCGATAGAAAACCGACAGGCTAGCAACTCGGCGCCGATGTCCAAGACTTTGGAGTTTCGACTCTGTTGAGTGCATCAAGTGCAACAAGTGCATCATTACCAATTATCTTCTTGGCTCGCTTCTCAATCGACTCAAGTGCATCAAGCTGGTATTTGGCAGACCCATCCCAAAGATGAGAGCAGTACTCCATACACGATCGAACTTGCGCTTTATACAGGTTGAGCAGCTGTTCCGGCGTAAAGTACCGTCTCACCTTTGCTAAGATCCCCAATTTTTTAGCAGCCAGCTGGGCTTTTGCCTCGATGTATGAGCCGAAATTGAGAGTAGACGAGAGTGTTACTCCAAGAAGCTCAAGGTGGTCGGTTATCGGAACGGTTACACCCCGGAAAGATGGAGCCGGGTGGTTTCTTTTAGTTATCCTTTGCGTTCCAAGGCCATATAAAATAATTCTTACAAAAGCACCGATAGTTTATAGTTCACGTAACGTCGTTTATACCACAAATCCAGACAAACAGTAACAAAATCTTACCAATTAAACTTTCTCCGTCAGAAACATTATTGAAAACTTGAAGTAGCACATTCCACATTCCATAAATCTGAAAGCCACATCTATATAAAAGTAGATCGGTGCCCATAGAACCGTATGCAATATGCAGTAAATCAAAGAAACTTAGATTTGCTCTCACATACCTACCTAACGTCCACAGACCTAGGAAGCGTCTTACTGGGGGCCTTGGTCGGCTATCACAATTGTGTCAGAATGGTCGATCATTGAGCAGTGCAAGAGGGACGGAGCTATACAACTTACATAGCTCCGTCTCCCTTGCACTGCTCAATGATCGGCCATTCTGACACAATTGTAATAGTAGACTAAGGCCCCTGGACTGCTATACGCTATTGTCACATCTTTCCTTACAATAGGAAGGTGTCAGTGAGTGTCTCTCTATGTTTACTCAAGTTTTTTTGTTTTTTTCTAAGATTCTTATTGCAACTGTGTTCTAGGCGAGGCTACCGTCTTTCTGAACGATCTGTCTAGCCAGTAAAATGCGAAGAGGTAACAAAATACAGAGTTACTATTTCATTTATAATAGGTAAACTAACGAGCCGCCTCAGTTTCGCACGACTGTTACAAATCATTAATATTCTGAGCTACTTTCTATCATAAGAGTATTATGTATTAAGTATACGTTTAAACCTTCCTTTTGTTTATTGGCAAAAATTGCATGAAAATCCGTTTAGTAATTTTTCAGTTCATCGCGTTCTTACCGTCATACAGACGCGGTTGAGGACATTGTTTTATAATAGCATGAAACAGCTTAAACACTGTTTTAGGCTATCACGGTTTTTTTCACAATTTAAAATGTCACTTACAACTCAAAACAATAAACAATCACGGAAGATATCCCGTAAGTGACATTTTAAATTATGAAACAGCTTTATAATGTTCCCACTACGGGGTCTCACGCCTTCTCTCTAGGCAAGCAAAATGGGAATGGGTCCTAATCCACTCCTAATGTCTCCACCTAATGTCACATATTTTAGAATTTTTGATTCTAGGACATACCGTTTTCTTACGATGTTTCCCTGTACCGTTTTATTGTAAGGATAAAATCATTATGGCGTCTGCAGTCCCCTTGTCTAAGCGATTCCTAGCTCTGTGGTGCTACCACTACCTACAGTAATACATTTCTTCTAACAATTCGTTACTATTACTAGGGTGAATTGTAGAGGGTAGGAACCACTTTCCAATATGTAGAGTCAGCATTATACGCGAATTTCAAATAAAATGTGTTTAAAAGATTAAACAGTCAGCGAAATTTTGAACTAGGTGCGTTTTGTCAGAATTTTATGTTATATAATAGGTTTTCTAAGTACAGACAGCTGCATCTGTTGGATACCCCTCTCAATTTAAAATACCGTGAAAAGAAAATAACGTGGAAGATAACCAGAACCCTGTTTAATTCATGAATCCCCGACCGGTCCTATGAGACCACGCTGTTATTGTTTTACTATTGTGTCTCGTTTTGCGGGTATGTGATAGGTTAATAAGACAAGTCTAACAGCAACAACAGTAACACTGTCAATCCGACAAGTCTGACATACTATTTTACTGCTTAATAAATCTTATAGGTGACATAATTGCCATGGTGGAAAATTTTGAAATATATCGCATAGTCTCGACAATCCGACATTTTTTATTGACTTCAAAAATGAGGAGGTTCTATGTTCGCTGTAGATATTATGTTTTTTAGTTGACATTGTTATTTCCTGCAATTTTTTTCTAGACTGACTTTATTATCTTAATCTTTCTTCACAAAATAAATACTCGTAAATGAAATGAAAACTTATTGAGTGACAGTTGACATTTTGTCGTGGAAAACTTGTCAAATCTGCTTTATAAGTGAAGTGGTCTTGAGCGTACACTAATCAATAATTAGAACCAAATATTAAGAACATCATTTATAATTTTTTTACCAGCCAATAACCAAACTAAACAAAATCCCCAAGCAAAAAATCATGACCATCAGCTTATTACCGCTCATATCAGGCACATCTTTGAGCAGTGTAAAGTGCAACACAAACACAATACTGTCTAAACTGGGGGGCGCCTACCCCCACACCCGGGCGTACACCCCCGACACCCCCTAGATAAACATGCGCAGTCTGCTTGTGTGAGACTAGGATATTGAGGACGGTTACTGGTTACTGGTAAAGGTTTTGATTTGACTTTTATTTTGAGAGTTTGTTTTTTAATGTTTTTGTCACTTCTAATGGGTAGTGAAGGGAAATATATTATTTTGTCGTTTTAGATTCTAGATTTTGGGGTTAATGTGAAGGAATAAGATGGAATTTAACCTATCACATGCCCGCAAAACGAGACACATTAGTAAAACAATAACAGCGCGGTCTCATAGGACCGCTCGGGGATTCATGAAGTAAACACGTTTTCACATTTAAATAAAAACTTAAAATATTTTTATTTCATAATAGCTTCTGCCAGCAGCTTCGCTCAAATGAAAGTAGTAAATAAATAGCCTATATTACTCAGTGAAGATGTACCATTTTTAATTGTGAAGAATTTTTTAAATCGGTAAATTAGTGTTTTTGAGTTAAATCGTAATCGTAAAACAAAACATTAAATATTTCCTATTTATAATATTACGAGTAAGTTTGGATATACTTACCTACATAAGCACTTACTTATATAACGTCAGAAACTAGTGCACGCAAAGAATCCATTGGTCGTTTCCTATGAAAAAGAACCGAGACTAAATTCCATGAACTGGTAAGAAACCACGTCTATGTGAGAAACCTCATGAATTAAAAATGAAGTTTTGTTTTTTTCCTAACGCAACAGGATTTTTAATTTGTCAGTAGTTCAAATATATTTATTTTAAAACGAATTAATTTTCGTAAGAAAGTAAGTAGGGTTCTCATCCATATAAATACTCTCGTAGTAAAAGTACTACAAGTTAAAAACCCCAGATGAAATTACCGATTAATTCATGAATCCCCGACCGCTCTCATTGGACCGCGCTGTTATTGTTTTACTATTGTGTCTCGTTTCGCGGGTATTGATAGGTTAACGAGAATTTACTGTCACTTCCTGGAATATTGCCAATTAATTAACAAGTCATACCTTTTAATAAATCGACGCTTCCATATTTTGTTAAGGACAATTTAAGCTTTGTGTAGTACCTAGTTCTAAGTCATCTCGTCCGTTTCAAGGCTATTAATAAACAAGTATATCTCACCATCAACAATTGCATCACAGCTTACTATCAGGTGGGATTGCAGTCAAGAACTAGTTTAGCATTATAGACCTTGTAATGTTCCCTCTGTTGGGACTCAGGCCTCTTCTCTAGGAGAGCAATCCACCACGGGGCCCAGTGCGGGTTGGTGATTGTCACATGTCTTCGAATTTTTAGGTTCTAGGACTTGCCGGTTTTCTCACGATGTTTTCCTTCACCGTTTTGAGAGCAGTGGTGATGAACTAAATTACAGAAAGTAATGCGCCTGACGGGGTTTGTAAGTTGTTGTAAGTCAGGACAAAGCACTAGTTTATATCAACTAAAAGAAACACAGCCATTCTAATCTTTTGTATGTAGACTGACTGACATAGGTATGGGATACGACTTCGGTACCTTTCGGTGTTGGATCAATCTAGTTACCTATAGGGTCGTTTCTCAGTTAATTCGAGCTGACAGCTCTCGGAGTTTTGGATCGGAATCTGTGCTGTATAATAAATAGGTACTTATTTTAAGCTGGGTGAGGCACGCCGAACCTGAAGATTATCTATTTAACTAAATTGTCCACTAAACTCAACCTAGCAAAAATCCAGTCAGTAACAAAACACATTACGGTAACCACGTTCCTATTCAACTCAACACACAAAAAAAAGAAACTGCGAAAATAACGGCAACACTCGAACGTATCGTCTTAATATTCAACAGTTAGGGTGACCAGCCTTCACACTAGGGTGCATACTCTTTACGGTCTCCCAGGGAATTTCGTTAGGAAACTGCTGATTTGATTGATACAAAGAGATCATGGGATAAATGGGGTAGGTTATAGATTTTCCTCGGGACTATGGGGTGCTCGATCACCCCTTATAGCTGACGCGGCGGCCAGAGGGTTGGGGCTTTATCCTTGTTTATTAAAAACGTATTTAGGGTTGATGTTAGAGGCATTTTGGCAAGTTTACTTGTCTTCAAGTTTTTTAAGAACATGCAGTTTCTGACTTGAGAATTTGAAGTTAGTAATGGTATATATATGTATAAATATACGTATTTTGCAACAGTCTCAGGGAAATCAAAATTCATTGCGTAGGTACCCGTACATCTGTAAACCTTTAAGTTTGGCATGAAGCAAGTTCTCATAACACAAGTACTTATAGGGAAAAATCCGAAGATTGTTTTATAGTTGCGTCACAAAAAAAAACTTTTTTGCGATTCGGATAAATCTTCGAGATTCAAATTCGGGAATTAAACCATTTTCATAGGTATGTAAGGAACCCTCAGTGCGCAAGTCCGACTCACACTTGCCGGTTTTTTTCCACGTTGACTCAGCTCTTGCCTTCTATCGCAGCTAATGGTAAACGATGGAAGAAGTTTATGTTGAAAGGAGCTGAGAAGATCCCTGTTTTCTGTCTTACACTTTAGCTTCACTTTCTTTTTTGCTTTTCTTCTTTCCCCGACCGGTCTCATACGACCGCGCTGTTATTGTCTTACTATTGTGTCGCGTTTCGCGGGCATTAATAGGTTAAAGAAAAAAAGATGGGTGGATTGTGTGGGGACTGATATGAAAGAAAAGGGAGTTAGTGATAGTACGACGGGTGACAGGACCGAATGGAAGAAAAAAAAGTATTGTGCCGACCCCAAGTAATATAGGATAAGGGCAGAATGAAGAAGAAGAAAGTGCCTGCCCTCTCTATTTGAAATGCTTTTGACTTTGACTTTGTTTTGCTTAAACTACAGTAATTTTACTTTAATAAATAACTTTTCGTCGACGCCGTCGAGAGCGACCGCGGCGAAGGTGGTGTGACGATCTAATCGTGTTCGCGGGACAAACTTGGCCAAAGATGGCTCAAGACAGAGAGATGTGGAAGGAGAAAGGGGAGGCCTTTGCCCAGCAGTGGGACACATACTAGGCTATTAAAAAAATAATAATAATAACTTTTGGTCATTTATTCCAAAGTTGACTCACAGTTTCTTTGAGGAAAAATCCCTAACTTACTTACACGTGTCTTCTTTAATAGTCGAGGCCTATTTATACTTTTAAGAGGCCTGCGGAGACCGCGCGCTATCTCGAGTTGAGACGCAAAAAAATACGTTTTTGAGGTTGATGGAAGCAATCCAGATAGTATAAACAATTCTTGGACACACCGACTGGAGTACAGTCATCATCCGCACATTGACAGTTGCTTGCTGTGATAGCAATACAAACTATTGGAAATTTGGGAGAGGTTCCGTAATACCAAAAATGATGAATGAAAAATTAATGTATTTCCAATATTGTTTCGAGTATTTATAACTTGATAATAATATCTGTGTTCCTACGTAAAGATATTTTGAAATAATGTTGTTTATAATATGGAAAAAACCAAATAAAAACATGACATTTTCGCTGTGAAAATGTGCAAATTTAAATTCGCTTAAATTTCGTTTGGGGTAAGTTTTTCAACAAAAAGACGATGTAGGAACCTAGATAATTATTGTCTGAATCCGAATAACATCATATTATGGTGTAAATATGCTTAAATTTCAAATGATTTTGGTATTACGTTTGTATGGATAATTCTAACGTCGCGCCCACCTTAAGTTAATATTCCATTCATAAAAATGATTGTCCAATATTTCATTAGTAAACGTCTCATGCTTTAGAAACCTTACTTAGGGCGATGTTCACCGACAACAAATCGACTGTTTTAATATTAAAACGGCTGTTTTAGCAATATTTCCTGTTCACCACCGCCTTATCGTCGGTTATTGACGTTAATCAGATGGTTAACTTAATCGAGCTACAAGACGTTGTTTAGACGTCGGTTACTGTCATTTGACAATACTTTTGTAGGTTTTTTTTTTTTTGATTTACAGACGAAGTACTTATTTATGTTTGAGAAATAATGGCTTTTAATTTTATAATGTATGTTAGATTATTGTAATGAGTAGAAACGATGACGAGAAGACCTAGTATCTTTTGAAATAAGCAATTGAACACTATCTTATTATTTACACAGAACTTCAAAACCTCATACGCTGCACATACACACACATTTACTCTAAATTGTTAATTTTTCATATACGATTCTTACAACAAAAATACCACGAAACCAGCAGAGAATTTTAAAAAATGACAGCCACAGATAAGAAAGAGCGCGTTGATAAACCTTCCAACATAAAATGTGTTTGCCGTAAAGCCTAAGAAACAATGAACAGCAACTTTCACATTTTATGGCATAAACTATTATCTGGCCATGTTAAAAAGTTGTAAGCGTGAACGAAATTTCAAGATGTAGTCTTACATTTTATTTAGTAGTATTGCAATTGCTCACTCATTCGTTCAAAAATGCTCAGTTATGTTTCGATTAGGAAACCGAACGCCGAAAGATGATGGTGAACACAAAAAAAACCGCTCCTTGTTTAAACATTGATTAAATTATAATGGGTGGATTGCAAAATCAATGTTTAAACTTATGTCGGTGCACACGGCCCTTAATCTGTACTAATAAAATAAAATGATTTGTTTTTTTGTTTACTGTACTACGATTTCACTCAAAATCTCCTCGACCGATTTCAAAAATTGTTTCCCTAGAAGAGGAGCTCGTGGCTAGATAATAACAGCCGCACAGATCGATCTTCAAGGTTAAGCAACGCTTGCCTAGGTTGGTCTGTGGATGGGTGACCATCTTAACATATCGAGTTTCCTCCGTGCCTCGGAAAGCACGTTAAGCCGTTGGTCCCGGCTGTCATTTGGAGATCTTTGGCAGTCGTTACGGATAGTCAGAAGCCAGTAAATCTGACTCCAGTCTTGCCATGAAGTACCGTGTTACCCCAGTTAATGGGTTGTGGAGGTCTGGTAGGCAGCCGCTCCTCGTAAAATACTGGTATTCAGCTAAATCCGGCTTGACTGGAAGCCGACCCCAATATAGTTGGGAAAAGGCTAGGTAGATGATGTTTCCCCACTAGAAAGCTACATCTTCACTGAGTAAAATAGGCTTTTTATTTTCTACTATCATGCGGGCGAAGCTGCTGACAGTAGCTAGTATTATATGTAGTGTTGTGTATTGTAAAATTTATAAATAAGAAATAATATTTATTTTTCAAAAGCAATCTTTATTAAACATAGATATACTTAACATGAAAAATAAAAGCACAACTAATTAAATCTACATAATATATAGGGTCGGGTGTCTCACATTGAACCAGGCAGCTACATTGAACCACCGCCGAATCTCGAAAATGCGACATTGCCAAACCGCACTAATATGAGTGAAAGAGAGATATTTACGTTCCGTTCCTGCCCACTAGTTTGCGTGGCGATCGCGTGCAAAGTGGTTGTGTGAGGAGTATTCGAAAGCAAACTGACTCAAAAAGTAAATATTTTTTGCCAATTTCATTCTTTTTTAGCTTTTTTCGTTTAAACAATATCAATTTATTTATATATACACTGTTTTCTACGGTTATTTAGCAATTAAAAGCGCTATAATTCGTGATTGTAGTTACTCAGATACCCGCGAAACGAGACACAATAGTAAAACAATAACAGCGCGGTCTCATAGGACCGGTTGGGGATTCAAACGTTAAGAGATTGATTTGTCGGTAAAATTTTGAGTTTAGTGATTAAACGTGGTGTGTCTCACATTGAACCACCTGAGGGTGTTACACATTGAACCACGGTTTACTGTGTACACCCCAGTCGTTAAAGGAGTGTTTTATACAATTATTTTAATTTCATTTTAATTTGTTATATTATGGAAGGTACTTTTGTTTTTATAATGAAAAACTGTTACTTTTGTTTTTATTATTAAAATATGATAAGAATTTGACTGAAAAGGTTTTGTGATGTATAAAACTAAGACTCTCGGTTTAATTGCATATAATTTAAAGTGATTTTTATAAATATAAGGCTGATTTTTATTATTACTGTTTATTATTATTACAAAGTATTTGCCTTATAAATTGAACTAGAAGACATCGTTAATAAGGTGTCTCAATGTGGACGATACCCTGGTTAAATGTGTACCACCTGTGGTACTCATTGAACCAGGTTATCGTCCACATTGTAACACCCTCAGGTGGTTCAATGTGAGACACACCACGTTTAATCACTAAACTCAAAATTTTACCGACAAATCAATCTCTTAACGTTTGAATCCCCAACCGGTCCTATGAGACCGCGCTGTTATTGTTTTACTATTGTGTCTCGTTTCGCGGGTATCTGAGTAACTACAATCACGAATTATAGCGCTTTTAATTGCTAAATAACCGTAGAAAACAGTGTATATATAAATAAATTGATATTGTTTAAACGAAAAAAGCTAAAAAAGAATGAAATTGGCAAAAAATATTTACTTTTTGAGTCAGTTTGCTTTTGAATACTCCTCACACAACCACTTTGCACGCGATCGCCACGCAAACTAGTGGGCAGGAACGGAACGTAAATATCTCTCTTTCACTCATATTAGTGCGGTTTGGCAATGTCGCATTTTCGAGATTCGGCGGTGGTTCAATGTAGCTGCCTGGTTCAATGTGAGACACCAGACCCTATATATTATGTAGATTTAATTAGTTGTGCTTTTATTTTTCATGTTAAGTATATCTATGTTTAATAAAGATTGCTTTTGAAAAATAAATATTATTTCTTATTTATAAATTTTACAATACACAACACTACATATAATACTAGCTACTGTCAGCAGCTTCGCCCGCATGATAGTAGAAAATAAAAAGCCTATTTTACTCAGTGAAGATGTAGCTTTCTAGTGGGGAAACATCATCTACCTAGCCTTTTCCCAACTATATTGGGGTCGGCTTCCAGTCAAGCCGGATTTAGCTGAATACCAGTATTTTACGAGGAGCGGCTGCCTACCAGACCTCCACAACCCATTAACTGGGGTAACACGGTACTTCATGGCAAGACTGGAGTCAGATTTACTGGCTTCTGACTATCCGTAACGACTGCCAAAGATCTCCAAATGACAGCCGGGACCAACGGCTTAACGTGCTTTCCGAGGCACGGAGGAAACTCGATATGTTAAGATGGTCACCCATCCACAGACCAACCTAGGCAAGCGTTGCTTAACCTTGAAGATCGATCTGTGCGGCTGTTATTATCTAGCCACGAGCTCCTCTTCTAGGGAAACAATTTTTGAAATCGGTCGAGGAGATTTTGAGTGAAATCGTAGTACAGTAAACAAAAAAACAAATCATTTTATTTTATTAGTACAGATTAAGGGCCGTGTGCACCGACATAAGTTTAAACATTGATTTTGCAATCCACCCATTATAATTTAATCAATGTTTAAACAAGGAGCGGTTTTTTTGTGTTCACCATCATCTTTCGGCGTTCGGTTTCCTAATCGAAACATAACTGAGCATTTTTGAACGAATGAGTGAGCAATTGCAATACTACTAAATAAAATGTAAGACTACATCTTGAAATTTCGTTCACGCTTACAACTTTTTAACATGGCCAGATAATAGTTTATGCCATAAAATGTGAAAGTTGCTGTTCATTGTTTCTTAGGCTTTACGGCAAACACATTTTATGTTGGAAGGTTTATCAACGCGCTCTTTCTTATCTGTGGCTGTCATTTTTTAAAATTCTCTGCTGGTTTCGTGGTATTTTTGTTGTAAGAATCGTATATGAAAAATTAACAATTTAGAGTAAATGTGTGTGTATGTGCAGCGTATGAGGTTTTGAAGTTCTGTGTAAATAATAAGATAGTGTTCAATTGCTTATTTCAAAAGATACTAGGTCTTCTCGTCATCGTTTCTACTCATTACAATAATCTAACATACATTATAAAATTAAAAGCCATTATTTCTCAAACATAAATAAGTACTTCGTCTGTAAATCAAAAAAAAAAAAACCTACAAAAGTATTGTCAAATGACAGTAACCGACGTCTAAACAACGTCTTGTAGCTCGATTAAGTTAACCATCTGATTAACGTCAATAACCGACGATAAGGCGGTGGTGAACAGGAAATATTGCTAAAACAGCCGTTTTAATATTAAAACAGTCGATTTGTTGTCGGTGAACATCGCCCTAAGTAAGGTTTCTAAAGCATGAGACGTTTACTAATGAAATATTGGACAATCATTTTTATGAATGGAATATTAACTTAAGGTGGGCGCGACGTTAGAATTATCCATACAAACGTAATACCAAAATCATTTGAAATTTAAGCATATTTACACCATAATATGATGTTATTCGGATTCAGACAATAATTATCTAGGTTCCTACATCGTCTTTTTGTTGAAAAACTTACCCCAAACGAAATTTAAGCGAATTTAAATTTGCACATTTTCACAGCGAAAATGTCATGTTTTTATTTGGTTTTTTCCATATTATAAACAACATTATTTCAAAATATCTTTACGTAGGAACACAGATATTATTATCAAGTTATAAATACTCGAAACAATATTGGAAATACATTAATTTTTCATTCATCATTTTTGGTATTACGGAACCTCTCCCAAATTTCCAATAGTTTGTATTGCTATCACAGCAAGCAACTGTCAATGTGCGGATGATGACTGTACTCCAGTCGGTGTGTCCAAGAATTGTTTATACTATCTGGATTGCTTCCATCAACCTCAAAAACGTATTTTTTTGCGTCTCAACTCGAGATAGCGCGCGGTCTCCGCAGGCCTCTTAAAAGTATAAATAGGCCTCGACTATTAAAGAAGACACGTGTAAGTAAGTTAGGGATTTTTCCTCAAAGAAACTGTGAGTCAACTTTGGAATAAATGACCAAAAGTTATTATTATTATTTTTTTAATAGCCTAGTATGTGTCCCACTGCTGGGCAAAGGCCTCCCCTTTCTCCTTCCACATCTCTCTGTCTTGAGCCATCTTTGGCCAAGTTTGTCCCGCGAACACGATTAGATCGTCACACCACCTTCGCCGCGGTCGCTCTCGACGGCGTCGACGAAAAGTTATTTATTAAAGTAAAATTACTGTAGTTTAAGCAAAACAAAGTCAAAGTCAAAAGCATTTCAAATAGAGAGGGCAGGCACTTTCTTCTTCTTCATTCTGCCCTTATCCTATATTACTTGGGGTCGGCACAATACTTTTTTTTCTTCCATTCTGTCCTGTCACCCGTCGTACTATCACTAACTCCCTTTTCTTTCATATCAGTCTCCACACAATCCACCCATCTTTTTTTCTTTAACCTATTAATGCCCGCAAAACGAGACACAATAGTAAGACAATAACAGCGCGGTCGTATGAGACCGGTCGGGGATTCATGAATTAGTTTTGAATAGTTAAAATGTCGGTCAAGCAAAAAAGAAAGTGAAGCTAATCTGAAAGACAGAAAACAGGGATCTTCTCAGCTCCTTTCAACATAGAACTCTTTCATCGTTTACCATCAGCTGTGATAGAAGGCAAGAGCTGCTTCATCGAGGAAAAAAACCGGCAAGTGTGAGTCGGACTCGCGCACTGAGGGTTCCATACATACCTATGAAAACGGTTTAATTCCCGAATTTGAAATATCAACTTATTTATATATACACTGTTTTCTACGGTTATTTAGCAATTAAAAGCGCTATAATTCGTGATTGTAGTTACTCAGATACCCGCGAAACGAGACACAATAGTAAAACAATAACAGCGCGGTCTCATAGGACCGGTTGGGGATTCAAACGTTAAGAGATTGATTTGTCGGTAAAATTTTGAGTTTAGTGATTAAACGTGGTGTGTCTCACATTGAACCACCTGAGGGTGTTACACATTGAACCACGGTTTACTGTGTACACCCCAGTCGTTAAAGGAGTGTTTTATACAATTATTTTAATTTCATTTTAATTTGTTATATTATGGAAGGTACTTTTGTTTTTATAATGAAAAACTGTTACTTTTGTTTTTATTATTAAAATATGATAAGAATTTGACTGAAAAGGTTTTGTGATGTATAAAACTAAGACTCTCGGTTTAATTGCATATAATTTAAAGTGATTTTTATAAATATAAGGCTGATTTTTATTATTACTGTTTATTATTATTACAAAGTATTTGCCTTATAAATTGAACTAGAAGACATCGTTAATAAGGTGTCTCAATGTGGACGATACCCTGGTTAAATGTGTACCACCTGTGGTACTCATTGAACCAAAAATCGTTTTTCATAAAAACCTGTTTTACACCGAAACTAAAAGGAATATGAGAAATTAATGTTTTACAAAATTGAAGCTAAATAAATATGCTAACTATACACAAAAAATTAAAGGCATTGATTGAACATCCAGCCCACTATGAGACTTTGAAATTTACCTGGTTCAATGTGGGACAACTTACCATACACTAACTCTTACTCTAACCTAAAATATGTCGTCAAAAAATAGGTTTTAAAAACCGTTTTAAACAATGTTTTTTTTTTAATTAAAACTAGATGAAGCCGGTGTTTCTTAGTTAACTACCCTTTGAAGAACCACCGAAAAAATTAAATCTATTCTAAAGTTCATACAGCAAATATGTAATGGTCAAATTATAATAATTATGAGAACGATGGAGATTAGTGTCTGAGATGGGGTCATCAGCGTATGGGTCAGACTTTGGGTGATGCAGTGGTACGTAGGCAGACTTAATGCAACGAGGCATTCTCTACCAAAAACCTTAAAAAAATACTTTGAGTTTTCATTGGCCTTTGTAATCTAGTCTTTTAGTAAAAGCGGTTTAAAATATAATTTACACAGAACGGAAAAGAATATAAACTACAAATAAGTTCAGAGGTGACAAATCCCGCTTGATGCTATATCCAAGGCGGGTGAGTCGCACAAAGTTCAAGATCAAATGCAGACGCGTAACACATTCACTTGCAACCTGTCCGTTATTTATATAACACTAGTAATACTTGTGTGTGTCGCCATATTTATAACTGTCTGGTAATCGGTTAGATCATGCGGATCTGTCAGACAATACTGTTTTAAATATAACCTAACCTAATTAGCTGACCCGGCGAACTTCGTACCGCTTATCAGTCAATGAATGTTTGAATTATTTGACCGAATGATAGAATGATTGCGACCAATGTATTCGACAGTGGCGATGAATTTGGATCATGGTCATCATCTCAGCCGAAAGACGTCCGCTGCTAGACATAGCCCTCCCCCAAGCATCGCCACAACGACCGGTTCTATGCGTCCAGCATGCATCGGATTCCCGCGACCCTTACCAGGACATCGGCCCACCTTGTGAGAGGCCTTCCAACGCTGCGTTCTCTTTTATGTTGGTAACCGTAACTCAGAACTCAGGGTTTCACTTAATTATAAACTAGTACTTCTAGTACCAATTAAAAAAGACTGAACCCAGCTAAAACATAGCCAGCCTTGTGGTATTTTACAGGATGCATTTCGGAGTGTGCGCGGGAATTACTTACATGACTTGATTCCATCATCCCGTTTCTACCATCAGACAAACCGTCGTACGGCGAGTATTCACCCTTACGTTGTTGAAACCTCTACGGTCCAGACTAAGCGTTTCAGCTGTTCGTCTATACCGCGTACATCGAGGGACTGGAACAATTTGCCTGCTGCGGTCTTCCCATCCAATTGCAATTTGCGTGTCTTCAAGGCTAGAGTGAATAGGCTCTTAATAAACTAGTGCTCCTCACCGTCAACGATTGCATCACTACTTACCATCAGGTGGGATCACATCAAGCTCTAGTTTATATCAATTAAAAAAGAAAAAACAATCTTGCAAGCCAGAACACCCATCTGAATACTCCAGAAGCACTCAACGCGTGACCAAGCTTGTTCAGAACGCATTTAACAATATGAAGGCGCCCAGTAACCCTTTCATTCAAATAAAAGTGAATAGGTCAATAAAAGCTAAGGTTTTCGAGTTAACGGCTCTTCACGTAAAATTTTAAGAGGTTTGAGTGGGAGTGTTTCGAATTTCAATGTACCTATTGTACCTACTGGGGTTTTTTGGTGTAGTGTGAAAGCCATAGGATTGGGTGATTTATGTATCATGAAGGTAAATTTTCGATGTTTGTAGAGACTAACTGGAGCTCGTGATTTCATCCACCGTACTAAGTTTCATCAAATTTTCTCGTATGACCTACAGTAGGTATGTCATATTTGATGAAAGATTAAATGGACGAGAACTAAGAAGAGGAGCTCGTGGCTAGATAATAAAAGCCGCTTGGGTCGATCTTCAAGGTTAAGCAACGCTTGCCAAGGTTGGTTTATGGATGGGTGACCATCTTAACATAACGAATTTCCTCCGTGGCTCGGAAAGCACGTTAAGCCGTAGCTCCCAGCAGTCATTTGTAGATCTTTGGCAGTCGTTACGGATAGTCAGAAGCCAGTAAATCTGACTCCAGTCATTGCGATCAAATACCGTGTTTCCCCAGTTAATGGGTTGTGGAGGTCTGGTAGGCAGCCGCTCCTCGTGGAATACTGGTATTTAGCTAAATCGGGCTTGACTGGAAGACGACTCCAATATAGTTGGGAAAAGGCTACGTCGCGGACGAAGCCGCTGGTATTAACTAGTAAGATGAAATAGAAACATAAAAAAGGCAATGCCCACATCCGCTCAAGGCCATAAAAACGCTATAAAAACATGCAACATGTAAGATTTCCGCAACGTCCGCAGATTCGGTGGCTACCTACTAATCACGGCCACGCTTGGATGACGGGGTCACTCGCGTGAGAGGGCTTGGCGACCTCCCTACAGGAGGTACCAACCTAACGTGATAACTGCAGGCATAACCTCTTTTATGAGTTGAGCAGATATACATGTTGTCAAAAAATAATAGGCCCGTCTTGACATTTGAAGAAATTGCATGTTACTACTATAAAGTAAGCTGTGAGAGCAGTTGTGGCTGCGAGGTACCTGCCCCGACTTACAAGTTGTAGGTCGCGGGTTTAAACCCAGCCAGGCGCATTACTTTGTGTAACTTATTTCATCACCACTGCTCTCAAAACGGTAAAGGAAAATATCGTGAGGAAAAAGCATGTCTTAGAAGCAAAAAATTCGAAGACCTATGATATTACCAGCCCGCATTGGGCCCATGTAGTGGATTCCAGCCCATTCTCTGACACTCGGTGACACTATACACTGATTTATGCTGGGCTATTGCTCTCAACAGTCTCAACTGATTCTTCTTCTTCCTGCCCTTATCCCATATTATTTGGGGTCGGCGCAACACGTTTTCTTCTTCCATTCTGTCCTGTCATCCGTCAGACTATCACCAACTCCCTTTTTCTTCATATCGCTCCTCACACAATCCATCTATCTTATTTGGCCTCCCTCTCCCTCTCCATCCGTCTCAACTGATTGAAATTCCAAATTTCATTCGAGTAATCGGAACACTGCCATCTCCCCTATATTTATTTCCGATTTATTGATTACAGTATTTTGTGGTTAAAAATAAACCTATTTTTCAGTTGTCATTAGAGATCTATTTTTGGTGGTCGTTTTGTTTACTTCATTCGTGGGAGTTCTTAATATCTACACCCACAGGTTCCAATAGACTGTGGGTATACTAAACCCGTGAGTGATTGAGGACAATAAAAGCGATAATGTCAGAGGGTAACATATTATTATCTGGTATAACTAACTCATATAACTTATAACTCAATCATATAACTAACTGCTAACTGCAATTATCAATCTGTTTGTATATGGAAATTTCTGCAGGGCTACCGTATAGTACGAGTACCTACAATATATACGTGTACAAAACGCTAGCTAAGCTTGGAATAAAGTGCATTGACCTTTTCCTATAATGTCTCTGTGACGGTACCCGAAAAAACCCCATCCAAACGTTTTACTGGTTACTAAAATACACACATCAAAAGTGTCTAGGGATCAACATATATTTTTGCAATAACTTTTCTCCTGATTGATATTAATTAAAATTTTCTTTAAGGATTCATCAAATAAAGTGTTTTCGTTTGTCACAGTAACGATAAACCAAGTCACCTTTGCATTAATAAAGAAATTTGCCATTTTCCTAATAAAGGGATTTTTGACATTTGAACCACTAACATTAAAGTTCGAAAAAAAGACTGAAATAACAGTTTTCTTTAAAATTTTATTGGGTAACTTAAACAATTAATAATCCGTGTTTCTACCGCGAACACTAACAACACAAGAACATCGGTTTGGCATACTCAAAATGAGTTCATCCAAATCACGCTGTGGAATGGCCGCCCATGTTCGTTGCAACAACAAAAAAAGGTCTTCTTGCGACTGGATACCCTCCATATTCGGCAGAGCTCTTCTCTGTAGCATATCCCATGCATGCTCAATCGGGTTCAAGTCTGGCGACTGAGCAGGCCAGGGCAGGACATTGATGTCGTGCATTATCATGCATTAAGTGAAATAAGGGACCGATTTGCACTTGTAGAGGAACGATGACGTCTGATACAATCGTCTCAGCATAAATTTGAGCGTTGAGGTTGCCTCTGATCCAAATCAACTCAGTTCTTCCGCCGATCCAAATACCCGCCCATACCATGATGGTTCCACCACTATAAGGATGGACTTCCTGGCAGGATTTTAATCGCTGTTGGCGTCCAGGGGTTCTCCAGTGTCGTATACGTCTTGTATCCGGTCTCATACCAAAACGAGACTCATCAGAAAAGCACACGAAACGCCATTGTTCTTCTGCCCAATTTCTGTGTTCAAGAGCCCATTGATATCGAATCCTACGATTGTGCATTGCTATAGGTGGTACCCGTAGCGGTCTTCGGGAATGAAGGTTCACTTCATGCAAGCGGTTTCTGACTGTTTGGTCGCTAATTAAGTTCCCTGAAGAGTGATGAAGCCTCACGGCTAACATCATGGCGGTTATTGTTGGAGCTCTTCGAGTTAAGATTTGAATGTATCGGTCTTGTCTCCGTGTGGTGCAGCGATACCGTCCTCCATGGCGCTCAGCCACGGTACCAGTGCTTCGGTAACGTGTCCAAAGTCGACTGATAACACTCTGACTTGTATTCAGAGCTAAAGCCACAGTACGTTGCCGGGAACCAGCTTCTATCATTCCCACGGCTCTCAAGCATTTCTTCCCTGCTTAAATGACGTCGCCGCTCCATAATAACGTTGGTTTTAATCAGTAGTAGGGAAACAGTAGCACTAATAATGTCTTCAATGCGTTGTATGTTTTTATAGGGAAAATATTGACAGCTGATTTTCATCTTTTACTCGAATTTGATTCACAGTTCCTGATTCAAATTATGAAATGCACCAAAAAGGATCCATATAAATTTATAAAATCATAAATTTATTACAAAGCCACATCTCAATCTCAAGAAATCCGCATAAAAATGCTTGATCCCTAGACACTTTTGATGTGTGTAGTTGCAGATAATATTGATGACTAATAATTGCCAACCACCATGTGAGGTATAAAATCTAAAACTAAAAGAAAGAGACTCCTGCAACCATCCGCGTTGCAGGAGTCTTGTGGTTACTTCATGTGTGTCAAAAATTCGAGAACTAGAGTACGGATTATTATTTACAAGAGTCATAAGACTCTACCATAAGGTTACAATTTGTGTGTCAAAAATTAAAAACTAGAGGGCGGATTGTTTATTGAAGTACATGACTTTAATTTACAAAATTTATGAAGATATGAAATAGACGCCCAAAGTCTAAGAATTTTGAGCTAAAAAGAGTTGTCTTGTGCTTTATTAATCTTAAGCTAAGGAAAGTGTCGCCAACTTTAAGACCAACTTCAATGTAGAACATACCAAGCCCGCAATAACATCAGCACTGATAATAAAACCCGCGTATCTTGCACGAGTTCCCAAAATTCACAGTCCGTTGCGCACGCCCCCTCGCGAGGGGAGTCCATTGTGTTGTGTTTAGTTCTAATCTGTGCGTCTCTCGAGCGGAGATGCGAATCTCCTGACTGCTGTTTTGTTTAGAGTGCGTTCTCTTTTTGGTTATCGTTCTTCGGAATATCTTAGCATTAGGTAGGTAGGAGTCAAGGACTAGTTTACTATGTTTAATCTCTGGTATTAAGTGCTGCCTTGCGTCTAGAACAACTGTGTTTCCTAGATCTGTGTCAGTCGTTACAGGTAGCCAGACACTAGAAACTGTAACCATCAATCTATCAAGGAGTATTGTTTGGCCCAATACCTGGAGATTTGATAGGCAGTGAGCTCCATGTAAAACACAGGTATTCAGTTAAACTGCAAGCCGATCCTAAGCTAGTGAGATGATGATTATCCCAGATTGATTCTTTCATGATCAATTTCAATAACTTCTACTAGAATATCATAAGTTCATATAAGTAATCTAGTGTTTACCCTTCTCAAAAACCCCAAATAACAAAGCCACTTTCTCTAAAAGATTCTTACAAAGTAAGAAGAAAAACGTCAAGAGTCTTGTTCAGACGCAAACGAGTATCGAAATGGCGAGACAAAACTGTATTAAGTGTACATGTTAGGCGCGCGGGCGAGCTCCACCCACTAGCGGGGGGCGAGTGGGTGTAGGGTATATTTTAATCGGTTATGTTTCGGCTTCGGGGACTCCTGTGAGTGCGAGCTTGTTGTGTGAGGATGATTGCGGGACTTAGCTGACGAAGGCTTAGTAGACGGTTTCATTATTTATTTTTTTGTATAGAAAAAAAAGGATGAATTGTCTGGCTACAAAATGATATGAAATTCTTATTGTATAGACAAAGCCATTTATGTCTACTGAATACTACCATTACTAGACTAAAATGTTTTAAGAGGACTAGCGCAATCACTCTTGGTCGTAGTGTATAAAAAATAAAAAAAAACACAAAGACACAATTTATTGCAAATATGAAACATTTTAGCGACTTATTAAAAATCTACAGATTTTTTTTTTAGACTAAATTAAAACACTTTAATTATAAATCTCTGATTGTAGATTAATGTGACAAACATTAAATGTATCTTTGTTTTTAGGGTTCTGTACCTCAAAAGAAAAAACGAAACCCTTATGGATCACTTTGTCGTCTGTCTCTCTGTCAAGACCCTTTATTTCGGGAACGCGTAAAGGAACCAAGTTGAAATTAAAACTATATTCCCAGACTTACAGTCGTTTGAAGCTGCACAAAAATCAAACTTGTAAGTTGATGAACAAAAAATATACGGCCGTTTAAAAGTCCTAAAAATATGTACATTTTTCATCAAGGGAATCAAAATGTATAGGGTACTTCCTATTGACCTAGAATCCAAAAATTTGGCTTAAAGCAAGGTCTCATAGCACAAATATAGGGAAAAAACTGGAAAATTAAAATAAAAAATGCAATTTGGAAAATCCTTAAGACTCGATTTGGGAATTGAACTGTTTTCACAGGTAAATTGGTACGGAACACTGTGAGTGAGTCCGACTCGCACTTGACAGTTTTTTTTTGTCGTAGATACCTACTTAATTACTCAGATACCCGCGAAACGAGACACAATAGTAAAACAATAACAGCGCGGTCTCATAGGACCGGTTGGGGATTCAAACGTTAATGAGCTGCATTATGTTTCTGCTATCTTTCTCGGTCCCACGACTGACATTTTAACACGTCATGGTAAAAACAAAACCCATGGTGACAACTACTAAAACGTTTATTAGAACACAAAAATTTCACTAAAATGATACAGCATTCTTACGAAAATGGGTGTTTTTTTCCTAGGACCGTTATGACGCTAGGCAGGTTCGAAGCCTTCTGGGGCCCTGGGTTGACTGAAAGACAACCACCAGACCCTGGAATGAAGGCAAAGAAGAGGAACAGGAGTGGATTTTAGTCAGTAGAAGACTGACACGCTCTCTCGCTCCACCCAGAGCGGGAGTCAAGTCAAGTCATATTAATGATTTTCCACCATCCAATCACATTGATGATTAAAAATACTTAAACGTTTATAAGAACACCAAAAAAACATTACCAAAACGACACAGCATTCTTACAAAAATCTCACAACTCATCTCACCCTCGCTGTGCAACAAATCTCAGGGGTTGAAGTGTGTCAATCAAAATATCGTCTAATGGGGCGTCCCCCGCTAGGATATTAGATAAATACGGCCGAGGCATGGATGATGATGATAACGTGCCGTAGGGGAGAGGGGTAGTGGGGTTTCAATGGGGCTTTCTTTTGTAATATTGATGTGCGAAAGTTTTTAGGTTGGTAATTAGAAGGATAATTAAGGCAGTTACGGATAGTCAGAAGCCAGTAAATCTGACTCCAGTCTTGCCATGAAGTACCGTGTTACCCCAGTTAATGGGTTGTGGAGGTCTGGTAGGCAGCCGCTCCTCGTAAAATATTGGTATTCAGCTAAATCCGGCTTGACTGGAAGCCGACCCCAATATAGTTGGGAAAAGGCTAGGCAGATGTATATTTTTGTTTCCCACTTGGTATTGGTTGCCTTAATTACTCAGATACCCGCGAAACGAGACACAATAGTAAAACAATAACAGCGCGGTCTCATAGGACCGGTTGGGGATTCAAACGTTAAATGGTTATAACGTTTTCATTTTGGGACTATACTATACGTCTAGTTCTAAGGCCGCTATCCCACTGTTTTACGACCGTCGGTGTCACTCGAACGTCTGCGCAGTGTCAACGTTACGCAGGCGCGACGTTGACGTCACGTTGATGTTGACAATCATTAACGTCCGCTGAACGCGATATCAACGTCGCGCTTGCGCAACGTTAACGTCGTGTTTTTTGGCAATAGTATCATGTGGGCGACGTTAACGTCGCGTTCAGAGGACGTTAATGCTTGTCACTGATGACTGGATAGCGGCCTAATGGCGCATTTTCACTGGTCGTTAACTCGTTCGGTATACCGCATGCGGGGAGTCCCCGCATGCGGGATAACAACCAATGAAACTAATATGTTCGTTATACCGTCTGCGGTTCCCCGAATGCGGGCCATGTGACACTCGTTCCAGTAATCTCTCGCACCCGGCATGCGGGCCCTATCGACTAATGAAAACTGTTCCCCGAATGTGGGCCCTGTGGCATGCGTTCCTGAAATCTCTCGCACCCCGCATGCGGGCCCTATCGACTAATGAAAATGCGCCATAAGGCTTTTTGCAGGTGTCAATCTCCTGAACTATTTAAAAAAAGAAGAGATGAAAATATTTAAAACGAGAAATTATAAGTAAAGCCACACCGAGCGAGCCGATTCCAGGCGCATCTCTAAGAGATGTCAGCAGACCGTAGGGGCCCAGCAGGGTCGAAGCCTACGCTGCCCCCGATAGTTAAAAAAACGTAACTATCTAAAAAAAGTAAAAACGGTGAAATTGTGAATGTTTTAATTAATGAATGAATGAATAAAGTACAGCCAGAAGCATTCGAAAAAAGGATGCATGTAGCCATTTACGTCTATTCAATCGATTCGATTTCCTGTTTCATTAATTAAAACATTCACAATTTCACCGTTTTTACTTTTGGCTAGATACGTCTTTTTAACTATCGAGGGCAGTACGGGAGCCATGGGGGGAGCTAAAGTGTATCCCGGGGCTTTGGAACGAAGGCAAAGAAGGAACAAGAGTGGGTTTTAAGTCAGTAAAACTTTGACACGCCCTCCCATGCCGCCCAAGAGTAGAGAAGAGTGGAGAAGCCATTGGATGAATTCCAACTAAAAAAATAAACAGTCAGCTCAAAGAAGCTAGTTAGTTAGGTTTGAGCCGAATGTTCGGCCCTTTTTTGATCGAAACCTGAACTATCCAGTTACGTTTCCTAATAACTACAACTTAGGGGTCTTTAAGTCAAGTGTGAATAGGTTACGTCTAGGCAAGCGTGCTCCATCGTCGACCACATCATCGCTTACCATCAGGTGAGGTAGTGATCAAACGCGAGCCTATGCATTATTAAAAGAAGTAGAAACTAGTTACTAGCGGAAACCGAATCCGATTCTGCGATCGGTCTTTACTTAAAACCCCGAGATTTTAACTACCTATCTCCTACATACACATCTAAAAAAAAACTACACCACCAAAAAAGTCTTAAATATTCATAAAAAATATGCGGCGTACATTTCTCAGTGGAATTAATCCGGTTTTACCCACAGACTCCGTTCCGTCGTCGTGAGAGGAATTACTCCTACCCTCACATATGTACTTATGAGTATTTTTCACGAGTTCTACATCCCGGGGGATGAGTTTAAGTATGTATATAATAGTATATGTGTATGTATATATATATGACCTGACGAGAGTCGCGGGAATCCAATGGATGCGAGACGCACAGGACCGGTCGTTGTGGCGATGCTTGGGGGAGGCCTATGTCCAGCAGTGGACGTCTTTCGGCGAGATGATGAGGATGATGATGGAGCTATGTAAGTAGTATGGTATGGTATATATTTACCGTCAAATGGCGCAAAGAGACGTAGTGTGAATAGAAAAAACTATGATTACGATTTCCACTTTTTGTCTTTTGGGTACACTTCCAGTCGACAGTGATGCGTAGGATATTTTTAACGCCACATTTTAGTCAGGAGATTTCGTGCCCTTCGTGCCTCGGAAAGCACGTTAAGCCGTAGGTCCTGGCTTTCTCTGGTAGGAACTGGCATCATTTCTATAGTAAGTTTGACATTAGGTACCTGTTTCAATTTAGTCTCAGGGTATAAAAAACAGACTATAGGGTCCCGTTTTTACCCTTTAGATGTATTATATAAAAGTACATTCACCCTCGCGCCTACTCCTAACTACTCTATAACTGTAGATGGTACTGACTCTTAGAAACGCGAAGCCGTACTCATACTACTGCGAACGATAATAATATCTAAGTGGAACATCTCCTCACTGAAAAGACGACTTTGAAGAAATATGAATGTATAAAGTCTACGGTGTTTACGCCTCCGCGAAAAAAGCTTTATTAGAAGGCTAGCTTTGCAGTTTATTGACCTTTTAGCAAAGTCATTTTATTTTTACTAATAAGGCACAGCAACAAAACAAGGTGTTTACAAAATCATCTAGAATATATTTTCAGAGGATGGTTCCGTGAAAACAAATCGATTAAATGCATACATATCCATCACAGCGTTTTTTTTTTAAAATTACAAAATCATCTATCTATATATATAAAAATGAAACCCGTTTTTCGTTGTCACGACATCACATGAAAACGGCTTGACCGATTTGGCTGATTCTTTTTTTAAAATGTTCCTTGAAGTTCAATGATGGTTCTTACGGAGAGAAAAATTAAAAAAAAAAAGTTAGATAAAGTAGGGTAGGTAGGGTAGTGTAGGGAAGGTAGGGTAGGATACCGTAGGATATTATGTAGGGTAGTCATTTGACGGGAGCGAAGCCGCGGGTAAAAGCTAGTATTTTATAATGCCCGTGAAGTTAATAGTACGGAAGCTTGAGAAGAGAACGAATGAATGGACGAGCTACGTGCACATGTCACTTTGACTGAATCCGAGCTGACCGAAAGAAGTGAATCCACGATCAGCCTGTATTGCTACT
Organism: Mythimna separata; assembly: GCA_030763345.1. NCBI lineage: Eukaryota > Metazoa > Arthropoda > Insecta > Lepidoptera > Noctuidae > Mythimna > Mythimna separata. Next base: position 21,166,660 of record CM061186.1, read on the forward strand.
CATCATCAGCCTAGCCTTTTCCCAAAAAAGGGTCGGCTTCCAGTCAAGCCGAATTTAGCTGAATACCAGTATTTTACGAGGAGCGGCTGCCTACCAGACCTCCACAGCCCATTAACTGGGGTAACACGGTACTTCATGGCAAGACTGGAGTCAGATTTACTGGCTTCTTACTATCCGTAACGACTGCCAAAGATCTATCAGCCTGTATTGCTACTGTTGTAAGAAACTCGAGTGCTTTAGTCTCCATTTCGAGACTTGAGTAGACTTTCAAGAATAGGACTCGTTAGTGGCATGAGACCGAGTCCTTTTAGTCCTGTGAGTCCTTTCGAGTATTTAAAGTTCTTTGAGCAAGATTGAGTCATGAACTTGAGTTGGTCTGACGAAAGTGATTTGAGCAATTATTTTTTTCTGGCAGTTTTGACATACAGTTGCTTCTTTTTGGCAGAGACTCCAAATTCGAAAGGACTTAGCTATTAAGTTTTATTTATAAGACTGAGGTCTACAAAAATAGCTCAAGTCTTATTTAATCATACTCCAAGACTTGAGTTTCTTACAACACCATGTATTGTACAATCGTTATCTTATTTTCATGCCATGAAAAACATATTAGGCGCCAAAAATCCGCCATTTTATTTTTAAATTCTGATGTATTAATTTAATGTAACGACACCTCTACATATACTCGAAAAATAATCCCCTTTTAGCGTAATCGTTTTAAAAAAATGCACAAAAACAGTGTAATCAGTCGTTTTAATTTACGAGATTTACCCAAAAACGTTACTCGCAGCCATGGTGACTTATCAAATCGAACATCCGTCTACTAATGGATTCGACTGACTATCCCCCCCCCCCCTGATCGATCGCAGCTTTTAAGAATATTGCTTCGTGAAAAAACTTCATTTGTAATTCATTGCTCATTCTAATCTGTGCCTTATTCGGGTTGATTAGGTCTTAAATTGCAGTGGGGGGTGGTGGTTACTTGGGATGTTTTGTTAGGGAGGGTGGGTCCCTAAATTCGGATATGATTGTCAGTGGGCATTATACACGGTGTATTGTCAGGGTACATTGTCGGCCTGATGAAGAGGGAAGCAGGGGGAAGTAACGTGTATTGATGATCAGCTGAGCGGCCCGTTTTAGCGGATTTGGCTTTTTTATTGCATTCCTGGTTAGCACTGATAAGGGTTTTGTTATAGGCAATTTTTCGCTTTGTTCTTTTTTAGGGTATTTTTGTCGAAGGGTCAAAACGAAATCCATCAATTGCTGGACTCCGTTATCTGTGTGTCTGTTGTAATTTTCACAGATGATTTAATTTGTTGCTGCTATAACAACAAATACTAATAACAGAATAAAATAAATATTTAAGTGGAGCTCCTATACAGATACCATGACTTTTTTAGCTGTTACGGAACCCTTCATGCGCGATTTCGACTCGCACTTTTCCAGTTGTTAGATATTGTTCCAACTCGAAAGTTGTGTGTTTCATGCAATTTCATCACTACACAGTGTCATTATCGTTTTAAATAACTCAGCATTATGCTGATATAGGTGCCTTTTTGATCTCTCACTGATTATAATTTTCTTTTTTATATTATGTAGTTTTTGTTTATCTATACGACTATGTGAGGCACGAATAAATGATTTGTCTTTCCTTCTTTACGAAACTGCATATTATATTTTTCCTGCTATTTCAGAGCAGGTCTCATAGTAAAACTTATTCGTATCCTCCAAATTTCTGAACCTTAGAACCTTCAGAACGCTCTCGATTTAAAAAGATGATAAGTTAGTAATTTTGTTACGCTTGTCAAATTTTTACATTTTTTTTCTGACCACGTGGCTAAACGTTGAGAACAGACGTTCTAATAGCGTTAACGATTGTAGATTATCAAATTGACTTAGCTTGCTGTTCAGCAAACAGCCAAGTCAACTCAAAAGTAGAGTCTGACCGAAACTAGTTTTCTTGCCGAAACCGAACCGAAACCGAATATTCGGCTGTGTCTTCAGTTTCGGCCGAAACCGAAACTCACGTGGTCAAGTATAAAATTCCATTATTCTGCTGTGACTTGATTTGTTTTTTTTTTCTTATTTTTTTTTAACAACATATCAAAGTTCCTGACTCAATATTCAGCTACTTTATAGGTAAATCATTCAAGTACAGAAACGAAACAAAAACTTAATTCTAAAGAATGTTTGAAACGTCAGGCGATAACGCACTAAGTTATGTTGCTACAGAGGTATCCGAACGGCGCACGACAATTCCCGAAAAGGGCCGCCAGCGTCTGACAAAGCATTGCCGCGAGAAACGAGGTTAGGCAAGCATGCACGACAACTTCCGAAACCAGTTTCGGTTTCGGTAAAAGTTCCGTAAATTTTGGCCGAAACCGAAACTGACGCCGAAACTTGATTTTTGGCCGAAAGTCGCCGACACCAAAACCGAACTTTCGGTCGGACACTACTCAAAAGCTAATCCATCTCACCCACGCCCGTCCTGTCCACGTGAACTCATCACAATGGAGCATGGAATCTCCCTGACATCTGACGTCACAGAACTAACTTGACATTTGTACGACTATTTCTGGAGATATTGAAACTTGATGTGACTTCAATTTCTATAGGTTCTTGGGTATAAGCTCTGGAATGACCTTTCGTACAAAGGTTTTCCAGTCGAGGTGAGATGTCTTTGAAATTATGCCGAGATAATATTCTTCTTATAGTGTGTAGGTGAGAATTCTACCTACTATATTATTTACAAAGTAGGTATATTCTATCGTAGAATACACCGTGTTTGAGACATCAACGCACAGACGTATAAAATTTGATGAGAACTTTTTATTTAAAACTTTATAAAATCCTTACCCATATCAACCTTCAGTGCATTTTTAATTAATAAGTAATTAGCTAACGTTTTTCATTAAAAACAACAATGAAAATAAAACGGGAAGGAGCTTTCTATCTAGTTGAGCGGCTCATGCTCAGGTGAAAAAGCGAATTAATTACTTAATAAATAATAATATAATTGGGGTTGATTAGAATAACGATTTTATACACTTTAAAATAAAAAAGCACTGCTATTTTTTAAGTTTGTAAAACAAGATACTGGTTCAATAAAATCCTCATTGGATCAATAACGACTTTTCAAATTCACATTATTTAAAAAGTCGTGTAAAAAGATAGTAACACGTGATACTGACGTCATCATCATCATCTCAGCCGAAAGACGTCCACTGCTGGACATAGGCCTCCCCCAAGCGTCGCCACAACGACCGGTCCTGTGCGTGTCACATCCATCGGATTCCTGCGACCCTGATACTGATGTATTGTGACATTATGCTAAAACAATTATTTCCTTCATTGTACGTTGATTGATAACCATGGTTCCTATGTATGTTCAGTGGCCTTAACGCAAGGTTTTTAACGCACTCGAATGCGTTAACGTTATTGTCAATTGGTATTGAGATTAGATATGCACTGACTAGTGATAAAAACTCAAAACCTTGTTTCCCTTAGGATTTGAGATAAACAAACGTTTACGTTTCATATTTTCTTACGTTTTTTTGCAATTTGCAAGCCAGTGGTAGGTTGTATGAAGTTTAAAATATCTTTTTCGACTGTAAAACGTAACTAGTTACATAATTATAGCCATAAAAATCATCAATACATCCCTCTTAGTTCATATAAGTCGATGAACGATTTTTTCAAGGTCAAAAACGTTCCTAGACTTAAGTGAGCTTGTTCGCTTGTCTTGTCTTGTCTCGCCTATTTATTTAGGAAATTATAATCATTAGTATTATCGATATAGGTCTCTCAGTTCGTTTAACCCTATTGAATGACTGTTTCATAAAATAGTGTTAGAAGAACTTAGACACTTAAGCTTGTGTTGACTATTTTTAAGTTAAAAAGACACAATAAAATTGCCAAAAGTAACACGACCACGGCTTTCAAACCCTCATACATATTCTGAAGGATCCATAAACCTGACACTATTGCTGAGCTCGGGCACTTTTCGGTAGAGTAACGTTGTTTAATACGAGTATCTTAATTGTTTTAAGTGTTTTCGTTTTATTTTGTGTTGTGCCAATAAATGTATTGTTCTTTATTTTGTTTATCAAAATTTTTGGTGTATAGAACGGAAGGCTCAATACTGCGGTATACGGTGATGAACACATATACTCTTCCTTCTTCGCCGAGCTAATGCATTACGGATAAACATGTACCATGGACCTTGTTCATGATCTTGGAACCTGTAGAGGTTGCTTAAAATAAGTTTATGTGTCCGTTGGTCTCGGCTGTCATTTGGAGAACTTTGGCAGTCGTTACGGATAGTCAGAAGCCAGTAAATCTGACTCCAGTCTTGCCATGAAGTACCGTGTTACCCCAGTTAATGGGTTGTGGAGGTTTGGTAGGCAGCCGCTCCTCGTAAAATACTGGTATTCAGCTAAATCCGGCTTGACTGGAAGCCGACCCCAATATAGTTGGGAAAAGGCTAGGTAGATGATGTGTCCAGCACCGTACACTAGCGATGAGTAATTCCGTGATGTTTTAACAATCGAAAGAATCGGAGTCGTTAAAATAAACCGTCGAGTCAACCATCTACTCGACGATCTACATAATAATCGAGATGTTTTTCGATGGTTTCGTGTCAACCAAAATGGACCGTTAGATTTAATTGTACGAATCAGTGACTCTCACCCAAAACTCTAAACCATCAAAGAACAACTCGCGAACGCACCATGCGCCAGGCGCAATAACAGACCGAGTCGGACTCTAGTCAAAGTCTAAACAATCGAGATGTTCGAACAATCGAATAGAACATCTTGCCGTCTTTTCAACCAACAAAACACGTCAAAAAGCTCTTCCACTAACAAATATCCTCTCCATCCCCCAGGTTCCACCACCGCCCGTCGCCCGGAGCCCTACTACGGGCGCCTGATCGGGCGCCTCACACAGTATGCTCACGGCATCCGCGGCACCGTGTACGCAGTAGACGAGAGCACGGTCTTCGTGCGAGGGTTCGCCTATGATGGAACTGGCCCTGATGCCTACTTCTGGGTCGGAGACACGCCGCAGCCCAGCCCTGAGGGGATCCTGGTGCCGTATCCTGAGGATTATACTACTAGGTGAGTGGTTTGCAGCATAAGTACTTGTATAAAATAGGAGTGAATGGGCCCCGCTGGAGAAGCCGCTGCTTTCACCACTATTCCCTAACAGCCGAAACCAATAACCTATCTATCACATATCGGAGATTGAAAAACAAATGAAACAACAGAAAACATGATAATTTTTGTATTGTATCATTTGTTTTACAATCTCCAGTATGCCAAAACTGGAGATCGATAGGTTATTGGTTTCGGCCGTAAGAAAACAGCCTTGGGCACAGCGCTGCCGCAGCGGCGAAATTCAAATTGGTATTCTCTAAACTGTCAGAAGCTACACTAGCGCAATCGACAATGACAGTTCTTTATAATTTCTGCGTTCGCTGTTTGAAGGCTGTCTCAACGTCGAGCTCGTCGCAGCTTACAGCCATGAAAATGACTTTTAGAAAATTGCATAGCTGATGCTGGCCTAGACGAAACCCAGCTCTGATCCTCAACGGTAGCCTCTGATAATTATTAATAAGAGATAATTATTTGACAATACGATTTGTTGCGTATGTTTTCCATGCCATATAAAGAGCGAGGGGCCGCCAGCAAATACATTGATCAAAGAGAGAAAAAAAATAGCAGATTCTTCCCTTCATAGAGATAAAAAATATATAGAAAATATCCTTTCTTATACTTTGCATATTTCACCGGAAAATTACAGACACGTATCATTTTTTATTACACTTTATTAGATCATAATTTTTCAATGAATTATAAACAGATCCTTTTAAAAGTACACGATAAATCACATCCAAATTCATTAGTTTCTAAAATAATCATATTTTATTTAGAAAAAATATTTTACAATTTCTAGCGATATTTTGTAATCTTACCCCTATTTAGTTCTCGCCTACGCGTACGTCATAAAAGGAAGCCTTGTGCAAAATTTCACATTCCTGCGGGGGTATTACCTATCTCTGTTGACAGCTCAAATGATTATCACTCGTTATAACCTGCGTTTGGAGATGCGGTAAAAGTGATAATATCGCGAATCCGACCAACGTGTAACGTCACAATTATTAGTCCCTTACATTTTGTGACTATGAGGAGCTCGTGGCTAGATAATAATCAGTCGCACGGGTCGATCTTCAAGGTTAAGCAACGCTTGCCAAGGTTGGTCTGTGGATAAGCGACCATCTTAACATATCGAGTTTCCTCCGTGCCTCGGAAAGCATTTTTCATCATTAAGCCGTAGGCTGTCATTAATAGATCTTTGGCAGTCGTTACGGAAAGTCAGAAGCCAGTAAATCTGACTCCAGTCTTGGAGGTGGCAGTCTTGGTTCTAGGCAGCCGCTCCTCGTAAAATACTGGTACTCAGCTAAATCCGGCTTGACTGGACGCCGATCCCAATGTAGTTGGGAAAAAGGCTAGGCAGATGATGATGATGAGTCCTTTACATTTTGTGACTATTTTTTTGGTCGGATTCACGATAAAATCACTTTTATCGCAATTCGGAACACTGGTTATAATGAGGGATCATCATACCTATCAGATACCCGCGAAACGAGACACAACAGTAAGTCAATAACAGCGCGGTCACCGGTTATCTACCGGTCGGGGATTCACAGAGATAGGCAATACCCGCGATGACCCCAGTAGTTTTAGCTGTACGTTGACATATATCTGTTCGTCAGTTTCTCCTTTCATATACCTATGAACTAAGATAACGACAGCTGATAAAAAAACATGTATTGACACCCGCCACCGTAATGTTATATCTGAAAGTATCTCGGCCGACATCTTTATCGACATCAATCACTCTTTCATATTCGAAAGTTGTAGTAGTCTAGGTTTCTATAAAAAACTCGATCAACTTGGAGTTGAACTTATATACTCAAAACCGGGCAAATGCGAGTCGGACTCGCGCACTGAGGGTTCCGTACCAACTTATCTATAACTACAGCTCAATTCCAGAATCGAGTCTTGAAGATTTTTCCGAATCGACATTTTTCAATTAAAAATATCGTATTACACAACATAGCAGATCAAAATTTGCAGAAATCGATAGGTATATTTTTGCGCTTTCAACCCGTGAAAGAAGTCTACCCCATTTACAAAATTCCCCGATTTACTTTGCTCTTAATTCGACCCAGACAGAATCCATATACAAAACAATACTGCCTTTAAAAAACTTGTAACTTCGGCCATGGCTTGACCAACTTTCTAACAGTCTAATTTATGAAGCGGTTACACAACCCGCTTGGCGACAAACACTCATACAGAGACGAAGGACTTCTGTTTAGCGAAGTTGCCAACACAATGCAAAGGTCGGGGAGTCGACCGACGCTCAACAGAGCTTAATAATTGAATCAGAATATATATATAAAAAAACCGACCAACTAAAACCGTCGCTAACAATAGTAAAAAATCATGATAAACTAATGGTAGAATTAATAAACTAATGGGCAGTTGCCCGGAACAGACACAAAACCCGACTGGTCTGCATATCTCTAAAATAAAAAAAAACGAGACAAGTGTACCTAAAAACGCCAAAAAAATCACGTTTGTTAGTCCGAAATAAACTATTGGGTAGTTGCCCGGAACAGACGAAATACCCATCTGGTCTGCATACCCTTACAATATAAAAAGCCGGCTAAACGACAAACAGTCATACAAAGACGACGAACTTCTGTTTCATGGCGAAGTTTCTAACACAATGCAAAGGTCGGGGATTCGATCGACGCTCTACAGAACTTTAATTGAGGACGGACTGGATAAAAATATATAAATAAACCGACCAACTGTAAAACCTTAGCTAAAAATGGCAAAAAATCATGATAGTCTGTATTAATAAACTATTGGCAGTTGCCCGGAACAGACACAATACCTATCTGGTCTACATACCCCTAAAATACAAAAAAAAATACGTATTGGGCAGTTGCCCGGAACAGACACAACGCCCGTCTTCTCTACATAACAGCGGCGACAAACAGTCATACAGAGACGGAGAACTTCTGTTTAACGAAGTTTCCAACACAATGCAAAGGTCGGGGAGTCGATCGACGCTCTACTGAGCTGTAGTTACTCAGATACCCGCGAAACGAGACACAATAGTAAAACAATAACAGCGCGGTCTCATAGGACCGGTTGGGGATTCAAACGTTAATTGAGGATGAGACGGTTGTTGCCAGCCGTTTTATGTTATAACTTGATCAGAAAATATAAAAAATCTGGAAAACTGTAGCTGAAAATGGCAAAAAAAAACATGTTTATTAGTCCAAAATAAACTATTGGACAGTTGCCCGGAACAAACACAACATCTGCCTGGTCTGCATACCCCTTAACTAAAACTGCGTAATTGTTACAATGCTTGGACATTGTAACAATTTGTGTCTTCAAGGTTAGAGTGAATAGGCTCTTAACCGGTGAAGTGTTTGTCGGACGGTGGTTTTAGTTAAGTATAAATCTGAAACACCCTACCTCACCAAATAGTAGGAGAACTTATTGTATGATTTCCCACCTCAAGAAAACCTTATTTTGTATTTATTTTTAGCGGGCTGACATAGATGTGTACGTTTAATAATTTCATCATCAATTTCCTCGCCCATATTCTTAGCAATATAATAAAACAACAATAGCAATTGCTTATAACATCCACCCCAAAAATTAAATTCAAAATTATGACATCATCCCATCCATTCAAATTCCATTTTTAAATTACATCCTGCATCATCCTCCCCCATCCCTTGTTACCCATCCAAACGAGGATCACATTCGTCAGAAGTCGTTTTACGAAGTCGCTTCCCCGAAGTCCGACTTAGTATTCATGGGACGAAGTCGAAACGAAATAAATTCGTCCTACGATCAATGAGGGCTTTCCTTGTAGAACTCCTTAAATGTTCCGACGTAATTCAAAGAGCTTTTTTTATTTAAATTACTTAGTTACTTAAAATTTCATTTTGGTAAGTGTTTTCTTTTTCCGCATTGCGTAAGCTGGAGTTGGGAATACTTTAAAATATGCTTTTTAAGCAACGACCATAAAGCCTTAGTTTGCGATGACTACGTAAACAGTGTTTATCGATACAAAATAAAAGGAAAAATCAATATTTGGTTATCATAAAATTTTATTTACGGAAGAAAGATTATTTACTTAGGTATTTTATGGAATGAATTCATTTTTAAGTCTCAGTAGAATTTATATTTAAGTCACCATCTTAAAAACCGTTAACTTTACATAAAAAAATACCTACTGAATAACATTGCAGAGAAAAAATCGTTTTATAAAAATCATCATAATTATGTAGCCTGTATTTCATTCAGTTTAAAATGTCACATGAGCTCAAGACACTACTTGAAACGAATAGAGTATTTTATGCGTCTCCTGTAAAGACTTTTTATTTTTTTTTTGCTTAAGTGAAAAGGGGTTTCACTTAAGCAAAAAAGAAATAAAAAAAAATCATTTGGCACACATAGATAAAAACAACTACACACAGTGTAAAAATAATATTCACAAACTTAAATTAAAAAAATAACACTGACACATTGTATGACTCACGGCTGCGCCAAATAGGACCAGTTCAGCAAAAATGCCAGACAACTACACAGGAGTTGCCTGACACTGGTTTTCAACTAACCTTTAACGAGAGTTTTAATCAGTTTATTTACTAAGGTCACAGAAATATAATACTTACCAAGAATAGAAAAAACCTAACAAACTTCCACTGTAAGAGATTATTAGCTTGCCATCCGGTAACCACCCGGACCGAGCCCAAGTCGTCGACGGCGCGTAGGAGATGTCACCAAAACCGTAGGGGTCCAGCAGGGTCGAAGCCTCTCCTTCTGAAAAGAAAATCTGGAGCCCAAGAAAAAAAGGAACATAGGAGTAGGTTTTGGTCACTAAAAGTCTGATACGCCTTGCTGAAAGGTCATTTGACGAATTCCTACCTAAAAAAAACCGTAAAACATTAATCCTTCCTAAACCCATGTTAGTAAATCAGAACTAATCACGCCATGTCCTAGTAAAGCTATAGAACTAGCCATTACAGGCGAAACGATTACTAAAATCAATAGAATCGTGTCGAAGCTATGTGGTGACCCCACACTGTGCTTATTAATCGTTCGTTACGACAGCTACACTAAATACATATGTATGTGTTTGTGTAAGACATCACCTGGTTATATTTGTAAGCCTAACTTAGGGCCATGACCCTATCAATTAGCCTAGATTATCTTTTGTGTGGAAAATAACTGTTAGTTTTGGTACCTTTCCTAAGGTTTTAGTATCGACGTTGTGGCGGTAGATTTTCTTTTTTTGATTATGGATCGGCTCGTGTTTGTCTACTATATCACCTGGAGGCATTCCACGAAGCACAACCAAACGAAGCACAACCAGACGAAGCGCAACTAAAGTATTCCACGAAGCACAACTTTATGCTTCAAATCCTTCAAATAAAAATTGATTTCAAATCAATTTTAGCGCAACTAAAGTATTCCACGAAGCACAAAGTTGTGCTTCGTGCAATACTAAAGTTGTGCTTCGTGCAATACTTTAGTTGCGCTTCGTCTGGTTGTGCTTCGTTTGGTTGTGCTTCGTGGAATGCCTCATCACCTGATGGTAAGCGATGATGTGGCTGACGATAGAGCACGCATGCTTAGAAGTAACCTATTCACTCTTGGCCTAAAGTTGTTTCTTGATAGCTATCAAAGTCTGTGTCTAAAAGTAATTTTGGTGAAAATGACTTTTAGAGAATAGCACCGCTGTACTCAGCACGTCGAGCTCCATATATTGTGTATGGCAACTAGATTTATAGTAGATCCACACTCTAACGTAGTTCCTGCTTTACGGGTAGGTACATGGTGCATCCCACTCATATTACTATTACTTGTTTTGTACCCATACCCACAAGATGTTTTGAGAACACTTAAATCTTGCTGACACCCTAAGGAGTAGAATTCCCTGCCGGGGTCGTGTTTCCTAAATGCGACAATCTGGGGTAGGTATTTAAGTCAAGAGCGAATAGACTACTTTTAGACAAGCGTACTCCGTCCTTGATCACATCATCGCTTAACATCTAACCTGAGTGAAAAATCTATTTCTTAAAAAGGTAGAAATTCAAAAAGATAGACTGCTACTGAGAATTTCAACTTCATGAAGAAAATCTAATATTGCGAATAGAATAAAACAGAATTTATTCGACGCTGGCAATGCAATTCAACTAAAAAATAAATAAAGAGTAGGTACAGAAATACAATGCAGTTGCACTGAGCGTGCCTGTACCAAGGGTTGCTTATTCAGCAATTGCTGGATATAAGGCATCCACCGCTCATACTCACATCATCATCTACCTAGCCTTTTCCCAACTATATTGGAGTCGGCTTCCAGTCAAGCTGGATTAAGCTGAATACCAGTATTTTACGAGGAACGGCTGCCTACCAGACCTCCACAACCCATTAACTGGGGTGACAAATCGCGCATCGCCTATACTCACATGTTCTGATAAAGGAATCTCATCCAGGATTCAATGCTCAGCAGTCACCCTTGTCATAACTAGACCAATGTCATTGAAAAAGTCTATTCGTAGCGACGTAGATGTCTTTGCTGGTTCAGTAGCCTCAATAAAAAATAAACTCTAAAACTTAATGTTCTAAGATTATTTTTAATTTTATTCTCAAATTTTTTTTTCTGCCATCATAAATTTGTAAAATTTTATTATAGTACACTACCTAAGTGGATTTTTTGTGTGCAAAAAAAAAATTAAAAAAGCAATAGGGCAGTCTTCTCCTTCCTGCCCTTGTCCAATATTACGAGGGGTGATCCAAAAGTAATGATAATCGGATATTTGTAGGGCACGTAAAAATATGAAATATTTTTTTTTTGTTTCCTCATATATCCAGTACTTCATCATAAAAAAATCATTAGAATAGGCCACGATTACAGGGAGTTACACTCATTTGAATACGAACAGTCAGAGAGTAAACATCAAAATAGAGAAAAATTAAATCAAAGCTGTCGTTAAGTACTTCTGTTTGAAAAAAAAATCTACCAGAGTCATACAAAATGACATAGTGGAAACATAAGGGGACTCTGTTCCTTCATATTCCACAGTTGCGTGCTGGTCAAAGGAGTTCAAGCTGGGTAGAACATCCACAAAAGATGAACATAGCGAGGGACGCCCACCCACGTCCCACACTGCAGAGAAAGTAAAAAAAGTCGAAGATGTCGAATTGGCAGGTCAAAGATTGACCATAAAGCATGTAGCTGAGGTCATAGGGATGTCATATGACAAGTGTTTAAAGAATCATTGCGAACAAACTGCATATGAAAAAGGTCTCTGCAAGTTGGGTGCCGAGAATGTTAACCGACGAGCACAAATCAAAATGTGTCGACATTTCGAGGGCGAATCTCGAAAAGTTCCAGACGGATCAGGATTTTTTTTTGTCTCGTTTCGTGACTATAGATAAGATCTGGATCCACCATTTTGATCCAGAAACCAAACAAGAGTCTAAGACTCGGAAACGAGCCTCTTCCCGTCGCTGAAGAAATTCAATGAGTCAAGTTCGGTAGGAAAGGTTATGGCGTCCGTTTTATGGGATGCTGAAGGAATTATAATAGTGGAATACTTGGAAAAAGGAGCCACTATTATGGACTCTTACTACGCAGACCAAATAAGAAGATTGCGGCAGGCCATCAAAGAAAAAAAACGTGGCAAACTCCGAGTTAGAGTGTTGTTTCACCAAAACAACGCACCGGCTCACAAGCCACCGTTGCGATGGCTGCCATTCAAGAAACGAGATTCAAATTGCTTGAAAACCCTCCCTATCCGCCAGACCTGGCACCCAGTGACTTATACGTCTTTTTTCGGCCCAAGAAACACCTCTGAGGCAAAAAAAAATTACAATAATAGCGAGGTGATGACTACTGTAGAGGCGTTTTTGGATGACCTAGCCAAAGATTTTTTTTCAAAGGGAATTGGGGATTTAAAAAAAAATGGACTAAATGTATTGACTTGCTAAGAGTCTATATAGATAAATATACTTTTTTATAGTTAAAATATCCATATTTCATATTGATTATCATTACTTTTGGATCACCCCTAGTATTTGGGGTCGGCGCAACACTTTGTTTTTTCCATTCTGCCCTATCAGTGTCACCCGTTACTCTATCACTAACTCCCATTTCTTTCATATCACTCTTCACACAGGTGATCCATCTTTTCTCTTTTCGAAGCATTCCTGTTTCGGCACCAAGTTTTTTGGTATTAACCAGTACAAAATACTAATCTAAAATATCTATTGGTGCCGAAACGGGAATAGCTTGAGTGCCGAAAACTATGGTGCGTCGTACGGCGAGTATCCATCCTTACATTGTCGAAACCTGAATGGTCCGGACTAAGCGCTTTGCCTCGTCGTTTATACCGCGTACATCGAAGTGCTGGAACAATTTGCCTGCTGCGGTCTTTCCGTCCGATTACAATTTGGGTGTCTTCAAGACTGGAGTGAATAGGCTCTTAATAAACTAGTGCGCCTCACCATCAACGACTGCATCACTGCTTACCATCAGATGGGATCGCAGTCAAGCCCTAGTTTATAACAATTAAAAAAAATATCTTTTCTTTGCACTCAAGAAAAAATTTGGCTAAAATAGAAAAGGAAAAATTCCACGACACAATAAAGTCATGCAAATTCAGATAATAGCCACCCTATTAAAATATCCTAAATATATGTCGGGGGTGGAAACACAAAACGGTTCTAATTTAGGGATAGAATATGAATAACACAATAGTAAAATTGTTTGCTAATTAAATAAAGATAATTGTGAGGGAGAGGTAATGGGCCTCGCTCTTCGGAGGGTGCGATGCGAGAGGACTGGCGCTGAGGAAATTGGCGATTTTCTTTATTTCTTTTTTTTTGTTGGTTGTTAACATATTTATAAATAATGCTTGTTCATTATGGAGAAAAGATTTGTAAAGTATAATTTTGTCAAGACGTAAAAGGGTTTGTTTAAACTTGTACTATTACTTATTTTGTGGTTTAAGTCAGTGGTTTCTAAGTTGTGGTCAGCTATCAGAGCCGAAATAATATATGTTCGACGTCACGAATATATACCTTTTTTATATTCCTAGTCTTTGCTAACTACAAAGAAATCAAAGGTCCCCAGCCAAAAAGGATGGGAACCGCTAGTTTTGTAACAGGCAATTTCGGTGTTTTTGTTAAGATTCTTTCGTGAAGTTCAGTGGCTGTTTTACCTAATTATTCGCAAACTGATTCTTATTGTAATCACAATATTATCTCCTGTGATGTAAAATTGAAACAGTTTACAAATGACCGAGATCATGCATCTCGGTAATTTGCAGCTAAGAATATATTGTAGTATTGACTACCTTAACGAAGCTTACCGAGTTGACTGACTCGATACATTTGCTGCAATATACTGCAAAAAATTGGAATGTGTTACATTCGCATTCAACTATGCCTGTAAAATCTAAATATTTTCCTGTAAAATATAAACTTGACACTGGCTAAATGCACAAATTGTGCGAAGCCAACCCCTTAAAAGAAGCATTCTCAGTACTGAACCAACGCGACTAAACCTATTAAGATTTTTCACTGTTAGACACTGCACCATCGGGTTACCGTCATAAATCTTTGGTTATGGCTAAAAAATGCATGGTTTTACGTTCAGACCGGTGTACCACTGATGGAACGCGTATTATTTGTTGACCTGGCAGGGTGTGCCATTGGAGGCCACATCACACATCACACTAGACCATAGTTTCTCAACCTTTTAAGTACCTACTGTCCCCTTTACTAGGAAACAAAATTACAACGCACTCCTTTACATATTAGTTAAATACACCAATTTTACATGTATGTATATCTATTATTAAAATAACATATTAAAAATTATTTCTCTCTCTCTGTAATCGTGCTACCCGTAGTCGTGATTATTAATTATTTAAAATACTAAAACGGGAGGCATTTGGACAACACATTGTCATGTGTTATTTAACTTTGTAGATGCTACCGCCCCCCTCGAAAAGCTCCAGCGAGTGCCCACTACGGGCAATACAGCCTCCGTTGAGAATATTATATGCACTAGAGACTAGACTAATGAAGAAACAGAACCTTATAATAGGATTATTAGCTTATTACAAAGAGAGAGTTAGTAGAGTAGCTTATTACAAAGAGAAAGCATTCGTACTTTTCCGTAGTCAGAAGCCAGTAAATCTGACTCCAGTCTTGCGATGAAGTACCGTGTTACCCGAGTTAATGGGTTGTGGAGGTCTGGTCGGAAGCCGCTCCTCGTAAAATACTAGTATTCAGCTAAATCCGGCTTGACTGGAAACCGACCCCAATATAGTTGGGAAAAGGCTAGGCAGATGATGTAGATGATGCATGCGTTCCTTTCCTTATGTGTGGTTACATAAATTCAAGTAGCGTTATCTTCATAAAAAACCTCGTATTCTTGTGTACGTGTTGTTGTTTTCCACATTAGCGGTCAATCACATTTTTATGCGGCTATATAAGTGTGTGCGATATGCATTCGTCTTCACCAGAATACTTTGCGATCCGGCCACATTTGTCCTCCGTAGGATACCAAGTACTTTGTAAATGAGATACCGCATTCCTTGTATGAACGTGATAAGGGATTAGTAACAAAAAGAAGTTTTATTTTGTACACTGACAGCATTTTAATAAAAACAAATTCCTTTTTTCTATTCCAATCACGTGCGACGTATGACTGGCATTCCTACTCATCCGTATTCCTAAGATATATCAACACACTCTCATCTGTCTGTCTGTAGGTGTGTTCTTTTATAATCTTAGTATAATCGTTGTCAGGTGAGGAATTTCCTTGAGTAATATGAGACAAGGTTGTGTTGTGTTGTCCCATCATCATCTGCCTAGCCTTTTCCCAACTATATTGGGGTCGGCTTCCTGTCAAGCCGGATTTAACTGAATACATAACCTTGTGTTGTCCCATGATACTTGAAAAATTATCCAAGGACTTTTCCCGCTTTGGGGTGGAGAGAGAGAGCATATCAGCCTTTTACTGACTAAAACTCACTCCTTTGGCCTTTCTTTGCCTTCGTTCCAGAACCCCGGGTTTTCCTTTTCAGTTATTTCCCGTGGCCCTAGCAGTTATAGGACCTACTGGGCCCCTACGGTTGTTCTGGCATTTTTCAAGGAGTGCATGGAACTGCGACTCCTGACTACCGGGACATGTTCTGGCTGGGATATGAGTATGTCCATTGCCTCATGTTTTCGGTCAGTTAGTTCGCTAGCATTACGCAGAAGGAGGCTATCGGTACCAGTAAATGGCTTTAGAAAGGCCAGTAAAGTGGTTTCTTCTCCCATTGTATCCTGTCGACCGTCACGCACATTCCTCGTAGAACAGATGGTCGATGGGCACGAAAGGTTCTGGAGTGGTGACCACGTACCGAAAGAGGCCACCCACACGGTGGACCGATGACCTGGTGAGAGTACCTGAAATTCAACCGATGCAGACGCACGTCACCAGCTGGCGTGTGAAGCGTGCGCGTCGTAAAACATAATAAAGGTCGCTTGTGAACAAATCGACGCGCGCATGTACGAACCTAACCATGTTTATATGTACTAGGGGCGTATCTACAGCTTTGTCAATGATACGGGCCCCTGGGTGTAAGGGGCCCTGATGTGAGCAAAAATTTGTAACATGTTAACAACGGCCTTAATTTTTTTTAAATAATAAGATTTTTATTTATTAATTGGTCTTTCTACATACACAATGATTTAACCTAAATTCTGTTTTTTAATCCCTGAGACTAAATTGGCACAGGCAAATTACACTTACAATAATACTACAATAATAATGATGCTAGTTCTTTTGTGTTATGACATGTGTGACAACCGACGTAATGTCATTTTAGTCTCATAGATTAAAAAACAGACTTTGGCCTAATATACATGGTCTGGCGGGTTATTGTAAACTCGTCACAGTTTCACACGCCACACAATGCACTTATGAATGAATGCAATAAAAATGTGACGAGTTTACAACAACCCAATAAACAAGCTCATATAAAAACCAAGACTATTATATCCCAGTAAAAGTAATTCCATTATCGAGCTCGGTCTTCATGATGCAACAAAACTTCAAAACTGTGTGAAAAAAAAAATTTTGTTCTGCTATCCATGTGTAAGGACAAATTATAGGACCCTAGCAGGGTCGAAGCCTCTGGGGCCATGGATTGTCATTCTGAAGATCCCACTTTCAAATTCGGGCCAACAGGGGCCATCCCTTAGTCCATATAGGGTCTATCTACGCCACTGCTATGTACCCAGTGTAGTACATGATGGTACTTACTGGAGTACAATGCTCTAACGAGAGAAATAACATCTCGTTTATTCTACTACATAAGGTTTTACAATTCTTTTCCCGAACAAAACGAAGTACTGGGTTTTATTTTGTACCTACTGATTTAAGATTTGTTAGGTATTGTGCGTTTAACAATATAATGAACTACATGTATAGTCAGGGGTCAAAAGTGCAGTTACACTCAACCAATGCTGTCTAATGAGTCAGTGTTTCATGACTGACTAGACTTTATTTTGTAGCTTAGCTTCTTAAGTATACTATTTGTAAACCATTGAATTACTAAATCAAAGTAATTTTAGACTCTAGCATTGCTAGAGTCTAACTGCACATTTGAGTGAATTGTCAACATTTTGAACCAAACTGACAGTGTGATTGGGAAGGGTTATCTGTATGCTATACAAATATTTATTTCTTGTGAGAACCGAATACGTGACATTTAGTGCAGCAACCAATCGCTCAACCAACGTTCCAGCCGTGCCATCAACACGATATTGATGATCACCCAAATCACCAGTTGACTAACAGCCCGCTCTCTCATTCCAGGGACCCTCCGATCCTGTCGGCGCACAGCAACTCCGACATCTTGCTGCGACTGCCGGGCGGCAAGCGCCTGAGGGACATCAAGTGGATCAGCGTCTGGTGCCGGAGGTTTACTGTAAGTCTTTAGAGTATATGTTTCTTGTTATACTCCTTGAACTGTGGTGAGAGCAGTGGTGGCCGAGTGGTAACGGCCCGGACTTACAAGTTGTAGGACGCGGTTTTCATCACCACTGCTCTCAAAAACGGTGAAGGTAAACGGCAGGAGGAAACTGGCATGTCCTAGAACCAAAAATTCGAAGACATGTGACATCCACCAATCCGCACTGAGTTCGTGCGATGGATTACGGCCCATCCCCTCTCCTAGAGAGGAGGCCTGAGTCCCAGCAGTGGGAACATTATAAGGCCGCTAATGCCAAATAGGTACTTCTTGAACTGATGGCCTGTAGCCTGATTCTCGTAATCAAAACCGTAACGATATCTTAGCGACTTTAGACTATTATCTTGAATTTAGAACTTTAGACTATTATCGTATTGACGTCCATCAATCGCACTCGAACAACACCGATTTTAAAGTCAGGGGTGTCGGGAATACGTCAATAATATCCTGATAGAATACATAATAATGTAATTGGCAATAAGCCGTTGATAGATCGTGTAGTTTCAAGCCAATTGAATTGTCGTTCTATCGAATCTCGTTCAAGGACCCATTAAATACCGTTTATGGTTTTTTTTTCAAGTGGGGAATCATCAGAATGACTTCTCCCGCTCTAGAATACCATTTTTGAACGGCTTTTTCGGCAACGATATGTGACTAGTTTGATTTTACGTGAACCAGTCTACTGTAACCTGATTTACGTCGGCTTCGGCTTATTGCCAGTTACTATTTATTCAACTACATCATCGCTTTTATGGTCAAACGCGAGCGTATTCGTTTTAAAATAAAATTCCTCAACAATCTAATTAAATATTCTTTGCAATGTAGGTACGTCTTTAACTATTTGGATGTGCTAATTGCAATACGTGTCGCTGTTGTCAATATACTCATACATAATGAGTGTATTCTTTTCTGATGGTAATGTTCTGCCGGTTTCGGACCGTCAATGAGAACATTGAACTTGCCAAATAGGAGTTGAATTGATCGAAAACCTGCAGTGAATTTTGAACGAAGGAAATAAAAATAATTTAGAGAAATCATCTGGGTTATCTATATAACCCAGATGATTAAGCTAGTAACTGTAGCTGCTGGTATATTTTATATATAATTTATGTTAAAGTATGCAGTATAAATGACTGCATTTCTTTGTTTTTCAAAATTTATTTCCCAAAAATCCTTGTCATTGAAATAGGTACAATATTTCAGTACCTACAGTTTACATACTCACTCCAAATTCTTACCGCCTTATATACGCAAAAACGGCTACACCCGCAAGTAACAACCGAAACAAAATATCGATTACTTTTGGCGCGCATGCTTACAACTTTCGCGCCAAAATGTGACGTTTGGCGGCCATTGCCGGCACTCGGCGGGCTGCTATTGGTCGCGTCCGGCGTCAATGGATGCGTTCGCTTGATTTTAATGGGACAAGAATGAGGTTTTATATTTGAAGTGTCAGAGCAATTTGCAATTTTGAAGGTAAATTGATAAAGATTGATGTTTCTGGATGCAGTTTTTTGCTCTGTCGTATAAAATGTCGATAAGGTTACCGGAATGGCTGCTGTTATGTAGTCTTCTAATAAGTTTTTGTGAGTTTTGTACTTTAATTATTATTTATCATTATAAGTACGAATGTTGTTACAAACAGGAAGTCAACTCTCTTTCTCCGAAAAAAGAAGTTTCAATCAAAATTCCGCTTGTTTCGTCAGTTAGACGTTAAAATTCCGGATAATCTGTCAAGATCATTTTTTCTTATTCGGAACATAACGAATTAGAATAGGTTTAGATATTCGAAACGTTGAACCATTTTCGTTCATTCAAAACTTCGGAAACAAATGAAACTGTGGTAGGAAACACGAGAAATTTCGGTCGAAACTTCGTATTTCGGAGAAATAGACTAGACGACTTTATTTGTTTTTGTATGTTTCGTACTTTAGTTATTCGTCATATACCTAGCCTTTTCCCAACTATATTGGGGTCCAGTCAAGCCGGATTTAGCTAAATACCAGTATTTTACGAGGAGCGGCTGCCTACCAGACCTCCACAACCCATTAACTGGAGTAACACGGTACTTCATGGCAAGACTGGAGTCAGATTTTCTGGCTTCTGACTATCCGTAACGACTGCCAAAGTTCTCCAAATGACAGCCGGGACCAACGGCTTAACGTGCTTTCCGAGGCACGGAGGAAACTCGTTATGTTAAGATGGTCACCCATCCACAGACCAACCTAGGCAAGCGTTGCTTAACCTTGAAGATCGACCTGTGCGGCTGTTATTATCTAGCCACGAGCTCCTCTTTAGTTATTATTCGTCGTTATAAGTACTTCTGTCTGTTACAAACGGGTCTTTCCTGGCATGTTCGCGGAACTGTCCCGTAGGCACCTAGTTATGTCGGCGTCGTCTGGCGTTCCTCCCACGCGAGTTGTAACGTACGCTAATGCATTTATAGTAGGCTATTTTTGCGAATGCAATGCCGTAAATATGTATCATTCGTTTTTCTCTCTTTTCATAGTTATCTCAGTACTGTAGGTAATTAATGATTTTCGCGTTGTTCGATATTATCTGGTACTTAGTCCCAACCAAACAATTATAATACCAAAAACAATACCCATTGACGTCACTTAAAAAAAAAATATAAAACCTATGCCAACGAACTTTTCCATCAGCAAAAATTATGAACTTCCAAACAAACTTTAATCTTATTTTTTTTTTGAGCTGGAAAGTCACCAAATGATGTCTCTCGCTCTAGGGTGGAGTGAAAGAAATGAACTTTACGTTCTAGGGTCACGATCACTCTTTCAAAAGTTACCGTAGCCTTAACAGACATTAGAGCTGCTGAGCTCTACTGAGCCCCCTTTAGTTTTGCTGATTTCTTTTTCAGGTGCGTGCGGACTCAACTTGATCCTTACTGAACTGCCGGACGGAAACTTACGAGTACATCCCCTAAAGCCTTTAGGAATTTTGTTTTTCAGAAATCCTTTGGGGCACACCCTGTTGGATACCTATGGATATTAATATTGTATGCTATGATTGTTGATTAATGGACATATATACTAAACGCTACCACTATCAAGCATGTTATTTTCATCACTATAAATATTCTTCTCTCGTCCCTCCGCAGGTAAACTTCGGCGACGTGTTCATCCCTCCGGGCCTGGACCCGCCGCGGCCGCGCGTCCTCCCGGAGTTCAAGCGGCTGGCACACGGCCTCCGCTCCGGCAACATCAGCGTGCTGGACGCCAAGACCTTCTACATCCCCAACCTGCACTATGATGGAGCAGGCCCTGATGCCTACTTCTGGGTCGGCAATGGATCCGAGCCCAATCCGTTTGGGACTAAGGTGAGAAGATGATAATGAATTTTGTGTTCAGTGAGACTGCTGAATAAATGATAAATGAAATGATAAATGATATTTATTTTGCAAATAGGTTTTTTCAAACTCTTTTACACGTCAATTTTTTTTTTTGGACTTTTTTGTCTCTAATGTAGGGTCTTGAGTTCGATACCCAAGAGAAAACCTCTGCAAAGCAAGTGCAAATCCAGTCGACATGTGAAAGTGTCAAATAGATCATTATTATAGGCACTTTTGAGTAGTTAAAATGTCACTCTGTCAAAAAAAGTGAAGCTAATTTAGCATCACTATTACACACACGTTTCAAAACGTAGATCTTTATGGAGAAGAAGGCGAAATAATCTTCATGGACACAGTCCTTTTGAAGGGGTCCGAAAGATCTAACACACGCGTCACCTATTCGTCAGTAAGATATTTGAGTGAGCATGAAAAACTGAAATGCTCGTTTATGTCAAATAAGGCGATTAGCACACGGCACCGCGCACCGCCGCGGCAGGCGGTGAAGCGGATCTCAAGTCGCATTGGCCTCTAATAAATCCGTCGATGCCTAACACACGTACACCGCCCGACCGCGCGGACGAGCGGACGAAATTTCCTTTATAGTCACCACCCTCCGCGGCGGTGCGTGGTGCCGTGTGTTAATCGCCTAAGTCCAATAGCTTACTAACTTAAAATCATAAATTGCTCCATTTATCAATCATTCAATTATATTGCCTATCCCTTCAGAGATTGCAAGCATATAATTCAACGTTTCAATTACATCAATCCTCGATATTTGGTAGTTGACAACCCCAGTATTGGCTCACAAGCAGTTCCCAAACACAAACTAATCATAAGTTTCAAACGCCTACAGTAAACATTGACTCCCTATATTCCCATTAACTATTGGTTACTTGACACGCTCACATTTCATTCATGTTAGTTTGGGCACAGATTACTAAATAGTTACTACGTAACAGATACTTCACTCAGTAGAAAAATTACAATACCTACTACTATAATAGCCTACTGCGTCGCGTCGGCAACCACTGCATGCTAAAATGTGTCTTAATGCTCAAGCGTACAGTTGTGATTGCTTCGCACCGCGCGATCCCGCAGCAATCGCAGGGCTGCCTCTTCGATAAAATTAAATTAACATGACTTTTTGGGTTTATGTTATTGAGAACTGTGAATGTTCTGACTTGTAGTTACAATTTAGTTATAATTAAATACAGTTTAAAATTGTATCGTTTATAAAATATTTCTTTTATAAACGTCGTAGTTTCGTCATTGTCAGGTAAATGGAAAAATGTTAGGTGTTTATCCCTTCTTTTACTTGATTTGCACTCATCTAAAGCAAGAAAGGCATCATAGGTACGCGTACGAACGAACAGCACTATTAAAATTGAACGGCGTGCGTGCGCTTCGCTTGCGAAAACCGCACTGAATTTGATCCGCAAGCGGACCGAGACCGCTCGGCTGGGCGGTAGGCACTTATTGCGCGCAAGTACATGGAGTGACGGAGGCCTGGTTTGGGGTATTTATGTGTGTGTACTTCTGGACTGCCGATTTGATTTGATTGGAATGATTTCATTGCTATTACGAGTTCTGTAGACTTTTTGAAGAAGTCCAGTTAGGTGCGGAAGTTGACAACTTTCAGACAGAATAACTCAAAAAAACCGTAGCCTTTCACAAATTCCTTATTTTCCTCTACATTAGTGGAAATATTTACAAACAGGTCTGATCCCCAGAAAAGTCATGACTTTACAGTAGGCTTAATTTTCGACGTCCCTATTTCCCGCTGCCATAACCCTACCCATAGTACCCATCCATAGTACCTAAATCATAAAAAAAGATCAACCGACACCTCGAAAAAAGCTCGAATCATGATCACTCAAAGAGGACCAATAAAAGTGATAATATCGCAAATCTAACCAACGCGCAACGTCACAATTATTTCTCAATAACCTTTTTACTACAAATGATCGCTTACCATCAGGTGAAATGTGGTCAAGTGCAAGCCTATCAAAAATAATAAAAAAAAAAATATTTTTAGACTTGAATTTGGTTGGATTCTCAATATAATCACTTTTTCGACACACTTGCTCATAAAGTGGCTGTTATTGCACTGCACTTAGGTATATAAAGGGGCTCGTTACCAAACTGTGACATTTTGATTATTATTATGCACATGTGCGGTAATGTAGTTAGAACCTTTTTGTTTAACCTCTTTTTTGTTTTAGGACAAAAAAGAATAAAATTTGCTATTGCGTTTAATAGCATAAATTAGTGTTTTACTTACTTATTTCATGCAATTTCGTGTTTAAATAAAGTATTTAAAATTTTACATATTTAATTAATTAAATCTTTTATCAAATTTGTATTTTCTGTTTATATGCAACCTCATTCTTATTTTTTCTAAACTAACAGCTAGAGTAGCTAGTCTATGGCCGCCATTTTCCGCGCATGCGCGCGTTTAAGAAAAGTCATTTTTTTGCCGCCATATTTAAAAATAAAATACAGATTTTATAAATATGTCTACAACAACAATTTACGAGGAAAATGATTTGTGCGCAAGAAAATCTATGTCATGGGACCACTATTCAGTCAAAATAGTTAATTATAACTTTACTGACTACACATTTACGAACTGTTTCTTTAGATAAACTTTTCATATACCTACAAAAAAAAGTTTATTTTTATTTTATTTTCTTCTCAAGTGTGTCGAAAAACGTCGTATGATACACGTGAGTAATTGGTCATTATCGTTCTTGGTTCTCTTAAGACCCTCGCCATGGCTCGGGTCTTAATACCACCGCGACGATAATGACCCACATTACACACTTGTATCATAATGTACTATTATCGTAATTCGGGACGCTGGTTACAACTAGTGATCATCATTTGAGTCGTCAAAGAGATAGGCAATATCCACGCAGAAGATCAATTCTTCTACAAACTTAAAAAAACTTTCACAAAGTTCCAATCTTATATCGGCGATAACGAATCTAAACTTTTAAAACTCTCAAGCCTGAGATGCGAATGCGAACATTCCCTAAAAATACGAGAATTAAACCCCCAGACTTCCTATTACGGGATTGTTCGAAAGAGTCACCGTAGCTTTAGTCAGTAAAAGTCCGATGCTCCGGTCTGTCTAGTAGATATCGCTGTCGGCGATAAGAATCCATTGTGCTCGTAGATTTAAGTTTTTGTATAAATTATTACTTTTTGGTGTACAATAAAGTTTATTCTTTTCTATTCTGACTCTATTCTATTCTCCTTGCTCCACCTAGATTTTTGATTTCGTTTATTGATGACTAACTTTAGCCAGCAGCTTCGCCCGCGTACATAAAATATAGCCTATGTCACTCAGGAATACAGCAGCTTTCTATTAGTGAAAAAAATTTAGCAATCGGACCAGTATTTCCACAGATTACCTCATACAAACAAAAAAACAAACTTTACCTCTTTATTATATTAGTATAGATTTCCCACTTAACTAAACACTTGACCCTAACCAAAAACCCCCTCAACATTCCAGGTCCCCAACGAGATGGGTTCCCTGCACCCTCTCCGCGGCTACCAGGGCGAGGACATCGAGATCCAGCTGCCGGGCAAGCTGACCGCCTACGACATCGACTGGCTGGCGGTCTGGTGCGTGGAGTACCGCCACAACTTCGGCCATGTCTACATACCCAAGGATCTGGACGTGCCGCCTGCGCTGGGACAGACCAAGATTACTGTGAGTTGCTGGGTTTTGAGAAGGCGCGGAAAGTTGAATGGGAATTGGTTGGTCTTGGTATGGTCATGTGAAGAGGAGGGATGAAAGGCATGTTACCAAAAAAGGTTTTAGTAGTAGACGTAGGGTAGATGAATGGTGAGGGAGGTCAAAAGAAAGATGGATGGAGAGGGAGGTCAAAGAAAAGATGAATGGAGTTTGTGCACTGGTGTAGCTACCGAAGGGCTAGGAGGGGCAGTATCCTGGGGCCCCTAAGCCAAGGGGGGACAGTCCGGGACACCGACTGGCTGGCGGTGTGGTGCGTGGAGTACCGGCACAACTTCGGACACGTCTACATACCCAAGGATCTGGACGTGCGGGATTGGTTGGTCTTAGTGTGGTCTTGAGAAGAAGAGTGATGAAAGGCATACTACTAAAAGAGTTCTGAGAACTCCGACCCCAAGTAAAAAGGAACAAGGGCAGAAAGATGATGATTGTATGACGTGAGGTGCAGGTGAATGAGGAAAGGCAAAGAATATTTATGAATGTAGTAAGTGACTAAAGACAAGTGGGTTATGTACTCGTAAAAGATTATTCGGTATTCTACAGGATGCATTTCGGAGAGTGTGCGCAGGATTTACACGAATTGATTCCGCCATCCCGTTTTTTCCATCGGACAAACCGTCGTACGGCGAATGTCCATCCTTTTGTTGTGGAAACCTCTACGGTCCGGACTAAGCGCTTCGCTTCGTCGTTTATACCGCGTACATCGAAGGACTGGAATAGTTTGCCTGCTGCGGTCTTCCCGTCCAATTATAATTTGGGTGTCTTCAAGGCTAGAGTGAATAGGCTCTTAATAAACTAGTGCGCCTCACCATCTAAGATTGCATCACTGCTTACCATCAGGTGGGATCGCAGTCAAGCACTAGCTTATACAATTAAAAAAAAAAAAAAAAAAAGATGTTGAATAGAGAGGTAACTTCTGAGATGATTTCTAATCCAGAAATGCTTTAGGAGATTGCTTACTCCGACTCTGGTAAAACTAGGTATAAAGTTAACTGAAATCATTTTGGTGTGTTTTTTATTGTGATTCTATAACCATCTATGTCAAGCTTCTATGATTGTGTCTTATTTTTGATTCAGCAAAGCAAATACCTTTGAATGATGAAAGAGAAAACCCATACCTGCAAAAACGCAAATTGTTTCTTAGGGTCAGCTCACACCGAGACGCGACGCAACGCGACGCTGCATGCACATTTTAATAGAGTTACTCAAAATAGAACTTTATTTACTCCACGAAAAGATACACATTTTATTGTGAGAATTTAGAATACGTTGCTTCATGCAGCGCTGCGCCTCGTGACGCCACGCGGCGTCGCGCTGCGCAGCGGAACGTGTTTACATTCGCTCGTGTCGTGTTGCCGACGATGTTACTATGCGCAGAGCAACGTTGCGATGAGTCTCGCGGCGGCGTGCGGCGCAGCTGTAAATCACTGGCCTCTTCCTGCATGGTCGCCGAGCGTCACGTCTCGGTGTGAACTGACCCTTACATGAATGTTCTTTCTGAAAGGTTCTATATTACAGGAATATCTTAAAAGTATATGTCTTGCTACTAATCAGTTATATTTATTATGGAAACCATATTAACTAATCTTTTAATAATCTTATCATTTTACTAACAGCTTGCCCGGATGTCTAACTCATTTTCACATTTTTCATACAAATTATTATATTTTTATCTATATATGTTTTATTCCTAATCTTTGCAGGGGAAACGCAAGCCATCCAAAGGACCCATTACTACTAAATCACAGAAACTAACTATTAATACTACTACTACTAGTACCACTGTTAAACCACATTGGCTCTCATTTGATTGGTTCCCTGGTTTCTGAACCAGATGTTTGCGAATCAGGATCAATAACGTTCTGGCTTGTGGAAATCATCTGACTAGCATTGTGTAATAATTTTAAAATTTAACTATAATCATCCTTTATATTTTTAAGAATTGGTAAGGTAATAAAAGGCCTATTACACCATTCGTTTTTACGAACGGTCTTAGTCTACGTCGCGTAGTGTAATAAGGGTAAGACGGTCTTACTTGTACGTAGACTCAACGACAGTCTACGTAGACCGGTGGTGATAACGGGTGGTGAAATAGGCCTTTAATTTCTAGAATCGGCAAAAGACGTGTAGGCACTTTCTGTGTGAAGGGTTTACATCAACTAATTAATGTGTACACGGCTTTCTTATTAATCTAGTTAGTCAAAGGGCATGGCTAAGTGACAACGACGAGTCACTATCTTCTTAACGTGAACACAAAATGACCTATGCAGTTATGTTAATAACTATTTAGTTTGACTCTTTTTAGGGACTGTGATATTTCATCTTATTCTAATCGTTATTAAATTAATTATTTAAGTTTATTGAAAAATATAACTATCTTATGTTCCTATCTTTCCGAAAAACTATTTCCTTCATGAATATATTAATTTAATTTATTTTTCAACTACTAACTCATCACTTTAAAAAAACCCAACATCAGCTTGATCCTGGTTCGTAGGCTCTTCTAAGACTGAGTCATAAAATGTTGTTATTTAATTGTTATGTACTAAATAAACATTTGTTATATACTAAACCATCACGTCATGTGTTTGTTTGCTCTCTGCTTGCCCTGGGATGTGGATGGGATGTCGTTTTTACAGCCTGCATGGTGGTATAACCCTGTAAGTATTTATTATTATTATTTCTTTATTTACTTTTTAAATACATATTAAATTTATTTTTAAATATTTCTTACAAAAACAATAACAAAAAACATTTAAAAATATAAAAAATAGAATGCCACCGTTAGCGGGAGCAGGGTACAAGCTATTATTATTATTATTATACGCTTTAATGTGTGTTGCTTTATTTACATCATATAATTATTATATTATATAATTATTATACCATCATTATTTTTGTTTGTTATTCGGGTGCGTTGTTTTATTGGTACTTCTTTTTATTACTTATAACGCTAAATATTTTTTAATAATAAAACTTTATTCATTTGTGGGGTAAGTAAGGTAAAATAAAAATTAATATAAATTACAGGGTTATTTGTAAAATACTGGTAATCTCTCAGAACTATGTTACTATCATCGTAAACAACAACTTTTGTTCTATGACTTAAAATTTTTATCATATTTTAGTTCATTATATTTTCATAATCTCGTGCTCTCAAAACGAAAACATCGTAAGGAAACCGGCATGTCCAAGCCAAAAATTCGATGACATATGACACCCACCAATCCGCACTGGGCCCGCGCGGTGGATGATGGCCCATGCCCTCTCCTAGAGAGGAGGCCTGAGTCCCATCAGTAATAATTAAATCGAACGTACTTCTACTTAATGTTATGAAGTGTATGCGAAGCAAGCGACAGTACAATAGCGGGGGGAGAGGGGGCAAGAACAATGCGCGGGGGGCGAAGGCAGGTACAGCAAAATTTTTGGGTCAAAGTTCCTTAATTACATGTACAGAATGTGTAGTTATCGGCTTTGTAATCGGTCTTTTTGCACCCTGTATAGAACAACGAAATCTTGAAAGTTGGTTTTTGGTACTTAAATTAAATGTAGGTAATTCTTTTTTTTAAATTGATTTAAAAAGTCATAGAATAATATTTCTTGTTCATGCTGTCAGTCCTGCAAGGTTGTTAGTGTTTTTCAAATAACCCTGTGTTTTGAAGGTAATCTTCCTAACACCCCATACCGTTACAGACCAGTTCAACGACATCGCAGTCGCCGTACAGCGCCACCAACAACTGCAAGGAGATCCTCGACAAGAGGTTACAAGTGCGCTGGGAGATACAGGTGATTATACATTACTTACATTTTTTTATACTTGGTAATACAACACTGTGTCAGACATCGAATTTTCAACACCCAACCAGCTTCATTCAAGCTTGAGTTTAATTTGTTAAGTCTTTTGTGTGCGTGTGGTGTGGTGTCCTTGGGAGTGTGTACGGAGAGAAATTAAATCACTTTTTACTTGAACATGTGTTTACTTTGGAAACGAATTACATTACAGATTGAACTTATTGTTAAGCGCGTCTATAGGTGGTCGTTGTTACGGGCAGACTGGCCCAGGCGCTGCGCACCTCAAGGAACACAATATTGCTTGCGTCAGCGCCGCTACATCATTCCTCCCCCTTTTTTTAAAAAAAAAAAAATATTGATATTGTTTTTTACAAAAATGATTGAAATCTAAAAATAGTAAAGAACACTTATTTGTGTGGCTGACTGTACTTTATGTTACAATGAATTTGCTTATACATCACTTAGGTACTTTAAACAATGTTGTAATCAGACATCTGTGTGCGCCTGCGTCACTTATGTTAACAAAGCGCGACTTATGCTATTTATACAATGCTTAAGTTTAGCTTTAATAAGTTCTGAACTGAATTGCTATGGAATAACTATTTCGTATATAATCATTTTACATTTTACGTAATTAAACGATTGTTTTACACAAAGTTTTATACAATTATAATTTAGTATGTAAATACAGTAGTATTTAGATTATTTTTGAACAGTTACAATATTAATGACACATATATTTTTTTCTTATGCTACTAGGTCCTTAATTCTATGTGAATATCTCACCTCTCTTTCACAATAATGCGGTAACCTTCTATTGAGGCACCGTCTTGAAATTCGTAAGTACATATATATCGTAGGAAGATATATGTATATTTAAAATATAATAAAATTAAGGGTAGTCACCATGATGACCTACTCTGCTATAAAAAATTGGCACCCCTTAGAGTCCACAGTATTCATCATGGTGACGCCAGTGAAAAACACATTCATACATTTGGTACACAATTACACATAACACACTACACAAGTCTAATTCACTTACACATACTTATATAATTCAAATAACTTGACTTGGATGGACGAAGAATGCCGATTTTTGAGCTTGTTATCTTAGTAAACAACTTTAGGAGTAGTTGAGGCTTGTGGTGGTTGCATAGTTTCCACCTTAATGCTTGGTAAGGCTATAGAACTGGCCACCACTTCTTTCTTTAACCAATTCCGTATACCTCTGACGCATTTTCGTTTTCCTGTGTAAATTATAACTACGGCCAATAACGATATCGTGACTATCATTATGATACCGATAATATTTAATTTACTTTCCACTTGTGTTACGTTTGCCAAATTCTCGTTTACGATCACGTTTTCTTTTGTCTGGTTGGAACCCATTTTTTATCTTTAATTTTAATGTAAAATGTACTTTCTCGAGAAGTGTCTACTATGTATTGGCTAATATTTTTTTATACATTGAACGTGCGTTTGTTTGACCTCAATTACTATATTGCTAATTTAACGATATTTTATTGGTTTTTTGCTTATCCGTCCTGTTCGCGTTGTATATGCATTGTTACTGGGTTTGCTTGTTTGAAACGTTACTTTCTTTTGGATATTTTTGCCCTTTAAACTATCGGTTTTATCCTCTATTTGTTGGTCATTTTCTTTTGATGTCGATTTGCTATCTATTAATAAGTATGCTGGTTTTAAACGATCTATGGACACATTAGTTTGTCTGTCTGGCAACTGTACACGATATACTTTATCCTTTCTGCTGATGACGCGGTATGGTCCATCGTATGGAGGTTGTAATGGTTTCCGTACTGCGTCATTCCTAATGAATACGTAATCACTTGTATGTAAATCTTTGTGTACAAAAATCTTACGGGGTGACTTGTTTTCTCGACAAGACGGTTTTAATCCGTCTATTACGTCCTTTAGTTTCTGTACAAAACTGTTTTCATCGTACGACTTTATATTACTAGCGTCGTAAAAATCACCTGGTACTCTAATGTTGCTGCCATACAGCATTTGGGCTGCAGTTACGCCAGTGTCAGACCTAACTGTAGTGCGTAATCCTAGCAAGACTGTTGACAATTCGTCTACCCAGTTTTTGGTATCTAAACGTGCTTTTAACGCGGTTTTTAACGATCTGTGCATGCGTTCCACGGACCCATTACATTGCGGATGATATGGGGTGGTCCGCATTTTATGAATTCCCATTAATGACATTAATTCTTTAAATAAACTACTTTCAAATTGTCTTCCCTGATCAGTTGTGAGTTTGACTGGACACCCGTAACGACTAATCCAGCCGTCATATAATGTTTTGGCTACTGTTTCTGCCGTTATTTCTTTTATGGGGAACGCCTCTGGCCAACGCGTGAACCTATCTACTATAGTCAAACAATATCTATATCCTTCTGGGGTAGTATTTAATGGACCAATAATATCTGTATGAATTACTTCGAATCGTTTGCTGCTGTCGAAAGTCCCTAGATCAGAAAATGTATGCTTCTGAATTTTCGCTTTCTGACATCTAATACAAGTTTTGGCCCAGTTACCAACGTCTTTATTCATATTTGGCCAAAAATATCTTTCGCTGACTAATTTCCTACTCGTTCTTATACCTGGGTGGCTCAAGTTATGTATCGCGTCGAATGCTTGACGTCGGAATTTTTCAGTTAAATACGGACGTGCGATATCGGATGACATTTCACACACTACGTGTTTGTTCGTTCCGAATAAAAGAACACGTTTCAATAACAATGTGTTATTGTTATGTGCTTCACCTTGTAATCTTGCTAACTCGGCGTCCGTTTCTTGCGCGGTTGCTAGTTCTGAGAAATCTAGCGCCGTGGGACACGATATAGTTGCTACTCTGGATAAACAATCAGCTACTATGTTATCGTTTCCGCTGAAATGCCTTATGTCTGTACTGAATTCACTGATGAACATAATTTGCCTAGCTCGTCGTGAGGTTTCCCTATTTGTGCCTGTTTTATTAAACGCAAAAGATAAAGGCTTATGATCTGTGTAAATAATCAATTCTTGACCTTCTACCATGTTACGAAAGTGAATTACAGCTAAATAAATTGCTAAAAGTTCTCTATCATACGTACTATATTTCATTTGAGCTTCTGTTAACTTTTTTGAATAATAACCTAAAGGTTTCCACGTGTTGTTAACGTTTTGTTGTAATACTGCGCCTACACATTTGTCTGACGCGTCGGTCATCAATGCTAAAGGGGTATCTGTCGATGGATACGATAATAAAGCTGCGTTTTTTAGGTCTTCTTTACATTGCTTAAAATTGCGTTCTGCGAGCTCTGTCCATTTAATTTCTGTTTTATCTTTACGTTTAGAATTTCCCAAGTACTTATTTAATTCTGCTTGGTGATCAGCTGAGCGAGGTATGCTAGCTCTATAAAAATTCAACATTCCCAAAAACCTTCTTAGTTCCTCTACGGTTCGTGGTTTGGGGTAATTTAATATAGCTGAAACTTTATCTTCTAAGGGTCTAATACCTTCTGCAGATACTTCATAACCTAAAAAATCTAATTTTTCTTTACCGAAACTACATTTAGCGAAATTAATTGTTATACCGTATTCATTGAATCGCTCAAAAACTTTTTCTAAGTGTTGCTTATGCTGCGTTTCGTTTTCTGATGCTATTATCACGTCATCAATATAGTTAAATAAGAAATCTAAATCTTTTAATACATTTTGTTGCATGAAGCGCTGAAAAGTTTGAGCTGCATTACGTAATCCAAAGGGCATGCGCATGAATTCAAATAACCCGAAAGGTGTTATGACAGCAGTTTTTTCAATGTCATTCTCCGCGACCGGTATGCAGTTGTATGCACGATTAATATCTAATTTCGTAAAAATCTTCTTATTAGCCAAAATATACGTAAAATCGTGAAGACGGGGCACGGGGTAACGATCCGGTTTGGTGATCGTGTTTAAACGTCTGTAATCTCCACATGGCCTAATATTACCGTCCTTCTTGGGTACGACATGCAGGGGACTTGCCCAAGCACTATGGCTCGGCCTGCAGATCCCAAGCTCTTGCATAACCCTAAATTCATTTTTGGCTTTTACGTACCTGTCCGGTGGGAGCTGTCTGGCTCGTGCGTACAGTGGAGGGCCTGTTGTCTCTATATGATGACATACGCTGTGTCTAGGTGTCTCCTTATATGAAATGGGTTTAGTTAAATCTGGGAACTTACACAATAAGTCGTAATAGTGGCAATTATCAACAATAGTTTTTACAGTGGGCTCAGTTGAACTGGAGAGATTTCCTCTCGTACTTAAATTAGTTACCTGATCCACTAGCCTTCGTCCGTTCAAGTCAATTAACAACTTATGATTAGCTAAGAAGTCAGCACCTAATATTGGTTGCTGAACGTCCGCTATCGTAAATAACCAACGGAACGATCTTCTAAGATCTAAGTCTAGTTCTAAAATATGTGTACCGTACGTAGTAATCTCGGTACCGTTCGCTGCGTACAACTTATAACTAGCACTACTTGCGTTATCACGTTTAAGTACGGCCTTTCGAGGTAGAACTGACACATTTGCACCACTATCTACTAAAAAGTTCAAACCTGATTTCTTGTCCTGGACACATAGACGGTGATTTACATGCGCGCGGTCACAGCCTCCCGTCGCTGACTGCGCCGACTCTAGTTTTCCGACGGCTTGGAGTCTTTCTTCTTCCAGTTTCACGGCGGAACACACTTTCTTGCCCTGTTGCGGTATCTGAAGTGAAATTTACACAACCAGTTGGGGTCATCTATGGGTGCGGTCGCCTTCCTTGACCTTGAGCTTGATCTCGAGCTTGATCGAAGTCTTCTGGATCCGTAATTTCTTGATCGACCTCTGGAATCTGTCTCGATCTTGCTTAGTCTGTCACTTAGCTTGTTTATTGCCGCTACCATGTCATCGTTCGCTGGTCCCCTTTCTTCCTTCACGGTTGAGACGCTGTGTATTGGCGTGATGGTCTCTGCTACTTTGTCTGCGATTGACGCCAATTTTTCCATGTCTTCCTCGTCTGTCACTGCCAAGACGCCACGTACCGATGGTGGCAAATGATTTTTCCACATCACCTTGAGCGTTTCGTCGGTGACTTTCCCTCTGGCCAGGTCGCGCATTTTTCGTAATAGGTACGATGGTCGCTGATCGCCTAATTCCATTTCTCCGATGAGCTTTTTGATTTGACGTTCCGCTGACTCTTTATATACCGAAATTAATTTTTGTTTCAAGGTCTCGTATTTTTTTTCTTTAGGCGGATTTAGTAAAATATCCGCGACTTGTTCGGTGACCTCGAGGTTCAATTTAGACAATATTATCCGATACTTGGATTCGTCGGACATCTTCTGCGGATTGATGATCGCTTCCGCTTTTACGAACCATAATTCCGGTGACCTCGGCCAAAAATCTTCTATTTTGTCAGTGATGGAGACGGGTGAGAGAACATATTCGTCGGTAGTCGCTTTGTCTTCCATCTTACGTATCGGGGAATATATACGAAAGTTTCACACACTATAGAACGCGAGAAGTTGAGTCGCCCGGTCTCAATCGACGTACACACTCTATGTCACGGCACAGTATTTTTGAATCACGTCGGGGTCACCAATTTTGTGTGCGTGTGGTGTGGTGTCCTTGGGAGTGTGTACGGAGAGAAATTAAATCACTTTTTACTTGAACATGTGTTTACTTTGGAAACGAATTACATTACAGATTGAACTTATTGTTAAGCGCGTCTATAGGTGGTCGTTGTTACGGGCAGACTGGCCCAGGCGCTGCGCACCTCAAGGAACACAATATTGCTTGCGTCAGCGCCGCTACAAGTCCCCACATAATTTATTTCTAAAAAACTAGGACTTTTTTTAGAAAATGCTTGGATTTTTAATCGAGATGATATTTTTGTAAAACATAATGAACTTTCAATAAATCCTTAGTATATTGTCTGACGATTAATTCTTTAATTCTATTTATTATACCAATTTTTATTGCAGTAACAGGTAAGGTAAACTTACTAACTTAGGTATATGCGTACATTATGTCAAGTTTTTTTTTTGTTAATGATGGCCATTGATTTTATTTAATAGTAAATATCTGCCTATTTTAAGACGACTACAGGACCTAAAACCCGGTCACTCTTGGACTGCATACAAAAGAAAGAGATGCGCCAAGACACAAGGCTTGCAAAATATGAACCAGTGATTTACTAAAAATCTACAGATTCTGATTGACAAGCGATTGCATGTATATATATATATAGTTTAGTTTTTAATAGATTACAGTAATTATTTTTAGAGGCATCTTCGCAATATTTTTTCACCTTTTTTTCTATCGGTCTATCTAGTATTTATCCTGAAGAAATACATATATTTTTCTAATTCTATTAACTAACAGTGGATCATTGATTTTGCGCATTATAAACTCACGATTCGCTCTTGTAGTCCTTTTAACAATATTGAGCACAATTCAGGGTCCATGAAGGGTCTTTTTACTTTACATATAGCCGCTCTGGATGGTAGGTACCTACATCATACACGGACGTTGAATTGTGTATTACTTTTTGTGCCATTAACAAAAAAAAACTTGACAAAACTTCGCAAGACTTCAATGTGAACCATCACTTTATAATAATACAGGAATTTATGAATCAATTTGGTTATTTAAAGGCAAACTAAGGTTCAGTTTTCCACTTTACCTTTGAAAGGCGAGCCAGGGACAGGTGACAACTCACAGAGGAAATGTTGGAATGATTGAAAAGTGACATCACCCGATGATCCTTCCTGTACGCACGTTGCACTACTCAAATGCACCACCTCGTAGGCCACGCCTGATTGTAGAACGACGACGTCGCGTGGCGTGGATCTAATGTAGCTCTACAAGTCTAATTGCCATATACAATGTATGGAGACCGACGCGCCCAGATCGGCGTACGTGGCCCACGTATGCGCTATGTAGTTCTACCTTAAAGTTTTGGGAGAAGTGTTACGTTGAAGTTTTGCGATATTGATAATATCTAAGCCATAATTTAATGTTACTATCGAATAACAATAATCTTAGCCACAATAATTAGTTCGTTAATGTTTTCATTCAAGCGGGTATCCAGAGAATGTCGAAGGTAAAATATCACTGTCCAAATAAATTATACTCGTAAATGTAAAGCCAGTATCATTACTCAATCATTTTACTGAAAATATAACCTCCTCCTTTTTGACATCGGCACAGATTAAGTAAAATAATAATATCGGTTAATGACGGGAACAACTAGAGAAAAGCAAGTTTCTTTTTCACAACTGTCACACAACGCCATCTAGTGCCAAGCTAGGCAGAGCTTTAATTGAGTAATGATATTGACTGAATCGTTAATCTAAGACCCGTCTAAGACCCCTTTATCTTTAAGGGGGATGTTTCAGCTTAGCCCGCGAAATTCAAATTTTCTTACGTTTTTTGCAATTTGCAAGCCAGTGGTAGGTTGTATGAAGTTAAAAATACTTAAGCGGCTGTAAAACGTAACTAGTTACATATTTATAACCACGAAAATCATCAATACAAGCCTCCAAACTCACCTAAGTGTAGGAACGATTTTTTCGAGGTCAAAAACGTTCCTGCAATTAAGTGAGTTTCGAAGCTTGTATTGATGACTTTTATGGTTATAAATATGTAACTAGTTACGTTTTACAGCCGCTTAAGTATTTTTAACTTCATACAACCTACCACTGGCTTGCAAATTGCAAAAAACGTAAGAAAATTTGAATTTCGCGGGCTAGCTGAAGCATTCACCTTAATCTCTCATAAAATGGTATAGTCTCTGATTTTATCCGGAGCCCTTGTAACAAGTTTTCCCAGTATGATTTCACCTTCTGTCATGGGTGTACCTAGAGCGAGGCAGATGGGGCTGCTTACCCCACCTTGCTCAAGACCTGCTAATAATTTACATGAGTTTTTTTCTAATTTTTCATTCTGCATTCTCGTTTTCCTGCTAAGCGAGAATACAGGGTAAGTGCGAGGTAAGGAGGCTAAAAGCGAGAATACAGTATGGAGGATCAGAAAAAAGTGAGATGAAACTTAGAATTTTAAAGTTCGCTTACTTCGCAATTTCATTTGATATTTGCCAAACGAGATTGATTCATACAGAACCCTACTTAATTTTCCCGCCTTGATGACCCAACACGCTAAGGCGAGATATACTATACTCCTGGGCTAATACTGGGTACGCTCATGACTTCTGGTGGACACATTTAATCCAACATCTTTAAATAACCAGCTCAAACATAGCAGAATATGTTTACCATTCAAGGACACAGTCCAATTTCCTCCAAACCCTTCACCCTTGTAAAGTCTACATTGCTAAAACCTATCATCCTGTTTCCAGGGCGACCAAGTCCAGATCACACTGTCGGCTCGGCTGCGCAAGGAGCAGTACATGGCGTTCGGCATCTCCGGCGCTGAAGGTAGACCGGCCATGCTGGGCGCCGACGTCGTGGTCGCGTACTGGGATACCAGGTTAGAGGAGAGGTCTTTAATGATGAGGAAGAGAGTGCTTTTTGTTCTATTCTGTTGTGCTACCAAATATATCGTCAAAATACGCCTAGGTAGCAAATAAAAGGGACAAGGTCAGGAAGATGATGATACGCCTTGGTGGCTTAGCAGAGGTGACCCCGTGGTAACGGCCCTGAGTCACGACTGTTACAAGTAGTAAGTCCCGGGTTTCAAACCATCTAGGCCATCTATCATTCATCTATCTTTGTGTGGTTTATTTCATTACCTCTTCCTTCACCTTTTATTTTTCTCAAAATGGTGAAGAACCTGCCTGCCCTAAAACAAAACAATCGAATAATCGTGACATCCACTAATCCGCGCTGGGCCCACGGATTTCGGCCCATTCCTTCTCCTAGAAAGGAGGCCTTAGTCCTAGCAGTGGGAGGCTGATTGTACTATGCCATTAATCATTATGCTATATTATTGCATTATGTTATTGCGTCTTCTATGTAAGGTGCTTTTGTTCTCAACTGTTATCCATGTCAACTAGCTCTCCAAATATTTGACCCCAATGATAGCCAGTACCTTCGTGTCCTCTCTTCCAGGGTGAACCAGCCGCGCGTGTCAGACTACACCATCAGCCACCTGGCGCAGTGCGACGGCGAGCGAGGAGTCTGTCCCGACCAAAGGATCGGCGGCACCAACGACGCACAACTTGGTAACACATCAATACTTAAGATACTATACTGTAGAGTGTAGTTGTCACATGTGAGCTTTTGACGACGGCATTTTCCAAGTAATTTTAGACATTAGCTAAAGTAGATTGAGAGTGAACTTTTGTTCCCTGATTTAAGGGTTTTAGTACTATCAGCGTCCTGGGTGACATTTCTATGGAGAATCTTATACCGCGTAGATCCTCCAGCAAGAGGCGTTCGGACCATCTAGTATCCCAACTACCAGATCCTCTCAACGAATGCCTACGACGCTCTTTTTTGGCAGAAAAATGTTTAAGACTCGATTCGACAATTATTTTCATAGGTAAGTTGGTGCGGAACCCTCAGTGAGCAAGATGGACTCGCACTTGTCCGGTTTTTTAACGCTTCAAATGGTCAAATAGGCTTTGTAGATAAAAGACACGATTCCACTGCCCAGAACTATTTTACTTTTTAACTCCTCAGCAATTAAGTCTTGACCCATTACCCCCACAGTATCGGGCAACCAGAAGAACGGCATCACCACCATAACATACCGGCGTCCCCTCGCCGCCCGTGAAGCCGGCAAGGACAAGGAGGTCCTGACGTCGCGCTCGCAGTCCGTGATCGCGGCGTTCGGGCCGCTCAACTCGCGCTACGAGGCCAACGCGCACTCCTTCATGGATACTACTCGGACTGATGTGCAGCTCGACTTTGGCGCTCAGGTGATTAAGTCAAAGTCAAAACGTTTACTGCAAAACAAGTGTAGTACGATGCAAAATAGCATGGATACCTTAATGTCTATTTTCCCGTGAACGTTTGAGTTCAAGTGTTCGAATTTCTCGCTTCACACGATTTTTTCTTGTACTATCCATGCAATTTTGCATCTGACTGTAGTGGCAGCGTTTCTTATTGTCTCCCATATTTCGCTCTTTAAATTTCTATGATGGGTCTGGTAACATAAGGTACAGACCCTACAATGTAGACATTTTATTATTTAAGCGCTTATGACTTAGCAGGCTATAGAAAGCAAGCAACCTGTCTAGCAGGAGGGGGGGGGGGGGTGAGCAGGCTTTAAGGACTTTCTTATTTCTTCTCTACGCTTTAAGGTGAATGAAGATGGACTTGCTGTTCTGGCAGTAGCAGGTTCTTCTTTAGTGTCAGGTTCTAGTTGTCTAGCTTTCATGCTGAACTGGACCTATCTCCACCTGTTTTCAATCAATCAATCAATCAATATCTTTATTGTGGATCATAGGTAGGTACATAATACAGGTCTTAAATAAATTAAATAGATCAGCTACGTCCCGCCCTTGGGGCATACAATAGTCACATAAAAATACAGGTAAGTTACTTTTTACAAATTATTAATATTTCACATACACAAACGAATTAAGGTAGGCAGACACATAACATTAGGCTTCTGAACACATCATGAATGAGAGGGACTATATTGCAGAAGTGATTTGTCCAATAAAAAGTCTTTTACAGAGTAGTAGCACTTGTCTACTAACAGATCATGGAGACTCTTTTTAAATTTTTTGATTTCCGTAATTATTCTGATAGGTCCCGGGATATTATTAAAAATGCGTGTAGCCATACAAAATATACTTTCATGCATAATATGGGTCTTACTAGCTACTGTACGCAATTTGTCTTTACGTCGTATACGCGTGTAGTAATTATACATGTCAATATTGTTTCTTACAAACACTGCGGCCTCAAATATGTAGACACACGGCAGTGTTAGTAGGTTTGTCTTTTTAAAAAATGGTTTACAGGAGTCAGTTTGACATAAACTAAATATGGCTCTAATGCAACGTTTCTGAGCAATGAAAGCGCGCTCTTTATCTGTACTGTTGCCCCAGAATATTACACCATATCTTAGGATAGAGCTAACGTAACCATGGTAGGCTGTTAGTAAAGTAGTCTGATTTGCTATTTTCCTCAATCTGTAAAGTGCGTATGAAAACTGTCCCAACTTTTTGCATACATGGTCAATATGAAGTTTCCAATTAAGTTTGTTGTCAATATTTAACCCTAGAAATTTTGTTACTTCAGTTTCTTCAATGTCATTTTCTAAGTAACTGATTTTTAGATTACCCGTGCGTTGAGTTCGTATTTTAAAATTCATTATTTTAGTTTTATCAATGTTAATCATTAAATTATTCATTTCTAGCCATTCTATTATTAATAATATTGTTCGATTAATGTCAGATTCTAAGTCAATTGTGTTATCATTAACAAATAAAACAGTGCTATCGTCAGCAAATAGTGTTATGTCATGATTTGTGACCGAAGGCATGTCATTTATATATACAAGGAAGAATAAAGGACCCACGATGGTCCCTTGAGGAACGCCAAATTCAGAAGTTCTAGATTCAGAAGTATATATTTCTTCCGTTTTAGTAATGGGATTTAACCTCCTTACTTCTGTGAATTGTTGTCTATTACTAAGGTACGATTCTATGAGTTTGTACACATTACCCCTTACACCATACGCATACATCTTTCTCAAGAGGATTTTGTGGTCGACACGGTCGAAAGCCTTCGACATGTCCATGTATAACGCGACGGCCGGCAGTCCTTTATCCAAGTTAGTCATTACCTTTTGTAAAAAGTTGTATATTGCCATATTTATGGATTTACTTTTTCTGAAGCCATACTGACTAGACGTCAGAATATTATGTGTTTCAAAAAAATTATAAAGACAGTTAAACATCACCTTTTCAAAAGTTTTTGCAAAAATAGGTATTAGTGCTATTGGCCTATAGTCGTTTATATTAGTTTTTTCTCCTTTTTTAAATACAGGCTTTATAACAGATATTTTTAGCTTGTCTGGGAAAATACCTTGCTCTATACATAGATTTATAATGTAACTTAATGGTTCAGATATAATGTGGGCTACATCCTTAACAATGTCTGTCATAATGTTATCATAACCGGTACTGGTTTTATTTTTTAGAGCAATTATTATTTTATTAATGTCATCAGGGATAGTCGGTGTCATGAAAATTGAATTAGAATTATATGTCAGATTATTAGAAGATTTTTTTGGTAAACTAGTATTATTATCATTAATGTCAAGAAAAAAATTATTAAATGAATTAGCAATGTCCTGGGGATTATTTATGATTTCACCATTTTTAATTAATAGATTTATGCCTTCATTTGGATATTTAGATTTACATTTGATCTCATTTATTACTTTCCAAGCAGCTTTATTCTTGTTTGTTGCAGATTTTATAAAGTAGTCATTTTGTGATTTTTTTGTTAATCTGATTATAGTTTTATATCTCTTTGCATATGTTTTGAAAGCAGTTTTGGTGGCTTGATTAGGATTATTCCTGTATTGCCAAAGTAGTTGGCATTTACGTTTACTGCATATTTTTAAACCACGTGAGATCCATTTCGGCCTAGATCTATTGTATATCTTGACTTTCTGTAAAGGAAAACAAAGATCGTACAACATGATGAAGTTATCATAGAATATGTTATAGGCCGTGTTTGCATCCGT
This sequence comes from Mythimna separata, assembly GCA_030763345.1. Taxonomy (NCBI): domain Eukaryota; kingdom Metazoa; phylum Arthropoda; class Insecta; order Lepidoptera; family Noctuidae; genus Mythimna; species Mythimna separata. The sequence continues at coordinate 21,208,405 of CM061186.1, forward strand.
GCAGCTATAAATATCGTTATTGGTTAGTTGTTTTAAATACTTTATAAATATTGTTCTATTTTCTTGGGAGTAATTCCGTTTTAATATATACCAATATTTTATAGTGCAGGTCTTTTTTACCGGAATCTTAATTATTTGCGCGTTGTGATCTGATAGCGCTAATTCCTGGATGGTGCCTTTGCAAGTTCCTATGTTATGGGCAATATTATCTATGCACGTTTTACTAGCGAATCGTGTTACTTGCTTGAATTTTAGTTTTAAATTATATCTGGTTAACAGTTCAACGAATTCAGTGGAAAGTTTTGTATTTTTTAAAGTGTCTATGTTGAAGTCACCACAAATTACAATCTTTTTCCCGTTTGAGCATAAGTTTTTTAATATTTTATAGAAAGTTGTGAAAAAGCTGTTTATGGAGCCGGCGGTGTTGTTTGGCGGCCTATATATGCATAAAGCAGTTATTTGATGTTCTAATAGCTCGATAGCGGAGCATTCTATTGTATTGCTGATTGATAATTTTGTGATGTTATGAAGAATTTTATATTTAATGTTATTTTTAATTAATATACAGGAGCCTCCGTGTCTGCTATCTCTCATATAATAAGACGCCAGATTATAATTTGGAATTGTAAGATATACTTCATCACCGTCCATCATGTTGTGTTCAGTGATGCACAATATGTCGAGAGGATTGTTCTGTGCAGCTAGCTCGTTAATGCAAACGGAAAACATATCAGCTTTATTAAGTAAACCATTAATGTTTTGATGGAAAATAGTGACAAATCTATAAACGAAATAAATTATTTGTGTTTTCGGTTTTGTTACATTCTGGTTCATCGTTACTCAATTCATTTATACAGTCTGTATTAATTGTATTTATTAAATTGTCTTCAGAATCTAAGTTTACTTGCACACATTTACTCTCAAAAGATTTTATAGTTTTAAATTGACACATCTGTTCATATTGCAACGCTTTGAAGTGGTAATGAATACACAATATTTCTTTTAATAAAGATCTTGCAAGATTAAGCACATAATTGCGTCTACTTGGTGGAAACCTAGCGTAATTCATGTCCATAAACACTACATTTTTATATTTCTTACTGATAAATCGTAATAAATAGTTAAGTTTTGATTCCTTTAAGAACTTGTTACTAGGTACTTCACTTATAATCACATTAGTATTTGCAGTTGACGATAACCAGCGATGTAGATTTATGTCAACATCATAAGGGTTCTTGTCACAGCATCCTCCCAATACAATCACGTAGTCGCTTCTTGTAAGTGTACTGATTTCATTCTTCGAGCATTCTAAGATCTCAAACAGTACAGCTCCTGGCTTAAGGTAGGAAAACACGTCGTATTCGGATCCAAGTAGGTTCTGCAGGATGCTGCGTAGATCCCGACCTTGTCCATCACCGAGGATAATTACTCTATGCTTTTTGTTTTGAGTTGGAACTGTTAGACCTTCCATTTTTATAGCATAGTGTGTTTTGCTACGTCTATTATCAACCTCATAATGGCTTTTCGATTGAATATCCGAACTGCATTCGAATATATCGTGCTGAGTTGTACGCGAGCTTGGGCTTCTTATGCAGGTACTTTTAGCTAGTCGTAGAGGAGAATGACGGGGCGTGTTTACTCTCATGCTTAGCATTCGTTTTGAGACAGGACATGACTTATTATTTCGATGCGGGGTAGTGGAGCTAATTGTTTTCAATAATTCTATTTGTCGTTGTTGTTCTTGTGTAATCTGTTTGAGTTTAGTATTTTCGTAGTTAAGATTTTCGATTTCATTGTCAGCGCTCTTTAATTTTGCTTTAATTTCATTTATTTCCCGTCTTAAGTCCTCGGAATATGAGTGATCGTAGTTTTGCGTATCACTCTGAATACTCATCATAGAGGAATCGAGCATGGTAGAATTTAATACATCTTTGCTAGTTAATGACGTTAAGTTCGTTTGTGATTGTGTTTTTATAAGTTTATTACGTACAGTTACGTTGTCCATCTTGCTTTTGAAGTAACCTTTCTGGTGATAATGTTATTACCTAATATATTCACGGAGCGTGGCGTAAGCTAAGTCTGCTTTAAACGCGTGGTGTATGCTCAAGATGTTACTACTAGCGCTTAATGTTATGCGTCAGCGATGAGCATGTGTGCGTAGAAGCGGGCGATCTAACACAACTCACTACAAATTTTTATAAAAGTTTTTCGCTTATTACTCACGGCACCGATGGGGTCCAGATGAGATATATATATCACTTTTAAGTCTGTTTCACTAGCTTCACAATGATATACAACACAATCAAATCAAGTAGTGTTTTGACACTTTCTTTTTAAATTTTCTGGAGACAAAAACAAATACGTCGCTAACTCTTTGAATCACTCAATCTTTTAGTGTAACCGTAGGGCAATGGTATTTGGTGTTTATTTTTTTTTTCTTGGTTTCGTTTTACTTAACTGTTATGCCTTGTGTCGTGTCAAATTAATTAATTTTCTTTCTTTTTTCCTCTGTTTCACCTTTATCCCATTTTGCAGGGCTTTCTCAATCATGCGATGCCATTTATGTATTTATGTACTAGGAATCAGTGTAGACTGCTCTATGATCTCAACGCTGCGCTGATACCTGTCTTCAGCTCCAAAAATTTCCATCACCAATATACCCCTGATCTGTCTCCCCACAGAACGAGAACAGCTGCATCGGTCTGGCGGAGACGGACTCGTCGGGCCCGCTGCCGTGGGCGCCGCGCGTCATCTCCGGCGTCACCAACTTCACGGCGCGCATCGGACCCGCCGGCGGGGCCAGGGGATACACGCCCATTACTGGTAAGCGAAAGTGAATACTACCAAGTGGATCGTACTAATATATAATACTCCCCCGACCGAATTTCGATCACGATCGCAGGAGATATTACAGTACACAAGTGTGTGCTCAAACACAGGTGCACACTCTGTTCCTTTACTCTCATAGTCCGACGATGGCATGGCAATCCGACACGACCGGAGACAGATCAGGCGCAGGACCAACGGCTTTACGTGCGCACCGAGGCACGGGGTTAACACACCACCAACTTCCAAACTCCGGACAGCTACAGAGTAATTTCTAATGGAAAAACCCAATAGCACTTTTTGCCCGACCCAGGAATCGAACCCAGTACCTCACGCTTAGCAGTCGCTCTTGCGACCACTAGGCCAATGAGACAGTCAAGTACCAAGCGGATAGTACCAAGTCTAGCTCAATTAATGAGGTAGACTTGGTACTATCCAGTGAGATATTAGCCAAACTGGAGATGCCAGCAAAACTAGAGAAGAAACACTCGCTTTAGTATAGTCTAGTCGTAGCCAGAGCGAGAGGAGTAATTTAATGATTACCCGTCACAAAAAAAATGCTGTGCTGGGCGGAATTATATCAAGGGGGCTGACACTAAATAAGGAACAAAGCAGGGGATTGATTGATGTCCAGAAAAAATATCAAAACGTTCAGTGGTACATTGGGCATCCTTTTTGACGAACGAAAGATTTATTAATAAGGGTTAATCTGCAGGTATACTGCAACCTCATAGATCGCTGCTGATGATTCATAAATCCTTCAAATCTCCAGGATTCGTTGAATTTCATTATTTTGTCATACATCCATATCCATCCATACCTAGTTACCTACGTACTAAGAACAAAATAAACTAAAAGTATCGAGTTCAGTGCCACCTAGAAACAAATTAGCCACGCTCGGGCCTACAGGCAACGACAGTTTCCGAAAGAAATACTAATTTTTTGGGTTCATATTCGTAACATTTGGATTTAGGATACTTTGTTATGCTTAACATTATTCTGTTTCACGCAGACAATGATATCAGTAATGGATTCCTTCCATATGGTAAGTCTTTCTTCCTTTAAGTCAACATGTTATTCTGTAATATTCTCCAAGTGGATGAGAGCAGTGGTGGCCCAGTAGCAACTACCACCGTGACTTACAAGTTGTAGCTCACGGTTTCTAACCCAACCAGGCGCATAACTTTATGTAATATTTCATCACCGCTGCTCTCAAAACGGTGAAGGAAAACATCGTGAGGAAACCGGCATGTCCTAGAACCAAAAATTCGAAGACATGTGACATCCACCAATTCGCAACTGGTAATCCACCACGCGAGGAGGATTACGGCCCATTTTCTTTCCTAGAGACGAGGCCTGACTCCCAACAATGGGAACATTACAAGGCCGATAATGCTAATGCTAATGGATGACTCACCAACTTCTACACGGGTAGAACTTTCATGTGAAACCATTAATGACACTTCCAACCTCTGAACAAGTAGAACTTTCATGGGAAACCTTTTCTGCCTCTGATTAGTTGTTCTTCTTACCCAGGTCACCCATCGTGGGGCATCGCGTGGTACATCAACGACCAGCTGATCCCCGAGATCTACGTGGAGCGCGGCAAGACCTACACCTTCATGGTGGAGGGCGGAGACGACAGGACCAACCCTGCCAAGTGAGTGACTGCACCTTTTGGCTTTACCTCTAGGTCCTCTATAGGTTACCCGGTCCGGTTAGGTAGGTCTAACTTTAAAGAAGAGGTCAATCCGATTTTGCTGGGCAGCATTCGGGAAGCTGCATGATCTTCTCATTTGGTACATCACAATGTACCAAGAATACCTACATATTTGTGTTGCTAGTGACATGACTGAAACGTAATCGCTCACGATGGGCCTCAGAAAAAGGTTTAAAGTCACCACAGGGCAATAGCTCCTTTTGTTGACTTTAAATCTTCTGTTGAGCATTGAGAGCTCAGAAACTCTGAAGTTTCTTAGCGTAATCAGATTAGAAATGAAGATATCCGCAGAAGAACAAAGTTAATCACACTAGGAATTACTCCTGTGTCTTGGGTGCGCACAAACATCTAAACTCACATACACTCATCATCTACCTAGCCTTTACCCAACTATATTGGGGTCGGCTTCCAGCCAAGCCAGATTTAGCTGAATACCAGTATTTTACGAGGAGCGGCTGCCTTCCAGACCTCCACAACCCGTTAACTAGGGTAACACGGTACTTCATGGTAAGACCGGAGACAGATTTACTGGCTTCTGACTATCCGTAACGACTGCCAAAGATCTACAAATGACAACCAAGACCTACGGCTTAACGTGCTTTCCGAGGCTCGAAGGAAACTCGGTATGTTAAGATGGTCACCCATCCACAGACCAACCTTGGCAAGCGTTGCTTAACCTTGAAGATCGACCCGTGCGGCCGTTATTACCTAGCTACGAGCTCCTAAACTCACATACACTACATCCTAATAATCATACCATGATATCTGTCTCTCGCTAGTAACAAACCCTTACGGAATCACTTACTAAATCTTCACTTGCTTCTCCTGCAGGTTCCATCCGTTCTACATCAGCGACTCGTCGGAGGGCGGCTTCGGGCAGAAGAAGGAGGAGGACCAGAGGAAGCAGCGCGTGTTCGCCGGAGTGGCCTACGACAACGAGGGCTACCCCTACCCTACTGCTGGTGCGTGGAACATCAGCTCGTGCCTACGAACTGAGTACTTAATATAAGAGCGTGCTTGAATTCTCTGATTGGCTTACAGTTCAATAAAAAAAAAACATCATCAAAAACAATTGATGAGAAATCTGTATGAAGCCTAAAAAGGGGTCTACCTCCAAATATTTCTTTTAAAATTGATATAAACTAGTGATTGACTGTGATTCATTCCGCCTGATGGTAAGCATTGATGCAATCGTTGATGGTGATTGCACTAGTTTGTTAAGAGCCTATTCACTTCTAGCCCTGAAGAGAAAAATTGTTCCAATCCTTGGCAGACTCAATATAAACGCCGAGGCGAAGCTTTAAATCCAGACCTAGCGGATTCAACAATGTACCTAAAGTCTGTTTTTTATACCCTGATACTAAATTAACACAGGCAAATGTCAAACATACAATAAGAAGGATGCCAGTTCTTTTGTGTTGTGACAAGTGTGACAACACACGTAATGTCATTTTAGTCTCAGAGATTAAAAAACAGACTTTAAGGGTGGATACTCGCCGTACGTCAGAATATGCGATGGTAGGTAGGAGACGGCAGAATCAAGTCATACAATACCTGCGCACACTCGAAAAGCTGGCTAGCCTATATAGCTGTACGTTAGGCTTTGTAGATTGGATCACCAATTCGAGCCTCTTCACACACCTTTCCACCGAAGCTTCAAAGCAGCTAGGAATTTTGCAGCAATAACCCATATGTGGCTGCAGTACTCCCGTGCAGTACACACGATCTGACCAGTGCTTTGTACAACGTATGTGATCACGGAGACCCGAGTCACCGACTCCAATACTAACATCCTCACGTCTGTTCCAGTGGGCCGCTACTGCGAGTGGACGCACAAGACCATCGACCAGTCGTCCACGTCGGAGACCTTCGAGGACTACATGAAGACCATCCAGCTCGAGTGCAATGAGGGAGAGCCCGCCATGCTCAACTGGACCGTGGCGCATGAGACTCCCGACCTGCTGTACTACCAGGTAACTTACCATCATTAGAATTATCGGCCTTATAATGTTCCCACTGCTGGGTCTCAGGCCTCCTCTCTAGGAGAGGGAACAGGAGGTAATGTGTTACCGTTTTCTTATTCTTCTGGCTGGACTGAGTATCGAACCAACGGTCTCCATATTAACTTACATAGATAAACGATTATTTTACCTTTTCGGTCACTGGCGCCAGTTTCAACTTCCTCTAAACATTCCAAGGAACTAACTAGCTAATAAATGACAAAGATTTTATTTAATGGGCTGTCTAAACCAGTTACCATTAAAGGATCAAAGAGCTAGCTAAATGATTAAATTGTTTCAGTGCTACACACACAACAATCTTGGATGGAAGATCCACGTGGTAGACCCGGGCACGCCGGTGCCCGTCGCAGGAGAGAAGCACGCGCGCATGAACGCGGCCGACGCGCGCACGCACTCACTGGCACTCGCACCCATCGCCCTGGCCGCCGTGCGCCACCTCGCCAACAGGATCAGGTAATCAGGGAACGCCGCCGGACACGTCGACGCGACCAACACTACATTTTCTACATTCTTTTATACCAAGCATTCATTCAATGCTAACAACTTTTTAGACTAGGAAAAAAAAACTCTTCAAAAATAAACGAAGACAATAATTTTGAATCTGTATTCTTAAGTCATAGACAATAAATATTATTGAGTCTGTAACGCAACGTCTGTCAAAATAATGACAATAATGTAGGGTAAGCAGAAAAACTATACTGTATATTTTACACTTTTAAAATTGTTCAATGAATAAAACTATGTATTTAGAAGTTTACAACGTATTTATATTGTTGGTTGTTTTTATATAGAATAAACTGTAATTATATACATTTTAAATTGGCCTAATATTATATTTATTATATACAACTTTAATACACATTCAAAAATGTAGCATTCGTTCAACCTTATCCGTGTTATTTTATGGAAATGTAATTGAAAGACAATAATAACAACGTATTATATTCGCGTCGATTTGTCCGAGTTAAGATTGTGATATTGTTGGACGAATTTAGAATGTAAAGAGTATGGAATTCGTCAGTTTGTACAGGTATTTATAAAGAAAATGGGTAAATAATGTCAATCTACGTACATAATATCAATTTCATATCAGATGTGAAGCGCGAAAGCGCATTTTTACAATTTAGGATTTTGACGATATCTAGTAGCCCTTGTATTTAAGAGCCCCCTTTAACTTTGAACTCTTTAAGTCCGTTCAAAGTATCATATCAGCCTACCTAAGTATGAACCTACTCTCATAATGCATATCTACAAATTACGATGCGACGCGCTGCTAAATGGAAATATTGTGGTTTAACCAACTGACAAGACAATACTATTGATAAAATTGGTTGTTGAACTGAAAACTTGTTCAGACAGGAAACCTGCACCTCAATTACGTAACAGACTAACTGAGAAAAACTAAAAGATTTTGAAAGAAGTTCCTAAACAATTGCTTCATATGTTGGAAAAGGTCGTCTGCACGACAACAATAAAAAAAAGTTGAATAAAATGTCAAAATAAAAATCATTGCCTTTGACTGTGTGTTACACAATTACACTGCTGAAAATTATTAATATAAAAACCACGGTTTTCAGCAACAGCGCAAGTTTCACATTGCTAAACTATCAATAAATTCAAGATCTTTCTTAAGGGAAACCATTTATTACTAATTCATATGTATTTATACATTACTAAAAATTATCTTCATGATATTGTATATGTATACTGTTAAAACTGAAATATTAATCGAGGTATTTTCTCCAATCATTGACAATATAAAAATAATAAATTTACCCAAGTTTTTCGGGGAATAATAAAAATGTTTAGTGGTTCTAAGACCTAAAATATTGTTAATGGGTACATTATGTAAATTTACCCAAAAGAGTACCACTGATCTAATTAATTAGACATTACTATTATACATAATAGTAATAGTTATAATATGAATTGTATGTACGGAATTGAAATCCGACTTTAGGAGACAATTTTTAATTCGGTAAAAAAATGTCGTAACTGAACTAAATTAAAAAAAAATGCTACTATGCAATGGAAACATTGACAATAAAAACTAATTATGATTAAGAATCATTTATTTATTAGTATTTGTCGTGTGCTTGACAATAACAAATATTTATAGTAAGCCCTTTTTATATAAAATACAAGTTACTTAGTGTAATCTTCTTCCTTAGATTATGAAATTTGAAATGTCGGACAGCAAAATTACTTCAAAACTAACTATAGTATGTATATTTATATATTCACTCGCTTTCTGAATGGACTTCGTTAATTGACAATAAAATATAGTTATTAACTTTTTGGGCTGTTTACATTATATAAAGTATAAGTAGAGTAAAGTTTATCAGTGAATAACGAATGGCAAAAGTTTTGTCTAATTATGATAAGGTTGCTACCAGATGGGATCCACACTTAGAGGCTAAATAAACATTGAAAACAAACTCTCAGATATACCTTTTACGGCATAATTTAATAAAAGTAAAAATCAAATTCAATATTTTTATTTCATATAGGCCTGCATGGGCACTTATAAAACGTCAGAAGCTAACTACAATAGGAACTTATCAATATAACATAGAGTGCGTCTAATGAAAGCGCGACCTGGAGTTTTTTTTTTAACTTTAATTGGCAACATTATTCAGCGGCAATTGTAGGAAAAACAATTGTGCAGTGTCACGACGTGATTCTCCTAGTAGTTAGTAATACCACATACAAAATTTTTGGGTTTAGCCTCTTTTTCTCAGGTCGCGCATTTATTAGACGGACTATACCTACATTGTCAATACAATTATTGATGAAGTAATCTGAAACTCTCTCGAAAGCCACTTTTTGTGAGTCTTACCTGACCGCAACGAATTATGTAAATTTAAATATAAGTAGTTTTATATTTTATTATTTTAACAGCAGGGTAAAGGGCTTTTGCCTCAACCATCTTTTATAATCACATAGAGCAAACTTAAGTTTAAAGTTAACATTATCATTCATTTATTTTGTTTTTGCCTTCAGCGCTGTTAGCCACCAAGTATGAAATGTAAAAAGTTTCCTTCGTAATATTAAGTAGGCAATATATTTATAATATTGTATGTATAAGTATTATATCTTCTGTTTTATAAAAATCAGCAGCATTTTATTAGATACTTTATAAATACTTAGCTCAAAATGTTATAAGTATTATATACTTAGCGCCTTCAGGGTTGTTTTTATATACCAAAACGTTATATTTAATAATTCTAAAACATGCCCGTAAATATCACAATCATAATGTAGATAGTTGATTAAAATAAATACCTACCTATTATTTTTAAAAACCTAAATGCATTTTTATGCTGTCCGTACCTTTCTTTAATTTTTTAGCAGAATTACGGGCAAAGTTGCCACAAAGTAAAATAATAATCGATTTGTAGATTTTGCGGATAAAGTTATTTACTTGTTTTATTCTGTTCTTTGAGATGTTTTTACATTTGTATAGTATTGAGCCTACAAGGCATCTTGTTATATTCACGTGCATGTAGATTTGTGATCAATATTTATTTATTACAAAGTTAGTAACTATTTTTTTCGCGACTATTTCAACTGTAATAATATTTTAAATAACACGCACACGCAGTCATTTTGAAATTTAGATAAAACATATTTGAAAAATATATTACTCGTATTGTGTTAGGCAAAAATATTAGTAAGTAATTTAAAAAAACTCATTTTACACTTTGTAGTTGTAGATGTTGATGCACAAATTTCTGTTATATTTAAGAATTTTATTGATAGTTAATTATTGTAATAATATATAGATAAACTTATACAAATTTATACAGTGCAATTATTGATACAAGCCTGCTATGTTGTGTGTATGATAATAACTTAACTATCAAACTCTATTGATGATAGACATAATTAGTGACTTCCATATAACTTATTTTGTTTTACACATTTACAAATCAATTGATATGAAAAAAATACGCAATTATTTTGAGTTAAAGAAATACATAATCATGATGGGCATATCTTAAATGACTACATACTTTAAAAAATATCATAGATTTAACGTTGGAATTTAAAAAAAAAACAAAATTTTATCATTTATTTTGCATTTAAATTTTAAAATAGAAACTACAAATAAAATACTTGCCTATTCATTGAGATTTCTCAGCTTGCCTATGATTCTGCATTTCTAAATAATTTTGATAGATACTTACCTATTACAATGTTTACAGCGTTGACTTCCTAGCTGTTAACAATAAGTTACTTCAATTACTATCGAATCAACAAAAAAAAACGCAGCTTATTTAAGTAAATGGTTCTGTGACAAACATTCCATTATTATTTTCATGTTTTATTTGATGGAAATCATGACAATAATAAATGTAAATAATTTTATTGTACATTATTTGATCATTTACTGAAAAATAGAAATTTATTTAAAAATAAGTATATAAGTAGTTATTTGTGTAATTTTTACACTGATTGCACAATTTTTTCAGCTTAAATATAACATAGAGTTTTAAAGCTTTTTACAGACATTATCATTGTACATACTTATACATCTCATATGTCAATCTCGAATTTGTAAACTAAAGTTACAGATTATTGACTAACATTGCCGTTAATATTGTGTAATTTATAATAAACTTTGACAATAAAGACCTTTTCCTAAAGTATAATGGTGTTTTTGTTTAATAACCAGTACCTATCAATTATTTCAATTTCTGAGGGTACGCTCCTAAGGCTTTGAGATGAGAACAATTTAATGAACGTTGGAAGGTACATGACTGGATGACAATTGTCATATTTTTTTTTTATTTACTTGATTCATTGAGTAAAGTTTCGTTAAAGAATACTACTTTTCTCATTAGAAAAGTTTAAAGATATAATGGTCAGAAATGGCCAAGTGGAACAAGTACTGTGCTCGACTTGTTATTGCAGTAGGTATTTCAAGTTTAATGGACCCTTCATAGTATATGGTTGGTTCAGTGATTGACTGCTGCGCTGCGTTTTACGGGTTCGATTTCCCACACGAAGCAGACATAGAATAGAATGAAGTTGTGTGTGCAAGTTGACAGGTTTGTAAACATACACAAGAGTGAGTGGATCCTAAAGTTCATTCCAGATAAACGTGCAATAAAAGTCATTGACCCACCTACATTTATTGACATTCATAATTTCAAAAACGGAAATAATAACATAAAACTGTCTTGAATCGACATCTATTGCGATCCTTTACGTTTTTTACTAATGAAAAACAGTTCATTGTTTGTCTTTCATGTACCATCGCAGAGATATAAGGAAAAGGTCAATGTACTTTATTGCAAGCGTATATGGAATAAGATATAGTGTTTTTGTCAGGAGTGACCGAGCGTTATGATACTGCGAAATGTATTTTGTTTCAGTGTCACACAGAGACGGACGTCTGGTATGGAAGTCTCGTCAGTAGATGTTTTACAGCTAAGGTGGCAATGATGACTAACACACATGGACATGTGTTCTGCAGGGTGACAGTGTCGGAGAAGTAAATCGTACGGAAGTGTTGGCAATTCAATCATTTGGAAGCCATCTAGACAACAGAGCCACAAGTCAGCTATTAGAATTGTTACTGAATTGTCGATCATTGGCTCTTAATTGTTAATTTTGATAAGTTAATACCAAACTTAAGCCAATATCAACAAATCAGATACAATTCTATTAGCAGACTTACCCCCCAGGACGTCAGCGGATACGTCACTCCGCTTTGACGGAGTCAAGCATTTCAGTTTGGGGCTCGATGAGATAGGGTCCGCCAGGACAGCGGTCACTCTCAGCTCGACCGTCGTAAGATCAAGACGCACTGGAACTGTCCTACGTGTCGTTGTCTGTATATGTTTCTATACCTTTATATAGTAGGTACGCAGTATCGAATTGTATTGAGAAGTAAAATGATAGAATTCCTAGCCATTCCTATTTATTGCACAATACCCACGTAGGCCCACTTGGTTTTCCTGCGTTGTCCCTATTTTTTTGATCGCCTCTTTTGTAAAATTAATAAAACAAAGAAAATTAATTAGTGGTTTTAGGTTTTAGTGAAACCAACGAAAAACAATTGATTTTTATATAATACAAATAGTCTGCCGTAGTCTATCTCTCTACCTACTCTTGAACTTGATATTCAAGCATCCCAAAATGAAACATTAACATCATTCGATTTTGGGTTGCACATTTAGTAATCTCTGTTTGGATGCGAAACAAATGATAACGTGCTGTGTGCATTACTTCAGGTACCGGTAAAATGTGGCAACTTTACCGAACCCTTGGTAACATTACCATACTATAGGTATTCGGTATAAACTCATTTATCTCAAAAATCTGCCTACTAGAAATCTATTTTGTAATAGTAGTATTTTTTAGACATTAAAAGGCAACATTTATCATATTTTGCGTACAGGCAAAATTGCTGTTATGTCAGTAATAACTGTTACAGTGTACTGTGTGAAAACATGCTAGGAGTGAATTGTTGCAAAATTGTGCTCACAGAGCCCTAACTATTTGTCACAGGTAAGTGAAATTTTAATATTGTATGTGTATAATGGTTGGGATTACTATTATAATGTCAGCAATTGCATTTTCTTTAATTTATTGAAAAAAACTGCTTTGGTAATGTTGGTTGAAGTTAGGTAAAGTTACCACTAACTGCTTTGTGGCAACTTTACCGGCAGCTAGGGTTGGCACTAAATCAAGCATGAGTATTTCTTGTTTGTATGTAACTATTTTCAAATACCTAAATGCCACAGCATAATAGTGAATATCCTAGATGATAAGTTATATTGGGTTTGCGCGCATGTGAGCTTTAGTTTTATTTAATACCTTTTGTTTCAGAGACAAAATGACCCCCATAAAACGAAACCGTAGAAAAGTCGGACTTGTGCTGTTTTTTACCTTTAGATTAATTAAATTTTATAAAATATATATTTCATAGAAACACTTTCTGTTTTTTGACAACCCTGAGCGTTACAAATTATTTGTATGTAGATTACAATGAACCCCAAGGCAACTTTACCTACTGCCTGTGTTGCCGTTATCTTTACTGATTTCCTCATATTCTTTTCATTTTTAGAAATAGTAATCGTAATTTAGGCCACCTTTACCTCAACTACCCTTTAATATGCAATACATGATGAATATGGTGTGTAGGTAATGTTGCCAAAAATTTGTCATGTTTACCCATGTTGTTAATTCTTTTCTACAGGTTCAAATAAGTGTTTTTATAGAATGACGATTAGGATAAAGTGAGCCAAATGTATTATAATTATCAACAAATAGTTTCAGTTTCTATGCGTCTTATGGTAAAAAAAATAATTCGTTTTTTGTCATGAAATATGGTCAAGTTGCCACGATTTACGGTAATATTATTACTGCAATAGGTCCATTTTCTAGTCTATACAAAATTTACATTGGAATACTTACTCATCGTTCAGTAAAGCTAAATAGCATAGTTCGGCTAAAAAGATACGACTCATAAATTAGATATTACTAGCTTCGAAAGCCCTATCGGAAGTGATATTTAAAAAAAAAACATTCACAAACGAGACAATAATCTACTTTTTACCAATTTTCAATTTATGGTAGTAAAATCTTTCTCAACATGGTAGAAATTAAAATTTTGACGCAGTCGCAACTGATGCGGTCAGTGACTCACGCTTCTTTGACGTATATTTTTATTTTATTTTCAAATAATTCAGTATTATTCACGTAATAAATAAGTGTAAAGTATTATAATTGTGTTTATATTATAATGTTTGTTTTGTGATATTAGAAGGTTCTTGTTTCGCAAAAGAAACTGATAGTTGTGCGTGTTTATTTTCGTAAGGAACAAAACAAAAGGTTACGATGTCCGAAAAGGTAAGTTTTTAGTGCATTTTACTGCCATTACGGAAGCCATAACCTCCCACACAAACGTTTTATTGAATAAAGTCCCTCGTTCTTCAATAATAATACAAAAAGTATTGAGTAAAGTACAAATTGAGAAAGAAACTTGACGTTAAAGTGAGACACCCTGTGTTTTTTTTACATAGAAGATTGGCATCGAACCTCTTTGCAGCTGTTTGTGAGTTAATCAAACAAAAAATACACCTGTCTTGTCTGTGGCACGGCTAGGTTTTCATTTTGGCATGTAACGCGAAATTGAATGTGTATTTTTTTCAAGTAATTAACAAAAAACCAATCTAAATTCTGTAAATTGTATGTGTAATAAAATTTTGAGAAATCATGGTGAAATTTGACTTATCCGAACAAACAAAGATGATTACTTTGTTTAAGGTAATAGTCTAGCTTCAGGATAGTAACTGACATTGCAAAATTTTATGGAAAAATGTATCTAAGACCTCAGAGTTATTCCTTTACATAAGTTTTATCACCATAAACATATTGCATCACATCAAAATGAAAATCAATCTATTATTACAATAACTAATCATACAATATCTATTTATCCAGAGAATTGAAGAAACCCCTGCGGTACCGGAAGAGCAACCAGCAGAAACCATAGACAAGACAAAAGACACAGTACCTAATCCAGTGCCGGACAAAACAGCACCAAGAATGGTGCCGCCACCAGAAACCAAGGCCACCACAACGGTCCCACTACCAGTGATCACTCCACCGGTGGTCGCACCGCGTCTCTCTCCCATGTTCACGAAGACCTCGCCCAATGATCTGTACAGGAGGCTACTGCCGGCTATGCTGTTTGTGTTGACGTTCGTCACTGTGATGACTATGCTGCTGATTTATATGGATACTGTTGGTGAGTTGGAGCTTATATTTGTTTATTTATTATATTCTTTATTGTACACCATTACAAAACTAAAACACATAATACATTCAATGGGTGGCCTGATCGCATTCCACAATCTCTTCCAGGCAACCTGGGATGCACAGAGATTATGTGTTAATCTTAGTACAAAAATTCTTTCATGATTATAATATACTGTATAGTCAGAGATTGTATAAATGGGGGATCTCTGAATTAAGTATTCAGAGTTGAGAATGTATGAAACTTTACTTAACTATCTGGCTAGAGTTTAAGGAATACTTAACTTTTTTTTATGTAGTCTTCTATCTTGAAAAACTGCATCATTCTTGTATGGATATACCTATCATAGAAAAAAGTCTAATACTTCATGCAGATAAACTTACTCTTGAATAAAATTGCCTTACAAAGATGAAATGAGTAATTTTAATGGAAAATAAAAGATGTGATGCAGAGAGTGATCTCATGTGAGAATTACAGAGTTGATGGATGTGGCAACACTTGAAATAGGCCTATGTCTAAAGAATGACTTTCAGCTGAAATTATGATGAATAAAAAGAGTGTCAACTTGTCTTTTCTGATCCATAGGAAATGACCAATTGGAACTGTGCACTAGCTTCTAATGTTTTATAAGTGCCCATGTAGGCCTATGTGAAATAGTTTAGAATGTACAAGTCATATAGTGACAATTTTTGTCTGTTGCAATGAGGCCAGTGTTTCCTAGCTGACCTGACTACTCTGAAGAGAAACACCGAAACAAACTCAAGGGTCAACATCTCTTTTAAGTCCATTATTAGCATTAGCATTATATTATAAGCCTTGAATGTTCCCACTGTTGGGATTCAGGCCTCCTCTCTAGGAGAGGTAGTTAAATCCATACAGCTTTGCAATGGTCAAAACACATGAGAACCATGCACAGTGTCTGAGATGGACATATGTTGTGAATACCCCTTGTATAAACCCAGTAATAAGCACTATGATTCAGTGCCCATCACCATAATCATATAATCCACTAGCAGCCCGTCCCGGCTTCGCATGGGGTAGACAATTATTTATTTTTGGAAATTAAATGAAATGTATCCTATGTCAAATTGGAAGAATGTAGCATTCTATTGGTGAAAGAATTTTTTAAATCGGCCCAGTACTTTTTGAGCCTATTCATTACAAACATACAAAAATAGGTACAAATCTTTCCTCTTTATAATATTAGTATAGATAAGTAAAAACAAGCAAGATAAAAAATGACAACCAAACAGGTCCTGTATTCTTTGTTATCAAAAAGGCAGTAATAACATAAAAGTGTTTGCTTTGACTCTCAAGTTAAACAGGGGAAGGCACACCTGCCATAACTGAAAACAAGTGACAGTCTTATGTTAGCTTTTTTTTAGTGCTCGACTGCAATCCTGCCTGATGGTAAGCAGTGATGCAATCTTTAAGTGGTGAGGCGCACTAGTTTATTAAGAGCCTATACACTCTAGCCTTGAAGACACCCAAACTATAATCAGATAGGAAGACCGCAGGCAAATTGTTCCAGTCCTTCGATGTAAGCGGTATAAACGACGAGGCGAAATGCTTAGTCCGGACCGTAGAGGTCTCTACATCGTAAGGGTGGATACTCGCAGTGAGTCGAGATGCCCGATGATGGAACGGTGATGGCGGAATCAAGTCATGTAATTCCCGCGCACACTTTCCAAAATAAATCCTGTAAAATACCGATAGGCTGGCTACCCTACGCCTGTGCTCTAGGCTATGGAGATTGGACTTGACCAAATCTGCTATCCTGACAGGGTCGAAGCCTACTGGGGCTCTGGATTGACGAAAGAACACCGGGACCCTGGACTTCAGACAAAGAAGAGAACAGGAGTGGGTTTTAGTCAGTAGAAGTCTGACAGCGTCTCCTGCTCCGTCCAGAGCGGGGGAAGTCATTTTGATGACCACTCCCTTTAAAAAAAAACCATCTGGATCACCAATTAGCCTCTAGCTTCATTTCATGCTTTGCCGATCATTGTGCATTTGCGTCACATGCCTCTTTTTGGCGACTATATATTTTTGACTAAAGTTCTATAAGGCATTACGTATTTGGTCAATGACCTTACCATTTTGTCATACTACTTAGACTATATCTAATTTAGGCTAGTAAAAACAGAGGCAAAATGTCTATTTGTTGAAATTACGTAAAATCGTTTATAGATGCAATTAGTTTAAACATGCTATTGCTTATTGTTATACATTCTTTCATTACGGAAAGAGCTAGCCATTTAATAATAGCCAGTTAATAAAATAATTATGCCATTATTATCATAATTTTAGCTGAAAAACGTCCACAGCTAGACATGGGCCTGTCCCAAAAGCAAACCGACGAATCCTGATGTAGCCATAAATGTACCTATTGTCTTCATCTCCCCATGTTTTTTTCCAACTAATGCGTGCTAGCGGTACTCTTTATAGTAGGGGAGGCCACGATGCTAAATGGGGATTTACTCGAGCGTCGTAGAGACCTATTGGGTTGCAAAGCTTAGATGATAAGAAGAAAAAAATGTTATATGATTATACCTTTTCATCGGTGGGGGAAGCGGCTATAGACTTTTAAATATGTAAAAAAAAACTGGTGCATGGACATCCTCGAGCGCGTCAGATATTGATAGCATCAATGCCCTACGTATTTTTAATAATGTACGTATGTTAATCTGATCGTTTGCATGATGGGGGTGGTTGTATGGAAGGGTTGAAAATGGAAAAAAAAATAATTTAATCGAGCGCGTCAGATTTTCTAAGGGAGTGTTAAGTGCACCAAAAAAAAGCTCTCATTCACTAATCTGACGATTTCGATGGGACGCAAACTCGCGGTCATCTTTATAAAGTGCAAAAAATATTCGCCATTTTGAAATACTCAAGCGCGTCAGATTAAGATATATTTGGTTCATCTTTATGTTCTAAACGTACTGTCTCATAATCTGACAATTATCTAGAGGGATTCGCCTGATCTGACAAAAAAAAACCCCTGTAACTTCCCGCTAATTCCACTCCTGGGCGCTTAAAATTGTACTTATATCATTATTGAATCCAAAATATAATTTATGTGATATTTTGAGCTCGTTGAGTTCAAAGAAATAATATTTCTATGCATTTGAGCTCTCCCAGCTCGAAAGTCTGATAGAAGTTTCATAGAACACTATTTTTGGAATTTTCAAACCGCAATAACTTTTGAATGGATCAAGTAATTTTCACGCGGTTGGTGGCATTCGACACAATTTTATCATCCTCGTAAGTTATTTACTAGTTTTAATTTATCGAACCAAAAATTTCGGGGTAATCCCGAAAAATCACTTTTACGAGTTTCTTTCGTTCACGGTATCTCTCGAACGAATCAACCGATTTTGACCAGCTTGGTAGCGATCGACGTGGTGTTTCAAGCTCAAAGGCGGATTAGTTTTTGAAGTTGATCGATAAAGCCGTTTAAAAGTTATTAAAAAAAACCACTTTCAAAATAAAATACTATTTTTTTGAGATTTTTCAAAATTTCTCAAAATCTAACGGGTCCGAATCAGTTCAAATTCCCAGGAAATCTAATTTTGAGGGAACTCTTTAGAAAACCGAAGAAAGAAATGTAGCCATCTCACAACTGCACGCATTTAACTTTATCGACGATTTTTTGTTATTTCGGCTTGCGGAAATCGTCAGATTATATATTTTTCATTATTCTTGAATTATTTCCTTCAAAATAAAAAAAAAATTAGCTGCGCTCGAGAATGTCGAGATGACGTTTTTTTTTTACAACTTTGCTGCCCTCCCCTTTCTTTACGTCACTCTCAAATTGTCAGATTAGTGGAATATACACTTTTTAAGATGTAATTAACTCACCCTACCTTAATCTGACGCGCTCGAGAATGTCTGATGGTCATTTTTTTTTTACTAATCTGATCCTGTATCCTTCACGGGCGGCTTTATATATGAGCCTCATATTTGGTGGAGGTACTTAACCGGGTGCAAGGTATCCCCCTGTATATTAATCTGCCGCGCTTTAGTAAATCCCGAGATCCCTTCTGGGGCTCCCCTACTATTATAAAACGTACCGTGTACAAAAGCCCATAGACCACGATACAACACTGTTGAAACACGTCACATGCAGTAGCGCCGCCGTTTATGCCAACATGCTCCTTTAGTGATCCCTACAACACTGACAACCGTGTCTACGCACGGCGGTTTAGCCGTACCTACACACGGCGAAAAACCCGTGTACAAGGGCAGGCTTTATAAATGTTCCCACTGCTGGGACCCGAGTCTCATCTCCAGGGGAAGAAATAGGCGTTAACCCGCCACGCAGGCCCAGTACGTATGGATGTCACATGTATTCGAGTTTTTATTTTTTTCTCCTGATGTAGACATAAATGTATGCTAGGTATTAACAATAAATATGTATCTGTGCAGCCCTAGGCGCGCAGAAGTTCCGCGCGAACATGTCGCGCGACTACGAGCTGGCGAGCATCGCGCAGGGCTCGGCGGCGCTCGTGGCCTTCGTGCAGCAACTGCACCTCGCGCCGCGCCACGCCGCGCCGCCCGCGCGCCCGCCGCCCGAGCCCACGCCGCAGATACACGCGCTCGACCAGCTCTACGGCGAGATCGTGAGTAGCCATTACTTTCAGGCCTTACTGGGATGCCATGGCAGCACCACCAAGAAAATGCGTACAGCACTATGATATGTACCTCACCTGGCCACTGGTCATCACGCCGTCAACCGCATATGACCTGGCTACGCTGCCATGGCGTCCCAGTGAGGCACGACTCTAATACGTCACGTCGCTCCGGCCTACCATTGCTAGCAAGTCTACACAATCAGTCTCTCTATAATTTTCCCACAGCTGGAACACAGGCCTCTTGTCTGTGAGAGGAACTGTACATAAGCTACTGGCTTCTGCCAGGGGCTTCGCCCACGTGAGAGTTTCAAACGTCGCCCAGGAGTTTCGGCTATGCGGTTTCGGTTATTCTTTTGCCTCTTCGTATTTGAATCAATTGGCGTACCACAGCGCCCGACGTCTTTTTTTGTCATACTGTGACCGGCCAACGCTGAAAACCAGCGCTGTGCCCTCGTCGTTTTATGTATGAGGGTATGGCATTTTGCTGAGCGTTCGGCCGTTTTGCGCGGTTTTTGACGCATATTTCCCCCTTTTTTATTTTATATTTTTGTTTCATTATTCTTATCATGTATGCGTCTTTCCGCACAAATAAACCGTTTTTCTTTCTTTCTTTCTTTCTATGTCAATCAGTCAATTTCTTCTTTTACTACGTAAGCTAAGTGCGTGTTGGTAAATGTCACCATGTCACCGAATTTTTAGTTCTGGGACATGTCAGTTTCCAAAAGATGTTTTCCTTCACCGTTTTAAGATCGTGGTGAAATATATTGCACTAAGCTAAGCGTCTGCTTTGGTTCTAACCATAAATTGTAAGTCAGGGTCGTTACCACTGCGTCAAGATGTATACCGCCTTTAGTCATAGGCCAAATCTGAGTGTGCGTAGGATAAGTCATCAACACTTGTGACCTGACGCATTGGCGTCAGACGCGCGGCGCCGTGACGCTCGTCGTCATATACGGACTTACGTGTTGGCAACACAAATAAATCAACTCATCCTTGAGGAGTTTACTGCCGTGCATAGGCAGGGCTCTAGTAGTGCCACAACATCTAGTCATCTAGCTGTTACTCTTACGAACGTAAACGGTTTTTTTTAGGTGGGAAATCCAATCCAATTACAGACAGGAAACCTACCGCTCTTAAGCGGAGTGAGAGAGCGTATCAGAATTTACTTACTAAAACCCACTGCTGTTCTTTCTTTGCCTTCCTTTCAGGGCCCCGGTTCCTTCTTTCTCTTTCGGCCAACTCATGGCCCTAATAATCTCTCCCATGTGTACTAAATAAATAAATAAATCTCCTTGGAGCGCGCGTGAAACATCACGCGCTATTGACGACTTGGGTTTGGCCCGGTCGCTTACCACCCAGTACCTACTCGTCATCCGCAAGCCCTCGCGTACGTTTGCTGAAAGTCAGGGTGCGAAACCTGGTGCCTTGGGGCGTGAGGGCCTTTCCCTCACGCATGCGACCAACCTTCGCTAGCATTAGCCACCAACAAAGACTTGCGTCAGGCATGGCAGAAAGCGAGGATGACATGGCACATTTCTAGCCACTCCTCGAAGAAGAGACTTACTACCTCGATAGTGACATGCTCAATTTGGCATTATTTTATGTTTTGACTGGCAGAAACAAGCAAAACATGATTAATATTAAAAAAATGTAAACATTAGCAGGTAGCCTTTGTTATACATGTTTAAAGCATGATATTGATTTGCAATTCTCACGCCAACGTTAAGACGTTAATACATTCCTTGACCTTTTGTTTAGCCGATTTGTTTCTATGCGCTGCTTATTATCGCCCGACTGAGTATTTAAAACTTTGCTTTAGTGGCGTGGCGTAATTTTTTGAATGGCCTATGTCTAGTTTTATCGGTATTATTCGCTCAGTTGGTACCTAAACAAACTTCTTTTTCCTGCTCTCGTCGTATATTATTTGAAGTCGTTTTTTCTTTCATTCCGTCCTGTTACGCGTCACGCTATCGATCCATCTCTTCTTTGGCCTCCCTCTTCCTTTCCATCCATCTACATATTATTATATACTCAAAACTCCTAACGTACCTAAACAAACTACGTGGTCTATTTTTGGAAAAAAGGTTTTATTTATTTATTTATTTATTTATTTTTGGGTTTATTTATTTATTTATTTATTTCAAATGCTAGCTATACTTACAGTATACACCAAAGCGTATAGCTAGCCAACAACTTACAAACTAAAGAATTTTGTGCACATAGTGATCATTTCTTTACTGTTACATAAAAAAATATCTAATTTCGGTTCCTGAGCAATCAGGGCGTTAAGCAGATTGAGCGCCTGGGCTGTAGGGGCATATCGCGCCGTTAGGGTACGTGACGGTGGGGCAACAAACAGGCACCTTATAGCACAAGTTCGCGACGCCCGCAGTCTGTCCGGAGCGTATAGTGAACAGCGAGCAAGCGTAGTAGGGTCATCAATCTTATGGTTCATGAGCTGGTAATAATGAATTAACAGCGCGCATTTACGTCGCAATTCTAGTGTGTTGATACCCACCATTCCCACGACAAACATAGACGGATATAAATAGGGATAGTACCCATATAATTTTTTATATAGGAAGCGAGCAAACTTGCGTTGAACCCGTTCTATCATTAGCTTATATTTTTGCTCGTGCGGATCCCACACCAGCGAATTGTACTCGAGTTTGCTACGCACAAATGCATAATACAATGACAAGATGGCATTCCTGTCCTTAAATCCACTAGCCTGCCTCATGACAAATCCAAGTGATTGGACGGCCTTGACACAGATATTGTGAATATGCTGATTAACGTCATATTCACATCCAGAGTCAGACCCAAATCTTTAATTTCGTTGACGCGCTCCAGAGGGACACCTGTTATGTGGTAGCTGTTTTGAATGGGTGCTCGAGCTCGACTGAGAGTAATCGTCTTACACTTAGAGACTTTAAACTCTAAGTGATTTTCTACACTCCATTTTGCCACCATATCGATATCCGTCTGCAGCGCGTCACAGTCTTGTACACTATTAAGGCGATACTATTTGCCAGCGACCTTGCGCGATCGGGCCGTAGCTAGCACCCGCGTCCCGCGACCGCGCATGCACCCCTCTTCGTACGCTCGTTTCGTCAGTTTCGTAGGGTAACCATCCGTATCAAATAGAAAGGAATTTATTGCCGGATTTTTTATAGCTACCTAGCATTTTTTTATAATCTACTTATTTTCTTAGTTACATATTTTGACAAGTAAATAATATCTCATAATAATAAGTTAAAACCTAAAAATATATACGTAATTATATTTTATTATTTACCTCTAAAATACGGAGTAGTTTAAAACCAAAATTGTGTGTTTCAAGTGCAATTACTTAAAAGAAGTAAAATTAGTAGGTACCCAACTAGCACACTAGTGGAAATAGCAGCCTATTTTGCAACTTTTAGCTGTACAGTAGCGCTTTAGGGGTTCTGAAAGTAGTTTTAAGTTCTACTATTGCTTCCGTAACCGCTCATAGCTGTAAATATCACTAGGGGTAGCAGAAACTGAACCAAATGCCACTCTAGGTTTTATAAGAGTTCATTTTACAACTCATTTGCCGTCTATAACTTTAAAAGAGAGTTAAAACATGTATTTTAAAGCTTAAAGCAGCTAAAAAGCTTCTATTATCGTTACTGTACGCTTCAGAACTGCATAAAGACTTTAATTGCAAACTTTTTAACGGAACTGTATAAAAGATATATTTATCACTGTTCTGCCACTGAAAGTTTCATTGCAGAAGTAATTTGTTGTTTTGCGCAGACTTAAGTAGGAATTTGATCAACTGTATTACTAATAGCGACATTAAGGGTTCACAATAGAATTAGGAGAGTAATGGACATTGCCTACTTATAAAAAAGCGGCCAAGTGCGAGTCGGAGTCGCGCACTGAGGGTTCCGTACAAACTTAATTACGGTTTACGAATTATGATGTATTAAAAAAAAGTGTTTGAAGAAAGAAGTTACAAGGGGTTACATTTCACCACTTTGGAAGTGTCTCTCGCGCAAACTATTCAGTTTAGAAAAAAAATATATTAGGAACCTCAATATCATTTTTGAAGGCCTATTCGTACGAGTAAATACTCCACAAGTATGGGTTTGATGAAAAAAAAAATTGAGTTTCAGTTCTGAGTATTGGGAACCTTAACTTATTTTTTTCTATTTTTATGTGAAAATCTTAATGCAGTTCACAGAATACATCTATTTGCCAAGTTACAACAGTATAGCTCTAATAATTTCGTAAAAAAATGACTGTGACATAGGGACAGACTGTGTCTGTGGGTTCCGTTTTTTGCCATTTCACTACGGAACCCTAAAAAGGCAAGTGTGAGTGAGGATTCTTTAATTGAAAAATTAAATAACACGATACAATATTAATTTTATTTTAATCCAGTTTGGCTGCGGAGTTGAATCTTCATTCAGTTCATGATTTTCCCACTTAGATGGACAGATGCAAAGTTCTTGTTTATTTTGTTGTTCATTATAAGTTCGAATTATTTTGAAAGGCATTCTGAAAACATGTAAGATGGTACATGGTAAGTGTTAAACAATTGAAAGAGCGAAAAATATAGAAACAGCTACATGATCATCGTATTTTAGGGTTTTTAACGAGTGCTACGGATCTCTAAACAAATAGCCATAGGTGTGGTTCGATATCTGCAGTAAGTACGAAATAAAAGTGATTGTAAAGACTTGAACTGCATTAGTGGTACAGGTATTACTTGGATCTTCAGAACAGTGAAACTTAGCGCTTTGACGCGCAGAGAGGAAGTATTAAGGTTGAAGTTGCAACTTAAAGCTGCTTGTCATGGACGACATGTTTACAAGACAATTATTTATTATTACTTGAGAAATTTATAGGTTTTATCGCAATTTGTAGTAAAATATAACTAATATACAAACCAGCAACTTACTAAATACAAATTTAATCAAGTATGTAATTTCAATACCGTGTAGGTATGTGATGTACCTAATAATATTTTACATATTTTACGATATTCTGAGGTAATTATTGAGGCGCGTTAAAAATACTCCAACAAGATCAACTATATGCACGATAAACTGATCTGCGTTGGTAGTCACTTGCATACTCCACTTACCTTCACTTCACTTATTATTTATTTGTATTCAGTAATGTCTGACTCAGGAACAACAGGTGTATTTAATAAATGAGAGACAAGGTGAATGATTACTGATCCTTTATTCGTTCAGTTAAACCTGTCATTCATTCAATAAGTGCCACAAGAGCTTTAGTGTGGTGTTAATTATTAGTTGCAGCTCCTGTAGCGCTTTTATGCCACTATTATGAAGTTCTAATGAAACTATAGACTGCAAAAAGTTCTGCCCCTTTGGCTCCAAAGTGGCTCCATAAGGTCTGCAGTGCACGCTCTGGCGCTTGAGCTTGGCGCCTTTGGAAATAATCGGATTGGCTCCAAAGCTCTTAAGCAACCTGTTTGTGTTAGTTGGGTACGTAAGGATCGTAATGCTGGAACTTGACTCGACGAAATATTCGCAGTGTTAAAATAGAATAGAATAAACTTTATTGTACTTACACCAAAATAAGTAGTAGCAGTGTTATCGGGATAAAGTTCATTTTATATACCACTTATAGCTTTACAAAGCATGCCTCGTTAAAACCCCATGGGATGTCATATTCCCAACTTCCATACTCCAGACTGCTACTAAGAATCATTATAATCATAATTATTCATCATCATTTCACCCAACAGACGTCCATTGTTGGACCACAAAACCGTAGTTGCCCAGCAGGGTCGAAGTTTACTGAGGTTATGTTAAAATGAACCCCTGAGCCCTGGATCGAAGGCAAAGAAGGAATAAGAGTTTTTTTTTTCAAGTGATTAATCATCAGAATGACTTCCCCACTCTTGGGCGGAGCGGGAGGGCGTGTCGGACTCTTATCGACTAAAACGCACCCCGTTCCTTTGTTGCCTTTGATCTGGGGGACACGGGCTCACCTTTCGGAACTACCGTATTCCCCAGACGCTTTTGGCCCTACGTGCCCCTACAGTTTGATGACATCTCCTTGAGGCGCGCGTGGAACAAAACGCGCCGTCGACGACAAGGCTCGGTCCAGGTTATTACCAGACTGCCGGATGGCGAGCTACCTAGTGCTCACCGTCCGCGAGCCCGCGTCTACCTGGTCCCTGGTATCCTGGTTGGAAATCGGAATCGGGATCTAGGCGTCGGTAGCGTGAGTGCCGTTCACACGTTTGCAGCACTGGGTTGCGACAGTCTAAAAAGGCAATGAAAATATACAGGCAGTGAAACAGACTTCAATATGAAATAATTTATTTTGTTAAGAGTATAAAGGTACAAAAAATGGCTTAATCTAGAGGCTAAATGACTTTTGCTTAGATTCAGGTTTTAGACAAAAAATAGTTAATGTGACATAAAAAAATGTTGTGCAAAGTTATAGTATGTTATTTTTTTCTATCAACAATATTTTTATCACACGATGTAAGGAGATTTAAAGGTAATTTATTTACACTTTATCTTATTACAGCTTTTGTACGGAACCCTATTGTTTTTTTTTTAAATAACATATAATCAGAGTCATAAACTAATTTTCTACTACTGATAAATGATATTTATTTTGCAAGTTGGTTTTTCCACTTTTAACGTCATTGTTTTTTGTCAGTTTATATGTACTAGATGAGGCCGGTGTTTCCTAGCTAACTACCCTGAGAAGGAACACCGAAACAAACTAAGGGGTCACAGTCTCTTATAAAGTCCATACAAAATGTACCTAATGGTCAAATCACATTAATTTCCTTAAATTTATCTCTGAGGGAGTATCCGGGACTTAATTTATAAATTGAATTAATAGCCATTTTCTGTAAATAACACGGCTTTTGTTTAAACTTTATTTTGATGATTTAAAAATCCTTAAAATTGAGCACTGTCACACACACAGAATCATTTGATTGATGTGGTGTCTCTTGATTGTTATCGCAAAGTGGTTTTTGCTTTTTTGGAAGTTCTTGTGTGATTTGACAGACAGACTTCTTGACAGACAGACGAACAACAAAGTCGTACGGAACCCTAAAAACTGAATTTTTGTACGCGATTTTCATCAAATCGGTAAGTTTTACATAAAATTAGTAAGTACATACAAAAATTACACAGTACAGATAATTATCTACAAAAACGTCTAAAAACATTTTTCCTAAGTGCCACCGTTTTATTTTATTTTTCACATTTTAGGAAGGCTTACAGACTAATAACAACATAATGACTATAGTAGGTAATTACATTGCTTAATTACAAGCTTCCTCATGTATGTAGTTATAATGACAACAAAAAAAAAGGTTTTTGAGATATAACGATTTCAAAAGTTGAAAGAATTGTAATTCTTATCACTAATTTGATATATAATGTATATGATAAAACTTACCGTTTCGCTGAAAATTGCAAAAACTGGAATAACCAAAAACTACTCTGTAACAACCAATAACAGCTCGCAACGCAGAAACCACCAACACTATGCAACAACAACACCTACTACAAGTCAATAAAAACCAATAAAAAATTAATAATAACCAACAACAAACAACAACAACATCCAACAGTAACTCAATATTAACCAACTACAACTAAACAACAGTCACCTACTACTCTACAGCCAACACAATCCAGTCAACTACACAACAGCCAACAACAACTCACTAACAACAACAACTCATTTAATTAATTGGGAATGCCCCTGACACTAAAAGCGTCCGGGTTTCACTCGGACACTTTTTGAAACCCCGCCCGGACGCTCCCCGGACGCCCTCTAAACTAGGACAAATCCGGGGAAACCCGGACGGATGGCAGCCCTATCTTCACATATCTTTGGAGTGCATTCTTTCTGTTTGTGTCTTTTATCACTTTACGCGACTTTTTTCGCCTGCGTTGTTTATTGCCCATTATAATTTATAACTGAAAAGCAACAAATTCTCAAAAAGAGATGATTTGGTGCGCGTAGTTGTCGCTGAAGAAATTGACACAGGTCCGTCGTCGACAAGCGCCAGCGCGCGACTGAACGGATCTGTCTGAGCCGCCGCGACCGCTTTTAATTCTTATTAAAACATAGTAATTAAGAAAATCATTTTATCAATTCAAACTCTGCGAATTTGTTTGTAACTAATTAGTTTCTTTATTATAGTACAAAAATGAAACGTAACAAATCAGTAATATAGCCATAATATTGAAAAAAGGGGTAACTTTGCGATTTTTTTCTATCGAGTGAAGTTCATCAGGTCTTGCAACTGAATGCGATTTTAACTAGATAAGATCCTTAACTAAAACATATATTTTTTTTTAAATTTAAAACACTGTAGTTTTTGTCTCAGATTGTTTTAAAAAACTAAAATTTGGGCCCACCTCGTCTTAATAATCTGAAGTGGCGCCTTAATACTCATAAATAGCTTCAGGTCATCAGCAAACATAAGACACTGCGCTGTCTTGATAACCTTCGGCAGGTCATTCGCCATCACTAGGAATTGTGGTGGCCCGAGGGTACTGCCTTGACTTACACCAGAACAGGTTACAAATGGATCAGATTTGTGCCCAAAGAGTTGGACGTACTGATGACGATCCTTGTAATAACTTGCAAAAAGCCGAAGTAGCTTCGGGGTAAATCCTATCTCGGATAATTTCCTTAGCAAGACGTCATTCTGGACCCGGTCAAATGCCTTTTTAAAATCAAAGTAGGCCACGTCAACCTGCTTATTATAGTCCATTTCTGTGACCACAAAGTCTACAAAGTTGATGTGGTTCGTGACAGTAGATTTGCCGGGTCTGAAACCATGCTGACATTCGGCTAATTGAGTTTTCATCTGTCTGGTTATATACTGGTTCAGTATCGACTCAAAGACCTTGCCGAAGGCCGACAAGACCGCAATAGGTCTGTAGTTGTCAACTTTTGACCTGTCGCCACCCTTGGGTACAGGGGTAACCCGTGAAATTTTCCATATTGCAGGGTACGTAGCTGTTTTAAGGGCTAGATTGTAGATAAATAGAAGGGGTTCTCTAAATATTTCTGAGCAGTCCTTAAGGATAAAAGGTGGAATTCCATCAGGCCCCGGAGTGGAATGGGCTTTGAGATGGCGAATGGCTACAGATATGTCACGATTGTCGATTACATCTACGGCAATGCGAGCGGAGCATAGATGGTCTGCTGCTTCCTGTTCAGCTTTTGCTGCAGATAGAACGGGACTATGCGGCAGAAACACTGAGCTAAAATATTGAGCAAATGCATTTGCTGCGTCTGGTCCTGTCACAGTCCGTCCGTCATATTCAAACTCGTTACATGTTTGCCGGGAAGTCTGCTGACCCTTCACGAATTTCCAAAAACTTTTGGGATCCCTCCTTACATCCGCCTCTGTCCGCCGGATATACTCCTTGTATGTCTGATCAATAAGGTCTTTGGCTCGCTGTCTATAGAATTTATATAATTCCTGATTAAACTCAAGGTGAAACTGTTTGAATTTTTTTAAATGAAAATGTTTATCCTTTAATGTTTTTATTATGGCGGATGTAAACCACGTAGGATACTGATATCGACTATTTTGGACCATTTTAGATTTTTTGGGTACCATTTTATCAAAAATATGTCGTAGCTTACTATATAATAAATCGACAGCTTCGTCCACGTCAGTCTGCAAAAATAGATCGCCCCATTCTAGTACACACAATTCTGCATACAAACATTGGTAATTAACTTTGTTAAAGTTCCATTCGGTTGGTAGTGCGTCATCGCAAGTCGAGTATACAGGCACACGCGCCATGCGACCCCGCAGTTGCCGCACACTCACTGATAGCGGCGGGTGGTACGCATCAGCCGGGACCACAGGCTCCACATCACCACTCACGTCAATCGACCCAACGCCCAAACTACTCAGCACCAGATCTAGCATTTTATCAAACTTATTAAGTATACAATTGAATTGCTTCAATTTACAAAAAGATAACAAATGATTATAGTGCATAATTATATTTTCACTACAAGTGTTTGCTTTATATTTCCAGTTAAACCAAGCGTCTATTGTGTTCAGTTCAAAAACCTAAAATATGTACTTCTTTTGACAATACTGTTACCTACCTTTTCGCCTAAAGATTTTCGTAGTTTTAATCATCCCTCTAATAACTTCGTCGCACTCCTCAAAGAGCCTCATTAAACCGTAGGGACCCAGCAGGACCGATGCCCTCTAGCTATAACCGCGAGGCGTTTTTGAAAAAGAAAGCCATAGGCGTAGAACGCAAAGGGCTACTAAAGTAGTAGTTTTAGTCAGTAAGAGTCTGACACATCCTGCCGTTCCGCCCAGAACGAAAAACATTAGATGATTTCAATGCTTAAAAAAGATTGTCACTTTCAAAAAAACGTATCTTGTTGTCCTCAAAAACCCTTTATCATCATCGTCGTAACTTATCCTACGAAGAGCGCCTCAAAGAACGGGAACAACATTGACTGCGGAGTAGGCTAACAAAATACTCACGGACCATTTAGATGTAAATAAGCCCCACTTAATGCCATCCAACAAACTTGATTATCCTACTGTGTTTTTTTGCTACGTACCTACGGACTGTACGGAACTTTCCGTGTTCGACTTGCACTTAGCCAGTTTTTTTTTTATTTTATTTTTCTAACACCTCTCTTCTAATTTTCCAGTATAACGGCACGTTCGTGGAGTTCGTTCCCCGCGGGCCTCGCTCCACGACCTCTGCCTACCTGGAGAGGGCTCGCGGCTGGGACGGAGTGCTGGTGAGGGCGGCTGCGAGGGACTACCTCGCCATCAGAGGCGCGGCGAGGGCGCTGCACGCCTGCCTCAGTCCTACGGCGCATCCTCGGGAGGTAAGTGCTGAGAAGAATGAGAGGTTTCATAGATTTTTGTTTAAGTGCGTTCAGAATCAAATTTTTGTGTGTTCTAGGCAAGTTTATTGTGTTCATGATCAGGTTATTGTATCCAAGTCTAGGCTTTTTGTGTTCAAAGCCATGTGCCCGATTTACGTAATGAAAACCGCAACGATATCGTAGCGACTTGTCGTTTAGACCATTCATACAATAGGTGTCGTTCAAGCTCGATTGATGGATGTGAATACGACAATTTTCTAAACGGCTAAGAGGTTTTGATTATGTGATTCGGACTATTGTTATTGCACACAATTATCTCTTGTATTCAGGCACTGCTGCACTGATTTGAAGCTGCCAGTTAATTGTTTACTACAAATACAAGTTTAAACTCTACTTGCAGGTGACATACCAAGAGACGGAGAGCCAAGAGAGCGTGTTCAGCTCGCGCGTGCTGTGCCTGCCGCTCTTCACGGTGCTGTTGGCTGCGGACGCGACCAGGGCAGACTACGTGGTCATCGGCGGGAACAACGCGCTGTCCGCACTCACGCACCTGCCCTTCCAGGATGAGAGGCTGCATCTACCGGTCAGTTGTGATTATCAGGCGAAAGATGTCTCTTGCCAGGCACAGACTTCCTTGCGACAAGGTTTTCAAGGAATCATCAGAATTACTTCTCCCACTCTTGGGTGGAGCGGGAGGGCGTGTCAGACTCTTACTGACTAAACCTAACCTAACCCGTTCCTTCGTTGCCTTCGATCTGGGGGAGACGGTGACAACCTTTCGATGACAAATTTTCGGTGTTCCCCAGAGGCTTCGGCCCTGCCGGGCCCCTACAGTTTACTGACATCTCCTTGAGGTGCGCGTGGAACAGAACGCGCTGTTGATGACTGGGCTCGGTCCAGATTATTACCAGACTGCTGCCGGACGGCGAGCTACCCTCCTTGCGACAAGGTGGAGCTGTGCCCCGCTTGGGCGGAGCACCTCTGTGTAATCGGCGGCAGCGACCTCTCGTGCCAGCCATGGTTTCGGCTACGGTCCGGAGCGAGGAGGAATGGCAGGCGGTCGTTTCCTAATTCTAGCGAAAGAGGAGGCTGTGCTCTTTAGGGAACGAACGTCCTCACTCTTCACTCGTAGTCTTAGAACGGAAAGGGCAACTAAAAGACAAAGTTGTGTTTTTAGTCAGTCAAAATCTGACACGCTCTCCCGCTTCACCCAAGAGCGGGACTTCTCCTGCTTTTCATTAGATGATTTTCTACCCAAAAAACAACCACAATTTTAAGTTGTTCTGTGTCTTCCTGATAAATTTTTATTTCCGAACAGCTTGTGTATTCGATTTTAATGCATATATAAGTTTTATTAAAAAAAGCACAGTGTCTATGTAAGTTTTAATAAATAATATTTTAATTAATAAGAGAATAAGCATTGCCATATAGCGTGGCAATTATGCTGCTAGCCTTTTGGGTACATTACCAGTCAACAGCGATGCGGAGGAGATTTCGACGCCATTCTTTAGATTACTTTTAGTTAGTTCTGTAGGATTTTTTTAATTTTATTTAGTGTAAATATATATTTGTAAAGTACATAAATTGTATATATAGTTATAATATAAATAAATGAGAATATATTTTTAATAATAACAATTTCAGATGCTAGAGGTACAATTCAACAACGACATAACGCGCAACATGACGACGCACTACTTACTCAAGAAGAACTACACGGTGGCCGCGTCGTTCGACACCAGCGTCATGTACGCGCTCAAACCGCACGTCTGAACGTTGCCACGGTCCGGGGCCGACTGACAGGTGAGCGAAGGTGACGGTAGGTGGCGCTAGTAGTATAGGACGTATAATACCCGGCAAATAAGTTGGCAAGTTTCGCGCATGGTGCACAAAAAAGCGAATGAGCGAACGGGACGTAACGCATTGCAGAGGCAAAAGTCGTCTAACGCACCAATCATAAACTACTATTATAATACTGCAGCAATCATAAACTACTATTATAATACTGCA
This sequence comes from Mythimna separata, assembly GCA_030763345.1. NCBI lineage: Eukaryota > Metazoa > Arthropoda > Insecta > Lepidoptera > Noctuidae > Mythimna > Mythimna separata. The sequence goes on from CM061186.1 coordinate 21,241,258, forward strand.
GCAATCGCTACCTCATACCCCGCGTCCCGCGCACACCACCAAATAGATCTAAAAAACGATTTCTGCGCATTGCCAAGTTACGTGCCACCGGTTATATCGTTGATGGCTAGTTTTGTCATATATGGCGTTTTTTTTTTATAAGTGCAATGTTTTGTATTCCAGTTTGAATAAAATAGTTGGATAAATTTAATCAAAACATTTAAGTGATGTTATTATTTTGAGTTTGTTTGGTGTTTCTTTTCTGCTAAATCTAAATGCGAAATCAAAAAAATAAATTGTTTGTCACGGTGATTATAATTGCAAAATTGACTTAAAATGAGCTTGATTTGTTAGTATTGATATGAGTAATTAAATTCTTTGATTAAAAATATGTTTGATTATTGTTATAGCAATAGATTTTGACGGTAATCGAATATAAATTTAAATTAAATGTTTGATCGTTGTAAGACTTATAACACTAGCGCCATCTATCGTAAAACTCTGTTATTAAGAGCACAAAATAACAATAAAACCGATCCTAACTGTAATAATGATTTACTATTAATTGTAACGATTCTCAGTAAACTACGAAACTTTCAATTTTAATATGTGATTTAATTTAGTTGTTAATGTTAAGTGATTTTAATCCAATTAAATTATTAATTTAATAATAAAATCAATTGATTGTGTATGAGGACTACGAATTAGAGGTTATAATACCTCTTCGCCATACTTTATGCGTTTAGCATGAGTGATGATTTCCTATATGTAATTTTGTTTTCTTTTTCGTCAACTTTTGTTCAGTGTCCATATAAAAAAAAACTCTCAAGGGTTTCGTAGGTAATCAAATTAAAATAAAGATTTTGTTAAATGTAAGAAACAAAATCTTGTATTTCCCATGACAATACTACTCATGCCTTATTATTAAATATATAACATGTTAGCTTACGGGACCCTGAGTTAGAAAACCATACAATCCGGTCACATTAACTTGACGCATCTCTGAAATGCTCACATCCCCCCGCATTCCCTTAGCTCGGCCGGCAAGTGTCAGGTATGCTCAGCATCTTTGTTATCGATACGCGCCTCGATAATTTAGCTAATTCTCTGTTGTTGTTATATTGTTTTTGGACTTTATTTCATCGACGACGCCAAGCGTCAAGTTAATGTGACCGAGTTGTAGTTTTAAATAGATTAACGGTAAACGTGCCTTAAACTCTTGGTTTACAACGCATCTTTATTGCTCATGGCAACTTTTTAAATACGCACTGTTTTAACTACACGTAGGATAAATACTAGATGCTAGTTTTTCGAGGAAAGAAGGAAAGAATAACGTTGTATTTTTGATACAAGTTGAAAATGATTTTGTAGTGTAAGTTAAGTTAATCTTTTCACTCAATATTCAGTATTTTTTAATCTATTTTTATAGGTTTTTCGTAATTAAAAATATGTAGTTATATAAAACGTCTGAAAACGAGTATTTTTTTGACATGACATGTCTAATTTTAATTTATTTTTGTATTATGTTTTTATAAAGGTTTCAACTTGTGTCATGATTGCTGTAAAGAATGCGTGTTGTCGAATAGACAATAATAAAGACTTGTAATAAAGCTAAAATTATCGATGGATACGTTTTTATCTATAATTTTAGTGTTATTACTACTCGCTGTTTTGCGAAATGTGGTCAGTTTCTACAGAATTATAATAAATTCATCTTTTTTTATCGATATATATGCGATAATTAATTTATTGTGAAAGTAACTTAATAGATTTGTGAAAATGTATGATGTAATATTTGAACATCGAATACTGAAAAAATATTGGTCCGATAATGATAATTACAGTCAAACGTGGTGTATAGAAACGCAGGGGTGCATAGAATCAAAACTTTGATAGTAGATTTTTACGTTATAATAGATTTTTCCAGCAAGTTACACCTATTTATTCTAAAAAAAAGATAGAAATCAATTTAAATTAACACCAAAGTAAAGATCCTAATCAAAGTTTTGTTCCGATTTACTCCCTTTTTTTAAGTGGGAAGTCATCAGAATAACTTCTCCCGTTCTTGGGCGGACCCACTCTTTTGTTCCTTCTTTGCCTTCGTTCCAGGGTCCCGGGTTTTCCTTTCAGAAGCGAACCCATAGCCCCAGAGGCTTCGATCCTGTTAGGCCCCTACGGCGGGGCGCGCGTGAAACAGTACGCGCCGGCGACGCCTTGGGCTTGGACTGTCGGACGGCAAGCTATCCAAAGCTTGCCGTCCGCAAGCCCGCGCTTACGGTCGTTGGAAATCGGGATCACTATCCCGGTGGCGGGGGCGTGAGTGCCACTCCCTTTGCTAGCATTACTGCTTCGCAGAAGGAGACGATAGCCAACCACTCCTCCTCGCTCCGGACCATGACCTGCACCAGGGCCCGGCGCGAGAGGCTTGTGTCCTCCGGGCAATCCACACAGTGACGACACCCGGTCGTTTCTTCCGCCTGAATCCGATTCAGGGGGAAGTTTCCCTAACTTACCATATCCGGTAAGGACCTGCGTTATACGTAAGGTGAGGACGCCGTTGACATCTTTCCAACCACTCCTCAAAGTAGAGACTTACCGCCATAATTATGGTGTACCTTTTACCCCTGCGTTTTTATTCACATATCGGACCGATATACATTTTCATATATCGGTATTGTATCTAAAAACTTATTAACATGTAACAGCTATACTTAAAAATACAAGTGATATAAACAAACTCGATGAATTTGTTAGAATATTGTAGAAATTGATTTGATATCAGTTTAGCAAGCAAGGTTTGTGCTGAAGGGTTGTTATGAAGGTCGCTTCGTACTGTACTGTACCGCGCACCACACCGCGAACTAGATAGAATAAACAATTGTATTATGTCTCTTTTACTTATTTACCGGCCGGGCCTGACTAAGTTGGGATGTTAGTTATTGAGAGAACTATGACAAGAGGGAAGTCAAAGTCAAAAGGATTTATATTATGTCTATAGATCACACAGGCACATTTACAGGCACTTTTGAGTAGCCAAAATGTCAGTCAGTCAAAAAATAAGGTACTCTAAGATACAGGACAGAAAAAATATATTGGCAACTCTGAATTACCCAACCTATGCTCGAAAATATACGAAACGAAGTACGCAATTACCTTACGATTTTTAAAAAGAATTACTGCGCAATGAGCACACAAGCCTGTATTAAAATCTAATATCGGTATGATATTGACATCGATACCAGTCAGGCAGACTGCATGATAAAATAAAATCAAAAACTATACCAGTGTAAAATACAAATATTAGGAGAATACGGTCAAATAAGTTAAAAGAGATATAATTTTTTTACTCACAAATTCTGAGCGTTTCTATATAGTTTCGTCGTATAATTTCACTGCCTTTTTTAATCCGTTCAATTTATCCAAATATTATATGTTTTATTGTGTCGTACAATTCCATCCAGATTAGTTTTATTTTAACAATTATTATATTATTGAAAAATGTAAGTTTACGCCTCGAATAATTTTGATCTGATTTTGTATTTTAAATAAACTGCACCTATGATTGATTTGAATATTGTATTAGTAATTATTAATATTTAATTGTAGTATGCTTTTTTTATAATTTGCCCCTCTTTGTTATAGGGGTCTAATGTCAAATGACTTTCACAGTATTACCTACAAATAAATTATTACTACAGTCAAAAGGGGTCAATAAGAACACAAGGGTGAATAGGAACAAATATTTGAAGAAGATTTTCAAGTTATTAAACAATTTTGTCCCAGTCCTACTACTTATTCATGAATTGTAATAAAAATCGATGCTTTTTTTAGAAATCAATAGTAAAAATATGTACCAAAGTAAAAATGCTAATCAAATTTTTGTTCCCTTGCGTTCCCATCCACCCCGTTGGATGGTAATAGTTGGTTTATCTTATGAATCGACGGCAACTAAATATTAAATGTGATTATAGCGTCATGGTGCAGTTTGCCAATTTTATATTTATTTATTATTGTCACAATTGTAATTTTTAATCATTATTAATAATTGTAATTAACGGTAAATGATTGATATGTCATTCCATTTGATTCTATTTAAATTCCATTTTTTAATTTTAATTATTAATAAGACTGAATAATATCGAATATTTTTTTAAATCTCAAGGAACGTAAAGTATTTATATTTTCCGTGTTCAGTAGTGATGTCGCTTCAATGAATTTTAACTGAAATTAAGTAAATATTTCATTAATTGTATTATTTTTAGCGTACATAGTTAATTTTAAGTATATTTTTGTTTAGGCTTAGTTTAAATGCGCTCAATTTTTCACGAATAAAATTTAATGGCTTTAATTATGTTTTTGTTTGATTTTATACATGTTTATACCCAATCCATACTAATATTTTACATGTGAAATTTGTTCTTAATTCTTTATTGTACACAAAAATAAACATTACAAGACATGGTGATTAAATAGTTAATGTACAAAGGCGAGCTTAACTCAGCAATGAGTTTTCTTCCAGCAAACCTTTGAGTTACAAAGAGAAAACATATTCGAGGGTAGGATCCAGTGCACAATTTAAACTTTTATACTAAGTAAACCTATATAATTATATTATATTACTTATCCATATTGTACATGCATACTATATTTACTAATACATACTATACATACTAATACATACTATACATACTAAAATTATGTCAATAGTGAAAGGAAGTGCTCTTTAAGTTTCCTCTTAAAGACATCTAAAGAAGGGCTGTCGCGAAGAGAGTGTGGCAGAGAGTTCCAGAGACGCACTGCAGTTACGGAAAAGGAGCCATCATAGCGGCTGGAAGTATGACGAGGAGTACGAAGGAGAAGGGAAGAGGTAGTGCGACAAAGTTTACCCCTCGGGACGAGGTACTCAAAGCGTTCACGAAGGTATTGAGGAGCATTAGGGTTGTGCAGGATAGTGTAGAGAAGAGATAATATATGTGTATCTCGGCGACGCCGAATCGGCAGCCACCTTAATCTGGTCCGAAATTCTGACACATGGTCGTACTTGCATAGGCCAAAAATGAAGCGGATGCATAGATTCTGCAGTCGCTCGAGTTTATTTAGAAGAACCTCCGTAGCATCCAGAAAACAGACATCCGCATAGTCTATTAGCGGTAGAAGAAGAGATTGCGCAAGATTAACCTTAGTGTGAAACGGTAGGAATTTTTGGAGACGTTTAAGAGACTGAAAGGAGTAGAAGACCCTCTTACTCACTTCAGTTTTGTTGTTTGTGTTTATTACGCTTTCACGGTTAAACTACTGAATTAGTTTTGGTAAGAAGTAAGCTTGAACACTAGTGACAACACAAAACTGCCATCATTATTATTGTGTTTGACATTTACCTGTGTCAATTTAGTCTCAGGGATTAACTTTAGACAGGGACGTAGCGATTACTCTCGACGGAAGACTAGAGCTCTTTCGCCGCCCAGGGAATAAACAACTCTACCGTCTGTTTTTTATACCCTGAGACTAAATTGACACATTTAATGTCAAACTTACTATAGGAATGATGCCAGTTCTTTTGTGTTGTAATGTCATTTTAGTCAGTTTGTCAGGATATAAAAAACAGACGGTAAGGTATGTCTTTATTTTATACTCACGTTTCCACGGACGTTGTGTGACGTCGGCACCGCTGGCGATCTTACGCCGACATACACCAACAGCTTTCGTTATCGTAATAAGTTTGTCAATTTATCTGATTTATAGGATTTGGTATCAATAGAGGATATCTATATATCTTCTGACTTCCGGGGTGAGGGAGTGTTCTCTTGGGCTAAAGCGGACGCTAAGTGGTGGCTGAGTTAATGACGGTATTTGAGGCTTTATGACATTATTATAAAAGTACTAGCTTTTACCCGCGGCTTCGCTCCCGTGAAATGACTACCCTACATATCCTACGCTACCCTACCCTACCTTCCCTACCTACCCTACACTACACTATCGTACACTACCCTACTTTAACTAACTTTTTTTTTAGATTTAAACTATCCTATCTCTCAAGTTGGATCAAACTGCACATGGTGTGCGAATTTTATTATAATCGGTTAAGTGGTTTAGGAGTCCATTGTGACACGAGATTTATATATATTAAGACTAGCTTTTACCCGCGGCTTCGCTCCCGTCAAATGACTACCCTACATATCCTACGCTGCCCTACACTACCCTACTTAATTACTCAGATACCCGCGAAACGAGACACAATAGTAAAACAATAACAGCGCGGTCTCATAGGACCGGTTGGGGATTCAAACGTTAACCTAACTTTTTTTTTTTAGATTTAAACTATCCTATCTCTCAAGTTGGATCGAACTGCACATGGTGTGCGAATTTTATTATAATCGGTTGTGGTTTAGGAGTCCATTGAGGACAAACATTGTGACACGAGATTTATATATATTAAGATAAGGAAGAGTAAATTGGAGGACGTTTTATTTCCCATCTCGACTACTATCACACAAGCGGAGGCCTATCTCATAGTAACAGACAGTTATCAGAGAAATGCGGCCGTAGAGGGAGAAGCTTCACCCTCCTGCAACCGGCTTCGTTGTAGTCATCATCATCTTCCTGCCCCTGTTCCGTGTTATTTGGTATCGGCATAACGTTCTTTTTTGTTCAATTCTGTCTTGTCACCCATCATACTATCACTTTTCTTTCATATCACTCCTCACATAATCTTTTCTTGGGCCTTCCTATCACCCCTAAAATGATGATGTATACTCGTAAACCTCTGTAGTATTATTGTATTAGAATAAAATAAAACAATCAAATTAATAATTAAGTTTTATTCAATACATTTCATCAACATAGACAATTCTTCCTTGATTCTATACCATGTCGACACCCGCCTCGCGCCGAACTCAACGACCACTTCATACAGATGAACAAAATATTACAAATTACATAATAATTAATAATGTGGGCTATTTATTACAATGTTGATGATGCCCTGCGGGGCGGTACACCCAGGTGGGGTTATTACTAAAATAAAATCAATTTCACAATAAAAATCGTATTACACAAAAATAAAATATTTAGTTAACCATAATAATTGTGCGAATAATCGTAGCAATGACACTCAACACATAATCATACATTACAAGATAAACATTCTAAATTAATTTTTAAACTAATAAAATTCGTTTCTATCGATTAACTACGAACAAATGATTATTGCTTCATAATCTCCATTATGATGAAATTAATGGAACAACTACAAAAATTAGGGAATATTATTATTTATTTACATACATCCTATAACAATACAGATAGCATTCATCACAAAAATTACTGATCTTTCGTGAAGTCGGAACGCGTAAAATCTCAAGTCGATATGTTTAAATAATTTCTATAAGAGATCAATAAAGAATTTAAGGTGTTAAAAATACTAGTATTTTTTTCTTTCTTTACTTCACAAGGAAAGAAAAATGTTTTGTACCGACTCCTAGTAATATGGTGATGATGCCATCTATATACTAATATAGGATGCGACTATATTACAATGATCATACAGAAACATCGAACAATTTATTTTCAAATAAAACTACGCACCAAAATTACAGAAGCACTCTAAATTCATTAAATATCGGTTTGTTTTTAGCCTCATTACTTCATAGGCTTCCCACAAGGTGGACCGACGACCTGGCGAGGGTCGCGGGAATCCGATGGATGCGAGACGCACAGGACCGGTCGCTGTGGCGACGTTTGGGGGAGGCCTATGTCCAGCGGTGGACGTCTTTTAGCTAAAATGATGATGATGACTTCAAAGGATAGTTTTTATGAGATATTAGATAACCACGCTCTGCATGGGTCTCTCTAGGAATACTAAACACCATAGATGTTTGAATAAAAAGACTAAAATCAAACCGAAAGTGATATCAATAAAACATAATGCGCCGCTACGATCCGGTGAAAATAAATTTAGATATTTTGGTCCCAATTACTGATTATTTCTCGCCAAGACGCATTATAAACAAACGTGGTGATTAAAAATACAATAAAATACATTATATTTAAATAATTTCTACTCAAAATAGTCGACTGTTTTTAAATTGTGATAGTTTGCGCTGAGTGGTAGAAAATAACGTATAGTCATTTAGAAATAAATGTAATTGTCAACTATTTCAAACAGAATTTATACAATAATATTAAGCTGCCAAAACACAACGTTTTAAATATATTATAAATATAAACGGAATGAATTAAATGCAAAGATAACTCAGTGCTATACAATAAAGCTTTAAAAATTTCAATTATTATACATATTAAATAATATATTTAAGTACAAACGATAAATGAAGAATACTAGATAATCCTACCAGTATACAAATTCATTCCGTATCTCAAACTCTCTTTTATTTTACGTACAATTTAGTTTTGCTCACAATGTAACAATTTATTTTTATTTATGAATCAAACCAAATAACTACTTAGTATAAAACAAAGTCGCTTCCCGCTGTCTGTATATCTGTCCCAATGCATGCATAGATCTTTAAAACTACGCAACGGATTTTGATGAGATTTTTTTAACAGATAGAGTGTTTCTAAAGGAAGGTTTATATTATGTATAATACATACATGCATAATATAGCACCCATGCGAAGCAGGGGCGGGTCGCTAGTGTTGGATAAGTTTCTTTTCACTTATTGGTTTTTTTAAATTATTGATTTTCTATGCCCTCAAGGATCAGGCAAGCATATTTTAATTGTGTCTCAGTCAAAACTTGATAATTTAAACAGAATTTCTGTGACATAATTTTACAATGCCACAAAATTTCATCCGTTACATTCCGAGCAAAAACACCAAGACAGTACTAATACATTACTATAATACAATATATAATTAATTATTGTAACACTTACATAACATTGTAACACTAGGGTTTGACACTACTCTTCGTCAGCTACTCCAAGCGGGTATAAAAAATATTCTATGACCACATGACCACGGTATATACTAACTCGCTACAACCTGATCGTGATAAAATCGTCTTTTCTAGAACTTTATCGTCGGTATGTATTGTTCTACGTATTGATCAGATGAAGGGCGGTAAAGTCTTTTATATTTTGTTGATGCCTTGTGATATTAGTGGTACTTGAAGTGAGGCAGCCTCTTATTACAAAATAGAGTAAGATTTTATAATTTTTTAACCTTTTTTGATGCCTTTTGGACTGTAGAGATATTGAGACAATTAGCACGCCTGTATTTCAAGCTATTTGTGTGCAAAAGTAAGTGATGATACTGCCTCTAAGTTTCTATCTCCGAGGCTGCATCCTTTCGAGCAAGATTTACTTACAAATGTTATTGTTGTGAAGTCTGTTGTCTACCTACTCATAAGTGAGCGGAATACTTAACTAATTAACTGAGCCTTATCTATCAGATAATTCCTTTGAACCGGCAGTTTATTTATTCCGTAATGTATTCTATTTTAGATTGCGTGATGTAGAAGCTAAAAAAATAATAATAAAATAATTTTATTAACTTAAATAAGGAAATAAATGGAAGGAATGTACAGTGAGCATTTTAGATTACATTTAAGACGAAAACCCAAAATTTCACAAGCCATAGATAACGTAGAAATACTAGAACAGTTTTAAAGAACATTGTTCAAACAAGAATATATAATATACTAAAACATATCAACGAAAGTAAGTGTAGATTTTTCGATAAACTCTGTCAAGTTATAATTTTATTGCATTTATGATTATCACCCGTAGACCCAATGTTTTGTAAACTAAACAAATTCTTTATGATACAGAAGAAAGTAGATTTAGCGAAGATTTGAGAGGACAGTGGCGCTCCTCTTGAGCTACATGGAGATACACGTAAGAGGCCGAAACATGAAAACTTCATGATATGCGGGCCCTTAAAATTACTTGCCACATTGAAAACAGCAATTCTCTAAGAGAAGTAAATTCTTACGAAGATTTCAAGATACACAACATGCATATTTAGTTACTTTTGAACCTCCAAGTTACGTTGGCCACACCGTAAGCAGAACTGGATTAGCAAAACAGTTTTTAAGTAGTTTTCAAACGCAAAAACAGATAGTTTTGCCAATATAATGTCAGGTGTTGCGTTTATTCAGCCGCTACAGCGAAACAACAAATAATATCACGCGATATAGTTTGATATGCACTCAAGTACATGAGTGGGCCTCGCCAATACATTATAATATCAAATTCGTATAAAAATTGTTTTCATTTCACATTTAGAACTAATTTCCGAAACCCACATCAATAGGTACTATTGGGCTTTGGAGCAATGGTAAGTTTTAGCGCAAAAGCGGTATTTCATGATATTTTCGCTACCTCGCGCTCTGCGATAACTTTATTGTCCGATTAAATATTTTGATAATTAATCTACGAATAAATTAGAGGAACTTAAGTGTTAGTCGTTTATTGAAAAAAGCTTATACACATGCAAAGTCAAAAGAACAATTTAAAAATATAACACGACTCTGAACACAAGAAGGAGAAAAATAATCTCAAAAATTGAACGGGACGGTAAAAAAAAATCTAGTCGAATAAAAATAAATCAAAAACGTTGGTCTACCATTGCTCCAATCCTCGTAAATCTAACTCAACCATTCTGGCATAAATCTGCCAGTAACCAATATCATTGGAGGAACGAGTTCTGGTTGGCGAACGAAGGTCGCATCATGTTGTTGTTCTGTCCGGTTGGGTTCACGAAGTTGTTGTTCATGATGTTGTTTTGCATCATGAAGTTGCCCATGGGGATTTGTGGGGTCATCATTGGTTGGGGGACATGGGCGGGGCTGTTTGGGCTGGACTTTAGTTGGTTGATGGAAGGTGCGGGGCCAGCTTTGGGTGATCTGGGTGCTAAGAGGTTGTCTACATCGATGTTGATAGCCCCGGTGGTGTCTGCCCATGTGGCTCCCAGCTTGGTGGCCGGTTTGGAGCTGGGGGCCAGAGGTTGCTGCTGCTGGTTGCTGGGCGCGATCGGTTGCAGGAGCCCCACGGGCGTCGGTTGAATACCTGTGTAGTTGTAGAGTTATTCATTGGGTGTTTCTTCGGCTAGTGTTTGTGAGGTAAACTGTTAGGGTTTACAGTAAACGAAATCGTAGTTTTAACGTATTTTCATCAAGAGATTAGACTTTAATAACGCTTTCGCTTACTGTAAGGTATCTTTACTCTAAGAATGGCATACTAATACAGAATGTAAAATGAATTCACATACTAACTGGCTTTTTCTTGTCAGATACAATGAAGTGAAATATTAAAATTTTTACTATTGCCTCACTAACACTAGGTGTCACATAAATTGATTCTTTTATAATGCAATGTTAGATTTTCAACTCTCGGTGGTAAGACAAGTATTGAAAATCAAACAACACGTTTTCAATCCAATTAGGTGACAAATAGTGTGAAAAGTTACGCATCCATTCTTTTAGCAAAGACTAGAATTACATTCCAATAAAACAACGCCACTGACAAGTAATAACTTTATTGACGGTGGGTATATACAGACACATAGATCATAGGAATCACTACAACTCGCTGTAATAGCATCAATATCCAATACTTAACTAACACAGATTAAGAATCTCGTGGCCTGGCCACCTACCTCTTACATACATCTTAAACAACAATCACTACACTTACACAACTATAACGATCAATATAAGTTGATATATCTAAGTCGCTGCCAAACTTTTCTCCATTAACCCAAGGATTTGTCCAGCGAACACGGCCGCTTCTGACTTCGGCCCGCCTAGCCTCATCGTCAGATCAATATTGTTCAAACAATCTATCAACCAAGACCTCAGTTCCATCATGACATCCAAAAACTCTTCTCTTAGGATACTTGGGGGTAAAGCAATGATTATAGCCGCCAGTAAGGATAGGACAGCAATCTGTAACTTCGGATCTTCAGTATATCTCATGTAAAGAACAATTCTAACGACTTCCCAACAGTACGCCGACACTTTTGGACAGTTTTTCGATGCTAAAATCACATTACCGACCACAGAGAAATACTTTAGCAACAGAATGTTGTCTATATCCTGTTTTAGATTGTGGTGACTCAGAGTCAGCTGTTTGTGCCCAAAACCTCCTAATAAAGGATAGAAGAAATAATCTGAGACGCCGGCGAAACGATTTTTCTTCGCTTTGGAAAAGGGATGTGACCGCATGGTGTGGAAATATCGAGTTTTATTGATCAATCTTCGCCGTATTATTTCTTCAGCGGATACATCGACTTGCTTCTCACATATGATCTCTGTTTTCGGCTCTATATTTTTCTTCTTAGAGTAGACATCAGCTATTCGATTCACAGCCTCTGATAGGACATCTAACATGAACATTTTAGTGGCTATTGAGTACCGTCCTATGTCTGTGTGTATTTCTTTACATAAATGTTCGGCTGCAACTTCAGGTCTTTCGGCGACGACTGCCACACAAGTATTGAACTTTATATCATCGAAATTGTCTATTTGGTATTTAGCGTCGAGGTGTACGAATAGATCTAGTAGCTCAATGGCTACTTTCGCGTCTTCGTCCCTCAGCTGCTTCTTAACTAGTTGTTCAGCTACTTGTAGGCTTCCTTCGAACAGTTCCACGTCTGAAGCATCGACGATCAATTCTATCAAGTCTCGTAAGTACTTGGGATGTTTCTTAGCGCTCGCGGGCATATCGTTGCTCATATCGTAAGGAACTAAATCATCATCCGAGTCCAAATCTTCTGGCTTGCCATCTAGAGCGTCCAGTTTGACTGATATTATAGTTTTGACTATCTCCTTAGTCTGTTCCGGCCCTTTGACGGCGCAGCTGACGATAGTGTTGTGCACTCGAGAATTCTCGTCATCAACGAACTTGCGCGCGATACTATCGAGAGTCCTCTTCAAGTTCAAAGCTCTTGGCACGTAGTTGTCGGGTCCCTTCCGCCTGTGGTCGATGAGACAGCGCTGCGACAGGTCTTTCAGATTCAGGTAGATTTGCTTGCAGATCTCTCCCATATCTTCGTATTGAAATTTTAATTCCATTTTTTTGTCGGTTTCTAATTCCGACATGATTTTGAGTATGATTTCTATGGTGGCGGTGCCGACGCATCGGAACTCTTGGGACATGACGTCTAGATGTCTCCCCATGCCTCTGAGGAGCACATTTTTGAGCTCGCTCGTCCTCCAAATGGATTTACTCCACAGAGACATGGTGACTCTGTATCGGACAGCGAGAATGAGCAACTGAGATATATAGATGTGTTCATTGACGTTGGCAGTGTTGGCGAGCCTGACGTCAGCCCAAACGGTGGCCAGCCGTAAGATCAAATCATTCATGTTCCCTTCAGAATTCTTCGTATACGAAAGATAATACAACAAATTCTCCTGTATACTTGTATCTTTAAAATCTTTTGGTTTAACGTAAAACGGGACTTTGTAGCTTAGTATTTCTTTCCAATCGTTGTTGGTATCGAAATTATCTCCTATGACATTGTAGATGATTTGTTGATCAGCTTTATAGTGTATGGGGCACCGTTTGAGCAAGATCACGCAAATATATTCTATGGCCTGCCGCGATAGGTGCCTCAGTAGTGTTTGTATGAGCCTCCTCTTCACATATCTACTTGGTTCAGAGGTCTCCGTCCACCCTGACAGTATATCAACAAAACTGGCTAGCACGGGAGACTCCCCACTCATATAATAATTCGTAATAACTTTAGATAGTAAATGAGACATGCACTTTATATTATACTGCGTGCCTTGATAGAAACTGCTGTCAGACATAAAATCGATCACTCGAATAATGTGGAAGATTAAGTAGTAAGAATAATTCTCGTGAGAAAACCCTTTGGGGGTATCAGTTTCTAGTCTATTGGCAACCCTTTGCGGCAGTGTTGCCAGTAATTGTACATAATTCTCCCAAGCATTCTCTCTCTGGTACACCTCAGTAGGTTGGTCGTTAGGGCGGCTACAGTCGACTATCGCTGTGAATATGCTATCACTTTTAATATACGTCATGAGTATTTCTGCCAACGCTTTGAGCGTGCCGACTTCCCGTTCAGTCTTGAAGAAGCCGCACAGAATGGACAATATTTCGTGACTAACTTCGAAGCTCTCTTCGACGGTGAACAGTGCAATGATTTCAGGTCTGCAAACCGGCCACTGTGGGAGCAAAATCCTGACTACAGTAGTCAGTAGTTCCGTATACGTGTCCAGGAGTTCAGGAGTCAGCACCACATCTTCGATCTTGCTCAGTTTCTGCACGGTGATGGGTCCGGGGAGTAACGCTAGAACTTCCTTCAGGCAGTTTTCACAAGATTTCAGGTCTTTTTCAGTCCTAATGGTCTGTCGGTCGTGCAAGCGTTGAATGGCGCGTTTCATCGCTAGCTGACACGCCGCGCTTGGTTCGCCTGCAAAGAAAAAAATCCTGAAAGTGTCCAACAATGTGGGTACATCTTTTTATTTGTCACATGCACTGTCGGAAAGAAAACGAAATAAAACGCGGTAGAATCGGGTTCGTAGTTGCCGGTTATGTTTTGATAGATTCTCTTGCATGTCAAAAGGACATGTAATGAATCTTTCAATTGGTTTTGATTAAAAATCGCGCGAAAAATCAACGTTAAAAAAACGAGTAAAAAGTATCGAAATAATCAGAGACAAATTTGTTTTTTTAATTTCGATAAAATACCACTGATTATTTCTGAAGGGCAATTCTCGTATTTTTAAAGAAGTTCATCTTCTCATCTCTCTTTCAATCTGTCAAAAACCACCTTTAATTTTTTCTACAGTTTGGCAGTGACTTGGTGATTGAAGAACATGTTTTACATACGGGAATTGACCTTCTGTACAGTAATCAAAATTATAAAAATATAACAGTTTTGCTTTTTTTTACGACGTACGACTAACATTTATACATTTTATAACGATACACTCATTCGCAATAAAATAAGATTTACCTTTTTTATTGTACGTTCAATTAGGCAGACAATACAGAAGATAGATCTTATTTTAACCGAGTTTTAATTTGATTTTTCAGGATGACTATAAAAGGTTTGTTTTAATGTCGAATGTTATTGCGAATGGAGTGTCTATCTGGGTTTCCGCACTAAGTCCTCGGTGGAATATTAGTACGGGCAGCGTTATTCATTGGATCCCCTTTTATTTAATGTATAAGGGGCCTCGCCCACGGCGACTTTTTAAAGCGATGCTGTCGCGCGTTCGCATCGATACAGTTGCGATGCAGTCGCTAGCGGCTTGTGGCCTAGGCCACGATTCTCACTCGCGATGCAAACGTGATTCTGTCGCGATGCAAACGCGCTATAGATGCACAAAAAATTACGATTTTGTATGTAGATTGTTTTTCATTCACGCTACACGCTCACTCTCCCCGACGTCGACTGACACGGTTGCAACTTTGCAGTGCTACAGTCGCTATGTAGTAGCGCGTTAGCATTGCGACTGTAACGCATTTCAAATGCAACTGTAGCGCGTTTCAAATGCAACTGTAGCGCGTTAATAACGCTACAAAAAGTCGTCGTGGGCGAGGGCCCTAACATATGCTAGAGTTCATATTGGAACACTTAAAAGATTAAGATCGAATCGGCTAACATTATCTTACTAAACAATATGCTGTCTTTTCCACAATATAAAACTTGGCATTTTTTGTAATTTACTCAGTTTTAAGTTGTGTATTACTAAAAATGTTGTAGTAAAGATATGTACCTAATTACAAAATGAAAATCATCAATAGTCATTTCGTTGTTCTGTCCGTGTCACTGCGATTACGGTCTACTGAACACTAAGCACGCACGTGGGGCGCGTGAGGCAGCACTGTGCTAGCTAGCGTTGGATCCTTAATGGACTATTAAGTAATTTATTTTATATTAGCGACGTCTAAGTTAATATCACCCGATTTAATATTAATGAATTTACTACAACATTTTATATACATTACGACTATATTTATATATTTGTTACAATGACGAATAACTTCGGTAAATTGTAAAAAACCTAAGTAAAATAGAATTTAACGGGTAATCCTGTGTGGATTACCCGTTTATATGTCTGTGTATTTATTATATTGCCAACTTATAATCTTACAAATTACAAAATAGTAACTACAGTCAGTCATCAGCCTATAGTGGTCCTGAACATTATTTTTTAAATTGCGCGCATTTTATTTTAATTTTCAGAATTTTTTATAGTTTTGTTACTAGTTCCTTATCTAGTATTCTAGTCGATATGTCAAAATAATTGAGATGCATTTTGCAAAAGGACGTTTTTTTTCTAGTGATAATCGTTAGTCCCAAAAATAAAATAAATTCGTACATATGTTTAAAATTATTTAGTTTTCTTATGTTTATTCTATTTAACTTTTAGCCAAAACAAGCCTGGGTCATATTTTGAAAACTGATCGTTTATCGGTACAAAAGAAAAACGTTCTCAATAACCAACTTCAACGTTCTAAAAGCCGTTTTACGTTTCAATCATGTAAGGGTAGTAGACAGTTATAGGCTGATGGCATCATGAGCGTTTGTTCAACTGACCTGGTGTTAGTGTGGGCTGCAGCGTGCTGGCGCTGAGCTGCGACGTGAGCGCGTCGAGAGCTCCGAAGCCGGGCGGCAGCGACGACATCGGGGGAGGGGTCAGGTCGCTCAGCAGCTCCAGGTTGGACGACGCTGTTGGGGACAATGTTATATTAACTTAAGTGTCTTCACCTAATTTCACTCTCAAATCGATATGTAAAAAACGCCTTCAATGAATTAAAATGTATGTGCATCAAACAAATTTCAAAAATGAAACTGGCCACTAACAAAATAATAATAAATGTGGTTACATACTGAGAAAAAGGTTAAGGACGTAAAAAAGAGTAACGAATATTAAAGTACCCAATTTTGTTTATTTCTAATTTCGAAACATATCGAGTCATTATTGAGATTAACTTGTAAATAATACTGTATATTTTTTTAATTTGTTTTATACGATATATAATAGTTAATTAATCCTAGTAGTACTCTATTTTTATACCATCTGTGAGATAATTACAATCTCACAGATGATATAAAAATAGAGTATCCAACACGAAGATAAAGCTGTCTTTGTCTTGAGTAATTAACTCCCTCACTACTCACTAACGTTCAGGATTAAAACTTAGCAACCTTCATTTTGTTCGGAATTCAACATGCCGCCCTCGCCTTAAAGACACTACTTTATTCCCTAGTCACATAACCTACTATTTAGGAGGTTCTTTAATAATCGTATTGTCTTTAGATCCCTTCATAAAATAGAATCGATAGGAATAAAAATAATTGTTACTTTGGTATTTTAACAATTCTTGTACAGACAACATTATTTTTCCTACATCTATTTATGCAATCCAAAATATCCTAAAAAGTTATAAATGGTCTTCTAGAAACGTTTTTCTATAACCATTACTTTATTATTTAGTTTAGTCATTAGTTATGATACCTGCCCTTACTGACCCATCTCAAAAATCCACTCGATATAGTGCCGCCCGCGTGGAATTACCACTATAATCTACCATATTCATGTCAGGAAAATATCAAAGTAATCTATCCACGTTAGGAAAACAGTGAGTCATCAATAAAACCAATACATGTTTCGAAAATAGTGACTCATCAATGCAACTGCTAAGTGCATTTAATGAACATGATATATTTGAACCGATGTTTTCATATTATTATTTTTTTATGCTCCTTAGCTGATTAGTAGAGAGTCCCTAAGGCATTAAGTCCGCCTCTGTACCTTTATGTTGCATGAAAAATAAATAAATAAACTCACTTGGAGGCAAGCTGCTTGTATTAACAATATTAGCGCTCGAACTAAGCAAACTGTTGCCCGCACTCATCAGGTCATTGCCGGAACTCATCAGGTCATTGCCGGAACTCATCAGGTTGTTGCCGGAGCCCATCAGGTTATTGCTGGCGTTCATGATGTTATTGCTATTGCTGGTGCTGTCGGTGAATGCGCTGGAGAAGTCTGCGAACCCTTCGTTGTTGTTCGCGGGGGGACCGAACGCGTTCGTGAAGTCGCCGAATTCGTTTGATACTTTGCGCGGCGCGGGAGGCTCTTCGGCTCTGGAATGATATAAATAATAAACATTAATTTATTTGTATTACATATTTTTAAGGTTGAAAGTAATAACAAGTACATAGGGCGATCTTTATTAAACACTTCTAAACGGTCCAGACTAAACATTTACCGAGTACATCAAAGAACTGGAACAAATTGCCTGCTGCTTTCTTCTTGTCTAATTATAATTTAGGTGTCTTCAAGGCTCTAGTTAATAAATTAGTGCGATCACCATAAACGATTGTATTATTGCTTACCATTAGGTGGGATCGCGATCAGGCACTAATTTATAACAATTTAAAAAAACGCAAGGTTTTGATCCATGGACAGTTGGATTACAATGCATTCAATATCAAACTCTTCAGTATTTTGAAAGCAAATTAACTTGATTTGCTTTCAAAATTGGTCTCAGATGCCATTTATTTGTAGACCTTTTAATCGTTACAATCATTCAATCATTTTGGTAGTGGCACGTTTTTTTATTCAGATTATACTGTCCCACTGCTGAGCAAAGGTTAACCCCAACTCTTTTTTTTTTTGTTTCTGACGGTGAATCAATCTGTGGCACTACAATTAAATATTGCAGAAACTAGTAGCAGTTCTATCATTTCATGCAGCACCCACATACTGGTTGGTCCAATTTGATCAATGTTTCAATAATCGGCATAAAAAACAAGCCGATAGCGTACCTAGGATCGAAGTCATCCAGCACAGCGGTGCCCGATGTAAGGCTGGGCGGCGACGGTGCTGCAGGACAGGTTTTGAACAGGTCGTCGAGTAGCTCAGCCGACTGCTGGCTCTGATTAGCTGAGGGGGGCGGTATTGCTGTCGAAGAGGATGACTTGCCGTATGACGCTGCTGCGCCTGGGGATAAAATATACAACGTTCAAAATTATGTGTCCAGACAATCTCTGTCCAATCCAGGTTGCCTGGAAGAAAATCATCAGGTACGATAAGGTAGCTATTTGCATGTTTTTTTTATGGTAAGGTTTCCTATCGTGTATTGTAATCTTGGTGTACAATAAACTTTACAAAAATAAATAAAATCTTAAATCTCACTATGGTAAAAGTATACTATAGTTTGTGTGTATTTTTGAAGCATCATGTTTATACAGTACGTCCGTTATAAGTTGGCGAGTGTGAAGTTAGGCTCTGGGAATTTTAGCGCTTGAAATATCGTACAAAAATAAAGGTTTGAAAAAAATAAATGCAGTTTGCAGTTCTTATTGCTGTTAAAAACAGTTATTGGCATCAATTTTTTTGAAACCTTTGTATTGTACTTATTGTGCATGCGTTTTTATTGCGCGATCAGTAGTCCGTACTTCAATTTAGTCATGGCCTTTTACATACATACGTGGCAGCTTACAACCTTTTTTTTTTTTAGCCTAATTTGTGTCCCACTGCTGGGCAAAGGCCTCCCCTTTCTCCTTCCAAGTCTCTCTGTCTTGAGCCATCTCTGGCCAAGTTTGACCAGCGAACGCGGTCAGATCGTCTTACAACCATAACCGGAAAAACATAGATTAGTAACAGGAAGTATTTAACATTATACACAGGCCTGTATTTCCGATAGGTAAACATAGGTGGACATACTATACAAACATACATTTTCCAGGTATGTTTAAAAAAGAAAGTATGGATATATGAGTCAATCAAAAAGACAGACTGAATTAAAATGATCTAATTTACGTTTTGTTCTGTGTACATTTTCCCAAGTCTGAGGTCGTAAGTTATGTATAGTCATCGGCATAGGTAGTGCCATTTGGGGTCAATGAACTTGAATGTTAATGTTAACATGGATATGCCCCGGGATTCTGAAGAATGTTTTCCATGTATTTATTAAATGCTGTTGAACAATCGAGTAATATTAGTTCTTATGTTACATACAGGATATACATGCATTAATAAAAAATGAGAGAGCCGTTTTTATGGACCTATAAATATAATAAAAAAAATATTTCCTGGAACTCGACGGCATATCCATATTAAGATAACAGTCACAAAACCCCTGGAATGGCACTACCTACGTCGATCACTAAACATTATACACAGGCCTGTATTTCCGATAGGTAAACATAGGTGGACATACTATACATAAATTTTCCAGGTATATTTAAAAAAGAAAGTATGGATATATGAGACAAACTGAATTAAAAAGATCTAATTTACGTTTTGTTCTGTGTACATTTTCGCAAGTCTGAGGTCGTAAGTTATGTGTTACCCTCCCAGGATTAGGAGAGTCCTCCTATTTTTTTCTTGACATGTTATATGACAGAACAACATTCGTCGATATAGCTATACTCCGTCGGTTCAGGTAGTTAACTAAAGGTAAATAATCTTGGTATGTCTTTTTATATTAAAGAGGTCGTATATAATATACACGAAGATTATTTAAATTTAGTTCTCAGCTAACATCGATTTAGGTAAATACCTATTTGCAAAGATTTTACAAACAATTTATAGACAACTTTTAGATAAAAAGACATGCCAAGATTGTTTACATTTAGTTAACTACCTAAACATCTAAACCAACGGAGTATAGTATTATTGAAAGAATAGTTACCGAGATCAATCTTCTTGACGGGCGTGCTGGGCTTCTGCTTGGCGGGGCTCTTGAGGTTGATGCTGAAGGCCTGCGGCGGTTTCCGCTCGGCTCTGCTGGCTCGCTCGCCGGGCGCGTCGAAGGAGGCGGCGCGCGCCTCGTCGAAGGAGCGCGCGCGCGGCGGACTCGAGTTCACTACATCTGAGTCGCGATACACATTTTCTCTGAAGCAGAATTATTTCTTGTTAATTTTTTTTTGGTACTGAATTATAATTAAGGTTTATTCCTGGCCATCTGCACCCTGTCATCCCCACTGGTGACGAGAGGGTAAGAAAATTTTGTTCCTCTCCATTGGTGACGATTGGAACTTTTTCCCACTCGTTACCATTGGGGACAACGAAGTGGTGATGATCGGAAATAAACTATAATTAATAACGGCTTCATTCTAACTTGTATTGTTGTGATTTATAAATAATATTGTATTAACTTTAAATAAATGCATACATGTGCGATCACATAATTATCC
The DNA here is from genome assembly GCA_030763345.1 of Mythimna separata. NCBI lineage: Eukaryota > Metazoa > Arthropoda > Insecta > Lepidoptera > Noctuidae > Mythimna > Mythimna separata. The sequence continues at coordinate 21,262,387 of CM061186.1, forward strand.
TGCATCACAGTATCAAAGTTCTCCACACGATCAGAACATATACAACAGTCTGAAATCCACCATAAGGCAGTTGCCCGGGCCAGACACAAAGGATCCTCCATTTTCAACAAAGGTGAAGACGTCTTTCCGCTGATATGATGATGATGATGACACTTACTTCTGAGGTTTCCGCTCTCTTGGCGGCCCGTGGCTGTAGTCTCCGTCAGAATCTTCTCTCTCGTAATCATCTTCATCGTTCCTCTCTTTTGGCTCCTCTGGAAAAATTAAGTCAATTTTTAATATAGCACTCAAACCGAGCCTCATCAGAAGGCTTAAAGTCACCCAAAGAGCAATGGAAAGGGAGTTTCCTTGCGCGATCACATCAGAAATGAAGATATCCGCAAGAGAACTAAGGTTACCAAATAGCCCAAAGAATCGCCAAACTTAAGTGGCAGTGGGCAGGGCACATTGCTCGCAGAACAGATGGTCGATGGGGATGGAAGGTTCTAGAGTGGCGGTCACGTACCGGTGCGCGCAGCGTTGGCGCGGCCTCCCACGCGGTGGACCGACGACCTGGCGAGGGTCCCGGGAATCCGATGGATGCGAGACGCACAGGACCGCGAGCTGTGGCGACGCGCGCGGGGAGGCCTATGTCCAGCAGTGGACGTCTTTCGGCTGAGATGATGATGATGATGATTCAAACCGGGTGAAGAGGCGATGGACGAACGGTATATTCGAACATGAACACGAACTAATCGAATTTGGGCATAATAGTCGTGAACTCTATTTAAATAGCCATGGCGACACTGTTATTGGAAGTGGTCGATGGTAGAGCAGCGGAAAGTATTCTGGGTGTTTGTAGTGATTTACGAAAAACACCGTCCACACAGAAAATAAATAGCAAGAGAAATGTCAGTGCGTGTTTGGGCCTGAATTTCGTGAGAAGTTAATATAATTATTACATGTAGTTATTATATCAGTCATATCTGAGTGTACCTAAGTAACAACTGCACAGATCGATCTTCAAGGTTAAGCAGCGTTTGCCAAGGTTGGTCTGTGGATGGGTGACCATCTTAACATAACAAGTTTTCTCCGTGTCTCGGAAAGCACGTTAAGCTGTAGGTCCCAGCTGTCATTTGTAGATCTTTGGCAGTCGTTACGGATAGTCAGAAGCCAGTAAATCTGACTCCAGTCTTGCCATGAAGTACCGTGTTACCCCAGATAATGGGTTGTAGAGGTCTGGTAGGCAGCCGCTCCTCGTAAAATACTGGTATTCAGCTAAATCCGGCTTGACTGGAAGCCGACCCCAATATAGTTGGGGAAAGGCTAGGCTAAGCTATGGTAATGACTAGAGTGTGTCAGTCGTATGGCTCATAAAGGTATACTGACCCCAGGCACCGGCACCGCGGTCACTGTACTGCCCCCAGGCGCCCGCACCGCCCCCACCTCGCATGCCCATCACGACTGCGTCTGACGACATGCCTGAAACAAACAAGTGCTATTTAAAACCTTATGGTCCTTGTAGTCTCTGTAATATGCGGAATACTTACTGGGCTGTGTAGAAAACTGCTGAAAAAACATTGCATGTGCGAAAAATTCACGAAGGGATTTCTTAAGTGGGGGTTTAAAGGCATGCAAATGACTTGTTTTCAAAGTCGTACAAATAGTACATTTTGGTACAAATGGAAAAACTTTGTTATCGCGACCGAAGCTCCCGAGCCGCAGGTGAGGGTGCCATGATGCCGAATGTTGCAATAACAAATTTCCACGTGTATTAAATGTCATTTTCAATACACTTACGAGAAATAAAATAATAGAACGACAAGTCTCCGAAGTCGATCTCTAAAAATTTTGTAATTAATGAAAAAGTTTATAGCGACATCTATAAACTTTAAAACTACGAATCTTGCATTGCGAATATCGGGCAGTAGCCCACCAGATATAACACCCCATCTGGTCGGAAAACATCCTCCCTTTTCAACGGAGGTATGTGGGACTTTACTCTCTGTTCCACATTTTTTTAATATAACAAACTAGTGCTTGACCGCGATCCCGCCTGATGGTAAGCAGTGATGCTATCGTTGATGGTGAGGCGCAATAGTTTATTAAGGGCCTATTCACTCTAGCCTTGAAGACATACCTCTAAAAGTTCTTCAAACCATGCAAAATTGAAGGAAGGATTGTCTAAAGACATACAAATGCAATGTTAGGTGGCAGAGCCGGTTAGTGTAAGGTAATGTGCAGGTAACTGACCCTGACCTATGTACTTGTCCTTGTTCTTCTTCGCCTTCTTGCGTTCCTCGCGCAGCTTCTCGTCGTCCTGGATGAAGTCGATCAGCTCGCGCACTTTGTGCCTTATGTTTATACCCTGAAAACACATTATTGATTAACATTATCATTATTCATATATTTATACGGAAGACGCAGCGTTGGAAGGCCTCCCGCAAGGTGGACTGATGACCTGGCGAGTGTTGCGGGAATCCGATGGATGCGAGACGCACAGGACCGGTCGCTGTGGCGACGCATGGGGGAGGTCTATGTCCAGCAGTGGACGTCTTTCGGCTGAGATGATGATGATGTATTTATACTGATATCTCGTGCCTAAGAAACCCGTTGGTCCTGGTTGTCTTTCGTAGATCTTTGTCTTTACAGGTAGTCAGACGTCAGGAATGTGTGACCATCAGTCTATGCAAAAGTATCGTGATTTTATTTCATCTATTTGTGAGACAATAAACCATATAGACCAGGTGTTGCCCAGTAACTGGGTTGTGATGGTGTGATAGGCTGTCGCTCCAAGTAAAACACGGGTATTCAACCGCATCCAGTTAGACTGGATGCTTCTCCTTTTCGTGTCGATGCACTCATATTAAACCTCTTCTGACCAGTATTTGGCAACCTGCACGGCTCTGTCATTGGCCTCGCATAGATCCTGAAAAGTGATGGTGCAGGATGGACAGTTTAGCAGGTGACGCATGTTCTGTGCGGCTGCACACTGGCACTGAGTTAAAAGATGGGCCGATGAAGCCCCATTTGGTCAGAATACATTTACAGCGACTGGAAGCTAAGTAATTAGCTTGGGGTCGCTAGTTGGGAGAAGTTTAGGGAGATGATGATTTATCATCATTTAAAATATGCTTATTCTCAGCCTGATTACAATAATAGATTTGAGTGTCTCACCTGATCTTTCCCCACATCGTCAACGTATGTATAGTTCTCGAGTGAGCGCAGATCGTAGATGTGTTCCCTCGCCGACGTCACCACTCTCTCGGAGCCGTTGCGCACCAGGTAGCTTAGGAGGAGCAGGCACTGGAACAGAAATAGAGGATGATTAGTTTTTTTTTTTCTTAATATAAACTAGTGCTCCCACAAGGTGGCCCGACGATCTTGGAGGGTCGCGGGAATCCGATGGATGCGAGACGCACAGGACCGGTCGTTGTTTCGACCCTTGAGGGAGGCCTATGTCCAGCAGTGGACGTCTTTCGGCTGAGATGATGATGGTGAGACTCGTTTGACCACTATCTCACCTGATGGTAAGCGATGATGTGGTCAACGATGGAACATGCGTGCCTAGAAGTAACCTATTCACTGTTGACTTAAAGGCTCCTAGGTTGTAGCTACCAAAGAAAAAGAATCCGGTAGGGCATTCCACTCTTTACCTTTACGCACAATGAATTATTATTGTTTTGTTACAAGTCCCATCTAATATTGAGTAGACCTATAGATACGCATATCCATCATTCGGACCATAGTAGCTTCAGACTCTCAGGCAGCTATTAAACATTCAACTTCAACATGTCAATTACATCATCATCATCATCTGCCTAGCCTTTTCCCAACTATATTGGGGTCGGCTTCCAGTCAAGCCGGATTTAGACTATTCAATTACAATATTTGGACACAAAAGCTAGTGGTAATTGGGGTTTGTAATGCTGTGATAACTTACAAAGAATGAGTGAAGCTTTCAACGTCCATTGCTGAAGTTGGTATACGCAAAACCACACTGCATTTCATCCAAAATCACATCCAAGTAACTTGTATACCTAAAGTATTCATTTGCTAACATATATTTTATGTTTTGTATGTATAAATGACGACATTCTCTAACTATTGACACCATACAAACACTGGACGGGTTCCAATAGCTTACTAATGACATTTTAAATTAAGAGCCTTGTGCGGCCATTGCGGCATTTTTACGATAACTTCGCACAATGGCCGTAGATAATCGTTTTCACCACCTTGAAATAGTAGCAGATAAAGTGAAACAAATTATATTTCTGTATAGGTATCTCTTTAGTAACGCGTTTACTTTGATGGTACATACATAGTGGTATTTTATTTCAAAACTAGATTAAAATAAACTTGCCATGTACATTTACACATGATGGTAAGCAGTGATGCAATTGCTGATGGTGAGGCAGTCGTTTATTAAGAGCCTATACTATAAAGCTTTGATTCGATGAGTGCATCTAGCATTACCAATGATTACGAAAGGTATTACCAAAGATAGGATATAGGCAGACAGATTGATTAGATTTTACTTTACTTTAACTTCATATTTACTCGTGTCAATGCAAACTATTATTCAAAATCCTATGGAAGTCATCATCTATCGAAGTGTTTCCACTATATAAAGGCTTTTTATCCTGGATCGACAAAACTCTACTGGCACTAGATGCGACATGACCTCGGGGAAGTGCTCGTACGTGAACGTGGCCAGAGCCAGCTCCTGCATCTGTCCAACCAGACGAGTCTCACCTTGTAAGTCCTGCGCCAGTGGCTGCGGTTGTCGTGCAGCATGCGGCGCCACAGCATGGACATGACCTCGGGGAAGTGCTCGTACGTGAACGTGGCCAGAGCCAGCTCCTGCATCTGTCCAACTAGACGAGTCTCACCTTGTAAGTCCTGCGCCAGTGGCTGCGGTTGTCGTGCAGCATGCGGCGCCACAGCATGGACATGACCTCGGGGAAGTGCTCGTACGTGAACGTGGCCAGAGCCAGCTCCTGCATCTGTCCAACTAGACGAGTCTCACCTTGTAAGTCCTGCGCCAGTGGCTGCGGTTGTCGTGCAGCATGCGGCGCCACAGCATGGACATGACCTCGGGGAAGTGCTCGTACGTGAACGTGGCCAGAGCCAGCTCCTGCATCTGTCCAACTAGACGAGTCTCACCTTGTAAGTCCTGCGCCAGTGGCTGCGGTTGTCGTGCAGCATGCGGCGCCACAGCATGGACATGACCTCGGGGAAGTGCTCGTACGTGAACGTGGCCAGAGCCAGCTCCTGCATCTGTCCAACTAGACGAGTCTCACCTTGTAAGTCCTGCGCCAGTGGCTGCGGTTGTCGTGCAGCATGCGGCGCCACAGCATGGACATGACCTCGGGGAAGTGCTCGTACGTGAACGTGGCCAGAGCCAGCTCCTGCATCTGTCCAACTAGACGAGTCTCACCTTGTAAGTCCTGCGCCAGTGGCTGCGGTTGTCGTGCAGCATGCGGCGCCACAGCATGGACATGACCTCGGGGAAGTGCTCGTACGTGAACGTGGCCAGAGCCAGCTCCTGCATCTGTCCAACTAGACGAGTCTCACCTTGTAAGTCCTGCGCCAGTGGCTGCGGTTGTCGTGCAGCATGCGGCGCCACAGCATGGACATGACCTCGGGGAAGTGCTCGTACGTGAACGTGGCCAGAGCCAGCTCCTGCATCTGTTGGCCGGTGGGGCCCCACGCCTCGTCTGAAGTCGCTTCCCGCACCTTGCCTTCTACTTCTGTGTAGTTCATTACTACATTTGTGCTGTAACAAAGAAATATTGTTGTTGTTATTATTTCGTAAAAGATTTTTGAAATATTTTTATTATAGTATTTGGATTAAAAGTCTAATATGGTCCTGAGCAATGATTTTTTTAGGCAGAAGTGGGAATAGGCTAGCCACATCGCGTGAGTGAGGTAAGCAAAGACCGTCAATGACTGGTGTCTGAGGGAGAACGATGCCGCCGAATGTCGACCGCGGTGATGCCCATGACAGTGAGGTTTGGAAGGAAATGGAGAGGCCTTTGCTCAGCAGCGGGACACAGTATAGGCTAATAAAACATTTTTAAACAAACTATAAGATCTGTTTTATGTAGTTTGCCATTCTATCAATCTAATAAGACCATCTAGTAGGCGTCCGGTAAAGGGCTCGCCTTTGTACAGTTTGATACTCTAACCATGATTGTTGGGCTATTGATGGATCGATTAAAAAATATTCAAGAGCAAAAACAAATTGTTAGAACATAAACTAAAGTGGCCATTTAAAACGATATGACGCGTTGCCAAGCAGCAATTGCACAGCAATGCAACTCACACACGTGTGTCATATTATGAACAATTACTATGTTGCGTTTAACAAAGTAAACAATATAATTATTGTTTCGCATAGTTGTACCGTTAAGGAGCTCGTGGCTAGATAATAACAGCCGCACAGGTCGATCTTCAAGGTTAAGCAACGCTTGCCTAGGTTGGTCTGTGGATGGGTGACCATCTTAACATAACGAGTTTCCTCCGTGCCTCAGAAAGCACGTTAAGCCGTGAGTCCCGGCTGTCATTTGTAGACCTTTGGCAGTCGTTACGGATAGTCAGAAGCTAGTAAATCTGACTGCATTTTTGCTATGAAGTAGTGTTACCCCAATTAATGGGTTGTGGAGGTCTGGTAGGCAGCCGCTCCTCGTAAAATACTGGTATTCAGCTAAATCCGGCTTGACTGGAAGCCGACCCCAATATAGTTGGGAAAATAAATAGATGATTATGTTGCATTCAACAAAGCAAACAATGTTCTGTCTCGCATAGTTCTACAGTTCGCTATCACAATGTCTTTCACGGCCATATAAATAAAAACACGACTTCGATTTCATTAGTATCTCTATCAATTTACAGTATAGTGCGAAAATTGGCAATAAAGATTTTAGATAACATTATTTTCCGGAACTACAACATACTTATGTCGAAAACAGTGATCCGCCTTCGCTACGCATAGATTATCGGCCTTGTATTGTTTCTACGGTTGGGACTCAGGCCTACTCTCTAGGAGAGGGAATGGGCCGTAATCCACCATGCGGGCCCAGTGCGGATGAGTGCATATCCTCGAATTTTTGGCTCTAAAACATGCCGGTTTTTTTTGTTGCACCCTGATGGTGAGCCGCACTAGTTTATTAGGACCCTATCCACTTTACCCTTGAAAACATCTAAATTATAAGCAACTAGCTTTTACCCGCGGCTTCGCTCCCGTCAAATGACTACCCTACATATCCTACGCTACCCTACCCTACCTTCCCTACCTACCCTACACTACCCTACCTACCCTACACTACACTACCCTACATTACACTACACTACCTTACACTACCCTATACTACCCTACACTATCCTACACTACCCTACACTACTCTACACTACCCTACACTACCCTACACTACCTTACACTACCCTACCTACCCTACTTTACGTAACTTTTTTTTTTATTTTTTCTCTCCGTAAGAACCATCATTGAACTTCAAGGAACATTTTAAAAAAAGAATCAGCCAAATCGGTCAAGCCGTTTTCATGTGATGTCGTGACAACGGAAAAGGGGTTTCATTTTTATATAAACACATCAAAAGTGTCTAGGGATCAAGCATTTTTATGCGGATTTCTTGAGATTGAGATGTGGCTTTGTAATAAATTTATGATTTTATAAATTTATATGGATCCTTTTTGGTGCATTTCATAATTTGAATCAGGAACTGTGAATCAAATTCGAGTAAAAGATGAAAATCAGCTGTCAATATTTTCCCTATAAAAACATACAACGCATTGAAGACATTATTAGTGCTACTGTTTCCCTACTACTGATTAAAACCAACGTTATTAGGGAGCGGCGACGTCATTTAAGCAGGGAAGAAATGCTCAGAGCCGTGGGAATGATAGAAGCTGGTTCCCGGCAACGTACTGTGGCTTTAGCTCTGAATACAAGTCAGAGTGTTATCAGTCGACTTTGGACACGTTACCGAAGCACTGGTACCGTGGCTGAGCGCCATGGAGGACGGTATCGCTGCACCACACGGAGACAAGACCGATACATTCAAATCTTAACTCGAAGAGCTCCAACAATAACCGCCATGATGTTAGCCGTGAGGCTTCATCACTCTTCAGGGAACTTAATTAGCGACCAAACAGTCAGAAACCGCTTGCATGAAGTGAACCTTCATTCCCGAAGACCGCTACGGGTACCACCTATAGCAATGCACAATCGTAGGATTCGATATCAATGGGCTCTTGAACACAGAAATTGGGCAGAAGAACAATGGCGTTTCGTGTGCTTTTCTGATGAGTCTCGTTTTGGTATGAGACCGGATACAAGACGTATACGACACTGGAGAACCCCTGGACGCCAACAGCGATTAAAATCCTGCCAGGAAGTCCATTCTTATAGTGGTGGAACCATCATGGTATGGGCGGGTATTTGGATCGGCGGAAGAACTGAGTTGATTTGGATCAGAGGCAACCTCAACGCTCAAATTTATGCTGAGACGATTGTATCAGACGTCATCGTTCCTCTACAAGTGCAAATCGGTCCCTTATTTCAGTTAATGCATGATAATGCACGACCGCACACCGCAAGAGTTGTAAGACAGACTCTCGCCGCAGCTAACATCAATGTCCTGCCCTGGCCTGCTCAGTCGCCAGACTTGAACCCGATTGAGCATGCATGGGATATGCTACAGAGAAGAGCTCTGCCGAATATGGAAGGTATCCAGTCGCAAGAAGACCTTTTTTTGTTGTTGCAACGAACATGGGCGGCCATTCCACAGCGTGATTTGGATGAACTCATTTTGAGTATGCCAAACCGATGTTCTTGTGTTGTTAGTGTTCGCGGTAGAAACACGGATTATTAATTGTTTAAGTTACCCAATAAAATTTTAAAGAAAACTGTTATTTCAGTCTTTTTTTCGAACTTTAATGTTAGTGGTTCAAATGTCAAAAATCCCTTTATTAGGAAAATGGCAAATTTCTTTATTAATGCAAAGGTGACTTGGTTTATCGTTACTGTGACAAACGAAAACACTTTATTTGATGAATCCTTAAAGAAAATTTTAATTAATATCAATCAGGAGAAAAGTTATTGCAAAAATATATGTTGATCCCTAGACACTTTTGATGTGTGTATATAGAAGATATACCTACTATGGAATGTAATAATAATAAAGATGGTATTGTGCAATCTTCTTGTATGTTTAAGAGTAATTTATACAACTCGAAAGTGAAGTTAGCTTCATAAATAAATCTATGTCAAGATAAATGCAAATATCAAATAGCGCGTCGACCTCGACGGAAGCTCTAAAAGGAATTCCGAGTTTTTATAATATGTATAAACTAACTGTTGCACGCAGCTTCGTCTATTTGAAATTAAAAATTATCTCAAAGGAACATACTCCAGGGATACTCCAGGCGTTGTGTGAAAGTTGTGGAATATTATTACCTACTTGAAAAAAATGCCCTACGTCCTATTCCAGGTCATGGTCTACCCGTGTGCTAGAATTTATCAAAATCCGTTTAACTTCTCGAGCGTGAAGCAGAAACAAACATACACACAATCACAAACTTTCACCTTTATAATTTTCGTGTGAATAGTTTGTACAATGTAATTTCTGGATGTACTGAACTGATTTTGATTTTTTTTACAGTAATAACAAGAAACAGAAAAGTTACATTATTTCATATCTATAGTGTTCTATCTTCTATGATCAGATATCGAAAAACCCACGCTTCGGGAGAGGCCTCGTGAGAGGAGAGTAGGGAACGAAGGTACTCCCTAGTGATAACGTTTGCTTTGAAAACACCAATACGGATTGTTGTTTTCAAAGTAAACGTTATTGTGATTGCTTCTGCGGTTTGATTTGATTGAAATATAAAGACCTTGCCATAGATTGCAATAGATAAAGATTTGTAACCTTTCGAATGTTCGTATCTAAACATTAACCATATAAGTAACAGCATTTTTATCTTGCACACACGACCACTCCCTAAGATAGACAGCCGCGTTGTGGACGCTTGGAGAAGTTTTTCTTACAGTACGGGCGTTATAACTTGGCGAGTCTGAAGTTAGGCACGGCAAATTTTTGCGCTTAAAAACTCGTACAAAAATAAAAGTAAAAAAAAAAATGCCATTAACAGTTTTTAACAGCAATAACTACTGCAAATTGCATTTATTATTTTTTTGAACGTGCACTTAATAAATACTATGACGAGCGATATTGTTGTGCTATTATGCTATTATATTATAGCGTAGTATGAAATGAGCTTTACACAGTACCTATCTATGACTCTATGAAACGTAGTAACAGCCATTAGTCTACGTGATGTCCTCATTGAAGGATCAGTACAGGAGTACCGCGAGACGTAGGTACTAGCCATAATACAACATGTCAACGTCACAGTAATGGCTGCACCATGAACTTGAGTGTTTTACGGTTCATTGTGTAGCGGCACGTGGCGGTGCTCCGCTGTAGTGAACTACCATGAATGAGTAGTAAATATCTACTCATTCAAACCAATACAATACTGCCTAGGAGTAAAAGTTGTTTGGTTATACTAAATTTCTAGAAGTGTTTGGTTTTTAATCGAATCAGATCCACAAGCAAATCAAATCAAAAATGTTTTTATTTTACAGTATAGGCCTACATGGGCACTTATAAAAAGTCGAAGCTAGTGCACGGTCCCAAATCAATCCAAATATTGGGTACTGACGTCACGGACACATAGTTATTTTCATTAACCTTTTAGTCGGATATATCCGACACTCTCGCGTATATTCCGCCATAATTCATGACTTGTTACTCTCAACTATAGTGAACTACCATGAATGAATAGTAAATACTCATTCGAATTCAATACTGCGTACAGGTAAAGTTTATTGTTTATTAATCCTAAATCTCTAGACGTGTTGGTTTTTAGACGAACCAGATCCAGTAAATGGGACTTGTATTTTCTTTAACCATTAACCGCCTACAGATCTCTCTCACATTTATTCCGCCAGAGTCGCACATCTATGACCTAGGTATAAATCCATCTCTCGTCAGCTCTTGTCACTTTGGGGATTAAAGAGCTAAACAGGATGGAGTATCTTGTCGCAAACGCATGACCGTGAGGAATATGACACGAAAACACTCGTCAAACCAATCCGACGTAAGGATAAATTTCCTGGTATTCAAAATACTGTAATTCTGAAACATTTCAACGAAGTTTATTTGTTATGTGGGTGATTTATAATTCCAAGGAAAAGCTGCAAATAATGACAGAGGTAAAACCAATATTTTTGTCATCATTAGTGCATTCATTTATATGTGTGACGAGAATTACCAAAGTGAGAAATGAGTATATTAGAGGAAGTTTGAAAATGAAAATAACGCCAGTGACTTAAAAACAGAGAGAGAATAACTGGAAGTTTGTCTCGGTATGGTCGTGAGAAAAGTGAGGAAACGCATGTTATTAAAAGAGTTATGAATATACATATACGTCTACATGTTGGAGAGGAAAGCCAGAGAAAAGATGGATGGGTTGTGTAAGGAATGATATAAAAGAAAAGAGAGTTAGTAATAGCGTGATGGGAAAAGCTTGTTGCGCAGACCCAAAATAACACGGGACAAGGGAAGCAAAATGATGATGAGTTTATTAATTTAGATGGCATATTTTTTTCATAACCTATTTCTTTTTTTGTAACCTTCATTCGATATAATATTACCATTCCACGTTATCACTCTCACCCTCGCTCGCTGTGTCGCAGGTTCGATTCCCGCTCGGAATAAGCCTTTATCTAATTATGTTTGTAAGCGCACCCACGACACAGTAGTAATTCCTAATGTAAATCATACTTTCCATCCTTAACCCATATTTGGAAATGAAATCAAATCAAATGTACTGACCTACTATCGATAAATAGAATGGTAAATTGTGGTTTCAGTTAATGAAACTGTTGAATACACTTTACAAATTATCTTTTTTCCTCAATCTGTTTAACAGTTTCATTTTGAAAACTAATTACTACTTTAGGCATTTGTTTTTTATCGGCTCATTAATAAAAACCTCGTTTGGCAAAAAAAGTTTAACAAAAAGTTTTTAATATGAACAGGATAATGATGATTTCCATATTAATTTTGTTTAGTTTATTTTAAAAATGTTTTGGGCCTTCAGTATGTGTTCTATAAACGTTTTTTTTTAGTTTTAGCTTCTGAAAATTATCCCAAGGTAAATTACTCCTTGGATAAAAAAGTATCCTATGTGCTATTCCAGGATATAGTCTACCTGTGTACCAAATTTCATCCAAATTTGTACAGCCGACTACGTGTGAAGGAATAAAAATTATATACTCACACAAAATGTTGACTATGTGACTTATTTTGCCATCACAGAAAGCTATAACCTTCCCCATACCCAAATTGCCATTACATGATACGTCACGGAGCAGTTTGAATGGCCGCCCGTACGCAACACTTACGGAGATCAACAAGTATTCGCATACAGGCGTTATGCAACTCTAGTGAAAGGTTACTCCAAGGTTAACTCGATGCAACCGATTGGACCAAGTTTTTTGGCTCATTTATAAATCAGTAGGTAGAATGAATTTGAAAGCCTACGTAGCATAATCAGCCTTATAATTTCCCCACTACTGGGACTCAGGCCTCCTCTCTAGGAGAGGGAATAGGCCGTAATCCACCACACCCAGTGCGGATTGGTAGATATCACATGTCTTGGAAATTTTGGTTCTAGGACATGCCGGTTTCAGTCATCGTTTTTGAGAGTACCTAGTGGAGATGAAATAAATTACACAAAGTAATGCTCCTGGCTGGATTTGAATCCGCAACCTACAACTCGTAAATCGGGGCCGTTACTACTGGGCCACCACTGCTCTCTTTACTGCCTACGTGACTTGACGGAATGGATAAAATCTGTTTCGAGTCTTGGTGAATTTCTTGAAGGAGCTTCGCCCCCTGTAACATATGGGGTTTCTTTTTTTTTTAGTGGGCTCGCGTTTGACCACTGTCGCACCTGATGGTAAGCGATGATGAGGCCGACGATGGAGCAAGCTTGCCAAGAAATAACTTATTCAATCCCACCTATATTTTCGGCTCATATGAGGAGCAATTCTCATGTTTTTAAGAACTTTCACATCTCCTTTTTGTTTAAAAATTACGAATACTGGGTCTCTGATGGTCTGCCTTCTTCTTCACTTACGCCCGTTTGCAATAACCTACCGCAGTTCATAGATAGAAAGCTATCCACGATAAACAGTAAGATTCTATCTATCAATCCACAACTTTTGGTAGGAAATGCTAACCGCCGGTAGGTTATAGGAAAGCAAGTAAGGGCAAAAGGATAGATTTGTTTATCTTTAGTAGCTGTAACTTTAGATAGGTAGCTTATTGAAAACGGGCGTTAAAGAGTCCAACAATCTAACAAGTTTGCCTCCAGGCAAACTTGTTAGATTGTTGGAGCCAAGTAGATTGACTACGAAACTACTTCTATACACTACAACTCCTCTCTTTACTTTTTGATCGTTTCACTGCATTAATTGTATACCTGACAATTTATGACGCTATTTCATAATGTCATTTTAATTTGATTCAAGTGGCTGAGCGCTTGGACGCTGGCGCGGGTTCCATTTCCGTACTGAACAAATATTCGACTTAGCTACATTAATTTGTTCCCAGCCCGGCGCCGTCTGTGTATTTGGATAATAATTCGACATTTAGGAAAAAGAACCTACTAATATTATAAACGCAATTTTGTATGATACTTCAAGGCTAGAGTGAATAGGGTCTTAATAAACTAGTGCGCCTCACCATCGACGATTGCATCACTGCTTACCATCATCAGGTGGGATCGCAGTCAAGCACTAGTTTATAATCATTAAAAAAAAACTCTTTCACGCAAAAACGATTGAATGGATTTCGATGAAACTTGGTATATAGTTCTGGAGTATTGGTATTAATATTAAAGCTTATCCCGTTTGGGCACCAATAGGTATTTTGGATTAGGATTTTGTACAGGTTACTAGTTACTACCATCCAAAATACCTCTCGATGCCGAAACGGGAATACTCCCAGGTGCCTACATGTATGGGAATACCATAGAAGTAATTTCTTTCCTGGGAGTATATTCCCTTGGGATTTTTTGTTACTAACACGCATGCGAAGCCGCTGGCATCAGCTAGTATTATAATTATATGGGCAGTAATCACATCCCATAAAAAACTTGCACTACAATATTTATTTATTCATTATCAAACCCAAAAAACAAAGAAACCTACACAAAAGCCTCTAAACGCCAAACTAATTTACTTCACAATAAAGAACATCACAAGTTAATTAAGATTGAAAGATAAGGCACCCACTTCGCTATGATTTCCTCAAACAAACACTATTTGCTTTGAAAACACTGGCCCAATGACACATAAGAAATACACTAACAACTTGACTATCTCTTACAACTCAATACATGAAAGAAGAAATGAATGTACTTTGTTTTTCTTTTCTTTTATCGAGTTGTACACAATGCGAGATTCGTCACACATTAGTGTAGCTACAAATTGCTCAGTATACTGAATAATCATCATCTACCTAGCCTTTTCCCAACTATATTGGGGTCGGCTTCCAGTCAAGCCGGATTCAGCTGAATACCAGTATTTTACGAGGAGCGGCTGCCTACCAGACCTCCACAACCCATTGACTGGGGTAACACGGCACTTAATGGCAAGACCGGAGTCAGATTTACTGGCTTCTGACTAACCGTAACGACTGCCAAAGATCTACAAATGGCAGCCGGAACCTACGGCTTAACGTGCTTTCCGAGGCACGAAGGTAACTCGGTATGTTGAAATGGTCACCCATCCACATACTAACATATTACAACTCAATACATGAAAGAAGAAATGAATTTACTCATGTTTTTTTTCTTTTATCGAGTTGTACACAATGCGAGATTCGTCACACATTAGTGTAGCTACAAATTGCTCTATACTGAATAATATGTTATTCAAATCGGCTATGAATGGACAAACTTCATCATCATCATTTAAGTCAAAAGACGCCTACAGCTGGACATAGGCCTCCCCCAAGCGTCGCCACGGCGACTGGTCCTGTGCGTCTCGCATCTATTGGATTCCCGCAACCCTCGCCAGGTCGTGTCTTCCGGACAAACTTATCCAATAAATTTTTCAGATAAGTATTTGAAGTTGGAAATTAGCTGAGATTTCAGGCTTATGATTGCAATGCCCTTCCTCAGAGCTCATCAAATTACAGAGAGCCAGAGAACTTGCGCAACACTGTCAAAATGACGTGAATCAGTGAATGCATTGTAAGACGTTGAGAGGAATTTTGAACATATTGAATTTGGTAGCCACTGCACTGGTATTTGACCTTATAGTTTTTTTTTCGGTATTCTACATAAAAAATTGGCAACGCTGAATATGTATTGCATATGCAATCTTTTTCTTCTTTTCGTATCCATCACTCTCACAAAACTTTTTCTGCCCAGTATTTGGCAGCCTGTATGGCTCTGGCATTGGCCTCATTTAGATCCTGAGAAGTGCAGGTGGTTGTGCAGGATGGACAGCATAGGAAGTGCCGCATGTCCTGGGTAGCAGTTCCACACTGGCACTGTTAAGGACAGGTCGAAGATGCCCCATTTGGCGATATTGTTTTTACAGCGGCCAACCTGGGCCTGCAATCGGTTGAGAGACTGAGATTGGGTTGATGCACATGCAATGAAGAAGTTATTTTCAAGAATCACATCTTGAAAATGCTTGCCAAAACAAAAAGAAAATTTATAAGTGAATGTACACAACAATCATGACTTGCAAAACTTTTATCTTTCTCATAATATAGGCCATTGATATGTCACAAAATCAGAATAATCTGTTCAAAATCTAAACCGCAATATCACCGAAGACTAGAACTTTATCATGTTTAGCAAACTATTGAGTAAACACGTTGAAGAGAGAGCCAAAACTGCATTGTGTTTAAAACAATAAGATTAGTGGGACCAAGACCTTTCCGAGACATTTTGGAGCAAAGCCAGGAACACACAAACAGTAAATTAGAGATAAAATATGTGCATTATGCTCCGGTTATTTTGAGATGAATGATATGACATTATGGAAAGTGAGTATTTAAAATCTTGTTTGTCAAAAGATTATCATAAATATTAAAGTACTTACATTAGAGGACAAAACATCCCTCAAAATGAGGTGCAATGCTCAACCTATCGCACCCTCAGCAATTTACAATGCATTCAATGTTGCAGAATATGTTGTTGGGCAATCTAACAGTGCTATCCCCCATGTTACATGAAGCTTTATTGTCACAATTTATTTGAGGTCAATGACATGCAGCGTGATGATATATCTTCCATACAATTCAAAATATTTACATCTACTTTTGAAGCTCTTCATATATGAAGTTACAAACACCAGCCAAGGATACATGCATAAAAAGCATAACACCTCTTTTCACATAAAAAAACTCGCATTCCATTTTTTTTTTATCTACTTACTCCCTACATTCCTTTTTTAAATTTACCAAAAAATCTGTTAACTAAATAAATTATTGTAACATTCCATTTCACTTTGGCATTAAAACACATAAGAAAGATATTGTTTTTGTGTGATCTTGTAACATATTGATAAATTTTTCCTCACATTACCTCTGTGATCAGATATGGCAACTCATTTCACTGTGTGTGGGTCAATGGACACTACTTGATTGTGTCAATGGTGAAATTTTACGTTCCAAGGCCAAACAGTTTAGTTGAATTGCTCATGTGTGGGCTGTTATGGCAACTTGTTCATTTTACCATCAATATTAAGTGCAGGGAATGTTGTAATGTTGAAGCATTCATTAAAATGCAAGCAAATAAAGAATTGTGGGTTAATTTATTTTAATTCATTTGATTAGTAGTTTTATGATGAGTGTAGAAGATCATCACCACTGCTCTCAAAACGGTGAAGGAAAACATAGTGAGGAAACCGGCATGTCCTAGAACCAAAAATTCGAAGACATGTGACATCCACCAATCCGCAATGGGCCCGCGTGGTGGATCATGGCCCGTTTCCTCTCTGAGAGAGGAGGCCTGAGTCCCAGAAGTGGGAACATTATAAGGCCGTGATATATATAGATCTTATTGGAATTTTAGCACCTATAGTATCAATGATAAAAAATCCTCAGAACCTACGATCCTAGGAGTTAGGTTAAGATATGAACTTTCTTATAAGATTATAGGCGTAAACACAAGTTAGCAATTGCTATGTAATATATTGACTCAGGAGGTGGGTTGACGGACATACAAATAAATTATTGTCAATATACCCGACAATGAAAGTTAGTTAAGTCCTAAGATATTTATACACATTAAGAATCAATTAGTAAACACAATATAAGCTCTGTCAGTTTGATTGAAACATTCAAGACAATTTATTATACAATTTTGTGCAGAACTATACCAGGTTTTACTTTCATTGCATCTCCATATTACACAAGATCAATATTACATGTTTGTATGCCACAGTGGACCTGAAAATTCACACTTTCAGTTTAGAAAGTGTCAAACAGGGAAATGGGAATTCTAATTAGCATCTATTTAGCTTGAAAATTTACAAGTTTTTTTTAGGTCTGGCTTAACAATTAGTGGCAAAAACATACTCATTTCTGAGCCTGTGATAATTACTACTCATTGAAACATTGGCATGGTTAATTTAGTCAATTATGCAGGAAGTTTAGTCATGAAATAAAAGTAATGATTAAAAAGCTCATTGCAATTTTTGTTAATTGTCATTTTGTAGTCAAATTTTGCCGCCGAAAAACTGGTGTATCGTGGAACCGGTCGCTAATCTACCACATTTATTAGCCGAACCGCTGATAACGCTATGTATCAGAACATTTCGCCCGTACCTTCCCTATCTTCATACAATAATCAAGACAGTATTGCAAAACATACGAGTAATGCGTTTCTCAACTCAGGTACATCAAGATCTATGCAAATTTATTATCAAGGTTTGCAAAAAATCCAATAAATAACTAAATTAGTGAAACAGATTGCTGTAATTTACATAAAAATTAACAAAAATGTTCATGAAACTTACACTTTATCCGCCAACTCCCGCACCTTCCACATACTTATAAAACGGTCCATTTTTGCTGTTTATTAATAAAAACGATATTTAAAACACAAAATCACTGTAATTTAATGTGCGTTAACATAAAAATTAACTAAAAACTCGGTCTGATGATTTGGCTGACATTCTTGCAAAATGGCGAGTGGGCAAATGTTGCCAGATGGATAAATAAATAAGGCAGATGTGAACTGTTGTATAACGAAACGTTTTCAAATGTTGACGAAAAAATTGACATGTAAAAGTATTTTAGTTACAAACCTATTGGAAAAATAAATAACATTTATCACGATGAGCTACTCTAGCACCAAGGAACTTGTATAAATGCACTGTATACCATAGAGAGTGTCGCCACCCCGAATTAGAATATGAAGTTACTTTTTTTAGCGTAGGCACAAAACATAGAGGTGCAAGTTTCGCCTTTCTTTTTCCCATCTTATTTTATAGTTTATACACGTTTTACCCAACCCTTAGAAAACAGAGGTGATGAGGTATACTGCATTAATCCGTTTGGTTGTCTCCAACACTGTTTAACCGCATTACTAAATTCAATTCCTATAAGAATCTGTTATCAAAATATTAGGATTATTAGAATCCAGATCGTAATCTAGGCTAAGAATTCAGTAACGCTAGAGAAGGTATATTATTATTCTGAGTATGTTAATGAATTTGCTCTTGCGTGCGTCTAGGGCCTAGCGAAAAGGTAGCTCGGTTAATAACTTGATCAACTAGCGTTAGCAAGCTCATGCAAAGGGCAAGAAGGTTGCCGATGTTTTTAACACAATTTTCAATCAGCTTCAAGGCGCTCACTGCTAAATAGTCTCCATTCACCAATAACTTAACGACTAGTACAGGTAAAACGGGGTGAATAGGAACAAAACTTTGATTAGAATTTTTACTTTGGTTACATATTTTATACGGATTTCTCTCTCAGCATTGACTTTTTATACAATTAATGAATAAATAAGAGTACTTAAATTCTGGAAAAACCGGTTAAGGCGGGCGCGACGTTAGAATTATCCATACAAACGTAATACCAAAATCATTTGCAATTTAAGCATATTTACACCATAATATGATGTTATTCGGATTCAGACAATAATTATCTAGGTTCCTACATCGTCTTTTTGTTGAAAAACTTACCCCAAACGAAATTTAAGCGAATTTAAATTTGCACATTTTCACAGCGAAAATGTCATGTTTTTATTTTGTTTTTTCTATATTATAAACAACAATATTTCAAAATATCTTTTCGTAGGAACACAGATATTATTATCAAGTTATAAATACTCGAAACAATAATGGAAATACATTAATTTTTCATTCATCATTTTTGGTATTACGGAACCTCTCCCAAATTTCCAATAGTTTGTATTGCTATCACAGCAAGCAACTATCAGTGTGCGGATGATGACTTTACTCCAGTCGGTGTGTCCAAGAATTGTTTAAACTATCTGGATTGCTTCCATCAACCTCAAAAACGTGTTTTATTTCGTCTCAACTCGAGATAGCGCGCGGTCTCCGCAGTCCTCTTAAATAACGAGAAAATCCACTTCAAATTTTTGTTTCTATTAACCCTTGAGTTTCTATTCACCCCATTTTACGGTACTCTTCTTTTCCTGCGTCCAGTTGATTATTGCGAACATTATCGAATCACCTTATTTGCTGATATTTTTTTTTGGTGGGAAATCATGATGACTTGTCCCGCTCTGGGCGGAGCTGGGCGTGTCAGACTTTTACTGAGTAAAACTCCTTCCTGTTTTTTCTTTGCTTTCGTTCTAGGGTCCTGAGGTTCTCTTCCGTTCAACCCAGGGCTCCAGTAGGCTAGACCCTGTTGAGCCCGCCTTACTTGGGAAACAATAATTAGACCTTGTCTAGAAGAAGCGAATTCGTCGCGAATTTATTCGCGCGCTTATTAGGAGCGATATTAGGCACAAATACATCGCGTCCACAAGCATCGCACGAATTCAAAATACGCGCGTAAATCGCGTGCACTGCGCGCGTGTCGACATACTAGGGACCCCTTGTTGCGTCCAATTAAACACGCGAACTCCAGAGCGAGTGCACGTATGAGCGCCAAAAACTTGATATGGAATTTTTGAATGCTCGCGCGTTGGTACGCTCTTTCTGGGCGCAACTTTCGCGCGTGATACGCACGAGAAAATCGCGACGAATTCGCCCCTTCTGGACAAACTCTTAATCAAACAATTACTTATTCGTTCATATACCATTTTATTTACATAGTCAATTACTTCAATATAAATATAGAATCGACATCTTTACAATACATTCTAAGGGCCCGTATGTAATGGCCTTGGCTCAGCGCAAAGATACTTTGCTTAGCTTGTTTTCTAATGCAAATCTAAGGTTAGTCTAAAATCGCAAAATTTAATTTACATCTAAATTCAGTGTCTCTTTTTCTTTTACAACCAATCTTATCTACTGTAATCTAGATTATAAAATGCCTTTTTAACTAACTTCACTAGTTTTTATTTTACTAGGGACTTCTAACTGACAAAGGCCTTTTGGGCAGTCCATAGATAAATATACTTTTTACTACAAACAATTTTTTAGAAAAGCTAAATAAGCGCTTTATGAAGCGCATTTTTTAATATTTAGCTCTTAAAAAACTAGTGTTGCCACATCTAAGATTTTTTTATACACAATATCTGGATTGATTACCTACGTCAGTCTATAAAACGAATAAAAAATTACAATGCAAAAGGGTATGTTACACAATAGTAAAACAATAACAGCGCGATCCAATGAGACCGGTCGGGGATTCATGAATTAATGACAATGAAAATAAAATACACTTGAGAAAGTGTACTTTATTATTGCTTCGTAATCAATCCAGTTCACAGTATAAAAGATCTTAGTTTTACTACAAACCATTTTTGTTAAACACATTGTTGTTTTTAATTTAACTGTTCAGAAAAAATTATTTCCTTAGCCTCTTAAAAAAAAATCAAGTGTTGCCACATCAAACTTGGAACAAAAAAGGCCATTGCATACAGGTTGCATAGCTAAGCTGCCGTAACCTAATTCCAACTGTAGGACAGTTCGTTTTCCTTCTAATGAGATCACCCCATTAGAAGGTCATACATCATTTCTTGGCCAGGGTGTCGCTTTGAGGCTGGGCTCCGTAGTACTGCCAGAGTTCTATGGCCTTGTTGGCTACCACTTCTTCACATTGTTCTGGGATCTGGTAGAATAATAAAACGGAAATGAGTGAAGAGGAAAGAAAATACTTACATTTATGAAGACCCTGATCGACGTCGATCGAGTAAAACCGTGGTCTTAGGGCCGGCACCCAGTGCCGTCATATCAGCAAAGGATTTTTATTGATGATTACTAATCAAGTTATTTTAAATCTTATTTCAATGATTTTAGAGTTCATGTTACTTTATTTCGATACCACGATGCTGCGAGGTGTCGCGGGATACCGCAGGACAATCTGCTGTGCCATGCTATGCCATGCCGGCAGTGGGCGCCGGCCTTTATGGCTCGTCAGTAAAGCACGCCGGTGTATCATTGCAATACCGCGGTTTTGTGAGGTGCTGGGACATTTTAATCTCAATTCGACTACGATATGTTTTACTCGCTAGTCTATCAGCACCAACGAGCCGCAAATAAAACCAACATTCAACAACAACAATCGCAGTATAAGCTTGTATGTCGATCACCCAATTGAGTGTCACAGGCCTAATCTCAATTTCTCTGGTTTTTTTTAGGTGGGATTAATAACTTCTCCCACTTTTAGGCGGGGCGTAAGCATGTCAGACTTTTATTGACTAACGCCCGATTTCAATAACCTACCGCAGTTCATAGATAGATAATAATGTCCCCGATAAACAGTAAGATTCTATCTATTCATCCACAACTTTGGTAGGAAATGCCATCCGTCGGTAGGTTTTAGGAAAGCAAGTAAGGGCAAAAGGATAGATTTGTTTATCTTTAGTAGCTTTTAACTGTAGATTCATGCGTTGCGCTTAAAGTTCAGAAGGTTTAACGATGTCATACCGTGGTTATGTAGCTTATTGAAAACGGGCGTAAAACCCACTTCTTTGTTCCTTTTTTTCCTTTGTGAAACTAACAAGTTTTTTTAGAAAAAAAAGTTGTTTTACCTCAGACACACATTTGAGCACCTCGTCAGAATTCTGCGAGCGCAGTATATTCCTGCGCAACGTGACGATCAGCATAACGGCTACAAAAGAGAGTATCTTCGGAGCACCGCTGCATATCTTGTCCCATATTCTGAAGGAGATTGAGAAATAAATTATTAATAAAATTGCGAAACAAAAAGATCGTCACAATAAATCCAAAGAAAATAGTGAAATGAGCCGATTCTGAGACGTTTTAACAATCGAAAGAATCGGAGTCGTTAAAATAAACCATCGATGATTGACCATCGATTCACCGTTCTACATAATAATCGAGATGTTCTTTGATTGTTTCGAGTCAACGGAATCGACCGCTAGAATATTAGAACCAGTAGCTCGAAACTCTAAACCATTGAGGAGCAACTCGCGACTGAACGCGTCATGCACAAGTCGTAATAGCAGACCGAGTCGGACTCGAGTCGAAGTCGAAACAATCGAGAACCATCAAGATGTTCGAATAATCGAATAAAACCTCTGGTCATCGCGCATTGCTGTCCTGGATTGAAATAGCTGCTATTCATACAGTCTCTACTACTGTTAAATGGGATGATACGGGCTAATGTTAAAAAAAAAATTAATAAACTACCAGAAGAAATACGAAAGAAGAATAATTTAGAATTTAATAGAACTTTGAACCATTGGCTTTGTGACAGATGTTTCTATTCTATAGATGATTATTTAAATTTTAAGCAGCCATGACCTATTGCTATGCACCTATATTTATGACCTATGAACTAATTTAAAGTCTAATTATTGATTTTTTTTTTTATATATATTTAAATCTTAATCTAATTAATAAATTGACATTTTATTGAGATATTGTGTTGTAAATTAATGTTATTACATTGTAAATTAATGCCATGTGCCTAAATAATACTTATATTTAATGAAAGAATAAATTTTATTATGTTTGTGATGTGGATTATTGTGGATGACTAATGAAGTACTTAATGACCAATGACATTAATGTAATCTCTTGAACTGTTTTGCATGCACTCGAAATATTTGCACGACTGTTAAGTCGAATATAGTGAGTCTAAAATTGTTTTACCATGTTATTATGTAAGTACCTATATTCTGGCAAATAAATTTCATTTCATTTCAATGATAACCAATGGTTGAAAAGAAGAACCAACTAAGCGCATGAATGGAAGAACATCTTGTCTGTCTGTCTGAAGTTTTGTGAGATGAGTGCATGACTGCCGTGTACATATATCATTTTAATTTTGTTTATAATTTTCATAAACATATTTATAGCCGTGTTATTTTAAAGTAAAATAAATAAATCAAAAACCAGTATAATATCCTTACTTGGTTAGAGAGGTGTCGTCCAAAACTCCTGCAAAGCAACAGTTGAACCATTTTGTGAGTGGCAACACTTCCAATGCACTGATGTCAATCAGATGGCTGAAAAAGAAAAATAAAACATTTACAACCAACCATAGGCTTTTAATCCCAATTTTACACATCGTAACTGTAGTGTCCTTTTGATGATAATAGTTGAATGATAGGCAAAATACTTAGAAAAGTACGTAATAATAACGTTTATTGAGTGATAAATTATCTAATTAAATAAAATGAGTGCAGGCGAATTGAATGACATTTGAGTACTAAAGTATAGACCGCGCGTAGCAAAGTCCTGACACAACGATGTCAAATTTGGGCGTACTTGCACTGTACAGTAACAAATAATAAAGTCCTCCCTATGAGAGGGAATGTAATCCGCCACATGGGCCTACTGCGAATTGGTGGATGTCACATGCCTTCGAATGTTTGGTTCTAGGACATGCCGGTTTTCTCGCTATGTTTTCCTTAACTTTCACATTTTATCACTGCTCTCAATTTTGCGGGCAGTAATAAAATAAATTACACAAACTAATATGCCTGGCTGGGGTTGAACCAACGACCTACAACTCGTAAGGCCTCTTGTACACGGTAAATTATAGGCCGTAGACTGCGATACCACACGACTGCGACTGTGTAACACTGATGAAACACGGCGACGGTGCCGTGCCGTAACGCCGCCGTGTATATGAAACTCCCCCAATGATCCATACAACACTGACAACCGTGCCTACACTGACTTAAGATCTTATATCCCCTAGCTGGGGCAGAGGGCGTCAACAGTAGTCACCCATCGCGAACGGTCTTGCGCTTTACGCTTGACCTCGCTCCACGTCAGTCCGATGGCTTTCGCTTCTGCCAATACGGTGCGTCGCCAGGTCTG
The DNA here is from genome assembly GCA_030763345.1 of Mythimna separata. NCBI lineage: Eukaryota > Metazoa > Arthropoda > Insecta > Lepidoptera > Noctuidae > Mythimna > Mythimna separata. The sequence goes on from CM061186.1 coordinate 21,286,922, forward strand.
CCGGGGACGGCTACGCTTCCGTTTCCCTTGGGGATTCCAGTCCAGCGCCTGTTTAGGTATATGATCTGGATCCCTCCTACACTGAAAAAAGTATTTTACAAAACTAGTTGAGTTAATTCACAAATAACCAAACCTTGATAAAAGACAAACGAATTTCATTTACGTATTGATCAACTGCTTCTGTTGCATTTTACAAAAATATTTTTGTTATTTGAGTTGGTTATAAGCTACAAAATTTTATGTTATCCAATACAAAATTCGGTTTCGGCACTTTGCAACATAATATGTTTTGCTATACTCTACACACTTGTGACTTTACAGTTGACCCAACTAAAACTATTTTTTAACGAATAGTTGCTGTTTTTCAAGTCTGCTATATTAGTTTGTTACCAGCTAAATAGTATTGTTGAGATTTGTTTTGCAAAGTTACTAAAAATAAACAAAAAATTTGGCTGAGATCAACTAATATTGATTGTGTTGGTTTTAGAATATTTTTGGTTATCAATAATACAGCAATATAATAGGTGGTGAATAAAGTTATGCTGCGCATAGCAAAACGTTTTGGTTACATCAAACACTAACGGTCACGGAAGTAACCTGTAGAAACCTGTTCTTCTCGAGTTGCGTTGCGAGTAAAAGTTTAAGTTTTGAAAGACATTGCTCCTCAAGCAGTTCAAACTCAAATGAGCAATATTCCCCCCGGCCCAGTACAAGTGCACAGAAAGCTATTAGTCACCTCGAAGGAAGCAAAAGTGTTGACATCTCAGAGAAGTTATTATGGCTTCAGAACAACTGTGATCCATGGCAAATGGTAGAATCATATTAGGAAGTTACTACTAAAGAAAGGTTAAACGATCTTGCTTCTAAAAATATGACGATTTCAAATTATTTCACAAAATATAAGGCTATCAATCTGTCCGGTGGAATATATTTGGTAAGTCATGTTAGTAGTTTGCCCTTGAAGTTTATCCTATATTCCCAGTTGCTCCTGCTTTGTGGGTAATCATTTCTATTTGCCTCAGGTGGTGTTCGAAACAAGGGCAACTGGTAATATATGGTGACTAGAAACCACAGTTAGGTACATAATTTTTTTTTTCTACTTGATTTCTGTTAATCTAACATTTATTTTCAGTTACTGAAGGATTTTAAGATAATGTACTCAGACTACGGAGACAAGTTTAATGAAAATTGGCCCTTAATTAAATCAAAACTTATAAGCATTGCAAAAAAGAAAGGATTAATAAATGAGATTGATGGTAAGTGAATAAGGTTTTTTCGTTTTAATATTTGTTGTTCTTACTATTCTTCTAAATAAACAGCAGCAGCAATAGCTTTGCACTAATGTTATCCGTTTTTATGTGAAAATAACTACCTCCATGGTCCAGTCATTCACAGCCTTGACTTTTGATTCATAGGTTGTCGGTTCACATCACAGGAAACAATAAACTGGGTGAAAGATTTTTATGTTGTTCGTGGTTTAGTTAGGACAATGCAGGCTGAATCACAATCATGATGATGATGGAATTCTTCAACGGAATTAGTGGGAATGATTGGCAACCAGGGCTTGTCGGGTCGTTCATCGGCCTTGTAACTTACATGATGATGATGATAATTGATGATTTCTTCCTTTGATGGAGATACCTGAAGTGTTATTTAATTATCTGACAGCGCTAGAAAGAGGGTTATTTATTTTTTCTTATTTATTACAGAGTCCAATGACGAACAAACTGATTTAGCCGCTCTAACATCGCTACCTTTTTTGATGAGCACATCAAATGTTACTTCTACAAAGAAAACAACTAAAAAGACACAATGGAGACCATCAAAGCGAGAGGTATTGGAACGGCTTCATAACTCAAGTCGCAAGTCCAGCTGAGGTAGCAGTAGAGATAACAAGAAAAAGAGACAAGCTTATGGAAATGGACCTTCAAATGCAACCTTTTGTAATTGCAGTTGTGTCACCGAATAAATTAATTACAGCAAGGTAGATAGTGATTAATAACATAACATATGAAATGCCAACTATTACAAAAGCTGTAGAAGCTTGTTTAAAGGCGATTTTTGTATTGAATGCTGAATATCCTAAAGAGTCCCGTCATGTCTGGCAGTTTGTACAAACTGTACTTTTTGAGTTAAAAACTACTTAATGGGGCTACTTTTCAATCAATGTAAATCACACTGTAATCTTAAACTAAAAAAAAAACAAAAGCTGCCCCCGATAGGAACCTATAATGTAACCTATGTTATATTGTACTAATATGACTGGCCTGTTGATCTAGTGACCCTGACTGCTATGCCAGAGGTCGTGGGTTCGATTCCCACCCAGGACAAATGTTTGTGTGATGAGCACGATCATTTGTTCTGTGTCTGGTTGTAATTTATCTATAATATGTATGTATTTAGAAATATATAAGTAAGTTTATCAGTTGTCTAGTTCCCATAACACAAGCTCTGCTTAGCTTGGGGCTAGATGGCGTTGTGTGATAGTTGTGGAATATTTATTTATTTATTTTATTTAATAGTAGTTAATTGAATAGAAAATTAGCTATATATCTTAGTTAATTGAGGAGCTACTTAAAAAAAAAGTGTCTGGGGGCGACATTTTTTCAAAATAATATATCTGTTGATTTTAAAGCTAGAAAGATAAAACAAATTTCAGTGTTTATGGTACATTTTACAGTTTATTTTATCTAAATTTCCATGAACTAAGCATAAAAACTAAGCATAAGCATAAAAATATTAAAAAATAAATATTGGTTTCTATCAAATCGAACAGTTACCACTTCGGAAAAAAATATATTAATTGTCTTGACGCAAAGAAGGTGTAGGTTGAAAATCAACAGAGATATATTACTTTAAAAACCTCGCCCCATACACTTTTTTAAATAGCTCTTCAGTTAGACAATTAGCTCCGTATCTTATACAGAGCTAATTGTCTATTCAATGAACTACTATTCGTACCCTCTAAAATATACCATAGGTTACGATATAGGTTCCTATCAGGGGCAGTTTGCCTATGGAAATCATTCCTACTAGTTCCGTTGAACTGTTCCACCATAGAACTAATGCAACTACTTTGATGCACTAGTTCCATTGGACTACACAACGGAACTAGTGCAACTATTTATTTCCACTATTTCCATTGTAGTTATTTTTTGGTAAATGCTACCTACTAGAAAATAGAAATAGAAAGTTTGTGAGGATGTATGTATAGATGTTTACAGCATTTAGCAAAAATTAACTACAATGGAATGAAAAAAGTAGTTTGCATTAGTTTCATTTTTTAACTTCAATGAAACTAGTGGAAATGATCGAATTTTAAATACTATTTTAGTGTATGTAGCTAGGTTTGGCTAGTATAGTGTGCTAGCTCTTTGTCTGAATTAATTATAAGTTCCTACTAAAATTAATTCATTTGATACTTAATAAATAAATATAATTGTAAAAAACAAAGTTGTTTTTCTTATTCTATCTCAAGTTTGTAACCGAAATGAATACCATAGTAGGTAAGATTTGGGGAAGGATATATCTTGCTAAAACTTCTTATAGGTAGGTAAATGAAAATCTACAAGAAAAAAAAACACTTCAGGCTGATACTACAGGGTAGCCCGCGAAATTCAAATTTTCTTACGTTTTTTGCAATTTGCTGGCCAGTGCTAGGTTGTATGTTGATTAAAATATTGTTCACGATTGTAAGTTGTATGTAGTTACAGAACTAATAATCAAAAAAGATTTTTTCAAGGTCAAAGTCATTGCTAGACCTTTTAGAACTTGGAGGATTGTACTGATGCTTTTGATGATTAGTTCTGTAACTACATACGTCTTACAATCGCGAACAATATTTTAATCAACATACAACCTAGCACTGGCCTGCAAATTGCAAAAAAACGTAAGAAAATTTGAATTTCGCGGGCTGATCGGAGCAGTCACTCTAACTAAAAAGTTATGTTACTTTTAACCGAAAAGTTCAGTTACAAATAACAAAATAGTTTGGTTACAATAATATTATAGTGATGTTATTTTTAACCGAAAAGTTCAGTTACAAATAACAAAATAGTTTGGTTACAATAATATTATAATGATGTAACTAATAACTGAACTATACCAAACCCATGACCAAGTTTTAACCAAACGGATTTGTACGCGCTAACAATAAAACGTGGCTATTTTTACATATCACTTTTGTTTTATAATACACATATTAAGTTATTTATTCTAGAACACTTTGGTACAACGTGAATAATAAATTTGTTAAGAAGTTATCATTTTTGTCGAGCTACTAATAACAGGTCTCTAATAACAAAACTGAATTTGTCTAATAAGAACTATAGTTATGTAGTCACTATTTTTATGTAACAGGTTACTCAATTGTTTGTTATTTGTTACTCAAAACTTTTTTCAGTGAAGCGTGTGACTAATCCAACTCCACTTGCGACGCTTGATCTGCTGGTCTCCAAAAACTCTACGTTAGTGATGATCTCGGGCCAGTAAATCCCGAGGATACGACGAAGACATCGATTCACGAAAACCTGGATTTGTCGTGAGATCTCCTTTGTCACCTTCCACGTTTCGCATCCGTAAAGCAGCTCGGATTTAACGTTGGACCTGAAAATTTTGAGTTTAACTCCTGTGCCTACACACGGGGAATTGATTGCGAAAAAACGTGTATCATGCACAAGAGGTCTAAGTCGGAGCCGTTACAACTGGGACCCCACTGCTCGACTGGCTCACTAAGAGCTACTTACTTGAACAGATCCCCATCTTCCTTCTCCAGCATGGTGGTGAAGGCCTCCTTCAGCTTGGGCAGGTCGCGCTGCATGTTGCGCACCACGTCGGTCAAGCTCTTGGCGATCCAGTACACGTCCACCTCGTCGTCGTACAGCTCCAGAAGAGTGTTTACTATCGGCAGGAATGTGTCTGCTGACTGGAGACAATTTTATTATTTGAAAAGAATTACTGTAGAATTTTTTATTTTAAGAATTCTTGGTTCTTTTGCCTGATTCACGTAAAATTAAACAAGTCATAATTATATCGTTTAAGTCTTATAGCCGTTTGATCGAAGTCAGCTCAGCATTATGCTGAGCGCTCGGCCGTTTTGCATGGACGTGGCGCATATTTCATACCGTTTTTTTTTATTGTATATGTTTTGTAAATTTGCCACTGTTCATGTAAAAAAAGAATTTTTCTTTCTTTCTTTCTTTTTAAGCCCTATCCAAAATCGGTATTTTTGTGTTCTTTGAACGGGATTCGACACATCGACAATTCAATCTAAAAAACTTGAAACTACAATAAGCGATCTAATATTAAAAGGGCTTAGGGCCTGTTTCACCACCTATGATTAAGTTTCGAGTATCTTACTTGGCAGATAATTTCATACGAATTCTGTCACATTTTTGAATTTATTCAGTGAGTAGTGCCTACTCGGACATTGTGAAACAGGCCCTTATTCTAACAGGATAATAATTAATTTAGTTGAATACGTGTTAACGACACATCAATGAAACCACTTCAGAAACTCATTCAAGTTCGATTGATGGATGTGAATACGATAATGGTCAAGATGACTAATTTGCTACGATTTCGTTACGGTTTTGATTAAGTGAATTGGGCTACTGAAAAAGCTATCAACCAGGAGTAATACTTAGATTGTTTTAATTACACACTAGGCTAAAAAAATTGTTGGTACTTATAACAACATTAGGCCTCTCTTTTGTTAAGCCATTCCCTACACTCAAGTAGTATCCTCATACAGATATCTATCCACTTCAACAATATTGTCCACACAATCTTCTTCTTTTCGAATTTCCGTTTAATTTTTATACCCAGTAGGTGGCTATGTTAACTGGAGCACTAGTGGCACTCATTAATTCCTTCAAAGGGCAGTTGTATGGGCACTTGAGGGACAACCAATGTGTTGCTCATGTTTTGAACAAAAGTATCACATTGAATATACAACAGCCAAGCCATTTGACCAAGTTGTGTTTGCAGCACAATAAATATACATTTTATCAATCCCTTCATGCCAAGTGCCGTAGACTGTAGTCCACTTGTTATCACCATACCATGCCATATGTTCTGTCAAACTCAACTTATTAATGAAAAATAAAACTCACTGAGACATTAGTCTCCGGGAACAGCGGCGGCTTCCTCTCCTCATTTTCCAAGAGCCACATCTCCAGCAGCACTTGACAGCGTGGTGCGTTAATATCTACAAGCTCAAACATCTCCACAGCATACAGCAAGTCCTGGTACTGCTCCGTGCGCTGTTCCATTACAAACTGGTGGGAGTCAGGGTAGACGGGGAGTATGTCTGGAATTAATTAGTTGGGAAGGTGAGATATTTGGTAAAATTGCCATTGTACCCATAGATTTAAGTTATTGATTAAACTGAACCGTTACTTTTTGGTGTACAATAAAGTTTATTCTAGTCTTTCTTCTTCTTTGTATGTCAATTGCATTGACTGTTTTTATCAATTAGGCCAAAAATTTATTTATGACAACCTTATTTATCTTTTTTATTCTTTTAGTGTCACCTGTATGGCAAAGTTGGGAATATGTAATTTACTACCGCTACAGATTAGCAATTTTGCCATACAGGTGATGATATATAAAAATCAATTGTTGTTGCAGCAAGACTAACCTTGCTAAAACTCAAAATGGGACAACCAATTTTAATAATGTTTATATTTTTTTGCCTACTTATATGAAAGGGGGAGGCATGGTCTAAAAGAAAAAAACAAATAAAGTTGACATTTTTTTTAACCCGCAAAACGAGACACAGTAATAAAACAATAACAGCGTAGTCTCATAGGACCGGTCGGGGATTCATGAATTTATTGATTGAAAGGTGGAAAGTGTTCTCGGGTCTAAGGTGGCAGTTATTTATAAGTTCAGGAGATAAACGATTTGTAAAAGAATTGGCGAACATTGCTATTGTAGTCTTTTTAGGGGTGTGTCTATGAATATTAATTTACAGTATGAGGGTACTTTCAAATAAGTCACAAAAAGAAACAAAGCAAAAGTACACGATTGCATTTTGCAACTTTCGCTGGTAAAGGACTTTAGCTGGAAGTGTTAGCTGAAAGTGAGAAAAAAATTTAGGTACAATTGGTTTGTCTCACAAAACTTACCTAGTAACACTTTCCATACCAGATTTCTGTACGCAGCCGGCACTGTGAACCTCAAACAGAACTGTTTTAACTTCACTTTGTCCCAAGGTTTCTCCTTCATCAATATTTCAAGCGATTTTTTCTCCTCCACTCCCCGGCATCCGACTTTTTCGTAATATGACGAACGAAAGTTCCTTTCGTCAGTCATCTTGTAATTTAATGGCTTAATTTGAGTGACGAAACTTCATTCGTACTGCTCCAATTTTATTATCTGGTAAAACTCAATATATTTGATAAAGAAAATGCGAATGAAAATTGGAAAATACCAATTTTGTGCTATTTGTTTTGAAAACGACAATCTGTCATTTTGACATTTTCTTTTTTATGTCCGTAATGGCTAAGGTACTGAGTCTTTTAAGTCATGCCTTTATAAGGAATCCAGTCGTTTTGTTTCCCTATTAGTATGCGAATGTAACACATTCTAATAATTTATTAAACATTGCTGAGATAGTTGATTCTACAAGAAAATTCTGAGATCAGCTATAATAAAGTTCAGCGTAATTCCATATTCAAATCGATCAAACAAAATAGTCTGGTTACTATGGCGTCGTAACAATGCCAATTTTTGTTTGATTTGTGTCAAACAAATCTAAAAGGCATTAATTTATTATTCATCAGGTAAAAGTAAAGACTGTTGGAAATTATATGAACAGTGGTATATATAACATTCTTTCAGTAGAAAATGGAGGTTCCCGATGCTTTAAGCGATCCTGAATATGTAGAGAAAAAACGCGAAGAACTGCGTATTTTCTTCCAGGATGCCAAGCTTCCCAAAGAAATGATCGAAAAAGCAATTGAGAATGAGCTTAAACCACTAACGGAGGGTTTAACAAGACCATACATAGCGGCTTCTTACCCTGGCGAAGTCAGAACAGAGAAAGAAGTAATGGCAGGACAGCCTTTTACTAAAATAGGTGACTATAATAAACCTTTGACTCTGGAAGAAACAAAAGAGATGTTGAAGGACAACCCAATCATAGCCGAGAAAGCGCGCCAAATTCAGATTATAGCGCAAAATGAATCTTTTAACAAGCAAGTAGCTATACCCCTGAACGAAATAAACATGACAGGCTATAGCGAGATGAGGAAGGAGTTGGACGCTGCTAAAGGTGACAAAGAGAAAATTAACGAATTAAATTACAAAAACATGATGTCTTTAATGACTTCCGTGTCTGACTACAAAGCGAAATGTGCTCGTGAATTCGATGAAAATGCTGCAGAGCAGAGCGAGTGCACCGGTTCGGATAGTGACGAAAAAGAATACGACGCGATAGAAAAAGTAGTCAGTCAATACACCACCAAGTCTTACGAAACAAGGTTTCAAGAAACTAAGGATATGTTAGGCAGAATGGCTGATAATATTGATGAGGCAGAATCATCTGGAAATCCCAAATTAAGAAAAATGGTAGAAATAGAAAAGAACCCAATTCTTAAAGATTCATCTGCACTGATAATAAAAGGACAAATAAGACGCTCTGCGTTTGAGGAAGAAAAAGAAAAGTATGCCATAAACGAAGCTATGAACATTCCTTTAGTAAATAACCCAGTAGCTCTGGACTTTAGCGGCAAAAGTAAAAAGAAACCGGTTAAACCGAAAGAAGAGGAAAATATCAAAGTGGAAGACGTATTTCCTAAAAGTTTTGCAGCGAAACTGAAAGATACTGAGAGGGCATTGCGTGAAGTAAACTCAGTCTTAAATAATGTAGTACCACCATCACCTACATTAAATAAGAACTCTGAAAACAATAACGAGTTCCCGCAATCTGACGAAAATGCTATCGATATCGTAGAAATACCACCAGAAACTGTTCACAAAAATGAGCCACCAAAATTCGATGCAGAGGCGGAGCAAACCTTACAAAACACTCTGGAAAATATATTCGAATCAACCAACAATGGAGAGCCAGAGAACAATGAAATGGAATTGAAAGAAATGAAAAATCTAGCTCGAAACATCGTTGAAGGTGCTGAAAACCTAAGTACTCTTATTCGTGAAGATATAACTAATAAACTGAACAGTATGAACGAACTATTGAATGATGTTAATGAGGCATTAGAAAATTCAAGAAAATCTAACATTGTTTATGACAAAATAAAAGAAGAGGGCGAATTACTTAAACGCGGAGTACACATTGAGGAAAATGTAAAAGAAACTGAGGAAGAAGGAAAACCGGCCAATATGGCTGAAGAAACTCAGGATGGAGGAGATGGAAAACCGGGCGACGACCCACAAATGGATAGCATACATGATGCTATTAAAAAACTGAACACTGAGTTAAGACATCACGAAGATAGGATAAATGAAAGCAAGGCAAGGTATGAACAGAGGAATGATGAATGCAAAACATTCATCAAGGAAGTTGATGAAATACTTTTAAAGTCACATGAAATTTTGCATCCAAAAAAGAAAAATTTGGAAGTTGCTAAAGAAAGCAATCAAGGTGAAAATAAGGTTTCACCAAGCGTAATTGAAAACAAAACCGAGAAGTTTGACGAAAACGGAAAGAAGATACGCAAGGAAGCGTGGGACATTGACTTCTCTTACCAAGAGGAAAATAAGAAAAAACAGATAGAGTCACAGAAAAAACGAGAAGAAGAACGGAGTAATAGGATAAGCAATCTTTTATATGGTATAAAAGATAAGATGAAAGATAATAAAGATGTCCTAAGATTAGCCAATAGTATGCTTTGGAGGGAAGAGAATAGAAAGAATGCTCTTGCAGGTAAATCTGGAAAGATATGCGAGTTACCACCAGAAGAGACTGATACAAGAGCTCAAGGAGACCATCTTGAGGAGACAGGATTACAATCAACGGATAGCAAAGAAGTACCGCTGTTAACTGATGGAAAACACGAAGGTAGGTTTTTATAAGGCTACTTACTTAAGAAATTAGCGTTTTTTTGAACTGAAATATTTTCGGATTAACAAAAAAAATTAGTTTAGAACTGCTAATGAATGGGATGTGTATTAGGGTCAGTTCACACCGAGATGCGACGCGACGCGACGATACTAGAAGAGGCCAGTGATTTCGCACTGCACCGCGCGCTACTGTGAGACGCATCGCAACGTTGCGAGGTGCATAGTAAAATCGTTGGCAACACGACATGAGCGAATGTAAAAACGTTCCGCTGCGCAGCGAGACGCCGCGCGGCATCACGAGGCGCAGCGCTGCATGAAGCAACGTATTCAAAATTCTCACAATGAAATGTGTATCTTTTTGCGTAGTAAATAAAGTTCTATTTTGCGTCACTCTATTAAAACGTGCTTGCGGCGTCGTGTCGCGTCTCGGTGTGAGCTGACCCTTATTCTTTACTTCCAAAAAAATCTTCTCCAAGCGGTTACAGGGCACAATTTCCAAAATGAAAGCTATACAACCAATAACATACTCGTAGAAATCGTTTGTTAGTAGAAAGTCGTAGGTATACATTACATCTATGATTCAAAAGGTTGCTTACCTTTTGAAATACATAGTTTCCACGTTGGAACTCCGTTATAGAATTATTTTTTTGTTATAGAAATGGATTGGCTCATTGTAAATTTATTTGATTTGTAGCTATTGTAGTTGATTGGTTTTCAACATGAAACCCTCAGTAAGCAGTTTTAACTCCATACTAAGCAAGACTTTCATGCTATGAGAACTTACCTATTTAGAAACACTTGATTTTTTAAAATTACTTGCAGTATTTGAATCTTACGAAGATATGAAGAAAGCTAAGGAAAAGAAAAAGCAAGAGGAAGATCAGAAAGAAAGAATTAGGCAGAGGGAGTTTCAGAGAAAGGTGGAGAAGGAACTAGAAGAAACGAACAAATCCCCACGGATGACAAAGGAGTTCATCAAGAACCATTGCAGACAACACAAATTGTACAGCACGCCATATCTCAATGATATTCTGTATTTGCATTTCAAGGTAAAAATTTAAGGTTAAAAGTACAGTTAAATATTGATAATGGACTTAACTTTAATCTTCTTCTTTTCGATGGTAAACTCGATAAATTGTTTGAACCCAATAATTGGCTATGCTACCTGCAGCATCGGTGGCACTCATTGAATCAAAGTGCAGGAGTATGAGCACTTGGGGTACTCCAATGTATCGCTCACGTTTTGAACAAGAGTACCGCACTCATATTGGATATCTAACGGGTCTACACTACCCCATTTCGCCAAGTTGTGTTTGCAGCTTTCATAATTTAAAACTTAGCTTTAGTAATTTTTAATTAACACAATTTTCTACAGGGTTTCTCCAAAATTGAAAACTTAGAGGAATATACAGGTCTGAAATGTATATTTTTGGAGAATAACGGCATCCAGAGAATTGAAGGACTGGATACGTTATCTGAATTGAAGTGTTTGTACCTTCATTACAATGTCTTGAGGAAGATCGAGAACTTGGAAGGCTGTCCCAAGCTAGACACTTTGAATATTGACCATAACTTCGTTGCTAAGATAGAGAATCTGGATGCAGTTCCCGATTTGCATACGCTTAGCATTGCTCATAACATGCTCAGTGCTGTTGGTGAGTATACATTTCTATAACTTACTGGCTCCTGCTAGCGGCTTCGCCCGCGTGATAATAGTTTTCTCCATACAATTTTAGAACCCGCGTGCAGGCTACGTCATAAAAGGCAACCTTGTGCAAAATTTCATATTCCTAGTCCTAGTAGTTTCGGCTGTGCGTTTTTCCATTGTGTATAGTATACAACATGTAACATAATTAACGCACATCCTCTTGGGGGGTCATTGTCCTCGTCATTATGAACAATTCTTACTATGGGACCAAACCTGAAATCTAAAAAAAGTTATCAGCTGTTTCATACATTTATGTTCACTTATTTCGTCAAAGGAGCCCCCCAGAGGATGTGCGTTAATTATGTTACATGTTGTATATTATAAAACATTCGAATATCATGTGAATAAGTTTAATATTAATTCTGTGATCAATGGATTCAAATGCTTTACTTAAATCCAGAAATAATAAAAATATACAAATTTTATTGTGTGTTTCCTAATAATAAATGACATTGTACAATGTTTCAGACGACCTAGCTCATCTAAGGCTATGCAGAAATCTGTCAGTTCTGGATTTATCTTATAATCGCTTGGAGGATCCGCTCATCATCGATGTGCTTGCTGACATGATTATATTGAAAGGTATTGCAATATTGTCGATCTATCTAAAATACTAGTAGGTAGTGAAGCAAGTTGTAGATATGCTTCAACGAACGTTACTATCTACAAGAATCTTTTAAAGGACATTAATCAGGAAACAGTTACAAAATATTGGTAACCAGCTTTATTCATTATTTGAAATTATAAATGCATGCTATTACTATTACCTATTGTCGGAGACAATATTCTACAAATCGAACTATATGTATCCTATCATATTATTTACTAGAAATACATTGCTGGTATAAAAATACAGACATCCTAAGTGCGATTCTAGGATACAGTCTACCCGAGTATAAAATTTCATCCAAATCAGTTTAGCAATTTGATGGTGAAGGAGTAACAAATACATATCTAAGCACTCACACGTACGCATAGAACTTCCACCTTTTTAACTGACTCCAAAAAGGAAGAGGTTACGTATTCGGCTGTATAATATTTTTTTTATGTTCATTAATTTTTAATAATAGTGTAATTTCCCAGTGCTGGTGCTAACCGGTAACCCAGTAATCCGCAATATTCCCGCGTACCGCAAGACGCTGACGCTTCGTTTGAAGGAGCTGCTCAACTTGGACAACCGTCCGGTGTTCCCCAGGGACCGCGCGTGTGCTGAGGCTTGGCAACGAGGCGGAGTTCAGGAGGAAATTGCTGAGCGGAGACGGTAAGCGAAAAAAGAAACTAATTAGCTAGTAGGTATACTCGTACAGGACCGGTCGATGTGGCAACGCTTGGGGAGGCCTATGTCCAGCAGTGGACGTCTTTGGCTAAGATGATGATGAAAATTATTCTCGTACTTGAAAGTTTTTAGACTCGGGGATATAGGGGTTCCAGATAAAGCTATTTCGCTTGCTGGGGTTGTACGAAAGAGAACCCCAGGGCCCTAGAACGAAGGCAAAGAAGGAATAGGAATGAGTTTTAGACATAAAAGTCTGACATGTCTTCCGCACCGAGCGGGAGAATAGGGGAGAAGTAATTTTGATAGTTTCCCACCTAAAAGACAGATCCTGGTACAGGCCATGGTCCGGAGCGAGTTGGGGCGGGGTTGCGGGCGGTCACCTCCTTCTGTGAAGCAGTAATGCTAGCGAAGGAGGCTGCCGATCGCGAGCGAGTGAGTGAACGGCCCTCACGCCGCCGCCGCCGAGATCCCGATCCCGATTTCCGAACACCGTAGGCGCGGGCTCGCGGCAGTCTGGTAGTATACTATCTGAACCGAACCCAGTCGTCAACGGTGCGTTTTGTTCCACGCGCGCCTCAAGGAGCGCAGGAGGCAGGGTCGAAGCCTCTGGGTAACACGGAAAATCCGAAAGGTTATCACCGTGTCCCCCAGATCGAAGGCAACGAAGGAACGGGGTGGGGTTTAGTCACTAAGAGTCTGACACGCCGTCCCGCCTCATGAATCGCCCTCCGAAATCATCTGAATGACTTCTCCCGCCCAAGAGCGGGAGAAGTCATTCAGATGATTCCCCTTCCAAAAAAAAAACCAATAAGACAGATAAAGTGGTTTACAGAAGGTACTTACATAGGCGTAACTATGAAGTCATTAATTTTAAGCAACCTCGCTATTCAACGGAGGTTTGCAAGACTTTACACTCTGTTCCGCATACAGAAGAACTATAAAAAGCACAGGGTCAGTAGTGTCTATTTTAAACATGATTTCTGAATGGGAATTATTCTTACTTCTTTATATTCTCTCAATTTTAGCTGGATTGCCAAAGACCAAGAAAAAGTGATGCAGAGCGTTCGGTACTTGATAAAAATGCGTGATGAGAAGAAGGCAATAAGAGAGGCTAAGGAAAAGGAGGCACGGGAGAAGGAAGAATTACAACAAAAGGTTAGGGACATAATAATATAATCGCCACTACTGCTCCATCGCGCATATGCTGTTAGAAAGTAGCAGATTCTGAATTATATAGTCTGTGTTCCATTGGTGTAATTATTGCAAGGCATTTCGGAGCAAGGAACCAAAAACCAATAAATTAATAAACAATAATGGCCTGGATCCTCCTGGATCAGTAGATTTTTTCGTAGCGATCGTTACAGATATTACAGCCTACCACCCATCCACAGTGACAATTTGGTATCGTAGAAAGAGCCTTTTTTGCCATAGCAGTAAAAACAGATTTGCTCATGTCCGTGCGGGGTTGACTGTGCTTGGTTGCCAAGATTTATAGTCGGGTTATATTACATTACCTTCTTTCTTTCTTTCATAATTAATTTTACACTAGGAATTATTTCTGCGTGCACATTCATGTAGGTAGACTAACATGCACAAGACCTTGAACAACTATATGGGTATGCCAAACAAATATTAGTTCCCCACGGAAAACAAACATACGACACGCAGTGCAGTAGCCAATCGCTCAACCACTGCACCAACCATGCAGTCAAAATATTAATATACATTATTACATATAAACAGGAAGGAGAATCTACCGAAGAAGTCAAACCAGATGCTGAAAGTCAAGAAAATAAACCTGAACTGGTGGAAGATGAAGGTCCTTCGTCTCTAGAAGAGAAGTACGGACCAGAAGAAGTGAAGGTCAAAGATGGAGTGGCTGTAGATATGCTGTCAGGAACCGAAGAAGATGACTCTACAAGTGAAGACAGCAGTTCTGATGACAGTGATAGTAAGGATGATGGTAAGTGATGATGCTGCTTTCAGGCTTATGATAGAAGTCATCTCTTAGTTTCATCTCTTAAAAGGTTCAGCTGAAGTCCAATGAAAGAATTTCTTTGGATGAATGAAATGAGGTCTTAATGATTTTAAACATAGAACCACTTGTGACTTTCTTTTTAGAAAAACAGAATTTTGATTAATTTAAAGTAAAACTAAGTACCTACCTAAGCCCCATTCCCCAAATAATGATTCTTAGCTCTATAACTGGCAGCTGTCATAAACGGCGGGTACGCCATAATTATGGTGGTACTTTCCCCCTTCCCCTCTTTGAGTAGTGGTCGGAAAGACGGCACGGTGTCCTCACCGATCATGATAAGTTTCGGGAGGTTTCTGCATCGGATACAGGTGGAAGAAACGACCGGGTGTCACCGTGTGGATGGATCCGGGATCGGAGAAAGGCAAGCCGAAAAGCAAAGAAGGAATAAAGGAGTAGATTTTAGTCAGTAAAAATCTGACACGCTCCCACCCCACCTACGAGAGGGAGAAGTCATTGTGATGATTTCCTGCCTAAAAAAAAGCTTGTCATAGACTGACATAACATAGCTGCAATGTGTAACATAATTAACGCACATCCTCTTGGGGGGATCATTGTACACATCAATATACATATAATGGGACCAAACTTGAAATCGAGATAAAATAATCAGCTGTTCCATACATTTGTATTCGCTTATTTCGTCATTAATCATTTCATCGTAGGTCCCGAGACAGGCAATATCGAGTGGTCTGTCATAGATCGCAGCAAGCGTTTGGTGCAGGAGATCACGAACGATCCTCCACCGCCTCCGCCTGAAGACTACTGGTATGGCTACGGGAACATCAAGCCGAAGAATGAACAGAAGCCGTGAGTGATTCTAGTTAATAATGTATTACTATGTTTTATAATCATATTAACTAAGCAGTAAAGCTACGCCATAGCTGTGCTAGTAGAACTGTGTCCTTGTCCCCACGGTGAGCCGTCCTGATAACGAGGCCGATAGTCAGGCATATACATCTTTAGCTCGAATCCCTAGCACACATTTGTCGCTTTCATTTAAGTATGAAAAAAATTACTTCGTTAAACTCGGTTTCTTTAGATCACCGCTATGCTATGCTTACCATGTAGAGGAACCGCAGTCTTGGGGAAAACATGCAATTTCACCCGCTCTTCGGCTACTCACATTCAGATACTAATAGCGGCCATGTTAATATCGCCGCGTTCTAACTTAGCTTTAATTTATCAAGAATTTACTTTCTTAATTCATGAATCCCCGACTGGTCCTATGAGACCGCGCTGTTATTGTTTTACTATTATGTCTCGTTTTGTGGGTATGTGATAGGTTAATAAACACTTTGTTTACAGCGATATTACCACCGAATTCCAAGCAATCAACAATCTCTTATTCAATCAACCATCGCAAACGAAAAGGAAGGGGGTTACTAAGATTTTGGAAGGTACAAATGCAATTTTATATCTTTTTACTTTACTTCTACCGATATTTAACGTAATTTTTACATTCATTCCAGATTCCAAAAATCGTACAGCAAAAATAACCGAAATCAACTCAGATGAAGAGAAAACTGCCAGTGTAGCTCAGAAGAAACCATTGATTGAAATAATAGATTCGTCCGAAGATGCAAATAAAACAAAACCTAATGTCGATGACAATAAAGTGATTATAGAAGATGTAACAAACACTGACGCTCAAGTAATACAAAAAGGTAAAGATAAAACTGAGAAAAACAAAGAAACAGAAGTAAAGCAAGAGAAGAAAGTCATGAAGTATTTCAATAAAACAGGAATTGTAGTTGAAGGCAATAAAATCATAGATCATGACAAGAAGACTATTACAGACAAACCGAAAAAAGCAAAGAAAAAGATAACCATTCAAGAAATTCCTTTGAAAGAAACAGCTGACACGAAAGCGGTTCCAAAAGAATCACCGAAGAAAGCAGAAGAAAACCAGGAGAGTACTAAGCAAGGAGATGACAAGAGTCAGGATAAAGGAAATACTGCTAGGTCTACCAGCCAAGTACAAGCGGAAAGGAGGCCAAGTGGTAAGTTGTTCGTAGCTATTCTTAATTCACCATTGTTTAAGTTAACCATCTCGACCACTTAGATATATTTCAACTTTGCAGTAAAGCACAAAAGCAGCTACCTAGCCTGTTCTGTCTATGTCGGAGGCTTTGCCTAACTTGTAAGAATTACTTTGTGGGTAACACAATACCCCTTGGTAAGACTAATTTATTGTTAGTATTTCGGGATTCTGAATGCCTGTTACGACGGTCAAAGATCTAAATAATACTAAATATATGTAACCAGATTAGTTATAACTTTGTAATATTATTTTTCTAGCACAATCACAAGGTGAAGGCGTAGCCCTCATAAACTACATGCATCGCATGAACAACGAGGAGTTTGATGACGACAACCTGGATTTGGAGCCAAGTGCTGAGGATCTGGAGATCTTCGCTGAACTGGATCGAGAACAGGCGGAACGACAAGCTAGGATTGACAGGGGAGAGCCTGCAGTTGACCCTATGGTGAGTAACTTCTGGTAGTAGAAGGTTTCATATTCTAGTTGATATTTTAATGTGACTGGCATGAAGTTAGTAGGTAGGTGCGGTAGTATTTTTTTTTCTGAGGTTGTCCCTTATTTTAGTTTCCCTCAGAAATCAAAATAAAGGGCATAAGGAGGCGATTCCTGCAATCACTTTTCGAGAAGTCTGATGCTAAATAGTATAGATTTCAAGGAACGAACTATAACTATCTACCTGAAAAGGGACTTGTTTGGAACTTTTTATAGTAGTTTTTTGAAATTTTTTATTTATTTTTTCAAATATTCATTATTTTTACTTTAACCATATCCAGAAATTGTACGACAAAAAGTTGATGGACGCGTACCACAAGGAACAAGACAGCGTACCAGCACACCTGGTGAAAGAGAAGACAATGTTTACAACGTATAAAAATGACAACGCTTTCGACCGCGCAGCCCTGAGCCAGTTGACTGCTGGAGATAAACCTGGTAAGAAACACTTAGAGTTAGTGAAGTCAACAATAAATGATAACTATAACCGTAGAGGTAGAGTGGAAGCCTACTGGGTCCCTGGGTTGTACAAAATAAAATTTCGGGCCCTGGAATGAAGGCAAACAAGAAAATTTACCAGGAACCCACTCCTTCAGTAAATAAAAGTCTGATACGCCCTGTCGCTCCACCCAGAACGGGAAAAGTCATTGTGATGATTTCCCATCTAAAAAAAATATGACTGAGATAATAATATTTATGAACCAAAATCAAGCACAATGCTTGCTTGCACAATTTGTGTGTTTGCAAATAAAGGATATTATGTTGAAAGATTTGTTGTAGCATATGTTTTGGGTGCCCCGCTTGGGCAGATGATGACTGAACAGATGATGACATAAACTTTCTTAATTTTAAAGTCAAGAAATGACAAGTAGAACACATAGATGAAAGGTAAAAAGATATAAATAACTGAGCTTCCATTGCAGACGAAGCTAAAGTGAAGTTGACGCGCGTGCCGGGCGCCGTGCTGTTCGAGTATTTGGACCAAGGGCCCATCACTGATGTGCAGTATGAGATTGGAGAGGAAGAAGTCGAATCCGCCCGTAATATAGAATAACTAATAAAAATTTGTAGCTCTATCCCTGTTTAGAACACAAAACAAAAAGACAAAAAGTAGACATTAGGACGAGAGAATGAAAATTAACTTCAAGTGCACATAATACTAGACGAGAACAATTTTAGAATCATATCTGTTTCTGTATAATTGTGTAATTTAATAAAGAGCGGAGGGAGGAAGACAGGTTTCTTCGTAAAGATTTTCCTAAGAGTTTCCTCTCAAAAATGCACTTACTAATAAGTCCATAAAGTTCATTTCAAAGATTCTATTTCAACTGACGTATTAAATAATCTTTAAATTTCAGCGTCATCAGGCGAGACAGACTCAATAAACATATCATCAGACACAGGCTCTAGTGATGAACAATCCAAGGAAGAAACAGCTAAAGCAACTAAGAAACCGACTAACAGACCAGCCACTGCAACCAATACTAAAGGAACTGCTGCTTCTAAAGATAACAATAAATCTGTAAAAGACAGTAAAACTGGAGCTGAAAAGAAGGCTTTTGGAAAGAAGTCTAGTGATGACCAAGGTGGCGGACAGAAGCCAGATAGAAAGTCTCCTGGTAGACGTCGTGGGAATCAAGATGATGATGATGATGCAGCAGCAGACGTTCCTGTTGCTGAACAGGAACCAGTTCCAAGTGCATCTAATCATGCAAGTAAGATATATTGTGGTCTTTATAAATTAGCTGTAATGACAAGTAGCTATATGTTAAATTAATTATCCGATCCGTTTTTGATTTCTTACTACAGAGTTAGAAATTCTTTCAAAATGTTCAAGTTTGTGGGAGGCCTGTTGTCTTCCGGTACGTGGCCACCTCTCCAGAACTTTTCGTCCCCATCGACCATCTGTTCTACTAGCAATGTGCCTTGCCCATCGCCGATGACCTGGTGAGGTTCGCAGGAATCCGATGGATGCGAGACGCACTGGACCGGTTGTTGTGGTGACATTTGGGGGAGGTCCTTGTCCAGCAGTGGACATCTTTCGGCTGAAATGGTGATGATTTAAGTTTGCAAGAATTCCTTACACACCCTCCCTTCCCTCCGTTATTTATTATTTTATTATTATGACACTAAAAACATGACGATTTCGTTGTAGATCTCACAAGCTCACCGTATCCAAATAGTAACGTTCTACCATCATCTTACGAGAAGATGATAAATATTGATCGCAAAGAAGCCAAGAAGTCCATAATAAGCACTATCAATTCTTATAGTGACAATCGGTTCCCATCACAAGGTATGTTAAAAAATACACGTCATGTGAAAAAATATGGTAGTAAATTGATGTAGTGAAGGGTGGATGTCGAAAGAGTATGGGAGGCGGAGTCGAGAGTAGCGCAACCTTTATTAAAAAGGATGATGGTGTTTGACCATCGGCAAAGGTTCAATTGTTGTAGGCATTTAAATGACATAGAAACTTTTAATTGCACGATGCAGGATTTGTGTGACGAAGTTTGTAGTTTTTGTTAGGTACTACAGATCCTCTACAAAAGATCCAAAGGAAATCTTAAAAAAAAATAGCACGTCCAAAGAAAATGCACAGAAGAAGTCTAGTATTTGGCTATCAATGACAATGGCGATTGTAGTAGAAGCAGCAGCAGTATTTGTTCCTTGCCTATTAGGAATAGCAAAATCACAACACTACACACATAAAGCAGATACCATTCATTCTTATGGCAAAAACAAGGCTCTACAAAGTTGATTTGATTATAAATGACGCGTGGCAATGGCTTTTTAGCAAACGTAGTCAAAAAATTTCTTGTCTGCAGACAATGTAGCCAATTTAAATTATTTTGACCAATTTCTAGGAGTAAACCGCGCCGACATGGTAGAGAACGCCCGCATCGAGCAGGACGTGGCCTCTGAGATACTGGACCGCACGCTGCAGTACGAGGAGCGCGAGCTGTACCGCCAGTATGACGTCATGAACAGCCACGCTGGCAATATCGACAACAGGACCAATACTATCATTGAGCATATTTCTGATCAGCTGGAGAATGAATATACTGTGAGTTTCAATAATGACTTGGATTTTACCTTTACAGACTTTAGAGGCAGGAGACTTTTTTCAACAGTCTGGTGTAGGTACTACTGTAGTCATCTCAATTTTAACTTTAGCTTCTTGACCTATTGGAGGACTTCTGAAAAGGTAACCAGTGGTCCTGGAACGCAAAGGGGAAATTAAGGAACATAGATGTAATTTTAATCAGTAAAAGTCTGACACGCCCTCCCCTCCGCTAATCATCCACCAAAAAAAGCCTCTTAGCATTAATTCTTGAATTCTATTAATACCCTACTTACATCAACTTCATTTCCAGCTCCCTGAAGTATCGCGCATCCTCGAAGCCCACATGGATGTCGCCGAACAAAGATGGCGTGCAGGCGAGTTGCTCCAGTTCATACCAGACGAATCCTCCAGCGATGGCACCGAGGACAACGAAGCCACTCTCATCCCGAGTCACAACACCTCCCTATCCTTAGAAGATACTCTCACAGACGAAAACGTGAACAGAATGGCAGCTATAATAGAAGATGACTCTGGAATTGGTAATGATACTACTCTGAGTGATACTACTGAGAATAACAAAGCTCCGGGTGATAATAATGGTGATGTTACGCCACGCAATGAGAAGAAAGATGTTGAAGACAAGGATATGGATGCTTTTAGTAGTCCTATTGCTTCTGGTTCAGGAGACGCTACCTTCTCCAACTATAAAGCTAATGATAAAACAAATGAAGGCAGTGGAGATCTAGATGACTCTAAACTGTACGAATCAGTAATCAGTGCTGAAATCAATGATATATCGACTGATGATGTATTTGAAGATTGTGTCGATGATATAGAGGTGAATGAAGAAGTTAAGAAGGATGGTGATGGAGCACAGTTTGATAGAGTGGAGCAGAATTATTCCTTAGAAATGAAGTTAGCTTTAGGGATTGAAGATGGGAAGTTGTAGAATTTTGCTGTTGCACTACGAGTTCAATATTCTATGGGTGTCAAATATTTTGCTTACACGACTTTGATTGTGGTTTTATGGTGTGTGTGTTGTTTCATTATTTGGTGTATTTTACGTATTTTATTCTGCTGCTGGAGTTTTACCATATGAGTAATTCGTTATACACTTGATCTCACAAATGGCGCAGTATTTATGCTAAGGTCACTATTTACTGTACCTTTAGGTAATTATAATTTATTGTTTTGTTTAAGAAATTATGTTTTGTTTTGTTCAAAGTTATTTTTATTAGCTATATTCATTTATAGCGATTAGTAGAATAATGTAGTTTAGTATTTTTCTTTCTTCTTGGTCAGTCAGAACTTGAATAGTGTTTTCCGTAGAAGCAATTGCTCCGATCAGTTTACTATGAGTAAATTCTACCTCATAAGTAAATTGGCTTTGCTCAAAATATTCAAGATGGTTGGCGCGAGTCGTAAATAAATAGTATTTAAAGTTAAATGTGTAGTTTTATTTTTTTTCTTTCTTAACGTAGTGATGAGATTATATTCCGAGCTAGGCAGTCATGTCGCGGCAACACTGTTGCGCATCAGGGTCAGCTCACACCGAGACGCGACGCTGCGTGTAGATTTTAATAGTGTCGACTCAAAATAGAACTTTATTTACTACACGAAAAGTTACACAGTTCATTGTGAGAATTTAGAATACGTTGCTTCATGCAGCGCTGCGCCTCGTGACGCCGCGCGGCGTCGCGCTGCGCCTCGTTACGCCATGCGGCATCTCGCTGCGCAGTGGAACGTTTTTACATTCGCGACGTAGTGTTGCTGACGATTTTACTATGCCCTTCGCAACGTTGCGGTGCTTCTCATGGCGGCGCGCGGCGCAGCGCGAAATCACTGGCACCTCTTCCTGCATCGTCGCGTCGCGTCGCGTCTAGGTGTGAACTGACCCTGTGTCACCCTACTGCCGCCACAGAACAGTAGTGACGCGTCTGTCGCCGCAGCAACAGTAAAAAAAGATGAATTTCTCTGATTTTGAAGAGGAACAGAGCGACACTGCCGTCTTGCTCGGAATCAACGCGGTACGCAGCACTGCTGGGCAGCACCTTAGTGGCAGTACTGCTGCTTGTTGCAGAGTTCGGAATCATACCTTACCAGCAACAAGTATGGTGTCGCTTGCAGTTTGCGGTCCACAGCCCATCACGAAAATATTTTTGTTTGGTTGTTCGGGTGGTGTGTGTGTGTGGTGTTGGTACTTACTGCGTAGGTGGTCGTATCGCCTTGTTCGTATCTCCAGGTATACATTTCGCACACGCAACACAACAACACTAATAAATAAGAAGGCGCAAACAAGCTAAGCACAAGAATGAAAATGATAGCAGTACAGTACAGTCTTTGTTAGACTTACATATATATTTATGCAATATACACATTACACGTTAACGTTGCCACGCCATCAATTCAATTCATTTATTAATTTTGTAAAAGCAGGGTACGTACAAAATGATCATAGTTCTTTGTCTTTTTTTGAAGGTTATCGCGGGTAGGCACAATTCACTAATAACTTTATCGGCGCGGGCGCACGTCTCTCTCTCCCAGCGTAGATCGTTACTGGTGAAAAAAGAATATAATAACGCGGTGGTACAAACAAATAATTATGTGGGTAGAATGAAATGTGTCGCCGGCGCATGATCGACGGTGCGCGTGTACAGTTAATGTGACCAAGTTGTAACTCGATCACATTAACTGGTCGCTTGGCGTCGATGAAATAATGTCCAAAAACAATATAACAACAACAGAGAACTAGCCAAATTATCGACGCGCGTATCGATAACAAAGATGCTGACCATACCTGACACTTGCCGGGCAAGCTAAGGGAATGCGCGGGGAAGCGGGGGGATGTGAGCATTTCACAGATGCGTCAAGTTAATGTGACTGGTTTGTACCTAATAACTTTATCGGCGAGAGCGCACGTCTGTCTCTCAGGCAGCGTAGATCGTGACTGGTGATAAACAAATATATTAACGCGGTGGTAGAAAAAAGTATTCTGAGGGTAGAATGAAATGTGTCGCCGGCGCGTCATCGACGATGCACGTGTCCAATGAGTTACGTCAATATTTGATGGCATGTGAGGGTCAGCTCACACCGAGACGCGACGCGACGCGACGCTGCGTGCACATTTTATTAGAGTAATTCAAAATAGAACTTTATTTACTACACGAAAAAATACACATTTCATTGTGAGAATTTAGAATACGTTGCTTCATGCAGCGCTGTGCTTAATGTCGCCGCGCGGCGTCTCGCTGCGCGGCGACATTAAGCACAGCGCATCGCCGCTGTCGATCGCCAATTCTGTCGATGCGTCTCGCGGCGGCGCGCGGCGCAGCGCGAAGTCACTGGCCTCTTCCTGCATCGTCGCGTCGTATCGCGTCTCGGTGTGAACTGACCCTTATTGAATGTGTATCTGTTTAATATGGGAATATGGATATACAACATGTTTCAAAATTCAACGATAAGCTGATACTGGAGGCTCATGACTATTGAGGGAAAAATACAAAAAAATATAACACAATTGTTTTTTTACTTTAGAAAATAAAAAATTCTTTAAATATTTGGACCTTTTATTATATTCAATCCTCCAGTATCAGCTTAGCGTTGAATTTTGGGACATGTTGTAGATGTATGTGTAAATAGATATAATAGATTTTGGTGATTTGTATGTATTTATTGTTAACGTGTAATGTTTAAACTGTGTAAATACAATGTGTTGTTTTGAAAGTATATGGTATTTCGGGAGGTTGTAAAAAGAATCACAAATAATCATCATTATAAAAATACATTACTTGGTCAATAATCAATAATAAATTTTATTTTATTTTTTCAATTTTAGTTGGTTTTCAGTATAACTCTCTAAACAAACGTGCGGGAAGTGCTAGTGTGCTTTGGATCAATGAAATAGTGTTTGTGTGTGTGAAAGCGTAGGTATAGGGTGAGTATCAGACTGGCCGCGTTTTAATAAAGGTAGTTCGTTCACACGTACCGATTGCCATAATGAAAAAATAAATAAAAATATGACCTACTCATTTTATGATTGATTCGGGTCGAGTATCACTAACATAATTACCTCCCGAAATTCCATAAACTTTCAAAACAACACATTGTATACTGTCACCCACTTACCTTTACGCAATAACAGTCATGCTAATAGGTACTCCTTATTTGTATGACAAAATAAAACAATAAAATAAACAAACTATAATATAATTTCCTTCTTATAAAATACATTATTGCACTTACAATATCGTGTTCTAAACGTTAATATAAAAATAATCTTCTCTTAATTAACAATTAACATACTTTAACGTTAAACTATTTACAACTTAAAACAAAATAAAATAAATATTTTTTTATAATTTCAACGAATTTTGTGTTGCTGATAAAATTTAAAAGCTTGCGATTTTGGTGTTTTTATAAAACATTTTTTTTTGTAAAAAATTGTGTAAAACATGCATGATTTTTCAGCTAGTATGTATAAGGTAGCTGATATAAGGCTAGGTGTATAATAATGATACAAGCAAGTTCAAAACAATGATTTTCTTAAGGCCGATTTTTCAATAGTCAGGTTACTTGTCTCTAAGGCCCGGACGCCATGGCGGTGTTGCCAGTTCGCTCAGCCAATAAAATGCATGCAGTTCTATGCCACATCTATCAACTATTGGTTACGCAGTCAAACCATAGACTGATTGACGTTACGACCTGGCGAAGCAACCACGGAAGAGCAGTGAGACACAGCCCTAAGGAATAAAAATGGCAGTTTTGACAGCTGTTTTAAAGAAATAGACGATGGTGTTCACCATCTCCCGTGCCAGCACCGTCTGGCATGTGCCCAGCAGTGGGCAAAGTTAAGCTGTAGATGATGATATTCAAAATAACATTCAGCATAATCAGCCTTACAATATTCCCACTGCTGGGACTCAAGCCTCCTCACTAGGAGAGGGAATGGCCCAGACCGTAATCAACTATTTTGATTTTTTGCTCCTCCTAATTCAGCTAAATCCGGCTTGACTGGAAGCCGACCCCAACATAGTTGGGAAAAGGATAGGCAGGTGATGATGATAAACTAGTGCTTGATTGCGATCCCACCTGATGGTAATTGCTCACATATTCAAGACTATTGAAATATCAGCCCTAAAAGTTTTTAAAATCAACAAATAAATAAACGCATTTAAAATTGAATATGTAGGTATAAATAGTATGGCCACTGTGATGTATTAGAGAGATCGTGGATGTATCACTCAAATGTTTCCAATACTCATTATGTATTTGAGACATTTGTGTGATACGAGTATTGCGTTCTTCGTTTTTACCGAAATATGAGACAACATGATGCCTATATCCCCAGAAGATTTAGGCAGAGACGTATGTGCACATATACACATACATACATATTGCATACACACACATTTCACCAGGCCCATGTTATAGGCAAGGCTATTGTCATCAAATTCCAGATGGATAAAATCCCAATAACAGATTATCCGACCAAGGAATCGAATCTAGAACCTCACGCTCAGTATGGTTGTACCCACTGGGTCAATGAAGCAGTCGAAATAAGATAAAAGTATTGTATAGCCAACATGTGTTACTCATATTGCAAAGTGTCTATAGACGTAATTATTTAAGATAGAAATACTACTTCAATCCTATTTATTTTCCAGAGGCACCCATATTTCGTTAGTTATGTTTTAAGGTAGAACTACATAGCGCACACGTGGGCCACGTACGCCGATCTGGGCGCGTCGGTCTCCATACACTTTATATGGCAACTAGACTTGTAGAGCTACATTAGATCCACGCCACGCGACGTCGTTCTACGTACAAATCAGGCGTGGCCCACGTGTGCGTTGGTTTAATGTAGTTCCCGCTTTATTGTTTTTGTTCTACTTAGCCAGAAAGCGTTTGCTTCGAAATGTCTAAAACATAACAAAGCAAAAAAATAAACAATGTGTACTTAGTAATGTTATAAATGCAAAAGTAACTGTTTGTTTGTTACGTCTTTACGCCTGAACCACTAAACAGATTTCGCCACACATTTTAAAAATACTACGGAGGTTCTTCCTCCGTCAAGTCTATGAAAGGAGGTTGTACACTGGATCCTGCCCTCGAATGTGATCTCTCTCTGTCACTCAAAGGTTTGCTGGGAGAAAACTCATTGTTGAGTTAAGCTCGCCTTTGTATATGAATTGTCAAATCGCTGTATTTAGAAATAAGTTATTGTGTAAAAAGAATTAGGAAAGGAAAAACTGACAGACTGACTTCAATGAACAGCCGATACTACTGGGACAAGGAACATGAAATGTTGCACATGGTTTTTTTATGACGTGAGCGAGCTAAGAGAGGATTTCCGAAACTTTCCCTAAGAGGTTTTTTTTGGTTGAGAAATCATCAAAAATACTTCTCTTCTCTACTCTAATTTCTACCTCTCGCTCTGGGCGGAGCAAGAGGGCGACTTTAGCTGACTAAAACCCACTCCTGTTCCTTCTTTGCCTTCGTTCCAGGGCCCCGGGGTTCTCTTTTGTACAACCTAGGACCCCAGTAGGCGTCGACCCTGCTGGACCCTTATATTTGTAGCGACATCTACTACATATGTTGTCACAGAATCCTACATCGCGCAAGCAAAGTTCTCCGCGCGATTTGAATAGATACAACAGCCCGAAATCATCTATCGGGCAGTAGCCCACCGGACATAACACCTCAGCCGGTCGGAGGATCCTTCCTTTTCATCAGAGGTATGTGGTTTTACTCTCTGTCCACCTACATCCATACATTTATGAGGGGATGAAACAGGGTCCAAAGTTTGTATGGAGAATCCTACATTCACCCGGGCGAAGCCGCTGGCAAAATCTAATATGACAATCGTTCTTTAAACAATCCTTTTCTTCTCGAAACTATTTATATTGAGTTACCGCTTTTTGGCTTAGTATTGCAGTGTTGTATTCGCTTTAATTTCGCCTATTTGTCCTTATACTATACGCACTAAAATGTGTGTTAGTACACATCTAGACAACACTCATGAGGTTACGTTTGCAGCCTATCCGATTGCTTATCATACTTATTGAGCTTGACTTGCGTAATACAGCGTGACTATTATTTATTTATTGGTAATATTTTGAGGAGTAAAATTATTCATGTCGCAGTCATGCACTAGTTTATATAAATTAAAAAAAAAGTAGGCAAACAACTAACTATGCGACCAACAGAAAAAAATTAAATGACTGGACATATTTGAAGAATTCGACACCTAAAAAAAATAATTAAATATGTCCTGTCATTTGATTTTTTTGACAACATCAAGTTGTTGGACAACTAAGTTACTTGTGGGTATCCTTCCTGAGATATCTTAACACCCACTTTAAGGCCAATTTTTTTTAAAAAATTGGCCAAAAATTGGCTCAAATTCTTCTTTAAAACCTTTAGTTTTTAAAGAAGAATTTGAGAAAAACTCTTACCCATTAACGTTAATAGACTTTAAGGGACGCTAATAAATATCTCTGAGTGTCAGGGTTAAACTTAAAACACTAAACTTCAAATACTCTCAACAATTAAGATTAGATTATTAAAAACAGGATTTTAAAAATGCAAACCGAAATGTCAATTCATTCTCATGTGGTGCGCTTACGATATAATAGTATTTATTTTTTTTTTGTTATAAAATAAAATATATAGAATATTATAATACACTCCCAAAAACATTACCAATCATTATACTAAATTTGTTATAAGATGGTTTCGGTGACAGCTGTCAGATTCATACAATGTAGCTATCTATCCTTTTCTATTATATTAAAGATGCATATTTTCGTCCTGCTGTCACCCAACTCATGCTATGTAAAAAAGACTACCTATAGTCACTCTGTGTACAGCGATCGTTGACAATTTGCGTCCAGTAAAAACATGATCTATCAATAACCTAAATGTGAGAACCTACTAACACATACTTAATTGTACTTACCTACAATTAATTACAGGCGTGGACTACACAGACATACAAACTATATACATTTGTAAACATTGCGAGAGATCGGATGTAGCCTAGCCTTACAAACTGTTAGTTATCACAAATATTACTAATTTGGCATTTGATTTCATGATATGTCGGATTGCGAATAACATCTGTACAAGAATAACGTTTTTTTAAATGTCTTATCAAATGGAATATAAAAGAAATCCCAACGGACTGTGTGACTTATGAGTAAATATAAATATTTCCATATAACAATATGGGTACAGCTATTTAGGCCGATGTGACAGACGGACAAAGAAATTTGGACACGGATTGGGAGAAAATGGAGTGTTCCCATGTTTTACCGTCGACTTTTTGTAAAGTTTTATGAAATAATCCACAACATGCAATCACTAAATTTTCATAGAAAAACGTTTATAGAAAATGTAATAAAAGCTACTGAAATAACTGCCATTAAACGATTAATTCTTAAGATTATTTAAACATTAAACGTTTTCATTATTATTTAAGCATTAACGTAAAGTAATGGCAGTTAAATACTGAAACGACTTTCAAATGCGAGCCTTACTTCATCAAAATACTCTACTTCTCAAAGTTTATCGTATTCTAAACTTTTTTTTTTGTGATGGTCATTATCTTATAATCAGACCAATAACAATAAACGAAATAATGCTCAAAATAAACACTTAAACTTTAAATAAACTTAGTGTCCAATTATTAGAATATGCGACGACGATACATAACACTCCATTCCCTATCAAATCCGTGTCCTTAAGAAATAAATACTATACGTTCTATGATTACCCTGTGTTTCATGCGGCATGATGCTTCAAGTCGAAGATCTCCATCAGCAGAGGTTCAATAGGATTCACGTCCAGGTAGACGCCGGTCACTTCCTCGGCTAACTTGCGAAGCTCCAGGATTTTCTGTATCAGCTTGAGGAAGGTGGATTTCGCTTCGCAGCCGGGGTATATGCTTTCCAGGTAGCGTCTGAGTAGATAGTAGTATGAGTTCTGGAAGGGAGGGATATGTTTTGTAGATTTCATTTTAGATTCATTTTTCTTAGATTGTTTTTGCCTAACATCCAGCCAAGCCTCAAACACAGGTTTAAATTAACCTAGATCAGGCGGTCCGCTATGAAGTATTGCGATTTCGAACCATGATTAATTGCACCTTTAATAATATTTTAGATTTAGTTTATTCTTAGGCACAATAATTGTATGGAAAATCTTTTTACTGTTGGCTTATGCTTATTTTTGTGAACGTTGTCATTTGAACATAATTTTATTATTATTATTTTATTATCCAAGCAAACGTGCTGTAGAGTACACCATACTAAATGTTAAACTAGATCACGTTCGAAACACGCAGGTTTTTGCGGTCCAAAAACGCAAATCGTTGATGTGGCTCAAAAAACTGCTCAACTTATATGGGACTGGACACTGGACAGGATATGTCTAACAAGCTGTGGGCCCGGAATACACAGTATTGGTGCCAAGACACCTGGATGTCTTCGTTAGGAATTAGGAAACAGAAGCGAACAATCTTGATCCTTGGAGGAAATAGAAAGAAGTTTTTACCCAGCAGCGGTAAAGCACGAGCTAGTAATAATAATATTGTTTTGATTTTGGGAAGATTCAAGGTAACTCTTCACATAACAAATGCAAGTTATAGTAAAGTCAAGAATTTCAAAGATTTCTAAAACCCTTGCGAAGCAGGATGGACTTTAGTTTTTAACTCAGACATTGATTGACCGATTTATAAAATTCTTTCATCATTATGGCAGAAGCTAGTTATAAATATAGATTATAAATACCTGTTCCAACTTAATAACATCGGGATGGACGACCTTCATACGCTGCGGCGTGAAAAGCAGGATGGCAGACATGATGAGGATGACGTGCTCGTCGGTGCGCCAGCGCGGCTCGAAGGAGCGGATGAAGGCCTCGTGCGTGCGGTAGATGTTGCCCTTCGCCAGCTTCAGCACGTCCGTGCGGATGCTGCCGAACTGCTCGTGGCAGTGCGGGATCTGGTACAGACACATTAGGAGATGAAGGCCTCGTGCGTGCGGTACATGTTGCCCTTCAGCACGTCCGTGCGGATGCTGCCGAACTGCTCGTGGCAGTGCGGGATCTGGTACAGACACATTAGGAGATGAAGGCCTCGTGCGTGCGGTACATGTTGCCCTTCAGCACGTCCGTGCGGATGCTGCCGAACTGCTCGTGGCAGTGCGGGATCTGGTACAGACACATTAGGAGATGAAGGCCTCGTGCGTGCGGTACATGTTGCCCTTCAGCACGTCCGTGCGGATGCTGCCGAACTGCTCGTGGCAGTGCGGGATCTGGTACAGACACATTAGGAGATGAAGGCCTCGTGCGTGCGGTACATGTTGCCCTTCAGCACGTCCGTGCGGATGCTGCCGAACTGCTCGTGGCAGTGCGGGATCTGGTACAGACACATTAGGAGATGAAGGCCTCGTGCGTGCGGTACATATTGCCCTTCAGCACGTCCGTGCGGATGGCGACCTCCCCGACGGGGTCAGCAAGGTCTGCTCCACAGACGATACGCTGGTCCTGGCGCGGGAGAGTCATACCAGGTAGCGGCGCGACAGTCGTACAGAGGATCCAGAAGCTGGAGGTGGCAGTGCACAAACCGAGGCCATGTGCTTTCATAACCCTCGGAACGCACCACCACCGGATTCTGCAGCCGACGTCTGGGTCCCATACTGAAACGGACCAGGCTGCTCTAAAGTGAGGGCACCGTCGTTGCATAAGCGACCGGCGGCCAATCTGAACGCTTGCAAGAGGGTCATAGCCATCCGGATAGTGTGGGGATTCCGTACGGTCTCCCGCACTATCCAGAGGCAAGCCTTCTTGCTGACCTAATGCTGGTGGAGGAGGCGGCAGCACGCTAGCATGAATGGCCCCCGCACCCTTTCCTCCGGGATTACGTTCCCGATTTCCAACCGCTGTAGGCGCGGGCTTGCGGACGGTGAGCCATGTGTAGCTTGCCATCCAGCAGTCCAGTAATCATCGTGACTGAGCTTGTCATCAACCAATATCAGCAAAACCGTAGGGGCCCAGCAGGGTCGAGGCCTTTGAGGCCATGCGTTTGCTTTTAAAAGGAAAATCCGGAATCCTGGAACGAAGGCGACGAAGGAACAAAGGAGTGGGTTTAACGGCTGAACCCAATAACCTATCTATCTCCAGCTTTGGCATACTGGAGATAGAAAAACAAATGAAGCAATTATACATTGTTTCATTTGTTTTTCTATCTCCGGTATGTGATAGATAGCTTATTGGGTTCGGTTGTTAGTCAATAAAAATTTGACACGCCGTCCCGCTCAGCTCAAGAGCGGGAAAAGTCATTCTGATGATTTGCCACCAAAAAAAGGCCTTACTAATGCTGATGTCTGCGGTTACACTAGTATTTTGTTTTACACATTTATTAATCACGAAATATCACATTTCGCAACATTTACAAAGTAAATTATACAATGTGTTTATGACAATACGACAATAAATGAAAATACTGGCAATACTCATCACTATGAATAACTTTTAGTATGAGATCAACCCTAAAATGGCGAAAAAAAAATCAGCTGTCCCGTACATTATATCGACTTATACAAACGTAAATGTATGGGACACCTGAATTTTTTTTCGCGATCGCGATCCCATACTATGGTCTATCGGTTTAGGTGGTTAACTAAAGGTAAACAATCTTGGTATGACTTTTTATATTAAAGAGGTCGTATATAATATACACAAAGATTATTTAAATTTAGTTTATTAGCTAACATCGATTTAGGTAAATACCTAGTTGCAAAGATTTTTACATACAATTTATAGTCAACTTGTAGATGAAAAGACATGCCAAGATTGTTTACATTTAGTTAACTACCTAAACCGACGGAGTATAGAAGTTATTCATAAAGATGAGTATTGTCAGTGTTTTCATTTATTGTAGTATTATCATAAATACATAGTATTGACGAGAGTAAACTATGACGATGAAATAACTTCTCACCTTCCACTGGTTCCTCTGACCGTCGTACGTCATGGTACTCCTGAGCACCATCATCTCTATGCAGCCGCCTTTCAGGAGAGCCACCTGAAACAATTATATTATACAACACTTTTAGAATAAAACCATACAGTGTACACAGCTAAGGAGTGAAGTTTTGGTGCAGGAATCTGTGTTTGTTTCAACTCAGAAATGCAGTAACAATTGATGCACATGTAGCGATGCGCTATGGCATTATCATAAAACCTATTAAGGTTTTATTCGATTGTTCGAACATCTCGATTGTTTCGTCTTTGACTCGAGTCCGACTCGATCTGTTATTGCGACTGGCGCATGGCGTGTTCAT
Organism: Mythimna separata; assembly: GCA_030763345.1. Classification (NCBI taxonomy): domain Eukaryota; kingdom Metazoa; phylum Arthropoda; class Insecta; order Lepidoptera; family Noctuidae; genus Mythimna; species Mythimna separata. Next base: position 21,319,914 of record CM061186.1, read on the forward strand.
TCACGAGTTGTTCCTCGATGGTTTAGAGTTTCGAGTGAGAATGACTGATTCGAATAATCGAAAACTAGCGGTGGATTCCGTACCGTGGCCTAATCATCATCTGCCTAGCCTTTTCCCAACTATATTGGGGTCGGCTTCCAGTCAAGCCAGATTTAGCTGAATACCAGTGTTTTACGAGGAGCGGCTGCCTACCAGACCTCCACAACCCATTAACTGGGGTAACACGCCACTTCATGGCAAGATTGGAGTCAGATTTACTGGCCGTGGCCTAATATAATAAAAAAAAACATCTCGATTATTTCGTAAAACGGTGAGTCGACGGTCGACTCGATGGTTTATTTTCACAACTCCAATTGGCGATTCTTTCGATTGTTAAAAAATCTCGGAATTGCCCATAACTACGCCTATGTGTAATGGAATGACTAAACATAATAAGTTGAATATTTTTTACTATTAATTTTTTTGTGTCTTTTAAATTATTATTTTTTGTCATAGATGTCGCTACAGCTATATATGGTGGAAACTCAATTTATTTCTTAATATGACTGCATAATATCTTCATTACCTGATCTTCTTCACACATATTCTTGAAGGAGTTGATTTTCTTGGCCATCTTAATGAAGCGCCTTATTGCGACGGCCGTAAGGTTCACTATCGTGATCAGCCGCGGGTCGTGCTTGCTGCCGCCGTCCTGTGTGTACACCAATTGTATTAGTATGACGTCAAAGTATAGTAGGCTATGAGGTAAATGGGTATAATTCATGTGACAGTACTGCATGGTGATTCATTGGGACAGGTCGGTAAATATTATAGTATAAAAGGTTAAGAAAATGACAAAATTTGAGGTAGTATTACAAAAACGGGTCAAAGGACTAGTTTTTATTTCTTGTAAAATGTTACTTTGCCCAGTTTTGTCCTATGAGTTTCAGTTATCGCTTTAAAGCTGCTTTTCAACGTTTTACAACCAAACCCAACCACACCATCAAAAACTAATTGAACAGAAAAAATATCTTTAAGGTATTTAAAACATATTTAAAACAAATCTTTTATATATTTTAAGCGTATGAAAATAGAGAACACATAAGAAGTGACCATTGGTTACACTTCTAAGGATCTAAATTTTTTTAAACGTTATACATATAGCCTATGTGAGTACAGTGAACATGTAGCTTTCCAGTGGTGTAAGAGTTTTTGAGTTAAATCGTAACATACAAACAAATAGGCTTGTTGTGGTTATTGGACCTCATTGCAAAGCCGTAGGTCGTGGGTTCGATTCCCACCCAGAACAAATGTGCGATGAGCACGATCATTTGTTCTGTGTGTGCGTGTAATTTATCTATAATATTTATGTATTTAGAAATATATAAGTATGTTTATCAGTTGTCTAGTACTTATAGCACAAGCTCTGCTTAGCTTGGGACTAGATGGGGTTGTGTGAAAGTTGTGGAATATAATTTTAATTCAATTGTATAATAGTAAGTGTGTTACCTTGAAGCCGGCCGTGCTAGCAGTGTCCCCGACTAGCTGCGATATGTCATCGTCTATGGGAGCGTTCAGCGCCTTATTGTACAAGATACTTGTAATATAAGTGTAGACGTTACCTTGAAGCCAGCCGTGCTAGCAGTGTCCCCGACTAGCTGCGATATGTCATCGTCTATAGGCGCATTCAGCGCTTTATTGGCTACTATCAACTCGTTTAATTTGGCACGTTCCACCTGAAATTACAATGTACAGTGAGATTGAATAATAAGCTTAAATATGTTGACTGAAACATGGCATTTAAAAAAATATATATTGACTAGTGCTGGCCTGATGACGGATGGTAAGCAGTAATGCGATGGTAAAGCGCACTAGTCCATTATGAGCTTATTCCCTTTAGCTTTGATGACACCTAAATTATAATTGGACAGAAAGATACATAATAAGTGTGACATGAAACGTGGAGACGAATTAATGTAAATAAATAAGTTCTAAATGGTAAGAGGTGGTGGTGTTGGTTCAAGTATGGTTTAGATTAGGTTTGAGGCTGATAACAATTTTTGGCCAAATAAGGCTACATGAATTTTCATGTAGCCTTATTTGGCCAAAAATTGCCTAGCAAAAAGTGCTGAACAGATTTCTGTTCAGCACTTTTTGCTAGAATCTCTCAGTCAAGAATTTCCTGATTTCCATCCCCTTTTCTCAATCTAGAGCTATCATGGACTTAAATAAAAATCCAGTTCATTCCGTCATCTTAGTCTGAACCTGTCGCTATGTCTAAAGAACCCTTTTCGTACAGGTATGCTTTCATACAAAGCTAAAATTGTTTGTCTTACCTCATTTAATTCTCTAGAAGACCCACTGCACGGGTTGACTGAGGTATACGCTTCGAATTCCAACTTTATTGCTTCACAGAGTATCGACTCCATTGAGTTCGGTTCTATCCTGAAAATAATAAACAAATACATTTTTAAATATTTCAATAAAATACTGATTTATAAACATTTAAAAATATAAAGAAACAGTGTATTACGCCGATATCGGGACCAAGCTAACAGCGGTCAGGGCTCCTGAGAGAAGACTTTCCTAACAATAGCTGTGTCTAGAAGTATCTTTTTCGAACCTAATTTAACCTAACCTAACAAGAACCTATTAAGGTGCTAGTTACTCGAAGATTGTGGCAATTGTAAGTGAACGCAGATTCCACAATCCCACTTAGCGAGTCAAGATACTCGTAGGTACTTGATTTGCTTACACTTCTCGGCTTTTACGAAGCTTTCGTCATGCGGAACGGATTTTACAATAATCATTGGACACCTCTCGATTTAGTTCACTACCACTATATCAGGCTTATTGGCTACAATGGTTCTATATTAGTGATTATGGCTTAATACCAATATTGGCAAATCGAGAACTGGATCGAGACACATCCGTAGTAGTAAGAGTGTTTCAGTCGATTCCATTCTGATGGCACTATGGAAGAACACCAGTTACGAGTACCTGTGTTGAAGCGTCACTTCACTTCAATATCAATTTAAATAAGCAATAATTGTTAGTTCGTCACTTTTTGTCAATAGTTCCATCAGTTTCAGATTGATGGGGATCAAGAGTTTCAAGTCATCACATGATAATTATCAATGTGATTATAAATATAATCTGTCTTTGTTTAAGTACGTGTTATGATAAAAAGTTAGAAAAGTCATTAAAGAAATAAATACTGGAAATATTTGTGTGAAAGGTTCATTGACATTTTGTCAGGTCATGCCTATCCCCCGCAGTGCCGTTATGTACCTAGTTATTCCCCTCGCAGACAAATTAAAAGATATGAGTTGAAAGAAGCTACCAACAGCTAGCTTTCCACTCGATGTCTGTAGAAAACAATGTAGTATTCCGTGACGTTTGGTGATTGTATGATAATATCAGTGACATAATTTTCATTAAAAATATTACTTTCTACAAATATACATTTTTTAAGCTATGATTACTTTGTTAAGTATCAATACTGATTAACAGATTAATTATAAATCGAATTGAAATTACGAGCCTGTAATAAAACTAATCAGAAGATTAGGTTCTTTGTCGACAGAAACGGAACTCTTATAGGATTACTTTGTGGTATGTTTGTCCGTCTGTCAAACCCTTTTTTCTCTGGAATGCGTGGAGGTATTGAGTTTAAATTCATATTAAACAGTCAAGGTCGCGGGAATCCAATGGATGCGAGACGCACAAGACCGGTCGTTGTGGAGATGCTTGGGGGAGGCTTATGTCAAGCAGTGGACGTCTTTCGGCTGAGATGATGATGAGTCAAGGTCTACTACCCCTTAGAGAAGTGATTTGCTTGAAGTACCGTGTTACTCCAGTTACTGGGTTGTGGAGGTCTGGTAGGCAGCCGCTACTCGTAAAATACTGGTATTCAGTTAAATCCGGCTTGACTGGAAAGCCGACCCCAATATATAGTTGGGAGAATTGAATTGAGAATTGAAAAAAGCTAGGCAGATGATGATTCGCGTCCAGGAGAGATGGTCTGATGGGGTGATGAAGCGTGGAGGACCAGGTGCCAGCTATTTTAGAGTACCGTCTCTACCGCTACTGCTGCTGCCAATAGCTGTTGCTACCCAAGGCCTCCCGATAAACCGATAAGCGTATTATTGTCGAATATTATCTTTTATCAATTTGCACTGAGCCCAAGGTTGTGGCAGCAGACGATACTGAATGGGCTGCGTCATGTCGGACGATGGGACGCGGTGTGTGAGTACTCGGGGGGATTAGCAGAGGTCTTGATAACGAGGACAGTAATAATTAGTAGTGACGTCAGCTGATTTTAATATTGAACACATAATTTAATGGAGGTTGGAATTAGACAAGAAACGCGATGAACTCAAAGCCACCAACAGCTATAATTTAAATAAATAAATAAAAAATATCATGTAGTTAGTTAATGGTGTTCTGATATGCCCGTTTTGTGCTCGGAGTTTTTCGGCCAATGTTGGATGCAAGAAACATGAGGGTGCATAACAGAGCAGCACATCTGAGCTCACTACCACCATGAGGAGCCAAGGAATGCGGTCGCTGTGGCCGAAATCGGCTAGATGGCATCATCATCATCATCATCACTTAATGCAAAAGCATCGGTTAAAATTTTATCACAAATTAATTTATATATCGTAACATCGGCCATATCAGAATACCAGCGCTTCGTTATTTATTTATTTATTTATTAAATACTTTATGCACACAAGAATACAGAGGCAGACTTAATGCCTTAGATTTTCTACCAGTTAATCTTTGGGTGATGAAGATCTATCTAGGTGCAATAAGAGAGAGAGAGGGCGAACGCATTAATAACGCGTGTGTTGGCGTTATTTTTTTTACCACATTATCATATACCCACAAAACGAGACACAATAGTAAAACAATAACACCGCGGTCTCATAGGACCGGTCGGGGATTCATGAATTAATATCGCAGAATACGATAGATAAGAGGCTTTTTGGCTTTGCAGGTCTTAAAAAAAAAAAAATAATGTTCCTAGGGTCGTGCGGCACACCACGAAGGATATGGACAGATTCCGTTAGAAATGGCAAGAGGAAGCGCGGGCCCACGAAAGATGGAAGGAGTGGAAAGAGACTTTTGCCCAATAATGGGACAAAACATGCTAACAAAAATAATAGTAATCATTTAATGTTCTTTTATGTAGCTTAGTTACTTTTTATTTTATTGTTGTTTGCGAGCGAGTCACAAATAAATGATTTTCTTTCCTTTTCTAAAAAGTATCTAAAATCTGTTTTTGCCTTACGACTTACGCTACCCGCCCACGTCAGACTTTTTGTAGGACCGATAATCGTAACAAATTATAATCCTATAGTATATTCTGACCGACTCTTTGTAGGTCGTGTGCGTTGCACTATTGATATCAGTGTGTTCTATTGTTCACCTACAAAAAATCGTTCACCGATTATTTATCGGACGTGGGCGGGTAGAGTTACGAACTTTTTTTACCTATTTGTTGAAGTTTCAGTAAGGTTCAGAAAGAAAATTAGAGCAATTGCCCGGAAAAACGTAAGAAAGTCAGTCGGTTTACTTTATTACCAACTGTTTCTAGTTGTCAACTCTTACTTTATCAGCAGAACGAGACGCGAATTCTGTCGGGTCAGTTAGTATGAGGTTAGCATGTAATCTGTTGTACATCAAAATCTATCTCATGTCAGAGTGTTTGTTATCGAACTCCTCTGCAACGGCTTGACTGGTATTACGAAATTGTTGGTAGGTCTGAGAATAGGGTCATAGGTTTTTCTGTTATAATGCATATAGTAAAACGTTTGCCGGATTAGCTGTAAATAAATCGTTTCATCATCATCTAGCCTTTTCCCAACTATATTGAGGTCGGCTTCTAGTCAAGCCGGATTTAGCTGAATACCAGTATTTAACGAGGAGCGGCTGCCTACCAGACCTCCGCAATCCATTCCAGATCCTCGCAACTCATAAATAAATCGTTTATCATTACAAAATTACAAAGGTAGATCTATTTTGCGCCCACGTACGCCAATCTGGACGTCTACTCTCTTTCTCCGAAATACGAAGTTTTGACCGAAGTTTCAAGTGTTTCCTACCATAGCTCCATTCGTTGCCGATATTATGAATGAACGAAAATGGTTCGATGTTTCGAATCTCTTAAACTACTCTAATTTGTAATGTTCCGAAAAAAAAAAAATATTTTGACAGATAGATTATTATTCGGAAATTAACGTCAAACTGACGAAACACGCGAAGTTTCGGTCTAAACTTCGTATTTCGGAGAAGGAGAGTGAGACATCCTGGGCACATCGGTCTCCATACATTTTACATGGCAACTAAACTTGTGGAGCTACACTAGAGCCACGCCACGCGACGCGGTTCTACGTACGACTCGGGCGTCGCCCATGTGTTTGTCGGTGTCATACAGTTCCTACTTCAGTTATTTTCAGTTAAAATATAAAAGTTCGTAATCTAAACAAAGATAATATTTGTCAACAATGTTGCACACTTGACGATTGCATCGCGTGTTAAATATTATAGCTGTAATCCTAAATTAGTCATCTGTTATTGTATAACAATATAAAGATAGCCTTTTCTCGTGACTTCGATCGCATGAATGTCGGTTGCGGACGTGAATAGGCTCTTAATAAACTAGTGCGCCTCACCATCAACGACTGCATCACTGCTTACCATCAAGTGAGATCGCAGTCAAGCACTAGTTTATTTAACATTTAAAAAAAAGATAAAAAGGTAGGAAATGTGTATGGATATTTACAATTTATGGGGTATCACAGAGGTGTTGCCTCTCCTTACATATACGGTGACTGGTAATTAGTGACCGATACTTAAACACGTTATTGTACTCATGATAAGAAACAACTTTTACTATGGGATCATACCTGAAATTGCGAAAAAAGTAAGCATTTCAGTATATTTTGACCAGTTAGTCATCTTCATATGCCTAGCCTTTTGCCAACTATATTGGGGTTTAGCTGAATTCCAGTATTTTACAAGGAGCGGCTGCCTACCCGACCTCCACAACCCATTAACTGGCGTAACACGGTACTTCATGGCAAGACTGGAGTCAGATTTACTGGCTTCTAACTATCCATAACGACTGCCAAAGATTTACAAATAACAGCCGGGACCTACGGCTTAATGTGCGTTGACCAGTTAGTAGGCGAACATAAATGTACCTACTATTGATCAGCAGATTTTCGTGATTTTTTTTATTGATTTTGGATTTTATAGTACCTATGTACGAGTATATTCTGATTTTAATGTAAGTTTCAATTGATTGCTTTATTATCATCTCACTGTTTAATTATTATTTTTTTATTGAAATGATTTCATTGATTGTATTGAGATAGGTTATGGACACCTGTCTGAAATCTATACTAATATTATTAAGAGGTAAAATTTGTAAGTTTGTATGTAGGGGGTAATCTCTGGAACTACTGGTCCGATTTGAAAAATTCTTTCGATGTTAGATAGCCCATTTATCGAGGAATATACCATCACGCTACGACCCACGGGAGCGAACCAGTAACGAAAAATGCGGGTGAAACCGCAGGGGACAGCTAGTGTTAGATAAAGGTTTAAATTTTATTTATTTACTATTATTTTAATTGCGAGTATTCTTGCGTGCGTATAACTTTATAGTAGGACGTCGCCTGATAAAATGTCAAAACTGGCCTTTTATTTTTAGACAACTTCAGTAGGTACTATCACTACATAGTATAAAACAAAGTTGCAAATTGTATAAAACAAGGAATTGCTGTCTGTCTGTCCCTATGTATGCTTAGATCTTTAAAACTACGCAATGAATTTTGATGCGGCTTTTTTAATACAAAAAGTGAACCAAGAGGAGGGTCATCATCATCTCAGCCGAAAGACGTCCACTGCTAGACATAGGCCTCCCCGCGCGCGTCGCCACAGCGACCGGTCCTGTGCGTCTCGCATCCATCGGATTCCCGCGACCCTGGCCAGGTCGTCGGTCACTTTGTCGGAGGCCTTCCAACAGTTCCAACGCTGCATCTTCCGGTACCTGGCCGCCACTCCAGAACCTGCATGCCCTGCCCATTGCCACTTAAGTTTGGCCTTATATGTGTAGTCTACTAGGTACATGGGGTTGCACGACATTGGTCAAGTTGGTAATCCGTCAAATACGCAGTTCGTCAAATTTGAAATTGGTCAAAGCTGTAGTTCGTCTAATCGTAAATTCAAATTTGACGAACTGCGTGTTTGACGAATTACCAACTTGACCAATGTCGTGTAACCCGGTACATGCATACCTAGTAGACTAACACAGATAATTTAGCACCCATTCGAAACCGGGGCGGGGCGCTAGTTAATACTGTGATAACTGTGAGTCACAGGCACACAGGTGTCTATCAGGTGCTAAACGAGGTTCCCCTATCAGAGATAACGGCACAAATACAAACAAACAGTACTTATACCACAGGTGTTTGCATCCTTGAACCGATTTTTGTGGCAATTTTTGTATCGACCTAAAAATGTTGCATAGTGCGACAGGGATTATATTATGCATTAAGGTTAAAAGGACTGTGGATACGAGAGTTGATAATTAGTTATTAAAACGAGTATTTTTGAAATAGTGTTGTGTGTCAAAGACAAATGAAATAGGTGTCATTTTTTAAGTGCCCAAAGAGGCCTGGCCGCACGCGGCCAGCGGCCACAGGTGCGCGCAGGCCACAGGTGTATCTCGATGGCCGCCTGCAGCCTGGCCGCTAGTGCGCTAAAGCTCTTAGCATGGATTCGTATGGCATCGGTCGTGCGACTCCGTCGCCTAGTTAGTAGTACTCTGATACAAATCCATACTAAGCAGTGGAAAGCCACCTTTAAAAAAAAGTATACTAACCTCTCAACATCCTGCAGTATATCTCTGGCTTTGTTGACGTCAGGGTTGTTACTGGTGGAGGGGATCTCTTCACAGACGTGCTGCGGCCGTGGCTCCTTGTACGTCGACTTGTCACTATTTGTCAATATTGATCTGTCAATTGTCAACCATTATATTGGGACTACTAAAGAGGGAGTTGTGTGTGAATGTGTTGAGAATGGAGGATGGAATACATAGCAGAATTGGCATGTTTTATCATGTAACTCAGCCCAACTTCTTTTTCTTTTTTAGGTGGGAAGACATCAGAATGACTTCTCCCGCTTTTAGGCGAAGTGGGAGGACGTGTCAGACTTTTACTGATTAAAACCCACTTCCTTGCCTTACACCCCGGGTTTTCCTTTAAAAATTGAACCCATAGCCCCTTGCTGCGACCCTGCTGGGTCCCTATCGTGTTGCTGACATCTCTATGTGACTCAGATTACCTTTGTGACAGTATGGTGCCTAGTCACGCATTAGAATTTTGTGAGTAAGTAATGGGTTTAAAAGAAAAACTAAATCATATAATGTATTAGGGAACAAATATTTGTATGGTATAGATAACTATTCTGGGTATTTGTGTACACACCTAATATAGTCCAGTCAAAATAGACTAAATTATGATTCAAGTTTGCATTAATTCCCAACAAGCTGGATTTTTGTGCAGGTCTTGGATGCGTCATTACAAATGACATGTCAAAAGTCCCCATCGATCCCGCTTGTGCGTTGTTTTTTATTCGAGGTCAAAGGTCACAAATTTGCGTTTTTTGCGTATATCACTGAAACAATGAGAGCTACCGAAAAATGGTTCAGACAAAGTTTGTAGATGGTAAAATTGTCTACAAAAAAGATCTAACACTTTTTCTTCTACGGTGCACTGTTCTCGAATTATGGCTATTTTAAACATAGAAAATACGAATATGCAGTATGGTGATCGGTTCGATGAATATTTGAAGGACAAATCATCTGTAACGACACATAAGCAATGTCGTAAAGCATACGCCCGGAAGAGCAGCATCGCTGTAGCTAAAAGACAGCGTGAGGCGGAGATAGCTACCACATCTGGGATTAGTCCTCCTAGATTTTGAGGTAGTGAATCGTGTTTTTGTTTCAAGAAATATTAAACACTGTTTTAGGCTATCACGGTTTGTTTCACAATTTAAATTGTCACTTACGGGATATCTTCCGTGGTCATGCATGTGTGGTGTGTTGCGTGGTGTTCCCGCGATCATGGCGCTTGCAACAGCGTCGAAATATCGGGAACTCAAAATAAATAAAAACCACGGAAGATATCCCGTAAGTGACAATTTAAATTGTCAAGAAATATTGTTTGTTCTGTGGCAATGAAGCAGATAAAACGGCTGAAATAAAAAAAAAGCGCAGCATCTTCGACGAAGAGTGTCTCAAGTTTCACAACATTTGACTTCAAGAAAACCATCTTGAAGGAAGCTCAGACTGGTTTTGATGAGCTAGCAAGTAGTGTCATTGCCCGCATTCAATATGAATATGACTTCGTTGCTGTTGAGGCTAACCGTACCACAGTGATTGTTACACTAAAATAAGACTTTCCTGCGGTCTAAAGTCACGATATCTCGAAAACGATGCTTTGTAGAAGAAAATTGTTGAAATCATTTTTGTAGACAATTTTACAATCTACAAACTTTGTCTGAACCATTTTTCGATAGCTCTCGTATTTTCAAAGATATACGCAAAAAACGCAAATTTGTGACCTTTGACCTCGAATAAAAAACAACGCACATGCGGGATCGATGGGGACTTTTGACATATCATTTGTAATGACGTACTCAAGGCCTGCACAAAAATCCAGCTTGTTGGGAATTAATGCAAACTTGAATGTCTATTTTGACTGGACTAATATATGTGTAGAAGTTACTCAGTATGGGTTGTACTGTGAAGGACAACTTAAGTATTAAAAATGAAAAATAGATAAAGAATTAGAAATTAAATAAATAAAACTGTATGTGTGATTTATGCAACCATCTCGGTCTATTATGCTGATAAAATATGCATAGTGTTTTTTGGTGAACCTCCCGTCGGCTAATAAATCTCCAGGAGATTTCTGTCAATTGTCTTACTATTGTGTCTCGTTTGCGGATATGTGATAGGATAAGAAATAATTAATAATAAAAATAAACAAACTTGAACTGTGTAATAGCCGCTGATGTTTTTAAGTGTTAATGTGAGATCAAATATTTTAACTCAAATCAAATGTAGTAATAAAACCAATGTTATCCAATTTACTTCTGGTACTAAATTAGAATATTCATTCATTCAATAAAAGTAATAATTACAATATTAACGACTCAGCCTTCAACTCGCCACATTTGACCTTTGACCTATCCCAAGTCACAAGACCTGTTGTTCACACTGATTAATATTTGAATTATAACTAAATATTAATTCTAGAAACAAAGCAAGGAAAAACCTAAGCCTTTAGGGAATTAAGGAATTCATCATTAAAATTGAAAATTATTTTATAAATGGAAAAGGTATTTGTTAGTCATTTCTACTTTTTTCCAGATGATTCTAAAGTCAACGGCACAAAAGGTAAATATCTGATTATAATTTAGATGTCTTCAAGGTTAGAGTGAATAGGCCCTTAATAAACTAGTGCGCCTCACCATCAACGATCGCATCACTGCTTACCATCAGGTGGGATCGCAGTCAAGCACTAGTTTATATTTCATTTTTTTTTTAATCTTCTGGTGAAACTGGCTGGGGTTAGTGTCATAATTTACTAATGCCATATTTGTAAACATTCTCTATTTAAATGTAGTTGAGAACGTAAACAAAAGTTTTGTTAAAGATTTTACTAATAAACACTACTAGTACTGTATAGATAAATGGTTACTTTAATTTATAAAAGATTATTTTGTGACCCTATACAAAATATTATGTGTGAATTTTGTTTATGCAAAGCAAAAACAACACAATGGATTATGAACATAAATAAAATAATTATACAAACCTTATACTATTTTGTTTCGGCATCTCACCATACATATTACTTTCTCCATTCTCATACATGTACGACTCGATCATTCGTTGTTCATAAATAGCTCTATTTATTACTGATTTTTCATCTATTGGGTATATCTTCATCGGGTATGGAGGCTCGTTATTTGTGACAGGTGGAGCGGGAGTGTAGTTGTATTGAGGAGACTGTAACGATGTGTCCAGTTCGTTTGACAGCGGAGACTGGACTGTACTACTAGGGCTACATGTTGTACTTAGAGTATCATACTGTATCACGGTGTCTTGTAACGGAATGAATCCCGTGTCTCCTTCATCGTCTCGTTTAACATTCTTAGAACTTGTCACCGCGTCGTCAGGATCTCGTTGCCGTTTCCTCGCTCTGTTTTCTTCTATCTTCCGTCTCTTTTCCGCTTTGTCTTCTTCCGACATGATAAATTCCTTCACCATTCCTATTGACAGACACTTTTCTAGTCGACATTTTTGACAGAACCGTCTCGTTACCACAGTGATGACACAGTTGTTCGTGAACGGACACTTAAACTCCTTGCTAGCGAGGGCGTTTCGTCTGAAGAACGCCTTACAACTTTCGCACGAGATCGCGTTAAAGTTGTAACCTAGAGCCTTATCGCCACACACTAAACATATCTTCTGTAAGCTCGAGAGCACCTCTTTCTTCTGAGCTATCGTATCGTCTTTCTTATCACTGCTATTATCCATTTTAACTAATAAAAACACTCGCTGAGGTAAACATTGGAATACAACATTACACTAAATTTTTCCACTTGTTCTCATCGCACGCGCGTCCTACACTCACTATCACACGTTACGTGAAAGTGATTATCAGTAATATTAGCTGTTTGCTTCGATAACTTTGTATTTCGCTAAAATATTTCCAGATAAATAGCAATACATATCGAATGACTAATGACATAAGTCATCGCGTGAGCGCTTGACAGCTGTGACGTCAGAAATGTCAAGTGTGGTAAAAATAAAAACAGTTTCAAATGGTGGTCACACCATTCATTACATTGTATAAAAGTACGTTCCATTTTTCAATTAATAATTTAAACACAAAGATTATATTCTAATTGGAAACTTATAGTATACTAGTTGGCTAGAAAATATAATATTAGGTTCATAATTCTGTAAGAGCCTGCTGCATTTGAATGCTGTGGACTGTGCATTGTGGCTGGATTGCGATAGGACTGTACGAGCGGTTTTTTAACTTTACCCTGCCCGCATCACATCGCAACCACATTGACAACTCGGCAACAATGTTGAGTTTTTAATCCGAATTAATCGCAGGGATTAATTGATTTTCATCTGATAGTACCTAAATACCTACTTTTACGTCATAATGATGATAATGTCAATGGTTGTGGTATCTACAAATTTTTCGAATGATTTCACATACTTACTCAATTATGTAGGTATTATCTTATAAGAGTAAAGTAATATTAGGTACCTAAATGTTGCTTGTTTATCGAACTTAAGTTGATGTCATGATTAAAAGATTAAATTATCGAGATGAGGCTGGCTATTAAGTATTATATCATCGATATAGCAGGTCTTAGACAGCCGAGATAGGTTGAATTTATACCTACGTTACTACCTAAGTACTTTTTTGATTTTAAACCATACCATAAGTAATTATTATTTATCGTTCTGCAATGGTTGCGCATTGTTCGAAAGAGTGGCCGTAACCCTGGAATGCAAAGGGCAACTGAAGGAACACTGTGGGTTTTAGTGAGTAAAAGTCTGACACTCCTCGCTCCATCTAGAGTGGGAGAAATTTGTAGTAACATCTATGACGTCTTATATGAATGTCGTCCGTTGTACGTCCGTTGCCCGGATCAGACAAAAACGTCTGGTCGAAGGATCCTCTCTTTTCAACGATTCCGAACCTCAGAACAAAAAATAGCTCTGCCATAGCAACAACAACAGAATTCTGAGTCAGCGTGAAAAGGCAATATCGTATAATAATATACTCGTAATATAATATTATAAAGAGGTAAAATTTGTAAGTTTGTATGTAGGGGGTAATCTCTGGAACTACTGGACCGATTTGAAAAATTATTTCAGTGTTAGATAGCCCATTTATTGAGGAATGCTATAGGCTTTAAACCATCACGCTACGACCCACGAAAAATGCGGGTGAAACCGCAGGGGACAGCAGCTAGTATCGTGTAAAGACCCAGCTGTTGAGCAATTCAATTAATGAACTTAAGTTTCGTAAGTAGTAAGTACCAGCTAATCAATCAATAGGTAATTGTTCTACGTATCCACGTGAGAGATTAGATCTTAAATATCTATTTTTTGTCTTTATCTAGTAGGTGAGGCGAGTACCTGGGTACGGTGGCACCAAAAATGTAAAATACATACTTACGTACCTATTACCTGCCTATATAGATGTTATGAGGTTCGATTTTGACTCCAAAAGTTCGGATTTTTCGATTGTTTTTGCACCTTCTATTCAGATAAATTTTTAATCGGAATAATTTCCGCCTTTATTTTTTCAGATTCTGGATGCAGGAGGATACAGACAAACAGAATTAAAAAGACTCCTTTCGTCCTTTCGAATTTGGTTCCGATATAACCATTTTACATCCCTAATACACAGACGGTGATAGACCAACCATACCAACCAACCAACCAACAACCAACCAACCAACCAACCAACCAACCAATCCAACCAACCAACCAACCATTTTCTTTCTTTTCTTTCTTTCTTTATAGCTGGACGACCTCGATCTCTTACTTAGGAATTGGAAAACAGATGCAAACAATCGTGCTCATCGGGAGGCATGGGGAACGAGACAAAGGCCTCGCCTTTGCTCAGTAGTGGGAATATAAATAGAGAATCGCAGCGTTCGAAGGCTTCCAAGGTGGACCGATGACCTTGTGAGGGTCGCGGTAATCCGATGGATGCGATACACATAGGACTGGTAATTGTAGCATCGCTTGAGGGAGGCCAATGTCCAGCAGGACGTCCACTGCTGGACATTGCCCTCCCTCAAGCGTCGCCACAATTTCAATTTTTTTCGGCTGAAATGATGATGATGATGAAACAATCGTCGACCTCGTTGTGCATGAGCAGAGCTTCCAACCTCAAGGCAGTAATCCGAAATACGCACTACGTCATCATCTAGCCTTTTCCCAACTAAATTGGGGTCGGCTTCCAGTCAAGCCGCATTTAGCTGAATATCAGTATTTTACGAGGAGCGTCTGCTTACCATACCTCCACAACCCATTAACTGGGGTAACAGGGTACTTCATGGCAAGACTGGAGTCAGACTGGCTTCTGACTATCCGTAACGACTGCCAAAGATCTACAAATGACAGCTGGGACCTACGGCTTAACGTGCTTTCCTAGGCTCGGAGGAAACTCGTTATGTTAAGATGGTCATCCATCCACAGACCAACCTTAGCAAGCGTTGCTTAACCTTGAAGATCGACCTGTGCGGCTGTTATTATCTAGCCACGAGCTCTTCTAATCCGAAATACGCACGTAACAATGCATAATTATTTTCGAGAAAATATTCATAAGAAATGAATGCCATTGCAAACGTGCCATAATGTTTATAACAAATAAACAAATCGTTGTGTAACCTTTGCTAGAATAATGTACATAGGTACGTAATATGTAAAATGCATACGACCAACATTTTTGCTTGCTGTGACAGTCAGCAATTTTTATGTTGTTGACCGTAAAGGGGATTCAGGTTTTAGATAAAGTTTCTCTCTATTCTATCGAATAGAGACACTTCGAACTGAGGAGATGCGTCTATGATTCAATCCGGGCATAATCCCACCCATACGAACAAACAAGCCTACTGGGGCCATGGGCCATGGGTTGTGGGGCCAGGAACGAAGGCAAAAATGGAACAGGAGTGGGTTTTACTCAGTCATTCTACGGCCTCTCTCTCCGCTCAGTGCGGCAAAAATTTTGATGATTTAATTCCTACCTAAAAAACCATAGGAACAAAACGGTCTGAAAATACTTGCATTGTGTGTACCACTCAGGAGTGTTAGTGAAAAGTTCATGTAATTCCTGTCGATTCTGGATTTTAAGCGTACGCTTGACTTGACTTGACTTAATGTCCTATGTCCCCTAGATGGGGCAGAGGGCGTCCACAGCAGTTCTTCATCGCGAACAGTCTTGAGCTTCCCGCTTCACCTCGCTCCACGTCATTCCGTTGCTCTCTGTTTCTCTTCTTCGAAGCGAGTGCCCATCCCATCTCAAGCGTACGCAGCTTTAGCTATTTCCTCCACCTTCAGGAGTTGGTAATTCAATAAACTGTCCAGAAATTTAACTTACAACTTTTCAAACTTTACCTGCAACACAAATTCTTCCTGAAGCATCGTTGATATAAACTGCATTGGCAGCGTTGAACATTTATTCCGCGTAGTGAGCGCGATGGGGACCGCTATTCATTTGTTTCTGTTCATCCTGCTAAGGTTCCTGCCTCTGTCCAGTGCCGACACTTTTTACAGCGTGAAGATAACTACGGAACAACATGTGAACTTGGTTGATAGCAGGTTTTTGAGCTTCACTATTGATCCCAAGTATCTGTTTTCGAGTAGTGAGAAGTATAGTAGGTGAGTGTTTTTATTGTGTTTTAACCTAATTTAAATAAGGAGGTTTCGTAGAATATTCGACCCTATATCTTTATTGTTTTTCAATCGTATATCATTCTCAAGTCCTCAAGTCTACTCAACAATTTGATTTTTATCTGAATTCTCGATCATTGGCTTCATAATTGTTGATTTTGACAAGTTAACAATTCAGTTAAAATTCTAATAGCTGACTTACTACCCAGGTCAAATGTGAGGTGAAAATAAGTGTACTTGCGAAATTGACAGCTTATCCTAAATAACTGCTAAACACTGTCAAAGTTTGCGGGAGCCCATTGAAAAACCCTGTATAAGCGTTTCTTTCGGGGAGGGGCGTGGTGCTTTTTTAATAATAGGTATAAACTAGTGCTTGACTATGATCCTACCTGGTGGTAAGCAGTGATGTAGTTGTTGATTGGGAGGCGCACTAGTTTATTAAGAGCTTATTTACTCTAGCCTTTAGACACTTTGGTTAAGCCTCTGGGGAACATGGAAAATCCGAAAGGTTGTCAACGTGTCCCCCAGATCGAAGGCAACGAAGGAACGGGGTGGGGTTTAGTCAGTAAGAGTTTGACACGCCCTCCCGCTCCGCCCAAGAGCGGGAGAAGTCATTCTGATGATTCCCCTTTAAAAAAAAAGACACCGTGGTTATATGTAGTTTTGTCTGTCAGATTTGACTGACTGGCCTGTTGGTCTAGTGGTTAGTGACCCTGACTGCTATGCCGGAGGTCGTGGGTTCGATCCCCACCCCGGACAAATGTTTGTGTGATGAGCACGATCATTTGTTCTGTGTCTGGGTGTTATTTATCTATAATATGTATGTATTTAGAAATATATATAAGTATGTTTATCAGTTGTCTAGTACCCATAACACAAGCTCTGCTTAGCTTGGGACTAGATGGCGTTGTGTGAAAGTTGTGGAATATATTTCCCTAACATGCTGTAACAAAATA
This sequence comes from Mythimna separata, assembly GCA_030763345.1. NCBI lineage: Eukaryota > Metazoa > Arthropoda > Insecta > Lepidoptera > Noctuidae > Mythimna > Mythimna separata. The sequence goes on from CM061186.1 coordinate 21,337,368, forward strand.
CGTCACACTTGTAAACTTCTAATCTCCTGGTATCTTTAACCTCTTATTTCTTACCTTCCAGCAAAGAATGCATCTGCATGGCGTCCTCCCTCACGCCAGCCTACCTCCGGATAGCTGGCCCTTCCACCGCACACATGACCTTCCACAACACGACCATTTCCATCAACGACATCGACTTCCCCGGCCATGGACAAGACTTTGACATCACAGAGATAGACTCTGATGTCTTTAGAAAGGTCCCTTCAGACGTGCATACGAGAAACTTGGCGGTGTCCCATAGGCAATGGAAGAAGTTCGTTCATTGGGCCAAGTCTACTGGTTTTGACCTGGTCTTCGCGTTGAATAATGAGGAGAGAACTGCTTCTGGCATGTGGGATCCTAATACTGCGCTGAATATCCTGACGGTGGCTGAGAAGGTCAAAGTTGGGGATATTTTCTGGGAGCTTGGTTATGGTAAGTAATTAAGTTTTTATTAAAAATATACCTCTATTTTCTGAGTAGTTGTGTGTCTTTCGTAAATAGTATATTGTGCCCATTTTGAAAATAAAGGCTTAACTGGAAATGACGTTCTTCGCAAAAAAAAATGTGTCAAATTAAAAGATAATTCTGATTTCGCTCCCGAGTTCAGGCTATAGTATTCCATTACATATTTCCCAGTGAAGTTTGGTTTCATAAATATATTTATATAAATAATATTTTTTTCCATGTAGGTATGATTGTTTATACCATGTTATGTTATAGGCAATATAAACTGCAATTTATGTATATTTATCTACTGCATACTTATCGTTTTACAAATAAAAAACTTTTTATCTTTTCTTTCTCGTACCTATGCCTAAAAGAATACGTGGTAGGAATTGAAAATAGACGGAGAAAACCTCAGCTTAACATCAGCCATTTGCATAACCAATTTCTTCCACCAGAATGCAGGAATCAATCCATCGAAGAGTACCTGAACGACCTGGAGACCCTCCGCGTGATCATCGAGACCTTCCCTCCCGGGAGGACGGCGGAGTGGAAGGTGGTGGGCGGTGACGTCTCCAAGTGCCTGCAGGCCGAGTCTAAGAGCGACTTCGAGGATTACGTGATGGTGTCCAATGAGATGATGGACGCGCTGTTGCTGAATGGGTATGTGGGGACCGATATTTTAGAGTGGTTATATTCCCGTTATGAAAACTAACGGACAATTTATTTAACACGCATATAAACGAAGGCCAGTTGGAATTATTTTTACCTTAACCACACTTGTAGATAATTATATAGAGCATTCTATTAGAATCTACCAAAGGTCTGCGCGAGGCCCCGAGGCTCCCAAACTCGAGGGTCACAAAATACCCGATAAGCAAAATAAATCTGTTACTGAACTAGCGAGAAAATCTCCCACCTCGGAAATATAAATAAAATAGATTGCAAAACTATTCATCCATAAAGATCTACGCTTTGGAATGTGCAATAAGCATATTTTTCCAGACAGGCTGACCTCTTGATCTTTCAAAAGTGCCTGTTTCGGTTTATTTGAAAGAAATGCTTTTGACTTTGACTTTGATCTGAAGTACTAATATACCCTACATTCTCTTTCAGAAACTCCTCATCCCGCGAACTGGAACGCATGACAGAGCATTCCCGTCAGAAGCTGGTGCATCTCCTCTCCCGGAGCCAGACGCCGCTGTGGCTGACGGAGACCAATCAGAAGCAGTACAGCGACCTGGTGCGGGCTGCTGATTGGCTGGCCAGCCTCGGGTACTCCGCGAAGAATGGCTTCGCAGTGCATTATAGAGAGCTGGAGGAGGAAGAGATGTATGAGCCGACGTTGGTAAGTTCTAAGAAGTAATACAGCAGGGTCTTTTATCCCTTCCTAACCTGATTTAAATTTGACTTCCAACAGGCTCTTAATAAACTAGTTAGTCCAGTGCTTGGGGCGTTAAAATCATCAAAACCTAGAACTTAAGTGACTGTGGATGGATTTTAAAAAGAAAATATTATTTAAGTAGCTAATAATATGTAGAAAAAAGTTTACCCATAAAAAAATTGGGATCTTCGTTTTGAAAAAAAAAATGAGGTTCATCCAATAGTTCAATTAGTATCTCAGGACCTGCGCTTACCATCAACGATTGCATCACTGCTTACCATCAGGTGGGATCGCGGTCAAGCACTAGTTTACATCAATAAAAAAACATCAGATCTAGCCTGTACTGTTTATGCTCTCCTATCAGTGAAGCCGAACCTTTGTGCAGTCCCTTATTGGACTAAGCCTAACCTAAACATGCAGTTACTTGGATTTGGTTTTGCTATCCTGTCTGGAGGCCTCAACTAATTCAGGAGATGGATCAGATTCCTGGCTTCTCTTGATATCTAAATACTTTTTCATGAACACACATAGGATGCAAGGATATTTAACAAAAGCTTTGATCATCATCATTATTATCATTTCAACTGTAAGACGTCCACTGTTGGACATAGACCAAGTGCCGTCATAACGGCTGGTGCTGTGCGTGTCGTATCCATCAAAACAAAAGCTTTAGTAATAATGCCCCCCTTTTTTTGGATATATGTATTCATACGTTTGTGCATACTTTTATCTTTAGTTTGTTTAAACTGGGTGTAAGGGACATCCCTCCGCAAACTTGAAGGGCTTGCTCAGTAGACGAATCTAAACATCCAACCAAGTGTCTTTTTTTCAAGATAGAAAAAAAAAAACAGGCTCACCATACAACATATTAAATTTTATCGGACAGTTTGTATGGGGAGGTCGAATTTTTTGTTTCATTTCCCCACCCTTTTATATCTTTTAAAGCTTTAGTAATAATTAAAAATTCCAGAGTTTCTACATGGCTCTCCTATTCAAAAACTTGGTTGGAGAGCGAGTGCTCAATGTGGACATGGATGCAGAACAAGCCATCCTCTTCGCACACTGTACATCGCTGCGTCACAAGCCAGTACCTGGTGCTGTGACCCTGTTCGGAAGGAACCTGGATGAGGAACCGGCCAGGTTCTCGCTCAAACTGCCCAGGAGAGAAGAGGGTGGCGATATCATGCAGTTTATATTAGGGAATGACCATAATGGGTAAGGATTACACTAGTACAAGAAAGTATTGTGTAAGGGTGAACTTAATGTCCACCTTAATGACCGCTCCACCATACAGTGAGAGAAGTCATTCATTGGGTTTCACTTTTTAAAAAAAAACTTTCTTAACAGAAATATGATACAGCTTATAGCCGTTAATCGTAGTATACATATAAATCGAACAAGAATATGTTTTATGTTAGAAGGGAGTCGCAGTTAGGAACTTTTATACGAAGAACACTTTGAACTAACTTTTTCACTAGAATAAGACACTGTATTGAATCTTTGACTTAAGCTTACGTGTCAAATAAGACGACAATATTCATTGTGTAACAATATCTAACCCACCACAATTAAATTCCAGGAATATCGTTGTGAACGGCCGTCCTATGTATTATGAAGGCGACTTTAAGCCAGTAGTGAAACGATTCCGTCCATACAAGACCCTATTCATCAACTTACCAGCCAAATCCTTCGGCTTCTGGGTCCTCGCAAACACGAAGATCGAAGCGTGCCATAACTTAGACAAGAAAAATAAAACGGTCATTGAAGAAAATGCTGCCAGTAATGAAAACATAAGACCTAAACGTTCAGTTAACTATGATTTTGACGATAACGAAAACATAGCTGATCTATCTTACGATTTTGAGGACACCTATGCTGTTATACCTGACAATCATGCGTTGAACAGCAGAATAATAGATATGAATAAAGATTTTGACAAAATACAGAACGCATTTAAAAGAAACTTAGGCAAGGATAGGTTTAAGAGAGAAGATGCTATATTTGGAAAAGGCAAGCTTCGGAAACAAATAAACAGATATAGAGCAGAAAGAGGATATCGATTTGAGGATCGCGATTTTGATCCTAGAAGAATTATTGATGATCTTTTAGAAAAAGCAAGACAACGAGTGAGCGATTTGAAAAATCTTCGACCAAATTTGCCAAGATTGAACCTTAACAAAGTAAGCAAGAGACATTCAAAGAATTCAAAATTAGGCTCATTGATGGCAGACAATCAAATGTTTGGAAGAATTCCTAGAAAACCCAAGAACATCAAAAAGATTTCAGAAGAGAACGACGACTTCTTGAAAAAAGTTAACAGAAAAATTAAACCTGAGAAAAATATGCGTAGAAAAATCTCAGACACACCAGATAAAAATACTAAAACGAATCAAGACATTGATCAACTATCTGGAGAAGCAACAAACACAGTAGAAGCAATCGTAAGAAAGAGAAGAAGTATTAGTAATGACGTCGAAGAAATTACAGCTGAAAACGATATAGATCTTAGTGGAAAAGATAAAGCTAAACTGTGGAAAATTTTAAAGAAGCTAAACGACGAGTTTGGAGACATTTCTGAAGACAATCTTGATGATGATACGGAATCCACAGAAGGGATAGTTTTGAAGACTGAGTTATCTGATGACAGTGCGACGATAAGGGTTAAAGACCCAAATCACGGTATGATTAAAAGCACGATGAAGAGTATGCTGGATGTTTTAGAAAATTTGAACAGGAATTTGAATAAAGTGTGGAATGCTATCAATCTGTTAGATTAAGATACAGTGAATAGATTTAGGTTACATTATTAAATATAGGTTTAATACTTTTTTTTGATGTGTGCTTTTCTTTGTATTTTTTTCCTGCTCTAAGTTAACACACTTGTTATTCATGATTCCTACAACTCAGGTTTGTTGTCAGGCTGAAGTACGAGTTCTTAATTCGGAAATTAAAGATTATACTCTATTTACTATAAGAAAAGAAATTTAAAGAAACTTGTTTTACCGTCCGTTCAACCGATTTTGACTTTTATTGCGTTGGTGACATAACAAATGACGGCTGCAGAAAAAGTTGGTATTGTAACCACTTTTTCTGCTTTTAATGTCATCCTTATGTCTACGGAATGGAAATCAAAATCGGTTGAACGGACTGTCCGTTCATAAAGAACGTAAGTTTTTTTTTGTTTTCTTTTCTTATAGTAAAAAGAGTACCTATAGTCTTTTTCGCTGATAGACAATATCACTTTGTCTATGGCCATTGGTGTTTTTTTTTTTTATTTTAGCTTTGGAAAGTTTGTGCATTTAGCCAGTGTCAAGTTTTGAAAATATTTTGTTCTATAAGAACGCGGATATAACACATTCTAAAGTTTTTCAATATTTGGCATAACATACAATATCGAGTCAGCCTTTTCGGCAAGCTTCACTGTAGTGGTCCGTTCTACAATAAAATCATTAACTGCATTTTTACTAAAATCATGTGTTTTCAATGATTCTAGTACATTTTCCAGTTGTATAGACACTTGAGATACAAAACTTTGACATCACATCACAATATCCATTGGAAAACAAATTGTGGGTAATTAAATCAGCCATTGAACTTCACTCGCAAAAATCTTACCTAAAAACTCTCTATTGAATATTTATTTCTTTAAAATCAGACTCATTTTTTTTTTAATACGATAAATACCTATATACAGGGTGATTGGAAGATCGATGCAAAGCTTTAAAGCGAAGATAGTACAGACCATTTAGAACCATTTAAGCCATGATTATGTTCGACGAAGTTCTATCATTTTTTTTTAAACCTACTTTTAAGATTTTTTTCAAAAATTCCTAAAATTTTATGTAAACTGCATATTTTTAGCCAAATTAAATGATAAATGAATTAACTTTTATTTTATTTAATTAAAGTAATGTCTAAGCAACCAGAAAAAACATGATTTAGGCTTTTCTGTCATAAGACAATTTTTTTACGGACATTTAAAGTTCAGCAGAAATTTAGAAAAAATTAACAGTACTTTTTTTAAACCTTATTAAAAAAATAACGAAAGGTGCTTTTTTTGTTCAAACTTTTCTGAATACATGTGTGATAAGCGTTCTTTCTTTTGAGGTATCATTTATGCGGATATCTTACAAATTATTGAAGTTAGGACTTAGAAACCGATTGGAGGGAGATTTTTTTTAATTTCGGCAGACTACTTAAAACAACATTTGAATTAAAATTATTTATTTTTCATACATAAAGCTTTAAGGCGAAGATAGTACAGACAATTTAGAACCACGTAAGACATGATTGCCTAAGACGAAGTCTTACCATTTTTTTTTAACCTACTTTTGTATTATTTTTCAAATATTCCCAAAATTTTAAGAAAACTGCTGCATTTTTATTTTATTTATTACGGTAATGTGTAAGCAACCCAGCAAAGTATGTCTTAGGTTTTTCTAACATTGGACATTTTTTTACGTAATTTTAAAGTTCAGAAGAAATTTAAAAAATTTATCAATACGACAGAAAAACCTAAGACATATAACTTTGCTAGGTTGCTCACACATTACCGTAATAAATAAAATAAAAATGAACTCATTTATTATTTAATTTGGCCATAAATAAGCAGTTTACTTAAAATTTTGGGAATATTTGAAAAATAATACAAAAGTAGGTTAAAAAAAAATTGGTAAGACTTCGTCTTAGGCAATCATGTCTTACATGGTTCTAAATTGTCTGTACTATCTTCGCCTTAAAGCTTTATGTATGAAAAGTAAATAATTTTAGTTCAAATGTTGTTTTAAGTAGTCTGCCAAAATTTTAAAAAATCTCCCTCCCATTGGTTTCTAGGTCCTAACTTCAATAATTTGTAAGATATCCGCGTAAATTATACCTTAAAAAAAAGAACGCTTATCAAACATGTATTCAAAAAGATTTGAACAAAAAAGCACCCTTCGTTATTTTTTTAATAAGGTTTAAAAAACGTACTGTTAATTTTTTCTAAGTTTCTGCTCAACTTTAAATGTCCGTAAAAAAATTGTCTTATGACAGAAAAGCCTAAAACATGTTTTTTCGGGTTGCTTAGACATTACTTTAATTAAATAAAATAAAAGTTAATTCATTTATTATTTAATTTGGCTAAAATATGCAGTTTACATAAAATTTTGGGAATTTTTGAAAAAAATCTTAAAAGTAGGTTTAAAAAAAAATGATAAAACTTCGCCGAACATAATCATGTCTTAAATGGTTCTAAATGGTCTATACTATCTTCGCTTTAAAGCTTTGCATCGATCTTCCAATCACCCTGTATATCCAATTATCCATATAATAATCATCATCATCATCTCAGCCAAAAGACGTCCACAGCTGGACATAGGCCTCTCCCAAGCATCGCCACAGCGACCGGTCCTGTGCGGCTCGCATATCCATGGGATTCCCGCGACCCTCGCCAGGTCGTCAGTCTTACTCTAGAACCTTCAGTCTCCATCGACCACCTGCTCTACGAGCAATGTGCCCTGCCCACTGCCACTTAAGTTTGGCGATTCTTCGGGCTATGTCGCTAATCTTAGTTCTCTTGCGGATATATATATTTTTTTTTTTTTTTAGTCGTTATAAACTAGTGCTTGACTGCGATATAATATATATATATACTGGATATCTTCATTTCTGATGTGATCGCGCAAGGAAACTCCGAGCATAGCCCTTTCCATTGCTCTTTGGGTGACTTTAAGCCTTCTGATGAGGCCCATATAATAATATAGCACAAGTAATGGTAGATAATTTCTTCTGTTGAACATTGGAAGGAGTATTAAATAAAACAAAACAAATAGTGGTACAATGTAGTTTATTTATTATTTAACAACATGTTAGATAAACCATTTTCACATTTAACTCAACGTACATATGAAAATGGCTACCTCTAAACTTTTATACAATAACTAATAGGGACCTTGTAAATAAATATTAACAATGCCTCGCAACAGTAATGGCGAACGAAGTGGTAGCGAACAAGCGACCTATTTACTACAGTGATACAGTCGTGAAAGGAAAACTAACCTTATTTATATAAGAATAGAGTTTATTACGGCAGTTTGTATACAGCCTGAAGATTGCCGCAGCCTGTACTACCGATTCGATTGCTGTTCAAGAGTAATATTTTGCTGTTTTAGGTTTCTTTTAGTTGCCATGGAACTAGAAATTCTTGTTTCATATGGGATGAGGCAATTACTTTTTAAGGTAGCCTCAAATTACGAATCTTTTAGATGTTTTTGTTCAGATGTAATATATTTTTTGAATCGGCCATGTACAGCTGCCTCACTGCAAAAAAACCTAACTTATTGTTAACAACAAGGTGTCACAGAAGCTCAATCCGTTTTTTTTTTTAATTACCTAAAAACATTTTTCAACAATAACCTTTTTCGTTATTCATCCGTAATCCCTAAGTTTAAATTTAATTGTGGATAAACTACTAACCTTTTCTTCTTTAAATATAACAAGACAACATACATATGAACCCCGTTCATATATGAGTACTTAATGGTTTCATTGAAATTTTATACATTCTGTAAACTTGCAATTTTAACACTATAATGTCACTAATATTAAAAGCTAACGAACTAGGTGTGTTGGCCAATAACTATTATATATAAATATACAAACAATAAAACTGGAAGGAACGTCCCGGGTATAGTTCACAACAATATTGGTAGATATTACGAGGCGGAGACGGATTCCTTCCAGACTGATAACATATGTTTTTAAAACTATTAAGAATCACATCAAAAAGACAGCGCAGAGAAGGAAAAATATTTTTTTAGCGCAATATGGATAGTCAGTGGCACTTTAAAATCAGTTCTTTGTATGTCTGCGCCGTCCGAGTTAGTTACCGCATGTTACATTAAATTAATACTGGCGTTAAAGTGTAAAAGCTCTTGAGTGTGTGGTACAGTGTCGTTGTCTCTAATTGTCTATGCTATATTGCAATCACCGACCTCATTTCATTCTGTTGTCTCTGGTATTATCGAACAGTTTTTTTGAAATGTTTGATGTCGGTAGAGTTATCATTTGAACGTTTAGCTGTCAGACTTGTAGTGTTGTAACAAGGATGTCAAATAATTGTCTGTGGTTTGTATAAAATTGTTCTCTCTCGTTCTTTTTTGTCTCTTTCCTCTTTCTAATAACGATTTTATGATATTTCTATATTCAAATGATAAGTCTACCGACTCCTCTCTTCTCCTTCTTTCTACTCTGTAATCAATGATGCATTTGTACTCGTTTAGTCTTGTTTCGTCTCACTTACAGTACTACATCAAGTGTATGCTCGCGTGTGTGTAGAACAAATGCACCATCATATGCCGCCCCTTACATTAACCTAGTGCAACTATCAATAGGCTAGTTTATTTAATAAGTTTAACAAGTTATGTCATAAAATGTCGTTTAGTCTACCATTTCATAACTCCTCTAAGGATTCAAGAACAACAGTGAAATATCAAGACATTCTACCGTTTGGGTCAAAGAGTTACATTTAGAGGGAAAGGATTAGAAGAAAGGTCTAGTTAAGCCTTCGTAGGCCAAAAAGTCATAAAGTTCATACCTAAACAAACTAAATCATACTATGAACAAATAACTACAAATAGTATATTACCCTGAGTATGAGAGTCATAAGATTTGAAAATATCCAACTGTTTCTTCAATTTATCTTCCTCGTGGCAAAAAATATAAAAAATTGGTCGCGACATCTTGGATTCCTTAAAATTAACACTACGGGTTTTCACGGAAATAATTATTTTATATTCTTTTCAAAAATTTTGATTTTACAATTATTTTTCTTTATGTCTAAACTACACATCTACCTTGTATAAACCTCTTTATAAATTCACTATAATATTATAAAAAAGAAACATACATTGTTGTGTGAAGAGTAATTACATCATGAAAGACAAGTATGGCGAAGAGATCGATGTGTTACATTTGTTATTATTACAATCATTATAACATAAAACATTGTCAGTAGAGACTCGTTCGGCTCTACGGAAAAGAATTCAACAACCATTTGATATCACCCAAATTCCTTTAGAAATGGCGCAGTTAAGCAACGTTATAACTATGAACTATACACTGAACATCGAAAGCTTAAATATACACATTAATAGAAGCGTCTAAACATTATGTTAACAAACAGCTTGAAACAAGACTAATTACGAGAGAACGACACCAACACGCCAAGAGCACACTTGTCAACACTGTCATGCAACAAACTTACAAGTTACCGCAAGAAACCTTCCGAGTTACAGTCTCCACGCTGTTACACAGTTTGCTTGCTGCCAGACAAGAATTTAAACACAACTGACAGTGACATTTCGAAACGTCAGTGTCACCGTGACAGTTCACTGACAGCGCAGATAATGTAAGTTCCGTTAATTTTAAATTAGTGACAGTAAGTCCGCACTCCCGAGTACAGATCGCTCTTTACCAAAATAACGTTTATCTAAACTAACAGCTACTTGAGAGTCAACAACGTAGAACTCAGACTAAACTACGATAGATTGAAGATATAGACAAAGGTTATAGATTAGTTTTCTAACACACAAGAGGATGTAAGGAAAGATAGATTCGATCGAAATTTGGTCATCCGACAGGTCCAAGACGATAGACTTAACAACTATTATTGTATTGAATGTCTACATACAACCATTTAGCTAGATTTGCCATGCACATACGGTAGAGCTATGTTATATAATTATCACCTAGTCTAACCACACATACATTGTGAAAATTTAAATTTATATTTATGACTTACATTAGTGACGTGGCCGGACGGGCCGTAGGAGTGATGCCCATGTAACAATACAGCGTGCGAGCTCCAAACAAGATAACTATGAAACAAGCTATGAAAATATCATGTCGAGTGCAGTACAGTGCGAAAAATAGTCGATTCTTATACTTCAGAAAAATAGTAGCATTCTCAATAAACAATCTGAAATTATTACTTTTTTATTTACAACTTTGTATATTGAATAGTATATGTGTGAAGAGAAGGTAGGTGTAATTGACAGGATGTCGTAACGGAACGTAAGACAAGCAAGCGTAACATTATGTGTAAGTGAAGTATCTAAAATAATCTTAGTATTTAACACGCGATGCGATTTGTTGAGAATCGATACATCGACTAACTGTCAAACAACTCGACTAGATAGTGATGTGCCATCGATTTAAACTATGCAGATTGGTGTCAGTGTCCTTAATCCTGTTGTACCTACTTACAAACTGTAATTACGAACTTTAAAATTAACAAATTAACCTAGGTATAGATACGTATGTTTGTGTAAGTCATATAATTATCATAAACGGACACAGTGCACGGGTGAACATCAACTTCTGTTACATAACCTCTGAACATGTATATGTACCACTTGAACTATCACAATGAGATCTATACATAAGTCTACGTCAAGAACTTACTAGCCTATACCAAAAAGCATCGCGTGTGAAGAAGATACAACTAAAATATATAAAATACATGATGTGCTGATTGAAGAGATTGTAATCCGAATAGGTACGTCTACTAGAAGGTAGAATGATAGTCTCGTGTCGAACATTGAAAGATTGAAGATGCTAAGAGCGCGAGCGGTCGTCGCATTGCGCGCTTTAGTTTATTATATTCATATATCACAGCTTTTGACGATAACAAATCTTTTGCATTTGCAGCTTTATAACTATGTGGACAACATTGTTCGAACCATTCGCGCGAAATGCCTGCAGCACGCTCTCCGCCTGCCCCGTCAATCCGTCGCCTGCATGTGTCAACGTCCTTATGTAGTGCCTCGGTATCCTACGATATTTACGCTCCAGTATGCATCTATCAATACCTAGTTAATAATCTATCGATAACAAACCGTTTCCCATCACTACTCCGCTCCAAGATGGCGCAATCGCTCGAATAATTTGCTCACACCACAATGTGTTATTTAACTTTAATACCTAAGCGTAAAACATGAATAAACGATTAGATTAGAACAACGCTCGTCGGCGCGACGGTAACACAACGCGAACACTAGTTTATCTACAACATTTTACACATTAAACACTAAATGAACATTGACTCTTATATTAAACATGCAAGAAAGTATTGGACAACGACAGCCGACGCCATAACAATTACCTATTATATTCGATGTGGATATTAAGGCTAGGTCGATTACAGGTATGTACACCTAAACAAAATTACATTGACACATAGATTAACACTGCATAAGCACGCATGCAAAAGATTTAGAGGCAAAAGTCGAAGAGCTCAAGCGAAGAGGAACTCGGAGGGCGGCCCTCTCGCCTCCCGCCGCCCGACAAGCGTGGAATTTGGATGAAACAAATATCCTGAGGACGAATACATTGTTATTTCAATGTAAGTGCGAAATAGAGAAGAGAAGGCATGAACAGATGTCGATTGTCGAGTCTACACGCGTGCTACAATCCTTATAATAATTTTGCTTCCATTTTAAATAGTTTACACCGTTTCGTTCTAGTTGTATTTATATTATTTCAACTTTACACTTAAATAACAATATATCACAAGCTTCAACATATAAAACGGATTGATTCACGAGTGCGTTCTGCCGCTCGGTGTGGATGACTTTTTGACCGTACGTTCTGAGACGCGCTTCACAGTTCAGTGTCGAGTATCGAGGGCTGCCTTCCAAAATTTTTTATGAATGTATAAAAATATTATTGCTTATTATCAAGCACCAACGCGCCACTAGCCAACTACGTTCCGAAAAAATTTAGAATTCGAATCTCTCCTACAAAATTTTGAGCGCGAGTGATTGATGCGTCCGAACGAAATAGTTATTGTTTTTGGTATTGTTTTTTATTCGCTATTCGGGGGTCGTGTGGACTGGGGTGGGGGTGTAAGGGGTGGTGAAACGTCGTCGTAACAATGACCTTAGCTCAGCTACATCATGTATTCGGATAGTGTACAAGGTCGCGCCGCTCACTGCATCACGCACTTGCTCTCGATCTGAGACTTAAGTTCGTTCACTTGCGTTTCGATGGTGTTTTTCAGTTCTGAAATGAGAGAAATACAATTTGAATATCTTTTAAGTATTATTAGTAAACTAGCATAGTAATTTGTTCTTAGCTAGCCATCTGCACTCGATTAGTGAAGCTTTTGTTATAACTGAAGGCTATGTTTTCTTCAGTTTATCTTAGCCTAGTCTTATGTTAATTTCAGTGCATTTTCTGTTTAACCGACTTCAAAAAGGCCACCGATTTGTCGGTCAATTGAAGACCAATACAGAAAAAAAATGGTTCAAAAGTCGCCAAGTTGTCAGTCCCATAGAATAATTCTTTCTCTGGAGGCGATTTTATAGAATAACTCTGCTTATTCATTTTTGTTTTTAAAATAACTAAACAAAAATCTTTGCTATCTCCGAACTTTAGGTTGGACTTTTTAAGACGTAGCAGAAATGTATCCTATAGAGAGAACAAAGGGCACTTACTGGTGAACTCATCCTGGTCTTCCAGCTCCGCCTCAGCCGCCAGTTCTTCGGGAGTCTTCTTCTTCCTCATCAGAGGGTTATCAGGCTCCATGGGCTGCTGCTCCACCACCTCCTCTTTCTTCGGGATTTTGTACTGGAAGTAGAATTGAAAAGGAATTTTAGATATCATAGAAGGTCACGCTTAAATTCCCCAAAAGGTTTAGAGGTGTATCATCATCATTAGAAAGACGTCTCAGCTAAAGGCTTCCCTCAAGCGTCGCCACAACGACCGGTCCTGTGCGTCTCGTAACCATCGGATTGCGTTTGCAATTTTGTTTTAGCTTTGAGCCTTACCAACCAATTGCGAGGTATATAAAGTTACTCAGAAATAGGGAACTAATTAGTAGTAGAAGTATTCCTGTTCAGGAGTACCTGGCCAGACTGGAAGTAGATCTTGGGTAAAGGCTCGGCTGATGATGAGTAAGGAGCGAGCTTATTGCCGTCAATTGAGAACTTATCCACACTTTAGGCTGTTATTTACATATCATCCAAAGGGTAAATCATTTACAGTACCTAATCAGAGAAGCAAAAGTAGGATCTCAAGCGGAGTTTGGAAGAATGCAGGGCAAAGTGTAAAGTCCCGCAAACCTCCATTGAAAAGGGAGGAAGCTCCGACCACAATGGTGTTAGTCTGGTTTGGGCAACAACTCCAGAGGTTACTGGAATAATTTGCCTGTTGTGCGCTTCCCGTGTGACTATAACTTGAGTGTCTTCAAGGCTAGAGTGAATAGGCTCTTAATAAACTAGTGCTCCTCACCATCAATGATTGCATCCCTGTATATCACCAGGTCGGATCGCATTCAAGCTCTAGATATTATTTAAAAATAAAAAGGCTTTGAGCTGTTGTATATGTTCATTTCACGTGGAGAACTAATTGCTCGGTGCAAGATTTCGTAGTTTAGTTCTCACGTGGCATCATAGACGTCTCTACCTCTAGGTCCTAGAATGTTAATACGAATAAAGTAGTTAATACGAATAAAGTAGTTCTATCTGAAGTCGCAACCAGGTCGAGATGGCAAAGTTCTGCAAGTTCGATTCGGAGCAGTCAAGTGATCTCATCAAGTTCGATCGCGAACTTTGTTTGAATAGTGCAGGGAACTTGCAGAATTATCATATTTTGATAAAGTAGTTTGTTTTAAAAATGGTTGCATTAACCTTAATATATTTAGTAAGTGGAAACCTGATTATTAAATTATTATAGGTAGATAATATTACTGTTATTTGGCCCGATCGTGAGCTTTTGACGCGATCCATTTCACGCCCTAAACTGAACTGTTGAGGAGATGGAGATATGTAGGGTGTATAGCACCATCCTTCTTTCTCACTCGCACGTTTGACAGTAATTTAACACGTCATGTAAAGCTTCCATGGGATCTACCTATGGTTTGAACCAATTACAGAATACATGAGGATAACAATCACCATATAGGCCCAAGTGTGTGAGAATGTGTGAGTGTGGGTAAAAACTACGATCTAAAACATAATTATAAGTAAATACAAGATGTTACATAAAGCTGAGTCACTGCCATGTTTACAAAAACTATAATCAAGTCAGAATAAATGTCATAAAATTAATAATTAATAAATGTAAAAGCAATTATTAAAGTTTATAGTTAATTATTGTGTGTATATTACTTAACCTATCACATACCCGCAAAACGAGACACAATAGTAAACAATAACAGTGCGGTCTCATAGGACCGGTCGGGGATTCATAAATTAATGTCAAAAAATACATCATAATTATAGTCAAACATAAATAATAATGGGTGTATTTTTGTTACTTCTTCACGCTCAAACGCTGAACTTATACATATATTTGGCTCGCGCGTAGATCATATCGGTCCATCGAATGTACTTTTTCCTTAAAGCGGACGAAGATGTTTGCAGAAGCTAGCGAGTACATTGAATAACGCCCGTTTTCAATAACCTACCCTATTGCATAAATAGATAGCTCTATCCCCGATAAACAGTAAGATTCTATCTATCCATCCACAACTTTGGTAGGAAATGACCATCCGTCGGTAGGTTATAGGAAAGCAAGTAAGGGCAAAAGGATAGATTTTTTGAAAGGATAGCTTATTGAAAACGGGCGTAAGTTAATGCTGATCTATCGACTGACAAAATGTACTTATGTTCTTATAGAAAGTATTTAAAACCATTGGCTTAACATACTTTATATCCAATACTGCAACCAAGAGGCAGTATTTTTCTGTATTTCCCAGAAGCAAACCCCACCGCTTAAATTCCCATTGATCGTCAGACCAGCTCAAACGGATATTATTGTATCCCATCAAACTAGCAGTTAATACATTATTCTGTATCAAAGCTATGACGGCTCCTCAGCGGAACCGCAGTGTTGCCAGCCGTAATTTCCCAAAGGTACAGCGCATTCGATTTCTGAACGCTCAGTGTTGCCACACTCAAATAGATTGGCTTCTTTTTCTGTAAATTCGCGATTTATTCCCGCAGCAGGGACTAGATAATGCAACCTTTATTTTATTGAGAGTTATTGGAACTGCTTTCTTTCGAACTTTTTTCTGTCTATCTTCAAAGAGTTCTTGTTTATGCTTTATTTATCGTTTGGTTTTTTGTTTTGATGACGGTGTTGTTTTTCAATGATATTGAATAGTAAAGGGTTTGAAATGGATACTTCGATCTTCGTTAATAACTATGCTAAAGATACGACATCGATAGTTTAGAATCTATGTACTGAGAAATAACTACAAGTTTATAGTTTTGGACCTACAAGATGTGTAATGGAGCTATCTCGATGTCCAAAGTAACAAGATGGATAACTTCAAACAGAAATGAAGAAAGTCCTTTTTAAAAACGCAAGGAAACCCACCTGTAGTGTTCCCAGTATAACACAAGTCTATACGCGGCGTTTTATTGCACGGTAACTCTTAATGTTAAGATTGCCACTTAACATTTTCACAAGACGAAGAAGAATTGGTGTGTCTGTGTTGTGTCCTGTCTTGTGTATGTGAGTGTGTGACTGTGTTTTTAGTGTGCCTGTGTTGTGTACGTGTGTAGGTTTCCAAATAGTAAAGTACATTAATCCAATTAAATTCAAAATAGTAGTAAAGTACATTAATCCAATTAAATTCAACGCATAGCACGTATAAGCATACGCATGCTTAGGCACGCCAGGATATCGGAGAAACAATTTATCAAAGCAGGATTGCACCTACAAGATTCCACCCAAGCTTGCGATACCTACACTTCACCAAAGTACATCCACTTAATTGTGATCCGCGCCACTAAACCCCTAAGCCAGTTCAGTTCGATGACGTAAAGAGGCTTAATTATAAAATAGAAAATTACACCGCAAGGCTCTGAGAAATCCTCTTGCCTTTAATCTTCAATTGATTACATGCAGCCCAGTCTGCCTCGGGAAGAATTTATTTTAATTTTAAAAGCATTTTTTCCGCTGGCAACCCTCTGGAGATCTCATTAGGGCTGTCTCAGTGGTAGCTGGAGATTGAGCAAGGCTTTGCGGGTATCGGAATTAAATTAGATTTTTATTGTGATTTTTAAAAGCTTTTTTATATTTTTTTATGTATTTTTCAGAAGCAAAGATCTTGAATTGTGTACTGGCTATCAAGGGCGTCGCCAAGGGGGGGCAGGGGGGGGCAGCTGCCCCCCCCTAGAGATCAAATGTAGCTAGCCACAAAGCGACCAAAGCCAAATTATACTTATGCAGCTATATTATAAACTGCAAGAACATATAAATTTTAGGAAGCTACTGCTGTTGCGGAAAAAGTCAGCGAAAGAAACAACAACACGCGGAGTTGCAACAGTCGTAGACAGGATCCAGCAATTGGGGCTCAAGGTGGTATTGTACAAGTCCGAGGCCATGTGCTTTTATGGCCCTCGGACCGCGCCACCACGGGTTCCCAAAGATCGGTAGGGGGGCGTCTACATCGGCGTCAAACGATGAAGTACCTGGGACTCGTTCTCCACAGCCGGTGGACTGTCGAGGAGCATTTTCGACGTCTAGCTCCCAAACTGGACAGGACTGGGGCTGCTCTGAAGCGGCTCCTGCCTAACCTAGGGGGTCCAGACGCCCCCTGCCGGAGGCTTTACGCGGGGATTGTTCGGTCCATGGCCCTTTACGGAGCGCCGGTTTGGGCGCCGTCACTAGGTAAGCGACCGGCGGTCAAACTGAACATTGCTAGAGGGTCATGGCCATCCGGATGATGCGGGGATACCGTACGATCTCCCTCCTTCCTCTTGGGATCTGAAGGCAACAGTCCTTGCACGCATGCACGATTTGCAACGATTTGCGGAGATGCAACGCCGGGGCGAAACTCCGCTGCACGACAAGTCGCGGTATGCCGGACAGAGTTCCGGCGAGATCTCAGGGTGGCATAGCGACTGCCACTGTTGCAACCCAGTCACGCCGTCATTGAGGAGTGGTTGGAAAGAGGTTACGGCGTCCTCTCGTTCCGTATGAAGCAGGTCGTCACCGGACACGGTAAGTTCGGGTGGTTCCTGCATCGGATTAAGGAGAAAAGTACGCCCGGGTGTCGCCACTGTGTTGACCACCCGGAGGACACGGTGAAGGTGTGCCCCACTTGCACGGAGTACCACCGTGTCCCCGTGGAGGCTATCGGCGGTGGCGACTTCTCGCGCCGGGCCCTGGTTCAGGCCATGGTCCAGAGCGAGAAGTGGCAGGCGGTCGCCTCCTTCTGCGAAGCAGTAATGCTAGCGAAGGAGGCTGCCGAGCGCGAGGGAACGGCCCTCACGCCGCCGCCGCCGAGATCCCGATCCCAGTTTCCGACCGCCGTAGGCGCGGACTTGCGGACGGCGAGCACTGGGTAGCTCGCCATCCGGCAGTTCGGTAATAACCCGGACCAAGCCCAGTCGTCAAAGACAAGTTCTGTTCTACGCGCACCTCAGGGAGATGTCAGCAAACTGTAGGGGTCAGGTAGGGCCAAAGCCTCTGGGGAACACGGAAATTCCGAAAGGTGAGCCCGTGTCCTCCCAGATCGAAGGCAACGAAGGAACGGGGTGGGGTTTAGTCAGTAAGAGCTGACACGCCCTCCCGCTCCGCCCAAAAGCGGGAGAAGTCAATCTGATGATTCCCCACTTGAAAAAAAAAATCGTCATCGAGGCAAAGACTTCCAAAGTACTCTCGGCGTTCATATTTTTTATCATCCATAATATTGCCCCATTGCCCCCCCCTTTGTCATAAGCTGGCGACGCCCTTGCTGGCTATACATAACTTAAGTTAGAAGTAAATTCGTAGGTTTTAAACTAAAAATAAGACAGGCATATTGAGTTTGTGTACGGAATGAGAAATTATTTTTAAAAGCATTATTTTGCTGGCAACCCTCTGGGGATCTCATTAGGGCTGTCTCAGATATTGAACAAGAATTTGCTGGTATTGATAGCAAATTGGATTTTGAATTGTACGTTTAAAAGCTTTCTTGAGCTCTGACGTAATATTAAAATGGTTATGGAATTGAAAAATGACATGAAACAAGCTGAAAAATGTTCAGTTTTACATGAAAATGAAATATAAAAACAGCGATATGATGGACACAGTTAATTAACAAATGACAAGTTATGATAGACTGAAATGAGGTACACAAAAATTACATGGTTGAATAAACGAGTTCCTGGACCCAATATAACGAATATAGTGCATGTTATTAACAAAAATTACATATAAAATGAGTGCAGGGATCTACTAAAAACATAAATTTGAAGTTTATTAAAATATTACCACAACCAGCCTTATATTTTGCGCTGGCAACATCACAGCGAGCACAAAATATAAAATTTTCCTTAATCATGTAGATGGCACAATTTAAAATAATCACCGGCTTAGCGATACTCGGGGATTTCCCGAGATTTGATTAATTAAAATGAAATATAGTCGGCTTTACTTGCGGTAATATTTTAAAGAGAACTTAAAATTTTTGGAGGTAAATAATTTTCATGTTTCGCTGTTTCGTTAAAATAATTATTTTAGGCATCCACTGGAAAGTAACTTCAAAAAAAATTGAGCATCGTATAGTTTTCAAGAAAAAAATTAATTAAATTTTATGTCACCAGGATAAAATAAACTAACACATATAACCCTTTAACCACCCGCGTCAGATTGGTCCGACAAATGTTTTAGTGTCCTATCCGCCAGAGTCGTGTGTTTGCGACTGGGTACTCTATCTCGTTTAGCTCGTCAATCCCCATAGGTGACAGAAGAGCTGACAAGATAGAATAGAATAGAATGAGAGACCTTGTCGGGATAAAAGCGAGAGTATTTGTCGGATATATCCGACGCAGGTGGTTTAAAGGTTAATAAAGATGAAAAACCAAACTTCTGAGGAAAAAAACAAGACAGACAGATATTACAATTAACGACACAATTAAACAAAAAAATCTTCTGTCTCCTTCTATCTCCTTCTGTCTTCTTCTCTCTTCTGTCTTCTCCGGGCGCAGTGTTAGCCTCAAAGAAGTCAACCTGACTCGATTAGGGAGTCGCGCGTTAATACGGACTCCCTACTAGAGTCAATTTAACATCCAAGAGCTGTGTCTTCTTTCTTCTTGCCACTTCTGTCTTCTGCTGGATACTTCTTGATGCTAGATCTAAATACAGTGCATGATAGGGGTACACAGAATAATACAAGCATGGATTACGTGTTTACAATGGAATGGTATACTAGACAAACCTTACTATGACGTGTAAAAATGTCAAGCGTGCGAGTGAGAAAGAGAGATGGAGCTATACATCCTACATAGCACCAACATATATATCACAACATCAACATTATAAACAGTAGTTCGCAATAAAAGTTTTGCCTTGACTATGGCTTTGACTTAGCTTCACCCCTTTAACAATTCAGTTTAGGTCATAATATGGATCGCGTTAAAAGGTTGTGGTATGGCCTCAGGGTTAAAAGATGGCCCTAGCCCTGAAACTCAAAAGGCTTTAATCAATAAAAGCCTTACTTGTCGCTCCATAATGATTTCTCAACTAAAAAACAGCAATTATTCTGACGTCAAATTAAACTGATGGAAATACTTATAACAGTATTTCAGTTATGTACGAGTAATTTACGATGTTTCATGTATAATCATATCAATTGAAATATGAATAAATTACTTTATGAATTACTGCGTAATGGATTTCAAGATAAATAAAACTTTATGATAATGTTGGAATGTTATGATTAACAAAAAAAATGTTCGTTTCGCGAGAGGAAACACAGGAAATTGATTTGAGTAAAACGTTACAATTATTAAAAGACTATAATTCATAGTTTTTATAATACGATTACAGTTTAAATTATTATTAATAACTAGCTTCAAGCAGGGACTTCACCCGCATGGAAGTAGAAAATAAACAGCCTATGTTACTAGGTAAAAAAGTAGCTTTCTAATAATATGTACAAATGGTCAAGTAGTTTTTGAGTTAGTTCATGAATCACCGACAGGTCCTATGAGACCGCGCTGTGTTTGTTTTCTCGTTTTGCGGGAATGTGATAGATTAAATCGTAACAAACAAAAATCATGTCTCTCCTCTTTATAATATTAGTATAGATTTATTCAAAATAACAATAACGCCAACACCAGTTTTCCGTTATTAATTTCCGGAAAAGCTCGTAAAAGTTTCAGTTATTATCTGATAGTTTTGAGAACCCTTCAGCTGATATTTAATCCTTACAATTTTCGTTTAAAAATTTATATTTTAATATTGTATTTATTTTATGCAATGCGTAAAGCATTGCATAAAATAAAAATAATAAATGCTTTACAGTTTTACCCTAGAGTCTTTACAACTACTCAGACGTTAGAAAATCTGACATTTTGTCATCAATTTTAATCAAAATCCCAGAGGACAAG
This sequence comes from Mythimna separata, assembly GCA_030763345.1. Taxonomy (NCBI): domain Eukaryota; kingdom Metazoa; phylum Arthropoda; class Insecta; order Lepidoptera; family Noctuidae; genus Mythimna; species Mythimna separata. Next base: position 21,358,587 of record CM061186.1, read on the forward strand.
GCTAGTTTCTTGGCGTTAAGCTACAAGAAAATGCCACGGTAGAATATAAGATGTAGGTATTGAAGACTTCTATTAGATTATTATAACAATCTACTGATGATATTATCTTAAGTAGAAAGGATTCTATTTTATTTTATCTAAACATTAAGTAAGTACATCATTTGTGTAAGATGTATGTACTCGTATGTATGTAGATGTTAAAAGAGCTACCTCGCTTCCTTAGTGCGTCAGGGACGTTCACTGAAATGCGTATTGATTGCTTCTGTAGGTACTTACTTATATGAATGCTTAATAGATGTGCGTCCTTAGTGTGTAGGGTGCGAGTCAGTGCCAACCACAGAAATCTAAATAATAAGAGGCAACAACAGTAATATGAGCATGATACTGACAGGCTGAACTGTTGTTTGTAAGTTGGTAAATCGTTGTTACAATATTTCGTTGTCATACTGAAGAAGTGATCTATTTATTTCTGTGTGAATGTCGTTGATTTGTGTTTTGTTTTTGTCTCATTTACAATTTTTCCAAATTTTTCATTACTTGCTTGGGGCGGCATCTAGCTTAACCAGATGCGGCAGAATACCGGTTTTTTTCAGTCAGAGATCTTCGGGCGGCTTGAAAACTCTGACGCCAGGTTGGCCACTAACCGTACGATAAGAAGAAGAAAACCGGTTTTTTACATTGAGAGACTATCCTATCATTGACCTATCAGAGTTCTATAACCCCGTAACTAGGCAACACGATACTCCTTGAATGACTGATGGTTAAACTTAAGTACCTATGTATACGATAGAGATGGTCTCACTAATTTACGCATAAGTTAATTTATTGCTACTATAATTAAAGTCTCGTTAATACCCAAAATAAAGAGTTAATCATAATTAATAGAAGAGTTTCCATTAATAAATTATAACAAGAGACTAAATAACGTTGGCGGATAGTGATAACGGCTTCAAATATCGGCGTCCTCTCGCTGGTGTCATTACCCGATGTGACGCTTCCAATTTGCAGCGGATTGGCGCGCTGGGGCGTACTAAATGTGTTACGAAACTCATCTGGACAGAAATTGAGAGGCCAGCGGTGGAAGGAGGTACTAGGGGATAATATATAGTTGGGAGGTTTTTTATTCGATAGTTGTTAGATGAAGGATGGGCTGTTTTGGGGAGTATGGTGCTGTCGCCTTTGGTTAAATTATTGCCGTTTTCAAATTGTATGCAGATATTTTTCTTTTACTGAATTTGAGGACCATGTGGATTGATTTTTCGTTTTATTAATTTTTATGTGTGGCAGTTTAGGTATTTTTTGTGGCTTACACCTAAATGCCCTTTCTTGATGCCCTTAATTAATGAGCTACACGCATATTGATAAATGCTTGCATTGACTTGCCAGACTTTCTCGAATATGTGTAGTTTTGCCCTGAAAGACCGTCTCAGATAATTTAGTGTCTGCATGATTGTCAAATGAAATGTAGTTGGTTGGCACCAACAGCGTTTCATTTTGACTTACTCGTAATATTGTTGATATCAATGATTTAGTAGTTCAGTAATACACAAAAAATAAAATGATAAAAATGAATACAGAAACGCGGTTGTTAATTTTTACTACATACGAAAAGCGTCCGTATTTCAAAATGAACAAAACCGATAAAAAATAGCGTTATATTTAATCGTATATACTTGTTTATTGTTTTCAAAAGCAATGTGTGTGGAACGTAAAACACACACAAATATATCAACGTATGAAGAGATTGTGTGTGTAATATGTAAAGAGCGAGCGTGTGTGGGTGTGATGCGGAAAATTGTTAAACGACTTTTACACTTCGTCGCCCGTATTGTAATTTACTGGTTTTTCTTTGGTACTGTCCTCAGTGTTATTTTGACGGGAAGATTAAGAATTTCTTGGTTGCTCGGGTTTCGTTTGCGTGAAATTTGTAGTTGCCACCTAATCCTTCAAAATCCGTTTAGCCGTTTGAGCATGAAAGATTATCGAATATACACACACGCATTAATATATAAACTTTCACCATTATAATAATGTTAGTGTCTTTAATCCTATTATATTCAATGATTAAAAGAAATTCAGCTTTTTGTAGTGTTCAGATTCATATTACTGGTTACTTTTCCTCTATTTTTAAAATAATAATAATAAAAAGAAATAAGCGTACCCTTTGAAAATGATCCCTGTCCGTAGGTATTAATCACTCCCACGATGTTTAAATGCACCGACCTACCTACGCATGAACCACATACCCCTTTGTGTTGCATGACGCATAATTGTGACAAGACCTTCCGACGCACGACACAGCTATACATACACACACAATTGCGTCATCATTGTTTGTATAGAAACGCAATAACAACTTGCATACACTCATATACGTATATATAAGTGTGTGCAAATACGCAGCGGAGGTTTCTTAGTGCGCGTATGTCGTGCGAAATCGCTATAAGATCGTTTACTCATACATTTAGACTTTTATATGTATGTATGTGGGGTGTGTGTGTGTGTGTTATGGTGGAAAATTGCTATAGGGAAGTTTATGGGGCGCAAGGCTTCGGAGAATGATGTGTAAAACGTTTGCAAGTACCGTTTGCATAAACAGGGATTTCTACGCCTTTTTATGGGTAACAGAGGCGGGGAGACGTATCCTGTGTAGTTATTTTGAAGTTAGCGGCGTTTATTAAAGTAGTTTGATGCGTCTGTGCGACGTGTATTAGGTTGTTTCATACGACTGTTAGGCGTATATTGGTGTGTGTGATAACGTTTGATAGTAGGGAATAAGAGTTCATGTAGATAGTGATAATGCAGTGTATTGATCGGGTGCTGTTATTTTTAGTGTGCTGATAGAAATGAGTAGGCTGTTATGATTGTTATTTGCTTGTAACAGTAGCAGATAGACTGTTTATCTACCTATTTATAGATTATTAGCTGCTGTCAACGGCTTCGTCCGCGTCATAGTAGAAAATTGCCCTAAGGTGACAAACTCCTGAGATAAAAAGCTAGTCTAGTTCCTGTCAGCGGTTTCGTCCGTGTAATAGTCGAAAAATGATCCAAAGGAACATACTCCTGACATAAAAAGTATCCTATATTCTATCCCAGGATATGGTCTTCCTATGTGTCAAATTTCATCCGAAACCCGAAGTTTTCTTAGTAACAAACATATTCGTACACAGTTCTTCAATATCACAAGACTATTTCTCCACAGAAACCTATGTTAAGCATGAAAATCCACTTAAAGCGTGCCAACAAAACACCACACCGTGTAATCATATTTGCTGTCGCTACGGACGTCGTGTGGCGAGCCTAATGTATCGGAAGTATTGCCCACCGTCCACGGCCACACTTAGCCATACTTTGTTTTGCAAACGGAGAGTATGTACCTCTTTGGGTTTCGTAGTCTCCTGGTACTTTTATATGGTTATGGTAGAAGAATTGAACTAGTTACTATTTAGTTTTGTGTTTACTTAGGGTACGAACGGTGAGTAATGGGTAGCTCGCCTTCTGACCAACCGGTAAGGACCCAGTCGGTTGATGGGTCGTTGTGTTCTACGAGTGCCTCAAAATTACGACAGCAAAATTGACGGAGCCAGTTAGGGCCGACGCTTGCCAGGGCTGTGGATTGTTCAAAGGAGTTTGTTCAAAAACTGCAACTGAAGGAGCACTGTGGATATATTAGTCTATAACAGTCTTACAGTCTCCCGCTCCGCCCACAGCGAGTACAGTTATTTGATGATATTTCACGTAAAAAAAGCTTGCAATGGCGAATACCGCCTGTGAAGCTACGCGCCCGTGGAACCTAGGCTACTAACACATAAATCCAGACTCTTTGCTGAAAATCTCAAAAAAAATCCAATAACACTCGATACTCGGGCTTTAACACGGGTATCGAAGTCTCAGTCGGGACCTCATTTTAAACAGTAAGTCTTGTAGCTCTTTCTACTAGACACTTCAAACGGTCAAAGACGAAGTAATTTAGTTCTTATAATAGGATTAATAGAATCCAGCAAAACGAGGAGGTTCTCAATTCGCTAGTTGTTTTTTACGTATGTAACTACAGAACTTCGTCATTTAAGAACCGATTTGAAAAAAATCATGTGCTCAACCATCCCCACAGTCCCAGAGAGCCTCTAACAAATAAAATTCAAATCTGCCAGCGGCCTGCTAATAGGCAATTTAAAGCTAATTGATTGGAAAGCGGATAATCGCCAGCTGCGACGGAATAAGAGCTATAATCGCTCGCCCGGAGAATTACTACTACAAGGGCCTTGTGACCTAGTAAATTTTATGATTCCATAACTAGGTACTATGGTCGTTATAGTGTATGGCTGACCCTTTGCTTGATATGGGCGCCTGGTACTTTTGCATAATCCGCTAACTAGTATGGCTTAAGTTACGGGAAGGTCGCAAGAATTATAACTGTTAAGTGTAGTAAGGGCTGTAGGTTTGATTTCTAAGAGATGTAGGATGTTTTAGTAAAATCTTATTTGATTTCAAGTGTCGTGTATGAATTTGATAGTTTTGATATCAAACATAAGTTCATAGCGTTTTTAGGTGCGATATCATTCAATGCCGTTCCAGGTCGAAGCGGGAGGACGTATCAGTCTTTATTGACTAAAATCCACTCCTGTTCCTTCTTTGCCTTCATTTAAGGGTCCCAGTGTTTTCTTTCGCACAACCTATGGCCCTAGTAGGCTTACTGACATATCCTTCAGGCGGGCGTGGAACACTACGCGCCGTTGACAACTCGGGCTCGGTCCGGACAGCTACCGGACGGCAAGTTAATATGGAGTAAGCTACCATTCAAAGTAAAGCAGAAAAATAATGGTTATATCATTGTGAACTTTGACTACGAATGTTTAATCAGTATTTTGATTAATATTCAAACGGCGATGCCTGTCAATAACTTACTGAAACCATTCAATAATTCCGAATAATACATAATTTACAATACGTCTATCATAATGGAAATGATTAGGCTGTCTAGTGCCGGCCCGTTACCAATAGCCATTTAATGAATAATTTACGTAAAGGCTGGCAACACTCACGCACTGTGTTGCCAGTCACGCGATGACAATTAGCGTTTTACGTCAATTTGTTAGTAAGCTTCTCTTGTAGTACATTTAGGTTAATCAACTATTAATTGGCGATTGTTTAAAGTTGAAGGGTTAGAACGTGAGCAACAAACTTAATTATTTGTAAAAATATGGCATTCTAGCTTCTAACAGCGGCTTCGCTCGCGTGTTGAGTTAGTTTGGTCTTAGCGTGATGATATATATCCTATAGACTTCTTCGATAAATGGGCTATCTAACACTGAAAGAATTCTTCAAATCGGACCAGTATTTCCTGAGATTAGCGCGTTCAAACAAACAAACTCTTCAGCTTTATAATATTAATAATTTAGATTCGGTACACTATATTCATCATCATCATCAGAGCAGGAAGATGATGACTTTACTAAGTATTATAGATACTTTGGAGTTTCAGGAAAACTGTAGGGGGCCCAGCAGGGCCGAAGCCTACTACGGCCACGGGTTCGCTTTTAAAATGAAAACTCAGGGCCCTGGAATGCTAGAACCCTAGCGCGGGAGAAGTCATTTTGTTGATCTACCCCACCTTAAAAAAAGTCAGTAAATGTCAGACACCGCTTCGCCCAAGAGGTAGAGAAGATAAAAAGATGTGCAGACAGTTTTAAAGGTACCAGAGTATCATAATGTTCTCAGAGCTTAAACACTTCATAAAAAAATGGTTGCCTGTAAAGTCGTTTTTACGGGCGAAGATTTTACGTGACAACGTCTTTTTCTCGGTAGAATATTTATTGATATGAATATAATTAAATTGCACAATAGGAACAAGGAATTGAATGAAAATAAGAATTGCACAAATTTTAACTATAGAAATATATTTTGTTTACTAAAATTCTCTAGTGCTGCGCGCGCGGCAGACCGATCATAGTTGAGTGGGAGAGAGACGCAAGGCATTCGGCGGGCCTCTCTCTCGTTCGGTGACTCATCGTAACGTTACCGAGCGCTACACTTTTTCATAAGTGACTCCCAGCCGCAACCTAATTTAAGACGTTGTCACGTCAAAAACCTTTCATAATGTTCAAAAAATATGCAACAAAAAGTCCCACCAATAAAACACGGGTCTATTAATCGGATCAAGGGTACCAGGCACTCATAATCCGAACAGAGCTACACTTACTTAAAGAGCCGTCATCAAAGACCGACTGATCTCTTTCGATAGGTATCGCATTCAAAAGTGTAATTTTTCAAAACATAATAATTATGAAACTAAAAAACTCTGGTTGTGATTCTTAAATTCTTTAGATAAAAAGAATATAATAAAAACAGTTTTCAAGGTACCAGAGTATCACAACATTCACGAAGCTTAAACACGTCATTAAAAAACCTTTCATTAATATTAAAAAAATATGCAACAAAAAGTCCCATAAATAAAACACGGGTCTATTAATCGGATCAAGGGTACCAGGCGCTCATAATCCGAACAGAGCTACACTTAATTAAAGAGCCGTCATCAAAGACCGTCACGTTCGCGCGAACATTTGCGGGAAGTTGCGACAACTCGCGTAAAACTTCTCACTGCGAGTTTTAATTGCAGGGTCAGGGCCCCGATGGGAGCGACAAGTAATGTTCCTAGTTAAAGGGAATTTGGTATAAGTGCTTCAACTAAACGTCGATGGCGAAGTGTTGTACTCGTAGGTTTTTATCTGGGAATTTTGTGTCGCCATTTTGAGGAATATTTCTTCTAAATATTGCTTTATTATTTATTATCGCTATTAATAGCATGTTCTTTGTTAATGTTTCACATAAAATCAACCGCTATTTACGCAGTAGTCTGTATAGATATACAATGGTTGACTAGTAGAGAATGCCTTGTTGCATCCTGTCCCCCTATGTACCACCACTGTACATGAAGCTTAAATAAATAAAATAATGAAACTAACTTTTCCAGTCCCTAACTAACTTCGCCGTTAACAACTAAAATCGACACTAACGCTTTTACCTGACTATTCTATAGTAAAGGCTGTTAACGGGTTATGTTTTTGGTAAAACATGAAAATAGGAGCAAAAAACGTAGGTCGTGAGTTCAAACCCAGGCAGACGCTTCAGTTTGTGCAATTTATTTAATTACCAATGCTCTCAAAACGATGAAGGAAAACATCACAGGAAAACATCGTGGGGACAATGTCGATTTGACATGTCTTAGAATAAAAAATTATGGAACATTCCCTCTTCTAAAGATGAGGCCTGAGTCCCAGCTGTGGGAACATTATAAGTCTGAATAAGCTATTATGCTATCATCATCATCATCTGCCTAGCCTTTTCCCAACTATATTGGGGTCGGCTTCCAGTCAAGCCAGATTTTGCTGAATACCAGTATTTTACGAGGAGCGGCTGCCTACCAGACCTCCACAACCAATTAATTGGGGTAACACGTTACTTCATGGCAAGACTGGAGTCAGATTTACTGGCTTAAGCCATTATTCTATATGAAATGGAAAAGGGGAACTCAGAAGTCTACAGTCAATACATCAAAGATATGATTGAACTCTATAACGAATAGTACCTCCGAAGAGGGGGAGGAAACGGAACAGTTATTAACAAGATCAAAAATCAAGTTTACTTCGAACTTGTCCGAAGGCCCCACTGCTAATTGTGTCAATTGACGGACGCCAATGCTATTAGCGAATATTATTTTACTGTGATATTGGTGCGTGGTGTCGGTATTTGAAACGTTAGTCAGTTTTTGATGTTATAATCTTGCATGATATGACTTGACTCATATGCTGTCATACAAGCAAGGAATCACTTTGGACAATCAGTATGCAGTTCACAATCTTTCGACAGTTTACAATCTCATGAGATAGATTATAATCTAATGGTATTTACAGTTTTACGGTGACAACAAGAGGATACAGAGAGAGAGATCTCAAGCTAGCCTTATTGTCAACATTGACCACCTTGATAGGGCCATTTGGCGAAAAGTTAGGTGTCCCGACCCACCTTAATGGGATCATTTTTTAATTGGTAAAATCATTACTGTACAGTATTGATTGGTTGGATTAGTTGTTCTATAGTATCAATATTTATTTGTATATATATATATATGTATGTACGACTATGTATTTATTATTGGGCTTATTTTTCTTCTATTAAGATGCACCTGCCATGTTATATCTCTGTATCATCCTAAAGTAGACTGGTATAAAATGCCTAAGGAATAAATTCCTGTTTAGTGTTTTATTAGTCCTTAATGTTATAAGATCTTCTTCTTATATACTTGTCCATTGTCCCATGTGACTTGGGGTCGTCGCAACTAATTGTTTTTTCTTTCATTCGGTCCTGTCACCCTTCACTCTTATGGTAGTAGAGTGGTGAAATGGTGGTTAATAGTAGTTAGTTTTAAGCTCTAAATTGCGTTAATATCACCAAAAAATAAATTAAAATATACAGCTGTCTACAAAAAAGCCTGCCATGCCAGTTTTCCTTCTTAGATACGGTATCAAAACGGCATCAACATTATTTGATCAGACATCGGCGAGGCCGTACGGAGTCAAATGTATCGCGTTACAACCCTTCGCCTAAAGATCGGGTTCCCGAACGAAACCTTCATTTGAACCGACGTTTTCCTCAATTTGATAGCACATTTTATTTTATTTCTTTTTCTTTAAATCTTTTTTTTTCTGTGAATATTTGGAGATATAGAAATGATTATTTACTCTTAGTGAGAAAAATAATTTTAAATGTTGGCAAAAATTAACAGCTACTGGACTATTGTAAGTGATTCATAAAGCCCCAGTGGTAATGACCCCTAATTATTAGTTGTAGGACGTGGGTTGAAATCCAGCAGGCATATTACTTTGTGAAATTTATTTTATATATATCCACCTTTCCCAAAACGGTGAAGGAAAACATCGTAAGCTAAAAATGTTTTGAAATCAAAAATTCGAAGACGTGAAGTGACATCATCATGACTATCAGTCCGCACTGGGCTAAGGGGGATTATGGCCCATTGCAGGGAGAGCATGCTTGATTCACAATTTTTTGGGAAAGATCAGAACAATTTTTTTTTGTGTTCAGTTTTTAGCCAAATATGCTAAGTGAAGTCAATTTTAGATGCCAAATCTATCACAATTTCCAATTCACTAGCATCAAAACTTCCATCCCATCAAGCGATTCGCCAACCCGCTGGCGCTCCTACCTGCGACCCTACAAGCACCCAACTTGAAATTACCGGGGGTCCTTTGACGGAGCCATTTAGGGTACAAATTTTATTAGTGCAGGAAAGCGCGGGCTCACTCCGGCGGGCGACGTAATGGCGGCTAATAGTCCGCCCTCTGCGCACCTAATGTAAGTGTTACAGTTTTAAAGTGACGCCAATTATGACTGGTGCCGATAGGTTTTTGAGACAAGATCGTCTTTTGTTTTGGTAGTGAAGAGGTGGACGATGCTAAGGTTCTGTAAGCCTTAATAGATGTTTTGGTCTTTATTATATTTGTCTTAAATATTACGGTGGATATATGACTGCGAGGCGTACAAGACTGGTCGTTGGAGCGCGCTTGGGGGAGGCCTATGTCCAGCAGTGGAAGTTTTTCGGCTGAAATGATGATGACTTACTGCGGAAGGCTGTTTTAGTAAGGAATTTGTTTTCGTATACGTAGACTTCGAATTTCAGAGTTTTATAAGCAAAATTATGTACGTAAATGGAAAAGTAAAGTTGTGTGTTTGACCGAATTGTGATTACTGAGAAAAACAGATATAGAATAACTTGAAATCAGTACTTTAACAGAATGTATCTAATTCACAAACGAAATTAAAGAAACCTTTCGCATGCTACCAAATAAAAAGTTTTAGTTCAAATCAATCGACGAATTGCCATCACATTTCTGCTCTTTTATTTTATTAAAGTCAAAATCTTTTATTTCACATAAGCCTTTATGGGCACTTATAAAACATCAGAAGCTAGTGCACGGTTCAATTGATCGTTTACAATGTTTTTATTTATTGTAAAATCAAACATTTTTTAAAAGAGTAACCAAGGAGTTTCATTGCAGTATTTCTTCATAAAAAACTATTGTTAATTCTTAAAATAGAGGTGCCCTTCCACAGATACCATTAATGAAGAGTTTACGTTGAAATTGAACTCTTTTGTGAATGAGCTAGGTTAAGAGACTGGAAGATGAAACCACAGAACAGTACACAGGTTATTGAAAGATGACAACAGACTCAAAATAAAATCACATAAAATCGACGACGCCAATCTAGTCCTAATTCGAGTCACTTCTCGCGGGAACTTCTGGGCTTTTTACGCGGGAAAATTGCTGGTAATTTGGCGGGAAAGCGGCACAATGGCGGCGCGGAAAATTACGCGGCCAAAGTGGCACTTCGTCTTTACGCCGGTTACCAAAGTTAGGGGAAAGGGGGGGAGTATAAGAGGGGGTAGTAGGGCGTTTAGTGGTACTTATTTTTATGGAAAAATGTGGTGAATATTGCAGTGCATGTAATGGGGTTAAGTGGGACGCGTGCATTTTTGGTTTTACGAATGAGGTTATGTTGGAGATGGTGGAGGTGTACTAAGACGTTGTGTGATGCTGGTGTTGCTGTATAAAAATTTTCTTGTTATAAAAATACCGAATTGCAAAGGGTTCTGTTTTGGAAGAGGACTTGAATTTGACTGGTACAGAATTGTATTAAGTGGAGGTGAGATGTAGTGCCCTAACTTTTTTTTATCGTCGAGCGACAATCTTCACAATACCGATGAATTATTTTACTGTAATTGTGTCGTGCGAAGATGCTGAAGAATATTTTTGCTAATATAGTCTATTTGAAGATTAGCTTTTGGCAGAAGTGGACCTCCCCCTCATCCTTTAGGGGGTAAATATCAGTCAATCAGTCAGTTTCAGCTTTTATACTTATTTTATGAGAATAAAATAACAAACATACTCGCAGAGAGACTCACAAACTTTCCTCTTTATAATACTTGTAATACTATAATACCAGTTTTAGATTTATCTAAATACCCACCAAAAACAATCATCATAAAATGTTTGACTATTACAGAACTAATCTACTTCCTAGCTACCGCTTCTATCCCACACAGACGTTCAAATATTAGCATGTAACACACCAACAGACCGACACACTGCACAGATATTGTATTTGTGCCTCAAGGTGCACAATTATGCAAATGGCGACGCCAGGTGGAGCCACGGGCGGAGCTAGTGATTCCATTTGTGCAATTGAATCTATGTTTCTGTCCAATTGAAATTAGTGGGACTTTGTATGTGTTCCTGACTTGAGGAGCGTTTGGCGAGGAATGTAACTTGCTTGAGTTGATTTTGATTTGGAATATGGGACCAAACTTTAGCACTGTTGAGCGTAGTGTTGCCAGGCGTCCGGATAAAGCCGGACGCGGTCAGGCTTTTTGGTCGTATGTCCGGCTAAACTAGGTGGAGTACGGCCTGTCCGGCTTATATTAGGCTTTTTAAATTTGGCCATTTTTTTATAGATCTACATGTGTTCTTGCAATTGCAAGCGTTTGCAGACCAGCAATTACTTGTTATCTCGTTAGAATGTAAAAAGTAAAATATACGTGAACGACGCGACGTCAAAAAAAAAATTGTCGGCCATTTTATTCAAATGTCCGGCTAAACTGGTTGGTTTGTCCGGCTTTTTGGTTTGAAGATCTGGCAACCTAGTTGGGCAGCATTGGTATGGTCTATGGGTAAGATTACTAATATTATATTACTAGTAATTAGTTTTTGTTTATTTTCAAACTGCTGCTCCACAATGGGAATAACTCCTGTACCCAAGACACCCAATATGATGTACGAGTACCTATCCGAAGGCCACACAAATATTTGGTCTGTGCAGGAATCGAACCCGCGGCGTGCAGCAGCACAGTCTATTTACATACTGGTAAACCATGTTCTGAATGGCACAGGATTTTTTTTATTCCGAGAGTAGGTATGTTCCCTTGAGATAACTTTCTACTTTCAACCACGTCAAAAGCTATATTCATCTATGCTAATATTATGAAGATTAAGATCGATGACTTTTTCTTTGTAAGGAATAAACTCGAAAACTTCTGAACCGATTTTAATAATTATTTTTCACTATTAGAATGCTGGTTTATCTCTGAGCGCTATAATGTATATATGTCTTATTTTCACACGGCCAAAACCGCTGGCAGGAGCTAGTATTTAATAAATAACAGGGCATCATAAAACACAGCCTCTAAGTTTAAACACAAAGTAGCTAAGCTTTCCGCTTAGGATTTATTTAAAAGCGCTGAAACGCTAAAAGCTCCCAAATTTTGTTGTTGGGAAGCACTCTACGTGTGGCGGCCATGTTATTTATGTTGTGTGTGGTGTCTGTTTTATTATAATATCGGGAAGTGGGCTGTTCTTTTAATTTATTTTATGAAATGTTAGTAGTTTCAGCAGACGGGAATTAGCGCTACGAGAAAGAGGTGACGAGGACAAACAACCTGGTTCTCTAATGTCAAGAAGGACATGAAAATATTGGGACGGCGTTTAATTCAGCCAAGCCCGTTCCATTACCGACCACCGGTTGTGCGGCGGATGGTGGACATCCCAACCATACGCATTAAACCACTCATATTACGTACGGCTAAGGAATGGAATTCCCTACCCAATTCTGTGTTTCCTGATAGACTGTCCAAGGGGTCTTTAAGTCAAGAGTGAAAAAACAGTTGACTGTTTTTTTTCAAGCGATATATTTTGATCATTAACTTAAAATATCTGTTAATTGAGGCCGTAAGATTGCTCCAACAAGGGTCACCGCGATCCTAGAACGGGCTTGCGTTAACAACTGAAGGAATACAAGTGTATTTTAGTCTGTCCAAGTCTGACACTCTCCCTCTACCCAGAGCGAGATAACATATCTCATGTTATATCACCTCAAAAAAGAGCTAGTAGTCAAACACAAAACTTCTGAGACTTATTCGTAATTCTTTCAGCACAGACGAATTTAAACATTTCTTCCTAATACAGAAATAGAATTTCCCTTCAAAAAGAAAACACCTTACCATCGTCAACCTCTTTTATATACATCATATGGACAAGTTGTTTATCCGCGTAGCTACAGGGTGTTTGCTTAAGGCCGGGCCAATCGAGCCCTTTAATCTCGAACGCAAACATGGTGTCCGCAGATTATATTGTTTAGTATTAATATTGTTTTGCACACACCCTGTAGAAGAATGGTTGCGTTTAGATGTTTATGTTTTTTTTTGTTGTGAAGATATGGCATCTTTATTTATCAGGTTTTTGATTTCATGATCTTTGTAGACAAATAGTAGTTTTCGTACTTGGGTCTCTGACGGGCTTGTTGGTCTAGTGGTTAATGGCCCTGACTGCTATGCCAGAGGTCGTGGATTCGATTCCCACCCAAGCAAAATGTTTGTGTGATGAGCAAGACCATTTGGTCTGTGACTCATTTTAAATTAACAAATGTGGTTAAATACGGGTTAATGAGTTAAGTATTTTGGGTTAAAAACGCCTGAAAACCTACTTAAATACCAAAATTTTGACAGGGTATCAAGCTAAAGTAGAGTTTAACAAAAACTAAACTTCAAATGCTAAAACTAGACTCTTCATCTACGATTGCATCACTGCTTTCCACCAGGTGGAATCACAGTCAAGCTATAGCTTATATTATAGAAAAAACTGTTATTTTTGCAAAGCTCTGCAGCATATAATTAATGACCATAATCAGTGTAATGTCCACACCACATTTTCTTTAACATTTTATCTTCGTCTTCCGCCCGGATGAAGAGTGATACGCCCGAAATAAAAACTGCCAAGACCGTCTTCATTAAGATCAAGAGTTCCGTACCAAGAATAATTTAATTTAAACTTACTGGGTTAAGTGTAGACGCTAACTTTCATTTCTTACACTTAGAAGAACGTACTTCAGTATTATTATTTAATTTTTATCCTTCAAAAAATCAACTATCATGAAAAAATATAAATACCTTAGTAATATAGGTACCGTCAAATGGGGTGAATTGTAACGCAGGGGTAAATAGAGACAAATGTTTGAGTAGAATATTCACTCTTGTATATGTTAACATGATTAATTTCTATAACAGCATTAACTTTTATTACATTTAATGAATAAATGCTGGGAAAAACTGTTAAATTACGTAAAAATCCTCTCCAAATTTTGGTTTCTATTCACCCCTTGGTTCCTATTCACTCCGATTGACTATAGCTATCCCAAAAATCAACTAAAAAGAGCTAAACTAAAAACCGTCACCCAATTCACGCGATCACTTCGAATACGAGCAATCCATAATACTCTATATTAAATTCCTCTCCGTTATCACCCCTATTAAGTACCCCAAAGCCTTAATAGAGCGTTGAACGGAATCTTCAATTACAGTCCTCACGCTGGGATACCACGGAACCCCATAAAAATGTCGTGGTCCGCATACCGCGGTTTGTGGGGATTATTAGAATTTTTTAATTAAGAATAAGTGAACCCCACCCGAAAGTCTTTTGTTTCGCAAATGAAGACGCGGTTTTATTTTGAAGGCGATTCAAGCCAGTTTTAGGTCAATTTAAATGTTGTAAAGGCCGTCTTAAAGAGATTTTTTAATTAGCCGGATAGCTTTGCAGGTTTTTTAACGTTCTTAGAGTTTGGAGAAGATATTTTCATTGTTGAATTATTCCTTGATACGGTGTGGAAGGTAGGACATTTATTTTTGGAGCTTTTGAGAGTTTTATGGGGGCTGGATTATGTTGTTTTGTTGGCTATCTGTCTTAGTTTGCTGTGTCTTTTTTGTACTTATTTTTATCAAGACTTTCCAAGGCTCTGTTCGTGTCTAAGTACAAGAAATACTGTGGAACAGACTCCAACTTTAGTACAAATGCAAAAAAAAAAAATAGAGATCATAAATATAAACTAAATTAAACGCCTTTGTACTTATTTTTAGCAAAAGGTTCTAAGGCTCTGTTCGTGTCTAAGTTCAAGAAATACTGTAGACCACGAGTAGCTTTCAAGTTTAGTATAAACATAAAAAAAAACATTGACTTCATAAATATAAACTATTAAAACAACAAATATATCCAATCCTCAAATAACCACACCAAACATTTTAACTCAATTACTCCAAAAATATTCATATACACAGAAATAAAAACACGCAATTTTTCAAACCACTCAATTACCGAAAAACAGAAATATAAAGGTGATCCCACACTCTGAGCGCTCTCGAGCGCGTCGAACAAATTATCTGACATGACATGTGTGGAAGGGTGTTGTGTGCGAGGGCTCTTGACACACTTCCACGCGTCTGCATTAATTGTCGACTTGTTTGTGTGTGCTGTTGTGGACAGGCTTGCTTTTGTTGGGTTTCGGAGAAACTTGAACTTGAGTTACGTTTTTGAGTCGTGTTTGGAATTGTCTAGCTTAATAAGTACTTATTAATCCTTCTATCTAGCTAGAATATACAGTCAAATAAAATACCAGCCAACTACCTACCTACTTCTCTGTAAGATATTGCTGTGCCCGAGAGGGTCCATGTGCACTTTTAAACTATAACTTTTAAGATCTTATAAAACACATGCGTTAATGCAATAAAGTATTTAAATTTGAATGACAAAAAAAAATGTAAATAGGAGGAATTAATGGAAGGAGGCGTCCTTCCAATATTTCAATTATTTTTAAATTCTTAAGGAAGATATATAAGTCGTCTCGCTATGTCAAGAAGCTCCTTAGTCCTTGCCTGCCCTCTAGTCTGTTTGAGAGCTCTTCAGTCACATGTTATCCTACTTATCTATCTTCTCTCTCATTACTTTGTTCATGATGTCCTTGCGCATTTAATCTATCTTCTGCCTCCCTCTTACCTAATTCCTGATCTTTTAGCGCATCTTGCCTATCTTATCTGTCCTTTTTACTCTGTCCCTGTCTCCTGATGCATCTATTCTATCTTCTGCCCCCCCTTGCTTTGTCTCTGATCTCCTGGCACATCTAATCTATCTTTTCGCTCCCTCTTACCTTGTCCCTGATCTCCTAGCACATTTAATCTACCTTCTGCCTCACTTTTACCTTGTTCTTGATCTCCTAGCACATCAAATCTATCTTCAGCCTCCTTCTTACCTAGTCCCTAATCTCCTTGCACATTTAATCTATCTTCTCTCTCCCTCTTACCTAGTCCCTGATCTCCTGGCACTTCTAATCTATCTTCTGCCTCCCTCTTACCTTGTCTCTGATCTCCTAGCACATCTAATCTATCTTCTGCCTTCCTTTTAGTCCCTAATCTCCTGATCTATCTAATCTATCTTCGGCCTCCTTCTTACCTAGTCCCTAATCTCCTTGCACATCTAATCTATCTTCTCTCTCCCTCTTACCTAGTCCCTGATCTCCTGGCACATCTAATTTATCTTCAGTATCCCTCTTATCTAGTCCCTTATCTCTTGTCGCATCTAATCTATCTTTTGCCTCCCTCTTACCTAGTCCCTGATCTCCTGGCGTATCTAATTTATCTTCAATCTCCTTCCTATCTTGTCCCTAATCTCCTGGCGCATCTAATCTATCTTTTGCCTTCCTTCTACCTAGTCCCTGATTTCCTGGCACATCTAATCTATCTTCGGTATCTCCTCTCACCTATGTCCCTTATCTCCTAGCACATATAATCTATCTTCTGCCTCCCTCTTACCTTATCCCTGATCTCCTGGCGCATCTTCTCGCGCTCCTCCTCCATCTTGCGGTGCTTCTCCTTGCGCCGCTCCTCGGCCTCGCGGATGGCCTCTTGTCGTTCGCGTTCTGCTTCCTCTTCCTTTTCCTTGTCGTCGCTGTCATCTCCGTCACCACCGACTGCCCCTGTAACAAAGAAATTAGTAGGGTTAGTTATTTGTTTAATTCTTCTTCTTCTTCTTCTTGATTCGATGGTAAACTCACTAAATTTTTTAGGCCCATTAAGTGGCCACGTTAATAGCTGCATCAGTAACGCTCATTAGATCCTCTCAAAAACTCATTTGTTTAATAAAAATGAAAGTGACTTTATTGTAATCATCATCACCATCTCTCTTGTATACATTAAAGTCCTCTTTCTTAACTTTAGTTTGGTCTTCATCATATTTATTATATTTTAAGTTCTCTAAATTTTAATGATTTGATGATGTTGGGGTCGTCTTTTAGTCATACTGAATGCAACTGGATACTATTATCTATACTTCTATACTAATATTATTAAGAGGTAAAATTTGTAAGTTTGTAAGTTTGTATGTTTGTAAGTTTGTATGTAGGGGGTAATCTCTGGAACTACTGGTCCGATTTGAAAAATTCTTTGAGTGTTAGATAGCCCATTTATTGAGGAATGCTATAGGCTATAAACCATCATGCTACGACCCACGAGAGCGGAGCAGTAACGGAAAATGCGGGTGAAACCGCAGGGGATAGCTAGTGTTACATAAAGCGACTGCCTATCTATCTGACCTTTACAATCCAGTAATTGGGTAACATGATACCCCTTGGTAAGACTGTTGTCAATCCAGTACCGCTGATACTATTTAAGAAATCCGTCTGCTGCGAGTTAAGTAGTAGTAGTTAGTAGTGTAAATGAGTAAACTGTAGATACATTATATATATATATATTTAATTGTTATAAGCTAGTGCTTGACTGCGATCCCACCTGATGGTAAGCAGAGATGCAATCGTTGATGGTGAGGCGCACTAGTTTATTAAAAGCTTATTCACTCTAGCCTATATTATACAAGTGTAAATTATTAGGTTGTATGTTGTTAACATTTCCTTTGTCTTTTATTATTGATAGACTCTCGCTTAACCACTATCTCACATCGATGTCAAACGATAATGTCGTCGACGATGGAGCACTCTTGTCTAGAAGTAACCTATTCACTCTTGTCTTAAAGACTTGTTCAATATGTAATCTACTAAAAGGTCAACAGAAATTCTTCGAACTCCAGAATACCTTAAACTTTACTATTGAAATTAGCTTTCCAACAGAATTTTGTGAAACACTAAAATGAAACAAGAAACTCAGGTAGCAGTTAATGTTTAAACATGTAGAGCCTTTGTAACTACACTCCTGACTAACTACCCGAATATATTTTTAGAACCTTTTGTTGTTAACAAAAGACTTATCAAGTAATCTTGGAATGGAACTGCTGAAAACATGGTTACAACAACAGACAAGTTGTTTAAGAAGCTAAAAAAACATAAACATGTAATGTTAGGCTAGTGTTTGTGGAAATACTCATAAAGAAGGAAAGAAAAACTCTTTATTTACATGAACAGTGGCAAATTTACAAACATGAAAACAAAAAAAAAAAAACTGCAAGAAACATGCGCCACGTCCGTGCAAAACGGCCGAACGCTCAGCATTATGCTGTAGGCACACAGAAAGAAAACGTTACTTCGTACCTCACACAATCGTACACAATACAATAAAAATAACATTAAAATGAGGGTGAGGCCTAAAAGGCCCCTAACTCAGCATACTATATGCTGCGATATTTAAAACAATAAATAACGCAGAGCTGGTAATATAATCGGCTAGGTCCTGACTCGCAGCTATATTAAAATACGTACGATGTATTGGATCATTAAGTTCCTAACTGATATTGATGAAAGGAACGGTAAGGCATGAAGAATTGAAGTGATGAAAAGTTTTTACTAAACATATTTTATGCAATCCATTAATTCCAATCTCAAGATATCAAATAAACAAAAAAAAAATACTCATGTTACGTAAAAACAAGAACACCCCTTTCCTTACTACCCCACATCGAAACCACGCACAACTACATCAAGAAAAACTAATTTAAAAACAATTCCTTTCATCAGAAGAACGCATTGAAATTAGAAAATACATTTGCACCGCACCGAACCGCCTCGAACCGCCTCAAACCAGCTCAAACCGGTTTCATCCGGTCGAGTGGTCGATCTAACAGGGCTGCTATTCAAAAATCCATTTCGCGTCAATCTGAACAATTCGCACGTCGAAAGCACGCGTTGGCGCGAACGCTTCGCATACAATTTTCTATTTTGTTGAAAAAAAAAATGGCGGACATTTTTTTGTATTGTCTGCGGTTCGTGTTTAGAATATTGTGATGTATGTCGGACTGTGTGGAGCGGTTATTGGTTTATTTGATTTGCATGTGTTTTAAAATCTAGTTAAACACTATTGTAAAAATAAAATCACAAACATGGCTACGTTTTTCATATGATTCCTAATCCATAAACAAAATCTAACATTCACAAGATTAACTCTGTCAAAAGAAGTGTATCTACATAAAAACCTGTGTGCAAAAATGTTTGTATCATTTCTTAACGTCTACGAAAATAAAAATGTAAGTTGAAATGGGTTTCTCATAAGCTCTTTACGAGAAATTCTTGAAAGCTTAGACCTGTCTGTCGTTTTGCAGATAAAACTAGTTTTACTCAGTCCCCACAATATGATATTTGAATTTAAAAGTCCAGACTTTAAACGAGATACTTTTTCACGAAGTAATAAATGAAAAGAAAATATTAAAAATAATTAAAAGCAAGATAGTTTCAATTTAATTTAATAGTAGATAGTATAAAATGCTAATAAACTATAAGTACTATTCGCCCCGTCTATGATACTCTGAAGCCGTACAGGTTGATGAATTGAAAAAAGAGCAAGTGGAAGAAAATAAATTAATGAAAAACTCTAATAGAAACCATGAAAAGATCTCGATCTCTTCAGCATTAATAAAGCGATGCAAGGATGGCCATCGCATTCGAGCTTCACAAAAAAACAAGTTCCAAAAAACAAAGTATTAAAAAATAAGTTTGCTCTTTGCTAAAACCTCTAAACACCCACCCTTCATCATCCCCATAGTATCCCTTACACCCCCAGCTCATCTCACAAACCACACACGCACTAAGCATTCCGACCGCCAAAAGAGTTCCACTCATTTCCATATCGAACCCCGAACAATGCCCCAACCTTCAATATCGAGCATAAACGAATTCCGTCGGCGAAGGCGTCTCAACAATTCAATTTGCTCTTGCCTCCCCAATAAATGATCCCCATTAAGAAAAAGGCGGTCGTACATGGTGCTATAACGGGGCTATAGAACCTTTAATTGATCGCATCGTGTCTCTGACAGAATAATGAGTTCGATTCAACAAATTCAAATTCAATAATTTTCAAGTAGCGCCGTACTTTGAAACGCCGTCGCCCGACGCGCGTTCTCGCCGCGCTTCCTCGGCGCTTTTTAAATTAAATATCCGTCTAACTTTTACTTAACGCTTTCTGAATATTAATAGGTTATTTTTAGATTTAAATAATAATGAATTTTGTTGTTTGTGTTGCGTTGCGGTATGAATATTTTTTAGCTGAATGGCTTTGTATGAATAAGGTGAATGGATTGGATTGGATTTTTTTTGTCGTGTCTTTTGGTAGGAAAAGGATTTGTTCGAGCAGAAACTTGCTAGAATACACTAAATGTTCATGAATAATGTGAATAGAAGAATATTTGTGTTGAAAAGGTAGAGGACGGGAAAATAAGGAAGCTTGTACTTTCCAGTGAGACAGATTAGAATATTTGTAAATTAGAAAGAAAGAAAGAAGGAAATATTATTATTTGCGAGAAATTGCGTTTTACCCAAAAAACTCCAGTAAATCTATAAAAAAAAAATCTAGAAGATTTATAGATACTATTTAACGTTCTATTTTCACCTCTCATAGTCATTTATATCTTTTAACAACACAACCAAAAATAATTTCACACTACAACATAGCCTGTACAAGAAAACTCACACTCACAGCACATGAAAATTTACAACAAGATAATTACATAACTAGCGATAGCATCTCTAAGGCTTCCCCTTATAATTGAATTGGTTTCCTCTAGTCTAGCTAGGCTGTAACACAGTCTAGCTAGACCGAACTGACGGCACAACTAGCTAGTGTACAACAGTTCACGACTTGAGTTGATTCAGACTTGATTTCTGTGTTATCATGTTTTGAGAAATTTGATTTGAGTTGGAGTTCATGAAACTAATATTAGTGGAACTGAAATGGTTTTAGTTGAGGTAGCGTCTTAACCTACGACGATGCTCAGACCTGGTCAGTTACCAAATTGCAAAAGTTTAGCCTTAGGGTTTGCTAAAGAGCTAAGGAGTGCAGTTTTCTGGATGTAAAAAGAAACGGAATAGGACGCAGTGCTTTAATCGGGTATAATAGATATGGGCAAAAAGATTGCCAGAAAGGTGTCACGTCAGTCGCAAGCACAGCGACCATAGGGTAAGAGTCTTCACGTAGTGGGTTTCTGCACATGAAAAGAACCGTCGAGGGCCAGAAAAAGCACCTGAGATCTGATCAACGGAGATCTTTTCAACGAGTATCACGAGGACTATTCAAAATGGTGTTTTTGCCCAACAATGAGACAGTGATGGCTGAGAAAATTGGTGCATGATCTTTTTCAAGAAGGTACTACCGTAACCGCAATAGCATGGGATGGCTTTTCGTACAGCCAAGTCATTCACTTTTCTAATATAATCAACACGGACATCATCACCAATGACCAGTCACTATTGTATTGTACGAGTATGTACTAATAATATTGAGTTCACCGAATGTTTAATACAATGTATAAGTTTTCACTATCATAGCGAGAAAAGATTTATAATATAGAGTTTGTTATTCCATTAGATAATTTTATCTCGAATTATGAATTCAAACAGAAATGCGCTTCGGTGCCTTCATTGTGGCCCGGTCGATAGATATCTCACGTTAATATCGCTCACGGCTTATTCACAAATCACCACACTGTACCATCTAAAAAAAATCAGCAGATCAATCCCCAACAAGATATCGGGCTATCGGTCACTTAGCTAAACAAATACGGCCATAAACCGAGTATCTATAACGAGGTCATTATAGTAATGGCCCGGGCGCTTCGTAAACAAACTCGTAAAGTTAATTGGACCGGAACGCTGCGATGCTGTTAATATCGCCATATTTCGAGCAGGGGGGCGAGATTTTTGGGGGGCGAAAAGTGCAGGTTAAGTGCAGTTGTATACAGGTTTTATGGGGTGTTAGGAAACAGTTGGGGGTACGCATTTTATTGCCTAGTAAATTAGGAATTTATTAAGAGTTTCAACTGCCACTTTCTGCTTTATAACATACATCCGGGATAAAAAGTATCCTATTTTCTATTGCAGGACATGGTCGAACGCGGAGAAGTATATACACAAACATACATATACACTCTTTATAATATTAGTGTGATATTATAGTGCCATCATTATAACTCATGGTTTGATTGTTTACCAGTCTTTCAGACTTTTGAGCCCAATTCAAGTATAAATTGTTTTTAAAAGCAGCCATAAACTATACACAGTTATTTGGTAAAAGGTCAGCGTTTCATTCCCACACATTTAACATTGCAGGCAATATGTGGGCTTCACCCCTGACCACTCTTCCGAGCAAAACGAAGGCGGATCTTGCGCTTCCTACTGATATAATATTGCATCCAACACTTGCTTGACTTGCTTCAAGAAATAATAAAGACGATAACAAAGAAGATTCCACACAATTGCTACTACTTCGAAGCCAATACCACACTGAGTGTAACAAAATTGAACTGAAGAAAAAACCTATTGGAAATGGTGTGAAGCCTTCCCAAAAGGTCGCGTGAAGGTCAGACAGTACTCGTTAAGAAAACGTAGGACTCATATTTTTAATAATAAAAAAGGTTAGGCGCTAAACCCTTCACCGTCCTTTTAGTGATAACTACTAAATTGAATAAAGGCGAGCCTAGTAACGCTAAAAAAATTACTTGACCACTTTTCTAAGAAATTGGTTCTTAATATTGAAAAAGATAAACTTTTTTGTAAGTATATGTATTTAGTTATATGACTAATATTTAAAGAAATAAATAAAAAATACTTAAACAATTAAAACTATATACATATACACTAAAGGCAATAAATAACTCCTAGCTAAAATGTGGTGTCAAAAAATTCCTCCATATCGCTGTCGACTGGAAGTTTGCCCAAAAGGCTGGCGGCTTTGCCAAGTTGTATGGCAGTAAGATGGCAGTGCTTATTTTTTAACTGAGGCAAAAGCCAGTCTTTTAAGTTAAGTAAAGAATGTATTTTTAAACAGTAATAGCAAAGAATACTATCTAATCTTTTTTTGAGGTTACTGACTAAAACCCACTTCTGTCATTCGTTTTCCCTTTGCTTTCGAGAACCACCCACTTCAGACTTCATTTCACTTCCACTTTCAGAAACTCCCATATACCTAGTAGACACAGACCCTGCGGTTTTACTAACTTGCTAACATCTCTTCGAGGCACACGTGAAATATCACGCGCCGTCGATGCCACGAGGTGGTTCCTTACTAGACAACTGTGTCAATTTTGGTGCCTATTCATTTTGATGCGATTGCCTATTAGCATTCCAGTAACTGGGTAACATTTATATTCTTTAGTAAGAGTCGTTGATTTTAAACAGAAAATTGTAAAATTTTTACGAATATTTTTCCCGTGGACCTACGGCTTAAGATATAAATAATATGGCACGTAAGAGGTATACTTTTTATGGCAACTTAATATTTATGGTTCCTAAGGGATGCAGAGTGAATTATAGCTTCCTTTTGCTTCGGAATTATGTAACAATGAAGGTTATTATACTTGTAGGTACTCACTTGAAATAATATTATAAAGATACCGGCCTGGTATTGTCCTACGGGAGGGAAATGGCCTCCTCTCATACAGAGAATGCACGGATTTTGGTCGCCACCCTTGTCTTTTGCGGGTAATAAATTAGTCATATGTACGAGTACATCGCATTGACGCGGAATTATACTCCATATTTATAATGTAATAACAACCAGCGTCGGCTTCGCACAGGCGTTAAAAAATCTCAGCTTTAATTTACTATAATAACAAGTATTATACGCTTAAACCTTCCTTATGAAACATTCAGTAAGAATATCTGTTAATTATTTTTTCAATTTATCATGTTTATGCAGACAGATGCAGTAGGGACTGTTTTAAATTATATGTAAGGACTAAATAAATGTAAATAGTTTCTTGACTGACAGACTATATCACAGTCTAAACTTCACAGAAGTTCTTCAGATAATAAACCTAGACAGAACCTTAGCTTAATCGCTTTCGACAATTTGCTGGTGAAAGATCCCGTCGGACTAAATAAAAATAAATCATAATTTACGTAAAAAGATTACGACCAAATAAATTCACATCATAAACAAAACAAAATTATTACAGTCAGGATAAAAAGCTGATGCGTAAAACCCGTCGGAAAGAGTCAGAATGACAGCCATTAACATGACCGTGTTACCCATTACAAAGATACAAGCCTCATTAAAATTACCCCGAGATAACCCCCATTTACTCCCGTCTCTTTCAAATGTAAATAAATAGAGCGGGACAGACATACAGCCCTATTGTTCATACAGCTGTATGTGACGTATTATGTGTGTTATGTACGAGATAATATATGATGTGGGGCCTAATGTAATACCTTTCCTTTGCCTATGGGACGACCCAAAATTGATACGTTAGGGTGTTGGATAGTGTTGAGCGCAGCGGTGAGCGGAGCGGAAAGCGGGGAACCTTCCTGGCAATAACAGATTTTTTTGAGTTCCAATATTTTAGACTAGCTTCTAAAGATCGTTTAATTGATTATCTGTTAACTACTTCTAGTAGTATATAATTTGACGAGTGATCTACGTTTTATGATTATATTAGGTTTGATTACATTATGTTACCATGGGTTACGAAGTACTACCTATTAGGTCTATAAATTGAACCAATTAGTTACTAGAATTATAAAAATCGTTTATGTACATAAGAAGAATGGAAGGGATATCTTTGCCCTGCAGTGGGTCAAAACAGGGTCATAATAATAATACGTACATAAAATGATAGTTTTGCTCGTCCTTACATATAAGCTGGATTAATTTTCTAAAGAAAGCTTTGTAGACAGATTTGAAAACAGAGTATTGTTACTCTGTTTTCAAATCTGCCCATCCAAAATTAATCCTTTAACCATATCACACATCACCAATTATTTCCAAAAAACTCCTTCCTTCCGTCTTTATCTCACCCTCAATCAAAAAAATAAGTCAATCCTTTACTAATTTTCCGCTCGTGGCTCTCAGTCCGCTGCCTAAAGCGGCTAAGCTCGAAGGGACTGAAAGTAATCACGGCGAGTTTTTCAGGAATCCTTATCGCTCAGCTAAGCTTTCAGGGAAGGTTTTATTTTATTATGATAACGTGTATTACGTGTTTCTTTGCCGAATTTTTTGGGAAAAGGCTTTTTTAATATTGTTTTTTTGTCATTTTCTGTTTTTTTTTCTTCTGAGGTGATTTTGTTATCTGCTTTTGTTGTACAGAAATGATCGGTTATTTGAAATTGTTTTCTTTTTATGTAACGTGTTTTCATATTATTCTTCTATTGTAGAGAAAAAACTAGCAAACGTTGTTCTGCCATATAAGATCAAAGAAAAAATTGGGGTGTGAGGAGAGTAAAAAAATTCTGTTTATGTCCAGTTAGTTTTAGTGTATGTCCGAGCATTTTATAATATAATATATTTTATATTAGATAGTTCTCTAGTTCTACTATAAGTCCGCTCCATTAACTCAATCCAGGAAAAACTTATACACGATCATCAATTTATAAAAACAATAGTAACAAAAAAAATCGCAGTAAATACACATATTTATCTGTGTTATTGTCAACAAAACAATGACGTTGACTATCAAGGGGGTTGAATCAAGGGTGTTGATGACAAGTCCGCGAATGACTCGCCCCTCGTGACACAGGCTATAGCTAGCTAGCTGGTGGGACCGGTGGCGACAGGCGGCGCCGGGAGGCTATTATTAGCGCGATCGATAGCCGCCGACTCCGTTGGAGTTTGTTGAACTAAATCCACTGAACACTACAACTACTGCGGTGAAAACAAAAGTGCTGCGCCGTGGATGCATGGCAGTGTGGGTTTGAGTTCAGTAGATACTGCTCACTTTCTTATGTTTGTTTTCTTTTGAAAAAAAATACTTTGATAAGTGATATGTGTTTTGTAAATAGGTTTTAAATTAATTTTTACACGTCAATGTTTTCGTCAATTTAAACTAGGTGAGGTCGGGATTTCCTTGCTGACTAAACTGGATTAGCATTATCGGCCTTGTAATGTTCCCACTGTTGGGATTCAGGCCTCTTCTCTAGGAGAAGGAAGGCTCTAAGGGAAGAAAGGAGACTAAACTGAGAAAGCACAAAAACAAACTCAGTCTTTTAAAGTTCACACAGCAAACATGTAATGGTCGAATCATATGAGAGTTATGCCGATTACTATTATGACATTATGGTCGTTTGAGGAAATAACTCCACAGATTTAGTTTGATTATTACGAATAGATAATTATCTAGAAAAAGAATACTATTAGAAGTTAAGTTGACTATATTATTAGAAGTAAATTAAAAAAAATCATTATAAAATAATTAAGTTTTTCCTGTGTGGACAAATATCAAGAAAATGAAAATGACTTAAAATGTTGCTCACTAAGACCGCTTTAAAAATCGTCAAATCAGTAAAAATGTAATTTGTATAACAATGCTGATTTGGGTCTCAATATAAGTAAAATTTAATTTCAAGTTTACTCAGTCTATAATATATGTAATTATAATATGAAATCATTTCATCAAACCAACCCCACTTTCAAATAAAATAACGAATGCGCTCATTACCAAACGTACTATTATACCATTATAAACGAACATTCCTTCATGTTTGACAAAGCGACAGTCGCGGCTCGATCGACTTCCAAAACACAATGCCAAGAACAGAAGAAAGTCGCCGTCATTTCAAAAGTCGCAGTAAAGTAGCACAAAGAGCGCTCGTTATCATAATTGTGGCCAACTTAACTCCCCAAGTTATACTTAAGTTACTGTTAAGTTACAGTTAAGTTAAAGGCTCAGATCAAGCCTCTGTGAAAGGCGGCATTGTCAACACTTCAGGGGAACCGAGTAATCAATCTGGTTGGCTTGTTAACAATTGGGTTTAGCTTCCGTTATAATCGAATTCAGCTGAATACCAGTATATTGCATAGAGGAATTGCCGAACTGACTTCCAATTCCTAGAAGCAATCACACTGTCGAAGTCTGTGTTGTCTGATAGCTAAATCTAGGTTTTGAAGTCAAGAGTGAATAGGTTACTTCTGGGTAAGCGTGCTTCATCATCGGCTACATCATCGCTTATCGTCTGGTGAGATGGTGGTGAACTATCATCGTACAGATGCTGCTTATTATTGGGCGATGTGGAAGAGTACTTCGGCACCTGAGTGCATTTTGTTTTTGTATATATGTATGTAGTTAGGTCTAGTACAAATAGAATGTTAACATTTAAGTTTCTTATATAATTTTCCCTTTTTAAGAATCAAAAGGAAGTACTTGTTATACCATTTCTGGATTTTAGAGGTTTGATAGAGAGTAATAGGTAAAATACTGATAATTATCAGCTGTAGACTGTCAGTAAGGCTGGAACCCGAATAGGTGGCATTACTATTGTCTGTGGACGCTCCTATTGTAGCAATTCCTTACTCTGTATAAAAAGTTAAGTTTCAACCTTCAATAACATAAAGTTCCGTCACTCCCAACTTGTCTTGAATTATTTACTTTGATTTGAAGGTTTCAAAGTTTGAGCCTTTATTTAGTACAAGACATTGTTGTCGTAGCCCCGTAGTAGCGGAGTGCTACGGTGTGGTGCTACGGCGTAGAGCTACGGCGTAGTAACGTATTGCGTCGTAGCGTTTACATACAGCCTTGACATATGGTTGGATTTCATGCTACGGGCAATCGATTGTGATGCTTGTTACGATTGTGACGATACGAGTGTGTTGTTTTGCTGCCTGTTAGCAATTTAAATAACAATTTGTGTTTTGTCATTCATATAAAGCTGATTTGTTTGCCGCGTCTTCATATTAATGGTCTGATTCACAAGAACTGTGGATTTTCAAGATTGAAAGATGCCTATATGGACCTCTAGGATCATTCTTAATTGTATTCTTCAATTTTTAAATATGAAAGGAGAAAGTGACTGACTAACATTAACGCATAGCCGAAACTACTTAGTCTAAGAGCGTGCAATTTTGCAAAAGGCTAGCTTTTATGATGTCGGCAACTAAGAATAAGTTTCTGAAAATTAAACTTATCAGGGAGTGAAAATTAAGAAACTCGCCAATACGCTTTGATTCTTTGGCCTCATATGCTTAAAACTTATCATAAATAGAAACCTAAATAAATAAAAATGTTTGTTTTTATCTTTTTATTAAACTATCAAACGAATTAAGGGGTGTTAAAGATTGTTGGGAGAATCTCAATCCTTGGGATAATAAACTAAAAACTTGGCACAGTTTCTAATCAAAATGAATAATAAAGACTGTTTATATTAGTTGTTCAAAACTACTCTCAAAATACAGTATAAGGGATGAAAAAGTTTTAACGATAATTCTCGCAAACAAATTTTTTGGCAAAGTGTTAGTGTTTTCATAAAGGTTGTAAAAAGACCCTTAACGAAAACGAAAACTCCATAT
Source organism: Mythimna separata (assembly GCA_030763345.1). Taxonomy (NCBI): domain Eukaryota; kingdom Metazoa; phylum Arthropoda; class Insecta; order Lepidoptera; family Noctuidae; genus Mythimna; species Mythimna separata. The sequence continues at coordinate 21,387,187 of CM061186.1, forward strand.
TCTACTCATTACTGGGATAGTTTTTTTCTTCTAGACCATACCTGGGAATTCACTGGTTCTGGAGATATTGAAGGTCAAAGTCAGAAATTTTTTTCGTTTTTTTTTTCAAAATCGTATTCCAAGTATCATTAGCAAACTTTCTTCCGAACAAACATTATCAAAATTATCAATTTTTCATAACAAATTACGCATTTGAAGTGTCAAAAATGGAATGAAAACTAAACACAACGAGCGCCTCACACACACAAGCGTATGGTCGGTTCAACGACCAAGCGTGAACAGCCGAACGCTCAGCTGATCGAAATTATCATTAATTAATTATTTTTTAAAATTGAAAAAAAAAAGTTTTTTCCCAGCAATATTTTTTGGTCTTAGTTACTTAATTACATGTACAGAATGTGTAGTTATCGGCTTTGTGATATGTCTTTTTACACCCTGTATAATACCAGTTGGTTGTTGGTTTGTATGGCATAGTAAAAAACTATTAATGTAGCTCTTTAAAATAATACTTTAGCTAAACCAATTCTAAACTTTTACCCATAGTAACCTTGATATTAAACTAGAAATCGATTCGCCATAAATAGAAAAGCCATCTGTTACATAATCGATGGGAACCTCCTCCCCCCACAGTTCATCAACCCGTAGTTATGCAACACTATGGTCTTTGACCCGTGCCCCCGGCTCACGCTTCGCCGCCTACTTCTGGGAAAAAATATATTTTATTCAGTGCTTCCATGTTCATGGGAAATATCACGATAGTTTAACATAGCAAGAAAGTTTTTTTTTTTTACTTTAGTTGCTATGTTTTTATGTTAATGGAAGTAAAGTATGTTGTTCTGTAATTTTAGTTTTTATTTCGATGTATTTAAGGTGTTAACTTTGTATGTGTTCGCTGGATAATAGCTGTGTTCACTGGATAATATTCTACAACTTTTCTTTTATTCCAATTTTTTGCAACGACATCTAGTAAAATACTAAGTTTAATCAAAATCCGATCAGGGGTTCGAGCGTAAACAAGTAACAAACATATATACACACACAAAATAGTGATAAATCAACGAAAATAATAATTGTTATGGTTCTTTAGTATCTTTACTAATTCACAGAGAAAAAAGTGATGATTTATTCATCATTTTAGGAAGATAAAATAATTTTAATGTCAGTAGTATACCTATATGTATGGCTATTAATCCCACATAACTTTTAACCTTAACAGTTTTGGTATTTACCGTCATTATTACTTTTAAATCAATAGAAAAAATAACTATTAAACAAAAGTACTGACGTCTCAAACCGGACATATCTAACAGATAATTCACCAATTAAACGTAAAGAATTCTGAACTTTCAGACTTTTCAGAAGGTTTGCAGAACAAGTCAGAAGTTTTGCGGTTAATTAAAAAAACGCTGTCAAAAAAGTTTCTGAAGAACAATGTGAAGTATGGAATCTTATGCGGATTACTTTTTGAGGAAATTAATCTTATTTTCGCGCAAAGTTCTTTTTTCTTTAATTTGTTTTATTTTTCTTGAATAGTTTAATTACTTTATGCTTTGATGTGGCGTTTATGGGGTAAAGTATTTTTAAGAAATAATACATTCGAATGTTGGGTTAAGCAGTAAAGAGATTTTTTTTTATAAATATTACAGTTATAAGGAATTCTAAACCTATCTACTGCCTGTAGCTTCCCAAAACATTGTCTCATGGGAACATACTCCCAGGATAAAAATCCTATGTGCAATTTCAGGGTATGGTCTAACCGTGTCCCAAGTTTATTCGAAATTCATATACTATACACATACTCACAAACTTTCACCTTTATAATTAGCATTATCGGCCTTATAATGTTCCCATTATTAGGACTCAGGCCTCCTCTCTAGGAGAGGGAATGGGCCATAATCCTCCACGCGAGTCTAGTGCGAATTGGCGGATACCTTTATAATATTTGTGTGAAAACTTTCACTACTATTTCTAAAATACACAGACAATACATATACACTAAATAATAACAAACCTATATTCCCACCTACATCTAGAGCCTTCCTCACCGTACATTCCGAAGTGACCCAACAAACACGGGCTACCAACCGTTAGATAGCAATATTAATACATCGCCGGCCGCGATACAATCAGGGCTGCCAACATAAATAATGCGCCCGTTTGAACAAGCTATTATTTAGCGTGGCAACACTGTAACCTACTTCTCGGGAAAGATACCGCGGAATAAAAATATGGACATCGATTTTTGTTTTAAAATTGGGAGTTTGCTGCAATTTATCGGAGGTTTTGTAAAACGGTTTTGTGTCAAATGGAGTTATTGATAGTTTTAGTATTTTTTGTATGTCAGGGTTTGTCAGATTTTTACGAAAATGCAGATTCGATTTTGAGTTAACATACTGTGTAAAAAAATGTTTTATAAATTCTATCTATGTTGGAAAAACGTTCATAAATAATACGTTTTTGCATATTATTTATGCAAAAACTGAAAGAAAAATTGAACAGAATTAAAAAAAATTAACTGACAAAAAAAAATGAGTGACTTTTGTAGTTTAGTCATTGTAATAATACCTTCCTATTACTACCTCACTACATGGAAAAAGATTATTCTCATATAACGACGCTATGTGAATTGTTTTTTTTCCTGCTTATATTACGTACCAACCCGAATTTTCAATAATTTTTCTATCTGGAATATGTAATATAAAAACCAAATTTTCAATAAACTTATTAAAACGCATTTCACTTATATAAAGCACTTTAACCCAATAACCAAACATGTAAGTTAGTCAATAACACTGATTAGTTCGTAGCAACACTGCTACGACGTAGCACTGTCGTAGCGCCGTCGTAGCAGTGTCGTAGCCAGGCAAGTTTCGCAGACATCTGGCGCAGACATCAATACGGGATCGTGTTTGTTATTGTTAATGCAGTTTGAGGGATGTCTCGGGAGTTACGTAACTTGATAACTCTGTTATGAGTGAGTTGAGGACTGTTCTAAATCATCTTGATGATATTTTAGTCAAAACTTTACTGTAACGAAGGATAGATATGTATCTATAGATGTATGTGCTCTGTACAAAATTGTGTATTCAGGCGTTATAACTAGAAAATGTTGTTTTAGAAATCCCATTTTTTAAATGTGGAAAATCATTAAGCTTTAGCTTTGGGTGATACGAGAAGAAATTTACTGACTAAAATTCACCTGTGCTCCTTTGAAAAAAAATTTGTTGGAATTTTTCCAACATAGCCCGAAGAATCCAAGGCAGGGTAAGTTGCTTGCAGAACAAAATTAAATCGTTAAAGGGGGCCGAAAGTTTCTGGAATAATGACTACATCGACCACTGTAAGACCTTCCTCAAGGTAGACCGACGACCTGATAAGGGCCGAGGAAAACTGATGGATGCGAAGCACTAGGTGGGACGCCTAAGTCCAACAGTGGAAATCTTTCGACTTTTTAGTCGATGAATGTAAAAGTATTTTCTTCTTTGTACATTCATTTATCTTTTATACTACAATTAGACATAATGATAGCATTTACGAGGAACTCGCAATTATAACCCAGTCACATGAAACGATTTACAACAGAATTAGTAGAACTGATACCAAGTTGCTGGAAATCGCGTGTTCCTAGTACACAGCTTGCTAACTATAGACACACAGACAGACGGGAGCAAGGCGTATTATCGTAACTACGGCTATTATCTACAGGCAGATTGTTCAGTTCCGTTGATCAAAATCTAGTTTACGGTTGATTTATTTTTGAACAAATTGGTTTACTTATAGGTTGTTTGATGGCTATCTATTGATGGGAATTAACTTTATTTTTTTATAGCTAGCCGCATTCATCTACTTAGCCTTTTCCCAACTATATTGGGGTCGGCTTCCAGTCAAGCCGGATTTATTTATTTATTTAAGCTTTATGCACAAAAACATTGTACCTACAAAGGTGGACTTAATGCTTTGATTTAGCTGAATACCAGTATTTTATAGCTAGTCGCATTGAAAATCAGAAATAGAGACGAGATAGCCATCACTGTTTATATGGGCACCAACTCCTAGCTGCGTCTTTGAAGACTTGTACAAGCTTTCTGTCAGAACATAGATGCGTACTGTAGAAGAACAGGTATTTTATGAAAAACTTAAAAAAAAAACTTTTTGGACACGGAATCTATGCCGTAAGGCAAAATGTATCGGAAACTCTTTATATCAACACCATATTAATTACCTACATTATTGGTAAGTAAATGATTTCTATTACATTTTCAATACAACCTTAACTCCTCTTAACTTAATTACTCAGATACCCGCGAAACGAGACACAATAGTAAAACAATAACAGCGCGGTCTCATAGGACCGGTTGGGGATTCAAACGTTAAATAATGTTTGCCAAAAAAAAACAAAAACTAACATTCTTTGCAACTCCCCAAAAATGAGAAGCTCGAACACGCTCCCCACACCACACTACACACAAACACACACACACATAGTTGTATTGAACTTACAACTAACTGTATAATAAAAAGACTCGCTCGTCGCGGAAACTTTTAATTAAGTAAAAAGCCGTGTGTGGCACGGATGTGTGCAGACTGGAAGAGAAAGCACAGATTTTTAAGTACATTGATTTATTGAGAAAAGTGTCTAGTAAAGATATATGAGATTAGATTTTTTTTATTAGTATAGCATAGCATTGCATCAGCTTTATAATGCCCCCATAGCTGGGACTCGGGCCTTCTCTCTAGTAGAGCTAATGGGCCGTAATCCACCACACGAGCTCAGTGCGGGGTTGTAAACCATACATGTCTTCGCATTTTTTTTTAATGGTTATAAACTAGTGCTTGACTGCGATTTTTGGTTCTAGGACATTCCGGTTTCCTCATGATGTTTTCCTTCACCGTTTTGAAAGTGGTGATGAAACACAAAGTACTGTAATGCTAATGCTAATCTGCCTGGCTGGAGTTCAACTCACGACCTACAACTTGTCAATCGGGGCCGTAGCCTCAGAGGCACCACTGCTAAAAAAAACAGTATTAGGATGTTATTATTTGTTTAACAATTTAGTACTGTTGTTTCAAAACTTTGCAGTTTAACTTTTAATATCGTACGTATTTTTAGGTTCTTAAAATTTTATGATGTAATATTGTTGTCCATGAAAAACTTTCAACCAACTTTTATGATTATGAGAATTTTATAGCCTTATTAAAGAGAGATTACCTACTAGCCAAAGCATCAAGTATATATATTTACTATTGAAATCTGCAAATCCAATAAAATATTCTAAATCCGTCCCGCATTGTCTGAAAACATAAAAAAATCCAATCACTTCTAGTCTAACAAGTATAAATAGTATACTATATCCATGTCAGTGTAAATTAAAAAAGGAGCACACTAGCGCCCTCTGCGTTCGCCCCTAGATTAATGAACCGTGTTCTGTCTTCGGCGCGAGCTGACGGGGGTGAAACTAACTACTCCGAGGTTACAATGTTGTGTTGGTCATGTGTCGAGTCTTTATAAACGCCTGTTGCCAAGATTTTTTGAGTAAATTAAAATTGTGGTTAGTTTTGTAATGAAATATTTTTTTTGGTATGTTTTTCGAATTTGGAAAAATTACTTGTGTTTTTAATTTTGAGTCTACAACTAAGTTGCGGTAGTGAGCCGTTAAAATATTATCTGTCTCGGGAGATTGTAAACTGTCGAAAGTTCGAAAGATTGTGAGGCGTAACATACTGCTTACAATTTAAAACATTATTTTGCGGTAGATTACAATCTTTAAAGTGAAACTGTTACACCACATTGTAACTTTAGAAGATGACTTCAGCATAGTTGGGCAAATGATGGATGGATGGATCACTATATACCGGTACAGAAAACCTAACAATAACTTCTTATCATTTTCTCAAGAATAACGACTCGGTTGGCACTGCGGTTTACCGACGTTACTACGCTGCATGTCTCGGGTTCAATTCTCGTACAGACCAAATATTTGTATAGCCAGACAGTTATTCTGAGTCTGAGTGTTTTGTGCAAGTGTCCACAAATGTGTATATGTTACTCTTTGTGCACGCACTTACAATACACTGAAGTTAATCTTAAAGTGGGCACAAATCTTTAAAAAAACGTTAATAAAGTCGCTCAGCTCTATCTACAAGTATGGTTGTAACGGTTCTCCTTTAGTAATACTAATCATTAGTCTATGGGGACGGTGACAGCCACGTTCGGTCGCCATCAATATTAAATGTAAACGACAGAAACTGCCTGTTGGTTTAGTAGCCGGGAGTATGGCTGCTAAGCGTGGGGTTGTGAGTACAATTTCCGGGTGGATAAAATAGAGAGCTGTGCGTGTACAGGGTGCCAAATACTGGTCAGAGTTTTATTTATATGCTTTCATCGACACGAAAAGAAGAAGGTGGATACAATTATTGTGTGGCTTTTTCTATTGCAAATTCATCCGATTCCAACGAAATGAGGAATATCTGCCAATCTACCTATTCCTTTATTGTTTTGAACCTATCTTCCATGGAGCAAGAAGGAGTGTCAGCTTTTTACTGAATAAGAGATAATGTGTTCAAACATACCCCCGCACCCCTCCTGGGTCTGCCTACCTCAATGAATGCTAGCGTAATGTTATATCCCGTTTGTATAATTAATTTATGTATAAGTTGTAAATGAACTTTCGTCGTATTGAACTTGAGAACTAACAAGATAGTTACATTATATTACTCGTAGTATATAGGTATATATAAGTACCTACGAGTAGGCTTTGTCATTAATAATGTCTGATTAAGATATTAATTACGATAACGACAGCCTATTTAGGCTAATATATAGATTCCTATCATCGGAGATAGATATTCTGTTCATAGATTAAGAGCTGGCAATACTGTATTATGCAAGAGGTTGTTGAGATAAATAAAATACATCGTGTACCTAGGTGGAAAATGAAAATGATCCCTTGGGAAGTAATACTTACGATAAAGTATAGAGATGAATCGATGATGCCATATAGCAAGTAAAATTTAAAATCCTACATCGAGGTATTAGAGTTCTTTGTGCGATGAGACCATCTAATACAACAGTTTGGAATCAAGTATCGGGCTGTTGTCCGGACCAGACATAACACCTGTCAGAGCATCCTCCCTTTTCAACGAAGGTATGTGGGACTTTATACCGTGTTTCGCATAACTCTAAATAAATAGATAGAGAACATTTATTCAATGTATCAAACACAGAGACAAACATAAATACTTGAAGTGAACTTGGTACAACATTTATAGTTGTTGATTAATATTTGCTTATAGTACGTGTCTTCTGAAATCTAATCTAATCTTACAAGATAATCCACTAACAACAAAAGGTTAGACCGGTGAGCCAGAGGTCGCGGGTTCAAGCCCGTAACACGTGTGATGTTAAACTACATTAAAACATTTGTAAGAACAAAATAGACTAAAAAGAAAAGTATACGTAAACAGCTGTCTAATACCGCCCTACTCATCAAACTAAAAAAACGGTATATTAAATTCTTTCGAAAATTGTATTGTTTGTTTTTTGCATTGAAATACCTTAAATGCTATTTATTTATTTAAACTTCATGTACAGTGATGGTACATAGGCGGACTTAATGCATCAAGGTATTCTCTACCAATATAGTTGGGAAAAGGCTGGGCAGATGATGCTGATTCTCTACCAGTCAACCTTATTATTGACATTGACAGAAAACAACAGTACACTTAGTTATGTTGTAAATGCGCTGAACAGATTTTAATGGAATTTACCTAGAGACATAGTGTATTTGAATAGGACTTGAGATATTTTTTATCAATATACTAAGTCGTTGAAGCCATATTCTTAAGCCATATTCTTATATTCTTTAAGCCGTATTATTCAGTATACGTCATAATGAAGGCAATAGTTTTTTACAAAATCTTTTCTTTTCTTGAGTTTTACTTTCGTCGTGTTCCTGCTTTTTAGACAGAAGACGATTCTAAGAAAAAGGATATAGCCAACATTTTGAGGAGCTCGTGGCTAGATAATAACAGCCGCACAGGTCGATCTTCAAGGTTATGCAACGCTTGCCTAGGTTGGTCTGTGGATGGGTGACCATCTTAACATAACGAGTTTCCTCCGTGCCTCGGAAAGCACGTTAAGCCGTTGGTCCCGGCTGTCATTTGTAGATCTTTGCCAGTCGTTACGGATAGTCAGAAGCCAGTAAATCTGACTCCAGTCTTGCCATGAAGTACCGTATTACCCTAGTTAATGGGTTGTGGAGGTCTGGTAGGCAGCCGCTCCTCGTAAAATACTGGTATTCAGCTGAATCCGGCTTGACTGGAAGCCGACCCCAATATAGTTGGGAAAAGGCTAGGCAGATGATGATGATGACTATCTTTTTAGGTGAGAAATCATCTGATTTCTTCTCCCGCTCCGGGAGCGGGAGGGCGTGTCAATCTTTTACTTTCTAAAATCCACTCCTGATTATTTTTGCCTTTGTTCCAGGGCCCAAGGGATCATTTTCACACAACTCATGGCCCCATTTAGCTGCCGCTCACACACACATTTCCCTGAGGCGAGCTACCCATTGCTCGCCGTCCGCAAGCCCAAAGCGACTCATACTAAATTAACTTTTCTTTCATAGTTAAAAGGTACATTAGTTACTAACAAAAATAACAATAAGACCCGCTAAGTCCCTAATACATATTTATTGGCCGCCCTCGCGCTCGCGGCTCAGTCTAATGTTAGCATGTTAAATACGATTCAACCTAGTTTTTCTTCGTCAGTTCAGCTCTAAAGGTGCGCTTACACGGACAGTTTTAACTGCTCAAGCAATTTTTAGCATTAACATTTCTGGTCTTCTAATGTTCCCGCTGTTGGGACTCAGGCCTACCTCGATAGGAGAGGGAAGAACTGCTCAAGCAATTATCACGCTAATGTAATAAAGGCAAAGGTTTGTGTGTGTGTATGTACAACAAATTTTGCAACAAAGTTTCAGCGTGAAGGTACTCCTTTACGCTGAAATTTTGTTGCAAAATTTGTTGGTACCAAAAACTAAGTTCAGTCAAAATTCGAAATAGAAAGAAATTATCAAGTTAGAAACCTTTCAAATCTATTGGAAGGGAAAATTGACAAATAACAGTATAAGGATGCACATATTAAAATATGAAATTAGGTTACATGAGCTCTGAGAGCTCACGCGCAAATTGTGCATGATTTTTTTTGGCCCTCCGACGCCAAGATCTTCAATATTACCGAATTATTTTGGCAATATTAAACTATTGGTCGTTGTGGCGGCGCTTGGCCTTTGTCCAGCAGTGGACGTTTTTCGGGCTGTGATGATGATGAAGCCATTTTGAAAGAATTCAATTTTTCTCATTTGTTTGTTAACAGTCTCTGGGCAATTATAGTAAAAACATTTAGCCCGTGTAAGCGAAGCATTACGCTAGCATGTTAACTGCGATCAGCCTAGTTTCTTCGGAGCTCCGCCGGGCTGCGCGCACAGCACGCGATCCACGACTAACTGCCACATGTAAATTGTTGCGGAAGTCCCGGGGTAACTTGTGGACTGATTGCACTTCATTATTTTTTAATTTTCGTTGTTTTATGTACTAGCTTCCTCTTTAGGAGAGAGTATGGGCTTTAATCCATCATGCGAGCTCAGTGTGGATTGGTTGATTTTATACGTCTTCAAATTTTTAGTTCTAAGATAGGCAGGTTTTGTCACGACGTTTTCCTTCACCGTTTTTATACTTATATTTATGTACTAGCCTCTTGAATGTCTAAGAAAGAAGTTTTAAGAACTATGTACAACATTACGTCTGCGTCTCTCAAAAGAATGTTAAAGTGTACCAAGTGAGTAAATGATTTCGAGTAGCTAAGAATCTTGATATGACAGTTCATTTACTCTTCCCAGGGTTCAAATTAAATCTAAGGACGAAGAAGTAGTTCATGCAACTGCTAAGCCAACAAGGCTGTTTAATACCCCTTTAGTTATTGCAATCCCTGTTAAATCGTCGACATAAGTAAATAAAGCACAGTCATTTTATTTTCAATTTTTACACGGTACAGTTAAAAAAAAAAGCAGACAGCAATGATAAACTGAAGTACTTTAACAGATAAATCTGTAACATAAGCCAAAGTTGACATTACGAATATCGTCATACATTTAGTTCGTTCGTTCTTTTCGTTCATTCGGTCATTTCGTCTGGCACGCGTTCTCCTTTAAATCAAACCACAATTATTTAAACAGAATTCGTGGCCGATTCGTGACCCAAATATTGATTTTCGGTGTACAACGAACAGTTATAAAAATAAAATGGCTACCGTTCATTGTATGTAGCCAGCAAGCTACAATAAAATAAGATTACATTCTGTTCTTTTTTGTTTTTCCAATGTTAATTGAATCTGGACTTTATTGTTATAGACTTACGTTTATTTTTGCTTTGTAGGTTGTGTTTAAAGGCTTTATGTTTAGCAAACACGCGAAATGGAAGGTAAATTGGTGGATGTCAATATTTTTTGTATCGAAGGATGGTTTCTTTAGATGTAAGGCTTCGAATTTATGTGAGGATTCACGGCGGGTTATTGACTTTACGACTGCGTGGCTGGTTGTGCTGTGTCAAGGTTTACACATTATTCTAAATTTTATATTCCTTCTTGCCAATTAATTATTGTTTTTAAGCATTATATACATATGTATGCGTACAGATTCGTCAACAGTGCGTATTGCTTCACACGCGCCTTAAGGAGATGTCAGCAAAACCTCAAGGCCCAGCAGGGTCAAAGCCTACTAGGATCATGGGTTCGCATCTGAAAGGAAAACCTGGGACCGTGGAACGCAAGGCAAACGCGACTATGTTCCGGAATAGAACATAGGATTTTTTTTTATTCTAGGAGCATGATTTCTTAGAGTCATTTCTAGAGTCTAGATTTTCTAGAAATAATTCTAGATGTAGAGAAAGGTCGGTCGCCAAGAAAGGTCGACATTCATATAAAAAGTCTAAACCACCAACATATGTAAACTAGTCCACTTAAACACATGGAACCTGGAACTATAATAGCAATAACAATAAATCTACAGATTCATCTCACACGCCGCGGCAACCGGCGTAATTACAACTAGAATAACATTTACTTTGCATAACAACTGTTCTAGATATGCAGGTACAACCGTACGATACTACACCTCCGAGACTGTACCAAGGATAACTGGACTTAATGGTCCAATGCACGGTCCTTGTATGAGAACACATTTGGCCCGCTTTGGGGAGGTTATAGTATGATAATTATTATGAATAACATTTTCGAGGAACCCATTAGTAAGGTAACATGGTTTCATTTGGTTGAGGACTGATGTAAATTTGAGTAAAGATCTATTCTATTTAGGAGAAGAAATGTCTTCTGCTAAAGAGTTGGCCTGAGTCTTAGCAGAGGGAACATAATAAGGCTGGTAATTATATATGAAAACTACTTTCTGCCAGTGGCTATGTCCCCGTGAAAGAATATGTACAACGGTCCGAAATCAGCTGTCGGGCAGTTGCCCGGACCAGACCAACTTGTCTACTCAGAGGATTCTCACCTTTCAACAGAAGTTTATGGGGCTTCACACCCTGATTGACATAAATCTACAACTCCTACAGATACTTGTTTCAGGTCTGATTGCCTTGTTCGGAATAAAGCTCGTTTAACGAAATAAAAAACTGGCTTGGATCTTATTTTCCCCTGCTATCAAAATGTAGTTTGGTTGAATAATCATTATTTATCTCATATTGCATAACCAACAGATCGCACGCACAGGATCGGTCGTTGTGCTGGCGCTTGGGGGAGGCCTATGTCCAGCAGTGGACGTCTTTCGGGTGATGACATAACCAACATGCAAAGAACTTATATTTCCTCACTCGAACATTTAATTTCACAGAAATTCAATTACCATTGCCAAAGCAATCACAGAGGCACTAAAGCATCACTTTAATACTAGAGTAACGTTGCCAGCAATACTGGCAACTGCGCCTCATTCCAGGGAGATTGCCAGACGCACTGGCAGGCTGTAAACCTATTTAATTGGCTACTCATACATGTTTTTATTGTATGAAAGATAGTTGGGTTTTGCAATTTATGATGAACTAGTTACTGCTAGCGTCTTCGCCCGCGTGAAAATAGGAAATTATGCAAGGCAAATGTATTCCAAAGAGTAGTATATAATGTCTCGGTACATGGTCTACCCGTATGCTAAATTTCATCCAAATCCGATTAGCCGTGTGTGTGTGTGAAAGAAATAACAAACATACCATTACACACAAATAACTTCTCTTAGCTAAACTCAGCAATGAGTTTAGGTAAGAGAGAGTTATTTTTTCCAGCAAACCTTTAAGTTATCTCAAGAGTTTGCTGGAAGAAAATTCTTTGCTGAGTTAAACTTGCCTTTGTACAAGAACTGTCTTTATATTATGTTATGTTTTTGTGTACAATAAAGAATTAAGAAGCATTAAATACTACACAAATAGAGGAGCTCGTGGCTAGATAATAACAACCGCGCGGATTGATCTTAAAGGTAAAGTAACGCTTTCCAAGGTTGGTCTGTAGATGGGTGACCATCTTTACATACCGAGTTTCCTCCATGCCTTGGAAAGCACGTTAAGCCGTAGGTCTCGGCTGTCATTTGTAGAACTTTGGCAGTCGTTACGGATAGTCAGAAGCCAATAAATCTGAATCCAGTCTTGTCATGAAGTACCGTGTTACCCCAGTTAATGGGTTGTGGAGGTCTGGTAGGCAGCCGATCTTTGTAAAATGCTGGTATTCAGCTAAATCTGGCTTGACTAGAAGCCGACCCCAATATAGTTGGGAAAAACGGCTAGGTAGATGAAATACTACACAAATAGTTCAGGTCTATATATTTTCCAGGCTAGTATATACAAGTATAGACTTGTAGCAAACACGTACTTCAATAAAAAGAAAAAAGTAACTCGGCTAAGATTTTCACTAAAAAATATACTTAGTATTTTTTTTCTTTTAACAGATGTTTTTCAAGTTTCTCTTTGATAGGTCGTTAGTTTTGTGCGTTCGTAACTAGTTCAGTGAACCGGTAGAAAAATAGTTTAATTAAAATCAAACTATGTAGATGGTAGGTAATATCATTTGAGCTAAATTTTCATTTATGTCACGTGAAAAACTAAAGTATTATTTGATGTATAATCATTTCTTCGATCAGAATTGCGGACTCGTGTAATAGGGTTTTTAATTAAAGTTGCGTACAAAATAGAATTGGTATAGATTCTAAGTCAATTGGGACAATTTTATCTGTAGGTACTTATATAGTAAAGCTCAAGAGCTGTTTTTTTTTATTAAGGCTCGCAGTTGGACCACTGTCTTACCTGATGGTAAGCGATGATGGAGCACGGTTGATTAGAAGTAATCAAATTCAGTCATGACTTAAAGACCCCTAAATTGTAACTATCAGGAAACACAGACTCCAACAGAGAATTCTGCTGCTGTACGCACAATAAATGTATTCCTAAAACGCTGTGTATGTATATGTGGGGTGCTTACCATGTATTTTCTTTGAATGCATTAATCTCAGGAACTACTAGTTGGTATTGAAAGAATATTTTAATGTTGAATAGCTCATTTATTGAGGAAAAACTTAGGCTATAGAACATCATGCTACGACCAATAGAAACGAAACAGTAACTAAAATCACAGGTAAAACCGTGTGACATAGTTAGTCTTAAATATGATGCCTAAATATAATACACATATTCAGAACTTTTTTTTAAAAACCCAACAATTATTTTTATCATTCACATTAAGCATAAAACCCCAGTTCTGATCCTCATAACTCAAAAAAAAACATAGCTTTTAATCCGAGAAACTAATCCAGTATTATTATGAGGCACCGTACATTATCCCGGACATAATCCCGTCGGGACACTAAGAGCATAACGATGTATGTTTGGTCAGCACACCATTCGTTTAGAGTGTATCTCTGTCCCTCTTACCCTTCATACGAACAAGAGGGACGGAGGACCGGTAATGGCCAGTACTTGCAACGGGTATTTTTTACGCTGTCGTTAAAAAGTTCGCCCTCTCTAAGATTTGTGGAAGAATGTGTGTCTTAGTGGAAAAGTAAGGGAGAGGGGGTAGACTTCAGTACACGTACTATAGTGAGAAAAAGTTTCGAGTCTTAGAGAAAGTTAGAGGACCGGATTATTGGAGTTTTCTTAGATTATTTTTTTTTTGTTTCCGTTTTGTGGAGAGCCTGAAGGCTTAGTTGAAGAAAAGTCTTTTCTGTCAACAGAAATATTGCATTATATAAGACTTCCTTGAAATGAAAATATCTAGTCCGCATAATTTGCTCCGGTCTATGGACTTACATAGTTACATTTACGCATACCAAATTAAACTTACTAAAAGTAAAAAAAAAGGATGGCCAAATTTCATAAAACCAACTAAAATTACAAACCGTCTCAAGATAATAATTCCCTGAAGAAACCTTCATTTAAAATACAAGACACGTCCAAGTTACACAAAATATGAAGCCTCCCCGAAGTAGCCTGGCACGCTGCCAGCCAGCCTGGCATCAACTGGCACAAACTGGCAATACTGGCATGCTCATTAGATTACCCTCTGAGCGGTAATTCAGTTACCGACCAGCGGAGGCTTTGTCGGGAGGTAGAGGCTGGACCGAGGAGCGAGATGTTATGATATTACTCAGATATTTGATTTGGAAAGTGATTTAGGATGTAAGATGCCTGTCTCCCTTCTGTTAGGTAGGTACAGGTAAAGGACATGTGCTATGATCTCTTAAGTATAGTAGCACCTGAATCTTTTCAGCTAAAATTACATAAAAAAAAGAACGTCGCCCCACGCAAGAAGTGACTACTGTAACGTAGTTGTGTTCACAAACATATAAATTCACATTTACAAGACTTCGAACCGGAATGATATTATACTAATATTTGTTCCGTGCGGGAATCGAACTAGCGAAACGTAGCACAGCAAGCGAATGCTCAACTACCGCGCCTATCGTGGTGTATTCTTTTGAGATGCCTTCATATTACTACTCCTAGTATGGGTGGAGCAAGAAGGAGTGTAAGAGTTATAGTTGATAGAGAAGCGCACTAGTTTGAAGTCTTGAAGACACCTGAATTATAATCAGACACGAAGACCGCAACAGGCAAATTATTGCAGTCCTTCGTTGTACGCGGTATGAACGACAAAGACGAAACGTTTAGTCCGGACCGTAGAATTTTTAATAACGTAAGGGTTTTTTTTTATGGTAGGGGAATCATCAGACTGACTTCCCCCGCTCTTGGGCGGAGCGGGAGGGCGTGTCAGACTTTTACTGACTAAACCCCTACCCCGTTCCTTCGTTGCCTTCGTTCTGGGGGGGACTCGGTGTCAACCTTTAGGAATACCACGTGTTCCCCCCAGAGGCTTCGGCTCTGCCGGGCCCCTACAGTTTGCTGACATCTCCTTGAGGCGCGCGTGGAACAGAACGCGCCGTTGACGACTGGGCTCGGCGAGCTACCCAGTGCTCGCCGTCCGCGAACCCGCGAACAACGTAAGGGTGGATATTCGCCTTGCGTCGGGTTGTCCGATAGTTGAAAAGAGATGGTGGAACCAAGTCATACAACCACACTTAGTAACACAAGTCTATCAAGATAATCTTTATAGAATGCAGCAGTGAATTGTAAAATGCAAAGTAGGGTGTTCTACCCACTGCTTTTTAGAATTACCAGCGTAAAGATTATCTATGTATGAGTGACATATGAAGAGACCCCAGACGGACTGTAACACTAAAAATTCTGAACGTCATAAAATGTTTTCTCATAAAATATATCGTCCGAATGTAAAAGTTGTATTTATTGAATATCATATTATGTTATCCACGAATATGTACAGTTTTATATAGAACAATAAAACTGTGACTCTAACAGTACAAGGACCATAATTTTTATGTTACATAACATCATTCCTGTACTGGTCCAAGGGATATGTAGAAATGTACATATAGTAGACATACATTTTAACTAATAATGTATGCCTTGGTAAGCGTTAGTAAGAGAAGACGAGCCTATTATCGTAAACCAGCCACGAATCTGGATTTTAAGCCTTTTCTGAAAAGTTCCAGACAGGAAACCCAATAATACTTTTCTCAACCCGGGAATCGAACACAAGACTCAGTAGTAGTGATTACGATAACTAGACCAAAGAGGCAGCCAAGACAATTCTTATGTTAATGTATAAAATTCTTGGCTACGAGACTACGGCGTAGACCCTGCTACGAATATAATGTAGCATTCGCAGTAAGCGCTACGAATATAATATGGCGCTCGTAGCAATTGCTACGTGACGGAAAAGTATTTTTTTTAATAAAAACTCGTTGAACTGTCGTAATCGTTTTTATGCGGAAACGTTTGATGATGTTTCACGAGTTCATTTACATTTTTAGAAAGTTTTTAAACGACTGTTTCTTTTATTGGGATAAAGCGATTTGTCTCGCTTGATAAAAGAAGTTTGCTTTAATTTTTTACTTGTTTCGCAAAAGTTCAATTTGAAATCCCGTGAATAATAAAAAAGTCTTAATCATGTTCCTATCCTTGTACAATAATACTTGGGGTTAACGCTACACGTTTTTTCTTTCATTTTCAGTAAATATACTAGCAAGATTTTAAATTCATTTCTGTAGACTATTCGTTTAAGTAAAAAGCTGTTTTTCCGGGAAAGCGCAACTAAGTTTAAAAATATATAATTACATTTTCCAGCTCAAATATTAAATATTCTTTAACAATTCTCTGAAACTCATTTCAAAAAACAAAAAAACTATTTTTCACAAAAGAAAACCTTACAGTAATATTTAAAAGAATACAACCATTATTTTACGCTAGCATACAAATTTTTCCCTGAACTGAGGAAGAATTTTCCTTTCAACTTGGTTCCTGAAACTGCCTGTAAACAGCACATACGTACTGAAGTTTCAGTCGGTATAAATTTCAATGAAAGTCCGCGAACTGAACTGAACTGGACCAATTGAACTAGTCGCGTTCAACCGACTGAACTAACTCACGTAATTACTGTTGCTTCTGACGATTGCATCTGATTTTAGTCGACTAGTTGAGTTTTGTTTCAATCGAGTGTTTCTAATTTACGATTAAGCTATCACATACCCGCAAAACGAGACACAATAGTAAAACAATAACAGCGCGGTCTCATAGGACCGGTCGGGGATTCATGAATTAAGCGATACAAAATAGTACTTTTATGAATTCTACAGGAATGGTATATCGTTTTTAATTTTACCCGACTTCTTCAAAAAAGAATAGATTTTCAGTTCATCTGCATTAAATTAGTTATCTATATTGGTTAACCAAGGATGTCTGTAAAAATTGTTTTTAGCGATAAGATCACCCATTGTGATACTCTTATTTTAAGCATTTGCTGTAAATTTTCTTTATGGTGTACAGTAAAGAGTGTATCTATCTGTATAAGTAATCACGCCGTGGGAAATAAAAGTACCTAATTCGCTGTAACCGATTAGTATGGAAACCAACTCATCTTAGTTGAGAAACATCAGATAATTAATCTTATGGAAAAGATCCACGCCATGGTAAATGATAACATGAGACGATAATATGATCTTTCAAGCGCGCTTGCCCCTTAAGGCCGACGCCCGCTAGAGCCGCTGGCAATGAAACCCGTGTTTCTTAAATGCACAGGGAAAATTAAGGACACATATGCGGTTTTAGTCATGAAAAGTCTGACACGCCCTTTGGCTGCAGCCTAGAGTGGAAGAAGTCATTCCCACAAAATTTCCTACTTCAATAAAGAGCCCATTAGCTAGGGTTTCTCATTTCTCGACCTTTTTTATTTTCCGAATTGTCGAGATATATGGAAATTTAAAAAAATATGTGTGATTTAACAATAAAACTACGCTTTACTACCCTTAGCCCTTTTTGGTTACTATTTCCATAATAAAGCATTTCTAAATACCCCGATTTACCAAAACCACGGCAAAAAATACTTCCTCAACCTAAAACTTTTCTCGAACTATCCCAAAACTAAACAAGCTCATACCGGCTACCCGCTCATACTTCCCTCTCTAAACTATTCAACTCAACATTCCCTAACTCGGCTAAATTATTTATATAAACCGACTTCAGGCTTCGAAGCCTCTACTGTCAACCTATTTCGGGTCTGGCTGGGCGAACCCCGCCAACCCAGTTGGCACACTGCCAGTGGCCTTGAATGAAGTCGGTCAACGCGTATGGCTGAGCTTCAAGCGCGCCCAGGATTTGTCTGCGTCAGCAGGGCACGGAGGCTTCCAAGGGAAAGAGAATTGATGTTGTTTTGCGATTTGGGAGCCTGAAGGTCGTGGGAGATTTGCCAAGATTGCTTTTTGGATGATTTAAACTGAGATTTACTTTATTTCTTTGTTTTTTTTTCTGCTAATGTCTTTTGTGAATGATTAATAAAGATGTTTTCTAAGATTAGGAAAAGAATTGGTTTCCTAGCTAAGACGATTAGTCAGGATTGCAATAACTTAAAAACCCAGTAATAAGAATCCTTATCGATTAAAAAGTTCCGCAGTGGATTGTTTTTTTTTATGTTGGTAGAACTGCGAATTCTAAATAACTATAACCATGAGATGACGCATAAAATCTTTTCATCTGCATGTGAGGAGATTCCGTAATTTCCTTATTGCAAAGTAGGTACAAAGATTTGCCTACGAAAAGAAAACTCTAGCGTTGTTTTCAAGGAAAGCTGTAAAAAATACGTTCGGAAAATAAGTCGACGCGGCTTTGTATGTTTAGAGGTTATTTTATAAAAAGAAGGCAATGTACGTGCGCCGAATACTTGAGGCCACATGGAAAAACCCGCATTTTATACGTAACCGGAGGCGGAAACACGGAAAAAAGGGTAATCGCTGAAAAAAGAGTTGAAATGAAAATATGCACGTCCGGGAAACTCTAGGGAAATGAGGTTTAAATAAATTGAAATTGAAGAGAAAACACATAATAAGAAAATTAAATTAGAGTGAGATTACTGTGGAATAAACTAAAAGAAAATCAAACCAAAGGAGGAAAGTTAGAAAGAATGAAAATTGTAAGAAAAGATGTAAGGAAAAAAGCGTTTAAAAGTGCATCCAACTTACCGATGAAGTTCATCTTGCTGCTCCTATCACACTTTCCGTACCAAAAATATAATATATATATATCCTACAATCTAGTAACAAGTCGCCATAAAGTCCGTATATAAAAAATACTTTTAATTTGTAATATTGAGCACCAAATTTTGCCTACATTAGAAAATACATGATACGTATCGTTATAAGAAGAAGAAAGAGAAGTACGTAAGAAGCTATGACATGTTTGAACGGAGAGAACGTCTGTCTGACGCGAGCGGCGGTAAGCCAATGCTGGCCGGAGCGCGCGCCGACGGTATTTAAGCCCTGCGAGCCGCGCGCACCCCCACACGCGCACCGCACACACACACCGACACAACACTTAAGAGGGCGCACAAGGGAAATCGTTCCGCCATTGTCGTCGTAATGGAAATGGTAAAATTGATTCCCGTCAAAATGTACTTTTAATAATGATGGTAATTATCTTTATTGAGGGTTTCTTTCCTAGATTTCTGAGCGAAAGCCTCATCCCTCCGGGATAAGATAGTACCAATTTAAGAAATCAAAGCTTATCCTAGTGAAAGGAAAAAATGTTGCGTATTTTTTAACATGAAATAATCGTTAAAATCTAAAATTCTATTGGCAATACGGCGGGATGACGATAAATAAAATGTAAGTGAGAAAAATTGGATGCGTATTTCACCCCCCTTAACGCACACATGGGCGGGGGCACCCATGCGGATTGCGCATGTGTGGGGCTGTAAGAACAAAGGGAGCGCGGTGGGGGTGTGGCCTTGTGTGTGTGTGCGTGCGTTAAATCTTTTATAGGTCGATGCATTAAGTAATTTAGTATTATACCTTGCATTTGACAGAGGCCGGTTGAGATACGGCTCGCGAGCCGGTCCGGCGGCCGGCACGGCTCGCTTCCGTATTTTTAACCGTTTCCGTGTCGGCAACGTTTACTTAGGACTTTGTGTTCTATTGTTGGAAAGTCTTTGTAAAGATATAGGGCAGGTTTAATGACATTAGTCCAACTATGGAAGGCATTTTATTTCAATCCATTACACTTAAACTGGCTTGAAC
Source organism: Mythimna separata (assembly GCA_030763345.1). Taxonomy (NCBI): domain Eukaryota; kingdom Metazoa; phylum Arthropoda; class Insecta; order Lepidoptera; family Noctuidae; genus Mythimna; species Mythimna separata. The sequence goes on from CM061186.1 coordinate 21,407,373, forward strand.
GTTTTTAATATGCTTCTGAGCTCTGGTTCGAATATATTTTTATATGTTATAATTAAGTTTGATGACCAGCAAAAGATTATTTGTAAACCAGTCTAGTTAGAGCTAGCTGGTGCTAAGTGCTAGCTTATTAGTTATTTATATTAGCACGATCTACGTAACATTTTCAGTGTACCGTTAATTTTATTTGTATTCTTAAATATTCGGAAGTCCTTTAAAAAACTTTTAAAGGAAAATATGTTTCGTAGCATGTTGGAAAATAATTCTGTAATATTTGGAAAGAAGTTTAAGTGGAAGTATAATTTTTCACTAAAAACCTAATGAACAGTCTAACTAACCATGAAATTATTTATCAGAAAGTAATATTGATATGAAAACACATGTTAAAAAACTAAAAAGACCACTCCTTATGTAGTTGAATGCAGGTACCTATTGGTAGAATTTATATTAGACAAGCTGCTGCTAGCGGTTTAGTAGGAAATTTACCCAAGGAAAACTACTAGCAGGATAACAAATACTATATCAGGCCATTGTCTACACGTACACCAAGTTTCATTGCAATTTATTCAGCCGATCGAGCGTGAAGAAATAACAAACATACACATACACACACTAGCAAACTGTAGATTTTAATAACCTTAGTGTGATTTTCTTATATCTTCTGTCGTTAGGTGCCAAAATGTTTCTGTGATAAATGATACCTACTTTATTTGTAAAAGGATTTTCAGCCAGTTCTTCATACATACACAACAAATAAGAACCGTTGTCCACCATCTTTAAATGCTTCATAAGAGCCCTGTAGGGATATGTTAAATAAAATAATTTGAATTTGAAACATCATCAAGCCTTTCAGGGTATAGGGCGTACATAGCCAATGAACATACAATAAACAACATGTAACTGAAATAATGAACACCCGTAAACATCTCAATTCGAAAATTTACAATCATAAATAAGCACTACAGTTTTATAATGTATTTAGGTACAAAGCCGTAATTAGTATTTTTTTACGCCCAATGCTTGTTTCTGAAATTGCGCCCCTAAAATGTTTGAACTGGGTTAGTTTAATCTTCCTGACGCAGGTCCTCACCGGATATAAGTGGAATGGATTCATGAGGTACCTGTTTCGGATCTGGTTGGAAGAAAAGCTCGTGTCGTGCAGATCGTCCGGAGATACTATATAAATAGATAAACTTAAATCTATACGTGTACCCATAGATGACGGTCTTATCGCAGACAGCGGTATCTACCAGAAAACCTCAAGCTGGATCGTAAGAACTTAAAATAATACAGGGGCATACTTCGTCGTTCCATACTTAGGGTCAGCGCAACGTGTTTTGTTCTTCCATTCTGTCCTGCCACCCATCATACTATAACTAACTTCCTTTTCTTTCATATCACTCCTCACGTCTTACGTTAGTAAGTGCCCTGTATTGACAGAGTACATACTTACTGACTTAATTTACACACCCTAGGGTTATGGACTAAAAACTCTAAAACCCATTAAAACTTACACCAATTCCCCAACAAAAGTTAATTTGGCGAGCATCCGCATCCACAATATTGACATTCACGAGATTCCTGCCATAGACTGGAGCAGCTCATAATCCATGATTAATATTCAGCTCCAACTCCAGACTACCCGCGTTTGCACTCATTTGAATATTATATTAAACGGTGACATAAACACGATATTATATTATAAATAGTTTCACCACTTATTGTTAGTATTTTATGTCGTGTGGGGAGGGAGGGAATTTTGATTGGTTTTTCAGTTTTAATGGTTTCATTTTAGTGGTGGTTATGTAAAGGTGCTATATATTTTTTAGTAGGTTCTGCCTACATGTTGCATAATAGGTTTTTGGCTCTAGGAGACGTGATATTGACGATAAGACTAAAATTATCTGTAGTTTATTTTAACAAAAAGTAGCCAACCAATTATTTCTGTATTGTGAATGAATTTACAAACATATTGAAGTCACATATGTACATATAGCATCCAGACTTGGCACAACTATCTGTAGGCGATAAAAATATTTATTTCTTGCGTGAATCGAACCGACGACCCGCAGCGCAGCAGCTAATCGCTCAATTGCTGCGCCAACCGTATCGACAATTATACGGGATTCACCTACATATCATTTTAGACATTTGAAAATTGCTATCGCTGATAGAAAGTCATTTTGTCTAATCTCTTTGTAGATTCTAGAAGAGATTCGGCTATCTATCCATATATATTAAAGGAAGAACTGACTGACTGACATACCAACCCACAGCTGAAATTACTGGGACTAAGAGCGTGAAATTAAGCATAAGGTTTTATTTTTATGTTATAAGCGAGCACTAAGAGATTTTCCAAAATTCAGCTGCTAAGGGGAAGAAACGGCAATCCATAGTTTGTACAGAGAAATCTACCATCATACGGGCGAAGCCGCTGTTAGAAGCTTGTCTTCATTTGATTTGATAACTTTGGCTATAGAATTCTTGCTTTGGCAAAATAAACGTAAGATTTTTGCAATGCCAGCGTTAAAATACTTTCCATCACAGCAAACGTCTAAATAAAAAAGTTAAATTACAAGATCCTAAAAAAGAAAGGAAAACAACAATCCTAAAGAACTTGTTCTTTTCAAAGAAAAGTTACAACAACGACGATTGTCAGCAAAGGAAACAGATTTCACGGCACACCACCCTTCAACCAACAATTGTACACTTTCAAAGGGAAAAAGGCCCACTTAAAAAAGTGAAAAAACGATCATCATCATAAAAAAATCATAGAAACTTTTTTAATCCCAATCGTTCGCGAGTAAAAGCCTGAAAGGGGGCAATATTCAAGAATTATACTTTTCATAAAACCAACCGGTCGACTTCACTCAAGCCCACCCAATAAGTCGCGCCAAAGAAAGTATGCATTACCGTAAAAATAAAAGTCGAAACCTCTTACCGGGGTTGTACGCGCAAATTGTCCTCGGCACGCAACTGATGGAACTATGCTTGTCTCGCTCGCACTTATGGGGAACCCTATAGGCTGTGGTGAGTAAGTGATTTTTGACAAAGGAAAAGATTCTTGGTGCGTGATTGTAATACCGAGTATGACTAGTTTTTAGAGAAATCGTGGCTTTTTATAGTGATTTATATAGCGGGAAGTGAGAAGAAGATTATTACTGGAATACTTACGTTTGGATTTAATTGAGTTCGCTAAAAGGGAATGGTCTTACTTGTCGAATGTGTTTTTCTGAGTGTCTGTGTGTGTGTTGTTTACCTGTAAAAGATGAAAAATAACTGTTAGTCAAATATTTAAATGTCACATATGATACTATAAAACTATTGTTGTTCGTTTAACATTCAAACTTATATTACAAACCTAAATACACAACATACTATATGTTTATTTGTACGCAATAATTCAAAGGACATTCAATTAAAAAAATCTTTTAATGTAGGTTAATTAATTTTTCGAGAAAGATAAAAGATTTCGCAACGACTAATAGGAGTGGAGTAGTAACCAAAGACGCCCGTGAAACCGCAAGGACAACTGGAGTATAAAACAAATACTTGTAATATGCCAGAATAAATCTTTGAACTTTCATTATTTCTAACTTCATTTTATTTTTCTAATCTTACTCTTTTGTTTAATTAATTAAATCAACAAGCATTCTTAAACAATCAACCAAAGTAAACTTATTCATTAAAAAAACAAAAGAGATGCAACTATCTATACAATCTCGTAGCTATCTTGCTACGGCGTAACCATATTGCTACGGCGTAGGACGCGCTACGAAAAGCGTAGCGCCAGAACAAAAGAATAATGCAATGCACTTGGTCGCCTTTACATTGAAGAATTCAGTTTGTTCTATTGAATTTCTTACTTTTTTTTTAGTTTTCATAAGATGCGGGTAGTTTTTAAAAAGGTAATTTCAACTTGAGGTATGAAGGGTCTTTTCTTTAAACGAATTTTGTGAAGTTAAATAGTTTTAGTTTGTGTGTAACTATGTTTGTTAGTAAATAAATTATTTGAACTTATACATAAGCTTAATTTTTTCATTATAAAGGAAAATATTTCTAGAGACCTATTTTTGTGTAGGGGTGTTAAATACGGACTTATTTTTATTAATTTCATTCTTAACCCGACTTCGATGAAATAATACAAAAAATTAATGATGAATAGGTTACAAAGCGTGCTACATCGTCGACCACATTATCGCTTACCATAAGGCGAGATAGTGGTCAGGCCGGCCTATCCATAGTAAAAATTAAAGTATAAAAAGTTAGAATACAAGGCAAAATCGAAATTCTAGCAGTCCTTTTCCATTCCATCTATAGCGGAAGAAGTTATTTGATGATTTCCCACAGAAAAAAGGCATAGTTAAAGTTAGTAGTCCTCTATTTACCATTCCAAAGAAAGAGAGAAAAGAAAATATATTAATTTGGAAGTATTATATATGTTTCTTCCATCTGTCATTACAGGTTTTTTACCGGTCATCTATACAAAAATGCTTTTAATATTTTCGTTTATCAAATTACAATAACCACCATATACATTTATATAACGCTATCTACCTCCAATCGTTGTACAGGCGGCACACTAGCGGTACACAGCCAGTACACTAGCGGTACCCTACCGGTATACCGGTAGGTCAGCGGTACGTACGCAGCGATAAACCGGGCCCCACTCGCGTCTGATTTCATTTACAATTCATTTGATATACTTAGCGCGGCGCTTTGATGGACGCGCTAGGGCTGCCCCGCGGCCCCGCCCGCCTGACAAGTGGCCCGATTTGTTTATATGGATGAGATGGGTTTGCATTCCATTTTGATTGATTTTAGTGTGTGGGTAGAATTGAATAAACTTTTTTCTAGACCAAAAAAATAAGAAACCGCGCTGTTTCCTGAAAGAATTGACTGTAAAATTTTCATTCAAGTATAGTTTGTAATATTGTTGAGTATTTATTTTATTTCATTCCATCCTTCACGTTTTGAGTAATTATACCACCGGGATTTTGTAAGAAGGTATTTAACCTTACACCCTATTATTTAAGGTAAAAGGTTATTATAATTTTGCATGCTTGTTATTCAATGAAAGGTATGGAGAACTGATCAGGAGGATTTTTGGCGACTAACTTAAAACAATAACACATGATTAGAGCAATAAATGTATGCTTGTGTTATCATTTGTTTTTGTAAATTGATGGGTCTTATCATTTTAATAGAAATATAAAGATAATATATTGATTCTATAACGGCCGAAATTAATAATCAATCCATCACATATCGGAGATTGAAAAACAAATGCTACCATACAAAAATTTACATGTTTTCTGTTGTTTCATTTGTTTTTCAATCTCCGATATGTGATGGAATGATTATTAATTTCGGCCGTAAGAGTATAAGATTACTTTGAACCAAAAGTAGTAAGCCCAATTTTTTTTTTGAATTTTTCCCAATTACACCTTCCTTTTATTCAATGAAATACGTTCTTATCCTTAAATAAGACTACGCACGAAAAAATCTTGAACGCCACAGCCCTACCACCGTTTAGGTATAAAGTTACGTCGGAACGCAAGTGGTCCGGGGGTAAATACGTTTTCTTATTCCTCTCTACCCCCCCCTCCCTCTCAGCACTCTTTACCCCTCTGCTGACCCTCGAGAACTGAGGACTTGTACACACTGGAAACGGTTTGCCAGTAAGTGTTAATGGTTTGTTTAGATTTGTAATTAGGAGCTTTTCATGTGTATCGAGGGGGATGTCGGGGGAAGGGGGGGGGGGATAGCGGATTGGCTGCGGGTAGAGTGAGGTATTGTGTGAAGGTACCGTTATGTTGATTAGTATTGGTTAGAAGGGTATTTATTATGATAACGGTAAAAAAAGGAGTGATGTCAATGTTTCTTATTAGTTTTAATAATACAGAAGAAAAAGTATCAGATTGTAATTAATATCAGCAATTATTTATCATAGTACTTGACCCGGTAAACATTGTTCTGTCATATAATTTATCAAAGAAGTAAATGAGGGTGGGAGTAGAAGGGCAAAAAATTGTCTTCTATTTTCAGACCTGCCAAATATACCCAAAAAAATCAGAAAAATCGGTCAAGCTGCAAATACTGCGAGATTTAAAAATCACAGATTTAACAAAAATATTTTATTTGTATAACGTTTTCCTTTTTTGATTCGTCATCGTTGATTACTTCATTATTAATTTTCTGGCACATTATGTAAAACTAAAAATCTGTTTAATATTTTTTCTGCATTTAATTTAAAAAGAAATTGTCATCAAACTTCGGATTGATCCTAGTGACTTTATATTACGAAAAACACCCCTAAGCTGTACCCTAAAAAATACCCAAAAATTTTGAGGGCTCAACAAATTGCTGTAAAACGTTCAATGCGTATTCACTCCAACAAAAAGAAACCCCCAAGACCCCCCCCCCCCCCCTCTTCAGCCACAATTCAGTTAATTCTCCTTTTCAAACAAAACGCGAGTTAATTGCGCGTGTCTTGTAACGGCTAACTAAGTGAGGGAGGCTATTAGCTTACCATCAGTCGGCGTGTCAATCCCGACTGTCAGTCCCGACTGTCAGGCTGGACTGCTGGAGCATGCGGCGGTAAGTAGTGCTTAAGTGATGGGTGCGAGTGGGATGTGTGGGTGTTGAAAATAAGTTATTTAGTTGCCGTTTGTATCTGCATTGATTTAAAAAATCACATATGTGTGTATTTATTCAGTGTCAAATCTGCATTGAACGGTGAACCTGTGTCGAAACGATCTCCGTGTTTTAAATTCATTTAAGATGCAAAACTGAGACTATTTGTATCGTGAAACATATTTTGAAGTGCAACTACAACCAATAGACATTTTTATAATAATAAACATTTATAAACTCCACTGTTCTATAAAATAAAATCAAAAACATAACTAAAAATTTTAAATAACGGACGAAGTGAAAAAACACTGTGTTGACTAGTTGGAAGGCATCGCGTTCTGTGTCGTTCTGTGTCAACGAGCGACGCTGATTCATCGCAGCGCACGGCGAGACTCCGCCTACTAAACACAGTGCCACACTGTGTCTGCAGCTGGAAAGGATCGGGTTTTGTGTCGCTGTGTGTCAACTGCAGCGCTGTGACTCCGCGCGAATCTTAGCTTGGAATTAAGTACTTGCTATTAAAATACTACCTCAACTACAATGCCGACGTTATGCAAAGCTTGCAGTAAGCCTATTAAAGGTATTAATTTTATGGATTGCTCTAAATGCAAATGTCAGTACGACCTACAATGCATAAACATCAGTTCAGAATCCTTCACCAAGTTTACCGCGAGCTATAGAAATTCCTGGCTATGCCCTTCCTGTGTTTGCCTCTTGCCAAAGCGAGGAAATATTAATACTCCGGTCCGTTCGCCTGATTTAAACACAGAGGAATCGCTCTGCGATAATATAAACGTGGTGCGTGGCTCCCGGGGCAAGATCACAGCTACGTCTGACATTACGCTTCTTGAATTAGTTACTGAGATTCGAGAGCTGCGAGAGGAGATTAAAGAATTAAAACAAACCAACAATGATATGTGTATATTAAGACAGGATGTACTGGAACTAAAAGAACACCTTGCTAGTCTCTCTCCATCAATATCACAACATTTTATTGACTTTAAAGCGGTAATTGAAGACAAGAACAAGGAAATAAATGACCTGAAGTTGTCGGTGTCTCAACTACAGTCTGCAGTCAGCGCTTTGGAGACAAATGCCTTAAGAAATGAGATCGAGATATGTGGAATGCCAGAGGAACGTAATGAAAACCTCACGCATCTATTGCTCACTGTTTCGCAGAAAATTAATGTAAACTTGCAAGAATCTGACATCGATAGCATATTGCGAACAGGTGCTAAGCACAACTCGAAGGAAAAGCCTAACCAGCATCGCCCCATCATAGTTAAACTAACCCGGAAAATTAAAAGGGATGAAATTCTTTCAGCGGCTAAATCTAGGAGAAATGTGACGTCGGAAGACATGGTTCATGGTACCAAATCTAAGATATACATAAACGAACGTGTCACCAAAGAGAAGAGATTGTTATTTCGAGAGGCGCGCGCCAGAGCCCAACGCAATGGCTTTCGATTTTGCTGGCTACGAAATGGGATCATATACATTAAAAAGTTCGAAGACAATGACAATAACAGATACCCAGCAATACGTATTCAATCCTTTGAAGATCTGGACAAACATGTCGGAATCTCCCCGGCAACTTTACCCTCATGTGAGCCGCTTAATTAATTTGCTGACTTGCTCAAATAACTTACTATTTTGCTTTATGTACAATTTTTGTTTACCTAATTTGTTTACCTATTTTTACTTGCTATTTTTGTTTGAACTCAGCTGTTATTCAATAGCTTTGCATGTCCCAATTGCACACTCACAGTCAAAAATACACACATCACTTACATTCATTAAACACACTAAAACGAGAGCCTACAATAAAGCATACTTAACGTCATTTAAATTAATTAATTTGCTGATTTGCTCAAATAACTTACTATTTTGCTTTATGTACAATTTTTGTTTACCTAATTTGTTTACCTATTTTTACTTGCTATGTTTGTTTGAACTCAGCTGTTATTCAATAGCTTTGCATGTCCCAATTACACACTCACAGTCAAAACTACACACATCACTTACATTCATTAAACACAATATTACGAGAGTCTACAATAAAACATACTTAACGTCATTTAAACAAAACCAACACATACTTCTTATTTATTCCACACCCAGTAATAATTTTATTACTAGTATTATTGTTAAAATGTACCATCATTCCTCGCAGCCGATCGCTTATGTGGTTCTTTTATTGCATATAAAAAAGACATTTTTCGTATATTGTATTTTAAATTTAAAATTAATACATAAGATAATTATAAACTATGACGACACTTGACATTATGGAATGTATAGATAACGATTATGCAATAAAATGCCACCACGTAAACGTTGCAGAGGATGCGTACAACCTTATTCATAAACACACTTATAAAATCATAACATTTAACATTAGAAGTCTTAGTCGTAATTTCTATAGCTTCATGACCGTGGTTAAGAGAATGAATATTGATCCTGACGTAATTGTGTTGACGGAGTGCTGGCTAAACGAGAGTTCATTAATATATCAGATCGAAGGTTATAAAGCACATCATACTACAAAATATATTAATAAAGCTGGAGGTGTTATTGTGTACGTGAAAGATACTTGGTCACCGAAAATTTCTGAACCTAACATCAGCGACGCGGAATGCATTCTGATAAATATCCCAAATATCATAACTGTATTGGGTGTGTATAGGTCTCCTTCCTTCAAAAATATTGATAACTTCATCCACTCGTTACATGGCGTCATGCAAACCATAAATACTGGACCATGTACGGTATTCACTGGCGACATCAACATTAACATAACTAATCCAGATGCGGCCGACTCAGCGTCGTACCTATGTGCTATGGCTGAATTGGGATTGAGTCCAGCTATAAATAAACCTACTAGAATGAACTCTTGCCTTGATCATGTGTTTTTTAGGGGTAAAGTAGACATAGAAACAATTGTTTGCCCGTCATCTGTTACTGATCATGACTTAGTCATTTCTGGATTATCAACTGTTACACCAGGACACTTAACACCCCCAAAATACAAGATAATCCCTAACTATGACTCAATAGTAGCTGAACTGAGTAATGTTGATTGGTCTGGATTGTGTAGCATTCAGAGTGTCGTCGAGCAGGCGGATACTTTCCTAAGTATAATGAAATCTATTATTGATTCAAACTCTAAAACAATTAAAATTAGTCGCTCGAAAATTGTTCTCAAGCCATGGATGACACCAGGGTTACTGAGGTGTTCCCGAGTGAAGGACAAACTTCATCTGGAAGCTAGAAATGTACCAAAGAACCATGTGAAAAATCTTATATACACTAGATATAGAAATTTCTTTATCACTTTGCTGCGTAAAATAAAAAATAGCTACGAGTCTAATCTACTAGAAAAGTTCAAAAATCAGCCGAAAAAACTTTGGGAAACCATCAATAAAATCTCTCATAGGAAAAAAACTGCGAACTCAAATGCTTCTGATTTGATTAATGTTCACACATGTCCACAAAACGCAGTTAATACTTGCAATGATTTCTTTGCATCAGTTGGTCAAAGCTATGCTACTAAAATTCTGAAGGGACTCAACACGACCCAGTCTAAATTGGCACAAGAGCTTAATAATGATTCAAATTCAATAAAATCTTTCTTCTTTGAGCCCACGGACACCCGTGAGATAGAAAATATAATCATGAACCTAAAAACTGATAGTGCTCCGGGATTAGATGGTGTTAATAACTTATTGATAAAAATGGCTAAACATAGTGTAGTTGAACCCCTAACAATAATTATCAATCAAAGTTTAGCCACGGGGGTTGTTCCTCCAGACTGGAAAACTGCCGTTATAGTGCCAATTCACAAAGGGGGTGAAACAAATGTACCTAATAATTACAGACCAATATCGTTGCTTCCGGTTTTCTCAAAAATATTGGAAAAAGTAGTAAACAACCGTCTTGTCAAATACCTTGAATTAAATAAAATTTTATCGGACACTCAATTTGGTTTTCGTAAACATAAGTCTACAGAAGACGCAGTTAATCTATTAACAAATGAAATTATTGACCATCTAGACAATGGACTTGCATGCGTAGGAGTCTTTTTAGACTTAGCAAAAGCCTTCGACACCGTGGCTATTCCAATATTGCTGAGAAGACTGGAAAACATCGGAATACGAGGTATTGCACTTGAATGGTTCAAAAGTTACTTAACTGAAAGAAAGCAATGCGTTAAGCTGAACTCCTGGATCAGTACCAAACAAGAAGTATCTTTTGGAGTGCCCCAGGGCAGCGTTTTGGGACCAACGCTGTTTCTAATATATATTAACTGCCTAACTGATTTACCTCTCAGAAATGCTAAAATAGTTTGCTATGCAGATGACACCGCTGTTATATTTCACGACAGTAACTGGAAAGACTGTTTTAGAAATGCAGAACAAGGCATCAATACAATCGCAAAATGGCTTAACAATAACCTACTAACATTAAATGCCAACAAAACCAAGTTTCTATGTTTTCACAAAACTGCAGCTTCTTCACCTTCTTCTCTACTAAATATCCAAATACATACATGTGACCAAAGGCAGTTCTCCAACACCAAATGTCAATGCTGTAATTTACAAAGATCGCAATCTATAAAATATCTTGGCATAATTATTGACGAAAAACTCTCATACAAGGCGCATATCACTGCACTCTCAGCCAAAACCAGAAAGTTAATCTATGTAATTAGGGAACTTAGAGATGTTGCTTGCATGAAACTTCTTAAAGCTATTTATATCTCCTTGTGTCAATCTATCTTATCATACTGTATAAGCGTTTGGGGTGGCACATCAACATCACACCTCATGCTGTTGGAAAGAGCGCAGAGATCAGTTCTTAAAGTAATGTTAAAGAAGCCTACTAGATTTCCAACAAAAGATCTTTATAAAGAGGCTGATCTACTTAGCGTGCGAGGGCTCTATGCAATGTATGCAATTATCTCCACTCATAAGCTAGTCCTAAGCTCGCCAAGTTACAATGACATGCTAAAGCTTAGAGTCTTTAAAATCTCTAGTACTAAATGTAAAACTTCATTTGCTAGAAGATCACAGAAGTTTATGTTTCCATACTTGTACAATAAAATTGCAAATAAATGTCAGCTCCAGCATAATACGACTCGTGAAGCTAAAGTTAAAGTTAGGAAATTAATCACCGGCATGAACTACCATCAGATGGAACAATTGCTACGCACAGTTGCCTAAAGACTAAGCTAAAGACTCTCACTAAATTCTATCATACAAGACACCCATTACACATAACACTCTCCCAAACACTCATTTACACATTTCACACACATACACACAACATACTCGCACTTCAACTACATGAGAACGATATGCAGATTTATCTTTATTCTATTATTAGTGCAATCGTTTTTGTTTGATAGCCACGATTCAGGCTCTGCCTAGTGTGGCTTCACTGTTATTTTTGTAAACTGTAATTTAAATTGCTAATAAAGTTATTATTATTATTATTATTATGCTTAAGCTTTTGAGGAATAGAATAAAATAATCTTTATTGTACACAAAAATAATAACATCATTTTACACAAACTTAAATCTATTTGTACAATGGTGGTTTTTTCGCAAACAGCAATATCTACCAGACAACTTTAGGATAGACCTTGGACTAATACTAAACGCCTGAATATCAGCACTTATATATACTTAATAAAGTATTATCTTAAAATTAGAAAAATACTTCCCTAAACATCGCAGGTGAGTCGCTTTAGTGGAGAATTTTTTTTTTATAATTGATAGGCTCGTGCTTGATCACTTGGTGAGATGTGGTTTATAAGTAACCCAACCATTTTTAACTTAAAGACTGCTAGGATGTAGCTATCAGGAACCAGAGACTCCGGTAGAGAATTCCAATCCTTTAGCTGTACGCGCAATCAATGTTCCCCCAAAACATTTATGATATCCACCATCTTCCGGTAGTGCATCGCCCTACACCTGGTGGTCTGATGATGGAAAGAGCTTAGTGTATGAAATTTCAACCCCTATTCAGGCTTGACTTCCAAAGAAGTTGAACTTTGTTTGTGACTTAGTTGAAATCCAATCGCAGTCGCGACTTGTAGACAAATAGAGTAACTTACACCCGCCTCACTCATTGTTTAAAGAAAGCTCCTCACTTGTTGGCACAGACGGTCATTCAAACGTGCTCAGCTATTGTCGTTTGAACTATTTTTAGTTGCAGAGGGTTATTTATATTATATTTTGAACACGTCACGTTAACCTACACATGCGAATGAACTCATCCGGAAAATTGGTATGCTAACAACAGATCTATTTCAAAGTTATTTGTATGGCTACTTGCAGAGTAAAAAAAGCAAAGTATTCTTTGATGCATAGATGTTTTTTATTCTTAGGCCCTCTTATGTGCCATACTGAGTCTATAGTAAATCTATCAAAATAGCAATCTTTTCACACGCGTGTAATAAAAAAAGCAAAATACGAGTAATTATACAAACATTAGCTTAAATTATTTTCAGTGTATTTTGAACTAAAATTTTATATGTAATGTGTAAGAGGAATATTTCAGTAAATGCTATGTATATACGAGTACCTCAATTGGAACATTACACAACAATCATATTTTAACCGCTGAAATTTTACTTAAATGGTGTTATTTTTATAAAATTAACTATCTTCTCGTATCTAATTGTAGGCAATTAATGTGGGAACCGACACACTTTACTGGTAGCACTCCAGTATTTATATCTACTCACGCACACACAAACACTTTAGTGACACCATCACGATTTATCGAAATAACTAAAATCGATAAAACTAAAAATAGCTGAAATCAATTCAGTAGTCGACTCTGAATATTCTACTTTCAGGATGTGCGTTTATTATGTTACATGTTGTATTCGTATGAGGAGGAGGAGCTCGTGGCTAGATAATAAAAGCCGCACAAGTCGATCTTCAAGGTTAAGCAACGCTTGCCTAGGTTGGTCTGTGGATGGGTGACCATCTTAACATAACGTGTTTCCTCCGTGCCTCGGAAAGCACGTTAAGCCGTTGGTCCTGGCTGCCATTTGGAGATCTTTGGCAGTCGTTACGGATAGTCAGAAGCCAGTAAATCTGACTCCAGTCTCGCCATGAAGTACCGTGTTACCCCAGTTAATGGGTTGTGGAGGTCTGGTAGGCAGCCGCTCCTCGTAAAATACTGGTATTCAGCTAAATCCGGCTTGACTGGAAGCCGACCCCAATATAGTTGGGAAAAGGCTAGGCAGATGATGATGTTGTATTCGTATAAGCAATAACAAGTAATCTTAGGAAATCTTTAAGTAAATACAAAAATTAACACATCTTACGTTACCTGGAGTACAGATTTGTCCCTAATTCAGTTATCAGCATATCATTCTAATTATTGTATTTAATTTGACTACTAGTTTTAGGCCACACTGATTTTAAACTTTTAAATAAATACTAAATAAGCTTTAAAAGTGTACCTTGTATTTCTTTTGGTATTTTTTTTGGTTGTTTATATAAATTGTGTTGCAAAAATTGGTTAAAATCTAATACGCTTTTTCATTGCTCCAATTTGAAAACAATAAGAGGTGGAAAACTTGTACAAAGTTTTTGCAACCTGAAACACAGTTTTGAATGTAGGAGTATATGTAATTAAAATCCACATAGATACCAATGTATATCACTGTTAGAAAATTACAATTTTCAGTTTAAAATCACATAACAAGTTAGAGTAATAAGTTAGAACTCCCAAAACAGTTTCGTTATAGTTTTAGCAGCAGAACCTCCACGTTCTTTGGCGAGACAAAGCTTTGTTCTCGTCCTGCCGCTGACAGGTTTCAGCAGACAAATGCGAGTTCAGGCCACTTCTACTACGTACTCATTATAATTATGCATTGTTAGTCTCGTCTTTATGAAGCTTACTATTAGTTTGAGCGGAGATTATTTCCCTTTTTAGTTGTTGAATGTTAATACAGGGTTAATTCATGAATCCCCGACCGGTCTCAAAGGACCGCGCTGTTATTGTTTTACTATTGTGTCTCGTTTCGCGGATATTGATAGGTTAAACCGCATTTTAGTCAACTGCTAGTCAAGTCTACTGTCATCAACTATCTGTTTCCTGGTCGTTTAGTTTATAAGTTATATCGTGTATTATTTTTGTAACAGTAACTTATTTTCAAATCAATTATTCATTTACACGGCTTTGCCCGCAAAAATGTAGAAATGCTGTCTAAGGAAACAAACTCACGGGACACAACTGAATCTTATCTTAAAACATGGCGTCGAAAAATCGCTGTCAACTGGAAGAGTGCTCCAAAGACTGGCGAGATTGGCGCGTTGAAAGGCAAAGCTTAATGTCCAAACCGAGGTAAAAGTCAACCTGTTTGATATTAATATCTAAATCTTTTATCAGTTATAGTAAGTATGTGTTGATTTCTGAACAAGATTTAATAGCCTGTGTTATTGAAATAAAATTAATAATTAATTAAAAACCTATAAAACAGCCACAAGCGGAAACAAATTATTTATATACGCTTCTCTAAGCTAAATTCATTTAAAATCATAACTAAAGTTTTTAGTTAGAGAGGTAACATTGTTTACAACCTAGAAAAACACTTGCTTGAAAAACAAAAAACAAAGAAAGGAAAAGTCTATAATTTCCTAAGTTCCCCACCATTATTATTACACATTTAGTTCCCAATCTAATAACAAATGTACATCGATCTCCAGAACAGGAAATAAGCTAAAACAGCGGACATTCGATAATCGACTATTATTATTTATTGAGAGGCGGATATTATCGGATATTGGTCGATATGGCGGATATCGGGGCCGCTCTAGTGATGTAGTTAGCGAGTAGACGGCGTTAGGGTGAAGATTAAATTCTTGGAGTGTATTGTTGAATTTATTGATCTTTTATTGGAAAGCCTTTGTTTAATAAGCGGCGGTGACGGGGTTAAGTGATAATTAAAATGTCGTGACGTTGGAATTCTTGAAGTTTTCTCTTTAATCGGTTTGGTATTGCTGCTTGAGTTGAGACAAGTAGTAATATTCTAGTTGAAAATCTTGTTTATAAAAATGGTTTTTAAATACCGTCTCATAAAAGTTTTTACCAATTTTTCAGTTAATTTGTAATTCTTTAACTAGAATAGTTGTTGATTTTTTAAGTTGGGAAATCTTCAAAATAACTTCTCCCGCTCTTGAGTGAAGCTGGAAGGTGTTTCGAACTTTTACTGACTAAACCCACTCGTTTATTCATTCTTTGCCTTCGTTCGTAGTTAAAATTCTTGTCGTTGTAGGCATTATCTTTGGTTGATGTATTGACTGTCTGACTGTTTTGGCTAATACAATGGGATATTGGTATTTTGGTTCTTCAAGGCTAGAGTAAATAGGCTCTTAATAAACTAGTGCGCCTCACCATCTACGATTGCTTCACTGATTACCATCAGGTGGGATCGCAGTCAAGCACTAGTTTATATACCTCAAAAAAACCATTACTTTAACTTCGAAGTACTCCAGAACAAACACCCACATTATTTCATTTCACCACCTCCTATTAACGGAATCACCGCATTTGTTCCAGCCCCGGCTTTTTTACCGGCTGAACGAATGGAGTCCGAATGTTTAGCATACATCGACGGCTTGACGGATGCCGCGTCCGAGCCGGGCCGGACCGGATCCGTCACGGACCGGCCTGATGTATACCCGGAATATTTTACGAACAGGTTTTTTCTGTTATTTGTTGGATGTTGTTTCGGTGTAATAATTTAACGCAAATTCGGAGTGTTGGTGTTTTGGTTTATTTTTATTTGATGCTGATTTAAATGTGCTTGGTTTTGTGAGCTATGGATGTGATTTTGATTGGTTTTATGCAATAATGTTAGTACAATGTTATATTAAGTTAGGGTTAGTTAAGGAAATTATAATCTGGAATAACTATTCCAGATTATAATTCGATTTGATAAAGATAAAAGAAAGAAAAAAAATATATTTTATTAAAAATACTTATTGAGGTAGATATATTTCTTCTACCAGTCCAGTAAATGTAGGTTTTTGCGGATGGTAAATAATCAAATAACTCCTTCGTCTGAGACGGGTGTTCAGACTTTTACTGACTTAAACTGTCCTGTGTTCCATCAGCTTCCTATGCTCTTCAAAGCTACTGTAACTATTTCGGGCAATCTCGTAACCACATAAATAATGCTACTAGATTGAAAATGATTCACTTATCTTATGAAATACCCCTCTTTCTAAACATACAAAAGCCATTCGACAGCAACAGAGTACATTAAGTTTAGAGGAATAGGCTCCTCTAAACTTAATCTCTTAAATAATTATCTCGAACTAAAAGCAGTGCACAATTAATTACTTGGAGACTGACCAACGAGCCTGCAAACGATGCCGGAGTGACTTGCACGCCATGACTCGCAGACAGTCACCAATACAGTCAACCTCACGCACATCGTCACATATTCATATTGATAATGGGGTTATAGTGAAGCGCTAAGGGTGAATTTTGTAGTGATAGTGTTAGTTTGGCGTGTTGTTGATGGTACTTGCATGATGAGGTTTTGTATTGGGTAATTACTTTCTTATTCAGTGATTATGTTGGGTGGAAGGGGTACCTACGAGATATGTCTCGTCTCACCCCACATATGCCATAGGATCAGGACCTATATTTGATAAAGACTATATTGTGGTAAGAAATATTTTGTTTAAAAAAGATCGAACGATCTTTTCATATAAGGCGAAAGTTTGTGAGTGCGTACATACGCACAATGAAGATTTACGAAGATGAATTATTACGTGAAGGAGTAACAACCACACACACACATGAACACGGGTAGACCATGCCATAGCAGATTATAATCCTTTGAGATACTCATATTAGTCGATGTAAAATGTGTGTAAATTCAATACTACGCAATATCCACTTCCACCGTTCAATGAGCCTTATCAATAAGTAAATGTTACATAAAAAAACTATATATATATATTTTTTTTTAAATTATTCATTGAAATAATAAAATACAGGTGTTACCTTAAATCCAAATCTCACCAAACTTTGACGTTTGAAGGCGAGAAGCGCTCTTTAACATAACAGCACTACCGTATAGTTATGCAAAATATATTTTTTACGTAACTACTTTCCTATCTAAACAAAACAATTCAAAATAACACAATCAACAATCAATTGAAGCAATCACCGTCGATTGTGCGCGCACAATGGCCTCTTACTCCATCCTACGCCATTGATCATCCGCGCAGCCTCCGAGCGGTGTTGTTCGATTAATAAAGGGTTGCTCTTAAGAAAATGCCGCTCATTCACAAGATTGATCTGCGCATATACGTCTTAATGACTTGCTCTTAATTATGAGTTATATTGTAGGAGGAGTGTTTGGGAAGTGGTGTGCTGGTGTGTTTACTGAGGGGACTGGACCATAGGGTGTTTTGTGGAAGTCTAAAAGTTGCTTCGGTTAAAATTTATTGGAGTGGAAGAAAAGTCCTCTATTTCATGTTATGTAAATATTGAAAACCATTTTTTTTACTTAATATTACTTTTTGTGATAAGTGTGAAGTACCTACTCGCAAATTGGTCGAAGGAATAAAATTTTGCATTCAAAGGGCCATTTCACCCACGTTGTTAACAAGATTTTAATAACCCCTTCTTAGATCTTGCCTATGTCATAAAAGGAAACCTGGTGCAAAATTTCAAGTTTCTTGTCCCGTGGTTTCGATTGTCCGTTGATATGTCAGTTAGACATTTTTTCCTTGTATATATATAGATTGATAGATGATAATTTGCATCAGTGCATGCCGAAGCAATTAATTATTGATTTAAACTGAAAAACAAAATAATTGAATTTGTTTAGTTTAGTTAATTCCGGTCAGCGAGTAAAATACGTGCTGCATACAAACTATGAGTTAATTGGACGAATCAATTGAGTCAGTCAATCAAATGTATTGAACAATCAATTACTGATGACCAGAGGGAATGCGTTGACAAATATGTGGACACATTGACAACACAGTAAACACATAATCAGATGATTGCCTTCCCATTACTGGGACTTAGACTTAATCTATGTATATAATAAGAATGTGAACCGTATAATAAGCAAAGTTAAGTTGGGGTCATGGGTTCGTTTCTGAAAGGAAAACCCAAGCAAAGAAGGAACATACCAATTGGTTTAAGTAAGGTTTAAGTCAATAAAAATCTGACACGCTCTTCCACACCACCCAAAAGCGAGAGATGTCATTGGATGATTTCTCACCTTAAAAAAATACTGGAAATCAGAACTACTTTCTGTAAAAGCATGTCAACCGTATTGCAAGCAAAGTTGATCGAATTTTCATTCGCTGCAGCACTTTTGTATTATTCTAGTCGAAGTTTCAAAATAAGCTTGTTAAATTTCATAACACCGGACCTGTAGTCTCCAAAGGGTTTAGCAGATATTTACTTACTGTACTTCCACATTATGTTTAAATAACATAATATTTAAACCACCAAGACAGTTATGTATACAACAATATACAATACTAGCTGCTGTCAATATATTGCTGAATAATCATTGAATAAAGCCAAGATAAATCCAGGGTTGACACAACCGGATACGTAATAAAACTACCATCGTTTAGTACCAAGTAACCTAACCAAAATAAAACCACACACGAGCAACAACCTCCAAGAGTACCCATAACCCTAAACAGTGTACTGCATTTCCACTAGAACACAGCCAGCTAAGGGTTAAGTCCATACATATTAATTGTGAGACAATCGGGCGAGTGTCTCATACATATGTAGTCGAAAGAAATGAGAGAACGCTTTCTGAAATTATTCTCTAGGTAGGTGTGATAGGGGGAGGGGGGAGGGGTACATTAATTCGGGTTAGGAGGCTTTTGTTTCTTGGGGTTCGACGTTAAGTGTCTTTGGTTTTAAGGTTGCTTGGGGTGAATTTGAGTTAAGATGGTCAGAAGTAGGGCCTATAGATAGCCTATAAGTTTCAATTATTCGATTTGTCTTTTTTGACTTTTCGAGTAAGTAAGGATTATTGCCGGAATATTTGAAAGAGTTTACCGTGGCCATAGAACACAAAGGGCAAATATAGGAACACACCGAGACGGAGTTTAGTTAGTAAAAGTCTGACACGCCCTCTCACTCCACCATGTAGCGGGAAAAATCATTTAATGACGAGTATGTCCTTCGTCAAAAAATAAATATCTTGCAATTTAATTATTCTTCTCACTCTACACCATGTAAACAAAGTGAAATAAAAGTCTTTAAAATAATTATCAGTAAATATAAAAAGCAAAGTCTTGACTCGATGACTAAATCATCAACGCCAAGTCCAAAACCTTGGACCTAGAACTCTGATATTTGGCTTAGTTTTAGGATATCTATAAAATCATCATAAAAATGCAGCATTAATTTCCAAAATTCAACCCCTAAGAGAATAAAATGGAGGACCAAAGTTTGTATTGAGAAATCCACTTTCACGCGGACGACGCCACAGGCAAAAGCTAGTATTATATTACAATAGCTGGCGGAGCTCGGAGAAGAACCAACAGGTTGCCTGTCGATCGTAGCACAAGCAACTGCATCTCACAGTTCCCGTGCTAGCGTCTTGCATAAGAAGATCTACATACTACTTATATTGCCACAAAATAAATTTCGTTGCAATACAAGTTTATTTATTTTGTACTGCTGGCTCATATCTGGTAAAAACTTGAAATTTGTTGTAAATGAACCTTTAATGAATTTTCAAGTTTATAATTTCATCCTTTTGGAGAGGGGCAGAAGGAAGAAATGGTGACCTGAAGTAAAGGCCAAAAGCCTGGCTTAGGCACCGGTCTCTCAGTTGTTGTTCTGATATTGTAGAGAAATAATAAATTATTATTATTTATTTTATTTTTCTGACTTAAAACTTCTTTGATTTTTAGTTTACTTACTGGAAAACCAAAAAAAAATCTGTTCCACCTTCAAATCTCTGACGCTTACCAAAAAAATATATTTAAAATACCAAAATAAAAATCAAAACATACTTTCAAACTGTCAACCATCTAAACTAAAAAGCCAAGTATTCCTAAGTAAGTTTCCAACTAGCGTCTTGTAAAAAAGCCGGCGAAGGCACGCCATATCTCAGGCGCCATTATCCCCCTCTCGCCACTCGCACCTACACTCAGCTGTTATTAGGAAAATTCTAACTTATTGCTGTACTAGCCGTGCTCTCAAGATGTCTTGGGTTGTGGCCCGAGGTAAAGGCGGACGCGAGATGAGGAACTCTGGATTTAGTATTGTGTGTTTTTCATAATTTATATTTTTTCAGCCGCCCATTGAATGTATGTGTTTTAGTTTCTTTTTTGTATGTGTAATTATGTACAATATCCTTATCGTAGGGGCCCAACAAGGTCGAAGAATACTTGGACCATGGGTTATGTGAAAGTAGTTCCCGGGGTACTGGAACGAAGCCAAAGAAGGAACACTCTCCCGCTCCAAAGAAGAACAAAAAAACGTATCCTTTGATTTTTGCAGCTTACTAGAAAATTATTCTTGACATCAAAATCAATAACTAATTTCTATTGCTGTACAAAAATAGGGTAACTATGACCTTAAATAAAATAGAATTCAATCATTTCAACATTCAAAACAATCTACTCAAAAAAGATATTTCGCATACTAGCTACAACTCAGATAAATGATCAAAAGTGTATCGGAAAATCCAGTTTTTAGATTTTTCTACACTCATTAAGGCCGTTTTCTTTTAAATCTTGAAAGCAATGTTTGTTATTAAATGAAGTATGAACACCTTTCTTCAGTCATTTATTTGCACTAAATGCGCTCATTACACGCCCGCCCCGCTACCTCTCACGAATCGCGCCACACAATCGTAGTGCTAAGCGTAATGCATCGTGAAAGGGTCGCGCGTGCCTGCCGCAGCGGATCCGAAGCGCGCGGATCTGCGGATCACTTGTAGAAATGATCGCACTTATAATGCTCATAGTCATCCTTTTCTACAAGTCGTAGATAACGCTATATCACTTGAATATCTGTGGGTATCTTTTTTTAAAGTTCATGCTTGGAACATGGAGGAACGATTTAAAGAATTATTTGAAATAGGACAATAAGGAATGAATTTTATTAGAACGAGGAAAAGAAAAAGGCCCGGCGCCCACTATCGGTGGGCATCGGCGCGGCTCGGTAGAGCTCGAGCGCTTTACGCCGGCTTCGGGCGGCTTTGGGCGCCTTAGAGCTGCGTCGGGCGACTTCGGGAGGCTTTGGGCGCCTGAGAGCTGCCTCGGCAGTCGTAAACACGCCTAAGGAAACCGTAGCTGATTTTGGGTAGCCTAAGAATAGTTCTGGCTGCAGAAACATCGCAGAGCAGTCACTCGTAACATTCCGTGAAAACAGTTATGTGTGTGTATTTATAATGGTGGATTGGGACTTAGTTCTCATTGTTCATCTTGCTGAAGAAGAAGAGAAACTTGGAGCCTTAAGACAAAGAAGAAGATTTTGAGTGAATAAGCTATGGTTAAAAAAAATAGGCCAATAACAGTTTTCTTTACGAATGTACATGCGCAGAAGTTCGCAGAGCCTATGTTCAGGACTGCCAAGTTATTTTGCGTCTACTTGTACGATACGATAATGAAGGCGCGTGCGGTGATCGAAATGTCTGACTGTTCTGCGACGTGTCTGATCCGAAAATGCCACCCGAGCTACCCGAAGACCGCCTCGGCATCCTTAGCCATGCTTACGGCTGCCGAGGCCGCCCGAAGTCGCCCGACGGAGCTCTAAGGCGCCCTAAGCCGCTCGAAGCCGGCGTAAAGCGCTCGAGCTGTACCGAGCCGCACCGATGCCCACCGATAGTGGGCGCCGGGCCAAAAGAGGTATTTATAAGAGTAAATAACACTAAGGAGGCCTTCATTTAAAACAACTGGAGGATGTCAGCCAGGCGGAAAAATACACGTATGGTAAACCAGGCCAATCATGCCCTATTCGATGACGTGCCCCACTTGCAAAACTAAGACTCTTATTTAAATTTTAAATGTTTATTTGAACCGATCTGGTTAGTTTATAAGTATGGCGGTGACGGCGTTGTATAGTGTTTGTAATTTATTTTAAATGCGTGCCTTAGTTTTAGAAGTGGTGTACGCCGTCGACTGGGGCATGTATGCCTGCCCTGGTTATACTTTTTATGCCTATGATAGACTTTCTTTGTGAAGGAACGCAATTGGAATTCATTTCTATGACAACGGCCTCAGAAGTCCTCATCAAATGGTATTCTATACATCTATAATTTCTAGTTATATTCTCTAACTCGATTACAGCTTGTTCTCATGGGTCATGGCTACTAAGTCGAGAGAAAGTCCTTAAAAACTGATTAGATTGGCGACTTCAATATAAACATTTTTCGCAATAAGCCTTCTATATTCTATCTATTTTCAAGGTTTTGTATCACAATCGGAAAAAACGGATACCTTATTGACGAAGATTCGTTCTTTCACGTTACAAAATTATTATGTTGCAGGGATCACTACTAGCGACATCTCTTTTTTGTCTCTAATGCTATATCATATTGTTTCCACCTAAAAGCAAGAGATGGCGCCTCGGTATCCATTGATTTCTACTAGTAATTATTGAATCTTTAATAGACGCGAATCCATTAAGATTATTTTAATCAAATACATTTACTTTCATTCTTGTTAAGCCACAATAATTGACATTGTGAAATATTGTACTTCTTGACCTTGTATTGGAATGTAGCAAAAAATGAGGTCAATGAACGAAAACGTCTGAAAACCACTTTGTAGTTACGCCACAAAATAATTACTTTTTATCGATTCAGAAAAATTTTATTCGGACATCGAAGTATTTACATTCAGAACCACTTGACAGATTTTTTTTCTCTTTCTCTTATCGTAATATTTATATGTAATGTAGATATTTCTCAGTCCTGTGTTCATAACAGTACACACCCGCACATGTACGACTACACCTCGTTAATCAATCTGCCCAACCTTTTCCTAAGTACTAGTTGCGGCTGAATACCTACAATAGCTACGTAGAGCTACTATCTTTACTGACTAACTGGGCGACACGTTACCACTTGGCAAAACTGGTGTCATATTTTTTGCCATCTGAATACCTGTAAAGTCTAAAATTATCAAATATCTTCAATTGAAAGTCGGAACGAAAAGCTGAACGCGCTTTCTGAGGTACGGAAGAGATAAACAATATTTAGTTTGCAAAACACTTTTGCACGTCAATTTAAACTAGATGGTGATTGTGGATGGTGGTGGTTGGTTGTACTTAACCAAGATGGACTTTAACTACTCAAATTAATATACACGTATTATTAGATGCAATTTTTACCAATATAGTCCAGTCAAATTAGCTCAGCTAAGGTAAGAATCTCGGAATTCGAGATACCCAGCTGTAAGTTTGTAAATAGTTGTATATTGACACCCTAAAAGTTGTCTCAAAACCTACATATGGTAGGGTGTACGCAACTATTAAATTTCATGGTCGGGGGTCACAAAAATCGGGTTTTTGCGCTTTTTTTGTAAATATCTCATTTCCTATAGGTTTTTTGCTATTTGTATATTTAACAATATTGTAGAATATAAAATTCTCTACAATTTTTGTATAAAAAACTTTTTCCTACGGTGAACCGTTTTCGAGATATAGGGCGGAGACCGCGCGGTCGCAGCATCACTTTAGGTCAACTGGTGCCTCCGGTCGAAAACGCGCCATATTATAGTTAATGAACTATCGATAAATCAATGATTATAAATATTTGTCTGAATAGTCGTGACTATTCGGAGAAAAATACAAAAAAAAATATCACACAAATATTTTTTAAGTAATAAGTGAAATAACACAAATAAATTCTTTTAAAATTTAGATCTGTTGTGATATTTTCCTCTACCATTACCACAGTTGTTTAAATATTGCTGTTCTTTTTTTTTGTAGCGACAACCTGAATAAAACTGCTATCTACTGCTATTCTTAAAAAATCCAGAATTCCTCTAGATTTTTCACAAAAATGAATGAAACTTATGTGATTACCCAAATTTATTGAAGATTTTTACTTTTAGCCAACTTTAGCTTGTCCTGATGTAAAAAAAGTATGAACACTACTATGGCAAGTTTTTTTAAAAATTGGTGCAACTAATCAAGATTCCAAAATGGTATACTACTTTATTAAAACCAGCCACAAAAAAATAATATCCATACAAGTTCAAAACAAGAAACTAATTTCTTAAATTATTGTTAACAGTAATCACTTTTCCTACGTGCCCAAAATAGGTTCTTGCTACAATTTTTATTAATGAATGACATACCCTAGTTATTTACTTTGAAAATTAAAGCAAGATAGAAATACATATTTAAGTTAAAAAAAGCATAGTATAGTAAGAGAAACTAATTATTCTCAGTAAGTGAGTTCAGTTCAGTACGCACTGCTCCTTTCCATCGTACATCCGTTCACAAGCCCATGCTGGCGACGGCGGACGACGAGCAATGCGTAGATCGCCGTCCTGTCGTCCAATTACCATCCGGATTGCGCTCAAGTCGTCGACGACGCGTAATGATCTATGCGTACTTCAAGAACATTTCAGAAAATCGTAGGGGCCCAGCAGGGTCGAAATCCACTGGGGCCATGGGGTATGTGAAAGGGTACACTGACTGGGGCCCTAGAACAAAGGCAAAGAAGGAACAGGAGTGGGATTTAGTCAGTAAACGTCTGACACGCCAGGTAAGTGTTGTTAAATAAATAAATACTGAATAAAAAGTGGATAGGTTAGAAAAAAAAATCATGAAATATAATATAATAGTTAATAAAAATTGACAAATATTTATAATCATTGATTTATCGATAGTATCAACTTATATGGCGCGTTTTCGACCGGAGGAACCAGTTGACCTGAAGTGATGCTGTGACCGTGCGCTCTCCGCTCTCTATCTCGGAAACGGTTCACCGTAGGAAAAAGTTTTGTACACAAAATTTGTAGAGAATTTTGTATTCTACAATATTGTTAAATATACAAATAGCAAAAAACCTTTAGGAAATGAGATATTTACCAAAAAAGCGCAAAAAAACGATTTTTGGGCCCTTTAACCTTGAAATTTCATAGTTGCGTACACCCTACCATATGTAGGTTTTGAGACAACTTTTAGGGTGTTAATATACAAGTATTTACAGACTTACAGCTGGGTATCTCGAATTCCGAGGTGAAAGTACTATAATGACTGGACTAAATAAATATGTTTATCTGATGATTCCAGTGTTTTCTAGCTGACTACCCTAAGAAGAAACACCGAAACAAACGAAGCTTTTGACCCAGCCACGGCCTGACCTCATGAACAAACCTCACGAACATTGAACAAAGAGGCTATTTTATTTACCCACAAACTCAATAATGTGTTACGAAAATCCATTTTTCTCAGATTCGAATAAGTAACTACGAATCATCAAGAAACGAACCTCAATAAATCCCCATCAATTTCCCACCTTTCTCCTCTTAGAAGCCATGTCTGGGTCACGTGCTCATAAGTGTACCCTCGCGCCGCTCGGGCGGCGAACCCTCGTCGGCTCTGATTAATTACCGCGCATTAATCAGAGTATGACTGATAGGTGACAACAGCGAGAGGGTTGACGGCAGATGTGAGGTTACACCTACTTTGTTTTGGGTACGTGTGGGTTAGTTTTGATTTATGGGAACTAGGGGTTTAGATTGTCTAGTTTTGAGATTAACTGGTTTGGACTTACTATATATTAACTAAGTAATAAAACATATTTAGCCTGTATCTTATGTATCCGTCTGTCTGGTAAAGACCAAGCTCGAATCGTCGACGGCGTATAGTGTTCCATGCGAACCGCAAAGAGATGTCAGTGAAACCATAAGGGCCCAGCAAGGCCAATGCCCGCTAGGTCCAAGGGAATTTTTGCAAAAGGGAGGAAATAAGTGAGATTTAGGTTAGAGTAACAGTTAGTGTATCATCATCATCTTCCTTGCCTTTTCCTAACTATATTGGGGTCGGCTTCCAGTCTTACAATCGAATCGAGTCGAATACCAGTATTTTACGAGAAGCAGCGGCCTACCAGACCTCCACAACCCATTAACTAGGGTAGCACGGTACTTTATGGCAAGACTGGAATCACATTTACTGGGTTCTGACTATTTGTAAAGACTGGCAAAGATTTACAAATGACACCGGGACCTACGGCTTAACGTGCTTTCCGAGGTACGGAGGAAACTCGTTATGTTAAGATGGTCACGCATCCACAGATCAACCTCGGCAAGCGTTGAAGATCGACTTGTGCGGATGTTATTATCTAGCCACGAGCTCCTCTATGTTTAATTAAATAATTATATTTGTACGTTAAGAAACAATTGAAACCCCATTCTTTTGAGCCATTCCCAACTTGTATTCAAGTTGAGACGCTTGCTAGTCTGCACAAAATGTTTATTGTAACTAAATCAAGCGGGCCTCGAGAACCGGCGCTTTGCTACGTTTTGATTAACCCTAATAAATCTGCCAGCAGTATTGTGCTGCGTTCAATTGGGTTAGTGCGGAGGCAAGTAGCGAGTGCGAGTGAATGGGTCTTGTTAAGGAGGTTTGTTTCAGTACTGCTTCGGTTGGTTGGAGACGGAAGCTGAGAATTGATTCATTTTCTTTGTCAAGTTTCTTAGTTGAAGTGCAGTTTTGTTTGTGTTCTGTATTTCATAATTATTTATTGTGTTGCCAAGTTAATCTACTTTTAGTTAGTGCTTATTTTTCTTAACATGAATTGACTGCAACTTTTTTCTTATTATCACCTATCTGTGTATATTATATAAAAGGAGAAACTGACTGACTGACATATCAACAAGCCACAATGACTGGGACTAGAAGAGTGAAATTTTGAACAAGGTTTCCTTTTTTGACGTAAGTCCAAAATTCCAAAATTCACTTCTTAAGTGGATATAAAAAAAACCGGCCAAGAGCGTGTCGGGCCACGCTCAGTATAGGGTTCCGTAGTTACTCGTCTGTCACAATAAGTGTCCCCAATTTTTCAAAAACTGTTCGTCCCATCAAGTTCAAAATAATTTTCCTAGAAAGTCTCTATAAAGCTCTACTTTCCAGATTTTTTCATATTTTCTAAACTTATGGTTCAAAAGTTAGAGGGGAGGGGGGGACACATAGTTTATTACTTTTGGAGCGATTATTTCCGAAATTATTGATATTATCAAAAAATTATTTCAGTAAACCCATATTCATTTTTGAATATCTATCCAACAATATATCGTACGTCAGGGTTGAAATTAAATAAAAAATCACTTTCCACTTTACATAATTTTTATTTTACTATTTTGTCGGCGAGATTGATATACATTCAGTCAAAAAAGTATCGGGAATGGATGATTTGTTTATGGTTCCAAATTAAAAAAAATGTTTTTTTTGTAGTTGTTAGATTGGCACAACTGTTTTCCATTTTGGCGCGGAATTTGAGTTGCATCTGTTATTTATATTAAATACAGTGCTGGTTTTAGTAATATCATATTATATAGTGTGTATTGCGAATTTCATAATGGACAAAAATATCGAACAAAGAGTTTGTCTTAAATTTTGCATCGCCAATGGAATTTCGTGAAAATATTAAGCGAGGACGGACGGACAGACATGGTGAAACTATAAGGGTTCCGTTTTTCCATTTGGCTACGGAACCCTAAAAAAGCGATGAATCGGGATCTAAAGTTTGTATGTAGAAACCTTCATTTAAGCGGGCGCAGTCACTGTCAGAGCCTAGTTTCATCATAATAGAACTTTAAAAAACATATTATTTCAATGTAAAACGGAATTTTATTTCATAACATCTTAATATATATAAATCTCGTGTCCCAATGTTTGCCCTCAATGGACTCCTAAACCACTTAACCGATTATAATAAAATTCGCACACCATGTGCAGTTCGATCCAACTTGAGAGATAGGATAGTTTAAACCTAAAAAAAAAAAAAAAATTGGGTAAAGTAGGGTAGTGTAGGGTAGTGTAGGGTAGTTTAGGGTAGTGTAGGGTAGTGTAGGGTAGTGTAGGGAGTGTAGGGTAGTGTAGGGTAGCGTAGGGTAGTGTAGGGTAGTGTAGTGTAGTGTAGTGTAGTGTAGTGTAGTGTAGTGTAGTGTAGTGTAGTGTAGGGTAGTGTAGGGTAGTGTAGGGTAGTGTAGGGTAGTGTAGTGTAGTGTAGGGTAGTGTAGGGTAGTGTAGTGTAGCGTAGTGTAGTGTAGGGTAGTGTAGGGTACTGTAGGGTAGTGTAGGGTAGGTAGGGTAGTGTAGGGAAGGTAGGGTAGGGTAGCGTAGGATATGTAGGGTAGTCATTTGACGGGAAAAATTATTGTCTACCCCGTGCGAAGCCGGGACGGGCTGCTAGTATATATATAAAAAAAGAAAACATACAACCCAACCCGGAACTCACAAATACAAACTTTTCTGTTATTATGATGTCTTTTGTAATATATTCGACACAAAACCATAAATAAAATAATAATACAACAGACATACAATTGTTTTTCCGTGATGGAGAAATAATGGCTAAATGACTGGTCATTACACTATTGTAATCCTTTATACGGAGCTCACGAATGCCGCTGAAATATAATACGAATAATGAGCCTTTTATCCGATGGACGTGGAGTTTGATAGATATTTTATTTTATTGTTTTATTTATTGACAATTTCTGTTAAACAGTGTCATTAAACTGAGCCGATGACCTGGTAAGGGTTGCAGGAATCTGATTGATGCGCAACGCATAGGTCTGTACTTTATTTCGACACTTGGGGGAGGCCTATATCAAACTGTGGACGTCTTTCGGCTGAAATGATGATGATGATGATGAGTGTCATTAGATTTTAACGAATAAAAACATCAGAATCATACTCTGTTCTTTTAACTACCTAATCTGTCCTACTCTCATATCCATGTGTGTGCCTGTAAGACAAATGTGTGTCTAGGTGTGTCAAATATTTTTTTTTTCTTTACTTAATTTAACAAACACCTTTATTATCTCCATTAAATTATTAAGAGAAAAGATATCTGCTTTTTTTTGTAATAAATAAACTCAAAAACCAATGAAAACCTATTTGAAAAATTCTTTTACCACTAGAATGATACTGGGTTACTAAGTGATGTTGACTATATATTTTCTACTTTCATGCTGAAAAAAAAAACACTGGCGAAAACACTAGTTTTACTAAAACAAAAGAAGAAAACCAAAACAATAGATATACATTGACATTTGAAAAAATAACATGAAACTTAAACATCATCATCATCTGCCTAGCCTTTTCCCAACTAATTTGGGGTCAGCTTCCAGTCAAGCCGGATTTAGCTGAATACCAGTATTTTACGAGGAGCGGCTGCCTACCAGACCTCCTCAACCCATTAACTGGGGTAACATGAAACTTAAACGTTGTAAAAAATATTATATATTTTATTTAAACAAGTCCCACTATCTTCCAGCACCCACTCGCCAGTTCAAACGCAGCACAATACGCAAAGGCAGAGAAATAATGAAATTAGCGGAACCGTACTCGCCCAAGAACAGTGATCTGCGCAATCAAAGAGCGCCTAAACGGATTACCGCGGAGAAAGGCGCCTTTTATTTACTATAGAGTAGCTAAACTTCACAGCGACAGGCTTCTGATTTCAGTATTGTGTTTGATACAATTGGTGAATGAGAGGAAAGAGGTACTGCGAATATTATTGTGATTTATATTTGAAAGTTTAAACTTTGCTTGTCTGAAAATGATCTCAAGAAACTGAACTACCGCTATAAAAGTATCCTTCTTTTCGTATAAAAAAATATAAATTAGTGTTTAACTGCGATCCCACCCTATTGGTAAGCAGTGATGCAATGGTTGATGATGAGGCGCAATAGTTTATTAAGAGCTTATTCACTCTATCGTCTGTTTTATAAACCCGGAGACTAAAATGACATTTCAACACAAAAGAACTGGCGTCATTCCTATAGAAAATTTGACATTACTTGTGTCAATTTAGTCTCCGGGTATATAGAACAGACGATAGACACCAAAATTATAACAAGTCTTGTGTCTGGCTGTGTGTGTGTCTAGCCTTGTCCTGGGTTTCACTTAAAACCGTTTTGTCGTTGAGGCATGAGTGATTCTTCTTCATCTTTTCGTGCCTATGGACTCAAATGGGTGTTTGAAAAGAGTCTCCCCGAGCGAGGTTAGAAATATAGTACAGTGATTTTAAACGCCAGCATCTAGCACTCGGTAACGCAGAGTCTAGCTTACTAATCTGTCATTGCAATGACTCAAATCTAAGTTCAATGCCTCTAAAAAGGCGATTATATGATTTATTGAAAAATCCTAACTTTCAACTTCGGACGGATGGGTCTGCCCTAAATCCACTCATATTCTACACAACCTCGCTGACCGGTTCATAAACACGGCTCAAATTAGACTCCTAATCATTTTTATAAGTTAGTTTTTTAGT
The DNA here is from genome assembly GCA_030763345.1 of Mythimna separata. NCBI lineage: Eukaryota > Metazoa > Arthropoda > Insecta > Lepidoptera > Noctuidae > Mythimna > Mythimna separata. The sequence goes on from CM061186.1 coordinate 21,438,502, forward strand.
TAGTTATAGTCATAGCCCAAGTGTGATAATTTATTGACCAAAAAAACAGTAGACGTTTGCGTTAAGAGATACTGATGTTGGCCCTGGAATAAAGGCAAATAAGAAACAGGAGTGAATTGTAGTCAGTAGCAGTCTGACACGCCCTCCCGCTCCACCCAAAAGGGAGAACTCGTTGGATGACTTCCCATCTAAAGAAAAACCTAATTATAATTTTCAGGATATATTTATTATGTTCTGTCCTGTATTCTCCTGAAAGATAATGTTTTGTTTGTGTGTGTTTGTTTTCTTTTCTTTTGTTTAAGTATAATAGGTGTGTACATATACTGTTAAATAAATACGACACCTTACACCAATAAACAATCTACTAATTAAAAAACAATACAGGGTCCCCACTACCCCCACTATGCTCACCCACAAAAATAGAATATGCCAAGTTGCCGAGAGAGAGTTCCAATTATTAGAGCAAAGGCACTCGGCGCGTCAAACGCACTGGCGGGCCCGACGCGGGCTCAAAGCGCACCCGACGGAAATTGCTCCAGCCATCTTACTTGCCGACCGGAAACCCGCCAAATTATCACGCTATAGGCTATGTGTTGGAGGACCTATGTGGTGTGGATATTAAGTGATTTTTTTGTGGGTGATGTTGTTGTTCTTGCTGATCTTGAGAAGTGAATTTGATTCATTCTCTAACATTGATAATTATTTTTTAAATTTCTGGTCAGTGGTCATCTTGTAAAATGTTTGAAGTCGATGCCCGCCAGACGTACGGCGATCCCACCTATACTCTCAGAACGTTTCGGGAACACATTAACTGTGCGTACAACTAAAAGGTAGAATTTCCTGCTAGAGTCTGTGCTTCTTGATAGCTACAACCTGGTGGTCTTTAAGCCAAGAGTGAATTATACGCAACTTCTACCTCACGATGCTTTCAAAGTTGACTGGTGAGATAGCAGTAAAACGCAAGTCTATCAATAATAAAAAAGAATTACAGAATTATTCAGGTGGTTACTAGCAGAAGAAGTTAAAGGCCTATTGTCCTACGAGAAGTTTGAACTTTCTGATCACTATTTACATCCCAAGACTAACCACAGGACTGTATTTTTTTTATCTACATATTGGTCAGTCTTTGTTGGTACTGATTCTCTTTACCCATTCAAATCAATGACACAGAATATATCAATAATCAGTCAAGAAATTTTCTAAAACCAACATAGAAACCAAACAAAGACCCTTCTTTTCCCACATTTTCCTCCAAGATTTTTCATGAAACCCTTAACAATCTTCCCATTAGAAGCAAGGCAAGCATTTAACTTTTGAGCGCGCCGTCAACAGGGTCCACACACATTACTGCGGCCACATAAATACTGCGCCAGGGGTGTCACGACACATTGGCGCACATTGGCGCGCGGCGATGCGGCGCTATCGCTCGCGACAGCCCTACGCGCTTCACTGGCGAACGGAATTGTTTTAGGGTTCCGTACGCTTTTAAAATTGCGGAAATGATCGTTGATTATTTTTTTTTGGGGTATGAGAGAGGGTTTTAATACGCTGATCAGAACTATTATTAATATTCAAATGTTTAATGTTTGCGTTTCGTTTTATTTTACTGAAATATGAGGTAATCAGTTGTCACGATGCGAAAATGTGATGTGGAAGAATGAAAAAAAAATCGTGAGAGAAGTTTTGAGTATAAAAGTGGATACCTGTAAGACAGTACAGTCGAAAAATTTATGAGTGGACTATCTGAAACATTATATATGTACTGGGATAAAGACTAATAGACAAGTAGGTATTTACGAAAAAACGGTATTTATGAAAAAAAATCTTTTATCAACACGAGTCCAACCAATCACTCTAATACTCTAATATTATAAAAGCCAAAGTGTGTGTGTGTGTTCATTTGCCACTTCTTCACGCTCGCTGAACGAATTTAGATAAAATTTGGCACACGGGCTGACCATGTCCTAATATAGCCTAAGGATGTTCCTTTAGGATCATTTTCTATCATCATGCGAGTCTTTAATAAATTTGTGTTATCTCAGGTCTTACTGTATGAAATTTTACTCTTTTATGTAACAAACAAAGAAAAAAAATTTCCAATTTAGAAAATATATGAAAGCCATCCGTCACGCCGACAAGTAACTAGTTAAATTAAACCTAGTTTACTTATTAACTCCTTCACTATAGCAGTCACAAGTAAGTTGACTGGAGATTTATTTAACGGCCGTCAGACCATTAAGTTTAACTTTTCACCGCAACTACTCGTATTTAACGGCTTGTGAAAGATATATAGCCTGTCATTGTCTACGTATATATTTACTAGCTTAACCTTAATAATATTTGAACCCTAAACCTTCGGTTATGTTACTCTGTGGTTATTAAAACATACCTACTCGTAAGTTAAAAAATAATATCATTATTATTCTGTTAGTTGAGAGACGTAGCAATTGCTACGCCGTAGCCAGGCATTGCTACGCCGTAGCTATGCAATGAAATGTCGTGTGACTCGATTAAGATATTTTTTTTGTTTATTGTAGTGATTCGTACATTTATTTATTATCAGGCTCGTGATCAATAAATACGGAAAATCTAATTTAAGAAATATATTTTTTTACTGGAATTCCACTTTTTTTTATTAAACGAATCACATGACAAGAGTTTATAAGTAGATTGATGTAGGGAATTCGGTCAAGCAAAGAAATATAAAAACAAAAAACAAAACCACGGAACACACTAGCCCACTTTCATTCATTGAAAAACCATTACCACAGTAAAATACTACATAAAGTGCGTTCCACACGCAACACCAAAGAAATTGACTCCACGACCACTACATCGAATTACGTACAAACTACTATTCGAACGTCGAACAATTGACTTACAAATCTATTCGCAGTCGCGATATCCGCATATCCGACCCATAGCCGCTTAGTATCCGACCTTATCCGCGCAGTATCCGACCTTATCGCTCGCAAACCGTGAGTTATATCCGCGGATCCGCAATAATCCCTGTTTATGACCTAAGGATTGTCCACGTATAAATTTTTATACCGTTGCGGATCAGAAAGGAATATATCTTTGTAAATACGGTGACATGTTTTTATGCATTAAATTTCAATTGTACGGCGTTTTATTTTGGGGATTTAGATGCTTTTAGAAGATATATAGGTTACGCGGCGGTTGTTTTTCCGATACAGAGTCTATTGACATATTCATTTACAAAAGTGTTTGGAGGTTTTGTGACAAAAATGGGCCACAAACTTTTATAATAGTTATACTACTACAAATGTGCTACAAAATAAAAGTGAGTTAGGTACTGAAAGTAGTCTGAATTACTTTGTACATAGGCAGGTATATAGTGACATCCACTTTTGTATTTTCATTTACTAATAGGCTCGCGTGTGTTCACTATCTCACCTGATGGTAAGCGATGATGTGGTCGACGATCGAGCCCGCTTGCCTAGAAGTAACCTATTCACACTTGATTTACCGTCAGGAAACACAAGTACACGTGTTTAAGTTAAGGGTACAAAAGCGTCTATTTTTATACCCTTAACTTAAACACGTGTAGGTTGCAGCTATCAGCAAATACACTTACAAAGGTTTTTCTTTAATACAGTTTCTCAAATATCCAGGTTTAAAGTGGAGTTGTCTTATTTACAGGGAGCTCCGCGACGAAATTCGAAAGTTTACAAACAAGCGTGTCCTATGTATGCGCCTGTCTAGAACAATATTCAAATTGATTGATTGATTGATATATACTTTATTGTACACCATAAATATAATTGCTCTTTTATTTATTAATTGTCTCACTAATTGTTTTCTTCAATTATCTCGGTTATTGAGCTGAAATGCCCCAAGTACATAAATGTATATCGGTAAATATGTGCCAGAAGCAGGAGCCCATTGTACTTAACAGTTTATTTTATATTAATTAATAGACAAACAGCTAGGATATGCAATATTAAAAACGTAATATCATGAATAAAAAAAATAACCCACATTGCTTGGACATAAACTGTTCATATACATATGACAATTATATATGGTTTATACTCGTATATTTAAAAGGAGATACTGACTGACTGACATATATGTGAGGAGCTCGTGGCTAGATAATAACAGCCGCACGGGTCGATCTTCAAGGTTAAGCAACGCTTGCCTAGGTTGGTCTGTGGATGGGTGACCATCTTAACATAACGAGTTTCCTCCGTGCCTCGGAAAGCACGTTAAGCCGTTGGTCCCGGCTGTCATTTGAAGATCTTTGGCAGTCGTTACGGATAGTCAGAAGCCAGTAAATCTGATTCCAGTCTTGCCATGAAGTACCGTTCACCCCAGTTAATGGGTTGTGGAGGTCTGGCAGGCAGCCGCTCCTCGTAAAATACTGGTATTCAGCTGAATCCGGCTTGACTGGAAGCCGACCCCAATATAGTTGGGAAAAGGCTAGGAAGGCAGGCACTGACTGACTGACATATTAATGCGCAGCTGAAACTACTGCAATTAGGAGGGTGATTTGACACAATATTTCCTTTTATGACGTAGACGAGCACTAAGAGAGGATTTCCCAAAATTCACCCCCTAAGGTGATGAAATGGGGCTCTAAAGTTAATATGGAGAAACCTACACTACCGTAGCTGAAGACGATGGCAGAAGCAAGTTTACAAAAACCGAAAAAAAAGGAATAAGACTAAAAAAAGAAAAATTACTAAATTATTAACTTAAAAATAAAATTAAGTTGGCCCGTGTACAACAACTGTCCTATTTTTTATTTATGTTATGTTTGTGTACAATAAAGAATAAGTGTTTCACATATCCCGGGTCAATTTAACTAAGTTTCTCTATAAGTCTTTTTTTGGCCAGTAGAGTGATGTGTTTGGGACCGGAACTCATTACTAAGCCGATGTAAAAACGTTTTGACACCCAATTAGGAGTAATTGGGGGTCAACATGTTTTTACATCGGCTTAGACCTTGACTGGCTTAACTAGTTAAATACAAAAAAAAATTAATATATTCGTACCATTTTAGAAAAACCTAGACACACGTCACTATCTAAAAGATTCAAGGGATTAACTTAGTGAAATAATTAAAAAGCAACTTTTGACTTAGACATCTACGAGTATATTACTTTAAAGAGAATTTTTAAAGATACAACAATTGAATCTAAACATAAATTTTAATCCAACGTTTAGACTCTTCAAAATCATCTTATTCAATCTCTTAAATACACTTTTGTATGGAATTCTACTTTATAAACTTTTACCTTTTCCAATTAAGAAAATTCTTGCAACATAGAATAATGAAAGATTTTTCACTAGAACTCACTTTACATTCTATAAGTAACATTTTGTTACAGAAAATCCTTTAAAACATGAAGAAATAATGACTTTCAACATTATCGACACCACTAATGAGCGCAAAAGAAACCATATTTCTTTTTACATCTATATCTTTGTCATTTGCAAAAAGAAAAAAGATAAATTAAGTGATAGTTCTCCATTCCGACGCGCGATGCGTTAAGAAAATAAAATAAGCGTGAGACGCCGTGTCGGGATCAAATACCAGCTAGTGTATGCCGCTAGGACTTTATTGTAGAATATACGGGGCAGAAGTGGGGACGGGCGCGTCGCGTTTTTCATTATATTTCTTACTAGTCGTTCCTCGCTGTTTTACCAGCGTTTTTTGGTTACTGCTCCACTCCTATTGATCGTAGTGTGACGTAATACGAGTATAATCATCTGCCTAGCCTTTTCCCAACTATATTGGGGTCCGCTTCCAGTCAAGCCGGATTTTAGCTGAATACCAGTATTTTACGAGGAGCGGCTGTCGACCAGACCTCCACAACCCATTAACTGGGATAACACGGTACTTCGGGGCAAGACTGGCAAGCAAAACCTTGGCAAGCGTTGCTTAACCTTGAAGATCGACCTGTGCGGCTGCCACGAGCTCCTCTTCTATTAATCCGTATCTTCTATTAGATATATCTGATATTAGAATAGATTGCGTTAACCCCAGCAACTACAGGTACATCCGTACCAAAGTACCAAATACATACTCGTACCCACTCCTCAGATTTTTAATTTTAATATTATGAATAGTATAAACTAAATAAGACTTGTCTTCAAGTGAAAATGAGATTCCTACTTAGAAGAAGATTTTTAGAAGGATTGATGTTTTCGAAACTATGAAAGTAACTAATTAATCGTTTTTAATATTGAAATCAGAATAATGCGAGCCGCCAGCATTTTCTTTTTTTGCAAAACTGAAATTTACAAGGGTGGTCATCGCCGTGGAGCTCTCAGACCAAAACCAAAATTACAAGTTGGGTTTACATTTAATGGCGGGCGGGAGAGACCTACAATTCTAACGACTGGAGTAGTATTTTCGTGGCAGTGAAAATGTCTTTCATTTCTAATGAAAAGATCGAGAAGTGGTTTAGAAAGAATAAGAAGCACAAGCACAATATCTAATAGAACCTTATAAATACTCATGTTACTGTATTATTATTAATTGTTAAACTTTCATTTTGCCATTATTATTAATATTATTTTGACATGGTTAATATTAATTTCACTCATATTAGGTACCTGTGTTAAAGTTTCTTATTTTTTAAACGTTTTTTTTGTAATTTAAAGCAATTTTTTTTTTCATGCCTGTAATTTATATGTGTGGTGTGTACCGTTAATGTAAATTGGCAATAAATAAATAAATAAATAGAAGTTTCATTTTTTATGTCAAAAAATAAATAATGGATATTGTGTTACTTCATGACTTACACTAGAACCAAAAATTCGAAGACACGTGACATCCACCAACCCGCACTGGGCTCGTGCGGTGGATTATGGCCCATTCCCTCTCCTAGAGAGGAGGCTTGAGTCCCAACAGTGGGAACATTATAAGGCTGATGCTATCGGCAAGAATGTCCAATGTGCTTCAGTGGGTCACACTAGAAAAACGCTTTCATCAAAAAATCCGTCGGGCGTGCACGTTCACATTCCTCCTCCCGTATGTTTCCATGCGCGGGAGAGTCGTCCCGTTGTCATGGCGACGACACGTCTAGCCACGCCCCCTCGTTATTGCTAGTGATGGGCTGACGTCGATCTCGCCGATATCGATGATAAATGTTTTGCAATTTTGCGTTATAAAATAAATGTGTTGGTAGAAGATTTTGTTGAAAGAGTGATATTTTGTCGTATTATAAATGCAGGGAATAAATGTGGTAGAGGATAGTAGCGATTGTTTAAGGTAGTCATAATATGTTTATGTTTAATATTAAAGCATTAATGTTAATTCAATCACAGATTTGTTGCCACCAACTTTATCAAACTGATTAAAAAGTGACGAGTGAATTTTACATAAATCCCAATACTTAAATACATTTCTACTTAAATAGCAACATCTTACTACCTTGAGGTCTTTTTATCATCACCATCAACTTCCTGAATTGTCTCATGTTATTTGAGGTCAGCGCAATTACGTTGTTATCTTCCTCTCTGTCTTTTCACCCGTCACGCTATCACTAACTCCCTTTTCATATCAATCCTCACGCTCCATCCATCTTTTCTTAGGCCATCTCCCTCTACATCTGTCACATGTATATTCATAACTCTTTCACTAACATTCGTTTTACCCCTCCTCTTCTCTTCAATTCTTTAGTTACTGGCGACACTTATAAACTTTTTTAACTTTTGAATCCCCAACCGGTCCTATGAGACCGCGCTGTTATTGTTTTACTATTGTGTCTCGTTTCGCGGGTATCTGAGTAATTAATGAACTTAATTCTCATTTTATTCATTCTCGTCACATTGAACATCCATTTCAACATTCTAATCACATTAAGAAAATATAAAAAGCATTCTATGTCCAATTCTAGGCCACTCGTATGCCAAACATACATAAACTTTCTTCTATATAATATGAATGTTCCTTCTAAGACACCACAGAGCAATACTTAACAATGTTTATCATAATAATATTATAAAGTAGAAACTTTTTGAGAGTGTGTACTCACAAATATGTGTGTGTATTTTTGTTAGTTCTTGATGCTCGAACGAATTTTGATGAAGCATTGGTATACCTTATCCTGGAATAGCATATAGGATACTTTTTGTCCTGATATAAGGTTCCTATTTTCAAGCAGGCGAAGTCGCAGTCGGCATCTAGCTCAATCATAAGTTTCCCCCAACATGACATATCATCATGACCAATCCACCAAAATCCTCGGGCCCTCACCTTTCACCTTCAAGTATTATCGGCGAGCAATCCATTACATGATTACATATAAAAGGGTTTATTACAAAGCACTTTATGGCTCATAACGCGCCGAGGAATGTGCGGCGTCGTGACGGATCGGAACGGGGACGAATATCGGAACGGTCGGAACGGGGACGAATACCGGAACGGAACGCCGTAAGAATATCAACTGGGGTGACGGTAGGGTAGGTGTTATGCGTTCTTTCCTCTTTTTTCTTATAATCCTTTTTGCTTATGTCTGATAATTTTATGCACAGCGTGTATACCTGTGGATATACCTATATAATTTAACTTTAGTTTTTTTTTAGGGGGAAGCATCGCTCTACAGCGAAGCAAAGCAAGAGCGCGTATTAGACTATAACTGACTAAAATTCGTGATTTGAAATTGTGCCCTTTAATTGCCTTTAGTATTCCAGGTATTCCTTTCAGAAATTCAGACAGTAAGATGGCGATCCACCCATTGCTCGTCGTTCGCAAGCCTGTAACCAGGGATCGTCCCGCGACTGCCTACGCCGAGATGTATACAACTTTAAATTAAAAACATGTGTTTCTTATCCACCGCTAGTTACTAGATATTTTTCATTATTATGTAATTCGGGATCAATTTATTTGAATAAAAGAAAAACTAAGTACTAAATTTTCCACTGTTTGCCAACAGTACTACTATTCATCATTGTTTTCTCATACCAATGTCACATTCAAAGTAAACAACATTCTGATTTTAGTGTTTGAGATTGAACTCAACATGTCCAATTAAATCTATCCTGTCACAACAGATGATAGAATTTAGATCCGTTCTAATGTTATCAATGTGATTGTAAATATTTCTGTCTGTCTGTTACGCTTTCACGGTTAATGCTCACTTTTCATTCTTTCACTTCAAATTTTGATGAAATTTGGTACGGAGCAAGCTTGAAGAATGGACATAAGCTACTTATCTGTTGTTGCTGTTGTTGTCTGTATGTGTTCTGTTTTCTGTTCGAAATAATCAACATTCACGCGGACGAAGCCGCTGGCAAAAGTTAGTTACGATATAAGGTTTTTATCCCGGCAATGTCGACGATTATCCCACGAGATTATTGTCGACTGGCATGCGAGTTAAATCGCTGGCAAAAACTATTAATTGTACGACCATGGATATTTCTTGAAAAAGTTATACTCTAGTGGTTAAGCGATCTGTTATATAATTCCGAAAATAAATACGTATTTCGGTTTCCAATCATATTTTAATCAACCTAAAGTATGCCGCTTAAATCATTGTTTTCTTCGTTACTACCTCATATTGTTTATTATTGCTACAGATATTGATGGTAACTAACTGATAGTTATTAATATTGTTTTTATCTTAAAAAAAAAAAAAATTATGAGGTTAGTAATAATGGATTACATAACTAGCTACTCGTACTTAATTAATGATATTACAAACAGCGGCAATAAAGTTGAAAGAAATAATTCACTTATCGAGAAACAATGTCTCAAACTCAAACTATGTTTAATAATTATAAAGGATCATGGGCAAAAATGTATGAAGCTTGGTACTCGGCCCAATAGCTATAACATATATATCATTGGAAAGGTCTTTTTATAAGGATTAGTAATAACTGAGTCACTTGTCTCCAATTGCTGTCCGAACGGAGTTATTTTGTGTTAAGTATTTAATATTTTATTTGGTTTTTGTTTGATTTTGTTAAGATAATGGTAATATTATATCGTTGTCTTGTATGGAATCATGTGTGTGTTGATAAATAGGTACTAAAATGAATAAACATTCAGAAATAAAACAGAAAAAAAATAGAAAACGTCAGAAACGTTATTTTTAAACATTGTTGTCTATAATGACATCATTGAATCGTCTTAAGCACAGAACGATACAATGGTCAACGACTAATAAATGACGTGTCTCAAAATGCTGTCAGTGTCCACTGACACCGCATACCGCATGACCTATGCCGCGGCTGGTTCCCAATCCCCGAAGTCTATAGTCACCGAAGTAAAAAAAAACAGAAATCTTAGAAGACTTACTTCTTTATGTAAAAAAACATATTTTCAAAAGTCATTACCATTATCATATCATGATATAATTATTATGCACTACCTGACCCGGCAGACTTCGTACTGCCGAATTTTTTATTTTGATTTTTTTCTCACCCTTTAAACCTTCCTTAGACCTCCACGAACATTTGAAGACCAAGATAAGATAAAATCCGTTCAGCCGTTCTCGAGTTTTAGCGAGACTAACGAACAGCAATTGATTTTTATATTTATAGATGAATAGTAACACAATACATTTCTCGTTTTAAATAATGTTGTATTACATTGTTATTTTTCGTATTTTCAACCATGATAGGTATATAATATTATCGTATTTGTAATTATGCTATCAACTAAAACTGGAACTTTGGGGGCTTCCCGTGGTTTTCGGACAAGGATTTGGGACAAGTCGCCATAGTAAATATTTTTCCTGATTAAAAGGCCTATCCAATGACACCACAATGATTGCTATTGGAGCGAGTACCAAAACGCTCATGAGCGCACAGAAAAAAATTAACGTACCCCAACACTAAATGTGACCTTATGAACAAACTCAACCTTATTTTTGTTTTTTTTTCTCCTGAGAATCGGTGCCAAGTAGCTTCTTTTGTTGGTTTTTAAAAAAATATTAGAAATTAGTTTAGGTATATTTATTATTTATGTATATTTTTATTTTTTTCTTCATGCACAAGTACATAGGCGGACTTAATGCCTTAGGCATTCTCTACCACCTAGGGTGGTGAAGGGATAATATGGTAGGTGCATAAAAGAGAAATAATTATTATTAGTTTCGTTTTTCAAGTGATTGTGAGCAAAAGAATATATGCCAAAGCAGATTTAACATTTTCACGATTTTTTTTACTTCAATGTTGTTAATTTCTTTCAATTACTATCACAGTAAAACTTCTAACATATCACACAGTACTTACTTTGTTTTCTGCTCAAAATTGAAGAGGAAAGTGCCAGGGTAACTCTAACAGCCCACGAAATTCTAATTTACTAACAATTTTAGTATTTTACAGATAACAACGTTACGTTGTCAAGTTCTACGTACATTAAAATATGATTTGCGACCGTAGTAAATATAACTTTACTTAGTTATAATCATTAAAATTATCAATACAACCCTCTCAGCTCTCAGTGCTGCATGAAATAGCCATTCAATAGGGTTGGCTGAACTAAGAGGGTAAGTTATACGTATTACGGCCGCCAATCATATATTAATCTACAAACTAGACACTGACCTGCGAAGTGCATAAAACATTAATAAGAAATTACTTTATATTTTCCTACTGTTTAATAAAAGACAAAAACTCACTTTTCTTTAGAAGGCACGGTTGGCGCAGTGGTTAAGCGATAGTATGCTGCGCTGCAGGTCGCGGGTTCGATCCCCGCACGTAGCAATTATTTGATGGCCTACAGATAAATGTTCCGGGTTTGGGTGTCTTGATGTATGTGAGTTTACATGTTTGTGAGCGCGCCTACGATACAGGAATAATTTCTAGTGTGAGGCAAAGTTAACTAAAAAAGCAAAAAAATACTTTCTGACTTTCTACCTTTGCTAAACTAATCAATAAAATTGAGTTCGCCACCACGTACAAAGTTAGGAATGTTTGTTTCATTCATTCAATACATTAAGTCAATTATTGGATAACTTGTTAGTTTTTTATTATTTAATGGGCTACTTATTTAGTTTTTTTAATGCAACGTATTTTATTGGAAAACTTTGCTTCACATTTGCTCAACTAAGTTCTCATATTTGGTTTCATCTGCTACGTTGTGTTATTTGTTTTACTTCAGTAAACGATAGATGGCTCTCTATGATGTTGTTGTGAACAGGTGCCTATGTTCATTATTTTTGTTTTTTCGTAAGTGATGCTTAATTGATATTAATATGGGTAATTAAATAATCATTTTCATTAATTTGTTTGCGTAACTTGGTGATAATAAGGTTAATATTCAATAATACTAGTCCCCCGCGGTTTTGCCCACGTCTAATACTTTTTCTACTTGTGTGGGTTGTAGTGTGATGTTGCCTACATAATTATATAGCCTACCATTAAGACCTTTCTCGATAAATGGATATCCAACACTTTTATCAATATCGTCCAGTAGTTTCTGAAATTAGCGCGTACACAATACAAACAAACTCTTCAGCTTTATAATATTATAAGTAATTATGTTTTTCTTAAGGTGGGCTATCATCAAAATGACTTCTGCTCTGGGCTGAGCGGGAGGGCGTGTCAGACTTCTACTGACGAAAACTCACTCCTGTTCCTTACTTGCCCTAAATTCAGGGTCCCGGGGTTCTCTTTTGTCAACCCAGGCCCCAGTTGGTTTCGACCCTGTCGGGCTCTTAAGGTTTGCTGACATCTCTTTGAGGCATGCGTGGAACAATACGCTCCGTCAACGACATGGGCTTGTTCCGGACGGTTATCGGACATCCGATCCGGCCGATTGCTCGCTGATTGTGGCTGGAAATCGGGATCAGAATCCCAGCGGCGGCGGCGGCGGCGAGGGCGTGAGGGCCATGCCTTCTAGCGTGCGGCCGCCTCCTTCGCTAGCATTACTGCTTCGCAGAAGGATCCGACCGCATGCCAACCTCCTCGCTCCGGACCATGGCCTGTACCAAAGCCCGGCGCGAGATGTCACTGCCGCCAATCACACCCCCAAGTACGTACGTTTGAAATCTATCAAAATCGCTAGCACGCTTTGAGCGTGGTATAGTGTAATAAAGGTTTAATGTGGGTTTAATTCCTGTACCTTGTAGTTCAACAATTAAAATAACGGACAACTATTGGACATAGCTTTTCATATTGGACATAATTTAATGCTGCGGCCAGACCTGCTCATCGCTCTGCTCCTCGCGCTGCCGTGATTTGCCGCGATGTTGCTCTCTCTCTCTCGCGCGCAAAGACCGACAAGATAGGGAGCAGTGGGCAGGACGAGGAGCATGACGAGTGGCATGTCGAGTAACGTGGCCACACTATGTCTCTGCCTCCTTTCCTCGTTACTTCCCATGCTACTCGTCGAGTGTGTGGCCGCGGCATTAGACAGAGTGTGTTTTTTTATTAAGAAAAAGTCGACGAATAATTCCACCACTGGGAGGTCCAGAATCATGTACTGGGTTCATGGTATTCGATTGATGTTGATGTGAGATACACCTGATATGCCATGGTTGTAAATTAGACTAATTTTATCTCATAAAAATGTGTAAAACATAATTAAAGCTACCAAAATGTAAAATCACCATAGTTACAAACTAGACACCGATCAAATGTAATTTTCTACTAACGAGCGGGTTAACATCAGACCCCATGAATACCTATGAAGTTAAACTGAAATGCGGCGTTTACGCAACCGCTCTACGAACCTATGTAAATGAGGCTTAATAATCGTTCGGTTGACGAGTGGCACTAGCACAGTGAGGGGCGATGCCGAGATGTTTTGATAATCGAAAGAATCGGAGTCGGTGGAATAAACTATCGAGTCATCTATCGATTCGACGTTGTATATAATAATCGCCACACTCATCTGCCTAGCCATTTCCCAACTATATTGGGATCGGTCAAGTCAAGCCGGATTTAGCTGAATACCAGTATTTTACGAGGAGCGGCTGCCTACCAGACCTCCACAACCCATTAACTGAGGTAACACGGTAGTTCATGGCAAGACTGGAGTCAGATTTACTGGCTTCTGACTATCCGTAACGTAACGACTGCCAAAGATCTACAAATGACAGCCGGGACCTATGGCTTAACGTGCTATCCGAGGCACGGAGGAAACTCGGTATGTTAAGATGGTCACCCATCCACAGACCAACCTAAGCTTGGCAAGCTGTGCTTAACCTTGAAGATCGACCTGTGCGGCTGTTATTATCTACGAGCTCCTCAATCGATGGTTCAACTAACCATCGATTAATAATCGCCACACTGACCGCCCCAAAAACTGTAGGGACCCAGTAGGGTCGAAGCCTCTGGGGCCATGGGTTGATTTCTGAAAGGAAAACCTGGGACCCTGGTTCGAAGGCAAAGAAGGAACGGTGGCAGGGTTTAGTCAGTTAAAGTTTGACATGCCTTCCCGCTCCGCCCAAGAGCGGGAGAAGTAATTCTACTATTTTTATAGTTTTTGATTGTGCAAATAAGACACTCCTATTTGAAATTCTAAATCATCGAGGAACAACTTGCGAATGAACGCGCCATGCACTAGTTGCAATAAGGCCTCTTGTACACTGCACGTAACACGGGGTCTCATTGCTAAGATGGTTTTGGGTCAAATAAATTTCACTAGATGGCGAGACGAGTTGAAGTGTGTATAATTTTCTATTTATTTATTTTTTCCTTTCTCATAAATAATCAACTCCTATACACACAAAATTATAGAACAATGGGTTCTTATTTCAAATGTCAAAGATGATTGGAATGGACAATTAATATTTATATTAGTAGATGGCGCTGTATTAAATTGCAAGGGTTAAGCACTCGATTTTTTAAAATATTTTTTTGTATAATAATATCACAGATAATATGAGTACGTAGCAGCTGTACATTGCGCTTTTAACTTCATTTATTAGGAATAAAAGAAGATCCATGTAACCATCTTGCAAAGTCGCTCCTAACACCATCTATTGCCGTGGAATGGGATCGAACCCAATTGATGTTCCCAAAAAATAAGCAGAATAGCCAGATCAAAACCGCTAGTTACGTTTCAGTTTCTTTGTATGGGATGAGGTACCTGTATGCTTGTATATTATATTATCTGTGTCGGTATGTTTTATTAACCGTCCAACTCGAGTCCAAGTTAAAACAATCGACAACTATCGAGAAAACAATCGAATGAAATCTCTCCCCATCACGAATCACTAGCATGCGCCTTGAAAAATGTTGTATACTGAAGTAATTATATGGTAGCTATGTATGGCATTATGTGGTAGTTAGTAGAAAAAGGAATGCTTATGACTCACTCAGTTATTTGACGCGGGTTGATAAGCCTGTTTCATTATTAATGACCGGCATTTGCTAACGCGCTGTTCTGTACAAGTACAATGATTGTTTAAGTTAACGATTCGGTTTTTGTTTGTTTTAGCTTTAACCGGTTGTGTCTGATCTGGGCGACTGCCTCATAGTTCATCTCGGGCCGTTGTATTTTTTTTTATTATGCATAGGCTCGCGTTTGACCACTATCTCACCTGATGGTAAGCGATGATGTGGCCGACGATGGAGCACGCTCACCTAGAAGTAACCTATTCACTCTTGACTTGAAGACTCCTAAGTTATAGCTATCAGGAAACACAGACTCCGGTAGGGAATTATTATTGTTATTATATGCCTTATTGTTTGTTACTATTAATAAATACAAAAAAGGAACTAAAACTATGAAATAGGTACAAGCAATGGGCGGCCTTATCGCATTCCGCGATCTCTTCCAGGCAACCTGGAATGGACAGAGATTGCATGGACAAGAAATGGGGCAGCCAATGGTGTTACAATACCAGAACATTCCACTCCTTAGCTGCAACGCACAATAAACGGGTTCCCAAAACGCTTTGCTGTATATGTTTTAATAGGGTGGAAAATTCTAATAGCGCGATAAAGGAGTTAGAATTTTAGTTCTGTTGTGGTATCATAGGTGTCGCTACTTTCCAATATTGTTTCATTATTTTTAAGTTTCAAATCTACTAGAATGGGGATTTTTATACTTGTTTTTTTACTGATTTACAATATCTTTGCCATATGCTTCAGAGACAGCCGTATTATTATGGTTTTTTTTTCTAGTAATACCTTCTAACAATACGAGTCGTGTTCAGGAGTACCGCTTACTGTACGAAGCCCTTGATACCAGGGACTTAAAAACACCTTCATAAAGGTTACAGAATTATAAATGTTACATGTTGAATCTGTAACAGAATCAAATCTGTAACACTTATAAATGTGTTTTGTGTTTAACCCAAAACACTTATAAAAGTATTAACACTGTTAATAAGTGTAACAGCTAAACGCAGCTATACTTACTGTGCAACTGATTATTTCTGTTACACATATTAACACTTATTAACACATATAAAAGGTTACAGTTTGATTCGGTAACATTATTGTATCTGTTACATTTGAAAGTGTTTTTCTGTTAAAACTGTTTTAAAAAGCAGTGTTAAAAACACTCATTACGGTTACAGTTTCGAGTCCCTGCTTGATATAGCCGCCTAACGTGAATCTCCTAAGGTGTTATTATTATTTTTATAAAGTCATCCTACTTCCCAAAACCCCTAACACCGCCATTAACACGCACCACTCAAAAACCAACAGACACCTCAGAAATTTTTCTCCAATTTATAAAATATTCCATCGCAATATCGCTATCGATAATCCGGTCACGTCCCTACGCGTCACTGGCATTCCTCGCATAGTGAAGTGCGATGCTCGATATTTCCCGGTGGCATATTAAGACGGAATTCTTCGAGAACCGCAGGAGACAATGCCTGCTATATGAGATATTGATCGGAGATGTGCTTTTCTGTTGGAGAAGGATAATGGAGTTTATTGAGAGGTGTTTGTGTGTGTGTGTGTGTGTGTGTTGTGGCTTTTGTTGAGCTGTTTGAGGTGGCAAGGTTAAGGAAAGCTCTCTTGTATGTTTTTGTAATCGGAAAACAGAATTGTGTGTTCTTCAGAATGATAATATTGTATGTTAGTTTGGTCTTCAATAAACAATTATGATCATAAGAAGGAATTATTAGTAAGACTTATTGCAACCCCAAAATCATCTTGTCCCTGGGTACGACTTGCAGTGGTCTTTATGGAAAGCACTAAATCAGTTGCGCACCCAGGTAGGCCGCTGCAAACACCATTTGGCGAAATTGCAGTTTTTAATGTGAGTGCTCCAAAACATGAGCAGTTAAAATGCCCGAGATGCCTATGGGCACATCTTTATTTTGGAGGATTTCATGAGGGCCACCGATGCTACTAATAACGTAGTCACCTACTGGGTCTAAAAGTTTGACGAGTTTACCATCAAATTGAAAGGAAGAAAAAGATTTTTTTTTATTTGGTATTTCAATGTTTTTGTTTAGCCATATTATTATTTTTATTACTTAATTAAAATGAGTCTTGTGGCATTCATAATCAGCAATTCTACGAGTTTTGGCTAGATATCACAAAAAATGAAAGGCGTGACTTCGCGTGACAACCTTAATCTAAGTACTTTTATAATAAGGAAAAGTATACGTCACGCATGTCTTCTGGAAGATTTTCATTATCACGAACTTACCTGTAAAAAATAAAAAAAGTTATTAGTGTCATGTCAAACATTCTGCTAATATTATAAACGTTTTTTTTTTATGTATGGATGTTTGTTACTCTTTCACGCAACTGAATGATTTCGATGAAACTGGAATATACATAGGATTTTTTTTATCCCAAGAGTGTGTTCCCTTGGAATGATTTTCTACTATCACGCGGGTGAAGCCGCTAGAAGTAGCTAGTTCATAATAAGAAATATAAGGTGTTTTTTTGGAATAGGTTAAGATACAGTCATGGTTGGGTAGTTGGCTACCGGTAACTGACTTAACATGAGTTAGGTACGGAAACCAGTATTACGCAATGGTGATTACTATTTTTTCCTTATAATAAAAATGATTTATTTGAAAGCATACACCGTCTTTCATTTATTTTTTTTCAGGTGGAAAATCATCTAATGACTTATTTTGCTCTAGGGCAGAGCAGGAGGGTGTATCAGACTTTTACTGACTAGAACTACGCCTATTATCCTTCAGTTACCCTTTTCCTTTATAGGATAACTGATAACTAAGTGCAGTCGACGACTCTGGCGGTCAAGCAGCAAAAGGTCAGCTATTAAATACATTTCGATTCCTTGGGCAAGCCATCATCATCATCATCATCTCAGCCGAAAGACGTCCACTGCTGGACATAGGCCTCCCCCAAGCGTCGCCACAGCGACCGGTCCTGCGCGTCTCGCATCCATCGGATTCCCGCGACCCTCGCCAGGTCGTCGGTCCACCTTGTGGGAGGCCTTCCGACGCTGCGTCTTCCGGTACGTGGCCGCCACTCTAGAACCTTCCGTCCCCATCGACCATCTGTTCTACGAGCAATGTGCCCTGCCCACTGCCACTTAAGTTTAGCGATTCTTCGGGCTATGTCGGTAACCTTAGTTCTCTTGCGGATCTCTTCATTCCTGATGTGATCGCGCAAGGAAACTCCGAGCATAGCCCTTTCCATTGCTCTTTGGGTGACTTTAAGCCTTCTGATGAGGCCCATTGTGAGCGACCACGTTTCCGAGCCATATGTCATCACTGGCAACACACACTGGTCATAGACTTTTGTCTTGAGACACTGCGGTAGGTTGGACGAGAAGATACCGTGCAGCTTCCTGAACGCTGCCCAGCCGAGTCGGATTCGACGATTGATCTCTTTCTCGAAGTTAGATCTACCCAACTGGACCGTCTGTCCCAGGTAGACGTAGTCGTCCACAACTTCGAGTGTAGAGTCTCCGATCTTGGGCAAGTATTTGCAATAAAATATCGAATATGTCCTTAAAAACATGTTACAACACTATTATCTGAATTGAGACAAACGGACCGCACACCGCACTGAACTGACACGCTACGGTGGCTTAATTGCAGCAGTTAGTCATGCTGAATGCCGTCATGTGAGAAGACAGGTGAGGTTGGAGGGCAGGGCCTCTGACCAGCTGTGGGCAGTTGTCGACCACTGACCGCTATTTTACACCTATTTCATTTAAGTGCATAGGCAGAGATGGAATACCAATGTTTTTACATTTATGATCAAGCAATTCCCATGTTCACATAGCTGAAAGACTTTCCGAAATTAGGTAAGTGGCAGTAGGCAGGACACATTGCTCGCAGAACAGATGGTCGATGGGCCGAAAGGTTATGGAGTGGCGGCTACAAAGTAGACCTCTGTCCTCGTGAGTGTCGCATGATTCCGATGCATGTGAGGCGGACAGGACCGATCATTTGAAGGACATCTTTCGATCAATAAGTCCCATGTTAACAGAGGCGACCCTCTTTCCTTCGTAAGCATGAGCACCATCAGCCTTATAATGGGGCTTGGACCTCCTTTTTAAGAGAGTGAATGGGCTGTATTCCACCATAGGGGCCCAGAGCTGCTTGTTTGATGATATCTTCCGATTTTCTAGGACATGCCGGCTTCCTCACAATGTATTCTGCAGCGTTCTAAGAGCAGTGGTGACGAAATAAATTACGCAAAGTAATGCTCCTGGTTGGGTTTAAAGCCGCGACCTACAACTTGTAAGTCGGGGCCGTTACCACTGGGCAGATAGCTCATAGATAATGGCATTGGCAGCAATTCCCGTCGCGAATTGCGGGACCCGTCTAAGACATGCAGGTTTCCAAACGAATTATCCTTCACCGTTCTAAGAGTAGAGGTGATGAAATAAAACACAAAAAGTAATGCGCCTGGCTAGGCTTGAACCCGCGACCTACAACTTGTAAGTCGGGGCCGTTACCACTGGGCCAGCACTGCTCGTAGATAGATAATGACATTGACAGCAATTCCCGGCGCGTGGCGCGGGACCCGACTCGGTAGGAATGTGAACCTCGCGCGCCGCTGCTGGAAGCTGTGTTATTTCTATTGGAGATCGCTTTCAGATGAACATGTTTATGGTTTTTTATGCCTTTTAAATTTTGAACTGAAAAATATGGGGAAACCTGTGTTTTAGTGCTGAAGGAAAGGTAGTCTTAATAAATGTGTGTGCTTATACATATACCTAATTAAAATATTTGTGTTTTTGTATAATATCAAATTGTATGTGTGTTGATTTTCTTTTCTTTCCGGGTAACTCCGGAACGACTGCACTGATTTTGACGGGACTTTTACTGGTAGATAGCATCTGATAAACAAAATTAGGTACACCTTATTGTAAATATAAATATTTATATAAATAATAGTAACTTACTGAGTAACATTAGTTATAAGGAGTAATTTTGACCTAAGGCTTAAAAAATGATGTTTGACCCCCTGGGTGTTGCGGGCTGCACGCGGCGATTTCGTTGTGGAATTCCTACCAAGGGGTATTTAAATCAAGAGTGAATAGGTTATGTCAAGGCAAGTGAAGGCCATCGTCGACCACATCATCGCTTACCATCAAGTGAGATAGTGCTCGAACGCGAGCCTGTGTATACAAGAAAAAAACTAAACGGAACTTTGAACGCAAAATAAATTCAATTCCCATAAGCCATTTTTGTTCTTGACCACCTGGTCTATCAATTTTAACTTTTCTATGGTGTTGCGGAAAAAGGGTAATCGATATTACCCTTATAATTCTGCTTTTTTTCGCTTTCGTTTTTGCATAACCTCGTAAAAGGGTTTCACATATCATTTGTCGTTATGCTGAACATCAGTTAATAAATGTTTTTACAAAAAGAAAAAGTTATTCTCACAAATTCATTTGCAGCTGTGGAGTACTCTGAGAAACAACGAGTAGTGATTGCAAAAATTAAATGACTAAAAAAAGTGCAAAACTAACTTTAATTTCGGCAGTCGGTGACGTTTATTTTAAATGAATTTGAATTCGATATAGTACTCGTATACAGTCGCATTGTTTTCCATTAGAATGCTGTTGTAAAATATTCTAATGCTTTTGCAGTACTTGGCAGAAAATGTAAGTATCAAGTCAGCCTTCTCAATAAGGTTCGCTGAGATAGTCAATACTGCGATAGTATTCTCAACACAATTTCGGCGAAATCGCTGAAACCGCAATGATTCCACATTGGCTAGCTGTGTAATCAAATGAAATACAAAGCAATACTATAGATAGGTATACTCTTTGCTGTAAACCATAAAATTAATAGGGTGCCACAATGGGCGGTCTTATCGCTAAGAATGCGCTTTTGCGATTTTTTTGTGGTATCCGCTAGAAAATTTGCAAATAATTAAAACTGTTACTGAACTTGACTAAAAAAAAAAAATCCCTTCATAAAAAATCGCAGTCGGTTAGTATGCATGGTGATTTTAGCTCGTGCCTTTTCTATACAGGGTTATTTGTCAAACACTAACAGCTTTGCACGACCGTATTACTGACATCATAAACAACAACTATTATTCTATGACTTATTGCAAAACATAATACATTTACCAAAAACAAACCTTTAAGATTTCATTAATCTATTTACTTAACACATTTCATCATCATCTGCCTAGCCTTTTCCCAACTATATTGGGGTCGGCTTCCAGTCAAGCCGGATTTAGCTGAATACCAGTATTTTACGAGGAGCGGCTGCCTACCAGACCTCCACAACCCAATTTAAACTGGGGTAACACGGTACCTCTTGGCAAGACTGGAGTCAGATATACTGGCTTCTGACTATCCGTAACGACTGACAAAGATCTCCAAATGACGGCCGGGACCAACGGCTTAACGTGCTTTTCGAGGCACGGAGGAAACTCGTTATGTTAAGATGGTCACCCATCCACAGACCAACTTAGGCAAGCGTTGCTTAACCTTGAAGATCGACCTGTGCAGCTGTTATTATCTAGCCACGAGCTCCTTAACACATTTACTTAACACATCATTTACTTAACACATCCTTACTTAACACATTTCAACTCTGTATTTTGCTGTACCCTATCTACGCCTCCCACACACTGTCTCACCTAGATCCTTCCGGTATTGTACTTTCGCTTGCTTCGCATAGACTGCGTAACATTTAGAACGTTCAATTGAAATATTTTAATTTTTGCATGAAAATATGATGACCCAAAATATTTTTTTTTTAAAGTCATAGGTCAAAAGTTGTTGTTTATGATGATAGTTATGTTACCTCTCAGGGCCTCAAGTCTACTATTAAAATTTTATCAGAATTTGTATCGGAATAACTTTTGTACTATCAAACTGTCAAAATAAACAATTATGAAGGCAATGATCGACAATTCTGATACAATTCTAATAGCAGACTTGAGACCCTGGGAGGTTGCCAGTGTTTTACAAATAACCCTGTATAGGTAAGGCTCGAGCTACAAGCACCCAGCTTACTTGTCTGTTTGTTTGTCTTGCAGTAACAGTCACTGCCTGGCACCACAGACTGTGCTTGTATTGTCAAGCGTAATTCCCGCGCAGGGCCTGTGCATTGTTTTTTTTTTTGGGCGAGAACGCCTTTCTCAGCATCATTTTTACCATTAGTCAATGTTATCTAAGATAAAAGAACCATAAAATATAACTATTAGTTTAAGGATTACATCTGTACCACCAATATAGCTGTCAAGTTGTTGCAAATAAATGCATTGTGTGAAGATTTTTGTTTTAATTATCTCCCGTTTGACCAATACCTCAGCTGATGTAATTACTCAGATACCCGCGAAACGAGACACAATAGTAAAACAATAACAGCGCGGTCTCATAGGACCGGTTGGGGATTCAAACGTTAACGCCTACCCTATCATCACTTATGGTCCTATGAGACCGCGCTGTTATTGTTTTACTATTGTGTCTCGTTTCGCGGGTATCTGAGTAACTACAGCACACATTCACACTCAGACTATAAAGGCCGCTAAGGCCATGGGAAAACTTCGGAAAAGGAAACCAGTAATCCTAGAACGTAAAGGGCAAAGGGGTATAACGTTTTATGCCTTTGCCTGCCTTCCAAACCAGTCTTCTTTTTCTTCTCTTCGTGTCGATGTACTCTAACCAAATTCTCTCAGACCAGTATTCGGCAACTTATACGGCTCTGTTATTGGCCTCGTATAGATCCTGGAAAATGCAAGTGAGTATGCAGGATGGGCAGCATTAAAGGTGACGCATGTCCTGTGCAGCGGCTCCACAAACTGCCACAGTACACAGCTGTCTCAAACTCCAAAGTCCAAACCATTAAACAATGATGATGTTAAGCAACATCTGGGTCCCAAGCAAGGACCAAAACAATATAAAAATCTTTTGTTTACCTTTCTTTTCTTCACTAAAGTTGGCGTTTGATTAGTCCCGTTGTTTTAAACAATGGCTTTCACAGTATCGTCTATAGGTAGTAAAACTTATCTTCCACCAACTATTGTTTAGTTCTGGTCATGTTTTACGGATTATAGGTGGTAAGTAATTGCAAAGTTTTGTTCTAAAAGGGTATTCTGTAATTGCTAGGGATGGCTAGGTAAGCGTTCAGGTAGGCAAATGGGCTGTGGGATTATTCGAAATAGTTAACGTTGCTTTGGAACGCAAAAGGTAACTGAAGTACGTCTGACACGCTGTCTCGCTCCACCCAGAGAGGGAAAGTTGTTTTATGATTTCTCAACTCAAAAAACAAAGTTAGGCACTGTGCCTGTTAAGCCGTATAACGAAGGGAGGCCTCATACAAGGTGGACCGACGACCTGGCGAGGGTCGCGGGAATCCGATGGATGCGATACGCACAGGACCGGTCGCTGTGGCGACGCTTGGGGGAGGCCTATGTCCAGCAGTGGACGTCTTTCGGCTGAGATGATGATGACGAGTTTTTATTATTGACTAGCTTTAGCCCGCAGCTTCGCCCGCGCACATAAAATATAGCCTATGTCACTCAGGAATACAGCAGCTTTCTATTGGTGAAAAAATTTTAGCAATCGGACCAGTTACTTCCACAGATTACCTCATACAAACAAAAAAACAAACTTTACCTCTTTATTATATTATTACTATAGATGGACTCAAGTTTGATCACGATCTCACCTGATGGTAAGCGATGATATGTGGTCGACGATGGTGCTCGTTAGCCTAAAAGTAAGATGACTTCTAGGCAAGCGAACTTCATTCAGTACAAGTCCCAGATATTCACGCTGCAATTAAAGACCTTTTATTAAGGTCGGAAATTATCCAATGATTTATCCCGCTCTCGGAGCGGGAGGGCGACTCAGGCTTTTACTAAAACTATCAAAACATGTCTTCAACTAATGTAGTTGGCCTTTGGCCGTGTCATGTTCAAGTAAAATAAATAAATTAATCATCAGAAGCAAAATAAACAAGTTAATGGTATTGTTATCTACGAAATCAATTGAGAAATGTACAGCAAATAAATAATTATGGAATTCCGATGGAGATATTGATATTTAAAACAAGTATTCTCGCGGTTTACCCTCAGTACAACCATGACTCATCGCTTATCTATCATAACTTTAAAAATATGTTTAGAACGTTCCAGAACTTCTCCTCATTACCTGAGCCAAAGAGAACAATAAAGTACTTTCAAATAATCCCCAAACAGTTTGGTTAGTTACTTGTTATTTTTTTTTTCCGTACAGACGCCGACCATTGGCGGAAACACCCGAACAGCTGACGATAACAGCCGAGCATTGACGGAAACAGCCGAAATGGGAGTCATTAGGGAATGGGCAAGCGCATAAAAACCGGTGCCAATATTAAAATTGGTCAGTTTACCGATATTTGGTAACAGGAACAGCACTGGTCTTAGGAGCAGGAAGTTTCTGTAACTATTTCCAATATTTTTCATTTTTATTTAATTTTCGTCTTAGTTTTTGTTTAAGTTAGTTAGTTTTTATTTACGTTATAATCTTAATATTAGTTTGCGTTTAAGTTTTCATCCTAGTCTATAACTCTTCTTAATTTTTTTTTTTTAAGTTTTGTTTTTATTTCTTTAATGGTTTATCATGAAGAAATCGTTGTTTTGTTATTACGAGGAATTGGCGTTTGATCTGGTAAGTGGAACACTTTGCAACTATTTAAACTAGGTACGTAGGTATTTTAATATCTACGTGTACCCTACCTTATATGTAGGTAGGCAATATATTAAGAAAACCATCGCACGTGTGTTATAGTGTAACTTAAAGTTTCTTTGTGAAGTTTTTATACTTATTTTTAATATTCATTTACACTAACATTATGGAGGTAAAGTTTAATATTTTATTTGTAGGAAGTAATCTCTGAATGTACTCGTTCGATTGCTAAATTTTTTTCACCGTTAGAAAGCGGCTTTAGGGCGATTGTACACGCTAAGAAATGTAACCGTGTTTGAGACAGATAGGATTAATACATCATGTACACGATAAGAATTTTGTCGGATTTACGCTGCCCGCCCTCGTCAGATTTTTTGTAGGACCGATAATTGTAACAAATTATAATCCTAGAATATATTCTGAATAACTTTTTGTAGGACGTGTACGTTGCACTATTGCTATCAGTGTGTTCTATTTGTCACCTACAAAAAATCGGTCACCGATTATCGGACATGGGCGGACACTGCTAGAGACGAAAATTTACCCTGGTACCCCCCCCTTACCTACCCCGGCCCCCTACCACACCATAGCAGCTTCACAGTCGACTGTCGCGTCTAGTGCAGACAAGATTTTATTCTTGGTCAGTCAGTCAGTGTCAAAGCAGTTGGTGTGTAGAAACGACACGAATTCTTGCATAGGCCCGGCGATTTTTTTTAACGTGTACCTACAAGCGGCCTTATTCTTGAGTGACATAGGTTAGATTTTATGTACGCGGGAAAAGTCGCGGGCAAAAGCTATTACATATTTTGCAAGTAATTACATTATCTGTGCGTACGTATAAGTGTAAGTTTATAAATATGTAATCAGTGTGCATTATAGTTGTAGGCAATAGAATATGTTGCTAATCAAAAACATCGTAACAATGTTACTTGATTAAAGTGGATCCTTGTGGATAATTATGACAGCTATTTAACATTAGTATTAACGTTTAGTTCATGAATCCCCGACCGGTCCTATGAGACCGCGCTGTGTTTTACTATTGTGTCTCGTTTTGCGGGTATGTGATAGGTTAAAGTGTTAAGTTCTTTTGGATAATTACGTTAGATTTCTAAATAATGTAAACTCTTTAAAGGCTCCCCCACACAGGCTCGTTATTATCGGTCGATAATATCGCATGCGTTATTGCGATATCTGTTTGCAGTACATTTTGTATTAGGACGGTCATGTAGTTACACACTGCTGCGATAATAACGCTGCAATGGAAGTGGGACGTTGCGTTTCTCCGTCCTGCGATATTCCGATATAAGTTCTAGAATGTTTTGTATCAGGACGCAAACGACCGTACACACACCTGCGATAATAACGGCGTTCTCTCGTAAGAAATATCGGACGATAAAAACGCAGTTGTGTGCAAGGAATCAGGACGCATTAACGCAATACCGCATGCGATATTATCGACCGATAATAACGCGCCTGTGTGGGGGAGCCTTTAAGGTTAACTATTTACAATGAAGGGTAGATATAAAAAAGTGAAAAAGATTTCCTGTAGGTACTTTGGCTGATTGTGGCTACACTTTTAGTCATTTCGAATACGTGTACCTGCGAGTACGTCTAAAGTATATTTGTCCAGCATACCTACTCGTAGGTACGCCTAGAGTATTTATTTTGTGTGGCCAGCTTGTAAAAACTTTTTTAAACTAACTATTGCAAATCATTGTATTTTTTTTTCCACAGAACATGGATCTTCACTGCACACACTGCACACAGAACATGCGTCACGAACTGGCCGACATGCTGGATGCGGAATTCAACGACTGCATTGATTGTCACCAGCTCAGACTACAGAACATGAAGAAAATGTCCAAAAGCACCACCGCTTCTAGAACTAGCAGCGACAGTGGCGTGCCAAGCGACACCGACATCATGCCCGACATATACATTGCCGCGCCATCGGCAGACACGCTGCCGAAACCGAAATGGGGCGAGAGCAAAACCAGCAGTGAACGCAAAAAAGCAGCTAAACAAAAAAAGTTGCTGAAATCAGTCGAAATCTGGGTAAGAGCATCGATACCACATATACAATCAGGTACAAGTGTTAGTTTCCCCGTACCGAGAACAGTGCTGGATGAAATCAATTATTCATGGCCGCCTTTCCCGGAGTCAATATGGAGTAACGAAAGAATGAGAGAGACAACAGCCAGGGAGCAGATCCTTCTCGGGGAGCAAGAGGGAGATGTCAATAGTTCTGTCGTGGAGTTCTTCAGCTACTTCGGGAATAATCAAGCAATTCCTAAGACCGCGCTCGTCTGATGATGCTGAAGTTAGATCGGAGTACATTGCGTAGTGGCTATAAAGTGAATGGTAGGAGGGACTTCATAATAGGTAGTGTATATCTAAGTGTTGTGCGTTATGGTTATAATGTGGAAAAATGTGGACTGGTAATACTGACAAATGACCGTTATTTCAAAAAAAAAGACTGGTAATTCAGAAAAATGAGTAGGTATTCAGAAAACGAACTGTTAATTCAAAAAAGGGACCGGTATTTCAGAAAAAGACTGTTAATTCAAAAAAGAGACTGGTATTTCAGAAAAAGGACTGGTATTTTAGAAAAATGGCGGTGTTCGTAAATTTGTCGGTAGTTTTAAAATTATAATTATTATAATGTGACAATTTCAATGTGAATCTTATTTTAATTAATGAATTATTAATCTAATTTTAATTATTATATATTTCTGACTCCTGTATGTCTAGTTTAAAAGTATTGTCTAAGTTTACTTGTTTATAAGTATAATGATAATTAGGTAAGTATTATAGGTAGGTATGTAAAAAAGAAACAGCTGATATAAACCCATATGAAAAAATGTAATTTCTAGGGCACACAAATAAAAGGGTTTTAGCTGTTGGAGTCCGATTTCCGCGCTTAATCCACGGTGGATCATTGTATGTGGACCATGGCTGCCATCATTTGGATGACAGCCTTATTCTATGCAGAATAGGGTTCATAATATTTTGTCAACAAAAGTTGGCTGTGATATAATCGAATTTTGTATCTCGATGTTATTTTTTTAATGCAGGTATCTATCAACTAGTCCTTAAATTAATGATTCTAATTTATTTTTTATTATTTGAATAATGATAATATTATTTCAATTGAGTAAAATAATAATAAATCAATAGATTTTGAATGAAAGTAATATTTTAAAGCTTGTGACTGTGAACTAGCCTCAAGTATATTTTAGATTTGATAGCTCCAAGGAGCTTATGTGATGGTGCTTATAATTTAAATTTGTTTATTTTACTGATAAAAATACAATTTTTAAATATACTAATGAGTATTTTCTAATGAATACAGTCTGTTGTTATAAGACTGACTTAAAATGATATTTAATAGAATGTGAGGTAATTATTATACATATAATTATATGTTTGTGCCTGATTAGTAAGTAAACTAAATGTACCTGTTAATGTAGCTCAAAGAAAACCAATTTTTAAATAGTAAAACCTATTTTATAAGACTGACGATACCACAAATATTGTGTTCAACAATTACAATATCAATAATAAGTGCCATGTTATTATTAAGTTAATTTATTTATCTTAAATTTAATTCTTTTTAATTTAATTTAATTCTTTTTTTTTATATGTATCCTTAATTCTGTCTGAAAAAGAAAATATTACAGAAAGTACTATGTATCTAAATTTAATTCTCCTACGATGTATCATTTCATGCAGGTTGAGAAGCAGAATTGGCTCATCTTTGAGAATATTATTTTGTACATAGTGTGTTCTGTCATATTTTATTTTTCTTAGTTTTAGTACTAATATAGTTCTAAGATCTTTTTTAATAATCTATGTTTTGTCTGTGTGTGTTAGTAAATAGAATTATTATTATTAATATATTAGATAATTATGCATTAATTAATGAATAATTATACATTTGTAAGACAAAAAAAATTGTTTTTCCTTTCATTACTTACCTATACCAAATTCAATATAAGTAACACTATTTAGTTTTAGTTGTGGTACATCCACACTAAAACTAAATAGTGAGCAAGTTTTCCAGTACCTTATACAAATGAGAAAACACCTAATAATAACTCATTTTACACATTTCTTTGGGATTCAATTCAATCTAATCCAATTAATTTATTCATTAGTAAACATACGAAACATGAACCTTTTAAATTCAAGTTTAAACACTACGTTAGCTAATGAGAGCATATAAGCAAAAATGAAATAATAGGACTATTTGAAAGTTATAACTTTACTGAACATAAAAATAATCAATATCGATTCATAAATAATGACCACAATACTCGTAGGTATACCGATTGTAACCCTTCACATCCGCCGGGCCGTTCAGAGTGTACCAGGCTGATTTGATATTGTTTTTTAGGGGAGAAAGCATCGAAATGACTTCTTCTTCTACGCTATGGGCGGAGCGGGAAGGCTTGTCAGACTTCCAAAAAAACCCACTCCTGTTCCTTTTTGCCTTGATTCCAGGGTTATGATATGAAATAGTGTTAACAATAAACATGCCGAAGCGATTGAGGCAACTTCAGATTTGCTATCATTCATTGATAAGTTCCATCTCCTAAGTTTTTTATCAGATCTTCCAAGCACAAAGGTTAATTAATACATCTCATATTTTAAACAAAAAAGTTCTGAACTGAACAAAAATGAATAATACGCCAATTTGTACCTCAAATCGTAGGAAACCCATTAACATTTAAATAACTTAATCAGTTCACTAGGTGAACACCAATTTCAAACATTTAATTTAGTTCATGAATCCCCGACCGGTCCTATGAGACCGCGCTGTTATTGTTTTACTATTGTGTCTCGTTTAGTGGGTATGTGATAGGTTAATCCATATTCACATCAACGAACAAAAAGCAAGTTCGTTATCTAAGGACCGATCTATGACAGTGTTCAAAATTTGCCACCGTCTGAAAAGTTAAATGTCAATATCCATAAAAGTTTACACAATCATCGATAATATTAAAAACGGCTTTGGTTAGTAAAAGTCTGACATTCTCGCTTTGCCTACGAGCGGGAAAAGTAATTCGATGATAGCCACCTAAAAAAAAGTTACAAACGCAGAACATTGAATTAAGTAGGTAGAAAAAATTAAATTCGGTAACGTCAAATTGTCAATCAGGCAAAGGACATAGTATATAATCATACAGTCTACAATACGATTTTTTTAGAGACTATATTTTTTTACTTGATTTACGTTAGAAATTAATCTCTTTTTTTTTTTTTTTAATTGTATAAGCTAGTGCTTGACTGCGATCCCACCTGATGGTAAGCAGTGATGCAATCTTAGATGGTGAGGCGCACTAGTTTATTAAGAGCCTATTCACTCTAGCCTTGAAGACACCCAAATTATAATTGGACGGGAAGACCGCAGCAGGCAAACTATTCCAGTCCTTCGATGTACGCGGTATAAACGACGAAGCGAAGTGCTTAGTCCGGACCGTAGAGGTTTCCACAACAAAAGGATGGACATTCGCCGTACGACGGTTTGTCCGATGGAAAAAACGGGATGGCGGAATCAATTCGTGTAATTCCTGCGCACACTCTCCGAAATGCATCCTGTAGAATACCGAAAGGCTGGCTACCCTACGCCTGTGCGCAAGGCTTTGTAGGTTGGAGTTAACTAGATCTGGATCTCCAATTAGCCTCTTCGCACGCCTTTCCACTGAGTTCAAAGTTGCCAGGTGGCATTTTGCAGCTCCAGCCCATATGTGGCTGCAGTTCTCCACACACGATCGGACCTGTGCTTTGTATAACATAAGAAGCTGTCCCGGTGTGAAGTACTGCCGGACCTTTGCAAGAACGCCGAGTTTCCTAGCAGCTACTTTAGCTTTGGACTCAATGAACCGCCCAAAGTTCAGGTCGGAGGAAATTTCAACTCCCAAGAGCTGAAGGCGATCGGTGCAGTCCAGGGATACATCCCGGAAAGCAGGAGCCAAGGTGAACGGGCTCCTTTTAGCGGTGAACAGACACGCTTGTGTTTTGGCGGCGTTGAATCCCACCAGATTGGCTTCGCCCCACTTGGAGACTGCCTGAAGTGAGTCATTCGCACGCTCTACCATAGCCTCTCTTTCGGACTGGATTAGCTCCTTACTAGCCCGAGTACTTGGCAGGTATCTCTCTACAACTGTGCTATCATCTGCATACCCATAGATACCGGGTATCAGCAGATCGTTGATGTGGAGCAGGAAGAGAGTTGCAGAGAGTACAGACCCCTGAGGAACTCCGGCATTAGTCATCATGGGCTCTGAAGAGCATCCGTCGACAACAACTCGGAGAGACCGTTCACTCAGGAAGTCTTTTATCCAGTTAATCAGGCCAGGGGAGATGCCGTACGCTGGGAGCTTACTTAAAAGGCAAGCGTGCCATACCCTGTCGAAGGCCTTCGAGACGTCTAAGGAGACTGCAAGTCCTTCCCCATTCTTCTCGAGGGCCTCGCCCCACAAGTGAGTGACATACACTAGAAGGTCCCCAGTAGACCGATTGCGGCGAAACCCGTACTGTCGGTCACTGAGGAGATCGTTACCTTCCAGGTATGTCAAGAGGCGCGAGTTCAACACACGCTCCATAATCTTGCAGAGTATGGAGGTTATCGAAATCGGCCGATAGTTGGTGGGATCGGCACGACTGCCCTTTTTGGGCACGGGCTGCACGTTAGCAAGCTTCCAGGACTTGGGCACTATACCAGTCCTATATGAGAGGCGATACAAGCGTGTCAGAACAGGAGACAACTCGGGCGCACATGCCTTGAGAACAATCGCTGGAATACCATCTGGTCCACTAGCTTTATTCACGTCTAGACGACACAGTGCTCTCAGAACTTCTTTGTTCCTTATACGGACCTCGGGCATCGAGGTGCCGCAGTGAGATAGAGTCGGTGGAGTAGAACTGCCAGTGTCAAGACGTGAATTGTTGGCGAAGAGAGATGCAAAGAGACCTGCTTTCTCTCTCGCCGTGTGAGCCAGTGTTCCATCTGGCCGAACCAGCGGAGGCAATGTGGGTCGACAGAAGTTCGCTTCGACCGACTTGGCAAGGGACCAGAACGCTCTGCTACCGGACGGTTGTGCAGAGAGCTTCTGGCCAATGTGGGAAATGCGATCGAAGCGGGCCTTCCTTAGTGCCTTTTTATAGGACTTGGCAGCATGGTTGAAGGCTCTCTTCTTTGAGCTCAGGTCCGGAGCTTTGCGGTCACGAGCATCCACCCAGGCAAGAAATGCCGAGTGCTTTCGCTTTTCAGCTTCAGCACAATCGGCGTTGAACCATGGGCGAGCTGAGCTTCCGACGGGTACATCACTATATGGGATGTAATACTCCATAGCTTGACGCACCACATCGGAAATTGCCTCCGCACAGCTCGACGGATTTTCCGAAGAGAAGCAGACCTGCTGCCAAGGATAAGACGCAAAGAAGTGCCGCATCTCATCCCAATCTGCTGACTTGTAACGCCATATTCGCCGTTCCCCGCGTGAGTCGCAGTCAGGTGGCGAGAAGGACGTTACAGACTTCACCAGACAATGATCTGAAGTTCCAAGTGGTGAGGAAACTGTTACGACACATCTGTCCGGATCGGTTGTCAGCAGAAGGTCCAGACAATTGGCAGTATGACCAGCGATGTCAGGCACCCTTGTCGCTTGCTTCACCAACTGGGAGAGCCCCATCGAAACTGCAAAGTTTCGCGCCTCTCTCCCAGCGTGGTCAGTCCTCTGGTATGGGAAAAGCCAGTCCTGATGACAGTTAAAGTCCCCCAGAGCAACGAACTGCGCATCAGGGTGCCGATGCAGGGCCGTATCGGCGGCTATACCAAGGTGGTCAAATAGCCGAGTTGTCTCCTGATCACCGCTATGCGAACGGTAGACACAGGCATAGACAATTTTGTCCATACCAGTGTCCACCATCATCCATAAGGTAGATAAATCAGGGTCTTCAAGGTGACGGAGACGCTGACAGCAGATGTCATTGCGGACGTACACACAGACCCCGGCACGCTGCATGAAGTGATACTCCAATGAGTATCCCGGGTAGTTGAGGTACGCCGCATCTGACGGACATCTAATCTGCGTCTCCGTCAAGAAAAGCAAGTGAGGCTTGACAGTCTCGAGATGGTGATGGACCGCAAGGAGATTTGAGTGCAGCCCTCGAATATTCGATAATCGAATCGAATAATCAAATATATCATATCAAAATAAATCGAATAATCGAATTATATAAAATTGATGACAAATGTGCACTAATTCTAAAAGTTAAGCATTTATATTTCTTAATTTTTTATTTATAAATAGAATATAGGATTAGTTATTAGAAGCAATTTCTGTGTATTCCTGGTATGTATAGGTCATTACCAAATATCTCTTCTAAACAAAAATAGAATCATTAAAATCGGTTATCATATTACTGTCAGAACCCTTTTTGTAAAGTTCATTAAAAATATGAAAGGTACTATTATAACACAAAACTACAGAACTATGTATATAAGTCACCGGAATAATCCTGTTCGGTGCTTGTATAAAAGAAACAATACGAGGTACACCAGTATTTTACCCACAATAGAAGAACATTCCACAAAATACAAAAATATGGTGGGTACTTTTAAAACTATTAAAAATTATTCGTTACAAAACTCAGAAGTAGTCAGGACCCTCATTTAGACAGAGCTTGCAATCTAGCGCGGCTGCCACGTAACACGACTGACATTAACAATTTATAATATTTTAATTACTCCATTTAATAATTACAAAACATAATTGAATAATAACGACTTTAGGAGTGAGGTGATATAAATTTTGTGACAGGTAAGTTTTCTACATTCTTGTAATTATGTTCTAACTGTGTGCACTATAGTTTATTGTTCAAAATATTTCAAACTCAAGAAGTTTTGTACTTAGACCATGGAATAAGGGGTCAGTTATTATGAAGAGAAATAAACAAAGGTGGCAAAATAGGTAAGTACCTATGTATAGTTAAATGTAGGTTCTCTAAACTCTTATAATATGATAGTGTAAAATTGTTTGTTTTGTGGTAGTATATTGGTCCGGTGGCGTTAGGGCATAGGACCATACTATAGTCGAGAAGAACTGCTTAGTGTTATTATAAATTATACGAGTACGGCATAAGAAAAATATCTAGCCTAGGTTCGTATTTTTACGTATAGATGTAGGTAATTAGACTTGAAGATAAACGGTTAGGTGTGGGTACATATCAGCTGTTTGACTTACTTAGACCAAAATTTTGTTTTTAAAATCGAAATAATATATTACTTGTTTCTTGATTGCCTAGACAGAGTGACATTCTATTAGCCAAAACGATTGCCAAACGTCAAAAATGTTTTAGTACTCTGTTCCGTTCTGTTACTGACTTTTTGTTAATTATTGATAGGTATGGTTGTCTTATAATTAACGACACCACCGATTTATTTACAAAATAATACTTCGATGTGAAACTCTGAAATTTTCTTAAAGCAATGTACGCTAGGTATATACTAAATTATTCTTAATTCTTTAATATAGAAGGTAGTCTACCCGAAAGGGAACAGCTGTTAAACTGACAGACAAGAGTTACTTTCACATTTGTGATATACAGGGTGTGTCAGACATCGACACACAAACAATTATCATGGATCCAATACATGATTCTGGACCCCTAGCGCTGGAATTTTTCCTCGGGTATTTCCTAATAAAAAAAAACTGCAAATTTATAAATTTTTATAAAATCGTTATTGACAGTAATGGAACGTAACTTTGTCTAGACGCTTAAATAGTTTGAAATGATTAGATTTATCAGGTATAAATAAGATTGGGTGGATGGGGTGTCTGCTCTGATGCATCTGAGGTTATGATGAACCAATCTACAAGGTTTGATAATAATAATCTTATTGTTTCAATGTCATATCTAATAACTTGCAATGTTAATACTTCAAAGACTGTTTCAATTATTAACCACAAATAATCGAATTACACTAATATAATAAAAGTGAAAATGTGTGTGTATTGATTAGTTTGTTACTCTGTCACGCTGAAATTATTGAAGGGACATTGATGAATTATGATACACTGGTAGATCGTACCGTAGATTAATACAACTGGATGGATGAAGCGATTAATTTATTGTAATTTCTAGCAAAATAGTTGTGGTACATTGGATGTCATTAGTAAATTCGCGAGGTACCTACATTGAACAAACAAAGTATTATAAATTCTCTTTTCAGTAGTATTTTTCATAAAAATCGTTTCCTGAGCACCTAATTGATAAACCTAAAATTAGGTGCTTTCACAAACATGACGATTGATATACACAAGATCTACAACAACTATCTCTAAGCCACACAAACATTTGTTCAAAAACTGTGATAACCGTGATTTCCTCAATAAGTTGAATATTTTATACTCTTTTGACACATACGAGTATCATTGCATAGGGAGCCAGTCTTTCCTGATTTCCGGTAGGAGGCAGCTTGGTATAACTAAACATCCTAGACCTAAGTTTGATACCTAGAAACTCACTCTTGTTTTGGTCAAATAACTATGATTACATAAATCTTTAATGATTTTCTAATAGCCTTGAGGCCTTAAATCTTCAGTAAACAGGTTATTTCTAGCTGAATGTGCTCCACCGTCAACCACATTATCATTTACGGCATGTATTTTACTTTAAATGATTTTGAACATCATCTAAATATTGTTTCTCGTGAGGAGCTCGTGGCTAGATAATAACAGCCGCACGGGTCGATCTTCAAGGTTAAGCAATGTTTGCCAAGGTTGGTCTGTGGATGGGTGACCATTTTAACATAACAAGTTTCCTCCATGCCTCGGAAAGCACGTTAAGCCGTTGGTCCCGGCTGTCATATGTAGATCTTTGGCAGTCGTTACGGATAGTCAGAAGCCAGTAAATCTGACTTCAGTCTTGCCATGAAGTACCGTGTTACCCCAGTTAATGGGTTGTGGAGGTCTGGTAGGCAGCCGCTCCTCGTAAAATACTGGTATTCAGCTCAATCCGGCTTGACTGGAAGCCGACCCCAATATAATCGGGAAAAAGGGAAGGTAGATGATGAGATGATGATCTAAATATTGTTTCTGGTATGGAGATACGGTGGCGCAGGCTCAAATGGCCGGTTCGTGTGATCTCGTGTGTATGACGATAAACTCAGGTCACAATATTTATTTATTTTTTACCCGACTGCGCCAGTAGAAAGGTTATGTTTTTCGAGTGTATGTTTGTATATTTCCTTGACAGACTTTGGAACTTAAACTCCTTTTTCTATTTTAGTTTGTAAGATAGCGTTAGATTTGTCCATGTTGTGAGAGTGATACTGGGTACATTTGAATTTAAAAAAAATTGTGAATGTCAAATTTTTGGCGCCAAATCATAAGTATATTTTATTCATGACGTATTCATACGACGTATGTACGTAGGGTATAAAAATAAAGGGCTCGAGGAAATTTCAAGAAAAACATTACAGTTTTAAGATTAAAAACTCGACTGCTTAAAATGATTTGTTTTGGATTTCGTGCAAATATAACTTTTGTGTTTAAGCTGTAGGTACACAAAAGGCAGTTCTCAAAATACTGAGTCAGCTGTTTCCTACTTTTACCGAATTATTCGAACAAAGATGTATTGAAAACCTTTTTGTTTATGATGCTATTTAAAATAAAAATCTTTTGTTTCAAGGTGGTCCTTTACTGAGATAAGCAATATATTTATAATAAAAATCTTTTGTTTAGAGATATTCCCTTTAGTGAAATAATCAATACCTAGGGGTAAACCATTCTTAAACAACAGGTAATATTCCTTTCCTCACTATTCATAAAATTAATCCTTACTAAGAACAATTTAAATCCTTACGATCCCAGGCCGTTACTAGTTACTAGGAGGTCATACTTTGGCGAAGTTATAAACAAAATTTATGGTTCGGGCTTCAAATTCGCAAACTCACTTGCTACAGAATTTTCAACTCTACTACTTCGGAATAAGGACAAGTTCCTTGATAAAAATTCTCACATTTTTATGACCGTACCTGAAATATTTTCGGAATGGTTACAATAGCTCATACCGATTATTTATAATGCCAAACTTTTATTTTGTTTATTTGCTTACAAATTGAACTATTTTCGTTTGAAACAAATCATTTTTATTGCGGACCGTTTGCTGTTTTATTTTGCGAGATCTTAATTGTTTCGTGAAATGGGAAATAAACCTTTTGATGGCCAGTTTTGAATGGTCTACCTGGCTGTATTGTTTATTTGAAATGTAGTTTCAAATTATGGTGGTCTGTAATTAGTTGCAAGGAAAGTTTGTTCCTGATTGTAGGCATTAATGGTTAAATTACTGGGCTTGAAATACTTTCATATATCTAACAGATGTATCAGTGATAGCTAAGGAAATATACAGGGTTTTTGTTCAATAACCGGTCAAATTTTCACAGGATGTTCTACCCATGAATATGAATATTTTTCACTATGGGACCAACTCTGAAATCACGAAAAATTAGCTGTTTCATACATTTTAGTCGAGTAGGTATTAAACTTTTGTATGAAACAGCAGATTTTTATTTTTCGGGTAGAACACCCAGTCAAAATTTGGCCGGTCATTGAAAAATAACCCCGTATGTTCAAAATATGTAGATATTAGTTTTTTTTTTGTGGTGTACAAGTGTAGAAATAAGTGTAATGAAAAAGTTAATTATATTACTGGCCTCTTAAAAACTTGGAATCCTTCAGAAAAGGTAGGTAATACTTGAAGACTCTTATTTATTTATTTACATTCAGGACCAGCTGACTTGACAGACTTTGTCATGTCTTATAATGAAACAAATAACCGGTGGTTATATTCTCTATGGTTTTAAATAGTCGTAGCTATCTAAAAAAATTGGCTTGACTGATTTTAATTATTATTATTTTGTTGTATTCGTTTCTTCTTTTAAACCGTACCTACATTAAAACGAACGGCTTAAAAAATGGCTTCTTTCTCAAATTGATTGATAGTAAGAAGGTACGAAGTAGGTTTGTAATTTAACAAGAGCGACCCCGCAGGCGCCAGCTAGTTATAAATACAAAATAAATATTATGTATGTCAATTTTTAAAGTGAGCTACAACTGTATCAGTAATGTCAATATTTAATATTAAATTAACAATAATTGGAACTTAACAGTTAGCGAGATAAAACTGACGACACGTTAAGATTAAAAAGTCATTAATTAATATTGTTTAATTTGATAACTCTAATGTCTTCCGTTTGAAAGTGTTTTTATAATTGCATTTTAATTGTGTTAGCACTGTCGTGATTTTTATCGATTTTAGTTTAGTGGCATACAGCATTAAAGTAGTCAGAAAATAAGAGGCCCGTTCTGACATCTGTCATCGTGACATTACTATAGTCTTTTTTACGTAGCATGGGTTGGGTGACAGCAGGACGAAAATATGCATCTTTAAGATGAGAGAAAAGGATAGATAGCTACATTGTATGAATCTGACAGCTGACAGAAATTTAAGTTACATTTTAGGGTCTTTCTCAAACGTCAAAACGGGCCTTTTGTTTATTGATAACTATAGTTTTACAATCTGGGAGCCCTTGCGAGCCTGTGAGGGGTTAGTGTTGTCTCAGTGAGTGGTAGGAGGTGGTCTAAACAGATTGTGGTTGTGTTTTGGTTCGTGGTACTTTACGAGGAATACTGATGGACGTCAGGTCAGTATTTATTTGTAATATATATTAAGTTTATGTAGGAAACACAGGTGTGTTGTGTAGTCATAACAAAGTAGAGGTATAGAAAGTGTTTCTAGAAAGAACAATTACAAATTAGAGCTTGAATATCAAGTATTTTATTAATTATTAACATTTAACAGACATTAAAATTTAATTATAATTATTTAATTTTGATATTTTAATTTTATTAATTGATTTTATTAATAGGGGAAAAATGTATAACTATAGAATACCTTTTTACGATTTACAATGCTTTGAAATTGAAAGTGACGAAACCTGATATTAGGTGATTCGCGATTTTGTTTTGAAAAAATAGATTGTTTTCTAAAGTAAAACTATTTGTTGATAATTATGTTCAATTATGTCTGAAATACGCAAAGTAAAGTGAACATGTCTAAATTAGAATATATAGAGGATTTTGTTTACCTAACTACAGAAAAGTTATTCGTTGTTGTAGTAAATCGATTATTTTTATCTCGCTGCTGTTAGTGACTTTGCCCGTGTGAAAGTAGAAAATTGTACCTACAGGATGCATCACTGAGTTAATTCAATTAGGCAGTTTTATAAAAAATAAAAACTATAATAAGTAAATATCCCCTGCGATATCAAGTATCCTATGTGCAAATCCCGGATTATGGTCTACCCGTGTGCCAAATTCCACCTTAATCCCTCCACTCGTATGAGCGTGAAGAAGTAACATACACACCCACTCATCTCGCAAACTTATCATATCACACTCGCAAACTTTCGTCTGTATACCTAATAGTACCTTGTCTGTATAGTAATGAATATATGAAAGAGACTTTTGTCAAACAGTGGCTGTTTTTCAGTAATATTGTGTAACAATATTATGCTAAAACCTTCCTTATTTATTTTTCTTTCCATTAGTCAAAATCATATCAAAATCCACTGCGTGATGACTGAACAACAAACAAACAGGCTATAATCTGTACTCTAAAAAGAAGATTATAATGTTGTTTATCATGAAACATCATCAACTGCCTAGCCTTTTCCCTACTAAATTGGGGTCGGCTTTTAGTCAAGCCGGATTTAGCTGAATGCCAGTATTTTACGAGGAGCGGCTGCCTACCAGACCCCCACAACCCATTAACTGGGGTAACACGGTACTTCATGACAAGACTGGAGTCAGATTTACTGGCTTCTGACTATCCGTAACAACTGCCGAAGATCTACAAATGACAGCCAGGACCTACGGTTGTTTATCATGAAACATTCTCCAAAATTCATTCAGACAAGTGCCACCTAACACCTTAACCCTTCATGTTCCAGCACAATGACGAGCGC
Source organism: Mythimna separata (assembly GCA_030763345.1). Lineage (NCBI taxonomy): Eukaryota > Metazoa > Arthropoda > Insecta > Lepidoptera > Noctuidae > Mythimna > Mythimna separata. The sequence continues at coordinate 21,478,503 of CM061186.1, forward strand.
CGTCTCCCTGCTGCCCAACGACAGCAACTTCCACCCGCTGCTGGAGCCGCCGCTGCCACCCTACACCAGCGCCACGCTCCGGAGAGCCGGCATCGTGTGGCTGCACTGCGGCAAGCAGAACGACTTCCAGCAAGTCTGCAACTACTTCCACTACCTCGAGTCTATGGTGAGCTCCTCATCATTCATCATCAACTTCCACCCGCTGCTGGAGCCGCCGCTGCCGCCCTACACCAGCGCCACGCTCCGGAGAGCCGGCATCGTGTGGCTGCACTGCGGCAAGCAGAACGACTTCCAGCAAGTCTGCAACTACTTCCACTACCTCGAGTCTATGGTGAGCTCCTCATCATTCATCATCAACTTCCACCCGCTGCTGGAGCCGCCGCTGCCGTCCTACACCAGCGCCACGCTCCGGAGAGCCGGCATCGTGTGGCTGCACTGCGGCAAGCAGAACGACTTCCAGCAAGTCTGCAACTACTTCCACTACCTCGAGTCTATGGTGAGCTCCTCATCATTCATCATCAACTTCCACCCGCTGCTGGAGCCTCTGCTGCCGCCGTATCCCAAGACGTCCCACAGCTGAGCAGAAGACAGCCATTGAAAAAGAAGAAAGAAGCCTTCTTTCTTCTTTTTCAATGGCTGTCTTCTGCCATTGCGGGCCAGAAACCCATTTTTTTTAATTTTGTGAGTTTTAACATTTGTTGTAACGTGTTCAAGATAAAAAGTACGTTATCGTCGTCATCATTTCAGCAAAAGAACGTCCACTGATGTACAAAGGCCTCCAAGTGCAAGGCAAGTGTCGCCACAACAAACGATCCTGTGCATCTCGCTTTCATCGCATTCCCGTGACCCTCATCAGGTCATCGGTCCACCTTGTGGGAGGCCCTCCAACGCTGCGTTTTTCGGTGCACGATTCCCACTCTAGAACCCTCCAGCCCCATTGACCATCCGTTCTACGAGCAATTTACCCTGCCCACTGCCACTTAAGTTTGGCGATTCTTCAGGCTATGTCTGTAACCTTGGTTCTCTTGCAGATATCTTGCATTTTTGATACGATCTCAAAACAAGGAAACTTTTTCGAGAGAAGACTTTAAGCCTTCTGATGAGGCAACGTAATGTAAATATCGCCTAAAACTAACGAATGCACTTTGTGATAGTAGATTATCTTTCATATAACATTTTATATAACCGCCCGGAGAGGGGGTAATTTCTAAACTACAATTACCCAAACTAAAGCGACTAGAAACTATATCCTTAATATTATCCGTCATTAATATTGTGTACCGCTTGAGACACATGAACAGATTTTTCACGTTAGAACACATATTCCAATAAAATTAAAAAACAAAAGAAGAAATAAAATTTTCTTAGATTTTATAAAAAAGTGGGTGTAAATATATACGAAAAAAAAACGAAACCCAAAGTCCCAAAGGGAATATTATAAATAATCATTTTTCTTTCAAATTCCAGGAAGAAAAGCTCTCAGTCGATGCTCGCGTGAAGAGTCGCATCCACGAGTTCAACCTGATGTCCGGCTACCCCCCGACCTCGCACTTCCTCTGCCAGCACTTCCCCAAGCTCTACCGCCAGAACAAGGTCAGCATCAGGGAACTGCGCCAGCTCTCGCTGGAAGACTGCGTCTTCAACGTCCAAGGCTTTCACGACATGAAGATTCATAAAGGTACTACTACTAAATTCCTGGTCGAAACCAGCCAGATGATTAAACTGTACTCCAAAACTCATGGCAAACCCTTGAAGACTTTGCTTAATGAATTCCAAGACTTTGCCAAGAAGACTGAAGCTAAACACACTGTGGACCACATGGCGATGTACATCAAGCAGCAATTCCTGAAGGATGAACTAGTGACTTGGAGTGATATGCCGAGAACTTTCAGTTTTCTAGATCTGGGGGAGGCAGACACACTCAATGACCGTGGAACGAAGACTAAGACTAAAGCTGTGGAAGATACTAAAGGACCCACTTTAGTTTTGAACCAGAACATGAATGGAGATACCAGCAAGATAAAAATGTTGATCAACGAATCTCGGAAAAAGGAATTCTTTAACATGCTATCTAACTACAAAGACCTGGCCAAATTCGCAGATGTGCAGAAAGAAAATTCTGACGGTGGTTTTCACGAGATGGTTCACAAGATGGAATAGTTTACTCTAACAGGACATAGATGGCGTTATTATAAGGAGTGCGTACTCAATGCAATTTGCAAACTATATTTTTTGAAACGTATATAATTACTTTTGGTATATTGTCTTATTATGATTATAATGCAGACGTAAGAATCTTACAGAATATGTTTATTACAAGTGACTTCACAATGTTTTGTGTGATACAAACATTATATTATTGATCATCATCATTTTGATTATTAAAATATTCAAATAACAATTTACGTGTGTCTTATTTTAACTTACTTTAGTATCAATCATGATTCATAAATCAATCAGATTTAATGCAAATTCTTGTTGGTTTTGTAAAATACTTAGGTAGTCTCTTCTTCTTCTACTAGGCGTTAGTCCCGGCTTTTGCCTGGGTCCGCCTTCCGGCTTAGCTTGCTCCACTTTGCCCGGTCTTCTACATCCTTGAAAGTAAGGCCATTGGCTCTCATGTCGGACTTGACGACGTCCAGCCAGCGCTTGCGAGGGCGACCACGCGACCTACTTAGGTAGTCTCTTGTACCACCATAATTATCCTGCTACACCTATCCCTTTTTAAATAAGAAGTAAAATTATTCATCAGGTACTAGCTTTTACCCGTGGCTTCGCCCGCGTGAAAGGATGGTTTGTAGAAAAATCACACACTCCAGTTCGCACCACTTAGGGTTTTCTACTTTTGAAAACGTCGTACCTACACATAAATGTATATGCCGTTGACTGCTAACGTTTAAAATTGACGTTAATATCTAACTGATTTCATTAGCATAAGCGTTTTGACAAGCGACTGGACCTGACGGAGCTGTGCTACCACCTGGTGAACGTCATTTCCGAATACCCTTATTTAAAAAATAAATAAAATAAAATAAAAAATGTTTTTATTTTACATAGGCCAACATGGGCACTTATAAAAAGTCGAAGCTAGTGCACGGTTCCAAATTGGTCGTTTCCTATGGAGAAGAACCGGCAAGAAACTCCATGGTTACTCTTTTCAAAAAAAATAATTGGGTTTACAATATTTTCACATTACAAAACAGACACATATGCGAGGACAGTGTAGACCAATCAAAATTGTAACCCAAATAAAAATAGATTCAAAACTGTCTCAAGGAAATACTTTAGAGATAAAAAGTAGGTATGCTATGTCCTATTCCAGAATATGTAACGCGAGGGCAAAGTTTAATAAAAATCCGTTCAGTTGGATAAACGTTACAAAAACAATAATCGGATCTATGCTAACACTATAAAGAGAAAAGATTTGTATTCTGTTTTATTTGTTTTTAGTTAATAAACTCAAAACTACTGAATTGATTTTTAAAAAGAACCAGTAGAATGCTATAATTTCTACTTTCACAAGTGCGAGGCCACTCTTCATAATATTTAATACAAATTAGGATTAATAATATAAATTAGGATATGACTCATAGTATAAGTACAGTAATACCCCACATCACACGAAGGATATGTTCTGTAAAATTTCCACCACCACTCCACACACACCACTTTTGTACAAACGTACGGGTGTCACCATATGTGAACCGCCTGGAGGACTCAGTGTATCATACAGTGGAGGTGTGCTTCGTTTGGGCGGTCGGCGGTGACCTCTCGTGTTGGGCCCTGTTACAGGCCACGGTCCGGACCGTGGAGGAATGACTGGCGGTAGCCTTCTTCTGGTAGTGAAGGAGGCGGCCGCACGCGTGAGAGAACAGACTTTCTCCCGCCCCGGCCACCGGGATCTTGACCCCAATTTTTAGTGACCGTGGGCTTGCGGATATCGAGAAATTGGTAGCTCAACGTTCGGCCGCCCGATAATCAGACGAAACCGAAACCATGTCGCCAACAGCGCGTATGTGTACCACGCGCGTCTTAAAAAGATATCAGCAAAACCGTAGAGGCCTAGCAGGGCTGAAGCCTACCTATTGGCGCTATGGGATGTCCAAAAGAAAACCCCGGGGTCCTCGAACGTAAGGCAAAGAAGGAACATAGTGTGTGTTTTAGTCAATTAAATCTAACACGCCCTCCTACTCAGCAGGAAAAGCCATAGAATGATAATTTAATCAGTCTTGCTTTCCAGTCAGTTTCATAAGATATTTGGCTAAAATTGCAGTGATGGTATTAAACTGTAGTTTGCTTTCATTCCATATGTTACGAGCACAGGTAGATTTTGGTGGAAGAAGCTTTAGGTACGTATGCACTTTTAGTTTTTGGACGTATTGAAAGTGGTTGGATGTCCTGAGGCGTGGTCTAAATGTAACATAACGGTACATACATAAATAACTGACATACCTACATAACTTTAGGTACACATTTAATGAATTCGCATAAAGAGAAGCATTTTAATGACAAATGTGAAATTCATGTAATACCGAAACCGTGTTTAATGGGGTCACGTAAAGCGGGGTGTTACTGAATAGCTACTCAATCTAACTATTTTTATACGATGACAAAACAAACTACCAAACTGTATTCGTTTTTTTACTTATTAGTAGTTATTCCAACTTATCAACTGGCAACACTGTCAAGCGCTATCTGTCTACCATACTCACCACACAATACAACAAAGCAAAAACATTTATTATCTGTGGTCAATAGTCTGGCTCACAACAGGTCACACACAGGACAGACACAAGTCCCGACTAGTCTGGCAGTCAGGTTACGACCTCGAAGCGGCGCGCACGCACGCTCCTTACACACAAGTCAAAACAAAAAATAACCTGTTTCAAAATGGACGACGTAATGTCAACGCCAGTAAACAAAATCACTAGAGATAACTTGCCAGTGTTAATAGCTAATAATATTTTGAATAATTCAGTGGAATTTAACTCGGACTGTGAATCGGTAAGTCTCTTTTTATATATGTTTAAATATGTGTAAATAATGTTTTGTTGTGTGAGAACTTTTGAATAAACGGCCTTGTCTGTCAAAGTTTTGTTGTTATAGGTCTTGCTGATAAGAGTGATTTTTGTTTGTGATAGGAAGTGAATTGATAAAGTAAGCATGATAAGATTGGATATAATTTCGAATAATAAGATGAGTGTAGTCGAGAAATAATATAATTATTTACAATATTTTAATCTCCCATATTCATACGTGGTATTTTTTTTTTTCAAATTAACGCTATCAATTACTGTTGACCTAAATATGGTTTGCGAAAGTCTAGGAAGATTAATTGCAAATGTATATGATGCTCTTCCAAAAATATAAAAATATCACTTGACTCGAGTAGAATCAACTCGGCTTAAAAATGATTATAATAGAAGGATAAAGTGGATAAAAGTGTTAACTAACAAATTGTTCTAAACGAGTAATGAGCATTAGTATATAATAAATTAGTATAGGTAATATAATAAAAACACATTTAATTGACTGTTAACACCTTTTCAAGCGATTGTAAATATGTAACAAATTGAAATTGGCGTGTTTTAAGTTCATGAGTCGATCTATCAGTTAAAACCTATGTTCATGCGGAAAACAGTCGGATTATTTAATTTTATCACATAAGCTTTTGTTGAATTAGCCCTGAATTATGTCACGAAAAATGTCTGGAAAGGGCCCTCGACCTAGAATGCAAAAGGCTATTAATTAAGGGACACAGGTTTGGTTTTAGTCAGTAAAAGTCTAGAGATAATTTCTCACCCCAAAAAATATCCTCAGATGTATGTTTCTATACTTAATAATAATTTTATTTTCACTAGTCGATTCCACTTCCTAATCCATTTTGAGAAAGGCATGAATGTGGCCAAAAATAGCCCCAACCTTTTTTTTACACCCAGTCAGGTAGTTCCCAGAACGGGCTCTTTGAGCCAGTGTTCCTGGAATCCCAACCTTCTCAATGATACCTGTTACTGTATTGTACCTGTTCATGGGAAGGATATGTATTGTATTGTCAATACTCTAGAAGCAATTGAGCTTTTTAGTTATTTCTTTTGTATTGTTATTCGTTACGGTTGGCGCCGTGGCTTAGCTTTTGGCGGTTCTGCGTGCTGGGGGTTCGATTCCTACATGGAATCTCAGATTATAAAACAAAAGGCTTTTGTTTTATAATCTGAGCACGGAATAAAAATTTGTATAGCCTTTTTGTGGTGGGAAATCATTCAATGATATCTACTGGTTTAGGTAGAGCGAGAGGGGGTGTCAGCCTCTACTGATTAAAACTCACCCGCGTTCTTTGGTTGCCTTTAGTAGAGTGAGCCTGAGTCTCAGCAGTGGAATTATAAGGCTGATTGATTGATTATAATATGATTAATGTGCCTGGCTAGGTTTGAATCCGCGACCTACGATCTCCGATCTCGTATGTCGGGGCTGTTACCACTGAACCACCGTTGCTCAGTCTCTCTCTCGCACATAAAGACCATATTTTTTTAATATTCATATTTTTTACAATATTCTGAATTTAAGTATTTAGTAAGACAATTGATTGACAGATTTTATGTTTAGTGTTTCTCAAAGTCAAACTACTCACACTATAAAGTATAAAACTATGTAAATAAACAACCAAGAAAGTCCCCAAACGCATAAACTCCCAATAAACGGGACCCAACACATCTATCACGATCTAAAAAACATAAATTGTAACGAAAAACTATTCTGTTTCAGATGGAGACTGATTCGCCAATAAGAAAGCCGACCAAACTACCAATCAGCAAAAAGCTATTCCATTCACCGATGGCCGACAGTCCTAACGAAGGCACATTCACTTGCACCACCACCGAACGAAGCCGAAAGGCGAAAAAGCGAAAACAAACTCTTATTCCCGACAACAGCGAAGGAATCAAAAGAGCATATGTCAAAGAGTGCGACCAGGACGGATATAGCCCAGACACACGTGGGGGAATGAGAAAGAGAGTTTTAATCAGCCTCTTCCATAATAAAGAATACTGCATGGAGTTAGGCTATTGAATTTAAAATTCGAACGTTATATTCGTATTGCAGTTTTTCAATATTAGATCTATATTATAGTTAGTGGCCAGCAAATCTGACTCCAATTTTGCCATGAAGTAGGTACCGTGTTACCCCAGTTAATGGGTTGTGGAGGTCTGGTAGGCAGCCGCTCCTCGTAAAATACTGGTATTCAGCTAAATCCGGCTTGACTGGAAGCCGACCCCAATATAGTTGGGAAAAGGCTAGGTAAATGATGATTGTTAGTGCCCAGTAGGTAATGTATATGCCTAAATCAAAAAAGGCAGATGAATTTAAAATTAGAACGTAATACATTGCGTATTTCGGTTTATCAATATTAGATCTATATGATTAGTGGCCAGCAATGTATGTGTGGGTTAGCATATTTCGTGGTTTCGTAAACCAATATTTTGATAAGGGTCACAGTAATTAATGAAATTTATACCCTGAAGCCATATTGGTTTGTCCGATGCTAATATAGTGTTACATAGTTTTAGTTAGTTTGTACTTTATTTCATATAAATAGCAATATTATTTTAGGTTTATATATTGGCCTATCAATTTTAAGAGGCACAAAAATATTTTTAGTAAGTTTTGCTCATTTTAAGACTGACAAATTGACTGGAAGAATGATATAAAAAATGGTGCTAATAATTTAGAGAGAAATAAATTAAGAAATTATTCTAAGTAAACACTGCAAAAATATTATTGTACTAAACTTATTTTAAGTTTTAAAAGTTATTTTTAACGATTTTGATCAATTGGACTGTTAATCAGATTTGTATAAGTACTACTTACCTTTTTTCTTACTTTTGTCTTCTAGATAAAGTTATAGATACTTACTTAATACTTACACATTTATATTTTGGATATTTTTTTTCTAAATCATTGATCAGTCCAAACGATTAAAAAAATGTGCCATCTAATTTTAAGAACTCTTATTCATAGAATTTACTTTTGTATTATAAATAAAATATTACGTGCCATAATATCAATTTACTCAGTGTAATATTAAATTAATTATTTTAATAAAGTATTGTAAAATAATTCTTTTGTTCTTTTTTGTACCCATTTTTTATTACTTTCTGGAAAAAATAAATAAACGTTACTATAATTACGTTGTAGAATAAAAACAATGTAAGGTTCTGACTAAATGCCAGCCACACACGATCCAGTTTACCGTCAAGTTTGCAGTCCACTAACGTCTTACATATTTGACCGGTCATACACACGGTAGACTTGTCATGCATACTGATAGACGTACACCGTCAAGTTTACCGGACACCGCTTCAAGCGCGCTGCCAACTTGCCGGTAAACTGGATCGTGTGTGGCTGCCATATGTTTATTAACACAAAAAGCTTGAGCTTAAGTTCAGAATTGGGGTTCCTCAACATAATTCCAGCCTAAAAGACGACCACTGCTGGACATAGGCCTCTCCCAAGCGTCGCCACACGCCACGATCAGTCCTGAGCGTCTCACATCCATCGAATTTTAGAATGCCTTGTTGCATTAAGTCCGCCTATGTACCACTATTGTACATGAAGTTTAAATAAATACATTTTCGTGAACCTCACAAGATCATCTTCGTCATCGTTCCCCAAGATACAGGCAGTTTGGGGACCATTGTAATAATTAGTTAATTGGTAAAATACTACTCCTGTTACCGATAAGCAATTATACCTATGTTTAAGAAAATACTTAAGACAATTTGTGGGAGGCCTAAATAAAAATAACGGTAAGTACCCCAATAACACCCGCAACATTTGCCTCAATCCCACACGCTTACCAATCGCGCTTACCACTACAAAACCAACAAGAGCAGTCATCACAAATATTTGCAAGTCCCAACTCTTTATTCTACCACCTTTATCGTTCACAACGATACGTAATCTTTCCTTCCTCAGCGGAAAAACTACAGCGATATCAAAAAGGCATCAGATCACAACAGGGCAAGTTTTCTATTGGCTAAATAACGTCGATGTCACGCGCTTGTTACGACTTGCCTGTCTTACACCGGCCTCTCCTCCATGATACACACTTTTAAAGTTTTCTTAATGATTTTTAACTGGAGATGAAGATTTTAAATGGGGCTTCATTGTGGGGGAAAGAGTTTAGAGTTTTGTAGAGTTTCTTTTTGGGGTTGCATTGAGTTTTGTTGCAAGTTTGACGGAGAAATATAATGGGTCTTCAATATGCCACACCTTTTTTGTGGGGAAGTTTTATTAGCTATGTTTTAAGCACTCAGTTCCTAAATGGTTACTTGGTCTAGTCTAGTGGTTGTAATCGCTAAGTATGAGTTCAATTCCCGGATTGAGCAATGTGTTTTTTTGATTAGATTTTCCATTAGGAACTTATAAGTAGCAGATTGGAGTATTTAGTCATTTTGGTTAATAAATGGTTTTAAATAACAGATAACAATATTACTTGTTATCTGTAACTTAAGCTAAATTACCTTGTTGCATTAAGTTCGCTTATGTACCACTATTGTATAAGACGTGTAAAAAAATATATGACAATATGTGGGTTTACCACATCTGCCTATTGCTTCAGGCATGAATGATATAATGTTTAAAAAGGTAATGTTCCATTTCACGCAAAGATAAAGTGTGCCATAAATGTCATAAGATTGCAGTTTTCGTACAAACTACAATGTTCTTTGAAAAGTTTGCGATAAAATGGTCACTAAATCGGTCCGGGATTGAAATTGTAGATAAGTATTTAGATTTTATCATTGAATGATGTTACTGTCTGGAGCTTTCAACTTTATATTGAACGTCACTGGATGTTCCAAAAGAGTGATGGCCTACCGCACACACACTCATTACAACAGCTTTGCTTGTTCAGGCCAGTTTGTGACACGGAACATGCGTGTGGTTGGTAAAACTGTGGTACAGCTCGTGCGTGCGGTAGGCCCATAAAGCCTACTGTTCACAAACGCGTAGCTTCATAGATGCGTATTCGTCATTATAGAAGTGCATACAAAACTATAGAATTCTGTCGATAAAGCTGCAATGACATGACGTTACGATGCTGCCGCTTCGGCGACACATTTTCATAGATTTGTAGGCAAGCTTGCCTACACAGAGCGAATAACGACGAATACGCGTCTATGAAGCTACGCTTCCGTGAAGAATAGGCCTTGAGTGACCACAGAACGCCCTTAGGGTCTCTTAGAGTCTGACAGGAACTATTAGAATTTAGTATTTCCTTGAGAAAAGTTATTTCTTGGCTCTCGTATTCAAGGGAAGGCTTAGAGATAATTTGTAATCGATTGATAATAAAACAGCACGTACCTTTGACAGCACTGAGTTTGTTGCCCACCATCTGCTTCGCCACGAACGCCGCCATCTTGCTGCTTACTGCTCTACGCTTTCAACTGAAACAATGACAAATAATCGATTATTATTTTGCTCCTAGCTAGTCTTCGAAGAGTGGTGTAGGTTTTTTTTTAGGTGTGAACATCATCTAATGAATTCTCCCGCACTCAGGCCCGCCGCTAGCTGTTTGGGCGCCCGCGTGCTACACCGGTTAAGGCGCCCCTGTTTTTTAGGGTTCCGTAGCCAAAATGGCAAAAACGGAACCCTTATAGTTTCGTCATGTCCGTCTGTCCGTCTGTCCGTCTGTCACAGCCGATTTACTCGGAAACTATAAGTACTACAGTGATGAAATTTGATGGGAATATGTGTTGTATGAACCGCTACAAAATTATGACACTAAATAGTAAAAAAAAGAATTGGGGGTGGGGCCCCCCATACATGTAACTGAGGGATGAAAATTTTTTTTTCGATGTACATACCCGTGTGGGGTATCAATGGAAAGGTCTTTTAAAATGATATAAAGTTTTCTAAAAAACATTTTTCTTAAAGTGAACGGTTTTTGAGATATCAGCTCTCAAAGTCGTAAAAAGTATGTCCTCCCCCCTCTATTTTTATAACTACGGGGTATAAAATTCTAAAAAAAATAGAGGTGATGCATGCTAATTAACTCTTTCAACGATTTTTGGTTTGATCAAAGTATCTCTTATAGTTTTTGAGATAGGTTGATTTAACTGTAATTTTGTTTTTCTTTTTTTAATGGGATAAATTACCAATGACTTCTCCCGCTCTAGGGCGGAACGGGAGGGCTAGTAAGACTTCTGAAGCCACACGCATGTTCCTTCTTGCCATTCAAATATAGGCCTTGCTAGGTCACTACAGTTTTGCTGATATCTCTTTGAGTTGCTCGTGGAACACCATCCACTGTCCATTCCTTCCAGACGTCTTTCTGGCTACTCCTCAAAGAGGGTAATTACTGCCATAATGATGGCATGCCAGCTAGTTGCGTCAGTAGCTGTCATCATTCGACCATGAGACTCCGTCGGAACTCCGTCTGCATACCGCGACTTGTCGCGGCAGCGGAGTGTCACCCCGGCGTTGCATCTCACGCATAAAATGTGCATGCGTGCAAGGATGTGGTCTCCTGATCCCATGGTGGCAGACCAGCTAGGAGTCCTGCCGCTTTGCGGGAGACCGTGCGGTATCCCCGCACCATCTGGATAGCCATGACCCTCTGGCAAATGTTTAGCTTGGTCATCAATCGCTTACGCAGCGACGGCGCTCATACTGGCGCCCCGTGCAGGGCCATGGACCGAACGATATCCACGTAGAGCCTCCGGTAGGAGGCGTCTGGAGTTCTGGACCCCCTAGGTTGCGCTGGAGACGCGATAGGGCAGCCCTAATCCGGTCCAGTTTGGAGCCCAGACGTTAAAATGCACCTCGGTTCAAATTTTAGAAATGCGAAACCTCAAACATTTCTGTTTATTTCACGACATAACCGCTGACTTGTTTAAATTTTTCGAGTTAAGGGGCGCCGTGGTCGCTTGTTCAAGTGGTGTTGGGTTTCGCGCTTCAAAGGTACACATATAATGAATCATCTGACATGTAAACACACATTTGAGACCTCATCAGTTCCTTAGACATCAAGATAGTGTATAATAAAAATATATTAGGCATATAAAATTATGACAGTTTCATTTTTGGCGCCCCCTTGATGATGGCGCCCGCGTGCGCCGCACGCTCTGCACGCCCGCACGCGGCGGCCCTGCCCGCACTGAGATGGAAAGGGCTTGTCCCATACTTAGTATTATGCGGAGGCATTGTGGGCACGTTTACAACAACAAGTCGGTATAACACAAAAACATTGGTAGTCCATATAAATATTTGTTCCGTGCAGGAATCAAACCCGTGCCACGTAGTGTAGTAGGCAATTGCTTAACCACTGCGCCAACCATGAATTGTTTTAGAGATTTTTATAGTAGGTATAGACCACTCTTTAATTCATGAATCCCCGACCGGTCTCATGCGACCGCGCTGTTATTGTCTTACTATTGTGTCTCGTTTCGCGGGTATTGATAGGTTAATGAAAATATTCTTTGTTTGTTTATACAAAACTAAACTTACTGTAATTATACGAGTAAATACCCAGACACAAAAATTAAAAGTAACCTAAATTAATTAAAACTAAAAGTATTACAAATTGGTACCTAAAAAAAAAGCATTTAACAAAATCCAGAACAATAATCCACGTTCACTAATTCCATAAATCCACAGAACACAATTTAAAACCTTAATAAGAACGCTTTAAAGCTCATAATTCTTTATCATGGCATAAAAAGCAGCGTTTTATCGGGAATCGGTTGATGAAATAGCAATCAATCGGGCGCTGGATTACGCTTTAACGTGCTGAAAGCGATTTATTGTAGGGACACAATTAAACGAAGATATAGGAGTACGCTTTGTATTTTATGTCGTGTTCCAATTTCAGCGGATTGAAGCGCTGCTGAAACATCTGCGCGGATTAATAGGGCTGTGAAGTTCAGCTGTGGGCTGTGTTAGAAGGTGGATGGGTGACCTGTGTTGTGTCTTTGTAAGATCTATCTTCAGGTCAGGCAAATGGTTAACAGTTTTCCTATGAGGAGTTTCTTTTACACCTGCTCTTTAGTCCTTTGGCCTATAGCGCCGTCCAGTTTTCCAGTGAACTTGAAATAAAACCCTTGAATCGTTGAGCAACTTGCAACATTTATTAATCACTAAAAGTGAAGGCCCTGTCAGAACTAAACCAAACCATAAACTCTATCGCTGATTATCATAGACCATCTTTTGCATGGCGGTCACACACATAACAAAATATGTGAGACGCCACAGTCCTAATGATAGGTGGTTATTCCCATTAGCTTGCCCTAATTACGAGTACTTACTCAGCTTTTTTTTGGGTCATAACCGATCAAGTGCTCGTCTTCCTTGCGCACCGAAGGTTTCGTAAAAGCTTACATGTAGATAATTCAATTCTCGATTTGAGTCACGAAGATTTTGCCGAATAGTAAAACATTGTTTTTGTGACATTGAGACGAATTGACAGTTTCCATATTTTTTATTTTTTATGCTATGGGACAAGGTCTCAAGAAAAGGTTTCTTAATGCCAAAAAGGTTTCTAGGTCAACGTTTAGGTAACCTATTAAAATAATACGTAAGTGATCTATCTTTACAATGCGCTGACTCATTTTTTCACTGCTACTTGGGGATTTTTTTCAAGAGGGGAATCATGAGAATGACTTCTCTCGCTCTTGGGTGGAGCGGGAGGGCGTGTCAGACTCTTACTCACTAAACCCCACCCCGTTCCTTCGTTGCCTTTGATCTGAGGGACACGGGCTTACCTTTCAGAATTTCCGTGGTCCCCAGAGGCTTCGGCCCTGCCGGGCCCCTGGGACCAGTATGTGATGTTAATTTCAGTTTCATACTTCTACTCATTTCTGTGAGAAAAAAAGGTCTTGATAGGTGAACGGTTGGGCAAAAAAGTAATCCTATAACGGTTTCGATTTCGCAGACTTGGATACGGAACCCTAAAACCAACATTAATTTGGGTCACTTGTATCAGTTCCTGATCTCAATTCTTCGAGAACTGTCACCGTTAAAATGAAACAAGAGGATATTTTACAACAAAAATGTTTCGTCGTATTTCAGCTGAAAGTAAAGTTTTTACTTCGATTGTAAATCTTAATGCCGGGTGCGAACCCACTTTAAAATTGTTCCCACTTTTGTGGAGCAAGTTATTTATGTAGGAAAGTATTTCTTTGTGTTTGGGAATTTTATGTTTTTGTTATTATGGTGGTGAATTATGTATTTGGTATTTTTTTTAGATGGATAATCATCCAATGAATTTTCCCTGTCTAGGGTGGAGCGAGAGGGCAAAACTGACAAAAAATCTACTCTTATTCCTTCTTTGCCTTCGTTCCAGGGTACTGAGGTTCAATTATTTGGGATCTGGGGTGAACAAGTAGAGAGATCTACGTGTCCCCTAAAATCATATTTCATTGCCATAAATAATAATAAAACAAATAAGTATGTTTATTATTGATAAGTTCGCGCCTGAACACTATCTCATCTAAGTAAGCGATCATGTGGTCGACGGTGGAGCACTTGACTTAAAAACATCTAGGTTGTAACTATTACAGGAAATACCTAACTAACTAATAACAGAAAATTCTATTGCTAAGTTGGCCTTTTACAATGTCTGTCTTTTTATTAGTCGGTCTCAATCATCAATATGACTTCCGGACTCCCGCTCCGGGTGGAGCGAGATGTAAGACTTTTACTTTTGACTAAACTTTTTTGACTAAACTTTTTTGACTAAAACCCACTCCTGTTCCTTCCTAGCCTTCCTTCCAGGGCCCCGGGTTCTTTTTCGTGCAACCCAGAGTCCCAGATCACCGTACGTCTGGTAGTCCGGTGATGAAACAGGTTTGGCGGAATTTCCTAAAACTTTATTATCAGCTTAAGGTGGGCGCGACGTTAGAATTATCCATACAAACGTAATACCAAAATCATTTGCAATTTAAGCATATTTACACCATAATATGATGTTATTCGGATTCAGACAATAATTATCTAGGTTCCTACATCGTCTTTTTGTTGAAAAACTTACCCCAAACGAAATTTAAGCGAATTTAAATTTGCACATTTTCACAGCGAAAATGTCATGTTTTTATTTTGTTTTTTCTATATTATAAACAACAATATTTCAAAATATCTTTTCGTAGAAACACAGATATTATTATCAAGTTATAAATACTCGAAACAATATTGTAAATACATTAATTTTTCATTCATCATTTTTGGTATTACGGAACCTCTCCCAAATTTCCAATAGTTTGTATTGCTATCACAGCAAGCAACTGTCAGTGTGCGGATGATGACTTTACTCCAGTCGGTGTGTCCAAGAATTGTTTAAACTATCTGGATTGCTTCCATCAACCTCAAAAACGTATTTTATTTCGTCTCAACTCGAGATAGCGCACGGTCTCCGCAGGCCTCTTAAATTGTACACAGAAATTCATCGAGTAATAAATAAGATAACCTTTAATTAAGTCTCTCTTGTAACTGTCATGGACACCCGCTGTCGTTTCTAAGGAGAAACCTGGTAACAGGCTTCCTAAACATCATCTAAAGTTTTTAGTCAAACTTTTTACTTGATTTCAATTGCCTACGACAGCGACAGTTACCATTTATTTATTTAACAGCCTATACACCTTTACAACTACAATTGTGTATGTGTCATCTAATAAACTGCTTGACTGATTTGGATGAAATTTTGTGTGTATATTTAAGTGAGTCCCTGGACGGTTTGAAAATACAATTGGACCCTCTTCATAATTATTCTCAGGTAAGAGAATTTTAGACTGTAGCCAGAATGATTAAAAACTTTGGTGACCCTGCTGCTGTTGGTTAGAGCTTGCAATGAAGTTATAACCACTGCAAGGGCCCTTCACCAAAGTTCCAACGGGTCCCAAGGTCTTAAGTTTCCGCTATTTCATCACACTACGGAAAGCCATTGGTTCTAAAGCAAGGCAGGTTGAAATTAATTGCTGTTTACTGCTGATTAGCTAACAAGTGCTATGAAAAGGCTTTTATTAACAATTTTAAATGCTATGAAAATACCTTCAGCCAGGTAATACATCTGTAGCGACATCTATGACATCACATAACAACTACGAAACCTGCACCGCGCAATTGTTATAGTAATTTTTCGCGTGATTTGAACAGATACAACAGCGTGAGGAGCTCGTGGCTAAATAATAACAGCCGCAAGGGTCGATCTTCGAGGTTAAGCAACGCTTGCCTAGGTTGGTCTGTGGATGGGTGACCATCTTAACATAACGAGTTTCCTCCGTGCCTCGGAAAGCACGTTAAGCCGTTGGCCCCGGCTGTCATTTGAAGATCTTTGGCAGTCGTTACGGATAGTGAAACCAATAAATCTGATTCCAGTCTTGCCATGAAGTACCGTGTTACCCCAGTTAATGGGTTGTGGAGGTCTGGTAGGCAGCCGCTCCTCGTAAAATACTGGTATTCAGCTGAATCCGGCTTGACTGGAAGCCGACCCCAATATAGTTGGGAAAAAGGCTAGGCAGATGACAACAGCGCGAAATAATCTATCAGGCTGTTGCCCACCAGACATAAAACCCGTCTGATCGGAGGGACCTCCCTTTTCAACAGAGGTTTGTGGAACTTTACTTTCTGTTCCGCATACCCCTAAAGATCTATAAGAAAACTAAGCGAAAAACAACATCATCCAAATAGTTTGAAGAGAGTCGAAGAAGAAAACTCACTTAACTTCAATCTTTTAACGACTAGAGAAATTAAAAGCAGAACTCTATAAACGAGTTCAGTATCCTATTAACACGACAAAGTTTCAGTTATTAGTGCGGCTGTCAAGTGCAGTGGCGACAGTGGCGCCAAGAGCCAAGCGGTGGCTGAAGTCGGAACTAATGCAATGTCATTACACCTGGAGTTAATTGAAGATGCTCTGCTTTCTGAGCACTGCTTTAATTAGACGCTGTTGGTTTGTGGTGTTGAACTGCTTTGGATATTTTGTAGAAGTGTTACTTGTATACTAACAACACAATTGAACACAATATATCATCTAGAATCCAAAAGGGAAGCTAATGACGCCAGAACGTAGCCAACAAGTAGGCAACAAAGGAATGGGATGGGGTTTAGTCAGTAAAAGTCTGACACTCCCTATCGCTCCAAGAAAAGGAGAAGTCATTCGGATGACTTCCCAACTTAAAAAAAAATCACACAATGTATCATTACGCTCTTCTGTGTTTTCTAAAGACCTTGAATGTAGTCCAGAACTAAAGCAACAACTCGTTACTTATATTTGTTCTCTAACACGAGCTGAAACTAGATGGGTTTATGTCATGTTAGTCTTAGAAATTCAATTTACGTTGATTAATACATTTTCTAAAAGTAAATTCGAAACCGTGTCTCAAGGGACGCAAGGGTTCTTCGAATTTTACGCAGAAACCGGATAAGCCTTTGAAATTAATTACTCTTTACGTTAAGCCGATTACACTTAATCAATGGAGTACTTTAAATTGCTATTATTACTTTTAAATAAATAACCAAAGTATTTCGAAGAAGCAATAGGTAACAAAAATTCAGATACAAATTTATGATAGCGCCATCTCTTGTTGTCAACGTAAACTAAGATGTAAGACAAGGGTGTACGTAGTTGGTACCGATTTCCGCATGGCGCTGTCGTCGACTTAAGACGCCACTTGTCACCATGGCAACTAACATAGATGTTCAGGAAATGGATACGGCTCTTGTGTAAGATCTTTTGAGAGACTTTTGTGTTCTACAGAAATGTACACAGGCGCACTTAATGCCTTTAAGTACTCTTTACCTATCAGCCAATAATTTCTTCTATTTTTATGTTTCGTAGGGATAGAATTTTATTAAAAATCCTGTTTGATATTTACTGATTTATTTATTTTCAACTTTGAGTATGGCAGGGAGGCATATAGGCAGACTTATACTCGTAGCACAAGGCATTCTCTACAAATCAACCTTAGGTTTTTAAGACTTTACCGAGGTAGGTGTACCACAATAAATAATATTTATATTAATAATATTTATTTATATTATACCGAATATGCAAAATTATTGAGAGCAGTGGTGGCCCAATGGTAACTGCCCCGACTTACCAGTTGTAGGTCACGAGTACTTTGTGTAATTTATTTCATCACCGCTGTTCTCAAAACGGTGAAGGAAAATATCATGAGGAAACCGGCATGTCCTAGAACCAAAAATTCGAAGACATTTGACATCCACTGTGAGCCCGCGTGGTGGATATAACGGCTTATTCCCTCTTCTAGAGAGGAGTCCTGGCTCCCAACAATGGGAATATTACAAAGCTGATAATGTTAATAATACAACAATTGAAAAAATATAAGTACCTATTTAATTTCTGTTATAAAAAGAAAGAACAATGACTTTAGATTCATCATCATCATCATCATCTGCCTAGCCTTTTCCCAACTATATTGGGGTCGGCTTCCAGTCAAGCCGGATTTAGCTGAATACCAGTATTTTACGAGGAGCGGCTGCCTACCAGACCTCCACAACCCATTAACTGGGGTAATACGGTACTTCATGGCAAGACTGGAGTCAGATTTACTGGCTTCTGACTATCCGTAACGACTGCCAAAGATCTACAAATGACAGCCGGGACCCACGGCTTAACGTGCTTTCCGAGGCACGGAGGAAACTCGTTATGTTAAGATGGTCACCCATCCACAGACCAACCTAGGCAAGCGTTGCTTAACCTTGAAGATCGACCTGTGCGACTGTTATTATCTAGCCACGAGCTCCTCAGTGACTTTAGATTAATCAATGACATTAAATAACACAAGCTCGCAGTACCTATGAACAGACCTCCTCTAAATACTGTAACGAGAGGGTCTGTGAGGGGAATACTAATACAATTACCTCCTCTCGGCAAACGTAGATATTTACCTAATTAACAAAACAGCCCATCCTCTTGACATGCCTACTTAATTTATTATTTCACTGCCGTGTGAACACCACGCTTTTTCCCGTGCCTTCGCTCATAGGAGCTGTGCATTTTATACGGATATTAAGAGGTCTCGTACACTCATAGATGATGACTAGGAGTGATAGAATTATGTAATCTGATCAGAATTTTCGGACATTACCTCCTACATCTACACTAATATAATAAAGAGGTAAAGTTGGTTTTTTTGTTTGTATGATGTAATCTGTGGAAGTACTTATTGGTCCAATTGCTAAAATTGTGTCACCAATAGAAAGCTGCTGTATTCCTGAGTGACATAGGCTATATTTTATGTAGGTACGCGCGCGAAGCTGCGGGCTAAAGCTAGTCTAAACTAAACCCGTAGGTTTTTTCACTTTTAAACAGGTGAAAAGGGGAAAAAAATCTACAATTTTGCGATTGTTTGATAGGTAATTACGGTCTTAATTTCAGCCAAAAGACCTTTGCTGCTGGACATAGGCCTCCCCAAGTTTTGTCGCAATGATTGTCTTATGCGTTTTGCATCCATAAGATTCCCTTAACTTCTCCGTGATTCACTACTCCTATTTAATTTACTTTTATGATTACTTTAAGATATAAGTTTCCTGTTTTAAAAATAGCTAAAATTGAATCGTAGTTGATTTAAGTTCTGCGTTTATCATGCTAAGTACATGTTGTATTCTATTACATTGTATACTATTCCATTACAGAGCGTATTCAACTATAATGTCTCCAGTTTTATTAGCTAGAAGATAAGTGCCATTATCGAAATTTATGCTGATAAGAGTATACACACCTACAATATTTATCTGATCGCCCTGTCACAACGACTGCTCTGTACTCTTATGAAGAATAAACCGCCCTAAATTCTACCATTACCAACTAAGTAATCATACGACTGAAAACTAGTCATAAAGTATGGAAGAACTTATTGTTGCGCAGTTGTTACCTGTAACTTTGTGTGAAGAGGTAACAATGGCGCCGCTGTGAGGAGGCGACTCACACATTGTTACAGAGGCCTTCTTTGTACGGGTGCCGGGTGCATGCAAATGTTCCTTTCTGTTCTAGTCCGAGGATATGTTTTGTATTCTAGGTTTTAGTGGGTAGGTTGAAACAAAGACTACCTACGCTTCTTTATGTTTTGTTAAATGTGTTTGTTATTTCTCCCAAGGTCTCTTGTATTTTATTTAGTTGAGGTGAAAGCACCCAAAGAAAACTACATAAGTACCTGGCTACCTTAGCCAAGTATGTAGTTTTCTTAACTTTCTACATAAAAAAAATAGTTTTGAGGTCCTTACACGTATTTATTTACAGAATAGAATAGAATAAACTTTATTGTACACCAAAAAGTAATAATCTTAGTATAATCTTTAAAATCATTAATACAACACTTTCGTTTCTTCTAACGCTATGAGTAGCTATTTAAAAAAATATTCAATTGAGTTATTTAATTATAATTATAACATAATTATAAGTTCATGTTACGGTGGCGAATCACTGTTAACACTGACCTGCGAATTGCAAAACAACGTAAGAAAATTTTGCACAATACCGTAGAACAGATAAGACAGAGGCGTTAGTAGACTTAGGAATAAACGCACAAATAGCTGAAATAGGTAAATTTTTAGACCTTTGACGGTACGAGGCCAATTAAAACTCACCAGGCATGTATTGGTGATCGGTACACTGGACTGATGGACTAATGCATAGTAATTAAGTTCCTAAGATCTAATGGCACACTACCACACTCTATGGCTGAGGGCTTCCACACAAAGCAACCTGCAATGCAAATTGCTGCGATACGATTTTGTGCGTCAGAGCATCGAGTTATCAATTCGCAAGTTCTTACGATACGTTGTGCGAGTTCGAGATTGGGTCCTAAGGTCAGTACCGTAACTAGCCTTTTATGCACCCGGTGCGAGCTTTCAAAACTGCGTCTCTGAAAAATGCTCTAACCAGGCTTAGCCTGGTCATTTCTGTGCCCCTCCAGGGTCTGCGCCCAGTGCCTGGGCACTGCTCGCACCGCCCTAGTTACGGCACTGCCTAAGGTCTAATTGTGGTAATAATTGTGTTTGGAGTAAATATTCAGATCCAGTCGGATACGAAGACAAACACGTGTTACATAGCTGACAAAAATTATGACAGCTGGTAAGGTTGACAATAATGCATTTAGGTCAATGTTCCACGAATGCGTAGCTTCATAGGCGAGTGTTCGTCATTATACGCTTGGTGGATTCCAATTAAAGAGAAGCGGTAGGTAACGTATTGCCGTAGTGTCGTTGCCGCTTTAATCTATCACATACTCATAGGACCGGTTGGGGATTCAAACATATGATAAATGATATTTATTTTGCAAATAGGTTTTCACAAATACTTTTACACGTCAATTTTTTTTTTCATATTTTTCTAGATGATGCCGGTGTTTCTTAACTGACTACCCTGAGAAGAAACACCGAAAAAAACTCAGGGTTCACAGTCTCTTTGTACAGAGTTTCATAGTTTTGTATGAAAACTTCACTCAAGCGTACACCAAGCGTATAACACCAAACATACGTCTACGAAGCTACACGCCCTTGGACAATAGGCCTAACCTTCCATCTTCTTCAACAATTAAAACTTTTTACAAGAAAAACTGTGAAAAAGTCAATTCTATCAAGTTGGCGGTCTCATCACGACTGGGGGCTCTAAAGAATCACTTAAAGTGTTCCGTCCGGCTCGTTAAAATGTCGTTAAGAGACGAACACCACTTTTTGCTCTCGATGTCCTGGTTTCGATGCGGATTGGTGCAGAATTGATGCGGACCACGTCCCGGGTTTTATGTTGACCTGTACACTTTATGTGGGCATTATTTTACAATTTTAATAGTGGTGATGCTTGATGGAGTGTACGAAGATAATATTCCCTTCCTTTTGTAATCATTTCTGCTTAACGTTTGAATCCTCAACCGGTCCAATGAGACCGCGCTGTTATTGTTTTACTATTATGTCTCGTTTCGCGGGTATCTGAGTAATTAAAGATGTTACGCTGCTTCTTCAGTCGAAGAATGCTTTCTGGGATCCTGCTAGCTGGTTTGGGTGCTTTTGGAGATGTGGCTTGTAGTTGGTACCATGGCAGTAGATTGTACATTTAAAATGGAACATTAATCGTGAAAACTATATCAAAATTGGTAGGAAAATAAACGAAATATAACAATTATAAACAAATACATCTGTCTATCTAGCCAAGGTCAACAAGCGCTGCGGAAAAGAGTGGGGATTGTCCAACGTCTTGGAGGACCTAGATTACGCCGATGACCTTTGCCTCTTGAGCCATACCCACTCCGACATGCAGGCTAAGTTGGACGATTTAAGTCAGGAGGCTGCAAGATCTGGCCTTAAAATTAACATCCGGAAGACGCAAGAGATGCGAACTGGTGTGAAGAATCCCTCACCGTTGATGCTGAACTCAGAGGTAGTGGAACGCGTACACAATTTTACCTACCTAGGAAGCGTCGTTACAGAAACCGGAGGTAGTGAAGAGGACATCACTTCACGGATCGCCAAAGCCCGAGCAACCTTCGCGCAGCTAAGACCTGTTTGGCAGTCACATAAATTGACCCGAAGGATAAAACTCAAGATCTTCGGGTCCAATGTTAAACCTGTACTGCTCTACGGGTGCGAAACATGGAAGGTTACGAAAGATATCTCACGCCAGATCCAAGTTTTCGTCAACCGCTGTCTCCGTCGCATTCTCGGAATTTACTGGCCCGAGACTATATCTAACATAGAGCTGTTGGAAAAATGCCACGAGAGCCCGATCGACCTCCAGATCAAGCGTCGCAAGTGGAGATGGATTGGCCACACGCTGCGAAGGGATTCCGATCACATACCCAAACAAGCGTTGGATTGGAACCCCCAAGGAAAAAGAAAGCGTGGCCGTCCCCGCCAAACTTGGCGTCGCACCGTGTTGGCAGAAGCGGCAAGCAACGGAATGACGTGGAGCGAGGTGAAGCGGGAAGCTCAAGACCGTTCGCGATGGAGGATTACTGTGGACGCCCTCTGCCCCATCTAGGGGACATAGGACATTAAGTCAAGTAAGTCATCTAGCCAAGGTGCCATTTCCTATATCAGCAGTGTGTCTGACTTCTCTTTCATAATAGCAACTCTAAAGCTATACAACTTTGTTGTACTTAGTTGTTTTTTAGAGCTAAAAAGTATTTAATTTGATCAATTTGATTTGGTAATAAAGAAGAGTATGAATATTTCCTATTCAGGCAATCGCGCAAACTACACTTAGGCACTTCTTTTGTAAGCAAAAGCAAAATGTTTTTAAATCCACTTAAATCGCAAAGCTTACTGCAAGCTTTAGTTTTAAATGCCCTGGATTGGACGATATTTTACTGCAATGCAGAGAACCTATCTTTTTGTGGATAATTAATTGCAGGCAATTAGCAATGACTACATTTCATAGTTCATCAAAATAAATTAGCGTCAAAAGAAATCGTCGTTTACATGGTTTAATACCGTTTAATAACTTTTTGAAACAGCAATCTAGGTAGTAGAGGTATAATAATTAGTATTATCATAACACAAATCCTACACAAATAATGGTGAATGTTTGTGAATGTGTGTATTGTATATTTGGAACTTCTTCAAGCTTGAACTACTGAATGGATTTAGATAAAACCCAGTTAGACTATGTCCTTGAACAGCATAAGGATACTTATAATCTCGGTAGTAAATTATTCCTTGAAATAATTTTTACCGAGGCAAATGCGATGGCAGCATCTAGCTTTTAATAAAATTGGATATAAATCTTTCGAGTACCGTAATTAGAGACATAATAGAAAGACAATAAGTGTGCGGACGCCGGCGTCCGCTTGAGGCTCAATAAATTAAAACCAAAAGTAACCAATTAACCCATCAACTTTACACAGTTATAATTCTTCAGCAATAACGATCATTCCTCTGTGAAACAGCGTCCACACTGAGTCGCTGCTGGTAAAGCTTCAGTTTCAGTTTTAGCAATTACTAGCAGCCATTAAAACTCATCGTTAAGACTGGAATTTAATATCCGCTGCGCTCAGCATTCAGCAAAAACAGCTGCTCTATGTAATATGTACGTCAAATTAAACTTACTAAGTAGTAAGTGGCTACGTTGTATTTAATTCCGAATTTAATGACGTTAATTTTCATGCGGTTTTGGTTTTGGCTATTAAAATATGTAACTATTAATTAGTTTGTGTTTTACATTGTGGAAATATAATTTTTGATTACATATTACGAGATAATGTAAATAAGAATATTTCAGTTCAAAACTGTAAAAACTTCTATCGTCTAGGTGTAAAAGTAAACAAGTTACCTACTTCTAGGCAAGCGTGTTCTATCGTTGGCCATATCATCACTTACCATCAACAGGCTAAGGCCATTTTTTTAGGGTTCCGTAGCCAATTGGGAAAAACGGAACCCTTATAGATTCGCCATGTCTATCCGTCCGTCCTCGCTTAATCTCTGTTACCGTTAGCTCTAGAAAGCTGAAATTTGGTACTAATATGTATGTCAATCACGTCGACAAAGTGCAAAAATAAAAATTGGAAAAAAATGTTTTATTAGGGTAGCCCCTCTACATGTAAAGTAAAAAGCGATTTTTTAAAAATTTCAACTCTAACGTATGATATATTGTTGAATAGGTATTCAAAAATGAATAGGGGTTTACTAAAATCATTTTCTGATAATATCAATAATTTCGGAAATAATCGCTCCAAAAGTAAAAAACAATGTGTCCCCCCCCCTTCTAAGTTTTGAACCATAAGTTTAGAAAATATGAAAAAAATCTGGAAAGTAGAGCTTTATAAAGACTTTCTAGAAAAATTATTTTGAACTTGATGGGACGAACAGTTTTTGAAAAGTTGGGGACTCTTACTGTGACGGACGGGAAACTACGGAACCCTACACTAAGCGTGGCCCGACACGCTCTTGGCCAGTTTTTTTTAATATCGGTAGTTTCGTTTTTGACCACTATCTCACCTGCTGACGCCAAACGTAAACTAAAAAAAACCGGCCAAGAGCGTGTCGGGCCACGCTCAATGTAGAATCCGTAGTTTCCTGTCCGTCACAATAAGTGTCCCCAACTTTTCAAAAACTGTTCGTCCCATCAAGTTCAAAATAATTTTCCTAGAAAGTCTTTATAAAGCTCTACTTCCCAGATTTTTTTCACAATTATGTTCTAAACTTATGGTTCAAAAGTTAGGGGGGGGGGACACATTGTTTTTCACTTTTGGAGCGATTATTTCCGAAATGATTGATATTATCAAAAAAATGATTCTAGTAAACCCCTATTCATTTTTGAATACCTATCCAACAATATATCACACGTCGGGGTTGAAATAAAAAAAAAAATCACTTTCTACTTTACATGTAGGTGGGCTACCCTAATAAAACATTATTTTCCTATTTTTATTTTACTACTTTGTCGGCGTGCTTGACATACATTGGTACTAAATTTCAGCTTTCTAGTGCTAACGGTCATAGAGATTAAGCGAGGACGGACGGTCAGACATGGCGAAACTATAAGCGTTCCGTTTTTGCAATTTGGCTACGGAACCCTAAAAATGGCAATGACATTACCTGTCACGTCACTTGTCACTCGTATCTACTAAGCGTTTGGCGTTTGGCTTGCAACTGAGGTAGTGGTCAAGCGCAAGCCTATCGAATAATAAAAAAATCAATCTACGTAATGTCGTGACTTGCGTTAAATTTTTGGCACGTTGAGAATATATGTGCAGAAATATTAAATATAAAAGTACACGCCATTTCAGTAAAATAATTATACTCGTATTTATGTTCTTGTTCTTTAAAAACAATGCAAATTTCTAGATACACCAATGTTTCTATACGTATACAGTCAACCGCAAATCCTAATAACAATTCAACTTCAATACCGCCTTCATTTCTAGTACAACTGCCGGTTTCCGCAGCTCAAAATGCGGCTTCTGCCAGCGTTTGACCGTACCTTCACGCTTGGCTGCACATCGCGACGCAGTGCAGAGGGGCTCGGCAGGACCGCAGCCTTGAACGCGTCATTAATTAGCGAGGGTTCACGCTTTACGTATTTAATACGAGAACTGCTACGTAATTAAACGGAGATTAAAGTTAATCTGTTTGTGTAAGAGGAGGAACTGACTGACTGACATATCAACGAACAGCGGGAACTATGGTCTGTTCAATAAACCCGGAGACTAAATTGAAATAAGTAATGTCAAAATTTCTATAGGAATGACGCCAGTTCTTTGGTGTTGAAATGTCATTTTAGTCTCCGGAATTATTGAACAGACCATAGTGGGACTACAGTTGTCAAAATATAAAAAGCCCGTTTTGACATTTGTCATCGCGATGTGCTACTATAAAGTAAGAGCAAAAAATACTCGCAATATATTCCATCATAACAAATGGTTAGTCGAGGTTCAGTTAGTCAGAGTGGCAGAGCCGATTGTTCCATTCGGTCCAACTAGTTGGACCGTTCAGTTGGTCGGAGTCGAAGTACCGTATTAGTGTACTTACCGTAGCGCCAAAAAAAAAGTGTTTTTATCAGAATACCTTATGTAATTAATAATTATTTTATTGTTTCTTGCAGTTTCGTTCAAAGTTACATTATAGGTTCTTTCTCATATTATAAAAATGGCTCTTTTATTTTTTGCCAAATTTAGGAGTAAATAAATTTTGTACATGGTTTCTTTTTATGACGTAGGCGAGCATTTAGAGAGGAGTTTCCAAAATTCACGCTATAAGGGGAGGAAACGGCGATCCAACTTTGCATAGAGAGACCTAGTTTTGTTCAACCTACAATTGGTACAAATGTCTAAATGAAAACGTGAAGTGGATTGTTATATAGCTTCAGGCTCACTTAAGCTTCCAGAGTGAGAATTTTACAGAAACTATAGGAATATCCGCCAATTCGCACTGGGCCCGCGCGGTGGATCACGGCCCATTCCCTCTCCTAGAGAGGAGGCCTGAGTCGCAGCAGTGGGTACATTATAATGCTGATAATGCTAATGCATAGGAAATGAAACATTGATTACTCACCTTCATATAAACATTGATTACTAACATTGATTAATCACTGGCCGACGCTGAAAACCAGCGCTGTGGACTAGTCGCACTATAAGTGTGCCCACAGCTTGATGCTGAGCGTTTCGGCCGTTTTGCACGGACGTGGCGCATATTTCTAGCTGATTTGTTTTTCTTTTTGTGTTAACTAATCTGTAAAGTCGCCATTGTTTTGTGCAAATAAAATATTTTTCTTTCTTTCTTTTCTTTTCTTTCTCACCTGAGTACCTATTCATCCA
Organism: Mythimna separata; assembly: GCA_030763345.1. Lineage (NCBI taxonomy): Eukaryota > Metazoa > Arthropoda > Insecta > Lepidoptera > Noctuidae > Mythimna > Mythimna separata. The sequence goes on from CM061186.1 coordinate 21,505,763, forward strand.
ATGACTTCTCTCACTCAGAAGTAGAATCAATTTTGCGATCTAAATAATAATACATAGTGAGCGTAGCTCTCTGAGCCAAAACCAATAACATACCAGTACATATATACCTACTCGTAGCAATACGAAAAAACGTATATGAGTATAACATAGGTACGATCAGTATGCGGGAAATCGAAGTTTTTATCTACCGCAGGCGGCAGTTAGTTTTTGTGCCGCCCCTGTTATATCGGCACTAGTGTTGGAACGGATGACACTCGTGCAATGTGGGTTGCGGCCTTTTTAGAGTTCCCACTCGCAATTTATAAAACGGTTATGAAAATATTGTGGTGAATTTATTTTAAAGCTATTTGGTATGAATGTTTCATGAGTTTTGTGGTTTGTGACTAAAAGGCTATGGCTACAAGATTTTTTTTTTAAGATATCGTATCTCTATTAACAAAAATCGAAGTCTTATAAGATCATGTTATTGTATGTCTGTCCGTCAAGACCTTTTTACTTAAGAAGACGGCTGAAATTAATATCCCTTGAAACTGAAATATTCAAACTACTACAAAATAAAGATCAGCCGTTTATGCTCTAATTATGACGCATATTTTAAGAATTTAAAACCCATACGTTACTTTCTGTTGACCTGCAATTCTATAATTTGGCTAGAAGCAAGGTATAGTAAACCTTTTTTTTTTTTAACAAAATCGTAGCATAACTCAAACAAATAAAAAAACATAACAATTTCACTCCCGTAGACCACACAAATAAGATTCCTATCTACACACAAAAAAAAACTGCTCAACAAAAAAAGGATTAATAAATCCAGCTAGCATGTTGTACATGGCAGCATATGTACGGACCCCGGCTCCGTCCGTACAGCTCGCGTATTGCCGAACGGCCCGGAATCTGGGTCACCGCGTGCCAATTATTTGGGTGGGTGCTGTACATTTTTTATCTTACTTAATTTTGTTTGAATTTGGAGGTTTTTATATTGAAATATAGTAGCACTGGTTTTTATCAGCGGTTTTTCCTGCATTAATTACTCAGATACCCGCGAAACGAGACACAATAGTAAAACAATAACAGCGCCTCATAGGACCGGTTGGGGATTCAAACGTTAAATTGAACCTTATCGAAATGTTAAATTGAACCCCATGATAAATTTAATGTGTCCTAGATCCCAATATGGGACATAGTTTAGTCATGTGATTAAGTATCTTCCAAATGTTGATATCCACCCTATACGTACAAAGCGTTTTGGGGACACATTAACAGCTACACACGCACAACTAAGGAGTGAAATTTCCTGCCGGAGTTTGTGTTTCCTGATAGCTACAACGCAAGGCTACCTTTAAATCAATTATGTGAATAGGCTACGTCTAGGAAAGCGTACTTCATCTTCGCCCATATTATCGCTAATCATCAGGTGAGATAGAGGTCCGAAGTCCACTTTTGATCACATCTTTTGAAAATAAACCCTGAGCTTGCTAGAAATCTAGGTCACATAATATTTTTCTCTTATTTCCGAACAAAAATACCATTTTACCATCTATCCCAAAAACCTATCATTAAAATCCTAACGCAATCCACCCGAAAATAAAATCAAAAAAATTCCGAATTTCACCCCCTAGCACCAATAAAAGTAATGTACCATAAAATTTACTTTGTAAGGTCTCCGTAACAAAGGGTCACGGCATTTGCATTTATATAGGAGCCTGTGACATCGGCGTACGTAAAAATGTTGATACCTTACTGTGAGGATGCTAAATGTATGTAAACGGCTTCCTAGAGCGAGCGGTACGTTGGCACTACTGCAATATTGGGCTGTTGTTGTGGCACTACTGGAGGAAAACCTCTTTTCATTAAGGAGGAGTAACTATTAATCACTATGCTTGTTTATTTTGTGGTTGGATTTTAGGAGCAATGTTGAAAAATGGCGTGAATGAATGTTGATTTTCAACACTGTGTATCGTTGGTGAATAACTGTCGTTTACTGAATCCGGTACTATTACTTAGGTAGGGTTTGTGATTGTGAGGGCCCTTTGTGAGAAAAGAAATATATAATGTATTTTTCTAACATACTTTAAAGTAGCTGCTGCCAGCGGCTTCGCCCGCGTGATAGTAGAAAATTATCCCAAGGGAACTTACTCCCAAAATAAAAAGTATGCGATATATGCTATTCTAAGACATGGTCTACCTGTTTATGAAGTTTAATCAAAATCCATTTTGTGGTTGTTACGTGTATAAATACATCCATACCTACAAAATTTCGCTTTTTTTTAGTTAGATTGTATGTAGGATCAACAAGAAAAAATGCATAAAAATCCATCGTGTTTGACTGTGTGTCACTTTTTCGTTTTGGTATAACTAGGCCTTTTTGGGTACCTCAGTTTTATGTGAGGCCCGGAGAGTCACATAGATGAAACCAGATGGAACTGGTTTACGAACACTGCACATTTACCTTAGTGGAGGTTTCCAAGTTCCGAGATTGGAGGCTTTATTTCACACGGATACGTAGGTACGGATAGTTCTGAGATTGACTTCGATCCCCTTGAACCTCGTTTTCATGAGCAGAGATTTATTTTGGGGTAGTATAACATGTGACTGTGATAATGCACACCTCTATACACTAGAAGTCATTGGATAATTTTCAACCAAATAAATCTAAGTATTTATTTTTGTATTTAACATATTTAGCAGAAGTCTTCATGTTGGCATATTTATAACTAGCTGTCCCCTGCGGTTTCATCCGCATTTTTCGTTACTGCTCCGCTACCGTGGGCCATAGCGTGATGGTATATAGCCTATAGCATTCCTCCATAAATGGGCTATCTAACACTGAAAGAATTTCTATTCAAATCGGACCAGTAGTTCCAGAGATTACCCCCTACATACAAACTTACAAATTTTACCTCTTTATAATACCTATTAGTATAGATTACCAGCTAAATCTTTCTCTGGGTAAATAATATATGATGCTCACTGCCATCCCAGATTTGTATGAAAAGCAGTGACAATGGCATCCCTAACAGTCACCGCAGTCTGTGGTAAGCGCTCTTTGCTAGATTGAAAGGCCCAGGATCAAGTTTAGTGGCTTACTCTATGAGAGGTAAGCCACTTAGTCACTGTGAACTACTCAAAATTATGCTCTTGTTAAAACGTAGACTGGCAGAAAATGCCTAAGGCATTAAGTGCACCTTTGTACTTTTGTGTAAATTATATATAAATACAATATGTTAAACTGTTGCGAAACCGGGTAAGTGTAAGTCAGACTTGCGCACGAAGCTTTCCATCCAGAGCGAAAAACGGCAAAAAAATCACGTTTTTTGGGTGGGAGTCCCATTTAAATAACTTTATTATGTTTTAGTATTTGCTGCTATAGCGGCTACAGAAAGTCATTCATCATCATTTACCTAGGTTCGTATCTACAAACTGTCCGCCCTTACCATCGGAACTCCATAAAATCCCATTTTACCTTGCCAATATTCAATTAAATTCAACTCAATTCTATCTGAAACCCCGGAAAAAGTGAACTCAAATCGGTTACTAGGATTTCCAGTAATCCGTTTTCCAATTAAGGCTTGAAACCTCCAAAAAAATAATTAGATTTTTCCTGTGCCAGAGGTAGAAACTGCGTATTTCCCGACTTCATCAGAAATAAATAAAGGTTAGCACAAAATAAGAGAAACCATTTCTGAACAGTAGTCTGATTCACGTAAAATCAAACAAGTCAAAAAAATAAAAAATATCGTTGAAGTATTATACTCGTTCGATCGAAGTCTTCCTAAAAATTGGTATTCACGTGTGTTCCTTGAACGAGGAGCTCGTGGCTAGATAATAACAGACGCATGGGTCGAACTTCAAGGTTAAGCAACGCTTGCCAAGGTTGGCCTGTGAATATGTGACCATCTTAACATACCGAGTTTACCTCCGTTCCTCGGTAAGCACACGCTAAGCCGTAGGTGCCGGCTGTCATTTGTAGATCTTTGGCCGTCGTTACAGATAGTCAGAAGCCAATAAATCTGACTCCAGTCTTGCCATGAAGAACCGTGTTACTCCAGTTAATGGGTTGTTGAGGTCTGGTAGGCAGCCGCTCCTCGTAAAATACTGGTATTCAGCTAAATCCGGCTTGACTGGAAGCCGACCCAAATATAGTTGGGAAAAGGCTAGGCAGATGATGATGGCATGTTCCTTGACGTGATTCGGTAGAACGACAATTCAATTGGCTTGGAACTAAACGATTTATCAACGGCTTATTGCCAGTTACATTATTATGTATTCTAACAGGATAATGATTGACATAGCCGAATACGTCGACGACTCTTCGATCGAACGACTTTAAAATCGTTGTCATTCAAGGTTTTTTCATTCATTCAAGGGATTGATGGACGTAAATACGATAATAGTCTAAACGACTAAGTCGTTACGATATCGTTACGGTTTTGATTACATGAATGAGGCTACTTTTCGCAAATTAAGCGAAAGTCTGAAAGTGACGTCGTGCAGATTTGCAACGTCGGCAGTTCCTGAAAATTGCATAGCGTCGGAAAAAGAACGGCGATAAAATTTAATATTAAAACGAGCAGAATTTAATTGAAATGCTTATTAAAGTGGGTCTTGGAGTTTCTTTGTGTTATTTTTATTTTCAAGCGGTTTTGAAGCTTGTACGAGACGTGACTTATAATGGAACATAATATATCGGTATATAGTAAAAGCATAGCGTGACTGTAGGCTGTTTAAGATGAAGTAAAAATTTCTGTTATTTAACGCTATCTTTCAGACGGAAAAAACGCCCGTGTATCACAACTCTACGTATCGCCGGGAGGACACGGCGGAGCATACGGTAGAGGTGTACCCCGCTTGGGCGGAACACTACCGTATTCTTGTAGAAGTGATCAGCAGCAGCGACCTCTCACGCCGCCGGGTCCTGGTATAGACCATGGATTGAAGCGAGAAGGAGTGGCAAGTGCCTCTGAAGGATTTAGTTAGTTACACTGTAACACGCCCTCTCACTCCATTTTGAATAGGAGCAGTTATTTAACGATTTCCCACCTCAAGACAGGGTGTTATTTCATCAGCTGCCCTGCCCACTGATTCAACTCCAAATTATTCTGAATAGAAACAACTTTCCTATTAAGTGTTCCCTCAATTGTTCATTTAACGTAAAGTTAAATCTAATTAATTATGAATAAGGGCTGTAACTCTCAGCCCTTCGAGACTTAGCACGTACCTGGCTTGTTTAATTTCTTTGACTTTTAAATTATCTAAATGTCAATTGGATATTAGAGTTTAAAATCTTAATAAACTTTTGCGAGACTTTAATTTTGTGAGTTATGAATATTAGTTTGGTTTTGACATTGAATTTAGGTAGAGTAATGTTAAAGAAAATTTAAATTAAATTTAATAATTAATCAATTTAATTTAAATTTCATCATGATGATGATGATAAATGAAGAAAATAAAATGACATGTGCATTCTGCTCGTCTTAACCTTAGCATAGCATAGCATAACCCTTATAATGTTCCCACCGCTGGGACTCAGGCCTACTCTCAAGGAGAGGGAATGGGCCGTAATTCACCACGCGGGTCCAGTGCGGGTTGGTGGATGTCACATGTCTTCGAATTTTTGGTTCTAGGACATACCGGTTTCCTCAAGACGTTTTCACTGTTTTAATAGCACTGGTGATCACATAAATTACATAAAGTAATGCGCCTGGCTGGGTTTGTACCCGCGACCTACATCATCCTACACCTAACTACAAGTCGGGGCCACCACAGCTCTCATTTTTTAGTTGATCACTTACCGACCAACAATAGTCCATACTCGGGATTTGTCAACGGGAAATAGAGCACACAGCGTTGGCTGGCCAAGTTGCACAAATATCTACACACGGTCAGGCGAGGAAGATGGTCGAGGAGCTCCTGGCTAGATAATAACAGCCGCATGGGTCCACCTTCAAGGTTAAGCAACGCATGCCAAGGTTGGTATGTGGATGGGTGACCATCTTAACATAATAAGTTTCCTCCGTGCCTTGGAAATCATGTTAAGCCGTAGGTCCCGGCTGTCATTTGTAGATCTTTGGCAGTCGTTACGGATAGTCAGAAGCCAGTAAACCTGACTCCAGTCTTGCCATGGAGTACCGTGTTACCTCAGTTAATGAGTTGTGGAGGTCTGGTAGGCAGCCCCTCGTAAAATGCTGGTATTCAGCTAAATCCGGCTTGACTGAAAGCCGACCCCAATATAGTTGAGAAAAGGCTAGGTAAATGATGGTCAGGCGGGGAAAGATTATCGCTTACTGGTCGCCTGAGAAAGGACACCATCAAGGACAAACGCGGCGAAGGTGGTGTAACGATCTGATTATGTTTACGGGACAAACTTGGCCAGGGGTCGCACTAGAGAGAGATGTTTAAAAAGGGGATGCGTTTAATGATAAATGGTATTTATTTTGAAAAATAGTTTTGTTGCTGGACTTTTTTTACCGGTTTTTCCTAACTGACTACCCTGAGAAGAAACACCGAAACAAACTCAGGGGTTCAACTTTGCTTAGCAGAGAAACGCAAAAGATGCAGGCTAATAAAAAAAAATTAGAGAAACGATAAATTATAACTTGATATACTTAGGAGACTTCACAAGCTGGCCAGCAAAGGGGTCTTCAGCCTTTTGTCCTGTGTTGATTGTGCTTACCTGTGAAACAAAAAAAAATGCAATTAGTATCATGCCATGTTATTGATTAAAATTACGTTCGTTGCTACAATTTAACGTAAAAGGCTGGGGATTAAATGAATAGCAAAATCAGCCTTATAATGTTCCCACTACTGGGGCTCACGTGCGTGCGGATGCGGGGAGAGTCGGTGGTGGACATTTCGTTCGCCAGCCCCGCTCTGTCGCCGCGTGTCGTCGACTGGCGCGTAATGGAGGGGGTCGAGACGTATTCCGATCATCGGTACATCCGGTTTGACGTCTCCGCCCGGACCTCGACCGCGCCGGTCAGGGAGCAGACCCCGTGTGGTCCGCGGTGGGCGCTGAGGCAGATGGACCGGGACGCTTTCCTGGAAACCGCGAGGGTACAGGCCTGGGTGCAAGCACCGGACAGGCCTGTCGACATCGACCTCGAAGCAGAGTGGTTCCAGGAGGCAATGTCGCAAATTTGCGACGAGGCGATGCCCCGAGTCCATCCAGGACGTGCTCGGCGCCAGGTGTACTGGTGGTCGCCGGAGATTGAGGCTCTGCGCGAAGCGTGCAACGCCGCGCGGCGCCGGTACACCAGGTACCGCAGGCGCCGCATTCGTCCGCCGGATGCGGAGGCCAGAGAGGCGGAGCTGTACGAGGGGTACAGAGCGGCAAGGCGCACCCTCCGAACGGAAATAAAGCGGGCCAAGTTGGAGGCCCGCAATGTGTGGCTGGAGATTCTGAACAGGGATCCATGGGGACGCCCTTACCAGGTGGTGCGGGACAAGCTCCGCCCATGGACTCCCCCGCTAACTCAGAGTCTCCGGCCTCAGCTTGTGGAGGGTGTGGTGGCCAATCTGTTCCCTGAGCGAGGGGAACACTGTCCCCCGCTCATGGCTCCGCCACCTGCGGTGCCCGTAGCGGACCACACCAGCGACGACGACGACGACACTTCAGAGGTGACCGAGGTGGAGATGAGGGCGGTGGTACGAAGACTTAGTGTCAAGAACACCGCCCCAGGACCCGACGGCGTGCCTGGAAGGGCCTGGGTCCTGGCCATGGAGGCTCTCGGGTCTCGATTACGAGGGCTCTTTAGCGCATGCATGGAGAGAGGCCAGTTCCCTCTTCGCTGGAAGACTGGGAAACTGGTCCTCATCGCGAAGCCGGGGCGCCCCGCGGACTCTCCGTCCGCGTACCGGCCCATCGTGCTGCTCGACGAGGTGGGCAAGCTCTTTGAAAGAGTAATTGCAGACCGCCTCGTCGGGCATCTATCACGGGTGGGGCCGGATCTTGCTGACGGTCAGTTCGGCTTTCGCAGGGGGCGCTCCACCGTGGACGCCATCATGCGCGTGAGAGCCCTCACGACGGGGGATGCGGTGACTCGGGGCAGGGTTGTCTTGGCGGTGTCTTTGGACATCGCCAATGCCTTCAACTCCCTGCCCTGGAGTAGCATCGAGGCGGCACTTCGGTACCATGAGGTGCCCACCTACCTCCGTCGTGTGATTGAGGCCTACCTGTCGGATAGGTTCATCATCTATCCCGGTCACCAGGGAGAGTGGAGACGGCGAGAGATGTCGTGCGGTGTTCCGCAGGGATCGGTACTAGGACCGCCCCTGTGGAACATCGGATACGACTACGTGCTGCGCGGCGACCTCCCCGACGGGGTCAGCGTGGTCTGCTACGCAGACGACACGCTAGTCCTAGCGCGGGGAGAGTCGTACCAGGCGGCGGCCGAAACAGCGACACGCGGGGTTGCGACAGTCGTGGAGAGGATCCAGCAACTGGGACTCAAGGTGGCATTGCACAAGTCCGAGGCTATGTGCTTTCATGGCCTTCGGACCGCGCCACCACCGGGTTCCCAAATAACGGTAGGGGGGGTTCACATCGGCGTCGGGTCGACGATGAAGTACCTGGGACTCGTCCTCGACAGCCGGTGGACTTTCGAGGAGCATTTCCGACGTTTGGCCCCCAAACTGGACAGGACTGGTGCCGCTCTGAAGCGGCTCCTGCCCAACCTAGGGGGTCCAGACGCCCCCTGCCGGAGGCTCTACGCGGGGATCGTTCGGTCCATGGCCCTTTACGGGGCGCCAGTTTGGGCGCCATCGCTGGGTAAGCGACCAGCGGCCAAACTGAACGCTTGCCAGAGGGTCATGGCCATCCGGATGGTGCGGGGATACCGCACGATCTCCCGCGAAGCGGCGAGCCTCCTTGCTGGCCTGCCACCGTGGGATTTGGAGGCAACAGTCCTTGCACGCATGCACGATTTGCGCGTGGAGATGCAACGCCGGGGCGAAACTCCGCTGCCACGACAAGTCGCGGAATGGCGGACAGAGTTCCGGCGGGATCTCAGGGTGGCATGGCGACTGCGACTGTCGCAACCCAGTGCTGGGCATGCCGTCATTGCGGCGGTAAGTCCCCTCTTTGAGGAGTGGTTGGAAAGAGGTCACGGCGTCCTCTCGTTCCGTATGACGCAGGTCCTCACCGGACACGGTAAGTTCGGGAGGTTCCTGCATCGGATCAAGGAGGAAAGGACGCCCGGGTGTCGCCACTGTGTGGACCGCCCGGAGGACACGGTGGAGCACACGGTAGAGGTGTGCCCCGCTTGGGCGGAGCACCGCCGTGTCCTTGTGGAGGCTATCGGCGGCGGTGACCTCTCGCGCCGGGCCCTGGTACAGGCCATGGTCCGGAGCGAGGAGGGGTGGCAGGCAGTCGCCTCCTTCTGCGAAGCAGTAATGTTAGCGAAGGAGGCTGCCGTCCGCGTGAGGCAACGGAACTCACACCGCCGCCGCCGAGATCCCGATCCCGATTACCGACCACCGTAGGCGCGGGCTCGCGGATAGCGAGCACTGGGTAGCTCGCCGTCCGGCAGTCTAGTAATAATCTGGACCGAGCCTAGTCGTCGACGGCGCGTTCTGTTCCACGCGCGCCTCAAGGAGATGTCAGCAAACTGTAGGGGCCCGGCAGGGCCGAAGCCTCTGGGGAACACGGTATCCGAAAGGCTGTCACCGTGTCCCCCAGATCGATGGCAACGAAGGAACGGGGTAGGGGTTTAGTCAGTAAGAGTCTGACACACCCTCCCGCTCCGCCCAAGAGTGGGAGAAGTCATTCTGATGATTACCCTACCGGAAAAAAAAAAAAAAAAAAAACTACTGGTCCTGTTATTTGCAGGTGGTAAAGTTTGAAAATGGCTTTGGAGGTATGTGGAACAGAGAGTAAAGTCCCACATGCCTCCGTTGAAAACGAAGGATCCTCCGACCGGACGGGATGTTATGTCCGGTGGGCTACTGCCCAATAGATGATTTCGGGCTGTTGTATTTATTTAAATCACGCGGAGAACTTCGCTTGCGCGATGCAGGATTCTGTGACGTCACATGTAGTCACTACATAGCAGAATATCTTGAAGGTTTTTAAATATCGTCGTGATTCTTGAAGAATTTCAAAAAATCATGCCTAGATTTAATAGACCTTCTATTAAATCTAGGCATGATTTTTTGAAATCTACCTTTCACAAAGTATTCAGGATCAAAAGTACTGACATAACCCGAAGAATCACCAAACTTAAGTGGCAGTTAGCAGGACACATTGCTCGTAGAACAAATGGTCGATGGGGACGAAAGGCGCAGCGTTGCAAGGCCTCCCACAAGGTGGACCGATGGCCTGCTGAGGGTCACGGGTATCCGATGGATTCTGTCGGACCGGTCTTGAGGGAGGCCTCTGTCCAACATTGGATGTTTGTTGGCTAAAATGATGTTTCCGCATATTAATCTTTTTTAGCATTTGAATATGTCGTTCCTGAAAGAGTTTCGTTGCGTTTCTTATTTTATGTATGTAGAACTAACTAATGGGCTTGCAAATCTCAGCCAGAAAACACTAATTTCGAACTTAAAAGTAGGTTAGATCGTATATTCAGGAGGAAAAGTAGGCTAAAGTAGGCTACACATTCTCGTAACTACCCTCCATTCGTAATTACCTCACAGAATAAAATACTCCAACTTTCTTCGAAATAAAACGTACAAAATGTATAGAAAACTTCGCGTGCTTCACTTGCTCCGATTATTTCTACATCACCACCCCTCTTGCTCTCTCCCATCAATTTACTATACGTTAGAGAGAGACAGATAGATTTCGTCACGGAAAATCAGAGATTGATTGTTTTCTCCCACCTGGCATGTGGATTGATGTCTTTTGAATATTTACGCTGAGGCTCTAAGCGTTTTTCTTGTTAGTTTCTGAAGTAATTTGAGTCTTATTCTTTTGTAGATAGGGTGTGTTTTGGAGTGTTGTTTCAGCGATCATTTTTCATTGTTTATCGCGGCTGGTGATACGGTTTGCTGATGCTGAATAAATTCAGTAAACGTTTCAGCTCGGCTCTCATTGTCGAGTTGCTCGGAATGCTGACGCCGCGGTCGGAATTAAGAACAGAACATAAATGTAACATGAATTTGTGTAAATTTTTCCGTTTGAATAAGTAAAGCTTTGTACGCGTGAAAAATACTGAAATGGGAATGAAATTACGTTGTCTTGAAGCGAAGAGCTTGAGGTCTGAGTAAATTAAATTGTACCTAGGTTTCTGTATTCGTTTAGGCTAAAATTCACTCACTTTACTTTCACTTTAGATGGATTTACTCTTAATATATAAATTACTCACGTCATGAAAGTAGAATGTTCAGAATTAGTTACTGAATCGTTTTGAGATATTTTTTAAATAAGTATTTGCTTATTCACGAATTATTTTGATATTCTAAGATAGAATGATTGATAAGTGTTGATTGTGTGTTTGTGTGTGCGTGTGTAGATACTAATATCGATGCGGTACTTAGTATGTCGATACCCACAGTATTTCCCTACTATTTACTTAATCATCTATGTACATACAAAAAATATAAGGCGAGAAAATGGATACCTGCCAATTAATTGTCTTTAACACATTATACTTTCTAGACGTGCATTACAGAAGAAAATTACAGTGCCTGCTTAAATGATGATTGGAACTTAAATTTCTATTCCAATTGGAAAATTGAGTAATAAGGGTGAATTTATTTCAATTAAGTGTTATAAAAAAGTTATGAAAAGTATTTATTTCTTTGGAATAAGTATTCAAATGACTACTAAGTTTTATATAGACAGTACATACCGGTACCTTTTATAATGTCATACTTTAACTTGTCACAGAATGAATCGAGCCGAAACGTAATTAGTTACATGTAGGTAAGTAATTTAACTTTATTTCCAACTCGTATAAATGCCCATAAATTCCCTTAAAAGATTCTTCCAAAATATACGTAATGAAACCCAAAGTTATTTAACGACCGGTACTTACAATTTATTTATGCTGGCAATGTTTGTAAATTGAAATCCCAGGACATGTGACGTCATAAACGAATAAAGACATAAAGACGCGTGTTTATGGCAACACTGACCATCGAGTGTTGCCATGCTCCGGAGGCTTGTAAACTCATTTACCTACAATAACGTCTCTTGAAATATTATCACGATTTTCTTCTCTTTTGTGTAACCACTAGCTCAACTGATGGATAGCAATGGAAGTCTTGCTTGCAAGTAAACTATAATTCAAGTCAAGAGACTAAAAACCACTCTAACACTTTCCAAAGTCTCCGACAGAAAGAATTAATAATCGTAGCGTTTATGTATTTAGGTAGAGGGATTTTTAATTCATTAACTTATAGTTGTGCGAATACAAATGTACTTAACAGCTGAAATTCAAGAAATCTTTTTCAAAAGTTTGAACTGTATTAATGTGTTTCAACAATAAATCCACCGAAAACCAACATGTAAGCTCATCGCATTAACTTTCACACGATATAAGCTTTAGTTGGAGTATGAAAACTTAAAATTGGTACGAACTTTTATTCAGATATCTTACTCTATCTACAATTCAAGAACTTACAGCGCTATCTGTTGAAAGTAACAAGAACTAATAGTTCAAATCGAAGTGAGCGACATCTATTGACACTATCAACAAACTATCACTGCAGTTATCGCCAATAGATGTCACTACTAAGCCGTGTGAAGTGGGGAAGGATACCTTTTGATGTTTAATATTTTTATTTATTGAAAATTATCTGCGTTTTATGATATTTTACGTTTAATGTTTATTATTAAATCTACAAAATAATATCAGGACTACATATTTAAAGCCAAAAATCTCTGACTTATTAAAAATACCATGCCTATCATCTGAATAAAAATCTTTTGAAGCTATTCTTACAACGTATACCTTTTCTTTTCTACGTCAACTTGTTAGTACACTTTGTTAAGCAGCGACAAACTGCCAAGAGAAGAATAAGCTAACAAAAAAGGGGTTTTTATTATCTAAATGTTCTACAGAATAACGTAGAGAGGGAACATTTTCTAGTAGACGCTGGTGTCGCTCCTCGAATATTCCGTTGGGAATATAGTTTGTGATGTCATTAGTTTTTGTAAGATGAAGAAGCCCTTTGTCTCTGTTTTGTGTCTAAGATATGAGTCTAGTGGTTATATAACGGTTAATTAGTACTTGATTGAGTGCTAGGGTACCTATTATTCTAAGATAGTAGGACTTATCTTTGATACCCTATGAGTTCTTTGCCTATTCGTTTGTACATATTATTACTATAGTTTTCTATTAAGATGTAATATTTATTAGTTGTATAGTCGTATTATTACATTCAATTATGTTATTATCCTAAGACTGTGTCCTCGTACATGAGTGTAAGCATAATGCTGAGCAATTACCGTTTTTGTATTCGTTAAGGGGGAAGCGTCAGAGTAGCCCGCGAAATATCTTTTGCGACTGTAAAACGTAACTAGTTGCATAATTATAACCATAAAAATCATCAGAAGATCAGCAAAAGATATTTTAACTTCATACAACCACCACAGGCAAATCAAATTGCAAAAAATGTAAGAAAATTTGAATTTCGCGGGCTACTCTGACGCTTTCACCTTAAAATAAAAACGTTACAAATATTATCATTTTATTAATTTATTTTTATTCAATATATTTGTCATCTAATGGTGACCGTAAAGCCTGGGATACACTAGGGAACATTTTGTCCCGAAACACGACGCGCAACACTAAATTTACGTGACGCTGCAACGTTGCATTTTGTCCTGCAACATGCCCCGCAACATAGTACGTGACGCGGGGCATGTTGCTTGCTCCCGCCTCGGGAGCGAACGCACGAGTCCCGCGTTAGTATGCATGTTCCACGTAGTTGTTGAGTAACATGTTCCGCAACATGTTGCTCCATTTGTCCCCTAGTGTATCCTTGGCTTTAAGGTGCCTGTCCTGTGTTGTTTCACCTGCGTCTTTAGTTACTGGTAACTTATAGCCTTTCTCAACAAATGGACTATCTAACACTAAAACAATTTTTCAATTACAACCAGTATTTTCTGAGATTAGCGCGTTCAAACAAACAATTTACACTTTAATTAGCATATAAAAAAATAATTTATTTATATTATAGATATTGCTAGCCATCTGCTTAAACTGCGTGCTTGCGGTCTAAACAGCAGTCACAACGCTTCAGCTAACTGCTGCCGTAACTCGCGGTAATGGCTTCATTAGCATATGTTATTACAGCGGCTAGCATAGCCTCGGCACTGTACCGGTTGTTATTCTTAATGCAGGTCGGTTACTACAGTCATATACAGCTGTTGCATAACTTTAGAGTACTAAACTTTTAGAACGTACTTAAAAATATGATATAGATAATTCTGAATTAAATTACGTATCGCATCCATAGTATTCCCACTACCCTCGCCAGGTCATTGGTCCGCCTTGCGAGACGTCTTCCAACGCGCGAGACGCATAGGAGCGGTCGTTGTGGCGAAGCTTGGAGGAGGTTTATGTCCAGAAGAGGACGTACTTCGGCTGAGATGATGATGGTGATTTTAATACTATCCATTACAATCGAACAATTGATGTTCAGTAGTAATGGATAGTGGTTTAAAAACAATACCGGAAGTAGAATAAATATTTAATTCATTTCACATTCATTCAAGTTTAAAAAAAATATACTTAGTTAAATTTTGCGCCAAGTTTTTTTTTATTCACTCCCTAATGGGATGAAAGGAGGTACTAATTTTGTACGGAGAAACCTACTTTCACGCGGGCAATGCTGCTAGCAGAAGGTAGTTTGAAATCAATTTGAAAAGAGTTTGACTTTATTCCCTTGCAGGGAACACAGGCTTATTGATAATGTACTCTGTATACTCGAAAAGGCTCGAGCTCAGCGGTACGCGAATTAGATAACAATTGAACATGTAGTTTTTCCTCAAGCGGAAATAAAAAGCCTGAACAGGAAAAAATATGAAACAAAAATGTACGTCTGATCGGATCACAGAAATGATTGGGACAAAATATAATAACGTTTGTCATATATTCAGCAACTTATTTATTGGGGATAAACTATCTTTTAGTTGCCAGTTTTCTTATGAATTATTTACTAATGCCAACTTGGGTAAAATCGATTGTCGTTTTGGCTTTTATCGCATTACTCGAGCGGATAGAATCGAGCAAAAAGTAATAAAATATATTACAATTTTATTACGACAAAGATTAGATTTCACTGTTTTTGAATGTAACCAAGATTTTTCTCTGCGTTTTGTTTTCAAATTACACTTATTCTAGGAGAGAAATGAAAAAATAAGGTGTGAACCGGAAAATTTCTCATTATGGCGATAATTCTTTTATTTTTCTCTGAATTCTTATTTTTCGAGATGCCGCGAGAGATTAATTTCTTTTGTAAGGCGATGCTTGACGAATGGATCATGATATACAAGGTTTTGCAGAAAATAAGGAATTTTTGGCGATAAATATTTTGAAGTCTCTGAGTGAGACGTGAAGCTTAAGATTCGGTTGTGGTACGAGTAGACTTATATATCTGGATTTTTAGTTTAACTGACTGGACAGGTCCACTCAAATCTATGTGGTTCTTTTTATGGTTAAGACCATTTCGTGCACTAATTTGTATCGGTTTTTTTTTTCTGAGAGTATATAAATATGTAGTCAGTTAAGAATCGCCGGCCTTATCTAGTTTGAATAGATGAAAATATTAACATTTAAAAGTGTTCTTTAAAACCAATTAGCAAATCAAATATCATTTATAAATTAACTACACTCACATAAGTATAAAATGATCACTACAACATATAATACGATCCCCGCAACGAACATTTAATTCGATGAGAGCAGTAAATGTAATTATTTCCTCATATGTATTGTGTCGCGTTTCGCTGTGGTTTCCTACGAGCGCCGTATAGTTGTGAGTCTGTGGGTATTGGAGATAGCTGGTAATTCCTGGAATTTTAGTAAGTACTGGGTAAGCGGGATTAAATTTTGGTGTCGATTAGAGGGAATCATTTAAGGAATATAAAATTTTGGGCCGTGATAGGCCACGAAGGAGATGATGAAAGAACTGAAAGGGGCTTGCGAAAGATGAAAGGGGTGGAACGCAGGCACGCAGCCTTTGTCCAGAAGTGTGACAGAAAAGGCTAAAAAATACAAAAAACAGTCTTAAAGATCAAAGTGATCAAAGTGTCTTGATGATAACAGATATCTTGGAATTACGAGAAAAATTTCAAACAAAAAAACACATAAATTCGTTTTTACAGATATTCAGTTGCAAACTGTGGGCACAATGTGTATTTAATTGTCGTGCACTAATCTAACTATTGCCTATAATACTGTTGTTACCATTAAATGTATCTTGAGGGAATTTTCTTGTTTTTGTGTCGATGGAATCAAAATTTTACTGTATAGACGAGATTGTCACCCTTCATTTTAGCTCTCATCATCATCATCATCTCAGCCGAACGACGTCCACTGCTGGACCCCCCCAAGCGCCGCCACAGCGACCGGTCCTGTGCGTCTCGCATCCACCGGATTCCCGCGACCCTCGCCAGGTCGTCGGTCTACCTTGTGGGAGGCCTTCCGACCGGAAGACTTCATTAAAGAAAAAATCGAAGATTTCATTAAAAATATCTCTTCTTACAATTCTAGCTTAATTCTACGTAATTTTAGCATCTGCAGTCTCGAGGGACTTACAAATGGTGGGACTTGAGCCGGAGCATCAATTATTCCGTTTTGAGTCCGGACCGGATCCGATCGGTTCAATTTGTTAACGGTTACGGATTTGTGAGCGGTATTCATTGATCTTGGTCCCGGACAGATTTAGTATTGTGGGGGATAACCTAGTTGCAGTCTGGGTTTTAGTAGGGTAAGTGCATTCTATTCTACTCGAAATATTTTATTTCACATAGCCCTATCAGTGTGAGATCAGAAATTAGAATTATAAAAAAACAGAAGCTAAGTAATGCACGGACACCACTGTTCCAATTGGTCGTTACCTGTGGAAAAGAACCAGCCAGAAACTACACCGCTACATTTATCTAAAAAATAAATTGCAAGAAAATAAAAAAAAATATTATTATGAAAAATATTCCCATAAGAATAGTCAACATAGATAGATATATATATTCTTTATTGTACACCATAACCAACACAGAAGGATTTTAAATTAAATACGGTATGAAAATCAGGGTCAGTCAATCATTTCACTAAAAGCGATTTTGAATCGAATAGTCCGAAATCAACTATTGGACAATTGTCCGAACCAGATACAATACCCGGCTGTTCGGAGAATTTTGACATTTACACTCTGCGCTGCATACCTCTAAAATATATTATATTTGAACGTGCGTATTTACCTATAACTATAAAAATATACAGCTTCATAAGCTCTTTTGTTTCACTGTCAACACAAAACCAGCAGAGTCAGGTTCCAATACCATTATTTTTACAATTCAATAAAACTGAAACTAAAAAATAACATACGGTTAGTATATTGGCATTTTAATTTCCGTTTTTAGCTCTGAAAACAAAAACTGGACAAACAGCCTGTCACAAATATTCAGCCTTTCAGTGTAACTTTGTTTTTTATTATATTTTCATGAAAAAGTTTCAGTTATTCCGACGAATTTTTGTAAAACTCGTACATTTTTGCTTTGTGAGTGATTTTGACTAGGTTGCTTTTGCCTCTGACATTCCTTTTTTTCTTGCTCTGCTGCACTTTGATGTGAAAAATAACTTCGTTTTTGTATATCTGCGTATTTAGTTTAAACATTTTTATAATTAGGTCAATTTTTTTCACTAATTCACCATTTTTGAGTATCGCAGATTATTTTAATTGTTGTAAACAACCCAGCACTGGTCTTTATGTAAATAAAAAGCATCATAATTAGTAATTAGTACAGAGTTGGATAATAGAACATTCCTATCGATTTTAGTTTTCTTACTTGAGAGAAACGTGTAAATTTAATATTACAAAGGTTTTACAAGCAGAAAAGTGCTTAAAAAGTAGTTACCAGAAAACTGAACCAGGTGATTAGAACAGAAGCTGCGCATTAATAGTAACACTACGTTAGTTAGTCTATTATGTCCCACAACTGGGAAAAAAACCTCCCTCTCCCTTTTCCACTCACGTCCGTCTTCAGCTGTTGAGGGTCAGTTCCACCAGTAGTCCAGCTCATCTCTAAACCTTCACATTGGTCTGCCATGATCGGCTTGCGTTTAATGGGACCCAGAAGTGTCTCTTTTAGCCATCAGCTCATCTGATACGCGGTAGACATATTTGGTCTTAGTAACACTTTTTTTTTCAAGTAAATGCGGAATCATCAGAATGACTTCCTGCTCTTGGGCGGAGCGGGAGGGCGTGTCAGATTTTTACCGACTAAACCCCAACCCGTTTCTTCTTTGCCTTCGTTCTAGGGTCACTTTCCTTTCGGAATCCAATCCATCGCCCCAGAGCCTTAGTAACACTTGTACTTTGAAAATAGCCCTTACGGCTATGACCTAAATTGTTACCGCTAATGTATAGTTGACCGTACATCTTGACTAAATCAACATTAAGACAATACCTTTCAAGATCTATGCCATCCACTAAACTGTCCCGTCCCACAAGATTTATCCCCACGCACAAGTCAGCCGAGATTACCGGCTGCGTCATGACGGCGCGTCAATTTGTCACCTCTGCCGTGTGTCGCGAGGCGTATTGTTCCGCGGCGACATGTTGTCAGCTGGACACGCATTGTTCGCGGCGCCATCTGTCGCCGGGTGAGCAATGCTAATGTTTGCTGAGTAATTGTTGTCGACGTGTGTTGTGCGCTGGTATCAGATGGATGCGAGACGCACTGGACTTTTTGTTGTGGCGACACTAAGGAGAGGCGGAGGGACCTTTATTCAACAGAGGTTATCTTTCGGCTGAAATGATAATGATGTAAGAAATAGCCAGTCTATTGACATGAAAATCATCATAATCATCATAAGAATGACTTCTCCCGCTCTTGGGCGGAACGGGAGGGTGTGTAAAACTTTTACTGATTAAAACCCACTCCTTTGTTTCTTCTTCGTTTTCGTCCCCTTATCCTTTCAAAAGCCAATACGTGACCTCAGAGAATTCGACCCTGCTCCTCCAGGGCCACTTCGGTTTTGCTGACATTTCCTTGAAGCGCGCGTGAAACACTACGCGCCGTCGACGACTTGGGCTCGATTCGCCGTCCAGTAACCGACAGCGGAAGCCATCCGCGATCCAACACCTACGGTGGCTGGAAATCGGTATCAGAATCCCGACGGCAGGGGCGTAAGGAAGTCCGTTCTCTAACGCGTGAGCACTTCTCACACCTGGATATCGATTCCAGTACCCAATAAAAAGATTAAAGCAGTAATTACAGCAACATTTCAATAGCTCGCGTTTCATCATCATCTGCCTAGCTTTTTCCCAACTATATTGGGGCCGACTTTCCAATAGCTCGCGTTTGAAATACTAAATAACGAATCAGCCTGCGGTCTCGCAACACTCCAATCTAATTCCCTCCTCATTTCCCTAAGTTCTCTAATTCAATCCGCAGCACGTGTTTACTAGTTATTACAAGGCGATTACGCAAAGACCTCCGATAACTTCCAACTAAGATTATGCTAATCTCGCTCGATTGGCCGCTGAGCGCCCGATCGGCCGCATTCCCCGCCCGATTGGCCGCAAACTTGGCGGAATTGGCCGCCATTGCAACTGCACTTGTAAGCCAACTCATTAACATACTAGGAACGGTCGAATGGCAATAGTGATGGTCTGTTACGGGCTTTAGTGAATGTTTGTGTTGAATGCACCGAAACAGAGAATTGCTTTTAGTTGGAAATTCTTTTGTTTGTGTGATTGAAAACGTGGAAACTAATTCTAGTGAAAAGGAATTCAGGAATTCAGGCAGAATCAAGCATTTCATTTAAACACATATTAAATACTCGGTACTCGTATACAACAACGGTAATGTGGTCCTACCACAAGTTTTCTTTTCGGTAATTGCTCATAGCCCCAGAAGGCGTCGACCCTGCTAAGCCCTTATGGTTTGCTGACATCTTTTTGAGGTACGGATTGAATACTTGGTCTCGGTTGATACCGGAAGAGTAGACGGTGAGCTACCCATTGTTCTTCGTCCGCAAGAACGCGCAAAAGATTAACATTAAAACATAGGTATCTAGTTTTTCCCTTAATAACGTTCCGATGACCTATCTCACAGGATCCGTGCATTTTCCGAAATGAAAAGCAACCTTTGACACTCAAGGAAGGTGCAGCTATAATAAAAACCTTCAGTTTTGGAAGTAGATGGACAGAGAGTAAAGTCCCACATACCTCCGTTGAAAAGGGAGGATCTTCCGACCGGACGTGGTGTTATGTCCGGTGGGCTACTGCCCGATAGATGATTTCGGGCTGTTGTATCTATTCAAATCGCGCGGAGAACTTTGCTTGCGTGATGTAGGATTCTGTGACGTCATAGGTAGTAGATCGTAGTCGCTACACAGTAACCTGTCTAACCGTGGCACAACTAGTTCTAACACATGAGCCACAATAACTACGAACTTCGCCAATAAAACAACAACGTACAATGTACACCGCTGCGCACGTAATCTCAGTGCAACACGGTGCATAGCTTATGTGGTGCTTTGCAAATCTTGTTAGTAGCAACTGTACTAGATTCTGACGTTTGATAAGTGTGAAATTAAAATAGTTTTCCCTTGATAATGTTCCGGTGGTTTACCTCACAGGATCCGTGCACTTTTTTAAATGTAAAGCAACCGTTGCCACTTGGGGACCGCGCAGCTTTAGTAAAATCTTCAGTGACCTCCAGGCCTAAACTGGTCACATTATGTAATTCATCTAGAAACAAATCATATTCTGAATTCCTAGCGTTGCACAAATTATCCGAATAATACTCAATTCATCTCATATTAGAATCATATTCTATGTAATTATTGCCGCATAATTATTCTTAAGCCACAATAAGTACAAACTTCGCCAATAAAACAACAACGTACACTGTACAGTGTACTCGGCTGCGCACGTAATCTCAGTACAACGCGATGCATAGTTTATGTGGTGCTTTGTAAATCTTGTTAGTACGTAGTGCTGCACTAGTTTCTCAGGTTTGATAAGTGTGAAATTAAAATAGTTTTGAATTTTAGTTCTTTTACACTGTTAACTTTGAACGTTTGTAATGTTGATAGATTGTATATTCGTATTTTATCATGATCATCAAGTTTACTGTTGGACATACGCACCCCCCAAGTTTCGCCAAAACGACCGCTCCCATGCGTCTTGTATCCATCGGATTCCCGTGAGTACTTACAGTAAGCTATAAATGAAATTTAAACAGAAAGAAAGAAAAACTATTTAAACCTAGTCACAGACGTGCTTATAATCATTTGTTTGTGTGTTTGTATGGTTGTTGTTTCTTCAAGTTCAGACGGCTTATCAGATTTGGATGAATTTTTATTATCTCTTTGGAGAAGAATGTGCATGAAACTTCATAGTATCCATGGAGTTTTTAATTATGTTATGCGTTACAAATATCTGGGTTTCATGTT
The DNA here is from genome assembly GCA_030763345.1 of Mythimna separata. Taxonomy (NCBI): domain Eukaryota; kingdom Metazoa; phylum Arthropoda; class Insecta; order Lepidoptera; family Noctuidae; genus Mythimna; species Mythimna separata. The sequence goes on from CM061186.1 coordinate 21,527,341, forward strand.
TCTTGTCATTATTATATTTCTTGTCGACTAGACATGCTATCAGTTGTAATCGTGTCAGCGCAATTTCAGCTGTCACAGACGTAGTTAATATTGTCACGGGCCATCAGTTTCTACAACTGATCAGTGACACTCGCTGACACGCCTACAGGGTTGCCAAGTAGATAACCTATAATCGTTGAAAACTAATCAAATGTATGGAATGACAGCACCTCAAGGTTAAGTCACGTGGTTAGGAAAAAAAATTCGTAGGCAAGTTCACATCGCTCAAAATTATAGAATAAGATGTCATTATTTTTACAATGTGTAGTTTTATGGGCTAAAGTATAGGTTATTTTTCTATAGACATTGTAGAAGAAGCGATCGACTCGGGACCGTCAACATGGCTACCAAGTTATTGTTGCAGAACTCGGTTCAAATGACGTTTTTCAATACACGAAGAAATAAATAAACGGGGATTAACCGTCGACTCATGGAGGTCGCTTAGCACCCAGACTAGTCTGACAAATACAATGAAATGGGATAGGGGCACTAGTGCGGAAAACCAATAAATTGTGTGCCTAAAAGTAGTAGTTATATGAGCGGGTGTTAGAATAAGTCTATTGAAAATAATTGAATAAGCTTACATAACCTCAAATCAAAATTAACCCAGCAATATGTGTCTATATACTAATAACCAATATCCTAACAGCACGTAAACACGTTAATTAGTCTTCATCGCAATAATCGCAATTATCGCACTGGAGCTTATTGTGTGTTCTATCGCTAATGAGATTCACGTAATATGTTCTCAATTCTACTGAAATATGTGCTGGTAGTAGGGTGAAATCGGATGTATAGAATTCAATTTTGTTGTTTTAACATGAAGTTGTAGTTTATGGAAGGGAAAACTATTTATTTATTGTACAATTCACACAAATATACACAAAAGGAAACATAAATTATAAAAAATTTTACAAAAGGCACTGCTTATTTCAAAAAGAAATTTCTCCCAGCAGCCTTGCGAAAAAGAGATTATAAGAGATGTACACGATAGTGTGCAAGAAAACTATGTAGTGTAATAGTTAATTTACCCATTATGTTATTGATGTTTATAAATACTTATATAAATATACATATTTATAATTACAGATAGACTAATCTGTCGAACCTGCATGGAGGAGGACGAGACAGTAGCTCATCAACTTCTAAGCTGCATAGTGGTCGCTGGATACAGAGCAAAGTACTTCAGAAAGCTAGGTACCGAACTCTTCGTGAAATGGTCAGTAACATCAAGGCGCTGTTGGCCTTTCTTTGAGGAGCTGGGTTGGTCTACCCAAATGACTCATTTATCTTATCAAAACGCAATACTACGCGCTTTAGTCGTGGAGTTAAGGACACCAGAGCCCGAAATACATTACAATATATTGTATTGTATGTATTTACTTCAATACAATACGAGTATTTATTATGAATATGAGGTATTCTGTAGATAAGCAAATACTTGAGTCACTCGAGTATTTTCTTACCTAATTGTCTATAGTGACCGTTTGTTTTTACATAGTAATGTATAAGTTCTAGACGAAGTACCTATTATTAAAACCTAAAGGCGAGATAGACATTTACGAGTATATTATTATGTTGCCACTAAGTATCACTTTATGAACATTATTGTAACTATTTTGTTATTTGTGATCATTTTCACTATTTATAGTGTTTGTTTTTGTGTAAGTGCTTTGTTTTGTATAAATTAGTTTTACTTGAGTGATTGTTTTGTGTTAAAACGAATTAATATTTCATCTGTAATAATGTAATATACAATCTATCAAAGACCGAAAATATCGAGTAGATATCTTTTAGAATATTGCTTGTAATACTAGACACACATAGAACAGAAATAACAAATTTATATAAACACCCACCGATAATACAGTAATAATCTCAAGCTTATTTTTAGAAAACCTTTCAAGCCCCCTTAAAACGGTACCTACTAGTATCTACAATATCTACATACGCGAAGTCAACGTCACAACGTTACAATTCTATCGACGTGCAGAAAAAAAACGTCTCGCGTCGCCCAAATCCCCGATGTCGTTAACTGTACCCGCCGTGTTCCTGTCTCAATGTTCACGAACATTCGCATGTTCGGGGACATTTGCTATGTTCTGCCGCATTTGCATATATCTGGGATCGGATGGGAAGGAAAACGTTCACAACATGCTTCGTGTTTTATGTCAAATACAGAATGGAATTTGATTTTAGATTGTGAATTGAAAATGAAGAAGGGGATACGGTTACAGTATGTTTTGTCTATATTTACTGATGGTATAGTGTGACAATATCAAACACCTACAATTCGCCAATATGCTTTGACTCTCAATTCTTGTACAAGTGCAAGAGCTTAGCGTCATTGTCGAGCTCAAAGTTGGACGTTCTCTGTACTCTGAGCTGTTATTATGTATTTCCTTAAGTACAAGACTCACACTTGGCCCGAATCACAATAGATTTTGGTTTATACTTAGCTTTTCCTGTGTGAGCTGTGGTAGCCCAGTTGTAACGACCCCAACTTAAAAGTTCTAGGTCGTGGGTTCAAATCCAGTCACACGCATAACTTTATGTAACTTATTTCATCACCACTGCTTTAAAAACGGCGAAGAAAAACATCGTGAGGAAACCGGCATGTCCAAGAATTAAAAACTTGAAGACACACTGCCAATTTCTTCTCCTAGTGAGGTGGCTTGAGTCACAGCAGTGGGAACATTAGAAGACCAATTATGGTTTTACCTAGAAGTACCCTATTCACACTTGACTTAATAATTCCCAAGTTTCAGCTATCAAGAAACACAGACACCGGCAGGAAATTCCAAACTTTAGCTGTACGGCGTATGCACAAGGAATGTGTTTTCAAAACGTATTGGGTGTTGCTTGAAAACCCCTAAGTCAACGACATAACACATACAACCGATATCATATGAATATGATATCCAATTTCCACCAACAAAAGTTACACAAAGAGCTTTTATAATATTATTTCCAGTGACGCAGAAAATATTTTATCTTACATTTCAGGATTACATTGTGAATGGTATCACAATTCCCTGACAGTATCCAATTGATACAATAATAAAAGTGACAATTGCAAATTCTTTAATCACCCGCCCGGTTGAACATGGCCCGATGAAATTCAAAATACGATACATTTATCATTCGACAATAAGCCCCTATCAACGAGAAACTTTAAAACGATATTACGTATAGGATTTCGATAAAATATACCAAAAGATCAAACACACACTCTCTCACACACACACTCTTATATTTCAGTCAATAACGATCAAATTCGCTTACTTTTTGTTTGCATAACCGCAAAATATTAATTGGGGTTAGTAAAATGGAATTTCAGAGCCAAATTCGTCCGGATCGGAGCGCATATAACCGGTTTTGGTCGGTTAAATCCGGTTCGAAGTGTCGGATAAGCCGAATACACGGAGGCTATAAATTTTGGGGTGGCTGCGAATGTGTGGGCTGTTTACATGGGATGCCGGTAATCCTCATGTGGATGGCAAACAGGGACACAGTAAGCTGATTATGCTCTGGTGGCCAAGTATCTTACTCTCTCCTAAGATAGCCAGTAGCGTGGTACTTACGCCACTCATAGATTTCATATTGCAGTTTAATTTTATTTATGTGTGTATTTTTTATAATTAAAATATTGTACATGTCGCACGTTGTACCTATTTGGAATGAATCATATTTTATTAAAGTATTGTGGTGTAATTATAAAAACAACATATTGCTATGGGCTGTCGTGCAATGCATGCAAGGTTAACAAGTATTCAAAGGTCAACTAGGCAAGCCTATAGGAGTATTTTAACTTTAATTATTCTGTTATTACTAAAAGTTTGTCTATTATTAAAAGTCGTCTCACAAAAACCATTCCATACAGAATTAGTAAACAATAAATAAGAAAACAAATATCCCAAATACTCGATATTAAATCAACCACAAAATGAAACAACCGCACAAACAGAAGTATAAAACAATACACTTCGACAATAAATACCACACACAACCGTAAGTTTACGGTTTTTACGCATTTACGGTAAAGTACGGTGTATCGCAGCACTTTTATACGCGAGCGGTTTAGTGCGCGCGTAAAACGCGCAGATGTGGCGCGTAAAACGTGCGACGATCGCGTTATGATGTTTAAATTAGGAATTTATTGTTGTTTTTTGTTTTGGCTGGCGAGTTTTTTGTTTTTGTTGTTTTAATATTTTATGGTTTGACGATAAAATTGTTATGAGGGTTATTTCCGGCCGTAAGTTTATATTAGGAAGCGATGGAACCCGTTGGATCGGTATGCTAATTAGATACACTTGTATAAGCTTATTTTATCTCCTTTGCCTTCTGAAACCCTGAGGTGGTGTCTGACGCCCAGCAAATTCTGAAATAGTCATCCTATCGGTGCGGGCATGCTCGGCGAGCGAGAACTAAAGTACAGAACTTTTACTTAGTGTTAGTACGAGTATGTTGTCCCGAATAAAAGGTTTTCGATTCTCTGCATGTAGTGTTGGTACCTACTAAAGTCGACCCAAACATAAGAAAAGCTACTCGTATATATTATCACAAACAAGTAAAATATTCCTCACCTTTGCAACATATCTTCCCGTCCAAGCTAACGAGATACATTCCACACATCTATCCACGAGGACCCGTATCTTAAAGTGACAACACATCTCTTTCACTGATCCAACTTTAAAACCGGCGAACAAAGGACGCTTACGTAGGCGCTTACAAATTGCCGGCAATGAATCTCGGGACCGTTCGCCTTTTCACAGAATTTTAGCTGCCCAGAATGGAAACGGTTTTAGCAGAAGCGGCATTTTAGCTGCCCAGAATGAAACGGTTTTTGCAGAAGCGGCGTTTTAGCTGCCCAGATACCGAACTGTTTGCGTCTTCATTCGGATTTTTGACGTTTTCTCTAGAATTTATTGGTTATTTGATAGTGTGGAAATGAGCCAGATTGATAGTGTTACCGTTGAATCTATTTGAGTTTCTTTCGTGAAGATTTCTTTGCGGTGAAAGGCGTTCGCAGAAAATAAGGTAATCTGTTTAGTTATCGTTGACACTTCGCGTGACCCAAGGGCTGGCTTTTACCTCAGTTGGAGGCTAAGGATTGCCATACAACGGACAACGCACAGGACCGGTCTTTGTGGCGACGCTTGGGGGAGGCCTATGTCCAGTAGTGGACGAGCTAAGATGATGATAATGGTGATACAACGTGCCCAAAAGACTGGTGGCGTTACCAGTCTTTTGGGCACACTTCCAGTCGACAGCGATGCGGAGCAGTTTTTTAATGCCGTATTTAGGTAAGTGTAATGTAGTTTTAACTAGTAAGTGTTTTTTTTTTGGGTTCTGTCTATATATGTTAAAAATTAATGTTATTAAAATACTTTTTAAGAGTGTTTTTAGATTTTGACGTGCTATTGTCTGGCTGTAATATTTTTCAAGCATTATGGTTATCCTAAAAGATATTTAAACGTGACAACTTTTCGCTGGTAATTCTGAAAACAGAGAGAATTTTATCTGGAAAAGCGCTCTCCGTATGGAAATCTCAAACAATATAACTAGATAAGAAAATTGCACGCTGCGAAGATTTTATAAGACAACTTTTAAAACAGGGAAAAGGAAATTTTAAACATAGCATCTATAAGCAGCCTTCATTTTTTGTTTTTTTTTTTTTATAAAAATACAAGGTATCACACAGCGGCTACAACGTTTTGGGAACACATTTATTGTGCGTACTGTCGCACATTCCCTGCCGAAATCTGTGTCTTTTTAAAATTGTTGAAAACTAGTGCTTGACTGCGATCCCACCTGATGGTAAGCAATGATGCAATCGTCGATGGTGAGGCGCACTAGTTTATTAAGAGCCTAGCCTATTTCCTGATAGATACAACTTAGGGGGTCTTTAAGTCAAGAGTGAATAGGTTACTTCAAGGCAAGCGTGCTCTACCGTCGACCATATCGTCGGTTACCATCAGTTGAGCTAGTGGTTAAACGCCAGCATAGGCTCGCGTAAGTTTAGTAAAAAAAACACTCAACAAAACCTCTAAATCTTGATTCGTATAACCGATAATACTTATTGAAAACAGCTTTTTATTTGACTCAAACTAATTGGGCAGATCCGTAAAAGGACTATGGCTACAGAGAGAGAGAGATAGCTCAATAAATTGCTAAGTGGCCGCTAGCTGTGGTCAGGAAGCATTAACTCCGCCTCTGTACTTTAATGTGCATAGAGTATATTTTAATAAGTGAATACAGGATCCAACGGCCAACAAATAGTTCGATGCAAATGGCAAAATGGGCATTGGTTATTTGACCAACGGTTCTGGAGTAGTGATAGTGTGCCTGGTCTACCGGCAGGCCTGTTATATGAAGAGTCGACATAACCTAGGGCAATAAGAATCTTCTGTATGCAAGGAGTACGGGTTGATATGGTGACGTTTGAAGAAGACCCACATCCAGTAAAGGAGAACTTTTGGGAAAAGAAGGATGATGATGAGTACCAGAGGTAATAAAACCTGAAAACAAATCAGAATCTAATATATCAAACTGAACCTTAACAAAACCTTAACAAACTTAAGACAAAAAACAAAAGGACATCGTCCAGAGTTCACACAACTCCTAATTCCATTGTGCTCGGTCTGAGTTTCAATCAGCGCAGATTGGAGTGACGCGATTGGTCGCTATTGGTTACCGTTGAACGCGATTGGACGCGATTCAATCGTCGCGGGAATTGGATTGGTTGAACTGGACGGTGGCGTTAACTTCGTTGCGTCTTGAGTGTTTTAGATAGCTTGTTAATTTTGGTGAGTTTTGTTTGTAGATTGTATGAAGTTAAAAATACTTAAGCGAATGTAAAACGTAACTAGATACATATTATAACCATAAAAATCATCATTACAAGCCTCCAAGCTCACCTAAGTGTAGGAACGATTTTTTCGAGGTCAAAAACGTTTCTGCAACTCTGCAAAAAACGTAAGAAAATTTGAATTTCGCGGGCTACCTGAAGCATTCACCTTAAGCTGTTTGGTTTAGTAGGTACATCCAAATAAATAAGGATCAAAGGATTTTAATGAAGAAGTAGTAGTAGTAGTAGTCTGTAGAAGCAACTGTGTAGCAAAAGACGTAGTGTTAAAAGATATCCCTCCTATAAGACCTGGATGGATGACCTGGTGAGTATGGGTTGAGGAAACCAGATAGAAATGAGATGCACAGGACCAGTCGATATGGCGACACTTGGGGAAGGCATATTTTCAACAGCAGTTGTCTTTCGACTGAAATGATGAAGATGAAATAATGCAATGGAGTTTTAACAAATGAAATTGTCTTTTATTTAGAAAAAATATTCATTGTAAAAGTTAAAATATATCGAATGAAACCACAAATAAAGTGCTTAGTTACTTCAGCTTCCAGTATTTGCAAAGAAAGTTATAAACGAAAAACATTACATCCAGGCTCGTATGCAGTTGATAGTTAACGTCAGACTTAGCACTAATAGCCCGTTAGTTTCCTACAAGCTAGCTACAGCGATCCAACCCAATTCCCTTGAACACCACTGCAGTGCGACTAAATGGCCGACACAAACCGACCGACGCGACGTACAGCGAAACATTTAAAATCCCTTGTTGCGAACATTGTTTAAAAGTAGTCTAACCGTCTGGCCCCACTACACGCGGATAACGCGGACTAGGGGGCTAAACAAATCGCGTGCGGTCGCTAACTCCAGCGAAAAGTTCCATTTTGCCCCGCGAAAAGTTTCATTTCGCCCCGCGACTCGGCCATCCCGAAAGTTTCCGCAGAATTTTTAAGGATTCCTCAAAAACATTCCGAGTATTGCGAAGGTATTTCCCTGATATTTTTAAGTAGGATTACTTGCTTTGTTTGAAGTGTTTCAGGTGTTATAATCCGTGGGGTTTGCTTTAGAAAAGGGATGATTGTTCGATGTTTAGGGAAAACGGGACTCAAATGAGGTTTGTTTTTTTTCGTTAATTTTTTATGGCTTCCGCTTAGTTTGAGCGGTTTTGATCGTGGGTGTCGTAATTAAAGGTATGGTGATTTTGATTTTATGCTTTAAAAAATATATTTTTATGAAATAAGTCGAGGTGTGAACTGATGTTTTTTTTGTTTAATAAAAAACAGCATTTGATTTTAATTTTGTTCGAAATGTGTATTGAAAGATAATGAATACAATATAACAAGTTTATAGATACAAAAATTTGAATAAACATTAAGAGAAAAGGTAAAGTATAAAAGAAACAAATAAAATAAAAGCATAACGTCAACTCATCAGGTACACAAGACATCTATCTACAATATCACTTTCTTAACTAAAAACACACAGTGTGTGTGTGTGTACCTCAAGGCTGTAGGTTCAACATAGCCTGTAATAAGGGATCCAATGACAAGAATAGTTATTCCTGAAATATTTATTTTGTGCTAGATTGCACGAAAATGTCGAACAAAGATTGTTTCTACCAAGCGATGTACGTGTATATTAGTGATGTGTAATCAGATCTGTAATTTATTTTTATCACAAGTATTACACAATGCCATCTAGTCTCAAACTACTACTACTAGTACTAGACAACTGATAAACATACTTAGATATATATATAATATCGTGATCTCACCTGACGGCAAGCAGTGATGCAATCCTTGATGGTGTAGCGCACTACTTTATTAAGCCAGCCTAGCCTTGAAGACAACAAAATTATAATCGGACGGGAAGACCGCAGTCCTGTACGCCCGTATAAACTGCGAAGCGAAACCCTTAGTCCGTGTTGTCCGATGGTAAAAAGGAGATGGCAGAATAAAATCATACATTCCCGCGCACAGTCTGGCTGACTGAAAGAATGGTAACTGAAAGAATACAGGTGTGTTTTAATAAGTAAAAGTCTGAAACTCACTTTCACTAAAAGACACCAGCTAGTGATGTTTATAACCAGACCGACCATATATACAGCTTATTGTTTTCCAGATAGACTCGTAGAACATTCAGGTAGCTCGTTAATATTTTATGAATAACATGATGTTAAAATATAATGGCATGTTGAAATTAGCATAAGTTAATTACGATGTGAGGCAAAAGGCATGGGAGGATAACAGGAGGCTTTTACTGGATAGTATCGAAGAGAATCATAATTGAGGAATGTGAATTTGTAATGATGAAAGTTGTGTTCTTAACTGAATGATTATGCTGTATAAATACTGGTCGTATTACAACCCATACCTACATCATATTAACAAGACCTTTTCATGGCCTATTTGTACCTCATCTCCTTAGCCTTATTTCCCAAATAGCCGAAATTAAGGCTTTCAGACTTCTAGCTGACTCGTTGAACGTTGTTCTGAGAGAAAGATACAAAATAGACAAAGACTTATTTTCAATCCTGTTCAATATAGAAAATAATAGAAAAACTTATATTCAGGATGCACATAGCACGAAGTTCACAAACACAAAGTAAACTAGAACAAAACACTGTGCTAAGAAATTTTTATATACCAATTAGATGTATTTTTTAAAACTGGGTTCCAGTCATATTACTGCTAAGTATTGCAATTATCATAATTTGAACTAGACCTGGTAATTTATTATCGAAGTGCATATAAACTGTGGCATTGAATCAAAACCTAATTTCCTTTCGAACTAACATATGCTCAATAACTCAGGTGTTCTGCAACCGACACGCCATTATTCTCCATTACTCTTCCAAGAAATTGTAGGAACTTGAATAATAGAACATTATTCAAGTGCAGAAACTGTTTCATTCCGAATCCCTCCATATTTCAATCCAAACTGTAGAACTATCAAATCCTTTTGGACGAAGCACATGTGGGCTTCAGTCGGCTTAGTGGCGTGGCCGACGGCTCCACACTATGACCACGCGTGGGCTAAGCTGGATTGTTACTATCGCCGCTTTGCAGACGACGAGACTTACGAAAAAGAGAATTTGAGCGCGTTAAAAGAAAATTTTGGAGGTTTCTATTGAAAAAGTGCTGTTTGGTATTCTTGTAAGTTCTGTGGAGTTTTGAAACATTTTAGTTTTCAAGTAGATTTGAAATCGGGCATTATTAGTATTATATAAGCTCACTAAAATGACGAAGAGAGTCCAAACATTTGGAAAGGGGTAATTAAATAAATCATTTTAGTCTTAATTCTTTGAAACAACTTTAAATACCACTAGAAGTTGAAACTAGATACAAGAAGGTTAATACAACATTATTGAAACAAGCGAAATCCGAAGAACTAAATTCTAGGGGTCTAAAACAAATGAAAGTCTCCAAACGTAGCGTGTAGTTTCTCACCACTCTTCCCAGAAATCCTTTACCCCAGCCTAAGTAGTTTGTACCACTTCGTACTAAACTATTGACAGTTTGAAGAGTCCAAATTGCAGGTACACGCTGTAAAACCCTCAAGAGTCCCGTAAATAGAGGTCAACCGCTTATTAGCATGGCCAATGAACAATCGGGGGCACTTGCTCCGACAACTTTAGGGTCCATTCGACCCTTACATTGAGGGTCGAAAATTTTCAGAGTTAGGAAGAATTTTTATTGCTTTTTCGGGGTCAATGTCGGTTTTAATTAGAAGTTGATTAGCGGGAGAAAGGTTTGAACATTGCTGAGCTTTCGTCTCTGTTTTCATGAAATAAAACAATGGTTTGGTTTTTGTACATATACATACATTATATACTCGTATATGGTCTGTGAAAACTCCGGTGGATATTGTACTAAACCCAATTTAGGAGACACCGAAGACCTGAAATAAAACTGTCAGTTTTTATGTTTCCGACTACTCGTATCTAACGATTGCATTTCCACGAATATTGGTGGGTTTTCCTTTCAAAAAACAGGGGTTTTCAACCGTATATAAAACTTTTTATGCAAGAGTTGTCAGCCTAACAACATCACGATGCATTTACCCGTTATGTCAGTTCTCACATTTCTCAAGAACTAAGGAGAGAAGGTGGTTTTAGTCAGTAAAATCCTGACACGCCTTTCCACTCCGCCCAAGATCAGGAGACGACATTCGATGATTTCCCACCTAAAAAAATATGGTCATACCTTACTTTTCAATCATCTTGTTCATGCAGGTACCAAAAGGAACACCACAGTACACAGAATACTACAGGTATTATGATCAAAGTAACTTGGTCCCGTAACCAGTCCCGTGCTAATCCGGGGACAGATTTGCAAGTCCTTAATACACCGACGACAGTTTATAAACATAAAATAATAATTGCTGCGCGCCGGGATTAGACGCCGGGATTCTGTTACATAATCCCGGAGTCCGGGAGCTAGTGATGTTGTTGTTGTGTGGCAAGTAATTAATTTTCAATCTACATGCTAATTTGTGAAGTTTTACAATGAAACGTGTGTAGAATGTGGGAAAGATGTTCGGGTAGGTATAACTGAGGAGGTACCATCGTGGTACCTCCTCAGTTATACCTACCACGATGTTTACAATCAACTATTTCTTAAGGCTACCTACAGACGGGGTGATTAGGAACGCAGGGGTGAATAGAAAATAAAACTTAAATTTAGTTTTTTGCAGGAAAGCTTAGCGTTTCGCTTTGTTGTTTATACCGCGTACATCGAGGGATTGGAACAATTTGTCTGCTGCGTTTTCCCGTCCGATTATAATTTAGGTGTCTTCAAGGCAAAAGTGAATAATAATAATAAGCTAGTGCGCCTCACCATCAACGATTACATCACTGCTTACCATCAGGAGTGAGTCAGTTTATAACAATTTTAAAAAAAGAAATCACTAATAAATTAGGTACTTAGTTTAAAACTAGAACCGGTATTTAATAACGTGAAAATACCTTTGTAAATTACGATTCTGTTCACCGCTATTCATTTTGTTTCACAGTAATGTGTATGCTGGACAGTTTTAGGTTTAGTGGTTGCAAATTCTACCGCTGTGAATAAAGTTTTCCAGTAATAGTCTGAATTTGAGTTCAGTTGATAGAAATAGGACTGGTTTTATTTCATGAAAATTAAATATGTATAACTACCGAAATGACTGCTTTACCCTAAGCGCTATTCCTATAACTGAAAATGGAGCATAAAAATAAAAATATACGAGTAAGTACTATGAGTGTGTTTTTAACGTTTTCATATATAGTAATATATAAGTATGTCTTATATGAGGAGCTCGTGGCTAAGTAGGTTGGGGTTGGCTTCCAGTCAAGCCGGATTTAGCTAAATACCAGTTTTTTACGAGGAGCGGCTGCCTACCAGACCTCCACAACCCAATAACTGGGGTAATACGGTACTTCATGGCAAGACTGGAGTCAGATTTACTGGCTTCTGACTATCCGTAACGATTGCCAAAGATCTACAAATGACAGCCGGGACCTACGGCTTAGCGTGATTTCCGAGGCATGGAGGAAACTCGGTTAAGATGGTCACCCATCCACAGACCAACCTTGGCAAGCGTTGCTTAAACTTGAAGATCGACCTGTGCGTCTGTTATTATCTAGCCACGAGCTCCTCTAGTGACTAACTATGTACTAACACGTACAATTTCCTAACAAAATTACATCGCCAAGATACCGATCACTGCCATAAAAATAGTGAAGTCAAGTAAGAGGAGACGAGCGTCAATGTGCCCGGAATTTATGATCGGTTTTATCGGCGCCATTTTACGTGGCCTGTTACAAACTTGTCAGAAATACTTCGTCCGATGTACGCGAGTCTTTTCTTGTGAGGAGGTCAAGTTTTACGAGTTGGGCTGTTAAAGGCTTTGTGTGGGATTAGGGGGGAAGGGTGGGGTGATAAGTGTAACACCTTTTTAGGTAAAGAGTGGAAATTGTTGTGTTTGGTTAAGCAGGGTAGTTGTTTGGTCATACATGGTAATAAGGATATGCTTAGTAAAATATAACACTTCTTCTGTGTGTAAAGTGCAAAGTCGTAACGTAAAACTAGTAGAGGTGAAAAATTATGAAATAATTTCTTTCTAGACTTTTACAGACCCACTTGATTTGGCCCTACTGTTTTGGAGGTATGTGAAACAGAAAGTCCCACAAACCTTCATTGAAAAGGGAGGACTAGACGGGTGTTATGTTTGGTAAGCAACTGCTCGATAGATGATTTCGGGTAATTGTATCTATTTCAATTGCGCCGAGAACTTTAATTACGCGATGCAGGATTCTTATATGACGTCACAGATATTGCTATAGTGTTAAAGAGTAACCGTGGGTCTTTCAAATGTTTCCGTAGCAGTATATCACACCAATTACCTTCATAAAACAGCAAGAAATATTCCAATTCAGTCCTCACACAACCAAAACAATCTCCAAAACCTTTAACCAACAAGAAAAAAATAAGTATCCTACTACCCCACAAAAAACTCAAAAAACCATCCCCTTCCACCCGGAGAGCGTCTCACTGTAACAATGGAAGATACCTTATTGTGATGACGTCATGCTAATGAAGTGCCCCAACGTACTTTGTGTGCCATTTGGACATCTTTGTGGATTTTAATGGAGATATTCTGATTGGGATGTGGTTCTTTTTGGTGATAATAAAGGCTTTGGTGTTTCCGAGGTCAATTTTGGGATGTTAAGAATTTTTATTTTGAACTTTGTTATTTTTGGCCGTTGGTAAACTGCGTACTTAACTGTTTAGGCGAAGTAAAACTAAATTATCAGTGAAATTATTGTTTTGTTTATATATTTGTGTAAAATTCATCTGGGTTCATCTTCACGTCCCAGCTGCAGCCTCGTGCGTCGAGAGTCAAATGGCGACCTCGCAGGTGCAGACTTGCGGACGACTAGCAATAGGTAGCTCGTCATCTGCCCCTCCCATAACGACCAGGGCAGACCTGTAGTGCTACACGCGCGCCTCACAGAGATGTCAGCATAACTACACACATCAAAAGTGTCTAGGGATCAACATATATTTTTGCAATAACTTTTCTCCTGATTGATATTAATTAAAATTTTCTTTAAGAATTCATCAAATAAAGTGTTTTCGTTTGTCACAGTAACGATAAACCAAGTCACCTTTGCATTAATAAAGAAATTTGCCATTTTCCTAATAAAGGGATTTTTGACATTTGAACCACTAACATTAAAGTTCGAAAAAAAGACTGAAATAACAGTTTTCTTTAAAATTTTATTGGGTAACTTAAACAATTAATAATCCGTTTTTCTACCGCGAACACTAACAACACAAGAACATCGGTTTGGCATACTCAAAATGAGTTCATCCAAATCACGCTGTGGAATGGCCGCCCATGTTCGTTGCAACAACAAAAAAAGGTCTTCTTGCGACTGGATACCCTCCATATTCGGCAGAGCTCTTCTCTGTAGCATATCCCATGCATGCTCAATCGGGTTCAAGTCTGGCGACTGAGCAGGCCAGGGCAGGACATTGATGTTAGCTGCGGCGAGAGTCTGTCTTACAACTCTTGCGGTGTGCGGTCGTGCATTATCATGCATTAACTGAAATAAGGGACCGATTTGCACTTGTAGAGGAACGATGACGTCTGATACAATCGTCTCAGCATAAATTTGAGCGTTGAGGTTGCCTCTGATCCAAATCAACTCAGTTCTTCCGCCGATCCAAATACCCGCCCATACCATGATGGTTCCACCACTATAAGGATGGACTTCCTGGCAGGATTTTAATCGCTGTTGGCGTCCAGGGGTTCTCCAGTGTCGTATACGTCTTGTATCCGGTCTCATACCAAAACGAGACTCATCAGAAAAGCACACGAAACGCCATTGTTCTTCTGCCCAATTTCTGTGTTCAAGAGCCCATTGATATCGAATCCTACGATTGTGCATTGCTATAGGTGGTACCCGTAGCGGTCTTCGGGAATGAAGGTTCACTTCATGCAAGCGGTTTCTGACTGTTTGGTCGCTAATTAAGTTCCCTGAAGAGTGATGAAGCCTCACGGCTAACATCATGGCGGTTATTGTTGGAGCTCTTCGAGTCAAGATTTGGATGTATCGGTCTTGTCTCCGTGTAGTGCAGCGATACCGTCCTCCATGGCGCTCAGCCACGGTACCAGTGCTTCGGTAACGTGTCCAAAGTCGACTGATAACACTCTGACTTGTATTCAGAGCTAAAGCCACAGTACGTTGCCGGGAACCAGCTTCTATCATTCCCACGGCTCTGAGCATTTCTTCCCTGCTTAAATGACGTCGCCGCTCCATAATAACGTTGGTTTTAATCAGTAGTAGGGAAACAGTAGCACTAATAATGTCTTCAATGCGTTGTATGTTTTTATAGGGAAAATATTGACAGCTGATTTTCATCTTTTACTCGAATTTGATTCACAGTTCCTGATTCAAATTATGAAATGCACCAAAAAGGATCCATATAAATTTATAAAATCATAAATTTATTACAAAGCCACATCTCAATCTCAAGAAATCCGCATAAAAATGCTTGATCCCTAGACACTTTTGATGTGTGTATAAGGACCCAGGAGCCTTGATGCCCGCTAGGGCCACGGGATATTACAACTGAAGTCAATCACTGAGAGTCTGATGAGCTCTCTGGTTCCACCTGAGAGTCAGTGAGAGAAGTCATTGTATAATGTCTCACTTCAAACAAAAAGGTGGATATACTAACACGCGACCGAAACTAAGTATGTGGAAGAACTACATTAATTTCCCAAGCGAAAATATTTGAACACCCTCAAGTTTACGTCTTAAATAATAATGAGTTAAAACATTGTTTTTCTTTGTCTTCTTTCTCGAACATAATTAAAATAGCCTAAACTAAACTTAAAACAAAGAATAAAAATAAGAGCCATAAAAAATCCAACTAACAGCAGAATTACAAAGGATACCGTCCTTTTTTTCTACAAACCTTTTTAAACAAATAGCGCTAACACAAACAACGCTATCTAGAACTCATTTGTTTTTCGCTTGTTTTTTAAAACGCTTATTTCGAGAGGAACGCCGAACAAACGAATAGTTCCGTGAAGCTGTTAACGAAATTCAGTGTAAACGTCCATTTGGAAACGTTTACAGATAGTGTTTACGGATTTTAAAAGGTAAAAAGACAAGAGGTAACTGTGTAGGTAGAATAAGGCTGTGTTTTTTCCTGACTGACTTTTGTATTTGTTTGAGCGATGTACTTAAATCGGCTTAAAATGCCAGCCCAAGAATGCGAGTAGGTATAACAATACTGAAATCAACAACCATATAATGTTTCATGTTGTTGGTTGTGGCTAGTTTTAACCAGTACGTGTGCCTCAAAAAATAAGAGTTTCGTAGATTTTATCGGGAGGCATAAAATTTCAACCAAAAAAGAATTCAAATTAGATTATTGGAATTATTTTTTGCACATACTTACGTAAAACTATAAAGATTCTGTAGCTACATCTATGAATGTAAGAACTTATTTCCTAGTCACGTAATCCTGCATCGCGGTACTAAAATTCTCCATGTAATTAGAACATCTACAACCGCTCGCAATCAACTATCAGGCAGTTGCCCAGATCAGACATGTAACACCCGTTTGGTCTTAGAATCCTTCTTTTTCAACGGAAGTTTGTGGGACTTTATTCTTTGTTGAGCATACCTCAAAAAATCCAAGGAATTGAGACACTTCTCCTTTTTTGAAATCACTCAAAAAGCTCTTTACTAAACGAATATTTTTCCTGTAGCATCACCCTAAAAGAAAAACAATTTTCAGCGCACAAACGAATGCGCAGGTGTTACCCTCACTTTTTCAACTTCAGGAAAACCGATACTCGGGAATCATAACATTCATAAACATACAACCTTTAACTGCAAAATAATATTCTTATACAAAAAGTGTCGCAGGAACCGTATCAATGCCTCCACCCCTTCTCGTAAATACTCAATGATTCCGTGTTATTTACTACATAGCGTTATGTACATAAATACTGAAGACCCAGTGGCTCGTGAAACCTACTCGCCTGTGAACTGAAAAGATGTTTTTCAGTGAAAGCCTCGTTTTATTCGACCACTTATTATATTTACTTATCAGCTAGTAGGAGACGCGATTGAGAGATGGACATTAAATACAAGTTAAATAAAATCTTTTTTTCTGATGAATAAATTAATTAATTTAAATTTCAGTTCTATCTATACAGCAAAAAATATTTTTTCTGATTGGTTTTCCTTATAATATTTATACTAATTATTGCCAGCAGCTTTGTCCGTGTGAAAGTAGAAATTTTTCACAAGGGAACATACCAAGATAAAAATTATTCTACGTGTCATTCCAGGACACAGTCTAAATGCCTAGCAAATGTCATTAAAATCCATTCTGCCGTTCAAGGGTAAAGAAGTAACAAACATACTCACAAACTTGCACTATATAATATTAGTGTGTTTAATCAATCTTATTTGTACGGACTTAACGATAAAATTTTCAGTGATGTAGGCAGTATCAAGGTTTATTTCCAAGAACGCTTTGGACTACGTTGAATAATACATGAAAAGGTATCTTCTAGTCGAGTAAGTATAAATCAATGATTTTTTAGGGCCTGTTTCACAATGTCCGAGTAGGCACTACTCACTGAATAAATTCAAAAATCGAACAGAATTTGTATGAAATTATCTGCCAAGTAAGATACTCGAAACTTAATCATAGGTGGTGAAACAGGCCCTAAGTATATTTATTTATTTTCTCTTTAACTTAAAAAATTTCTGAATCGTCTTGTTTCTTAGAAAATAACTATTTATTGTCTTTATCCAGCGAGGTATGCTTTTCATAACGAAAAAACTTTAGATATAAAAGTTTTTAGGCATCATACTACTATGTAAATAAGTATATAATAAAAATGTGGGTCGGAATACAAAGCAATCAATCAGTCTACGAAGTTTAGTGTTCTCATATTCACATTTGATTATTTATTGCAGTCCATTAATTGTGCTGGCAACACCAAAACGTTGGAAAAAATATATGTAGGTAATTCTCTAAAAATGTAGGTAAGTCTGTGGTAAAATTATCAGTGTTGTATATAACGGTGGGCGATCAATTTGAATACCTTCTTCACACGATTCGTCTCTTGCATTTTTGGTTACAATATTCTAATTGTGTCAACTGTATTGTTTTATTTGTTATACAGAACTAAATGGATTATATTATACCAAGTTGACAGGGTTCACCAGTCAATGGGGATGACAGCTTCTGAAGTGGCGACCTAGTGCCGAACGACGCAGCGTTGGAAGGCGTCCCAACCAAGGGTCGCGGGAATTCGATGGATGCAAGAGATGAACGATCGGTCGTTGTGACAATGATTAGGGGTGGCCTATGTTTAGTAAACATATTTTGACGATGATGAAGACCGATTTTATTACAAAACCAATAAATAAGAAAATTAACAAATCTATCGCCTACACCTTTACATAACTATAATTACTCCGATATTCCTTTCACACTAAAACCTCACCTCACCTCACTAAATCCTCTTACAATTTAATTTATCTCACCCGGCCGCAGAGCATTGTTACGGAATATTAATTTTCTTGCTCTCAGAGTAATGATGCACGGCGCAGCATCCCGGGCGAGTCGCGAGAGCATTCATTTAACGCGCGGACAACTTCAAGCGCAACGCTCTGAGAGGAATTGAAAGCGACCGCAGCGGTGAAGCGGGAGGGGAGAAGGTTAGTTGTGATGTCATATGTGGATGAGGAGGTTTTATTTTGGGCTGATTGTTTTTAAAGTTCCATATACGGCGTGCAGAAAGCGTAAAATCGGGACCATATTGTTAACACTTCGCTGTTTGTCTATCGCTAGGCTGGAACTATATTATAAACCGTGTTAGCTAGATAGTTGAAATTGTCACAGATGATGTGTTTCTGGTGCCATAATAACAACAAATATAAAAAAAACCGGCCAAGTGCGAGTCGGACTCGCGCACCGAGGGTTCCGTACAAACCTGCAAGGTAAGTATAACACTTTAAGCAGTTAGGACGCATTTAGATTATACAGCTACATTCACCAAAACATCGGGATTGAATGACGATGAGTGAGGTCATCTTTGCCGTTTGAAAAATGTTGCCCTCCCCATACATAGTCAGCATAGCAGCATAGTGCGGTCATTGCTGTAACTACAATTATGTTTACAATCACAATTTTTTTGGTGGTATAACTACTTAAAATTTTAAGCTTTTCTGAATTTTTCTGTTACCTGTGCTGTAAGCTATTGCTTCTTACCAAATTTCGAGATTCTATGTCAACGGGAAGTGGTCTTTAGGTTTTAATTCCCTTGCGTGTAGTTGCGAGTTTCAAAATATGCGGTATCAATGGTTGTACTTTTGCGTTTTGCGTTTTTGCGTTGACTTAGATTTTTTTTTTCACGGGTTAAAGGCAATTAGATCTAAGTATTTGATATGAATTTCAACTTGATAGCTCTACGCGTTCATGAGGAAAAAAGTAATAAGTTTAAAATTATTAAAAAAATATATATTATGTGATGTAACTAAAAATTTATGGTTTTCGTAATTTTTCCTTTATCTATGCTATAAGACGTTGCTTCGTACCAAATTTCAAGATTCTGAGTTCACGGGAAGCACCCTGTAGGTTTTGATTCCCTTGCAAGTGTCGAAAATTTGCGGCATAAACGGCTGTATCTTTTGATTGCGTTGGCTTAGAAGTTTGATTTTTTCACAGCTTCAAGGGACAGTAGACCTGAGTAATTAATATAAATTTCAGCTTCATACCTCCACGCGTTCCTGAGAAAAAGGGTCTTGACAGACGGACGGACGGACAGACGGACAACAAAGTGATCCTATAAGGGTTCCGTTTTTTCCTTTTGAGGTACGGAACCCTAAAAAAACTGAATACAATAAATATTTAAGTAGGGCTCCCAAAAATAGATAAGATTTTTTGCTGTTTTTTGTTACGGACTTACGAAACCCTTCGTGCACGAGTCCGATTGGTTTTTTTAATAAGCTCGCGCTTGACCGATTTGTTCAATTGATGGAAAGTGACGATTACCTACTTCTCACACACATACTCATACACACACACGCCTCTTTCTAGCGCAGATGAGTATTTTTTTAAAATAATATTAATTAACTCATCTGATGGTAAGCAGTGATGCAATCGTTGATAGTGTGGTGCACTAGTTTGTGAGGAGCCTATTCACTCTAGCTTTGAAGACACTCAAATTATAACTACACACAAATTGAGATTAGTGTGTCAAGCAGTTACTATGAGTAGCACAGCAGTGGTGGCACAGTGGTAACTGCCCCGACTTACAAGTTGTAAGTCACGGATTCAAACCTAACCAGGCGCATTACTTTCTGTAAGTTATTTCATCACCACTGGTGTCAAAACGGTGAAGGAAAACATCGTGAGGAAACCGGCATATCCTAGAAGTAAACATTCGAAAACAAGTGCCATCCAACGACCCGCACTGGCCCCGCGTGGTGGATTACGGCCCATTCTCTAATAATAATAATAAATTCATTTTATTTCTTTCTTTCTTTTCTTTTTCTTTCTTTCTCCCTCTTAGAGAGGATGCCTGATTCCAACATCAGGAATATTACAAGGCCGATAATACTAATGCCTACTACTCTCAAAGAGTTGTCAAGTAAAACTTCTGGCCATGTTTCCGTTCCTTGTCACCTACGTCAGAGTCGCTCGCTATATAAAAACGCCGCGACGCGCGGCGACGCAGAAAATTGAACGCCATCTTAAATTATTACTTAAGTGACGTCACGGGATTAAATGTATCCTTCATGGGTTAGGGAAGGAATTGTTATTATAGGGGGAAAAGTGATGAAGTGCATTTTTTGGGGTAATTTTTTAGGCAATTTGGGCAAATTGATTTATTGAACGAAAATATTGGACTACCTTTCTGGTGGATTGATCGCAAGTGCTGTTTTTGAACAGGATGTCCTGGCTTTGATTCTCGAGTAGTAGGAAAAATCGATGATAATAGCCTTGCTTTCTATTACTGTACTTAAATCACTTGACCAATTGCGTATATGACAAATTCACGATTAGTCGAACTACAGCTTTGACCAATATCAAATTTGACGAACTGCGTACTTGACGAATTACCGCCTTGACCAATGTCGTGCCACCCACTAAAACATGCCTGGCAAAATTTGGTAGTATACTATAAGTATACCTCTAGAGGTCTGCATATTCCTTCCGATAACTCAATCGTGAAGTAATGTTGTAGGTAATTGAAATTTGCAGAAAAATAATTTGTTTAAGCTACCTATATATGTAGGAAAGTCCGCGTGTACTAACGGTGTTGCTCAAGGAGTTACTACGACACCAATAAAACAGTTTGTTTAGATAAAAAAAAAAACTATTAATTTATATTAATTTATACTACAAGCTAGTCACACAAACATATTGATCACTCGTAACTGCCGATCCAACAGACTATGCGGACTATGGATGGAAAGAAGCGAGATTTGTGGGGGTAGAAACGGTACGCTCCTGTTTATCCCACCTCAACTGAATTCTAGATATTTTTTTTATTATTATTAGACTTACATAAATATTAAAAATATTGGCCTTCATCGTCAATTAACATACCTAATGTAAGTAAAACCTTACAATCATGCATAAATTATGCCTAAAACCCCATTCGACCTAGTACCACAAGTTAAAAACAAGCTGAAACCGTTTCGTGAACTCTCATAAAAAAGTTGTACAGCTCGTAGCGCTGATTTAACGTTATGTGCTACGCCGCTACGCCACATGCTACGGTGCTACGATATTTCGTAGCATCACTTAACCGTGTGTATTTAAGAATTTATGTAATCGGTTTTGGGTGGAATTATAAATTTTTGTTGTTATCATTTCAGTTGCATCGAGATTTATTTAAAAAGCTGGCTCCAAAGCTTTTAAGCGGATAAAATATTATGATTAAAAGTACAACTAGCCGCTGCCAGCGGCTTTACCCGCGTTTAAAATTATTTGAGAACATATTCCTGAGATAAAAAGTATCTTATGTGCTATTCTAACCACTAGATGTACGGCAATACGGCGAAAGTACATGGTGGACATTCCATCATGTAAAGAATACCACTAAGAAGTGGAATATTCTGCCAGAGTCTTTGTTTCCTGATAGCCACAACGTAAGTGTATTTAATTCATTGTAAACTCGGTAAGTACTTCTAGGCAAGCGTGCTCCATCATTGACCACATAGCTTGTCATAGTGATAAAGAAATAAAACTAACTTTTGTTCATGTGCTACTTGCCAAACCTTAAACCAAACTCCCTCACAGACGCCCTGAAAAATCTGAGAGGCGTCATCAGTTTTTGGAGAGAGGTGGGCCGGTTGGAATGAGTCCAAAGGTTTTGGCCGCCATGGCTTACGTACAATGGACCGCATAGTACTAAATGCAGAAAACATACTCTCATCATCGTCATCATCATTTTAGCCAAAAGACGTCAACTGCTGGACATAGGCCTCCCCCAAGCGTCAACACAACGACTGGTCCTGTGCGTCTCGCATCCATTGGATTACCGCAACCCGCAACCGCAAACATACTTAGCCAAAAGACGTTCACTGCTGGACATAGGCCTCCCCCAAGCGTCGCCACAATGACTGGTCCTGTGCATCTCGCATCCATTGGATTACCGCAACCCGCAACCGCAAACATACTTAAACATAGCATAACTAAAATAAAACTGGTTCTTAAACAAAACAGGGGCGTCTGATATCTGTCATTATTTTTTTCATAACTGAATGTAATTGGCCCTCCACAACCTACGTGTTAAGTTCAGCAATTAAAATAAAACCGCTCCACGAGGACTACAGAAGTACTAAAACTAGTCCAAAGTTGTAATTATACTAGATTGTTAGCTAATTAAAGTTAACCGTAGTTTATTTACGTACAAACATTAGGAGCTGTGGGTGGTTTAAAACTAGCGATTAGTGTTACGAATATAGATCTTGGTCTATATTTGGAACTCTAATTGCTAGTTCTAATGACTACTCTTACTATAAGTACTGTTTTATTATAGATAGGCTCGAGGGAAAACGCCGTCAAGGCCCACGATAAATAAAGTGGTGAGATGAACTGGACGCGTACCGCAAGAACTGGTTTGAGAAGGTGCGAGAATAGGTGACTGGAAGGACTTGGGAGAGGCCTTTACCCAGCAGTAGGACAGTAGAGGTTGGATAAAAAAAAGCTCGCATTTGACTACTATTTTACATTTTTTTAAATACTATAAACTAGTACTTGACTGCATTGCCACCTGATGGTAAAGCAGTGATGCAATCGTTGATATTGAGGCACACTAATTTATTAAGAGCCTATTCACTCTGGCCTTGAAGATACCCAAATTATAAACAAACTAGAAGACTGCTACAGGCAAATTGTTCCATTCCGTCGATGTACGTGGTGTAACGGAAGACGCAGCGTTGGAAAGCCTCCCACAAGGTGGACTAACGATCTGGCGAGGGTCGCGGGAATCCGATGGGTGCGAGACGCACGGTCGCTGTGGGGTTGCTTGGGGGAGGCCTATGTCTAGCAGTGGACGTCTTTTGGCTGAGATGATGATGATCACGTGGTATAAACGACGAGGTGAAACGCTTAGTCCAGACCGTAGAAGTTTCAACAACGTAAGGGTGGATACTAATCATACGTCGGGATGTCTGATGGTAGAATGTCCTATGATACCGACCTGATGATAAGATATGATGTGGTTGACGCAGCACGCTTGCTTAGAAGTAACCTATTTACTATTGACTTAATTACTCAGATACCCGCGAAACGAGACACAATAGTAAAACAATAACAGCGCGGTCTCATAGGACCGGTTGGGGATTCAAACGTTAAAGACCCTAATGTAATTATTTGGCACATGCTATCATTAGTCTATTCTATTCTATTTGTAACGTGATAAATTGCTTTTACTACTCTCCCTTCTATACTAAGAATGGGTTTAGTAGCCAATTAATATAATCATTAATCACTATCACATTTACTAGGTCTGGGCTGAGGACGCTCGGCATAGCAACTACTTGAAGGAAAAACGTTTTCGTGATCCGTGACCTTGGCAAGTACACAAGTTCCTAATTTAATCAAATTACTGAATTATAATCAGTCTATAAGCTTCCAGCTCTCTCTGAAAGAGGAAGTGTTTCGAATCTATCACGCAGGTCAATTGCGGTTTGCTAAGATATCATGTCTTAAAATTGGTTCTAGGACATGCTGTTTTTCTAACAATGTTTTACTTCACCGTTTCGAGATCGGTGTTTGATGAGATAAATTACTCTCCAGGAACCAAAGTTTGACTAGTACCTCCTCTGTACTTGCAGTGTGACATATAAAAAAAAATGTATCAATTCGTATTGAAACGCACAACTTACAGTCATGATACTGATTGTATTAAAAACAGAATAAATATTTCAATTCGCTCTGTCTCACTGAAAAGCGCAGTTTTAATTATAATTTAGGTTTTTTATAAGTAAGGCAGAACTGTTTCCGTCTCCAAATGTGAGGCCTGACACCCAACAGTGTGAAAATTATAAAGCTGATCATGCTATGCAGCACTGCTTCCATCTAACTTAATTTAAAGGCACTTAAAATCCCAACCAACCTCAAACTACACAAACTCATTATTTCCATGCTCACCATAAATCAGCTAACCAGTGTTCCCTATAATCAGGGCGTGCTCCCCCCCCTCTGAACTCAAAGTCAAAGCATTGAACAAACCTCCCCCCCTTACCCCCTATTACATGTAACAAATTAGTCAGTTCCTCATCGGCACATAATTAAAATTAATGGCTAATACCTTCAAACAACTTTTAAGAGATTTTTTTTCCTTAATTTTTGCACGTCAAAAGAATTTTCTGGCATTTTTTAACGGTTGCCTTATTAATGAACTTTTTAGATGGTAATTTACATTTTTTAATTATTTAGAAACTCATTTATTTTGATAAACTTTTGATCTTGTGTTAGTGTTAATGATCTAAAAAAAGAAAAGTATAATTTTGTTGGAACACGTGTATGGTAAAACAGAGATTTATATTAAAATATTCAGCAAAAAACTAAAACGAAACTGAGAAAAGAGGACTAAAGATCTCAAGTGTAAAAGCCAGAACAAACAAACGACTTGTTTTATTTGAGTACTAGCTTTTACCCGCGGCTTCGCTCCCGTCAAATGACTACCCTACATATCCTACGCTACCCTACCCTACCTTCCCTACCTACCCTACACAACCCTACCGACTCTACACTACACTACCCTACACTACACTACACTACCCTACTCTACCCTACCCTACACTACCCTACACTACCCTACACTACCCTATACTACCCTACACTACCCTACACTACCCTACCCACCCTACTTTACCTAACTTTTTTTTTTTTTGAATTTTTCTCTCCCTAAGAACCATCACTGAACTTCAAGGAACATTTAAAAAAAAAAAAATCAGCCAAATCGGTCAAGCCGTTTTCATGTTATGTCGTGACAACGGAAAACGGGTTTCATTTTTATATACGAGTATATAGATAGATTATACTCGCGTAGCATTGTGGTTAATCAAATATTTGCCTGTAGTCTATCCTCATCAACTATGTGAGTAGACATGACGCCATATTTTAGGTTAGTCTTTAGTGTATACTCGTATATACAACATAAACTTTGACGAAATATTATGCGCACATAAATGTAGGGAACAGCTGATTAATTTTTCTCGAGTTCAGGTTTGGGTTTTATACTTTTACATGGGTCCCATAGTAAAATATGATGAGTACAATGAGGAAAGAGGATGTGCACTAATTATGGTACATGTTGTAGTTTTAATTTTTGTAGTGTTTTTCTCTGAGAGGATTTATATGTTCGGTACGTGCGTACACTGCGTTCACACTTATAAATGCTCCTCGCATGTTTCGTTACAGCAGTCTGTACCCTTCTTTAGCTTTGTACCTACAAAAAACATTCGTCAACCGAACTTCAATGACACTGCACTTAATATCGCCAGCTGCTTCCTCAGTTCAAAAATATTTAGTTTTAAGAAAAACCCTCTTAGTTTCGAAGCACTCTGTCGTAGGAACGACTATCAGCTGTTTACCGTCGTGAGTGCTTCTTGACTGCAGCTTAGCGGCCTTTCGAAGTGTAGCTGACGTTGTGCGGTCACGCTAAAAATAAGTTTAAAGTAAGTCAGACAGTTTTTGTGGAAGCTAGCAAAGTTGAAATAAGCGAATTGAGGTTTTGAGGGAAGTTTCAAGTTACAGTTTGTTTTTTACGCGAGGATTGAGAATGATGATGACGGTTGATTGTTTAAGTTTTATTCTGATTGTCTGATCTGTTGACTGGTAGAGAATGCCTTGTTGCATAAAGTCCGTCATGTGCTTATAATGTAGTAGTTAAATCTTACGCTAGTGCTGTGCGATTGTTCAAAAGAGTTACCGTTATCATATCACTAAAGACTCTTACCTAAAACATGGCGTCAAAAAATTCCTCCACATCGCTGTCAACTGGAAGTGTGCCCAAGTTGTATGGCAATGCTTAATTCTTCTATTACATTTCCAGATCAAACGTTGCAATGTCGGAAAAACTTAACAACGTCTCCAAAAGCAAACTGTAGGGGCCCGGTAGGGCCGAAGCCTCTGGGGGGAACATGTGGTATTCCTAACGGTTGATACCGAGTCCCCCCCCAGAACGAAGGCAACGAAGGAACGGGGTAGGGGTTTAGTCAGTAAGAGTCTGACACGCCCTCCCGCTCCGCCCAAGAGCGGGGGAAGTCATTCTGATGATTCCCCTACCAGAAAAAAAAAAAAAAACAACGTCTCCAACAAAGAATAAAGTACGAAAGCACGACAAATTCAAGAAAGTCGCATTAAATTAAACTTTTTAAGTTAAACCTCATTAAGACCACAGTCAATGAATGCTGGAATAAATGAGGTCAAAGCTTTAATTCAGAGACGAGATTAAAAAGAAAAGTTACGTAAGTAAAACTAACTCGTGGCATGGGATTATCTAAATGGCAGTTCGCAAAGAGTTCGCATGGTGTTGCAGGGAAATGTTTTTGGTAACACAACTTTTGTTCCATGGAACCGGTTTTTCTCTTTCGGGATTCGGTTGTGTTCTGTTGTAAAAAAAGTTTAATTTGAACTCAATCTGAAGTATTAATGTTTCTGTTTTGGGAGAGTAATAGGGAATCTGTTTTAGAATGGATCTGTCCTGTTTTTTGTTCGTTGCGTAATACAATATTTAAATTTAGCAAAAAATAACACCGGCAATATGTTTTCTGTGTATATTATTTAATGTTAAAAATAGACATTTTGTGCAAAATTTCAACTATCTATCATACGGTTTCTGAGATACAAGGCGCAGACAGACACACTGACAGATAGACAGACGTACGGACAGACAGTTGAGCCTTAGTAATAGTGTTCTGTTGGTACCCTTTGGATACGGAACCCTAACAAACTATAAATTTTAGGAATTAGTCAAATTAAATGATCGCTTCTGGCAGTACTTTACACTTTACTTAAAAAAGGCTAAATTATGGTCAAAAGGTTTTTAATATTCGGGAATTATCGACAGGATGAAAAAAAAGTACCAATTTATCCAGGCTCAAAAAAGTACTAATTGTATACGAAGACCACACGAGAAACGTGTCTTGTAGCATGACAAATATAAAATAAAAAAGTACTAAGTATACAAAAAAAGTCAGTTTATTCAACACGAGAACAGCGAGCATTTAGTCACAAAACAAAAACCTAAGGCAAAAGTAATATCAACCGAGCCATAAAGAAAGAAATATACAGACATTTTCCAAACGGAATAAATGCCGCAGTCGTTCAAGCGAATTATCAAAACACATTACTGCTATAATACCTATTTTATTCTGAAAATGTCTACTGAAAATGATGTAGTGTCCCATTTTACCGCCAAGCCAAGTAAATGAGGCTTACGTGTGTAAACTGGGATTATTTTTAATGTATTCACGTTCAAGTTTGAAGGTTCATTACATTCACTAAAACCTCTTTGTAGGAAACGTTTTCATTTAGGAAGATTTAGTGCGAGGAAATCGAGGGTAAATGGTTTTTGATAATAGCGCCATCTATTGGTCGTTGTAAGTAATTGAGTACCGTAGTATTTCTGCCGATAGATGGCGTTGATCATTTGGGAGCCTCAATTGCTTTAATAAATTTTATGAATTATGTTAATGTATTGAGTTTCTTAATTCTTTGTTATACACAAAACACTTAATTTAGCAATAATTTGAAAATTCATTTACAAATGCGAGCTTAACTCAACAATGATTTTCTCTCGGCAACCTTTGAGTGACAGAGTGATCACATTCAAAGGTAGAATCCAGTAAACAATATAAACCTATATCAATCAGTTTAATATATAAAAATAGACAAATATTATGTCAGTTGTGAAAGGAAATGCTCTTTAATTTTTATTTTGAAGACCTTCAAAGATTGCCTGACACGAAAGGAGAGAGTCGCAGAGACGTACTGTAGTTACAGAAAAGGAGCCATCGCCATCGTAGTGGCTGGAATTGTGACGCGGAGTACGAAGTAGAAGAGAATTGGAAGTGTTACAGGGTTTACCACTCGGAAAGTACTACTTTCCGAGTGGTAAACCGTCAAAGCGTTGTCGAAGGTATTAAGATAGTATCAGATTAGGGATAGAATATTGGTATCTCACCGATGCCAAATAAGCAGCCACCTTAATCAGGCCCGAAATTCTGACATACGATCGCATTTGCGGAGGCCAAAATAAAGCGGTTTCATGAGATAATTTCATGCATTATGCGCTAGATAACATTAAAGAAACGCATACCAAATCGCGTGTTCCCATTTGAATTCACAAAGCAGAGTTATATACATTTAAGCTGCCATTTGCCCGAACCGTTTCAACAACATTCCCAAGCGTGGAAATGCGAAGCTTTTTTTCTTTTTTTTTAAATTCCAGTGGAACTTTGACTTGTATTCGGGTTAAGAGCAAAAACAGTGGCGCGGCGCAAATAAACAATTTTATAAACGAACGCAATTTAAAAACTGACACAGATTTTTATGTTGGTTGACGCTGGTTAGCGCAGGTCGAGTGGAAAGTGGTTGTAATCACTGGTAATATTAAAAGTGTTACTGAATCTGAACGTAAAGTTTAAATGCCCTGATTCCAGGTTGATTTGGTACCCTTGTTTTTCTTATCGGATCACGATACTATGCGTGTTTAATTTACTAATTCAAATTCTAGTAGTTAATGGGTTGTGGAGGTCTGGTAGGCAGCCGTTCCTCGTAAAATACTGGTATTCAGCTAAATCCGGCTTGACTGGAAGACGACCCCAATATAGTTGGGAAAGGCTAGGCAGATGTTGATGATGAAATTCTAGTAGTCTACAGCCAAAATGGAATAGGCACTACTACTATAGTCTAAATTAGTCTAAATCTAAAATAAAATAAAATGCATTATCATCGTGATAGCACAGTGATTACACCCGCCTTTCATGCATAAGGGAAAGATTCGAAACCGTAGAACCAATGTGTGAAGTTTTCAATCCATAAATGTTCTTTTCTAAATTTATCTAAGCCATTTATGACACCGTGTAAAAGCACGTAAAGACGTCAGTCCCGGTAGTCATTCGTAGATCTTTGACAGCCGTTACAAGTAGTCATACACCACAAACTGTAGGCATCAGTCTTTCCCAGGAGTATTGTGTTACCCAGTAACTAGGTTGTCGAGGTCTGAAAGGCAGTCGCGTCATCTATACTAATATAATAAAGAGGTAAAGTTTGTTTTGTTGTTTGTATGAGGTACTCTGTGGAGGTACTGGTCCGATTGCTAAAATTTTTCCACCAATAGCTGCTGTATTCTTGAGTGACATAGGCTGTATTTTATGTACGCGGGCGAAGCTCCGGGCTAAAGCTAGTGTAAAATATAGATTAACAGCCGCATCCGTTTAGACTGGAAGCCAAGCGTGCGCGCATTAAAAAGTTGTCAGCAAACTGTAGACAGCCCAGCAGAGTCGAAGGCTACTGGGGCCCTGGGTTGCACGGAAGAGAACCCCGGGGACCTAAAACGAACGCAATGAAGTGGGATTTATTCAGTTAAAAACTGACATATATTTGACATATTTTATAATTTACAGTACTATAATTTTTAAATATTACTGGTTTTATTGACTTTTCGACATGTATATTTGATTATTAATTAATGAATTTTATTTTAATTGCAATTATAATGCTTTATTTTTTTTAAAGTTTCGACACTATGTATCTGTATTGTTATGAAATATACTACTTATGACACGGTTTTTCGCTCCGCCCAGAGCGGGAGAAGATATATTGATGATTCCCCACCAAAAAAAAAACTAGGTGGCAAAAGGCTACGGAGGTGAGAACAGTGCCAAATGCAAGCACGCTGATTGAATTTAAATCTCAGTTTAATGCAGAGCCAAAGTAGTATAATATTTATTGATCGTGTTAATATTTGGCAGGTCGCCAGTGTCTGGCCGATCGCGAGGCGCCGGGTCGAATCAGACCTGCTCGTAAGTTATAGGTGACCTCGGACTGATATGAATCAGGTTTAGTAGGTCATAAGTATTTATGGCTAACAGGTGTTGGCAGTTACTTCTCGTTTGGGCGAGTTAGGCGAAAATATTTTTTTTCTGGGATTGTAATTTGTGGGTTTACAACTCTTTTTGTAAGTATAGTTTTTACTGGGGAAAAATCTTGCGGGTTTAATTTTCTTCCATGGTTACTATGAAAGGAACATGGATGGGTTTTAGACGTAAACGTAAACGTCAGCCATACATTGAATAGGAGAGATTTATTGCATGATCTATAGATAAAATGATATCCCACCCCTCCAAACCTCATCTCCCCGGCAAAATACCTGCCACATATTGTTACGAACTGACGTGGCCATTCTGGAAATCCCATTTGTGGGCTAAGGTTGGCCGCTGTAGGGTTAGGGTTTTTTTTTCTGATAGGGGAATCATCAGAATGACTTCTCCCGCTCTTGGGCGGAGCGGGAGGGCGTGTCAGACTCTTACTGACTAAACCCCTACCCCGTTCCTTCGTTGCCTTCGATCTGGAAGGGACTCGGTGTCAACCTTTCGGAATATCACGTGTTCCCCCCAGAAGCTTCGGCCCTGCCGGACCCCTACAGTTTCCTGACATCTCCTTGAGGCGCGCGTGGAACAGAACGCGCCGTTGACGACTGGGCTCGGTCCAGATTATTTCCAGACTGCTGGACAGCAAGCTACCCGGTGTTCGCCAGGGCAAATGGGGTGTCCTGGCACCAGATAGAGCTTGTCGAAATTATTTAAATCTTAGGTACACTTTTTTTTTTTTTTTTATGGTAGGGGAATCATCAGAATGACTTCCCCCGCTCTTGGGCGGAGCGGGAGGGCGTGTCAGACTCTTACTGACTAAACCCCTACCCCGTTCCTTCGTTGCCTTCGTTCTGGGGGGGACTCGGTATCAACCGTTAGGAATACCACATGTTCCCCCCAGAGGCTTCGGCCCTGCCGGGCTCCTACAGTTTGCTGACATCTCCTTGAGGCGCGCGTGGAACAGAACGCGCCGTTGACGACTGGGCTCGGTCCAGATTATTTCCAGACTGCTGGACAGCAAGCTACCCGGTGTTCGCCAGGGCAAATGGGGTGTCCTGGCACCAGATAGAGCTTGTCGAAATTATTTAAATCTTAGGTACACTTGGAAAATATCTATACAAATATTTATAAAAACTGCATATTTGATTAGTCTAAATCTATTAATTGCAAACACTAGCTACCTTTTTAGTATCCAATATCAACATTTTCACAGTCCAAAATATAAATGTACCAATTAACGATTACAGTTATTTCAAATGCAAATAATATCTGTATTTGAATTCAAAATTACAGTTATCGTGAAGATAATTTGTATTTTATTACGTTTTAATTAATTCCTGTCGATATAATATTGTGAATAATAATCAGCGCGCTTGTTTGATTTGTCTATTACAGATAATATGCAAATGGCTGACATGGAATATTGAATTTATTAATTTTGGCTGGAATTTATTATCGGGCGCGTTGTGGAGCGTAGAATGTTTTAATATACACGGGAATCTACCTAACTACGGTGGAATTATTAATATCGAAATATTTTTAAAGTTATGAAGATTGATTATAAAATTAATTGAACATATTTTATTACGCGGTTTGGCCCCTACAGCCTCCCGTCTCTTAGGACTCATAGGATGTTTATTCTTTTCGTTTATAATATACAATCTAAACAATTTCTAGTTAAACTAAAAAAAATATATTTAAAAAAATATCAAGAATTGAATTTTTCATTGTGTATTTTTAGTTATGATCTAAAACTACTAGAAGAAAAAATGTGTTGTGCCGATCCCCAAGTAATAGGGGTCAAGGGCAGGAAGAAGAAAAAATACTAAAACAATGGTAAATATTAAAATACACCAAAAACTTATTGACGTACCCAAAAGAATACTTATAGAACACAATGTCAGTATTTTTCACCGATACCTTAACAGACTGATTAATCATTCAACCACAAGCTTTTCCTATTAGACCGACTTAGGAGCAGTAACTACTTTGTACCAGCTACCTTATATAATACGTCCTATATATGGCACAAACTAATATGAAAGGCACACGTCTACCTTCACAGCTCCACGTACAAAACTGCCGGGAACTTGCTAACAGTGTTTTGATTGCTAATCTTGTCTCACCTTTGTTCACTCGCGGTGAACACACACACACACATATCCGGGTTACACACAGCCATACACTTAACTAGTAACTTTAGGCATCCTATCGTGAAAGCGGTAATGTAGCCTGTGAAATTCATATTCACAGAAGTTGCATGTTGATTAATATATGGGCTACCTTGGTGCTTCTCCGTTAACTGTCAGTGATTGCTAAAACAAAAAAATAAACTGCAGGGACTCTTCACTGTCTAAACAGGGTTTTCAATACAATTTGACAGCTCGTCCTCAATATCAGCCGCACGGCTACTCGTGCTGCTAGGTCTACCAGGGCGGTCTGGAGATGGGTGATCATCTCAATTCTCAATGTACTGAAAATCATCCGTGTCTCAATAAACACGTTAAGGGTCCTGAATGTTATTTGTATATTTTTGGCAGACTTGCTTCCGACGTTTTATAAATGTGATATAAATATTTTGAATTGAAGACCGAAGCCAGATACTAGTCTTGGTTGGGAAATTTGGCCATCATGTCGCCCAGTTACTGGGCTAGCAATTGCCTATGCGACCTTCAACATAGGCAATCGTTTTATTTATACATAACTACATTCACGCGGCCGAAGCTGGTACAGGCCAGTGTAAAATAAAATGGAAACTATGTTTTGCTAACCCATCCTATTTGTGATATCTTCATTGACAATCAAGACAGTTACACCATCAAGACACAAATCAGCTCCACACACCTAACTCCGAACTTACAAGCCTCACACACGACTACCTCGTAGCCTATCCAATGGGGGGTGTGCTGCCGACAGACCCCCCCCCCCTGCCGGCGAAGATTAATTGCCCCTCCTCACCCCCCCTGCCCCTGTGCCGTGGACCGGTCAGCGGCTAATAGCTGTCGGATATCGCTGATTGTTTTGCTGATTGCCGATTGAGTTTGTAGCCTAAAGCTAAAGTTTAAAGCGATTTTTTTGTTGTTATTATTGTTCACATTTTTATTAAGTCTGTGTTTATGTGTGACAGTTTTCTATTTCGTTTAGTGCGTATGTTTTTTTTTATGTATTCGTTCGTAATCAATAATATTGTCGTCAAAAATTTGGCATTGTTAATTTTCTTTCTCTTTCATGTAGTTTTGCATGAGAAGCCCCACGGATTCACGAAAGTTTCTATTCCTGATGCGATTACGCAAGAATACTCCAAGTATAGCCCTTTCTATTGCCCTTTGGGTGAATACAAGCCTTCTAATAAAGCCCATTGTGAACAATCACGTTTCAAGGCCGTTCATAGACGTGGGAAATTATCCAATGACTTCTCCTACCCTATGATGGAACGAAAGTGCGTGTCGGACTTTTATTGACTGATATTTACCTGTGTCTTTCAGTTGTCATTTGCCACCGAAGACCACAGTCACGTTTTCAAATTTCCCACAGTGATACCTATTTTATTTGTGTAAACAGGACCTTAGGCCTCCCACAAGGTGGACCGACGACCTGGCGAGGGTCGCGGGAATCCGATGGATGCGAGACGCGCAGGCCCGGTCGCTGTGGCGACGCTTGGGGGAGGCCTATGTCCAGCAGTGGACGTCTTTCGGCTGAGATGATGATGATGATGATGAAACAGGACCTTTACGGTCGCGGGAATCCGATGGATGCGAGACGCACAGGACTGGTCGTTGTGGCGACGCTTGGGGGACGCCTATGTTCAGCAGAGGACATTTTTCGACTGAGATGATGATGATGATGAAACAGAACCTTTACGGTTGTAAGTTGTTGGTGGCCAACAAGTATACACACGCCGACTTGTATCAGGAATCACGAAGCACAAATCTATCAACATATCCGCTCACTTAAACTCAGTGTACACTAATAAAGCAGAGCCAATATCACCTGCAGAACAACTGAAATCTGTCGTCGCAGCGAGTTCAATCAGACGCCTCATTTGTCACCGGGACTAGGCCGCGCTGGACGGAGCCTTGAGGTAGGCTTGTGTTTCCAAACAATACTGATACAAAAAGTTTATTTGTGCACACAGGTACAATTAACATGTTACAAAATATTTATAAGTTCTCTGTGTTCTGCAACAGTAAGTAATATTAATAAAATAGTATTATTACGCCTACTGAACCATATTGAGTAAGTAACTAATAAATAGATATTCAGGGCTTTAATCGTTGACCAATTCGTTGTAATATTTGCTGATTATAGAGATTTTAGGGTCCTTGCGAAATTAGGATTATAGTCAGTGGAGTATAAAAATAGTTTGATTTTCATGTAGTCTCTATCCATCAAGCATCTGATATTCTGTATTCAGGATGTAATAGAAGTGGAAATATCACAGAAGCCAAGTCAAGTATTCAAGTTTCACCACAATGAACCGTCCTGTGCGTTTCGCATCCATCTGATTCCTGCAAACCTCACCAAGTCACCAGTCCACCTTGGGGAAGACCTTCCAAAGCAGCGTCTTCTAGTACGCGGTCACCACTCCAAAACCTTTCGACCCCAACGGCCACCTATTCTGCAAGCAATGTACGCCCTGCTCATTGCCACTTAAATTAGCTAATTATTTGGGCTATGTACTGACATACCTTGGTTGTCTTGCGGATATCTTTATCCTTGATACAAGGAAACTCCAAGCATAGCCTTTCCTTGTATTATAGGCGCCAGTAAATATTGCTATCAGGTGAGATATCGTACTAACACAAGACTATCAATCATGATAATGGTTTTGGTCGTACAGCGAAAACAAACCGCTTTCCCAACATTTTTGTTTTTAAGGTTAACTCAAAACTTATTACGTCAGAAGCTTCCTTTCCATTTTTCAACTGGCATCATCTGTTCATCAGGTAAAAAGCCTTACAATAAATAAATAAAAAAATATCTTTCAAACGAAAATTCTCTCCACAAAATTGACGCAAAGTATTCAAGTTCACGCACCGTGCTCATGTTCACGCACCGTGTTCACTCCTCAGGAAGACACGTGTATTATGTTCCGGGTCAGGCTAGTGTAACATTATCGGGAACACGTCAGTCGTGCCTTCCGCGGCACGTGTCAAGCTCTCCGACTGTTGCCAAACAGACAGGGGTTTGTGGCTGTCGCTCTTCGACTAGATTAGATGAGGAATAAAAAGGGCGTTAGTTTGTTTCTTATTTTTCTGGCGAATAGTACGAGTATTGACACGTTTTGATGGCTGTTCTATCGGATTTCTGGTAGTAATCAAGGACTTGACAAGACAATAAATATAATGTTTTAGGAAAATGGCTCGGTGGCGTAAGTGTTGAATGATTGAGTTTTCTTCGCTGCGATTCTTAGGTTTGATTTCTACTAGAACAATTAGATGACATTTTCAACCTATCTTCAAACAAAGAGGAGTAGTTCTCAATTCAAATATATGTTTTATTTTATTTTGCATCTTGTTCAGCGATATATTAATATTTTTTTTTTTTAAGATAATTTTTCCCATTGAATTTTGGTAAAGATCTGTTGAATAAATAATAAGGATCGAACTAATATTATAAAGTTTTTTTAGTAACACATAAACTACTTGACCTTTATCTAATCAATCTTTCACTGTTAGAAAGCTACATCTTCACTAAGTAACAAAAAAATAAATAACCTGTCTATTTATTTTTTACTTTAATGCGGGTGCAGCCGCTGGCAGAAGCCAGTCTGTTTTTATAATGATCAGAAATAATCACGAAATTCTCAACTTAAAATCACACGACCGTACAAACCACGAAAATGGGAACAGAATTAAAAATGCATTAAAACAAAGTGTTTCGAGTCCATTAGTGTTCCTGACAGCTTCACCGCTCTCTCCACAACCACATTTTAAAAACCTGTCGATTGTGAACAAAGTGAGACGCAATACTTTTCACGAACTGTCACCGTTTTGTGAGAAAACTCACGAGCTTTTAAGTGAAGGCAGTACATTCACTTTGCCAAATGTACTCGAGTGCGTTGTACTTTGTACCTACTTGAAGGAAGTTTAAGTAGTCTTGAGGTGGTTAATGGGTAAGTGATAAAGTTGTGTTCTTTTTATTCATGGTAGGAACCATGTTATGTATCAATATTTTTTGGCAACGCCAGTATTGTATTCATTATAGATGAATCTTTTTCGGTAGCTATATTGTGATTATACTTATGCTGTCCAATAACCAAATTTAAAATTGTTTAGTCTCTCTAGGCTATGTGAGGGTCGCAAAAATTCACTTCTGTGCTCATAGCACAGAAGTTCTAGAAAAACAGAATAGACACTATACGAGACACAGTAGTTCAAGAAAAACAGAATCGGCTCTTTCCTTTTTCTGTGAAGGAGGCCTGAGTCCCAGTTGTGGGAACATTGTTAATAAAAATCTGCTAATAGCATTACTTTGCTGTATATTTGGAGAATGACAATGTAACGAATACTGTTATTCTCCGTTTTCAATCAAACAACTCGGACCTACGTTTCCTAAAAACTTATCACATTGTTGATAAAGCTTATACGAAATCGTATATGATACTTTTTAATGGGTAGGCTTGTGTTTGACCACTATCTTACCTGATGTTTAATCGAAAGCGATGGTGTGGTCGACGGTGGATACTCAAGAAAATAGAAGGCCAGAATGTGCATTATGCCATCGTATTTTTTAAATCTTCTAAATGGTACGAGTATTTCTAATTTTATTACACTCTCACAAACGCTGTGATAGTTTCTGAAAAAGAAAAATCTTTCCTAATACCTTACACCTTCCGCCCCGCGCCAGCAAACAGCAAACTTTTAAACAACTGAACGTTATTTTACAAAACTCGCTTTTTTCTTCCAAAAGCAATATTTTACGTTAAGACAGAAACACATTTCATACTCTGTCTCGCTCTCTCTTGTACTTCGTGCTGGTGTAGGAGAGGGACAACAAATCACTTGGGTGGCGAGATTTACGCTCAACCGCTGATAGTTCGTGTTTATTGTATGGGGGGTAGGGGGGTTTCAGGTGTTGAATGTATCGCTTGTACGAGTAATGGGAACAAATTGCTGTTTTGGAGAATAGAATCTTGTTGATTAAGAGATTGGAAGGCCATAAGGTGGACCTGGCGTGGGTCGCGGGAATCCGTTGGATGCGAGACGCACTGGACCGGTCGTTGTGGCGACGCTTGGGGGAGGCCTATGTCCAGCAGTGGACGTATTTCGGCTGAGATGTTGATGATGATTAAGAGACTGCTCCAAGATTTCCAAAGGCACCATTGTTTAACTTAAAAACCACCTAGAACTGCAATCAGTTGGGCCATGGGGACTGATAATATCAGTATTTGTGACACTAACTCATCTCCCTAGCCTTTTCCCTACTGGTTTTTATTTTTAGGTTGGAAATCATAGAATGACCTTTCCCGCTCTTGGGTTGAACGTGACGGCGTGTCAGACTTTTGCTAGCTAAAACCCACTTCTATGTTCCTTATTTGTCTTTCGTTACAGGGTCTCGGGTTCTTTCAGAAGCGAACCCATGGCCCCTACTGACTTGGGTTCGGCTTCTAGTATAAAAATATTTGGCTGAATATCCGTGTTTTACATGAAGCGACTGCCTATCAGACCTCCACAACCCAGTCACTGGGCAACACGGTACTCCTTGGATAGACTGATAGTCGACTCTCGTGTCTGAACACCTGTTTTTGAAACTAATTAGCAATATTACTAACGCGTTAAAACTTCTTGGCTTGTTACGAAAATGATTTTGTACTAATTGAGTGGTTCAGCACACTAAAAATAGACACAAGCCTTTTGAGACTAATTGCTTTACTATTTAAAGCGTTCGGTTTGAGAGTTACCTCCATTAAAATGAATGATGATATGAATTTTTAAGCAGACAGTTAACAATAACTGTTTCAGTAAAGTCAGGGTAATAATAGATCTAAAACCGGATCGTAAAGCAAGTAATTACGTTCCCTCAAATATTAACATGATCTAATATTAGCCCAACATTTTCGGCAACAAAGGCTCGAAGGAGAAGGAACTTGTGTACCTTAAACACAACTTTTAAAAACTACATCAAAGAGTTTTGCTCGTTCAGGAAAAATTACTGTTCCATTGTTAGAAGATTGTTAATTATATAACTTGCTAATTACTCTTTTCATCACTTAAAAGGCACTTAGCCTTTTGAGGGTAATATTTCAGTTGTCGGTACTTAGGGAAACGTTTGTGTGTTTAACATAACTGAGGGGTAATTCTCGTTAAAACGGATCCTTCGCATTTGCACCGCAGCTAGTCGTACCTATTCTGTCAAAATCGTGTTTAATTTCCATACGGAGAGATGATGACGTTTTTTTAGTGTAAGAAGTGGCCTACTGGTCAATCTATACTAATATTATAAAGAGGTAAAATTTGTAAGTTTGTAGGTTTGTAAGTTTGTATGTAGGGGGTAATCTCTGGATCTACGGGTCCGATTTGAAAAATTCTTTCAGTGTTAGATAGCCCATTTATCGAGGAATGCTATAGGCTATATACCATCACGCTACGGCCCACGGGAGCGGAGCAGTAACGAAAAATGCGGGTGAAACCGCAGGGGACAGCTAGTGTTCGATAAAGTCCTAGCACAAATCGAGCCCAATTCATGTCAGCGTCAGTGATGGGACTCTTCAGACACAGAACATCGGCGTCTAGTAGATGCGCTCTTTGAATGGTATAAATCAAACTAAATGTTTGCCTCTGTTTAATTCTCCGCTTGCTTCTTCTGAACCACGCCATGGATATTTTGATACGGTTTTGACTAAATAAATGATGAAAAGAGAGTCACACACAGAGAAAATGTTTTACACAAAATGATATAACCCCAATATTGTTGGGAAAAGGCCGGCCGGGTTGTTGGGAAATCCGGCTTGACTGGAAGCCGACGCTTCCAGTCAAGCCGGATTTAGAGCGGCTGCCTACCAGACCTCCACAACCCATTAACTGGGGTAACACGGTACTTCATGGCAAGACTGGATTCAGATTTACTGGCTTCTGACTATCCGTAACGACTGCAAAACATCTACAAATGACAGCCGGGACCTACGGCTTAATGTGCTTTCCGAGGCTCGGAGGAAAATTGCTATGTTAAGATGGTCACCCATTCACAGACCAACCAAGGCAAGCGTTGCTTAACCTTGAAGGTCGACCTGTGCGGCTGTTATTATCTAGCCACGAGCTCCTCCTCCCCTCCGCTCATAAAATGATATTCTATCAGTGATGATGAAATTTTTGTAACGATTACGAAATTATCGTATTGATTACAAAATTGTCGTACCAATTACGATTGCTGGGAAGTCAAAATGTGTCTGTTGTCTAGGCGTTTAGGTTGGTTGGTATGAAAAGTGTTGACAAAGCTCTTTGTAGCAGCATTTTTCTCTATGTTTTGTTCATGCTTCAAGGACAATAACTACCTAATACCCGACCACAGAAGGTCGCGCCATTGATGTTTAGAAGATAGCCGTGGAGCTGGCGCACGACCATATGATTGCTTACTACTGTTATAATGACATCGTATTGTTGTGTTAATAACCCGCAGGTGGTCGGACACACATCATGGAGTTTTTACGCATGCGCGGTTTTGTATCTCCACAGATGTGATGAAGCTGATGTTGTGAAATAAGTTTTTAGTATGAATATGAGTCCCGATTTGAGTAGAGAAAGATAAAACAAACATGTATGACTGTGTAACGGATTATATGTGTGGAAAAGGGCTAAAACCCTGACTGAACAACTGAAAAATATGGAAGAAGAAGAGATGCAGCAGCAGCACGATTTTTGGGAGGGAGTAATGTCTTCTATGATGCCATAAAGGAACAAAAAATCAAAATTCGCGGTATTAGTTCATGCACTATCTATCACATACCCGCGAAACGAGACACAATAGTAAGACAATTACAACGCGGTCTCATGCTACCGGCTGGGGATTCATGAACTAAAATCCAACCAGTCCTAAATCAACGCCCGGATCAGAGACAACCATCTGGTCGCAGGATTCTCCCTTTTCAATGGAGGCTTGCGGGAGATTTCCTCGAAAAGGGCAAGATAATGATGATAGCAGATGTTGCTAACAGTCGTCTTATAGTAATTAAACAAAACGAAAACTCTTTTCAGTCATGATAATTAGCAGCTAACAGCTGTTTAGAATCAGGTTTCCCTCCCCACTGACGATGGCAACGCCGAAGCCTCACTTACAACGACCTCTCACGGGAGTCGTACACTCGTATGTAACAGACGAATCAAGCTGTAAATCACTGGAATGAGCGTCTGTGTCTACCCTTATTTGTATGCGGTGTAACTGTGGGAAGTTTTGGGTAAGTGTGATGATTATTACTTTATTTACTACGATAATAATATATATTCGGTCACCAAGCTGTATCTCATGAAACGTGATAGAAAGCTGAAAATTTCTTAGATTATCTATTTTTGTTGCCGCTATATAAGATTTAGACGTGAGATCCCATACAACAAACGTGATTTTTAGGGTTCCGTAGCCAAAATGGCAAAAACGGAACCCTTATAGTTTCGTCATGTCCGTCTGTCCGTCTGTCCGTCTGTCCGTCTGTCACAGCCGATTTACTCGGAAACTATAAGTACTACAGTGATGAAATTTGATGGGAATATGTGTTGTATGAACCGCTACAAAATTATGACACTAAATAGTAAAAAAAAGAATTGGGGGTGGGGCCCCCCATACATGTAACTGAGGGATGAAAATTTTTTTTTCGATGTACATACCCGTGTGGGGTATCAATGGAAAGGTCTTTTAAAATGATATAAAGTTTTCTAAAAAACATTTTTCTTAAAGTGAACGGTTTTTGAGATATCAGCTCTCAAAGTCGTAAAAAGTATGTCCCCCCCTCTCTATTTTTATAACTACGGGGTATAAAATTCTAAAAAAAATAGAGGTGATGCATGCTAATTAACTCTTTCAACGATTTTTGGTTTGATCAAAGTATCTCTTATAGTTTTTGAGATAGGTTGATTTAACTGTAATTTTGGTTAAGTTATTATATTTGCTGCTACGGAACCCTTTGTGCGCGAGCCCGACTCGCACTTGGCCGGTTTTTTGGCTGTTTTTGTTACAGATGGATACATTTCGTGAACGAGTTCGACTTGCACTTGGCCACTTTTTTACTTAGTTGTGAAATTTTGTTTTGAATAGCAATAGAATCATTAATCTCACAAAAATCATTGTATGAAGTTCAGTAATTATATTCTAAAGTTCCGACTTGAATTTAAAATCAATTTTTTTTACATTTGCTTTAGGAAACACATCAATTTATCTAAATTCGTACCGATATTGCTAAATTCGTCAGCACCTGAATTTTTTGTGGGTATTAAGTTACATAAAGGCATGTGTGTATACGGGGCAGTTCCGAAACCTAGTATACCGAGTATTTTGATAGTGTGATATCTAAAAATACACGAATATTTGAATAAACCGATTAAAAAAACTAACAAATTTTTGGAATCGTGAAGATTTTGTTTACGTTGTTATGATAAAACCCAACGCCAAATATTTTGTAATTTTTATCTAAATAGGAGAGGATAAAAAATAATAAATTAAAAATCCATCCGAGTTCGCCAGCAGTATAAGTTGGGTTGACAGTACGACTTCAAGTTTAAAAAAAGTTTAAGTAACTACTTATACCTACACGAACAATGACGGTGCATAAACGAACGTTAAATAAATGTGTTAATGTACTATCATATGATTTACTCACGAGAAATGTTCAACTGTATACTGATAGAGCCTTCACATACCTGAAAAAGAAGAACATTCAATATTATTCGATATCCCAAAATAAACAACATTTTAAAACTACCACTTAAATTAATCGAAAGATAAACCATTCCTATTCATAAAAATAAAATGTAGTAGTTTACTTAATGCCTTTCAAAACAACATTCTTTTCACAACAGAAACAACAATAGCGCAACATTACGCTAACCACCATAGGTCATGGTTACTTATATACTCACACACTCACACACACTCAGAAAAAGAAAAGCCATTATACTAACGCACTACCACATCCCTAAGGGCGGCTTAGCAGTGTTAAGATATACTGCGCTAAGCTATGCAGTTTTATTTTTAATTTAATACGTTATTTATGGATTATGTCTCACTCACACCTGTTATTTGGTTGTAATAATGATACAAGCTTATTTGAACAATTAATTATATAGTTATTTCCATTTATATATTATAACATCATCAGGCGGGTTTTTTGTTAAGTATTTCTCAAACTCTACTTTAGCTCTAAAACCTGTCGAAATTCGT
This sequence comes from Mythimna separata, assembly GCA_030763345.1. Taxonomy (NCBI): domain Eukaryota; kingdom Metazoa; phylum Arthropoda; class Insecta; order Lepidoptera; family Noctuidae; genus Mythimna; species Mythimna separata. The sequence continues at coordinate 21,570,252 of CM061186.1, forward strand.
CATTAAATTACTGTTTGACATGTCCTTAATTCGAAATACTCAATTTTTAAAAATGCCCTTATTTTAATCTAATTATGATGACATCTGAGTTAGTTTCAATTTGAAGTTTTTTCGCATAATATTGCGTAGGAAACATTGACCGCTTATATTATATTGTCGCCCTCTCCCCATAATTTGGTTGAACCCTATCTTTTAAATATTATAATCTGATTAATTGAAGGTGTAAAATTTAATACTAGCGTCTATGCTCTATATCACCATAGCCTTATACTCGTATCTATCTTTTATCTCGCTCGACCCTTAAACCTAATCCTTATCTTACTTAATCCATCGTTTGCCCAGATCCAAAAAAGTGGGTTTAATATGGGCTCATGACTTAAAATAAATAGCATGAACGAGACAGCTTCGCAATATCGCGTAGCATAGCCACTACTTAGTCACCCTAACCATAGGTCAAGCTCAATATCACGCACACACTCACACCCTCTTGTCACACACACTACAGCTGTCTACTCAAGTGTGTGTGTGTGTGTAATAAATCCACGGAGCTCATTAGGGCTGCCCCTATTGTGCGGAGACTTATTGCCGGACACTTTGTATCCTGCCGACTGTGAGTGGAGCTTCTTTATAAACGGGCTGCAAAGCGTATTGGTTTTATTTAAAGTGAATAGTCATGTGAATTGTGGAGGTTTATACAGGAAATTAGTTTGGTATTTATAGTCTTGGCTTAGCTCTTTATTAGTTGAAAGTTAGTGACTTGAAATTTAATCAGAAATTTAATCAATTTTAAAGTGATTATGGAACTTTCAGCAACACTGATGGGGCCCAGTGGAACCTGCTAAGGCTGCAGGCATGTTCGAAAGAGTTCCTGGAACGCAAAAGACAACTGAAGGAACACAAATTGAATAGAGAAAATTGAAAGTCTGGTAAAACCTCTCACTCCACTCAGAACGGGAGAAGCGAACCCCCGTGGGGAATAATGAACACTGAATAATGAAATATTTTCTTATGATCACTTCTCTTCGTCCAAAATACTATTTTTGTAGAATAATAAAGAACGAAATGTATAGTTTATTCACACATTTTTTGCTTGAAACTATCTCACAAAGGTGTTCACAAACAGTACAAAATTAAATTAAAATAACATTCATTCCCGTCCTGTCGGCGCTCCAAGTTTGTAATTTACAAATGCATTTAATTCCTTCAACAAAGCTACGGTAACTAAACTCGACACTTGCACACAATCTCTACAAACAATTGCATACAATTTTAATGCACAGAAAGCATTCTTTTTTAAGTTGGTTCTCCCGCTCCTGAGCAGAATGGGCGAGTCAGACTTTTACTGTCTAAAACCCACTTCTGTTTCTACTTTGCCCTAATTCCAGGGTCTCGGGTTTTCCTTTTGGAAGCACACCCATTTTTTAAGGTGGGGAATCACCAGAATGACTTCTCCCACTGCTGGGCAGAGCAGGAGGGAGTTATAGACTTTTACTGACTAAACCCCACCTTGGACCTTCTTTGCCCTAATTCCAGGGTTCTGGGGTTCTCTTTCGTCAACCCAGGCCCCAGTAGACTTCGAGCCTGCTGGGCCTTTATCGTTTGCTGACATCTAATTGAGGCACGCGTGGAACAATACGCGCCTCCTACGATATGGGCTTGGTTCGAAGTTCCGAACTGTTACCGGACAGCGAACTACCCATTGGCCGTGCGTAAGATTGTGCCTACAGTGGCTGGAAATCGGGATCCGAATCCCGGCGGTGGGAGCTTGAGGTTCATGCCCTCTCACGTGCAGTTCTTCTTTCGCTAACATTACTGCTTCGCAGAAGGAGGCTACCGCCCGCCACTCCTCCTCGCTCCGGACCATGGCCTGTACCAAGCATAGAAGGCTTACTGTAATCCAAAAATCTGAGACTTTTTTTTTACTCACTTTCGTTAGGTTTCTTTGTGTTGAGCTGAGCTCAAAGAGTCAGAGCTCAAAGGCTGTTGAGCGGTATCCGTTGGGCGTGTATTGTGATGTCACGCTTGTGACATAAAGCCTTCGGTGACTTGTTGTGACAGGTTTTTGTTTGAGAGTCAAAAGGATGTCGATTGTGCTTGAAATGGATGGATCGACAATTTTGAGTTGGAATTGGGTTTGGTAAAATGGGATCCAGAACTATACCAATAAGACTGCTCTTTTTGTCTGTCTGTTTGTCTGTCGGTCTGTTCGTCTCTCACCAGGCTGTATTTTATGAACCATGATAGACAGTTAAAATTCACAGATGATGAATTTCTGTTGACGTTATTACAACAAATATTAAAAAACAGAATAAAATAAATGTTTAAGGTGGATCTCTTACAACAGACGTGATTTTTGGCCGTTTTTTACTACGGACGGTACGGAACCGTAAGTGTGCGAATACAACTCGCACTTGTTTATTTTCTAGCTCATGCTAAAATAACTTCATAACTTAATTCCTGTATACAAAAGTTATCGTTCTGTTTAATGACAAAGTTAAATATGAAATGAACATGCAGCTGTTTTCACATTTAACTTTATTACAAGAAGTGCATAAAAAGCTTTTTATAGTAAAGCAGAAGTATCTTCAATGTAATAGTATTTTTTTTTAATAGACAATACTGTTACAAGAAACTCTGCGATCTTGTTATAAATACCACCTGCAATTTACAACAATATTACTGATTAAACCAAGTCACGTACCTCAGACTACAAAGTCCATAACAGATTGAATGCAGCATCCAATTAGCAATTTAATCTTAACCATCAATTTATATGCATTATATTATATAATATAAATAACATTATAGAACCGTTTGTAAGCTCAAAGCCAGCGCCTAACCACTTGAGATCTGCCATTCAAGCTGAATTATTTGCATTGAGTACTAACTGAACGTTTCAATGGGAACAAGGACGTCTATACTGTTGATATGCAAGTATGCTAGTGCAAGTAAAGCCGATTAAGTATGAGAAATGTTAGTTCATTTTAGTGCAAGAAAAATTCTGCGTAGCAATGCTACAAGATTTCGTAGTGGCGTAGCAATGCTACGAGATTACGTAGCCGCATAGCAGTGATACAAGAATTCGTAGGCGCGTAGCGTATACGATTTTAGCAATACGGTTGGCGCAGTGGTTGAGCGATTAGCTGCTGCGCTGCCGATCGTGGGTTGGATTCCCACACAGAGCAAATATTTGTATTTCCTACACCTACAGATAGGTGTTCCGGATCTGGGCGTCTTGTGTATATGTAAGTTTACATGTTTGTAAACGCACACACGATACAGGAGTAATTCCTAGTGAGGAGTAACATAAAAAAGAAAAAAAAAACAACTTTTTTAAGTCACAAAAGAACGTAAATAAGTCAAACATAATATTATTTGTTGAAGCCTCTGCGTTTTATTTTCCGGGAACATCATAAAAATATTTTTAATTTACTCATAGCGCTTGTTTGCAGTATGTTTCTCCTTAATGATGCTTGTTGGGGGTTTCGGGCAATGTTTGGCAAACGTTGGTAAAATAATGGTTATGGCTAGAAAATTTCTTAACGTTGGATTTAAAAGCAGCATTAATATTTCGATAGGTTAATTTATTTATTTTATAATTCAATAGCTTCCGCCAGCGACTTAACCCACGTCAAGACAGTTTTCTCCAGACAAACATAGAAACCTCTTTTCATCATCTTGCCATCATCACCATAATGCTATGTCATAAAAGAAAGCCTACAAAATAGTAGGCTCAGTAGTTTCGACTGTGCGTTGATATGTCAGTCAGTCAGTTTCTTCATTTATATATGACGGCGTCAGGAGTGGCTGAGCGATATGGCCGACATCATCTTGATACAGTGGTACTGGGTTCATTACGAAGGGATTTTAAGTAACTATGCACTTTGATGTTCAGTTAAATATATTGTCACTTTTACAGTTCACATTAATGTTGCAAGTAGCAAGCAACCACAGGTAACAATACTAAGTAATAACAAATGTATGGGCAAACCGACAGTTTCGTATCAGAGGTGCGGACCTCGAAGCTGTGCAACCGATACTGTACTGATCTTTGCTTCCCGGTTCCCAGCCCTCTCATACGACTCCGTCCACGCGACACCATAACAAATGACGTCACGGCGTTATACCCCTTGGTACCATAATACTATCAAAACCAGGACTCGATAGCTAAGTCTCGTTCTCCACGACACGGCCACCCTGACATATTACACGTCCTCGTGTGCACCTGCAATCAAAGTTCAATTCAGGAGCAACAGTACAACCTCGGCCAACCTGACCAAGAACAAGTACAATAGCAATAGCTAATTTAATAACAACATTTATTTCATTTCAACATGCATTTCGAATCAAATCAAATCAAATCAGAGTATCAAAAGGTCCTCTAAGCCTCAAAAGTATCTAACAGTCAACATTTGGACACAAAAACATACTTAGACCACATACAACGCTCATAGCCCAGCTGTCTCCGCAGCTAGTGACACCTCGTGCCACCCATATCGTCACTACTTCAAGTGACGTCACAAGCACTTCGCTTATAGAGTCCACGACTCCCAGGCCAACACATGACCAACACAAAAATAGTTTCCGCAGAAACCCAGGCCCCCGCTGCACCACTCACTGCTCATCGCCCCCTGAACAACTCGCCATGCAACTCGAATTGCAGTTACGACTACAGATAAGTGCGTGCAGTTTGACCAAATCTCAGGTCATCACATGACCAACACAACATAGTTTCCTCAGAAACCCAGGCCATCACATGACCAACACAAAACATAGTTTCCTCAGAAACCCAGGCCCCCGCCACACCACCAACTGCCCATCGCGCCCTGAACAACTCACAAGTGAATTGCAGTTACGACTACAGACTGGTGCGTGCAGTTTGACCAAATAGCTATAGCATAGTATGTGTCTTCTTTTCTGTGGAGATATAATCCTCCTCATCTTCTACATCAAATAAATTCAGCTCATCAGGAGCACTACTTAGAGGCATCTTTCGTATACAGTTGTGAGCATATTTATAAGCTCGGTTACGGTTTCAAAAGATAACGTTCACCATCTAGCAAGTCTACTACTTCAAACGGTCCTTTGTTAGGAACCAATTCAGTCTGGTTTCTCTCTTAACTTTGAATAAAAATCAAATCACTAATAACAAACTTCATTAAAATTTTCATTTTTCGTACTTACCACTTTTTGTTCAAATTCATTGTCATTTGCGCACTTCTCTCGCAAACGTTTGTTTCCGTTTCACACATTAAAACTTACAAGATTCAAAGGTAGAACACATTTTATCAAAGTTCAAGAGGGATTGCCCCTGTTACGCAGTGAATAAAACAATTCAAAGTAAGTTGATCTTTCAAAGCTTTTTGGCAAGACCAACTATGTGGTGTGTCTACAGATGTAAGCATACCTTTTTTAATGTGCTCATCATCCTTTCAACTTGCCCGCTAGCGCGACTGGATCGTGTGGCGATCAAATCCAAAAATATACTAAGTTACAAAAATCTAGCTCATGCTAGCGAAGCATCGACATTGATCTGCTATTACCCTCATCAGGGCTCCGAATAATAATACACTAGATTAAAATGCTCCGTTCACGCTGGCTAAGCCGTTACTAAGAGTATGGTAAAGAACAGAAGTAAAAGCATCCATTAAAAACTATGACGTATTTTTTTTATCGTCATTTATGGCACTGAGCTTACTCGTTATGTCAACAACGTAAACAATACGCCACTGAAAACCTTTTTTTTTTTTAAGAATCAGGTAGAGTTCCGCCTGTATAAACCCAAAACTGGACGGTACTTATTACCGGTACTTTACTGGTTATCATCGTCATCGCTTCACATGTATCAACGAACTTACGAACATATTTAGCGGCAAGTTCGAACCAACACCTAATGTTCGTAAACCTTTTCAAGAGCTTTTTTTCATCCAATGTGCATTAGTAACTCAAGCATATGATTAATTACGGCCCACCGAAAAGCTCGTGAGCCATTTTTAGACAACGATTACGACTTCTCTGTAGCTTGTGATGCAAATTACCTGACTGCTTCCGAAAGGTTTTATTAGCCTGGTCCCACCAGCTGTTAGGTGGAAACTGATCTTCCCAGAGTTTTGCGATTAATGACTGAACCTCCTGATCACGTAGCTGTTTTGTTAATAACCAGTTACTTGATAAAGTTACGAGATCAACACGTTTTTGTTTGGCCTTTCAACGTTAGAAGAACGAGAACGATATGGTTAATACATTCCGAGTATTTCCGAGATAAGAAGTCCACATGAGCCATACGACGGCCTTCACGTTCACGATTAAGGATTTGAAAATGACAGGCTTTTAGAAATGCCCATCATCGATGAACACGATATGTCATATCGATTTTGTTTCGTAATGCGTTTAATGAATTACAACCGGTACTTACCTACTTCAAAGAATCATCTTTGTAAATAAATTTGAAAATGCTTTACAGCGTTACTACAGCCAAAGTCTCTAACTCATAGATGTGTTACTTAATATTGATGTAACAAATATTCGCAGTAGCAATCGCTATTATCGCGCGTTTTATTTGATATTCGCGTTCGCGAATAAAATAAACGAGTCATCATTTGGGCGCCGCTTTTAAAACTCTCTTTGATAAATATTCGAATTGTCTCAGTTGATTTATATTCTCAGGAAATAGTCAAAGATTCTCATCTTATAAGAATTTGGTTAGAACCACTACACTAGCACAATATAGGTAAACAGCAACATGCACCTGATGGCCTTGCTATTTGATCTGCCATAAGAGGTAGAGGGAACCTATCAGTAACGATATTGGAGATTAATTCGCGATATTCTACCACCATACGTTCACGAGCAGTGGTGGCCCAGTGGCAACGGCCCCGACTAAACTTACAACGAGTCGTGGGCCCAAACCCAGCCAGGCGCACCACCCCATGCAATTAATCTCACCACCACCGCTCCCAAAACGGCGACGGAAAACACCGCAAGGAAACTGGCACGTCCCAGAAACAAAAACTCAAAGACACGCGACATCCGCACACCCGCACCGGTCCCACGGATCACGGCTCACTCCATTCCCCAGACAGTCCCAGCAGTGGGAACAAACAGGCCGATGCCATGCTACGCTATACGTTCAGAACCATTACGGTTCTTCGCAAAGCGGATAGGGCAGTCTCCATATGCAGGGAGACTGACTAGGACGGATGATATTGGCATCGATAGTTCCTTGTCGTTGGAAGGAACTAATATTGTCTCTATTGTCAGGACTAATCCTATACGACGGACGAATAAACAGCACGATTCGGATCTTGAAGTCTGATACAAAACTCACCGGACATAGCTCGTGATAAACCGTCAATAAAAGCATGAGAACATTTTTAGGCAAAGGAACAAAGGAATCCATTGCCCTTTATTAAGTCTCTAGCTGTATCTATAGCATTAACAAGAAACAACGGCTTAAGTATAGTATTACACTTAGCAACTAATTTTTGTTATGAAATAATCAAAGAAGAATAAGTCCTTTGTATTATGAAATCTTTAAAGATTTTACGCCCAATCATCAAACCATACTTTAAACAATCGTCTGGCCCACTTGAAATGAGCTAAGCAAGCCGTGGGCATAAATAAAAAGTCACATGAGATTATTTTGTTCGCTACGGTTTATGTTAGCCGACCGATACTGTTAATATAAACAATCACGTACTTACGTGGCCCTTTGAAGTTATGACTGCTTAACAAGGGACCATTCAGCCCTGGATTAAAAATAGAAATGATACGACTGACCAAATTTCTCCAACTGTCGGCAAATACCAACTATCGACGCGTCGCTCGGCAGCCTCGCCACCTGCACCGCCGGCTTCCCTGTAGCTCACGTTGCTTGTCGATGATGTGATGCTTCCCGCGCTGATGCGGCAACACCGGGCTGCTACTTGTCAGCTTCCTTTACTTCTTCGAGTAATTCTTTGCGTGCGAAATTACGGCACGGTGGTCAATACTAAGCGATGTAGCTGAGCCTCAAACTGCGTTACTCAGTTATAGCTCAACACATGATTTAACGATTCATTCGTGGTTTAATTCTTCTAGCCAGCCAATAAATAATAACGTCATTTTACACTGCCAAGGCTTGCAAAGTTATTTCACATTCACTTTCCTTAGACTTGCCGTTGTTTAAGTTTAACAACAACAACAATAACGAGTGTGACGAGAAGAGTTTCGGGTCACTCATAACATACGAGAAATAGGTCTCGAACATGCGCCCACGTCACGCCTACGTTAGATCTTTGTGATAACCATGAAGCACTGCCTTTCAGTGCTTTACTGAATGCTATGATGGGAGATGCACCTTCCAAGGCATTCTTTGACACTGTTGACACAGATATCACCGTCACTGTGGCACACTGTTGATTTCTGGCGGTCTAGTTTCAAACGCCAATCTTAGTCTTCTTATGACAACAATAAGTTGGTCAGTTTCTTCTCAAACATTGCGTGCCAGTGGGAACAGATCCAGATCCCACTTCTGATGACGGCGTCAGGAGTGGCTGAGCGATATGGCCGACATCATCTTGATACAGTGGTACTGGGTTCATTACGAAGGGATTTTAAGTAACTATGCACTTTGATGTTCAGTTAAATATATTGTCACTTTTACAGTTCACATTAATGTTGCAAGTAGCAAGCAACCACAGGTAACAATACTAAGTAATAACAAATGTATGGGCAAACCGACAGTTTCGTATCAGAGGTGCGGACCTCGAAGCTGTGCAACCGATACTGTACTGATCTTTGCTTCCCGGTTCCCAGCCCTCTCATACGACTCCGTCCACGCGACACCATAACAAATGACGTCACGGCGTTATACCCCTTGGTACCATAATACTATCAAAACCAGGACTCGATAGCTAAGTCTCGTTCTCCACGACATATATATAGACTAGCAGCCCGTCCCGGCTTCGCACGGGGCAGACAATTATTTATTTTTGGAAATTTTTCTACACCTTCGGTTACATTATTCAAATTTTACCAAGGATTCCTAATTTTTTTCAAAATGAAATGTAGCCTATGTCAAATCGGAAGAATGTAGCATTCTATTGGTGAAAGAATTTTTTAAATCGGCCCTGTACTTTTTGAGCCTATTCATTACAAACATACAAAAATAGGTACAAATCTTTCCTCTTTATAATATTAGTATAGATATAGATGTACAACTATACACACATACGAGTATACACAGAAGAAGATACACTGTTATAAAAATTTGTACAAAGTTACAGCTTATTTCTTCCTACAGTTCTACGAAAGGAGAGATTAAAGAAAAAATGTAAACAATAGTTTGTAGAATCAAGAAAAGAAACGTTCTTATTTTTTGTACTAACATTGACAAAGCTGCATGGCAGACCTTAGGTCGACATTTGACTGTGAGGTTTTGCAAAACCTTTCATGACTTTTATGAGACGGCTAGATGGCGCTGTTCAAACATTTAAAAAACACAGCATAGCTTAAAAATCTTATTACGCAGTGGAATTTAATATGGTTTTTAATACGTAAAATAATTACTAAGTAATAATAATATAATAAAAAACTAACAAATGATTTTATTTTCTTATTTCTGATTACTTAATACAGCGCCATCTATACTAAAGCAAAAAAGCCAATTGGTATATTATTTAATTCGACAACAGATGGCGTAGATCATAAATAATAAAATCCCTACACTCACAAAGTAGCTCTCATTTTCGCATATTCTAATAATTAGATCGGTAGCTCAGGTGGATTAGCATGGCAGAATATCAAAGCTAGTTCCACAGGGCACTGGTTCAAATCCCAGTTCTAAGTCGACTTTTTTAAAATGTAATTATTGTATAATATAATTTATATTCTCTTTTTTATATTTTTAAACGTTTTTTATTTTATTTTTTGTTATAAATAATATAAAAATATGAGGTATAAGATGTAATAAAGGCGTAAAACACAAGTATACATATACTACTATATATTAACACTATATAAATATATATACATAAATTACTTTCATAAATAGTGGTAAGTATTAGCATTATTAGTAATAGTTTTCTTACAGATTAAGATTTACTAAGTTACGAGAATTAGACTGTAAAGGATAAGAAATGAAACTATTTTAGTGATATTATAGTTTTAGACATTTAATTCTCAAAGAAGAATACAATTTTTACTTTTTTCTTATTTATACAGTGTATAACCTAACTTAATAGTTTTACACCCAATTAACAATTATTTAATTCACTTGTTATGAGAAATACAAGCAAAATTGATAACTTAATAACTCTATTACAAAATGGAAGACATTAAAAAAATAAAACTAGTAGTAGATATTATAAGTATTCTAAATGAAAACTGTATTGTGCCATTCTCCTATTATTTAGTTTGATTCATAATGTTACAATACCCTTCCCTATAAATATGCAACCTTATCGTCTGTTGTTTATACCCTGAGACTAAATTGACACATTAGTGTCAAACTTACTATAGGAATGATGCCAGTTCTTTTGTGTTGTAATGTCATTAGACGGTAGTTCTGTAAATATTTTTCCCACTCATAAATTATAAAAATATTACGTTTTGCATAATCATGGTTAGTGGTATTGACTATAATGATTGCTTTGTGCATTATGTTATGACTAAGGTTCATAGCTTAAGTATTCGTTCCAGAACGAGGAAGAAATTGAAGCTTGACCTCAAATCAATAACAATAATAAATTGTAAGACCGGGTTATAGCTGTAATTTTGGGATCGAGTAGTTTATAATAATATCATTATTTCACCCACAAAAACAAGACTTACATGATTAAAATTAACTAACATAACAAAACAAATTCAGTCTAGTGTGCGGAGCTGGTGTCTATTATAGGTGTAAACCTGTATTACAGATCACCTTATTATTACAGGTCCTCATCCCACGGAATCAGGTATAACATAACGAGGAATATAAATAACATGTATTTAAAACAAAAAAATTGTTGTGGCAAGATATTAATTTAGTATCTAAACGCTAATTTGCCTCTTAGCGCGAAGGTTTGTGCATTAAAAGTATGGTGTGCATAATAATTTATGTATAGTGTATGCGTGGTGTGTGCGTGCGTGTGTATTTAACTAGTTTTCTACTTACGGTTAAGGTATTTATTTCCCAAAAATAAGAAGGTAGGTTTCACACAAGGAACCGCAAAACAATTTGACTTATGAGGGTAGGATGCAATTGAATGATTACTGCGTGCCTGTAAGGCCTACGCCACACTGCAGAATATAAGCGATTTAATACAATTGTTTCGGTTTATTATTTGTGCATATAATTTTGATTTTGTTTTGTTTAATAATTTGATTTATTTCATATTTATTGTTGTTTGAGTAGACTTTCTTTATTATTAATTTAACTTGTTTTTTTATTTGATTTGTATAATATATAAAATATATTTTTAATAAATATTTTTTTTTATATTGGATAGGAATACAATATAAATATAGATTATATTGTTTTTATTTTAATTTCTTATATTATATAAGAAATCAAAATCATTAGTGTAATAACATTTTGTTGTTATAAAGTAGTGATTAAAATCCCACTTACACTAAGTTTGATCACTGTAATTTATCAAATAAATTATAGCTACCCCGGTCTTTGTTATTACTCAATCCAATAGTCAACACTTTATATTCTCTTTTTAATATTTCGTGTGTCCGCCGTTTACTAATTATTCATATAAGCTTTGACCCCGTAAAGTCAGTGATTCCTAAGTCCTTTCGTTCCTATTGTCCCACCTTTGAACTATAACGCCCCATAAACTTTCAATGGGGTTTAAGGGTCTGTTCACACAGACCGGCTCGGAGAGGAGAGCAGATTTTTTATCACGTTGAAAACTGAGTTTTAAGTATTTGTAGTAAGGTTTATTTTTGCATGTGTACTGTTTTGTCATAAAGAATGCTTGAACGCGCAGTGCACATGCAAAAATAAACCTTACTACAAATACTTGAAACTTTATTTTCAACTTGACAAAAAATCTGCTCTCCTCTCCGAGCCGGTCTGATGTCCGTCTGTCAAACTAGTCATCGTCATAATCGCCGCAGTTATAAAGGAGCGATTGGTTTCGAGGCACAGCCGGTGGTCTGGCGGACACATGCCGCTGGTTCGATCCGGACTCATACGAACATAACTTTTTTGTTACAAGAATTGCGCTTCTTTATTTATTTTATGCGGATTGATTGTTAAACTTAATCTAGTTGAGAATTTGTGCATAAATGGTTGTACTGGCCGTGTTCGTCTTTTATTCGGTTTAACAGGAACCCTGACTTTTACACACTCTTGCACAATTATGGAACGGTGTATAGGACAATTTTATGGTCTTGCACGAACGTTATCACTACAGGCATTTCTTCTACAGGAAAAAAAATCCGCACGGTTGGCAGCATGACGTCATTCAGCACATCTATGTAGTTTGCACTATTTGCACGACTGAGTAAGTTCTCCTGGACAGCACTCATCCATTTCCCTCATGTTCACTGTTACACGACCGGATCCAGAGGTAGGCACAACGTGATCACTGTCATAACGCGTTTTATTCCTACGCCACAACCTAACTTGCCAGTGCTAGATTTGAAAGTATTTCATCACTGAAGATGACGTTGCTCTAGTCGAAATTTCTGTATTTAGCGAACTCCAATCGTGCTCTTTTATGAGCTTCGGTTAGCAATGGCTTAGTAGCATGTCGATGATAACGCAGACCTTCACTATAAAGAGCACGATACACCGTCCACAAAGATGTATCAAACAACTCTGCGTAATATCTTGTTGGTGTAAAGCCATTTCCCTCATAACCTTGCACCATAACCTGACGCTGGGCTGAGTCAATATGGCGTCTTCTACCAGATCTACTACGATGTTCCAACGAACCCTCTTCTTGAAACCGCTTTATCCAAAAGTGACAGTCTTTACCTATAAAGGAAATAATATATTATTTATTATTTTCGTGTATCGTTAATCGTGGATAATAAAATAAATAACGAACCGTGACTTTAAAATATTACTTACGTTTAAGTCTTGATTATGCAATGCTATTATTTGGGCCCTCGTAGCCATATCAATATTTGATCGCGAACTCATGATAAAATAAATGTTAAAAACTTGTTAAACGCAATCGTAACTAAACTCACTCAAAGATTGTAATGAACGTTATGATTGAACATAAAGATTTAATTTTTATACAGTTCATATTAAACTACCCTCAATTCTTTTGAGATTTATGATACGGGCTAAAGTCGCTAAACAACTTCAATATAATAAAGAGTAGGATAATTTCAACTCATTGCGTAATGACTCGATGGTCTAGTGGCTAATGGAATCGATAAATTTTATGCCACCGAGTTCGAATCCCAGTTATTACGTGCTTTGCTTTATAAGGTTTGTAAAGTCGTAGGAGACTTTGTGTTAAGATTAAGTAATTTTGTAAATAGCAAAAAACCAAGTAATGTTCTTTAAAGAGATATGTATATTTTCCAATCCTACTACTATACTAGCGCCATCTATGTCATAAAAGACATATTATTAAGGCCACAGAACAGTTGACATTATTGTGTCTCGTTTTGCGGGTATGTGATAGGCTAAGACGATGAAACCCTGTGCAAACGATTTTGGTTTAGAATCTTCCATGCAATTCCGTCACAATTAGTACGTTTTATAGTCCTAGAAGTTCAAAAATGTTGATGTAATGGGCAATTGATTAGCTCTGAGAATCTGTATTACAATTTGTAGTAAATGATTAATAGTATACTCCATTATTTACTACTATCATAATTTTGATGGCTCGTTTGGTGTAGTGGTCGACTACTTAGCAGCTACGTTAAGTTTTGCGAGTTTGATTCTCTCACAAAACAGAGTCACGGAAAAATGAAGATAAAGTCTGTCTTACTGTAGTAGTAGTACGTACTATGATTTTTTCATAGGCCAACCAAAACTATTTATACAAGTCTTATTGATTTTCCTTCTCTAAACACAAAAGCCTAATAAAGCATTCAAAACCTAACAAAACCATCCCTATCAACAATCACCAGATACAATTCATAATTAAAGCTCGATTCATAACCACAGCCCAAATAATTCCGTTCGGGGGACGAACAGACAATGGCAGTTAATTACCGCGAGGTGTCACGCACAACATTGTGTCGGGGGGACAGTCTGACCCGCATGTGCCTCATTTTACACGGATTGTTGAAACACACACAAAGAAAATGTCTTTTCTCCCTTTATACCCTTTTTTTTAATTTCCCCCTTTTTGTAAAGGAGCAGGCTCGGTCTAAAGGCACCGCAATTAGTGGCTCGAGCCAATTAAAACGTGTCTGTAAGGTGTAATTATGTATGTATTCGCGGTCTGCTTTGTCTTATTTTGAGGTTAGGAGAAGATGGGAAGTCAAATCTGGTTAAAAAAAAATTGGCTAAGTGCGAGTCGGAATTGCGTATGAAAGGTTCCGTACTACGATATAAAAAATCGAGTGAACGAAAGCCCTTCAATTTCGAACATATTAGATTCTGGATTTTCAATTTGATTGGGAATGTTATAGCGAGTTTGCGTCAAAATAGAATATTGGTTCTATTCCAACAGACTATGTTTCACTGACAGTCCTTTGAAGCAGGTAGATATACACACATACCTACTCTATCTACTACTACTGTAATTATGTAACCTAAAAATGTTATAAAATATTTCACAACACTTTAATATCATAAAGTAATAATGTCATCGACACAGTTGCTCACCGTACCGACTAAATTAAATCTAGCTGTAATAACCAACTTTCAAAATTGTCTCTTCAACATTAATAACATATAGAAGCACAACATTATTAATTTAATACCCAGCAAGGTATATTAGATTTTGTGGCTTCGCTAAATAAACCATATTACATGTACATTTTCATTACAGTCCTAACAACACAATAACGAACAAAATAATATTTTTGGAGACATTTCATACTCAATTTAGAAGCCATTATTTTCGAATTCAATCCAACCCGCACCAAAATTATTTTTATTTATCGACAAAACGTTGCAGTAGATATACATTGCTGGTTCACTAAAGTATATCAGTCGAATGACTCGTGAAAACAAGGCAATGTAACGTGAAACGATCGGAACAAACGGCTCGCGTCTGTAATGAGATCGGAAGGGATTTATTGTGCGGTACGGGGGTAATGTATGACGTTGATAAGGTTAAATGTGTATGAAGTAAAGGTCGGGGCTATATTTCTGTTTAGTCGCTCAAAATTGTGCGATCGTTCCTGAAAGGGTTACTTGTGTGTCTTTTGTGGGCCGTGAGTAATGGTTGTTTGATAATGTAAGGGTTTATATTTTTGACATGTGTATCGTTGTTAAATTGAGACTTTAAAAATGGTTTAAAATGTAAGGTTTCAGAATAGATGGTATGGTAATTAAAGCTGAGAATTTTTTCTTGTCTAGTAGACGTGAGCAGTTATCATCAAAACACACATCATAAATCTGTAACAACATGTCAAGAGTATTCCGTCAACAAACGTTAACAAGATGTCTGTCTAGTGATCAGAAATCTATCAATCATCATCGTCATCTATCTATCATGTGTGTGTGTTGTGGTTTGTGTGTGGTGTCTATGTGATGTGTGTGTGTAGTTATGGCGCGGTGGTAACGGCCTTGACTAAAGTCGCGAGTTCAAACCCAGACAGACGCATTACTATGTGTAAGTTATTTCATCATAACTGCTCTCAGACCGATCAAGGAAAACATCGTGAGGAAACCAGCATATCCTAAAATCAAAAATTCGAAGACATGTGACATCCAACAATCCGTACTAAGCCTGCATGGCCAATTGGGACCCATACAACTTCTCCTACATTGGAGGCTTAAGTTTTGTAACTTAAGCCTCCAATGTAGGAGAAGTTGTGGGAACATTATAAGGCTGCTAATAAGTATTATATATCGAAAAAGATTGGAAGAAAAAAGTTCTTGTTACACTATTGAAGAAAATAATTATATTACTTGTTTTGTTACAAGCAATATACACCTAGATTTAGTTGATGAGGCGTTATTTGAGAGAGCCAATGCCCATCTGTGAACGAATTTTAGATAAAATAATGATAAGAAAACCAATAAGACTGATTAATTTCCAATTTCATATAGCATAATGATTCTTAACTTTTTTTGGTACCAAACTTTCTATAAAAACAATCAAAGAAACACACGATATAATCATTTACCTAATTATTTTTAACGACCTCCACAAAAAACCGTGAAATTATTATATTCAATGGCGAGTCCAAGCAAATGCTGAATAAACACAAACCAGCCGCAATATTGTTGACTGAATTTTAATGACGCGAGCGATGTCAAAGAAATAAAAGGCAGTCTTCATAAAGGCAAAGCTCAACGAGTACCTACATTGGAATTAGTCCCGAGACACACTCGCGGGAAGGCGAGACGTCAGGCCTGCGCAGCAAATATCCTCATTTCAGAACAGAATGTTAAAAACGAAGAACCATGGAAAGCCCCACGACACACAATTCAATCCGTCTGTCTGACCTCACCTCTCGACCTTATTGAATGAGCCACCACCCCTCCACTCAAACCTACACCCAAACACTACCACAATAAGATCTCATTTCCCCCAACATCCTTCCTAGATGATACTTTATGCAATTCTGAATCGTAATACCACTTCACAAGATTTCCTATCGTATTTCCTCCGAGCTATATTTTTTCATTTTTTTTGCTTTATGCTTATTTGATCTTTTACTGATATCGAGTATTGGAAACGCTTCGCGATTTTGCATGTTTTCGATTTTAAGAGGAAACCATTCCGATTGTGTATCTATAGATTGAGACTTGTTGAAAGAAATGAAACTGAAAAGGCTACGGTGCTTAAAGTATTGCGAATTTTAAAACGAGCGAACTTTGTCATTTTTCGTGTTTTATTTGGAATGGTTCGAGCCACTTGAGACAGACTGGCGTCCGTGTCGACGACGGCGACGTGATGAATGTAGACTGTTTGTCGATTATTTTTGGAGTAACTGTAATAAGATCTTTCCGTATCCTTAATGAAATCAACACTCTGCAAAACCTTTTGATAATTGGCGGCCCTTCTGAAAATAATTGTGAAATCCCAGATACTCTTAAAAGTACCTACAAAAAATATAAGGGAAATTCTGAGGATAAATGTGGCTGGCTTAAAAGGAAGAGGTCAAGAAGAGTAGAAGAAGATACATTACGCCGACCCAAAGTAAATTGCGATAAGCGTAAGATAGTGGTAAATGATTAATTAATAATTTTGCTATTAAGATTAAAATACAGTTTTTTTAGAAGTCATTTTTTGTCACTTTAATCTATCACATACCCGCGAAACGAGACACAATAGTAAAACAATAACAGTGCGGTCTCATAGGACCGGTCGGGGATTCAAACATTAAACTAGATGAGGTCAGTATTTCCAAGTTGATTACCCTGAAAAAAAAAACTAACTCAGCAGAGGTCAAAGAATTAAAACTCCGGTAATAAAAGTGATAAGGAATAACAATCGTAACATGAACTAACAACCTGCTGAAGCGAACACCCAATTAATTAACAAATCTATTTCCCCAACAGTACATCGAACTCCCCAATCAAACCAAACACCGAAATCCTCTTACACTTCGCAACTTCATTACACATACAGTTCCTAAGATTACTCCGAAACTGTCCAAGTCCATACATCCAATTACTCCGAACTAACATACGGTGTTATAATCGTAGTCAAGGATGGTATGGACATGAAATTTCGGATATGGATTGGATTCGGATGTAGAAATGATAATTATACCGGATCATCTCAGCCGAAAGACGTCCACTGCTGGACATAGGCTTGCATATAATATCATACCAGATACGGATTTGAAATTATTTCGGATTATCCGTTAGTTTCGAATAATTTCACTTAAGGATATTAGATTTTTAAGGATTTTTTTAAGTAAAATATATAAGACGAGAACGACAACAGAAGAAAGCTAACAATGCGTACATGTGTCGGCCGCTGCCCGGCCGATCACAACGAAAACAACCTGTCATAACGTGTCGCAATTAGGCTCCGCCCCTATCCAATATTATCCGAAACTTTCGGTTACGGTTATGAATAATACTTTCGAAAAAAAAAAACAAAATATTACATAGGCCTATATGGGCACTTATAAAACGTCAAAAACTAGTGCACGGTTCCAAATTGGTCGTTTCTTATGGAGAAGAACCGGCAAGAAACTCCATGGTTACTCTTTTCAAAAAACTATTGGGTCTACAATACTTCGATATTACAACACAGACACATATGCGAGAACAGTGTAGAACAGTCAATATTAAACCCAAAAGTACAATAAAAATAAAATTAGTCAAAAACTGGGTTGAAAAAAGTAATAATTAAAATCCGTAGTCTACAGTGCCCTCTCATTCACACTATAAAAGAGAAGCTATATATATAGCTTTTATATCGGATATCTGATAGTTTCGGTTACGATTATGGACATTATTTTATATCGGATATCCGATAGTTTCGGTTACGGTTAGAGCTCCCTAACATCCCTGATGGTAGTCATATGTCGCATATTGTCGCACAGTGTCACATAACTCTCAGGTCCCCGTGCTGTCATTAATCCCGGCAACTGCCTTCAAATCCTACCTTTAAGTTAAGTTTCAACTAATTTGTTCGCCGACTGTTTTGAGAAGATCTCTGGAGCTTTGGAAGGGTTTGTGTGTGTTCGTCTATTTGGTGTGGTCGTATTGATGTATAGTAGAGTATCTTTAGTTTTGTTCCGTGAGAGTGTGTTTTTTATGGCGGTTTTCATCATCTGCCTAGTCTTTACCCAACTATATTGGGGTTGGCTTCCAGTCATGCGGTTATGGCGGTTTTAAATTGTGAAAAAAACTGCACCAAGGATAATTATAATTTGTGAACAGGACCACATTTTTGTTTTTTTCTTGTTGATTCCAATTGCTTAAATTACATAATGTTCGGTAACTAGAAGTACATCATCTATTACACAAGCATTTTCTTGCTTATCAAAATTTTGTTCCTAAAAGCAATATGTAATAGAATTTAATCGACTTATTATGATTTCAATTGCAATTTTCAACCTCATATACTATTTTTTTCAGTTGACCTGAAAATAAATATTAAATTTCAGGATCACGATAAGTCTTTCTAACAAACCCCCAAAAAATAATGTTAAGATTCGAACTCCCGTCCTAGGATTTGCAAGTAACCCCCGTTTTCAATAAACTGTCTACCTACAGTTGCAGCTACTAAAGAGAAACAAATCTATCCTTTCGCCCTTACTTGCTTTCCTATAACCTACCGACGGATAGCATTTCCTACCAAAAGTTGAGGATTGATAGATAGAATCTTACTGTTTATCGGAGATAGCTATCTATCTATGAACTGCGGTAGGTTTTTGAAAACGGGCGTTAGTCCTGAAACCGCCAGTCTACGATCATAGTTATTGCGTCAAACCGAAGGGGCGTTTCATTAACAACTATACCACTAATTTGGCAAGTTAGTTACTTTAGTCAGTTGTCAGCGACAAATATTATTAGCAATTTGGCTCCCTACCAGCAATACCAAGCAGGCTAGCACACTCTAGTGTTCCATTTATTTGTATAACTTAAATATTTGGCACACTAACCATCTCACAAATATTAATAACTAGCTGCGCCCCGCGGTTTCACCCGCGTAAGTTTCGATTCCGTGGAAATATCGGGATAAAAAGTAATAGCTGTTGACCGATTGCGATGAAACTTGATGGGTAGGTACATAGATGTTACCTTTTTAGGTGACAGTTGTGGGTAAAAAGGGTAAAAAAGAAAGAAAATAAAAATTTTATGTAAATACCTATAAAGAATCATTGCAAGGCTTCTCTGTAAACTATATTAGACGTGCTATTCGTCTGATTTTCCAATAAACCGCGATCTCGACATGCGGCTTGATAAGTTTCTTTTACAACTCCATTCACAGTTTTCAAATCCTGGAATGAAGTTGGACCTCGGATATGGTGCAGCAGTATTCTTAAATAAAAGCACTCTGACTGAGAAGGATGAATACCGTACACTCTTCCCAATGCTGAATCTCTTTTTATACCAGGGTGTCCGTCCACATCTTGTCCCCGCCTTCTTCTCGAAAATTTGTTGTTCGACCATGTGTAATAGTGAAGTACTTCGTGATATAGGTAGTAAAGTTTTAGCGAATTCGTCATTATTACACAGGTAAAAAAATGCTGTTAGTGTTGTTTTTGGCGGGTTATCGACTATCCGTTGTACATTTTCAGCTGAAAAGTAGACACGTTGTCCATTTTCTAAATGAACTGCTAAATGTACGACGGTAGGATTTCTATCGTGTATAGGAAATTCTAATAACCTCCACACGGCCTCAGATGTGCTGATGTAGCGGCCGTTCACGTAATTCTCAACCTCATTATGATCATTTCGAACACGCATTTTTATACTTGTTATAACTTCGAAATTAAATGTCCGATTCGAATGAATTAAAAAGTATTTTACTGCTACATAAATGCCCTTGATTATAAAACTATTTATTTGAATAAGAAATTATACTACGATACGAATGTAACCAACTTTTGTTTCTACCGGCGATTTAATTAAATTTTAGAACACAAAAGCTGCTATTGTGACTTAACTATGGTAGTTAGATATATTCCATCGCGGACTTTTATGTAGGTAATAATGAGTACTTTAATCATGTAGTACATAATTTTTATGTATCATCAATAGTTTTCTCAGCGCACGCCAAATAATGAATTTCATAGGCAAAATTTTGCTACTCTGGGATTCATTATTGCAATTTTCTTATGGATCTCTAATTTTTTTTAACATAAATTATAGCCTATGTTACTTCCTGACAATTTAGCTTTCTATTGGTGAAAAAACGGTTGAAATCGGTCCAGTAGTTTCGGAGCCTATTCGGTACAAACAAACAAACAAACAAACAAACAAAAAAATCTTTCCTCTTTATAATATTAGTATAGAAAACATAACAAATTAGCCGATATGCTCCATGGGAGGTATAGTGATGGTGGTGAACTGTTTACGACCGTTTATTGCCAATTTTGTTAATAGTTTAATATTGTAAACAGCAAGTCTAGACCCATAAGTCATGCACAAATCTTTACATCGGGCTGTTTTTGTGTCTATTGTCTTATAAGGTTTTTTTTTAAAATTATTTTTGGCCTCGTAATGTTTCCTCTGCTGGGACTCAGGCTTCCCTAGGAGAGGCAATGGGTCGTAATCCACCACGCGTGCCCAGTGTGGATTTATGGATGTCACATGCTTTCGAATTTTTGGTTCTAGGACATGCTGGTTTCCTCACTATGTTTTCCTTTACCTTTTTGAAGCAGCCGTGATTAAATAAATGATACTAAGCACCTAATACACCTATCTGGGTTCGAAACCACGACCTACAACTTGCAAGTCCGGGCAGCTACAACTGAACCAGCTCTGCTCTTTACGAAAAAATATCTCTACGGGAAAATACAACAACATTTTTAATGACTGAGGAAGCCAAGACCCCACGCTAAGAAGTCGTGCTTACGACCGCCAGACCAACGAGTACGAAAACAAAACTGCAGCGAAACACAGAGTAAGTACCTAATCGTTTACAAAGTTAAACTTGTTTCCAACTTCAAGACAAATATTGTTCTCGACTTTAAAAACTTTTCACAATAAGTGTTGGCGTCTCGTTTATATGATATTACATTTTATGGCTGGACCGAGTTTCTTTCGGTCATTTGGGAACAAAATTAAATGTAGAGTGTACTTGCGACTTGAAATAGCTTTTCTTTAAAGTTCAAGTTTTTAATTGTCTCAGTAGTGGTCTAGAAATGAACCTGAATAATATAGAAAGATGATATTAACCATATGGTCACCATTTTACAAAAAAAAAAGTTGACTTGAGAACCTCGTCCTGTTTTGGAAGCCGGTTAAAAAGCAAAAGCATGCCCTTTGTGACAACAGGGAACTCGGTGATTTCATCTTTTAACGACACATAGGTATATGTATGAAAAACAATATTGTCTCATAAGATTTATTAGCATTTAAGTCGTGACCGTGGCGTGTGGAACACATTATGCTTTATTATGTATACATGACTGTGATAGTCAAAAGGTTAAATAAATGTCTTAAGCCTGAACTGAGAATAACGATCGGCCCTGATTCTATCAAACAATTTCATAAAATAATAGGCATACAAAAGCCGTTACAAAGTAAATGACGAACGTATAACAAACGTAAGTATGCTCGTCTTAGTAAAACAGAATATCTCAAAGAATCAAAATAAATGAAAAAGCAGTAAGTTCCACAACCCGATACTAGGATCTAGATGAGACCGGTCTCGTGGGACATCACCCGCGGTTCCCCGAGGACCGCCAGTAATTGACCGGGTAATAACCACGCGATTCCACTACGACAGCGCTTTCGGGAAACTTCATCGACGTGGCGGTACTGGGCGTACTCCTTTACATTTTTTGAAGTTGGTTTTTTGTTGGGACGGCGAAGTTTTAACGCTACGGTAGTAGGTTTTAATTAAAGTTCTTCGAGATGTGTGTCTTTTATCATTTTTGTTTGAAATTGTTATTCAGGGAAAATAGCTTATCAATCAAAATAAGGCTATGATATCCAATTTATACCTAATTGTGGATGATAGATCCATAGCCTTTCCCAACATTATTAGAGTCCCTATGGTCCGATGGAAATGGCGCAATGTTTGAAATAATAACAAAAGTCGTAATGATTTTATTACTGTTTAATGAGTATGTTCTACAAACATTTGTCATTTAACAAGTTCCATTTGAATTATAGCAATTATTGACGTACTTTTGTTTTTGAAAATTATATGATGTGAACTTTATTTCAAGTAATATAATAATTTTTATTATTAAGTGATATTGTACTATCTGTTATTATTCCCTAAACTAAACGCTGTTGATTACTTGGGCTCGGTCCGGTCAATTACCGAACGGCGAAGTATCACTAGGTAGGTTGCAGTTATTTTTAGGTGGTATATTTAGCATTTAATTTACCTGTACATAGGGTAACATGAAATTTTATTTCTACATACAATTTCACCAACAAAAGAATTAGTACAAAGATAAGAATCCAAATAAAACGAAGAAAACTAAGTAACACAAGCTCATGGCGTTCTAATTGCGAAATAAACTAACACAGACGCAGACGGTGCAAGAACAAAAGTGAAAACGTAGCAAAAGACAGCTCAAGGAACCGTTTACAATGCAAACCTCATGTTTAAAATAAAACCTTCGCAGTCCGCAAACACGCCGAGGAAACAATGTTAACAAACGAAAAACATGCCCGTTCTATCTGCGACCTACCCGGGAATCCAATAATAACACACCCCACAATGTGATACCAACCTTATCACCCTATCCTAAAGCTTAAACTTGTAAAGCAACATATCTTTCCTTTAAACCTATGTATTCTAAACTAAGAACACACGTCTTTCACTGAAAGTTTCTTTATAATTTTATACAGTTTAGAACTGTATCTCTATCTATTTAAAGTCTATTTCTCCCTGAAGGTATTTGCACGTGAATCAATATATCGAGGCAGTTTGCAAACTCGGCACAATTCAAACTGCAAAATATTTCATAAGGTCGTAAAGTTGGTACACGTTTTATGGACACAGCACTATATTTATGTGTTGGTACTGCTGTAAAGTTTACGTCTATGGCGGTACGTCATGCGTTTTATCTCGTCAGCGCTTACGGGTGTAATTTTATGTCCCTAAATGGACTGTAAAGTGTATTGCGAATGGCGGAAAAGGGCCAAAATATGAGGAAATTACCAACACGGATGTTTGGGCAGTACTTTCATAGCTGAAGCGTTATAAACAAAAACTTTGTTCAACTTTTATATGTAAGTGCGGAACTTTAGATTGTTTGGAATTGTGTAATTATAATATAGGTACGTTTAGATATTTTTCTTGTGAAAGCGGTGAACTTTTAAACATGATTTATTCCTCAAGTTTGACATAATTAATGATCTTCAAGAAGCCAAAAAAGTATGAAACTTTAAAGAAACTAACTTTACAAAAAAGAAGATGGCTGCCAAAGCACTCTAAACCAACGACAGTTATTTTAATTATCCAAATGAAATAACTCAAGATAGAGTCCAATCTGCAAAAAGCATCGGCAGTTCGAGAGACAGAAACGGGCATCAATTTAAAGAAAGTAATGTCTTGGGATGGGTCGCAGCTGGAGGAGACATCCCTCACTGAAACTCTCTCATTATCCATTATCCTGGAGACATAAAACTGGGGGATTAGGAGTAAAGCCTCCCGTTTTAATACTAATACAAATGTTCAGTAAGTTCTTATTGTCACAATGAAAAGGAATCGTGACTTCGTTTTGAGGACGGTTTTATTGTCGGGTCATGAAACTCTGACATGAAACGTGTCTCAAAATGAAAGAATTATAAGATATTAATAACTAGCGACCTGCCCCGGCTTCGCATGGGTGCAAATTTATCAGTATTACTCTACTATATTATGCATATATTCAACATATAAACCTTCCTCTTGAATCACTATCTATTAAAAAAAACCGCATCAAAACCCGTTGCGTAGTTTTAAAGGTTTAAGCATACATAGGGATATAGGGACAGAGAAAGCGACTTTGTTTTATACTATATAGTGATTAATAAAGAAATCTGGACAGGCGATATCTCTAACCTAAGAGACTACTGAAAAAGTATTGCTGACCGAAATGAGCCTCAATGACAGGCGAAATCTGAGTAGAATGAATTCTTTGGAGCGCCTAGGATAACTAATTGGATATTGATTTGATATCAAGTTTCTTTGTTGTCGGCTCTTAACTGAAGTCCTAGACAAACGTTCGATGTTCTATTAGAGATAGTGGTAACGATTGTTGACCTGTCCAAAATGCTTGGTTCTACATTCGCTACTGAAATGTCAATCACAAACTCGATCCACAATTAATCTTTTCATTTTAATCGTTATCGTTGGTAGAATGCCAATCATTAGGTTTGGCAAATTACTACAATTAACACCAGTGATCTAGATTCTGCTAAAAATTTGATTATGGAGTTCCTTGCGTGGGTGTCTCTGAGCAGTAGAGAATAGAATAAACTTTATGGTACATCAAAAAGTAACAGTACAGTTTATACAATAACTTAAATCTATGGGTACAATGGCGGTCTTATCGCTGACAGCGATATCTACCAAACAACCTAGCCTTAGTAGGACTTGGTTGCCAGGATCGGACTAGAGCTGTCTCTGCTAGCAGATATAAGAGCTATGCTGATGGTGACAGAAAACTGAAAGGAAGTTGCCACCTTCTGATGATGGTCTAGAAGGAAGGCCGCTGAGCGGGATCATGTGATGTGAAAAATCTTTCAAATCCGTTCAACCGATAGAGCATAAAGAAGTAACATAAATATACGTGGCCACACATCTAAACTTTCTCTTGTCTTATTACACAAATGATACAAAAGTTGTGCAGTGCTAGAAGACCTACCACAAAGTGAACCGATAACCTGGTGAGGGTCACGGGAATCCGATGCAAGCGAGACGCACAGGACCGGTCGCTGTGGCGACGCTTTTGGCAGGCCTATGTCCAGCAGTGGACGTCTTTCGGCTGAGATGGTGATGTTACAAATGTGTATTAACCTATCACATACCCACAAAACGAGACACAATAGTAAAACAATAACAGCGCGGTCTCATAGGACCGGTCGGGGATTCATGAACTAATATTGTACCCGTCATATTTGTGATCCACTCAAAGGTACAAAATGCTTAAGCCATTACGGGTCTTTCACTTCTACATAAATAAAACTAAATCTTGAACTTCGTAGAATTTATCACGCAGATAAGATTCAGCCAAGTTTGTGACTCCAAACATAATTCTTTAAAGATTTTCCGATGCCAAAATCTTAAGCTTACTTTATAAATGTCTTCAAAGTAATCTTTACACATAGTTATCAGCGAAGTATGTGAATACACAAGACCGAGACTTTTTCACAAAGATTATGCCGAACACGCCGAAGTTTCGACGGTCTACAAGGCTGGCAAGATGGCTTCAGTTTCTTCAAAGTTTAGTGCTCCACAGTACCTCAAAAAACTCGAAGGCGCGTACAGGCGATTTATGATCCTAAACTTGCTACATTATTTTCATGTAGAATATACTTTATGGGTGCTTCTTACGGTTCCTATGATAATTTGGTCTAGCTAGAAATGGGACTAGAAGTTGGGGGTTTTGTACGAAAAGTTTTAGCCATAAAACATTCAAGACATTTTCGGGGACTTCAAGAATTACTTGAAATGTTTATAAATATAATGTGTCATTTGATTAAGCATAAGAAACATAACAATGGAATTGATAAAAGTAAATATTAAAAAAAAAGAAAAAATAATAAATAATTTACTAGTATGGGGCCCGGCTTAATAACTTTTTCGTTTATTGTTTTTTCTTTCAGTGAAAATCGTATGAAAATACCATATCCATCCGTTATCTGATAAACATACAGACGTCCGAAAGTCACTCGGCTTTAAAATATATTTATAATGTGATAAACGTTATATTTGTGTATTTGTTCTCTGCTCTTTACGAGGAATCTGAGCCTCCTCAGACATTTCCAATGATTTTAAAATTTACCTACGCTTACCTGTAGAGTTAGTCAAGTCTTGTACTATTTAACATAGTAAGCATGAATATCTGATGAATGAGTTTAAGCTTTTAATTTATAAAAAAATCTGTTAATAAAATAATTCAATAAACAAATTACGAGTATTAATGTGATTCCGTGAAAAAGTTTTATTCGAGTCAGGAAATTACAACCACGATTATTTACTTCCCGTAAATGTAAAACATAATCCTGAAAATTTTCAGAAAACAATGAAATAGCTACCAGTTACGCAGAAACTACATATTAATATTTCATCATAATACGACCAATACACAGCAAGACTCAACAATACCAATAATGGTTCTGTCAATAGTAGAGTAGTGCCGGGGGCCACCCAACAGCCCGCTATTGACCAATAGCAGCGCGCCGCTAATAACCAATAAGCTCGCAGCAAAGCACTAGCGATGCTGTGACCCAATTCTGCATTAATAAAGTAAAATTGACTTTGTGTTTGTGTGTGCTCTCTACTGGAATGATCTGTGATTAAAACGAGCCGAATGTTGAGAATAAACTTAAAGCCAATTTTTTATTTTATTTTTTATGTTCTACAATCTGCTGCCAGTGGCTTTGTCCGCATGAACCCAATAGACCATACGCCTGGGATAGAAAACTATCCTAAACGGTATTTCAGTGCATGGTGTTCCATGTATCAAGTGTCATTTTAATCCGTAATCTGCCGTTCCAGCGTCAAGAAATAACAAACCAAGAAACATACACTCAAAAACATTCGCTTTGTGTATCACTATGTAGTAGTATGATTTTTTTTAGTTTTTTATTAAAAACAAAAACCGAATATTGCCCCACACCACAGAACAGTTGAATTGAACTGTTCTGTGTGTTGAATTGAACTGTTCTGTGTGTTGAATTCAACTCCTAAATCGTGTGTGTGCTCACATGTAAACTTACATAAACAAGACATACGTATCTGCAGGACATACAAATATTTCTTCCATGCAAAAATCAAATCCTCAACACGCAACGCAACAGCCAATCGCTCAACCACTACGCCAATTGTTCATCTTATCAGTTTAAAGAAGGTAGAGCCTCTGTACTTCTATGTGCATAAAGTTTTTAATAAATTAATTATTAAAATCCAAGTCACTTGCAATAATACAGCACGCACCATAGTCAACTGTGTCATTATTGCTCATCACCACAAC
Source organism: Mythimna separata (assembly GCA_030763345.1). Taxonomy (NCBI): domain Eukaryota; kingdom Metazoa; phylum Arthropoda; class Insecta; order Lepidoptera; family Noctuidae; genus Mythimna; species Mythimna separata. The sequence continues at coordinate 21,598,149 of CM061186.1, forward strand.
GATATTGAAGTTGAAATTTAAACTCTTTTAAATAATTAATTACAGATACTTAACCCACAACAAATTACAATAAAAACTTGTTTCAAAATACACAAATAACAACCTTTTAATAATCCGCAAAGCAACAGCGGAACCGAAGTTTTAAAACGGCTTCCATATCTAACCCAGTCGGGGATGAAACACCCCGGGGTTCAACGGATAAGGGGGCTGAAGGGGATGACACAATTCATGATTTACGCCGATATCGAAATCGGTTCCCGCCGGAAGGCGTTGGAAGCTGCGAATTATGCTTTTGATCCGGATTCGACCGATTACGATGTATGTATGTTTTTCGGGAACCGATATCAGATATGTTATGCTTCCGAGCTGGTAGCAGGTATTGTGGGGTGGAGGGATTATCGTGAAGCTGAGTAATGCTTCGGAGATCGAAGACTGTGCTTCGCAGATAGTGTTTTCTATGAAAAATATTTTTGTGTTGTTATTTTTCGTTGACATGAGTTGTATGGCTTGGAAATCGATGCTAGTACACTGTTAGTGCTTCGATATTAGGGTATTAGTATCTACTACCCGTACTACCCGTGTAGTCATATTTGGAACCGACATTTGTTTCAGAGCTTTTGCTTAGTGCGAGGTAGTTTTACGTTAACGCTATCGACACGTTCATGACGTCCGGCGCTCCGATTGACCCGCTTCAGGATCTTGATTCAATCAGAGAATTAAACGCGGTAAACGTTTCGATAATGTTAACGTTAAAACAACTCGTATTCAGCGCACCGATTCCACCGATGTTTGTATCTGTGTGTGTGCGTCTGTAATATAAAGTTGGCCTTTTCTACTATTCTGTGCATTGTGACGTTCATTTTCAAGAATTTTGAGATGAGAATGAAAAGCTGAGTTTATTACATCAGTCAAAGAATTTCCGTCGAATTTGGGACTCTCTCGTAAAGTGCTACAACAAATGGTTTTGTGTCTTGTCTTTATTTTAAACATATTAGTGCTAAGCACCTCCAAGACAGTAATTTTAGAGAAGATAATATAATTTATCGCGGCTCAAATATTCTATGAAATACTTAATCATATTTCTATGACAGATGTTTAAGCCAATGAATAATGGTCTTAAAAAGAAAAATGTAGAATAATATTGTTCGTTTTAAAATAGCGCGTTTTTTCTTCACGGTGTTATGTATGTGTGTAATACTTTATTAATAACAAGAACATCAACACCCCGTCATCCTATTCAACATCATCATCATTTGTTCCGAAAAACGTCCACTGTTGGAGATAGGCTTCCCTCTAGTCTCACCACAAAGCTCGGTCTTTTGCGTCTTGAATTCATCAGATTCCCACAATCCTCACTAAATCATCGGTCCTCCTTTTGGGCCTTCCAACGCAGCGTTTTCTAGTACGCAGTCGGGACTTTGGAAACTTTCAAACCCATTGACTATTGACTATTCGGTGAGCAATGTGCCCTGCCCACTGCCACTTAAGTTTGGCGATTCTTCAGGCTATGTCGGTAACCTTGGTTCTCCTGTGGATAATTTTGATCATTCTATTATTTTCTATTCAATCTCTATTTTTATGAAACTAGAGAAGCACCAAAGGATAAAAGTACAAATAAACAGTAGGTACAACGATGTTAAAAAAACGCAAATACAAAGAAACATAAGCACAAACCCCAAAAAGGCAGCACTTCTCGAGCTGCTTACCGAACAAAAGCGACACAATTCACACTAAGACCATAAACCTTCAAATTAAATTACATCATCTCGCCGAAGCTCCGAAGCTGAGGAATTCACACAAAGGAAGGCTTTCACGCCAAACTTTCTCAGCACAGTTGCATAGCGATATCCACAGAAGGCCGACTCCACACAATAATTGAAAACAGGCATACGCACACATAAATGCGTACGTGCCAGGTTCTCAAAGAAATTCCAGCTGTGAGTGCAATTCTGGCCCTGGTACAGTCCATGGTTCGTAGCGAGCAGAAGTGGCGGGCGGTCGCCTCCTTTTGCGAAGCAGTATTGTAAAGGAGGCGGACAACCGCGAGCGCGAGAGGAAACGGCCCTCACGCCCCCGGCGCAGCCGGGATCCCGATCCCGATTTCCGACCACCGTAGGTGCGGGCTTGCGGACGGCGAGCAATGGGTTGCTGCAGCATGCCGTCCGGCAGTCCGGACCGAGCCCAAGTCGTCTACGGCGCGTACTGGTCCACGCGCGCCTCAAAGAGATGTCAGGAAATTGTAGGGTCCCAGCAAGATCGAAGTGTCTGGGGCCATGGGTTAGTTTCTGAAAGGAAAACCCGGGACCTTGGATCAAAGGCAAAGAAGGAACGGGGTGAGGTTTAGTCAGAAAAAGTCTGACAAGCCCTTCTCTGCCCAGGAGCAAGGGAGAAGTCATTATACCACACCAAAAAAAAAACACAAGAAGAGAAAACACGCACAGGCATACAAAAACTCGTATACCTATGCCACAAACTCAAATAAATTCCAGTTGTGAGTACAATTCTACTCACGGTACGTGAAGCGTGTCTGTATGTACCTACTTACTCGCTCATTGTATAGACTGGACCTTTTGTAGTCAACTTTTTTGTGCCATTGAGAAGTAAACCCTTTTATTTGGACGGTGAAAAAAATAAATAGTTAGAATTCTATCACACACAACTGCGAGACGTGGGTGAACGTAAGAGCTTTTGTTAGAAAACTATTGTAAATTTCAGATTTGGGTCTTTTCAAATTGCGCTGGTTAATTAAGTCAAACAGGAGGAAATTATGGAATTGAATAGAATAAGCTTTATTGTATACCAAAATAGTACTACTTCTACAATGCTACTACCTACTATACTAGTTATTTCTGAAAATATCACGTCCCACACACTTTCTAAATGATCTACTACCTGTAGATCATTTAGAATATACAGAAAAAATGGCGTGCTGTAAGGTAGGTAATTTATTGATGGTATTACAAATTATTGACAAATACCGCCGAAAGTAGAAATAGAAGATTTTCTAAGTGATCCAGGAGGTAATAATAAGAAGAAGAATAAATACTTAATTTTATGAATTATTGAAGAGGTACATTTGAAGAGGTAATCTTAGAAAATAAACTTATTTTTTTGTTCAGTAACTGTGACTTGATCCTTTGAACATTTCAAAATTAGTGAAGATAACACAGGACCCGAGTTAAAGGCACAATAGTATCAATATATTCTCATTTGTTACCGTCAATGGTACGCCGAAGGTAACGCAGGAGGTACCCGAGAGGACCAAACAATAACTCCAACTAATGAAGTTCTAAGTATCACAAGTTAAGTTGTCTGGGAGCCACAACGAATTTAATCAGGACGAATAATAGGGGGCGGAGGAAATTAAAGGTCTTCCCGTTGAATTTATTAGAACAATTAGATGAAAGTGGCTTAATCACGCCTACCAGGGCACACACTCCACGCTCAACTCACAAAATTGAACGAAACCCAAAGACCATTACGTATATTTTGTTCCTAAATTATTATAAACGAATTTTTATTCTATCTTCTCCAATTTATCCGATACCAGCCCTCCAGCATATCCTTTATTAAAAGATATTGTAATTTGATGCTATCGAGAAACGTATTCAATTTTGAGTTTGATCAACAGAGTTAAATATATTAACATTTTTTTGTTAACGTTTCGCAGCTTTGACCCATTTGTGATATCGGGTGTTATCGTGATTTAATCATCTGCCACGAGGTGCCTCGACCGCACGAAATTTCATTTTAAAGCGTTACATAACACTTTAAGGATCGCAAAATGTTAATGAATTCCCATTAGCGATTCTCGGTATTGTTCAAACTCAGCCTTCAATCAATTATTTTAAAGTGGAGCACACAGAAAAGGTATTTCAATTAAACTAAAATGTATTTCTAATTTAGTAGCACAAGTTCTGATGTAGTGGCGTCAATGGATCCGCGCCGCAGTTACTATCACATCGATGTTACTCCCGATCTGACAACAGACAAAAGTTAGACGCGTCTAACAAACGAAGTGGGGCAGAATCGCTTGAGAATGGAGCTTGAATACGTCCCAGATTCAATACTGCTGACAACTCGCCGCAGTGGATATAGAACGAGAACGGTACACCAAATGAATAGAGAAGATTTATCTCGGCGGTGATTGAAATGGATAGCGGAAGATAAAGAGTTGAGTCTTGTCAATAGTGCTAAATTGTGGGGTAACATTTATGAAACGAACAACACTGTCTTGACTGTTTTCATTTATGTATTCATGATGAAAACAAATGAAACACAGACTATCAAAACAATTCAAGCCGCAGAAACAAAATATACTTATGTATTTAAATGTTTAATTACGCCAGAAACAAGAACACTCAAAACTTTACCTCAAAACGACTAGCACTCAGTTTCTTGAGGACTTTATCAATTTCATACTTACTTCATCTGATCAAAGAACAAAGGTTTCTTTGTGAAACAATACTTGAGACCGCTAGACAAACCAACTTCACCTATAATAACTACAAACAAACTGGAGAGGCAATCCGCGGCGACCCACGGAACCTTACACCAGTTTTGTTATGTAAATTCAACAATTATAAAGGGCACTATTATTTGCCGTAGAGCACTATAAGGGCTACTATCGCGTGTATCATAGCTCACAGATAATGGAGCGAATTAATGTGTAAAACGTTATTTATACAATTCAAACATTGTTAGTAGTAAGCGCTTAATGTAATCCTACTCACGTTCTGAATACGTTATGTTAATGTATTTCGGACCGTTTCCACTCAAAAATTCACGAGGTTTTATACATATTTGAAATAGGCGTAATTCTGTAGAAATTATTTTGTAAACATCTAGAATGATTACGTAATCTGTTTTTGTTTGTCTACTGGCTAGACAATGTGATTGTAAGTAATTGAGAGGGCTCGTTTTAAACTTTTTAATGTTCAAAGTAATTTCTTTCATGCTTACAGGAGCGGTTAAATAGAGGAGGGTTGCTAGGGAGGGAGAACAATAAGTTTTATTTGTTCTGACCCTAGCAAGCGGGTGCAGTTCGAGCATAATGTATGTACACTTGTAATAGATTAGCTGTCTCGCCGGCTGAACGTGGCAAGCAAATTGAAATATGGCTCTGTAATTTTCTGCCCGAGTTGGAATGAAAATAAAAGTACCATTGTACATATTTTGGAACAATAATGTTGATATAGAGATGGATAATACGTATAATTATAGCGTCAACAATAGTATATTTGATGTTAGCCTCAGCAAACCTGACATATTAATGTAAATTAATGATATTAGTTCCCAGCATTACTTAATATTGTTAATAAAATCATAACATATAACAAAACTAAATCACTGACGTAAAGAAAAATTTCTTAAACAAAACCTAAACGCAATTTTGAGGTAAAAAGAAATATAGTGTGTTAGATGTAAGTCAGGCAAATGTAATGCAAATCCCAGATCATCTAAGGCTAGTCTGGAGGCTCGCCTGGTTGATTTAGACGGTTTATACGGCTCACCGTCGACGATATATAAAATATGCCGCTAGAAAAATGGTTTGATGAAATTTAGAAAAAAGGTATTAGATGTGTTATTGTTATATTGAATTTAGGTTTAGATAAATTGGTTATCGAAAGAAGTTTATGTTAGTAATTGTGAGAATATTTTATACTTTTAGTTAGGTACTCATGGCCACTTTGGTATTCAGCTAAATCCGGCTTGACTGGAAGCCGACCCCAATATAGCTGGGAAAAGGCTAGGTAGATGATGATGACTCATGGCCAAGCTCCTTAGGGACTTGGTAGCGAGACTGGAGATTAAGTTACATTTAATTTACTTCATAGTCAACCTGTCAATGTTGACATTACTGTAAAACAGGGTTACTCTCTATGATAGAAAGTTGTCGAGTGTCCTACAGCCCAACGTTAGCATTGCGCGGATTGCCTGGGAGGACGCTGCCCTGATACAGTTGAGGGTTGCCTCACTTAGGTCAAGCACCGCCGTATCTACCGTCTCCGATCCTGGTCCAAGTCATGGTGTATGTGTCGCAGGTTTTTCATAAAGTTAGGTTTTTGATCAAGAACCTAGGTTTTTGATGAAAAACCGGAAGATGACACATATTAAACTCAATTTCATCATAAACCTGCATCAATCCAGATTTTTGATCAAAAACCTGAGCTAGTTTGGTTTATGATAAAGTTGTTGTCAAAACCACAGTCTAGCTCTGTTTTATGACAAATAAATCAATTTAAATGAAATAAATAAATCAATTCATCATCATTTGCAACTTAGTAGAAAGAAAACAATTATTTATTTATCAAAAATGGTCCATGGGATGTTGTGATCACTGATCACATCAGCCTCAGTAAGAGTAACAGTAGCACAAGTAGGAACAGTTTCTAATCTATACTAATATAATAAAGAGGAGCTCGTGGCTAGATAATAACAGCCGCACAGGTCGATCTTCAAGGTTAAGTAACGCTTGCCTAGGTTGGTCTGTGGATGGGTGACCATCTTAACATAACGAGTTTCCTCCGTGCCTCGGAAAGCACGTTAAGCCGTTGGTCTCGGCTGTCATTTGGAGATCTTTGGCAATCGTATCGTCAACACACAATAAATATGTTAAATCTAACATTTTTTTTTTATTCCGCGGATCGTCGCAATTTGCACGAAACGACGGAATCACCCTAATATTAAATTATCGAGACGCTTGAAGCCTTCAAATAATATCTTCGGCATTGATCGACTCAAACTAGTGCTTGATTGGTTTCAATAAGGACCGAACATCATTACTTCAAGTACCTACTTCATAACTAGTACTATACTACAATTGCTTAGTACTTCATAACCAGTAAATAATTTAGCATTAGCATTATCGGCCTTGTAATGTTTCCACCATGGAGTACCATGTTACCACAGTTAATGGGTTGTGGAGGTCTGGTAGGCAGCCACTCCTCGTAAAAGACTGGTATTCAGCTAAATCCGACTTGACTGGAAGCTGACCCTAATATAGTTGGGAAAAGGCTTCGCTGATGATGATGAATGTTCCCAATATTGGGACTCAGACCTCCCCTCTAGGAGAGGGAATGGGGCGTAATCTACTACGCGGGCCCAGTGCGAATTGGTGGATGTCATAATTTTCGAATAATTGGTTCTAGGACATGCCGCGATAACTAGCAGACTACACCACAATTGCTATGGTATGGTGCGGGTGACAGCTGTCAGATTCATATAATGTAGCTACCTATCTTTTTCTCGCATCTTAAAGATGCATATTTTTGTCCTGCTGTCATCCTACTGATGCTATGTAAAGAAGATCTTAATCACCTTTAACTCTAACTGCTGCACTTATGAGGTCCTGAGTGACTATACTACTAGCTGTTGCTAGCTGTTGTTTCGCCTGCGTAATAGTTGAAAATCATCCCATGAGTAAGTTTTATTTAATGGGATAAAGTATCAGGATTAATATAGAATACCATCATCTGCCTAGCCTTTTTCCCAACTACATACATATATTGGGGTCGGCTTCCAGTCAAGCCGGATTTAGCTGAATACCAATATTTTACGAGGAGCGGCTGCCTATCAGACCTCCACAACCAATTAACTGGGATAACACGGTACTTCATGGCAAGACTGGAGTCAGATTTACTGGCTTCTGACTATCCCTAACGACTGCCAAAGATCTACAAATGACAACCGGGACCTACAGCTTAACGTGCTTTCCGAGGCACTGGGGAAACTCATTTCGTTAAGGTGGTCACCCATCCACAGATCAACCTTGGCAAGCGTTGCTTATCCTTGAAGATCGAACCGTGCGGCTGTTATTATCTAGCCACGAGCTCCTCCAATATTTTCGTTAAATTAAAACAAAAACTATCTTAATTGAAAGTGCTATAATAATACATCCAAGTTGGCCACTCAGTATTATCCTTCAGTTAAAGTTATTCAAGAGAGTGAATGGCCGTTTGAGCCGCGCGTACAAGTGAGCAGTCTTTGAGAGATTCTTGCCCTCCGAGAGGACCTCACATTCCGGGGGCACTATTCCGAAAATGGAAATTGCTCGAATGCTGTGCATGTTCGTAATGTGGTTTGTGGGCAACATTCTTGGAAGCAGGACAATGACAGGGTCGTTTGTATTTAGACGAACTATGTTTATGTTTGTGTGTTTAATTTAATATACCTATGAGAACAAACGATTTTACTGCCTTGAAAACCAGCGTAAAGCAACTGCCAAATAATTTTCTGGTATTTTTGCTGACCAGGATCTATTTGCCGCAGTCGCGACATACACTGCGCTAGTTTTATTTTTTTTATCTTACGTGGTTTGTTGTTTATACAATGTGTGTGTCTTATGTGTGCTAAATGAGTATTTTTCTTTCTTTGATCTCTCGTTGGTTTGCGTGTTTGGCTCGTGGTTGCAACAGGGACTGCTTAACGTGGGGTCGTGGGTTTGATTTCCGGTTCAGGCATCAAACCCACGCTGCTTTTGGGTCTTTTTCATTAGAAATTACTTTGTAAGTGCCTGGAATTTGGTGGTGTGTCATCTAGCCTTGAAAGCACGTAAAGCCGTTGGTCCTACGCCTGATCTCTCTCCAGTCGTATTGGATTGCCATCCCACCGAACTATGAGAGTAAAGGAACAGAGAGGGATCCTGTATTTACGCTCATACTTGTGCAATTGCACAGGAGATATTACATATCTCCTGTGCAATTGGCCAATCTCTGTTAAGACTGGCCACCGTCATCGAAATTCTGTTGGGAGAATTACAATGTATTTTAGAAGTTATGTGATGAAATAAATAAGAAGGTAAAGTTGTTTATTTGTAAAAATTTATCTCTGGAAGTACTGGTAGAACTTACGAGAATACTTTCACTGTGCCAGTCATGTCACTCCTTTTCCTTCCGAGAAGCATACACATCTTTTGTGAACAAAATATCATATTTGGAAGATTGTTCAAAGAAAGTTAGCTAATTACAATTGTTGAGTAAAGTATAAATAGACTCAAGTCCTCAAGTACCGGCACGTGTCTCGGCTCAAGTTGTCAAAACACAACGCTCTCTCAACGAACTGTTGTATCAATTTACTTAAACAAGCAGAGAGCTTTTATTCCAATTGATTTTCCCTTAAATATAATGTCGGAGATAGATACAAACTTGACTCAAAGTGAAGAAGTTAGTGAAAGCGTTGAAACTAAATTAATTCAGTGAGAGTTCGTTGATTACTCTATGACGAAAATACTAAAGTTACGAGCTCAAACTAAATTCAATTTCGAAATCTGAAGTTGAATTTCAACTGAAATATTGGAATCAGATTAACGGAAATAAACTTCCCGACTTCCGAGCCATCAGACGCAAGGGTTTAAAATCTGAATTCGGGATTAAATTCCATATTTTTATGAAAATGTTTATTGAAAATATTCGAACATGCGCGGATTATTGAAACAGTATTTTTTGCGAGTAATTCTGTGAGTTTAAAATTGATGGAAATAAAAAATCAGGAACATTTTGATATTTCTTTTTCATGAAAAATATTTGATTAATAAATGAAGAGTGCATTGTGTTGCTAGAATATGATAGATTTTTTTATTACAATTGAAAAATTAAAAAATATTAAATAAACGCTGGGTTAAGGGGAAATTTTTTAATATATTTTTTTTGCAAATATTCGTCCACAGATGCCGTCATAAAGTGATAGTTCTCCATATTCTGTCATTACAGGGAGATGCTAACCATGTTTTACAATCTAATCTAAATCTAAATCTCTCATCCTTCAATAACCTTTAAAGTTAGTGACATTAAACTATAAATGTAAATATTTCATAAGGACAAAACTCGGTCATCAGGTGTCAATAAAAGATCCTCCTTATCTACACCTTAGTACCTACGAACTGCTTCCTCAAACTACGCACGATCAGACAGCTACTTCCTATGACGTCACCTCACAAAACCCACATACTAACACTAACTATACACACACACCAAACTAAACTATGTAACTAACACACACCACACTAAAGCTGCATGAATGCCCGCGGGACAATGCTATCGGAATTGATTTCTTGCGTCACCGCGCGCGTAATCAACCGACCTGACAGCTGACAGCTCGACGTTTGACAGCTGACAGCTTAAAGTGTGTCAATGTGTGTCATTCAGGAGTGAATGGAAAATGCGGTGTGATTTCTCTTTCAGTGGAAAGTCAAATCATTCATTGGATATATCGGTCTCGGTGCAATGCTTTTAGCGGGGAATGTGTGGCATTTTATAAATGCGGACTTATTGCTAAAAGCAAGACAACCTTTGAATCAAATCCTTTTAAAAGTTGTGAGGAAACCAGCATGCCCCAGAATCCTAGATATGTGACATCCACCAATCCGCATTGGGCCCACGTGGTGGATTACGGCCTATTCCCTCTAACCTAGAGAGGAAGCCGAAGTCCCAACAGTGGGAACATTACAAGGCTGATAATGATGAACCTTTGAATGGTATTGATAGAGAAGAAGATTAAGTAGGCAGGTAGATTGGACTGAATTGCTGGTGGATTTAAGATATTATAAAATGTTTAACGCCTTAACAACAAGGACCAACCTTGCCAAGGATGGTCTGTGGATGGGTGACCATCTTAACATACCGAGTTTCCTCCGTGCCTCGGAAAGCACGTTAAGCCGTAGGTATCATTTGTAGATCTTTGGCAGTCGTTACGGATAGTCAGAAGCCAGTAAATCTGACTCTTGTCTAGCCATAAGTACCATGTTACCCCAGTTAATGGGTTGTGGAGGTCTGGTAGGCAGCCGCTCCTTGTAAAAATACTGATTTTCAGCTAAATCCGGCTTGACTGGAAGCCGACACCAATATAGTTGGGAAAAAAGCTAGGTAGATGATGATGATGATTAACGCCTTAACAACCAATTATTCGGAGAAGCTTAAAGACACTAAGAGCATTTTCCGCTACTGGTCATATAATACGAGAAATAAAAGTATGTTTTGCTGCGTAATCAAAATTAATGATACAATGAGTTAATGTTTTAGCGAAGCTACTTTCAAAACAATGGTTAATCATTTCTCGAAACAATAATAATTGTTTATTAATAACGTATCAAAATGATTAATTCTTAAAACTGTTTGTTCCATTTAATACCTTTCGAATGTTGAACTTATTCATAATTAAATAGATCAAGCAAGATTCAGAATTAATAGTCTCTCAAATAACGAGATTGAAATTTTCTTACGGGATTGCCACACCACATCGCAGCAACAAAAAGTGGTAACGTGTGAATAGTGTCGCTGCAGCTTCTTGTATTGTGGTTTGCAATATGGTATTGCTATAGTTAATATTACTCACACGATTGCGTTCAACGACAAAACGTGGTTAATGTAAATAAAACTATATATTTTATAAAAAAAACTAGCTGACCCGACAAACTTTGTTTTGCCATATTTTTTGTTTTTTCACTAAGGGTTATGAAAAATAGATGTTAGCCGATTCTCAGACCTACTCAATACGCTCACAAAATTTCATGGGAATCGGTCAAGCCGTTTCGGAGGAGTACGGGAACGAAAACTGTGACACGAAAATTTTATATAATTATATAAGATAGTGCCTAACTGCGTGTTGTGGTACGTCTGACTAGACCCTTAATTCATGAGTCCCCGACCGGTCCTATAAGACCGCGGTGTTATTGTTTTACTATTGTGTCTCGTTTTGTGGGTATGTGATAGGTTAAATACAAACCAAACAAGTTTATAATAAGTGGTCTTACATACCCATGTGATTATTTAATATGGACATCTTTATTACATAGATAAAAAAGAAATGTATATTTTTATCAATTTTTGCAAACAAATAAAAGATTTATGATCTTATCGGCTTATCGCACAGAGATCTCTTACTAACAACATTTGGGTGTACTCAAAGACACGAGATAGTTTCTCGGTTATCTGTGTACAACAAATATAATAAATATCTTTCATATCCCGTCTCGATTATTGTATTTACACCAGAATAATAAAACCACAGTAATATTATTAAAGTCTCGCCCAAACAGCTATCGTCTTCTCAATAATTCATATTTATCACAAGTTCTGTCGTCTTCAATTCGGTCGCCATCCCCGAGATATCTGGTGTTAATTTCTGGTGGCTCACGTTTACCCCCCTTTCGCTCGATATACAGCTGGGACGTGCTCCCCCCCTTTCTAATGGACTGCACACTTTGACAACAGTCCGTGGATGTCTCCAAGTTAATTCGGAGTAATTCCCTGCTATTGTTTCTTTGATTATCTTTTGTTTATAATGCTGTTAATGTTTCTGCAATTTTGTGTGGGATTTGGGAAGTTATTTTAGCAGATTTTGGCGATGGAAGAAATTGGAAGTAATTTAATTGTTTGCTTGATACGATACGGTGGTCATAATGTCTTAAGTGCCTATTTACTAGCAGTCTACTTTTGGGTGTTGCCGAAACCAATAATAGTTGGGTTAAATTCAATGGGACGATTAGGTATGTTTGATGAAGTTTTGAAGCAAATGAATACCGTATTGTGATATGTTTTGTGTACAAAATGTCACTAAACTTTTCATAATTAGTGATAAATTTAAAATAAACGTATCTGTATTTAAATCCAGAGTATTACTTCACCATAAATATTTAATGTTCGAGCTCATTCGGTGCTGATACAACTAAAAAGTAGGAAACTAACTATTGTAGTGGTAGAATTTGTGTAGTGATAAAGGGTTTTATTTCATCAGTTTAGAGTGGTTGATACTATGGTCCGGAAACAAAATAAATGGTTTGATTTACCAGATTTTAAGTAGGTAGGATGGTACAATGACAATAGTTTCACTGTGTTCGGTTTTTCAAAGCACAGAAATGTGTTTGAAATAAAACCGAGAAATGTTTCATAATTTGAAAACCCATAGCAGATACACATTTTTCCTTAACAATAAAAAGGCAGATATTTTACGATAAAACACTCACGTAATGAGCCACATTAAATTTTTACCTCTTCACCAATGAAACCATTTCCAACTTTGCACTAAATATTAGCGGGTTATCATCCCTTTCAGCTGAAAACAACTGAAACATTGTGTAATTCATTTATTGATGAGTAGCCATGTTCCGACGAGCGGGATAATAAGCGGCCGCTTAGCGGGACTTATATAACTTCGGGCAGAACTCTCTGAATGTAGATCGTGAAATAGATAATTTTATTGTGTTTGCGCGTTCGGAGAAGTTTTTGAATTTAGATGTTTAATTTACTGTGTAAGTGATGTTATATTTTGGAGGAGACTGTTTGAGTGCCTCTTTCCTCTTCTATAAAAAGGAAAAAACCCCAATATAGTTGGGAAAAGGCTAGGCAGATGATGATGATGATATACATATAAAAGGAAAAACTGAAAGTACAGCCAAAACTACTACGACCGTGAAACTTTGGCGATCACTAAGAGAGGATTTTCTAAAATTTACCCTCTAAGGTGATTGACCCCAGACCAAGGCAAAGAAGACCCGAGGTGGGGTTTAGTCAGTAAGTTTGACACGCCCTCTCATTCCGCTCAAGTGCAGGAGAAGTCATTCTGAGAATTTTCCACTTGAAAAAAAACCCCTAAGGGGAGAAAACGCGTGCCCATAGATGGTTTATATAGAGAAACCTACTGGAAGAAGCTAGTCTCTCATAAGGACACTTGCACTTGACCCTTATCGATGATAATGTTTCTTGTAAAGAGTGTAAATAATTCTGTAAGATATTTCCAAATAAACCCTAACAGAAGAAAAGGGTTTGGTCTGCTAAATGTTACCTACAGACCAAAAACCTCTGTAAAGAAGATAGCCTTAGCTCTATAAACAAATAACTATACAAACAACACTGAAAAAAAAACAAAACAAATTACCTTAATACCTCGACAAAAAGACAATGTGTTCAAATTACCCTGGCTACTGTATCTGTATCATTTGTTAGCCATGATACGAACTGTCCAGCGGGGACGTGCGCCGCCTCACAACGACGCCTGGCCTCGACAACGCTACTGAATTGAACTGGCTTCTAAACAAAGACTGATTACTATTCTTTGCCACGTTTCAGTGGTGTGTTTTTAAATGGTATGTCTTTAGTTTGTTTGGTGATAAAATTTTTGTTAAATTGTCTGGTTTAGAAAAAGAAAAGTTTTTAAAACAGTTGTTAGAATTTATGTGGATGAGGGTACATTTATTTTAATTTTTGTATAATTATGTTTTACCGGATAAGCTGTTGGGACTGCGAAGTTACAGAAAAAATGCTATCTTAGTTTTTTTAGGTGAGAAATCATTCAATGACTTCTCCCGCTTTTGGGGGTAGTGGGAGGGTGTCTAAAACCCACTCCTGTTGCTTTGTAGCAGAGCTCCGGGGTTCTCTTTCGCACAACTCATGATCTCAGTAGGCTTCGACACTTAAAGATAGAGAAATATGTGGTCATAGTTCCCAAGTCCTGGAAGCTTGCCAACGTGCAACCCGTGCCCAAAAAGGGCAGTCGTGCCGACCCTGCCAACTATCGGCCGATTTCAGTAACCTCCATACTCTGTAAGATTATGGAGCGTGTATTGAACTCGCGCCTCATGGCTTACCTGGAAGGTAACGATCTCCTCAGTGACCGACAGTACGGGTTTTGCCGCAATCGGTCTACTGGGGACCTTCTGGTGTATGCCACTCACCTGTGGGGCGAGGCCCTCGAGAGGAATGGGGAAGGTCTTGCAGTTTCCTTGGACGTCTCGAAGGCCTTCGATAAGGTATGGCACGCTAGCCTGCTGAGTAAGCTTCTAGCGTACGGCATCTCCCCTGGCCTGATTAAGTGGATAAAAGACTTCTTGAGCGAACGGTCCCTCCGAGTTGTTGTCGACGGGTGCTCATCGGAGCCCATGTGGACTAATGCTGGAGTTTCTCAGGGGTCTGTACTCTCTGCAACTCTCTTCCTGCTCCACTCTGAATGACTCACTACAGGCAGTCTCCAAGTGGGGCAAAGCCAATTTGGTGGGATTCAACGCCGCCAAAACACAAACGTGTCTATTTACCGCAAAAAGGAGCCCGTTCACCTTGGCTCCTGCTTTCCGGAATGTATCACTGGAATGCACCGACCGCCTTCAGCTCCTAGGAGTTGAAATTTCTTCCAACCTCAACTTTGGGCGGTTCATTGAGTCCAAGGACAACATAGCTGCTAGGAAACTCGGCGTTCTGGCAAAGGTCCAGCGGTACTTCACATCGGGACGGCTTCTAATGTTGTACAAAGCACATGTCCGATCGTGTGTGGAGTACTGCAGCCACATATGGGCTGGAGCTGCGAAATGCCACCTGGCAGCTTTGGACTCAGTAGAAAGGCGTGCGAAGAGGCTAATTGGAGATCCAGATTTGGTTAAGACCAATTTACAAAGTATTCAGCACAGGCGTAGGGTAGCCAGCCTTTCGGTTTTCTACAGGATGCATTTCGGGGAGTGTGCGCGGGAATTGCATGAACTGATTCCGCCATCCCCATTCTACCATCGGACAAACCGTCGTACGGCGGGTATTCATGCTTACGTTGTCGAAACCTCTACGGTCCGGACTTAGCGTTTCGCTTCATCGTTTATACCGCGTACATCGTGGGACTGGAACAATCTGCCTGCTGCGGTTTTCCCGTCCGATTATAATATAGGTGTCTTCAAGGCTAGAGTAAATAGGCACTTGATAAGCTAGTGCGCCTCACCATCAACGATTGCATCGCTGCTTACCATCAGGTGGAATCGCAGTCAAGCACTAGTTTATAACAATTAAAAAAAAAAAAAGAAGTTATAAATATGTTATTCATAGAGTTCTCGGTGCGGTCGCCTCCTTCTGCGAAGCGGTAATGCTAGAGGAGGAGGCTACTCGCGTGAGAGACCGAACGTCCTCACGCCCCAGCCGCTGAGATTCTGACCCCGACTACCAGCCACGGCAGATGCGGGGTTGCAGACGCCGAGCGATGGGTAGCTCGCCGTCCGACTGTCCAGCAATCGATCGGATCGAGCTCAGTTGTCAAAAGCGTGTAGTAATCCACGTGCTCCTCAAAGAGATGTCAGTACACCGTAAAGGCCGCGGGGAATTTCTGAAAAGTAAACCTGTAGTCCTAGAACGCAAGGGGCAACTGAAGGACACAGGTGTGGTTTTAGTCAGTAAAGGTCTGATACGCCTTCCCACTCCGCCCAGAGCGAGATAAGGATGATCACCACACCTAAAAAAAAGTTCTCGGTGAAAAAAAGAAATAAAAATGATATTGATAAAAAACAAAACCAAGATTAAAGAGATCGACTTTTGACTCGAAACGATCTTGAAAATTGGTAAAACTGATTGGTAAAAGTAATATTTATGTCACAAAACCAACAAACCACCGCGCCAATTAAAGCAAAATAGAATCCGAAGCTCAGCTGATCAAACAGACCAGCTCATTAATTACCAGCTCAAAAATCAACACAGCCTCAATGGAAATAACAGAGCGGATTCCAAATTACAAACTTACTAAAAGATAAAACGGTCGCGTTTTCTGTGCGGGGCTGGTCCTGTCGCGGACAGAGTGACTGCCGACCACAGGCTCGGGGGGAGGGGGTAGGCTTCACCAGGGAAAGCAAGGGGGGAGCCCAGACGAGCTAATTATCATTCTTTGTGCGAGTGACAGTCGGCGTTTCCTTGTGTTCGGCGACAGTCTGACGTCCCCCGGAAATATTGTTTTCTGCCTTGTAATTAAATTGTGTATCTGTTTGAGGTTTACTTGTATTTCATTTCGATTTGGTGAACGTGATTTTTTGGGGTGTATTTTTTTTCAAGATTAAGGAAAATTGTAAAGGAATCCTTGTCGCTTTGATGTGCCGTGTCATATTATTTTCTTTGCTGTAATATTTTTGATTTTTACGAATATACAGACACAACCTGCGAAATAAATATTTTCTTTAGGAAGAAAAATTACTTTTAACGCATTTTCAACGTCATTCTGTCTGCGTCAAATAATCAACAATATTTGCCTTTTTTTTGTTGGCCTGTTCTGTCCCACTCCTGGGCAAAGGACTCACTTCACTCCTTCTAACTTTCAAGAGCCCGCGCATAATCTGTCCAGTCCTTCCCGCAATCTCCTTCGAGTTCAGCCGAATTGATAAATTCACAGCTGATTTATTAACTAATCGAATTCAATAAATGGTGCTTCATCGTAACCATTATATGTTTATCAATAAAATAATCACTCGCTTTCCCCAACAAAGCCGTACCTACTTCCCAACAAAGCCGTACCTACCTCACATAATTTATCCCAAATTCCCTAACAAACTGGACTAAGAATTTAGCCTCACAATAGAAATTACGAACTATGTTCCCGCCGTAGGTACTAGGCGCACATAACACACGTAGAGTTCCCAACTACCGCCTAGTTCCAACACTATTCGCCTAGGAGCTAACTTTATGCTGCAGATGACATTCCACAGTTTAATTCAATATTAGGTGTCTCAGTATGGGAAGTGATTTAAGTGGCTAGAGGACGAGGAGAGGGACATATACTTTAATATTCAGGGCTGAGTTAGTAGTTTGGTGAGGGCTAGTTTGAAGTTAATGGTCTTATAGAATGCCAGTTAAATGACAGTTATAATTTCTTAGTTTCATATTGTTGATCTTTCTATTTCTCATGTATCACTCTGTAGTTGAAGGCTGTGATAATCCCATCTCTTTATCATACGTAAAATTAGTTTCTGCCAGCGGCTTTGTATGTGTCAAGGAAGTGAAATGGGGAGAGAATAATGAAACCGTGATAATTTTTGGAAGTAGTCAATACAACAGGGTGTAAAAAGACCGGTCACATAGCCGATAACTACACATTCTGTACATGTAATCAAGTAACTTTGATCAAAAAATATACCTGGGAAAAAAATGTTTTTTTCATCTTTAAAAAATAATTAATTAATAATAATTTCGATCTTCTGAGCGTTCGGCCGCTCGCACTTGGTCGTTGAACCGACCGCTAGCTGGGTGTGTGAGGCGCTCATTGTTTTAGTTTTCATTGCATTTTTGTGACTTGAGGAGCTCGTGGCTAGAATGACACTTGGAATACGATTTAAAAAAAAAACACTTTTTTTTTATTTTGACCTTCAATATCTCCAAAACCAGTGAATTCCCATGTCACATGAAAAAATTTCGTCATAAGCATAGCTCCATATAGTGTCAGATATGCAAACTGGCATGCATGAAGTAGATGCACAATGTTTCACCCGCGGCACACACTCAGTCTAGACTCTGAAATTACTGTCTAACTTTCTGTTCGCGATGAACGTGAGAATTTTTGAAAGTACGAAACAGTCATTTGTTTTCATGGATGTTAGGTAGCTAAGTTACTTACAGGTTTAGTTGTTTTCTTTTTAACACTTCTTAAGTAAAATATATTTTTTTACTTTTGCAGTGAAATTTATCAATTAAAATACAATCTTAAGCTTTTCGAACCGAAGTCGTCGACGGTGTGTAGTGTTTCACGCACGCCTCAAATTGATGTCAGCAAATCGTAGGGGCCCAGCAGGGTCGAAGCCTACTGGGGCCACGGGTTAAGTAAAAGTGCACCCCAGGGCCCGTTTAGTCAGTACGCTTTTCCACTCCGCCCAGAGCGGGAAAAGTCATTGGATGATTTCTCACTTAAAAAAAATAACTTAAACTTTTACACTGCAATGTGTTATGATGTGCATTAAATTACTCGTAGCTCCTTACTGGTCACTAATAATTAATAATAATTTATCACAGGACCCTGGGGTCCTGGAACTTTGGCAGGCATACGAGAGACCGCAGCCAACTCGTATTTAGTTGAACTTCTTCTACGTATTCCACCAAACCAAGTTGGATAAACATAAAATCTAATTTGAATATATTTATGGTAGTAAATGTTTTGATAGACACTTAAATAATTATAAATAATAACAAAATGAATAACGATACAAACAGACAATTATTCCAACATCGCCGTATCTTTGTCCATTAACTTTTATGTAAGATAATACGCGCTCAGTGGCAAAGCGGCCTAAGTCAACAATTTACGATTTCGAGTTTGTTTGAAAATGAGTTCAAATTACGTTTGTTTACTCCTCAGTTCCATTATTTATGTTTTAGAGTTGTGTCGTTATGTTATTGGGGATGGTATTCATTATTTGGAACACGCTATGAAGGGTGGGAGGGAAACGTTGATTAATTCAGGTAATGGACAGTAAAGTGTTTATTATTTGTTTTATCGCTTATTAAAGCAGCTCTATTTTTAATCGAAATTGTACGTAAACATCTTTTATTACTATTAAAGATAAACAATTTTGCCATATAAAATATTCAATTAGAACTTCTCAAGTATTCAAAAAGGATAACACTATGAAAAAGGAACGCCATTCTCTGTTCAAATGTCAAAGATGACAGTTTGGGGCGACGACGTAGGGAAGCGCTTATGCATCGACTTTTTAGTCAATTACAAATAAATATATTTTCCTACCTTTTAGGTGTTAAAATATTATAAAATGATAATTAACTAATGTATCAAAGTTTAAATGATATATAATTTTAGGTTTTCATATAATTCTTACCGTGATAGTCTACAAACTTCTAATTCATGCTCAAAATGACTGAAAAAGCTTTATAATCATCATCTGCCTAGCCTTTTCCCAACTATATTGGGGTCGGCTTCCAGTCAAGCCGGATTTAGCTGAATACCAGTATTTTACGAGGAGCGGCTGCCTACCAGACCTCCACAACCCATTAACTGGGGTAACACGGTACTTCATGGTAAGACTGGAGTCAGATTTACTGGCTTCTGACTATCCGTAACGACTGCCAAAGATCTCCAAATGACAGCCGGGACCAACGGCTTAACGTGCTTTCCGAGGCACGGAGGAAACTCGTTATGCTAAGATGGTCACCCATCCACAGACCAACCTAGGCAAGCGTTGCTTAACCTTGAAGATCGACCTGTGCGGCTGTTATTATCTAGCCACGAGCTTTATAATAACTGTCAAAAAAAGTTTTGCCAAATATATAATCGATTACAAAAGACGTCAATAAAAAAGCAGTCCATATCACCTGTGTGTCATCCCTCAGTAATGTGGGGCAAGTGAAGGAAAACGGGGCTATTATCCGTGCGCAGTGCGCAAGACGAGGGGAACGGGACTATTAGCCACCCGTCCATCTAAGACGAAGGTCGAACTGTCACTTTGCACCAGTGAATATGAAAGAGATAAGGAAATATAACACGGAAAATTGGTAAGTAGTAGAAATCTCAAAGTGGAATATAGAAATTGTGTGGTCAAGTCTAAAAGTGAAGTATAAAAATTGTGGTTGAAGCTAAAAGTGGAATGTAGAAATTGTGTGGCGAAATCTAAAAGTATCATATAAAATTTGTAAGGTCCAGGGCGGGAGAAGTCATTTTGATGATTCCCCACTCAAAAAAAATAATTCTAAAAGTGAAATAATTGTGTGGTGATATCTAAAAGTGGAATTTAAAAAAAATGTGGTAGATGTCTAAAAGTTGAATATAAAAATTGTGTGGTCAAATCTAAAAGTGGAATATAAAATTGCGAAGTGAAATCTAATTGTTATTTTTCTCTTAACTCATTACAGTGACCAATTTAATTTTTACATGATCGTAAGCAAGTACAATTCCGTATCCAGTTTATCTCATTCTCTCTTCTGTAACGTCTAAGAATACAACATAAAAAGTATTGACTTAGCATTTCCTGATTCGGCCCACATCGCTCGCACTCAAAGGGAACACATAAAATGTTTGCACAATAAAACAAACGAATTCTGTAGATACGAGGCAAATTGTGGTTTTATGATGATGAAGATAGAAAGATCGGTAAGAAGAACTGGCTTATCGATTAATGGAGTTATAACATCTTTAGTTAAGGAAAACATTCTAACCACAAGTAAGTTTAAACGTACAGTGGTCATGGAGTGTAGGAATGTGAATCCTGGGATCCTGTAACTAAGGTGAAAAAGGAACATAAGAGTAGGTTTTAGTCAGTAGGTAAAAGACTGACAGTCCTAGTCCATCATAGAGTAGAAAAAGTCGTTTGATGATTTCCTGCCATAAAATTGTAAACTTTAGTCAATATTTTTGTATTTGTTTTCTTGCAAATTAAAACCACCAAGATGTTCGTCAGAGCCTCAGAGGTCACACTTTGACCTTGGGCTGGCGAAGCGAAGGACATTGGACGGAGTTTCCTGTTTGTGCGGCTTTTCTTACAAATTCAGTACTTATCTGTGTACACAAAAATGTACCGGTCCACGACTACTATTAATACTACGAGTGTATAAGTGTCTCTTTTTTATAATTTTATATTTTTACAATTGCATTGTATTGTCTGCGTCGAATTAATTCTATTCAACTCTATTCTTCATATACTTTCGATTTTATAGTATAAATTAATTAAGTACTTTCTGTTACATAATTTTAGCGAAAGAGTATTCGTGGCTATATTTGACCAATGTGATCTTGGCTCTAGAGGTTTGGTTTAGTCAATAAAAAACTGACGCCCTCTCCTTTTATCTTCTTTCTCTTCTCCCTGGCCTTATCCCATATTATGTATTTGGGATCGGCGCAACATGTTTTTTTCTTCCATTCTGTCCTGTCACCCGTCATGCTATCATCAACTCCCTTTTCATTCATATCAGTCCTCACACAATCCATCCATCTTTTCTTTGGTCTCCCTCTTCCTCTCCATCCCTCCACATGTAAATGTATAATGTTACAGCAGCAAAAGTTTTTGGATGATTTATCACATCGAAAAATAAAAACATTTTACATAAATAATGGCCTTGTAACTGCAACATCATATTCCACCCCTGACGTGTAGTACATCTCTCTACAATTCACCTAGCCCAGTAATTCTTTTCCGCCAACTCCAACTATGACAGAACTGCAACACAATGGAAGGCAGTAGTTGCCGGGCGCCCTCACCAGTTTGATATGAAGCGCGTGCAAATTACAGCGAGTGGAAAATTGCAGTAGTTGAACTGTAGCGAGGAACTCAAATAAAAACTGCGGAGAGCGATGCCTTTGTGTGGCGCCCGAGGTACGAGAGGGCGCGAGTGGGGTGTACATGTGTGTGTAGGTGTATGGTGGAGTTACATGCTATGTGCTAGAAGTTTCTGTACTTGCTTCTAGTTCACAATCACATCTGTTTCAATTAATTTATGCTGGATTTGATTAGTGAAACCAATAAATCAAATTAAACTGTATAGAGTGATGGACGCAAGTCAGTTTTTTTTTTTTTTTTAATTGTTATAAGCTAGTGCTTGACTGCGATCCCACCTGATGGTAAACAGTGATGCAATCGTTGATGATGAGGCGCACTAGCTTATTAAAAGCCTATTCACTCTAGCCTTGAAGACACCTAAATTATAATCGGACGGGAAAACCGCAGCAGGCAAATTGTTCCAATCCCTCGATGTCCGCGGTATAAACGACGAAGCGAAACGCTTAGTCCGGACCGTAGAGGTTTCGACAACGTAAGAGTGAATACTCGCCGTACGACGGTTTGACCGATGGTGAAAGCGGGATGGCGGAATCAGTTCATGCAATTCCTGCGCACACTCTCCGAAATGCATCCTGTAGAAAACCGAAAGGCTGGCTACCCTAAGCCTCAAGGCTTTGTAAATTGGACTTAACCAGATCTGGATCTCCAATTAGCCTCTTCGCACGCCTTTCCACTGAGTCCAAAGCTGCCAGGTAGCATTTCGCAGCTCCAGCCCATATGTGGCTGCAGTACTCCACACACGATCGGACCTGCGCTTTGTACAACATTAGAAGCTGTCCTGATGTGAAGTACCGCCGGACCTTTGCCAGAACGCCGAGTTTCCTAGCAGCTATCTTGGCCTTGGACTCAATGAACCGCCCAAAGTTGAGGTCGGAGGAAATTTCAACTCCTAAGAGCTGAAGGCGGTCGGTGCATTCTAGGGATACATTCCGGAAAGCAGGAGCCAAGGTGAACGGGCTCCTTTTAGCGGTGAATAGACACGCTTGTGTTTTGGCGGCGTTGAATCCCACCAGATTGGCTTCGCCCCACTTGGAGACGGCCTAAAGTGAGTCATTCGCACGCTCTACCATAGCCTCTCTTTCGGACTGGATTAGCTCCTTACTAGCCCGATTAAGCGGCAAGTATCTCTCTACAACTGTGCTATCATCTGCATACCCATAGATACCGGGCATCAGCAGATCGTCGATGTGGAGCAGGAAGAGAGTTGCAGAGAGTACAGAACCCTGAGGAACTCCGGCATTAGTCCACATGGGCTCCGATGAGCACCCGTCGACAACAACTCGGAGGGACCGTTCGCTCAGGAAGTCTTTTATCCACTTAATCAGGCCAGGGGAGATGCCGTACGCTGGAAGCTTACTCAGTAGGCTAGCGTGCCAAACCCTATCGAAGGCCTTCGAGACGTCCAAGGAAACTGCAAGTCCTTCCCCATTCTTCTCGAGGGCCTCGCCCCACAGGTGAGTGGCATACACCAGAAGGTCCCCAGTAGACCGATTGCGGCGAAACCCGTATTGTCGGTCACTGAGGAGATCGTTACCTTCCAGGTAAGCCATGAGGCGCGAGTTCAATACACGCTCCATAATCTTACAGAGTATGGTGGTGATTGAAATCGGCCGATAGTTGGCAGGGTCGGCACGACTGCCCTTTTTGGGCACAGGTTGCACGTTGGCAAGCTTCCAGGACTTGGGCACTATACCAGTCCTATATGAGAGGCGATACAAGCGCGTCAGTACAGGAGACAACTCGGGCGCACATGCCTTGAGAACAATCGCTGGAATACCATCTGGTCCACTAGCCTTATTCACATCTAGACGACACAGTGCTCTCAGAACCTCTTTGTTCCTTATACGGACCTCGGGCATCGAGGTGCCGCAGTGTGGCAGAATCGGTGGAGTAGCACTGCCAGCGTCAAGACGAGAATTATGGGCGAAGAGAGATGCAAAGAGCCTGCTTTCTCTCTCGCCGTATGAGCTAGTGTTCCATCTGGCCGAACCAGCGGAGGCAATGTGGGCCGACAGAAGTTCGCTTCGACCGACTTGGCAAGGGACCAGAATGCTCTGCTACCGGACGGTTGCGCAGAGAGCTTCTGGCCGATGTGGGAAATGCGATCAAAGCGAGCCTTCCTTAGTGCCTTTTTGTAGGACTTGGCAGCATGGTTGAAGGCTCTCTTCTTTGAACTCAGGTCCGGAGCTTTGCGGTCACGAGCATCCACCCAGGAAAGAAACGCCGAGTGCTTTCGCTTTTCAGCTTCAGCACAGTCGGCGTTGAACCATGGGCGGGCTGAGCTACCGACGGGTACGTCACTATGTGGGATGTAATACTCCATAGCTTGACGCACCACATCGGAAATTGCCTCCGCACAGCTCGACGGATTTTCCGAAGAGAAGCAGACCTGCTGCCAAGGATAAGACGCAAAGAAGTGCCGCATCTCATCCCAATCTGCTGACTTGTAACGCTACATTCGCCGTTCTCCGCGTGAGTCGCAGTCGGGCGGGGAGAAGGACGTTACAGATTTCACCAGACAGTGATCTGAAGTTCCTAGAGGCGAAGAAACTGTTACGATACATCTGTCCGGATCGGTGGTCAGCAGAAGGTCCAGACAGTTGGCAGTATGACCATTTACATCAGGCACCCTTGTCGCTTGCCTTACCAACTGGGAGAGGCCCATCGAAATTGCAAAGTTTCGCGCTTGTCTCCCAGCGTGGTCGGTCCTCTGCTAAGGGAAAAGCCAGTCTTGATGGCAAGCGTTAAAATCCCCCAGAGCGACGAGCTGCGCGTCAGGGTGCCGATGCAGAGCCTTATCGGCGGCCTCACTGATATATTTGTTCTAAGAGACCTTTTTTTTTACCAAATTTTAGGTCAGCGGAAACTACCCTGTAGATTTTGATTTTCTCGCGAGTGTCAAAATATGCACCATACCTATATGAAAAATAACCAAGAAATAAATTTTATACCACGCATCACTTGAAACTAAGAGACTGAAACTAAAAAAGAGCAGTGATTCTCTGCAGGAGCGCCATAAAACTGGCATTTCATGTTTTTATGACATACTTATATTCGCGTTAAAAATATCTTGAACTATTTCAGCTAGATTGAACAAGTGTGACGCTCGTTAAGTGAACACCCTGTTGTTAATCGCCTTTATGACGTGACAAACACGCTGTTTTACGACGCCATAAAAATATAAACATTAAAAATGGATCTGCTTAATATTGGAGATGCTTATTCGGTCAATGTTTATGTAGTTGTATAGTGACTAGAAGCAGTGGCCCAGTGGTGGGCCAGTGGTGGAACTGTGGTGGCCCAGTGGTGGAGCAGTGGTGGCCCAGTGGTAAGTGCCCGGACTTCCAAGTTATAGGTCGCGGGTTCATACCCAGCCAGGACTTGTGTTATTTATTTCATCACCACTGCTCTCAAAACGGTGAAGAAAAACATTGTGAGGAAACCGGCATGTGCTAGAACCAAAAATTCGAGGACATTAGGACATCCAACAATCCGCACTGGGCCCACGAGGTGGATTACGGCACATTCCCTCTCCTATATAAGAGGCCTGAGTCCAACATTATAAGGCCGATAATGCTAATAAAAATAGTGTCTAGACGCTGTGATAGTTGTATTAGAAGGCCAAATAGTTGTATGATATAATAAAAATATTATATTGAGTAGGGATATCATTATATTGGGATAGTTATGAAGCTATTCTTGTAATTTGATTTATGTTTATTATATCTAATAGGTATGTCCCTACATTTATAAGAAAATATATGATAAAGTTGAGTTATTCTATTTTAAGGTTTTTACGTATATTATTGTGTCTATATTTCGTCTATCTCAGGTCTGCTGAAAGACATTTCTTTTGAAATAAACAGCAAACATTTGTTATTTTTAGTGTTTGTGTGTACCTAAAATACTTTAATAATAATATAAACTAATGTTTGACTGCGATACCACCTGATGGTAAGCAGTAAAGCAATCGTTGATGGTGAAGCGCACTAGTTTATTTAAGAGCTTATCATCAGTTGTCTAGTACCCATAACACAAACTCTGCTTAGCTTGGGACTAGACGGCCTTGTGTGGAAAGTTGTGGAACATACATAAGTACATATATATTCACTCTAGCCTTGAAGACACCTACATTATAATCGGACGGGGAGACCGCTGCAGGCTAATTGTTCTCGTATTACTGTGTCCTTCGCTCCTTTGTATGAGTGTGTGTACAATTTAACATTATAAATAATAGCATTACTTATATAGATATCTCCTTTAATTTAAGGCCCCTTTAACAATCACACTACAGATTTCACCAACCTAAAATAATAGAATAATTCTTAACATGGACCAATAGCCATCATAGAACCCGTAACACGTAGGCACTGAAAAACGAGTTTTTAATCGTCCGGATGCGGGACCCGGCAGGAATCCGGCCGGAATCCGGTCCGATTGGAAACTTTGTTCATTAAGTACAAGGAATGTATCGACCGACGCTTTTTATACGACGGGGAAGAATGTGAGAATTAAAACGCTAAAGAGCTTCGAATATTCATTACCTACGGAATCCGGACGGATATTGAGTTTTTTTGTGTCTTTTTGAGAGGTATTTTAACGTAGAATATGTTAGGAAATGTGCCGTTTAGATCATATGCCGTAATTGTAGTGAAAATGTGCCTTAACGATATACCCTACTATATATTGAGAGGCAGAAAAAGGTGTAAAGTTCCGCAAATTTCCTTTGAAAAGACGGCACGGTTGGCTCAGTAGTGGAGCAATACCAGGCACTCCGGGCGACGAAGACGGGCTGACAGCGCCCTCTTCTAACCCCCCTAAAACAAAGGTCCAGGGTCGAAGGATCCGACATCCGTCGGCCCATTAATCTGGACCCGAGATGTTGTCGCGGAGTGTGCCACGCGCGCTTCTCTTAGATGTATAAGAGAGCTAATCTCCAATACGGAATACGAGGATCGGGTCACCACTAGTCCGGGGCAGCGGAAGTCAAACTGCAACCGCAGCCCTCGATGCAAGTGTACGAGGGAACACTGGGGGTGTTTTTAGTCAGTAAGAGTCTGACAGACCCCTCCACCCACCCCAGGGCGGAAGACATCCATGAGGATTTCCACACCGAAAACAAAAGTTTGCGAGCGATTTGCTGCTGCGTTGCGTGCCGCGGTTACGATCTCTGCACGGAACAAATATTATAATAACTGATAGATAAGTGTTCCAGGTCAGAGTGTCTTGTGTATGTCACTTTTCGCACCCATGCTTGTCTGACATAGCCCGAAGAATCGCCAAACTTAAGTGGCAGTGGGCAGGGCACATTGCTCGTAGAACGGATGATCGATGGGGACAGAAGGTTCTGGAGTGGCGGCCACATATCGGGAGACGCAGCGTTAGAAGGCCTCCCATAGGGTGGACCGAAGACCTAGCGAGAGGCGCGGGAATCCGATGGCTGCGAGACCCACAGGACCGGTAGTTGTGGCGACGTTTGGGGAGGCCTAAGACCAGCATCGGACGTCGTTCAGCTGAGATGATCACGATGATGATGATTATCCATCACATAAGATCATATCTAGTGACGGGTCATGTTTTTTTTATTAAAAAATAGTGGATCCTCCGACCTTTGGCCAAAATCGGTTAGGTAGATATTTTTTTACGGCCGCGTGTCTTTTGCAAATACCGCCGACACAGCTTTTGACCTTTCGAAAGTCCCTGAGTCAGCTGCCATTACTATTCTAGATAGCCAAAGCGATTTAGGTAAAGTCAAAGTACCTAAATGTTGAATACTGCTGATTAGAAGGTTGAGTGAAAAAGTCGTCTGAACAAATATAATGATAGTAACGCTTAAATCTCCCTTAAAGCTAAAATGATTATGTTTTTTTAAGATTTTTATTGAAGTTACAGTTCATTAAAGTTAAAACAATCGGAAGGATTTTTTACAATGAACATTATTGAACATGTATTGCATTGTTTTATTTGTTCCTGTGATTGCTACTCGAAAAAAAAAGCTAGTGGTCCTCCACTGGGTACATGACCCTGTTTAAAAAATGCGATAGAAAATCGTTTCCTTAACTTAGTATTTAGTTTTATAACTGTAGCCACGTGGAACCTCCGTCCGGGCTGAAATTGCGCCGGGCGCTTAAGTAGCTTAAATTTTTTTTTTTTACAAATTATAATAATATAAAAGTATTATAAGTATTCAAGTAAGGCTTCATACGGGTAAATCTCCGAGGTTCTTCAAAGCTTGTCGATGTCAATCTTTGGATAAGTGACCATATTTTCATGCCAAAATTCCTCCGTGCCTTGGAAAATACGTTAAACTCGTGAGTCATTTGTTGACTTTCCTTTGTGGAGATCAGAGAGGTAGTCGCTCCTTGTAAAATAGGTACTCAAACGACAAGATATTATCCCAAGACATTTGGGAAAACGCTAAGCAAATTGAGTGTTCCAGTCAAGTTAAGCTAAGACTAGGTAAAAACACGAACTCCTATCAGAATTCCAGCTCATATACTACATCGAGAGACTTCCTCGTGCGCGCATACTTGTGACGTCATCGCCTTTGCCCTCCCAACGCATAGTTATGTGGAATGGTTCCTTGCAGGAGGTAACGTAGGAAACTATGCGAGTATTGAGAAGCGAGGGTTTTGGTTGAATAGGTGTTCAGAGTATAGTAGTTTCAAAACGGCGAAGGAAAACATCGTGAGTAAACCGGCATGTCCTAGAACCAAAAATTCGAAGACATGTGACATCCGCCAATCCACACTGGGCCCGCGGGATGGATTATGGCCCATTCTCTCACCTAGAGAGGAGGCCTGAGTCCCAGCAGTGGGAACATTATAAACTCGATAATGCTAATGTTAAGGAAGATGTTCAGAGAACATTTAAGTGGAAAAACTCAGTGAAATTCTATAGATAGGTTTTGTAAAACGTGTTCGTAGTCGCTCCAGAATTGCAAGCTTTTTATTAATGAGGAAGTTAGGAGGTTTCTTTTCCAGAAGCTTTAACTAGGACTCCTTCCCGGCCATTAATGGCGTCTTCTTATTTTGTTTTTATTTCAACAGAAAGGTAGGTATTAATGAATTCAGGAAATAATAGAGACATTATATAAAATTGAAAATGTACTGACTAACTGACACATAATTTAACCTATCACATACCCGCAAAACGAGACACAATAGTAAAACAATAACAGCGCGGTCTCATAGGACCGGTCGGGGATTCATGAATTAAGGAGGCATTAAGTTGTTCTTTGTACCTTTGTGTACCATAAAGTTTTAATTCATAAATAAATAGTAGTTAATAACTAAGCAACAAACAGTACAGACATCACACTTCTTCTGATAAAATTTCTGAAACATAGTCACTATACATATTTTATCACTTATTTACGTTACTAGAACGTAATTTCCACAAAATTAAACTCAAAATGAACAAAAGTTTTAAACGTTAATTTTAATACGTTTTAATATTTGCGTTATGAACTCACTAATTTAAATACCGAGCGTAAACAAACGTTGGTTTTTCTTTAATAACACTACGACAGTGTATAAATTTAAAATAATATTAGTTTACATCATTCCTAAACTAGTCTACCACGCCCTCTAGTTGTTACCTACGGAAAACTTTAGACTTACATATAAACTGCCGCTAAACCAATTTTCAACTGTTTTCGTAATTGTCGTGTTGTTTACCTGTAACAAATTAAAAATATACATTAATTTACATAATTATATGACCATGCTGGTGTTCCCTGAAGTGTGAAACTGAATTATACTTTATAAACTAGTGATCCGCCCCGGCTTCGCACGGGTGGTAAACAAACCTTCAAACACACAAACCTTCTTCGTATTGGTGTCTAATTTTTTTCAAATTGATTTGTCATCTAGACCGCCCGGAGAACATGGTAGAATATAGGGTGGAGGGAGGTGTTCCCCGCTTGGGGGAGCGGTTACCGTGTACCGACATCTACTACATATGACATCACAGAATCCTGCATCGCGCAAACAAAGTTCTCCGCACGATTTGAATAGATACAACAGCCCGAAATCATCTATTGGGCAGTAGCCCACCGGACATAACACCCGTCCGAACGGTGGATCCTCCTTTTTCAACGGAGGTAAGTGAGACTTTACTCTCTGCTCCACTACCTCCAAAACCGCAGGCGCGCTTACAGACGAGAAGTAATGGGTAGCTCGTCATCCAGCGGTCTGTTATACGGGACCTCGAGAAACGGTTTTTAAAAAAACTATTTTTGTCTAACTGAAATAAAGTTTATTTAGGACTTTGACCTTGGCACATTATTTGATTATGAACTTGAACTTTAGGTTAGACCTTGAAACTGGCAGACACAACGACAGAGATGTTACCGGTTTTACGGATGGACCCGGACTGGCGTACCGCGGGAGCGGGACGCGTTGCAAGACTTAAAATGATGATGATGCATTTTTAATGGAAATCTATGTCATCAATAAATAATAGTCATCTAAGGGTTTTCCCTAGCATTGGCAATCTATAACAGGTCCAGTAGGGACTGAGCCTGATTCGTAAGCAATACTGGCCGAGACCCGCTAGGGCCACGGGACGAGTAAAGGACAAAGGTTATTGAAGAGCACAGGTGGGTTTTAGTTAGTAAAAGTGTGGCACGCCCTCGCGTTCCAACTCAGAAGAGGAAATTTTCCTCAAAAGCTTGCCTATTCTTTAAGCTCTGTTCATAACTTTGGGTCTTTATCGGATCACCTCGTTTCCAATTCGTAGTTAATTTACATGAAACTAAATAATTACAGTTATTAATGTCGGCCTTGAATAGGAAAACGTTTGTTTCTGTGCGGTCATGTACAGAGAACGGGTGAAACGCGTGTTACTAAAAGAGGTATGTATTTAAATGTATTTAGATGGAAGGAGTTCAGAGAGAATATGGATGTCTGGTATTATCGTGACGTTAAAAAAAAAATTGTTGCGCCGATCTCAAATAATAAATCTGAACTAATATTATAAAGAGGATTGTTTTTTATTTGTTTATGGGCCTATTTCACCACCTATGATTAAGTTTCGAGTATCTTACTTGACAGACAATTTCATACAAATTCTGTCACATTTTTGAATTTATTCATTGAGTAGTGCCTACTCGGATATTGTGAAACAGGCCCTTTATGTTACAAATCAACACAAAAACTATTTCACCGATTTAAACAAATCTTTCATAAATAGGAAGTTACGTTTTCACTGAGTAACATAGGCTATATATCATCATCATCTGCCTAACCTTTTCCCAACTATATTGGGGTCGGCTTCCAGTCAAGCCGGATTTAGCTGAATACCAGTATTTTACGAGGAGCGGCTGCCTACCAGACCTCCACAACCCATTAACTGGGGTAACACGGTACTTCATGGCAAGACTGGAGTCAGATTTACTGGCTTCTGACTATCCGTAACGACTGCCAAAGATCTCCAAATGACAGCCGGGACCAACGGCTTAACGTGCTTTCCGAGGCACGGAGGAAACTCGTTATGTTAAGATGGTCACCCATCCACAGACCAACCTAGGCAAGCGTTGCTTAACGTTGAAGATCGACCTGTGCGGCTGTTATTATCTAGCCACGAGCTCCTCGTAACATAGGCTATACGATGTTATTAAAAAAAGAGAATTCTCTACCTAAATTGGAACAATCCACCAACAGTGGGAACATTATAAGGCTAATGCTATAAATTGGAATAATGTAACCCAAGGTATGAAACGTTACATGTCTTTGAAAATTTATATGGCAGAACAACGTTTGCCGAGTCAGTTAGTTTTATAATAAAACAAGTAGCAGTCACTGGGTCTGAAAACTGCACTTTATTTATTTCTTTAAACTTATACAGTGGTGGTACATAGGCGAACTTAATGCAACAAAGCATTTTCTACCAGTCAACTTTAATGTAGATTTTTAAAAGATTTTCAGTTACACACAGTTCTGAGTGAGGAGTGACCCACAAACTTAACCGCCATACTCATTAGAGAGTAATTAACAATCTTCACGGGGCAGGTTCAAAAGAACTGGGTTAACAGGCGGACCCTCTAACTACTGGCGGCCTGAAGGGGGACACGCGTCAAACGGGGACGTTTGTACCCCTAGTGGCGGGGTCTAACTAGTTGTGACGCCATGTCAAGCCTGTATAAGTGTGTAACATGATTTAAATTATTTATTAAGCAACACCCAGCGCCACTCAAAGAGAGATAAATCATTTGATGATTTCCCACTTAAAAAAAAACGAAAAAAAAACGAAATCTTTTTTATTTCAATAAATGATAAAAATGAAAAATAATTATGAGAAATACAAGTTGAGTCAGAAAGACATTTTTTAAGGATAGAAATCACCCAATGATTTCTTCCGCTCGTAGGTGGAGTAGGAGGGGTGTCAGACCTGTACTTACTAAAACCACACCTATTTTCATTATCTACTTTCATTTCAGGGTCCCGGTTTATACTTTCAGAAGCAAATCCATGGCCCCAGTAGACTTCAGCCCTGCTAGTTTTGCTGATATCTCTTTGAGGCGCACGTGGAACAGGAGTGATAAAGGGTTAAGATGCAGTTTCTAAATGTCAACGAAGAACATTTGCACAGTAAGTAACGTGTCGCAACTATGTAGTTACAACGGTATATAACGGTGTATAACGGTGCATAACGGTGCATAACGGTGCATAGTTTGTAAAGTGCTTTTAAGTACGCGAGTTATGTGTCAGGAGCTAAGTAATAAAGTAGGTAAGTTAAGTTAGGCTTGAGTTAGTGTCCCGACCTGTTTAAGGAGGTGTTGACTTGAATTAAGTGTTTTTTTAAGTTAGTTAGGAACATGAAGATTGACAAGGTTGTAAACTTTTTGGCATTACCTCAGTTAAGAAAAACTAGTAAGCAATTTAAATATAATCTTTAAAATACAAGTGTATTGTACTGCTTATTGGAGTACGGTGCACCAACGCCACAGCAAACATATTAGTACTACCACATCACTGTGAAATACATTATACCACTGACGCTTGAAACAACCAAAACGTCCAAAATATTCTTTAACTCGTCCTGAAACCCCAAGAACTACACAACACATACATTTCCAAATAACAATATCTCCCAATCTATACTTACGAATCCTGTACGTATCTCTCCGAACTTACTACCCTCATCATATTCCTCGCTCTGTATTCTGCCCACCGTCGAACAATAAAACCGTTAACAAACTATGTACACAACGAATAGACAGAACCCTTTAACTTGTTGGAGATATTGCATGAAATCATACTCAA
This sequence comes from Mythimna separata, assembly GCA_030763345.1. Taxonomy (NCBI): domain Eukaryota; kingdom Metazoa; phylum Arthropoda; class Insecta; order Lepidoptera; family Noctuidae; genus Mythimna; species Mythimna separata. The sequence continues at coordinate 21,631,419 of CM061186.1, forward strand.
ATACTAAAAGTGTGAGGAGGATTCGCGTAAGGATCCCCATATCTTGAATTCTTTATGAGTTCGGCATTCGATTATTATTGGAATATCTTTGTAGACTGTAAACTTGTAACTTTATTGTATGGTAACATAATTGGTTATGAAATGTTTGTTTATCGTATCAGGTAAAGTAAATAATCACACTTAGGGCCTATTTCACCACCTATGATTAAGTTTCGAGTATCTTACTTGGCAGATATTTTCATACAAATTCTGTCACATTTTTGAATTTATTCAGTGAGTAGTGCCTACTCGGACATTGTGAAACAGGCCCTTTTAATGTTTGAATCCCCAACCGGTCCTATGAGACCGCGCTGTTATTGTTTTACTATTGTGTCTCGTTTCGCGGGTATCTGAGTAATTAATGTTTGAATCCCCAACCGGTCCTATGAGACCGCGCTGTTATTGTTTTACTATTGTGTCTCGTTTCGCGGGTATCTGAGTAATTAATGTTTGAATCCCCAACCGGTCCTATGAGACCGCGCTGTTATTGTTTTACTATTGTGTCCCGTTTCGCGGGTATGTGATAGATATTATACGGGCCATAGATTTTATGAGTGTATCGGTGTGTGTATGTTTACTACTTCTTCATGCTAAACAGCTGAACGGGTTTAGATGAAATTTAGCATCCGGGTAGATCATATCCTGAAATAGCACGTTGGACTTTTTAAACTAGGTGTATGATCCCTTAAGGCTATTTTATACTTTCCCGCGGGTGTAGTCGCTGGCAGCAGCTAGTATTAAATATATTTCGAATACCTACTGTAGTTTTCCATCAACGACTGCATCACTGCTTACCATCAGGCAGGATTGTAGTCAAGCACTAGTTTTTAGCATTAGCATTATCGGCCTTATAAGGTTCCCACTGCTGGGACTCAGGCCTCCTCTCTAGGAGAGGGAATGGGCTGTAATCCACCACGCGGGTCCAGTGCGGATTGGTGGATGTCACGTGTCTTCGATTTTTTTGGTTCTAGGACATGCCGGTTTCCTCACGATGTTTTCCTTCACCGTTTTGAGAGCAGTGGTGATGAAATAAATTACACAAAGTAATGCGCCTGGTTGGGTTCAAACCCGCGACCTACAAATAAGTCGGGGCAGTTACTACTCTCGGGGCCACCACTGCTCTACTAGTTTTTGTTATATAATAATTAAAGGACAACATTAAAAACATAGCAAACTGACCATGTAATTTAAAATATCAATTATTAATTAGCAATATCATCAGAAAGCAATTTCCTTTGAAGGAAAACAGGCACATTAACCAGCTGCCGATGAGCGTCCGATCGCTGAGTTAATTGCAAATAATTACAGACGCCATATTGCCGGCCATCATTCATGTGCGACGTTGGTACCTACTAGTGGTGTGTATGCGCTATGTGTAGATATGTGTCAAGCTTGATGTTTAGTTATTTGACTTAGGTATATGGTCAGTTAGCAATAAGGTTCATGTATTGGCGAGACATTAACGAACGAACTTATACATTGCGAAGCATTATTGGAACATTATGTAGGTATTAGGCATAAAACATTCGCCCTTACCGCGTAGTATCTGTCTGTATAAATGCAATAAACTCGAAAATTACGAAACGGATTTTCATGCAATTTTCACTAGGCAGAGTAATTTATGAGAAAACTTTGAGTGTACATTATATCGTTTGAATCCCCAACCGGTCCTATGAGACCGCGCTGTTATTGTTTTACTATTGTGTCTCGTTTCGCGGGTATCTGAGTAACTACGTATACTCAAATCAATCATTTTTCTCGAGCGTATTATATTAGAAAAACGCTAAGAATTTCAAGTTTTCTAACACCCATGCGAAGCTAAAGCGAGTCGCTGTACAAGATAAAAGCGAATCGAAATGAAAACCTTCTCTTTCGTTCTTATTTTAGAACCACCACATACTCTGTAAGAACAGCTCACAAGGCACTATTGCAAGTCTATAGAAACTTAAAAAAACACAGACAATGAATCTCCCACTAGCGGTGAACAGGAGTGAAATACGGTGACCGCAAACATCCCTGGTACCCAGTAACAATGAGAGCATGACCGCGAGCCCGCCAAACAGACGTACTCACGACAAACGAGCATTACGCCGCCAACGATGCCGCGTCCGCACATTCCGCGCTAACCAAACGCTCTGTTACCTTCTACTACCCACTTGTATAGTATGTAGTGTTATATTCAAGAGTTACACAAGAGAAAGCAGACGCTTTTGCCTTGTAGCGACATTTATGGAACTAAAATTAAAAATTCTACGTTGTGGTATTAACGTTTTCCACTCGACAGCCCAAAATCAATTATTGGGCAGTTACCCGAACTAGACACAACACCTGTTTGATTGAAGGATTTTCCCACAGAAATCTAAATAATTAGTCAATAGAAGTGGCATAGACGCTTGAGAATGTCGCCGAATAGATGTCCGCAGGACAGATGTACTACGACACGCCCTTGCCGCCCCGTCTTGTTATTGAATTGAGAAAAAAAAAACTCAATTCATTAACCATTAATGCTTAAGCTTGTTCATGTCCACTTTTACGCCTGTGCAATAATAATTGTAAGCATGTGCAATAAACAATATCGCCGTTAAAAGACAGTAGATGGCATTTCTATTGACTTATTATTTAGATTTCTGTGGATTCTCCCTTTTTATGAAACTTTGCGGGACTGAAGTCCCTGTTTTGCATACTTCTCTTCTAAAGCCTTTTAAGGTTATGGAGGTTACAAACAAGATTATCAAGGGCTTTTAGTTACCAACTAAATAGGTATTGGAGGTCATTTATAAAGTAGTCGCTCCATGTAAAATACTGATACTCAGCTAATGTAGACTCGAAACCAAACCCTATCTAGTAAGGAAAAGGCTGGCCAGGATATGACTGTTATGTTGGCGACCAGCCATAAGGCAATTCAAAATGCTTTTTATTTCATATAGGCTTTCGAGAACACTTATAAAACCTCAGAAGTTAATGGAATATGTCAGACTTCCAGTCATGTTTGATATTATCAACTACACGATGGCTAGGCCCTTTGCTCGTCGAGCCAAGTTGACCTTTCACTGGCAAGAATACCTGAGTTTTCACAAACCCAAGTGAAGAACAGTTAGTGTCTGACAAAGAGCTAGGTGCCTCAAAAACCCCGGTAAATACTAGCTCAACCTTGTAATCGTGGACCCATTAGCTATTAGACAGTAACCGTCCTTCACTGACTCCCAGCTACTAAAAACCAGGCTAAAAATTTTGCAAGATAGTAGCCTAATTAATTATGTATATCAAAAAAACAAATATCCCAACCTTTGAATAAACAAATTTGTTGTATATAGAATGTCTGTGCATTTCAAAAGACGATAGTGTCTACATTTCATTTTACACAAAACGAAGCCAATCACACGTGTGTGGCTCATTCGTGTACGCCTGTAAAGCATCGCCATTACGCCTATTTATTCGTCGACACAGAGCACGTGTTCCATTTCTAATTATTTGGCACCTACAGACACACAGACACACACACGAGGCACAGAGGGTCAGTAATTAGAAGCCGAGTCGGAATAACTCGATGAGCGGCGACAACCGCAGCAAATAAATTGGGCTCCCGAGCCGATAGTGACGACGAAAACCAGCCGGGAGTGAGGGTGGGACAAGTTACAAGAGACGTCGGGTTTGATAACTACATGTGTTTTTTGAGCAGAAGGTATATAGTTTCATTCAATAGTATTAGCATTATCAGCCTTGTGATTTTCCCACTGTTGGTACTCACACCTCCTCTCTAGGACTGGGAATGGGCCGTAATCCACCACGTGAATCCAATGCGAATTGGTGAATGTCACATGTTTGAATTTTTGGTTCTACGACATGGTTTCGTCACGATGTTTTCCTTCACCGTTTTGAGAGCAGCAGTGATGATAATTTGCACAAAATACATCTATGTAGCTGGGTTTGAACCTGTGACCTACAACTTGCAAGCCGGGGCAGCTTCCAGTAGGCCACCACAGCTCTACCACTACTGCTCTGTTAATTCAATAACTCTGAGGTATTTGTATTTGTAAATTGGCCAGGTCTTTTCAACTAAAATTTGCTTGCAGCGGTCTTCCTGCCCGATTATAATTTGGGTGTCTTCAAAGCTAGAGAGAATAGGCTCTTAATAAACTAGTGCGCCTCATCAACAATGACGGCATTACTCCTTACCATCGGATATGATCGCAGTCAAGTACTAATGTACATTACTTAAAAAAAAATCTAAAGCCCTAATTTTACGCTTGTTACTGCTTTCTCTAAAGTTTATTTTTATTATTATACAATATCCTTAAATTAAAATTAGAGCCCCCATGAATTCTACAATACTTCTTACCTTTAGAACCTACATTTGTATTGAATCGCTTACACATAATCCACAGACATGAAAAAAATAAAAACATAATCTCAGCCCAGCATATTTTTTTTCATTTTTCATATAATTTTTCTTTTATGTTTAACCTTTTACCAATTACCATTCTAATCAATTTTCAATTTCAGTTTAAATTCAATTAATTTTTAATTCTCTATTGTATTCAAAACTTAACATGCAACATAGTGTTTCAGACAGTTCAGTTCAAAGGCGAGCTTAACTTTAATTTTGTGTCAAACTTTTTAGAACTAATCAAGTTTTCAATTTAACAATGTAATATAATTTTTAATGTAAATTCATCTATTTACCTAATTTTTCATTATTAAAAAATGAAGAAATTTTAGTTTTTACGATATTATTATTCTGTTTTCATTATTCTCAATTACTAAGCATTTAATTTTAGTGTCTGCGCTAGTTGTTGCCCTGTAATTTTCCATTAAAAAACAAATATTTTGTTACTGTATTTAGCGTGAAAAATTATTAGTGAACTTAATGCAAATACAATAAATAAATAACGAATATTCTACTGAACTCCTGTTTTTCTTCTACCAGTTTCCACTTCTACTCTTCCCTCGCCCTGGATCTTCCTTCTACTTCAACCCTCTCATGTAAAAACTCCCCTGCTCACAACTGCCCGCCACTTCCTTTCGCAGAGACCCCACAAACCGCACGACACAGGAGCGCCACTCAGACAAGCAATTATTGGATAATCGAATGCCGCCATCGACTGGCCAGACCCAGCGCACAGTACACCCGGCAGCACAGCTGAGCCCGCCACACACGTGGACACCGGCCAGTCTGGGGCACAACTTGCGGGGGAGGCTGTATGCCAGTGTTACGCGATGTTATGTAAATTGATAGAATTTGAAGGGTCCAGCCGAATTACAAAGAGGGTTTCAGAATAAATTAAGTTTGTTTAGACAAAGTGTGTATTATGTATTCGTTTAAGTTTGAATAATACTCTTTGTTATGATCCTGTGAAAGTAATATTGATAGAACAAAAAAAATATTTACAAAGAATGTATTATTCTTTGTAAATATTTAGACCATAATTACCATAATTTTAGGCTATTTTAACGGGTCTGATTAAAATAGATACCGAAAAATCGGAATGTCCTACATCTAAGAATTCGACGATATGTGACATCCACCAATCCGCACTGGACCAGCGTGGTGGATTATGGGCCATTTCCTCTTCTACAGAGGAAGCCTAAGTTCCAGTAGTGGGAACATTATAAGGCTGATAATGCTATGCTATGCTACTCAAAATATGGGCACTTCGGCGAACAAATGACTTCCTAACGTAAAATGTTTTTTGAAAAGCATATTTTTATAAGACCTTAATAAAAATAACTTTTAACGCAAAATTGCAAAACAGCAATATTCAATTTCAAAAATGGATCGAATATTCGTACCCTACCTACGCATATACCCGTATAGGGTGACAAATCGAAAAGGTTGTAAGGTAAAAATAAATGGGTCTCGTTAGCCATGGGACAGCAATTTGTCTTTTATACGCTTTGCAAACTTTCCGAAGTAATATCCCCTAAATGATGGGTGGGGACACCCCCGAGCATATGTTCATACGTATATTTTATGCTTATGTATGTGTTATGAAGGGGAAATCTTTTGACGCGGATGTAAATTCTGTTGTATGAAGATTTTCGTACGTGAAAACGACTGATTGAAAGATTTCATAACTCATTCATACTTTCGTTGAAAATTATGTTGGGATTTGATTAATGTGTTGAGCAAGGCTTTTGTTTAGATTATGTTAGTAAGATTTGTGTCTCAATATTATACTAACGGAGAGATATTCATAACTGGACATATCCTACTACAAGTGTCGCTACATACTAGGGGTGATCCAAAAGTAATGATAATCAATATGAAATAAGGATATTTTAACTATAAAAAAATTATATTTATCTATATAGTCTCTTAGCAAGTCAATACATTCAGTCCATTTTTTTTTAAATCCACAATTCCCTTTGAAAAAAAATCTTTGGCTTGGTCATCCAAAAACGCCTCTACAGTAGTCACCACCTCGTTATTATTGTATTTTTTTTTGCCTCAGAGGTGTTTCTTGGGAAGAAAAAAGAGGTATAAGTCACTGGGTGCCAGGTCTGGGGGATAGGGTGGGTTTTCAAGCAATTTGAATCCCTTTTCTTGAATGGCAGCCATCGCAACGGCGGCTTGTGAGCCGGTGCGTTGTTTTGGTGAAACAACACTCTAACTCGGAGTTTGCGACGTTTTTTTTCTTGGATGACCTGCCGCTATCTTCTTATTTGGTCTGCGTAGTAAGAGTCCATAATAGTGGCTCCTTTTTCCAAGTATTCCACTATTATAATTCCTTCAGCATCCCATAAAACGGACGCCATAGCCTTTCCTGCCGAACTTGACTCATTGAATTTCTTCAGCGATGGGAAGAGGCTCGTTTTCAAGTCTTAGACTCTTGTTTGGTTTCTGGATCAAAATGGTAGATCCAGGTCTTATCCATAGTCACGAAACGAGACAAAAAAAAATCCTGATCCGTCTGGAACTTTTCGAGATTCGCCCTCGAAATGTCGACACGTTTTGATTTGTGCTCGTCGGTTAACATTCTCGGCACCCAACTTTCAGAGACCTTTTTCATATGCAGTTTGTTCGCAATGATTCTTTAAGCACTTGTCATATGACATCCCTATGACCTCAGCTACATGCTTTATGGTCAATCTTTGACCTGCCAATTCGATATCTTCGACTATTTTTACTTTTTCTGCAGTGTGGGACGTGGGTGGGCGTCCCTCGCCATGTTCATCTTCTGTGGATGTTCTACCCAGCTTGAACTCCTTTGACCAGCGCGCAACTATGGAATATGAAGGAACAGAGTCCCCTTATGTTTCCACTATGTCACTTTGTATGTCTTTGGTAGATTTTTTTTTCAAACAGAGGTACTTAATGACAGCTGTGATTGAATTTTTCTCCATTTTGATTTTTACTCTCCGACTGTCCGTATTCAAATGAATGTAACTCCCTGTAATCGAGGCCTATTTTTATGATTTTTTTTATGATGAAGTACTGGATATATGAGGAAACAAAAAAAAAATATTTCATATTTTTACGTGCCCTACAAATGTCCGATTATCATTACTTTTGGATCACCCCGTAAACCTGTGTTATGCTTTCTATATGTTCTGGTATCTGTCAGCTAGTCAGGTCTAAAGCAGGCCATGGTCCGGAGCGAGGAGGAGTGGCATGCGGTCGCCTCCTTCTGCGAAGCAGTAATGCTCGTGAAGGAGGCTGCTGACCGCGAGCGCGTGAGGGAACGGTCCTCACGCCGCCGCCGCCGCCGAGATCTCGATCCCGATTTCCGACCACCGTAGGTGCGGGTTCGCGGACGGCGAGCACTGGGCAGCTCGCCGTCCGGCAGTCTGGAAATAATCTGGACCGAGCCCAGTCGTCAACGGCGCGTTCTGTTTCACGCGCGCCTCAAGGAGATGACAGCAAACTGTAGGGGCCCGGCAGGGCCGAAGCCTCTGGGGAACACGTGGTATTCCGAAAGGTTGACACCGAGTCCCCCCCAGATCATAGGCAACGAAGGAACGGGGTAGGGGTTTAGTCAGTAAGAGTCTGACACGCCCTCCCGCTCCACCCAAGAACGGGAACACGGTAAGTTCGGGAGGTTCCTGCATCGGATCAAGGAGGAAAGGACGCCCGGGTGTCGCCACTGTGTGGACCGCCCGGAGGACACGGTGGAGCACACGGTAGAGGTGTGCCCCGCTTGGGCGGAACACCGCCGTGTCCTTGTGGAGGCTATCGGCGGCGGTGACCTCTCGCGCCGGGCCCTGGTAGAGGCCATGGTCCGGAGCGAGGAGGGGTGGCAGGCAGTCGCCTCCTTCTGCGAAGCAGTAATGTTAGCGAAGGAGGCTGCCGACCGCGTGAGGCAACGGAACTCACGCCGCCGCCGCCGAGATCCCGATCCCGATTTCCGACCACCGTAGGCGCGGGCTCGCGGATAGCGAGCGCTGGGTAGCTCGCCGTCCGGCAGTCTGGTAATAATCTGGACCGAGCCTAGTCGTCGACGGCGCGTTCTGTTCCACGCGCGCCTCAAGGAGATGTCAGCAAACTGTAGGGGCCCGGTAGGGCCGAAGCCTCTAGGGAACACGGTATCCGAAAGGTTGTCACCGTGTCCCCCAGATCGATGGTAACGAAGGAACGGGGTAGGGGTTTAGTCAGTAAGAGTCTGACACGCCCTCCCGCTCCGCCCAAGAGTGGGAGAAGTCATTCTGATGATTCCCCTACCGGAAAAAAAAAAAAAAAACCCAAGAGCGGGAGAAGTCATTCTGATGATTCCCCTACCAGAAAAAAAAAGTTCTAAAGTAGGAGATCAACGTACGAGCCTAAAACGTGGTATTAAAGAACGTTGGATTTACTCGTGACACCTTGGTGCTGATCGACTAGCGAGCAAAACAGTCATATTGTAGTAGAATTAAGGTTAACATGATAAAATGAAGCGAACATAACAAGCTGCAAGCCAGGCACAACTCACAAAACCATGGTATTGCAATGATACACCGGCGAACTTTACCGAAGAGCTAAAAGACCGTAGTTTTACTCCCTCGTCGACCAGAAAAATAGATTACTTCACCGAAACCTCGCACCGTATCCCTGTACCTTCTAGATTGACTGTCATTACTCACGAACTGACTGCCCCAGCCAAGAATGGTGTTCACATAATTGTAATCTACAAATCATAGTAACGACGCGATGTAGACGGTAATCTGATAGAAAGATTCGTGTTAACTTCACATAAAGAACACTTACTAGAGGCGTTATACCGTGTCTGCTAGGAAATATAGTTGTTGGTGTTTTGGCTTCGTTTCGTTCGATTTTAAATCAGTATAATTAGTCTTTAATATTTCCTGCGAGGGTTGGATAATATAACTAGCTGTATCTAGTTCCAGGAAGCCTGTTATGTCCCGCTAATGGTCAAAGCGCTATCTCTCCCTTTTCCACTCACGTCTATTCTGGACCTTTGAAGGCCACTTCCTCCGGTAAGAGTTAAGCTCATCTTGCTGTTCAGCTTTATGAAAAACATAATCGTATATTTCAGACAAAGTTTGTACGAGTAGTTGCTCAGTTAGTGGTGATTGATCGAGAAATAAATACGCAGCGACATCTACCTAAGTCTCTTCATGACAACTATCTGGCATCGCGGTATCAGGGTTCACTGCGAAATTACGAATATATACAACAGTCCAAAATTAAATATCGGACAATTGTCCATACCAGACACGACACCCGTCTGGTCGAAGGACCCTCCCTTTTCAACGGAGATTTGCGGGACTTGACACCCTGTTCCAGTTCGTATTTTTGGGTTTATCCATTTTGAATATCTGTAAGCAGTATCTGCAGCCGATCATGAACTAGTAACCGGTTGACGGAAATATGCGTACAGTGCCACACTTAGTACGTTATACACAACTTATTTAAAACAGTTTTCACTATACTTCAAACTTCACAAGTAATTCTAAAACGATAATATAAAACAATTCTCAATCCTCACGTAGCTAACTCTTCCCGGCCTGTCTCGACGACTCTTACTTTTATTTATTGCGTCCAGCGGACAGACATGCCAACTTGAGGCGATATATTTCCTCGGGAGACCGTATTTTGTCTCGGTTTACGAAGACGCTCCATTTATTTGCTGGTTATTTCTTCAGCATCCAACCGCAAAGGTCTGCGGAGTCACGAGTTGTATGTGTAAGGACTTCAATTTATTCATTTTGTTTTTATCCGACAACAACGTTTTTTTTATATGACATAAACTAGTGCTTGACTGCAATCCCACCTGATAGTAAGCAGTGATGCAATCGTTGATGGTGAGGCGCACTAGTTTATTAATAGCCTATTCACTCTAGTCTTGAAGATACCTAAATTATAATCGGACGGGAAGACTGCAGCAGGCAAAGTTGTCGACGATAGAACACGCTTGAGTAAAAATAATTAGTAACAAGTGAAATATAGGATATCCAAATATATAATTATAGATAATCCGAATATCTAGAGACTAAAGACAAACAAGCGATAAGTATTCGCCCTTGAGACTCCTTGCAGTACTTTTCTTTATTCCTTATAGTTTCGGATGTGTGCTCGAATAATACTCTCTATATTTTTTGATTACACATAATTACATAGGTCTTATTAGTACATACACATACATAGTTAAGTGATATCAATAACACACTAGAATTAACTCTCAAGAATATTCTCTTTTTTATACAATAATCTGAAGCTCCATTCAATTAACTTCTTTTAAAAGACCATCGCAAAAAAATACAATATGTAAAGGAAGGCACAGTATGAAAAAAATTGGAAACCTCTGACCTGAGTAATAAGTTTTGAATGTGCCTATCATCAGAAACTGATTAAATCCAATGTTTTACATGGAGCGACCGCCTTTGTGGTCTCCACAACACAATAACTGGCAAACACAAGACTCTGAAACTAATTATGTAAACCAAAATAGACAAGGAATATATTACCATAATGATACAGAAGATTTATCACCAATCTACATACACAACCATCTAGCGATAAATAAACTTCGTCACACATAATCTCGTGTAATAAATCAATAGTCGCGAGAGGTTTTCATCGATTTCGACATCTCGATGCTTTTCGATTGTATCGACTTGGTCTCGAGACCGACTCGGTTTGTTATTGCGACTGGAGCATAGCACGTTCATTCGAGAGTTGTTCCTCGATGGCAAATAAACCTAACCAATGAACTTAACCTCACCTAATGGCCTCGACTTACAAGTTGTAGGTCAAACCCAGCCAGGCGTATTTCTTTTTCTAATTTATTGCATCACCACTGCACTCGTAAACGAAAACATCGTGAGGAAACCGACATATCCTAGAACCAAAAATTCGAAAATATTGCGACGTCCACCACCAAACCTCACTGGGTCCGCGCGGTCTCCTAGAGAGGAGGCCTGAGTCCAACCAGTGGGTACATTACAAGACCGATAATGCTAATGCTAACAGTCGATTCCTTTCACTTGAAACAATCAAAAAGTATCTCAATTAAAAACCAAAATTTCGAAGATATTGTGACATCCACCAAACCTCACTGGGCCCGCGATGTCTCCTAGAGAGGAGGCCTGAGTCCCACTAGTGGGAACATTACAAGACCGATAATGCTAATGTTAATGGTCGATTCCTTTCACTAGAAACAATCAAAAAACATCTCGATTATTTTGTAGAACGGTGAGACGATAGTTCACTCGATGATTCATTTAACGAGTGCGATTCTTTCGATTCTTAAACCATCTCGGTATCGTCCATCACTAGGCTCGAGGCGCCGCGTCTTATATCGAAGGCGAGCAGCCACAGGGGAACTAATTAGAGAACAAAGGCGCCGCGCGACTGCCAGTTAATCAAATGAGCGAGTACTCTGTGTCACATTCTGTGGTGTGACGAGTGTATGTGCAGGTTTTTGTGTGCTATTGAAATTAGGAAGGGAATTTATGGGATTATGAGATTAGGGTATCTGTTATATTAAGTGGATATGAAGTTGCTACCGTTTTATACTTTGGGATAAATTTTATTTTTTGTTCTTGTAATTTTGTTATTTAGAGATACACACATTTATAATTTTATTCGTTAAAATATGATCATACCTTGATATTTCGACACATGACAGGAAGGCGGGTAGGAGTACTTATTCTCTTTCCCATAGTATTTATGGTAATATCATTCTAAAACTGTTAAGAGAGTTATTCATAAAACTACTGATCTATTAGTATAAGTGTTATTGACCGTATTATGTTAAGTAGGTCAGTACTTTTTAATTAGAAAAAGATTAACCCTATCTTTCCCTTTTTGCTACAACCTAAATGCCTTTAAATCAACAGCGAATAGGTTACTTCTAGGCAACCGTGCTCCATCGTCAAATATTATGTAAATCGCATACCATCAGATGAGATAGCGGTCAAGTGCGAGTCCATCAATAATAAAAAAGTCTTCCTAAAAAAATCGCAAGCTTTATTTAAAAAGGCTCGATTAATCCAAATGATTAGCAAGTCTTCTACAGCAAGAACATAATATAACTCTGTACCTACGGCAGCGTGCTCCGTCTTTGTGCCAGAGTGCCTGGCGCACAGGGCTCAATTACCGGCTAATCAAATGAGCGCACGCTCGGCTCGTCACTCTGTTCTCCTAAGTACGTGGATAAAGTTCTACATGGACCTATATATGAGCCCTTTTATTTACATTATTAGGTAAATAGTTAATGTCAGCGATTTTGCCCGTGTTAGAAAATTGTTTTAGGAAACAAAAAAGAATATCCTATGTGTCTATTTCAGGTTGAGGTTTAGTAATAATAATAAGTTTATTACTAGACAACGTACATAGGGATATAGGGACAGAGAAAGCGACTTTGTTTTATACTATGTAGTGATAGATGAAGATATATAGCATAGAAAACTTACCACTTCTTTATTCGTGATAAAAAACCAGTGAATCAACTGACCTGTAACAAATAAGAATAAAAATATTAGTACGAGACAACAGACACAGGTTTTGATCTTATTCTACAAGGGCCTTGAGGAGCTCGTGGCTAGATATTTAAGCCGTAGGTCCCGGCTGTCATTTGTAGATCTTTGGCAGTCGTTACGGATAGTCAGAAGCCAGTAAATCTGACTCCAGTCTTGCCATGAAGTACCGTCTTAAACCAGTTAATTGGTTGTAGAGGTCTGGTAGGCAGCCGCTCCTCGTAAAATACTGGTATTCAGCTAAATCCGGCTTGCCTGCAAGCCGACCCCAATATAGTTGGGAAAAAGCTGGGTAGATAATGATGAATAAGTTTATTACTAAACTATATCCATAGTATTTGTTTAGTGAAGTAAAACAGTTACAATTGTGCAAGTAAGTTTATTAGTACAATCACTACCAAGGGGTCTGCAAGAGACAGTTCAATCAAGCAGCAATCATCTTTAAAACACGTTTGACGGTTTACTCGTCTACCAAGTTTCATCGAAATCCGATCTGCCGATGCATCGTTCGAGCGTAAAGAAGTGACAAATACACATACACTCACAAACTTTCACCTTTATGGCAGTATGTGATAACTTAGCAGGAATAAGAAAGTGAATAAAGTGGGAGTAAGCTCTAGGCTCACAGCATTCAGGTCCCAAACCCCGAATAGACTTCAGTACTCACAATATTTTACCAAAGCTACTATAAGCCATAAAAATAACCTTTTTGAGAAGAGGAAAATCAAATAACCATTATGTTAGAAAGATACAATGTAAATATAACAGTTTAGTCCCTTGTCAAACACATTTTTCAGTACTTTTATGACATAATAAGACGACATATTCTTCAATATGTTACATACTTTGTTGTATCTTGTATCTGTTCTCTTCGCACCAAGGTTAAAAGGAATTAGTAGGAGCTAAATCGCCCTGTTTATTGAAATAAAAGGACGTTTTGTTTATGGTGGGAAATCATCCTATCCTCCTGCTATATTTAAAGCGGAAAGGCATGTCAGACTTGTACTGACTAAAACCACACTTATGTCTTTAAATTATCTATTGCGTTCTTAGGCTTTTTTTTTTTTTTTTTTTCCGGTAGGGGAATCATCAGAATGACTTCTCCCACTCTTGGGCGGAGCGGGAGGGCGTGTCAGACTCTTACTGACTAAACCCCTACCCCGTTCCTTCGTTACCATCGATCTGGGGGACACGGTGACAACCTTTCGGATACCGTGTTCCCTAGAGGCTTCGGCCCTACCGGGCCCCTACAGTTTGCTGACATCTCCTTGAGGCGCGCGTGGAACAGAACGCGCCGTCGACGACTAGGCTCGGTCCAGATTATTACCAGACTGCCGGACGGCGAGCTACCCAGCGCTCGCTGTCCGCGAGCCCGCGCCTACGGTGGTCGGAAATCGGGATCGGGATCTCGGCGGCGGCGGCGTGAGTTCCGTTGCCTCACGCGGTCGGCAGCCTCCTTCGCTAACATTACTGCTTCGCAGAAGGAGGCGACTGCCTGCCACCCCTCCTCGCTCCGGACCATGGCCTCTACCAGGGCCCGGCGCGAGAGGTCACCGCCGCCGATAGCCTCCACAAGGACACGGCGGTGCTCCGCCCAAGCGGGGCACACCTCTACCGTGTGCTCCACCGTGTCCTCCGGGCGGTCCACACAGTGGCGACACCCGGGCGTCCTTTCCTCCTTGATCCGATGCAGGAACCTCCCGAACTTACCGTGTCCGGTGAGGACCTGCGTCATACGGAACGAGAGGACGCCGTGACCTCTTTCCAACCACTCCTCAAAGAGGGGACTTACCGCCGCAATGACGGCATGCCCAGCACTGGGTTGCGACAGTCGCAGTCGCCATGCCACCCTGAGATCCCGCCGGAACTCTGTCCGCCATACCGCGACTTGTCGTGGCAGCGGAGTTTCGCCCCGGCGTTGCATCTCCACGCGCAAATCGTGCATGCGTGCAAGGACTGTTGCCTCCAAATCCCACGGTGGCAGGCCAGCAAGGAGGCTCGCCGCTTCGCGGGAGATCGTGCGGTATCCCCGCACCATCCGGATGGCCATGACCCTCTGGCAAGCGTTCAGTTTGGCCGCTGGTCGCTTACCTAGCGATGGCGCCCAAACTGGCGCCCCGTAAAGGGCCATGGACCGAACGATCCCCGCGTAGAGCCTCCGGCAGGGGGCGTCTGGACCCCCTAGGTTGGGCAGGAGCCGCTTCAGAGCGGCACTAGTCCTGTCCAGTTTGGGGGCCAAACGTCGGAAATGCTCCTCGAAAGTCCACCGGCTGTCGAGGACGAGTCCCAGGTACTTCATCGTCGACCCGACGCCGATGTGAACCCCCCCTACCGTTATTTGGGAACCCGGTGGTGGCGCGGTCCGAAGGCCATGAAAGCACATAGCCTCGGACTTGTGCAATGCCACCTTGAGTCCCAGTTGCTGGATCCTCTCCACGACTGTCGCAACCCCGCGTGTCGCTGTTTCGGCCGCCGCCTGGTACGACTCTCCCCGCGCCAGGACCAGCGTGTCGTCTGCGTAGCAGACCACGCTGACCCCGTCGGGGTCGCCGCGCAGCACGTAGTCGTATCCGATGTTCCACAGGGGCGGTCCTAGTACCGATCCCTGCGGAACACCGCACGACATCTCTCGCCGTCTCCACTCTCCCTGGTGACCGGGATAGATGATGAACCTATCCGACAGGTAGGCCTCGATCACACGACGGAGGTAGGCGGGCACCTCATGGTACCGAAGTGCCGCCTCGATGCTACTCCAGGGCAGGGAGTTGAAGGCATTGGCGATGTCCAAAGACACCGCCAAGACAACCCTGCCCCGAGTCACCGCATCCCCCGTCGTGAGGGCTCTCACGCGCATGATGGCGTCCACGGTGGAGCGCCCCCTGCGAAAGCCGAACTGGCCGTCAGCAAGATCCGGCCCCACCCGTGATAGATGCCCGACGAGGCGGTCTGCAATTACTCTTTCAAAGAGCTTGCCTACCTCGTCGAGCAGCACGATGGGCCGGTACGCGGATGGAGAGTCCGCGGGGCGCCCCGGCTTCGCGATGAGGACCAGTTTCCCAGTCTTCCAGCGAAGGGGGAACTGGCCTCTCTCCATGCATGCGCTAAAGAGCCCCCGTAATCGAGACCCGAGAGCCTCCATGGCCAGGACCCAAGCCCTTCCAGGCACGCCGTCGGGTCCTGGGGCGGTGTTCTTGACACTAAGTCTTCGTACTACCGCCCTCATCTCCACCTCGGTCACCTCTTGAGTGTCGTCGTCGTCGTCGCTGGTGTGGTCCGCTACGGGCACCGCAGATGGCGGAGCCATGAGCGGGGGAGAGTGTTCCCCTCGCTCAGGGAACAGATTGGCCACCACACCCTCCACAAGCTGAGGCCGGAGACTCTGAGTTAGCGGGGGAGCCCATGGGCGGAGCTTGTCCCGCACCACCTGGTAAGGGCGTCCCCATGGGTCCCTGTTCAGAATCTCCAGCCACACATTGCGGGCCTCCAACTTGGCCCGCTTTATTTCCGTTCGGAGGGTGCGCCTTGCCGCTCTGTACCCCTCGTACAGCTCCGCCTCTCTGGCCTCCGCATCCGGCGGACGAATGCGGCGTCTGCGGTACCTGGTGTACCGGCGCCGCGCGGCGTTGCACGCTTCGCGCAGAGCCTCAATCTCCGGCGACCACCAGTACACCTGGCGCCGAGCACGTCCTGGATGGACTCGGGGCATCGCCTCGTCGCAAATTTGCGACATTGCCTCCTGGAACCACTCTGCTTCGAGGTCGATGTCGACAGGCCTGTCCGGTGCTTGCACCCAGGCCTGTACCCTCGCGGCTTCCAGGAAGGCGTCCCGGTCCATCTGCCTCAGCGCCCACCGCGGACCACACGGGGTCTGCTCCCTGACCGGCGTGGTCGAGGTCCGGGCGGAGACGTCAAACCGGATGTACCGGTGGTCGGAATACGTCTCCACCCCCTCCATTACGCGCCAGTCGACGACACGCGGCTGCGTTCTTAGGCTACGGTCTGCATTCTAGGAATAATCACGCCCCTAACAGGCATCGGCTCTGCTAAGACCCTCTGGTTTGCTGAAGTGTATATGGCTGTTAGTAGGGGTTCCCTCACGCGTGTGGCCTCCTTCATGTGTTCCTTACAAGTGTATTAAGCGACAGGATTTTGTTGGAAAAAACTACCTATTCCACATATAAGTGACTTATACATAGCTATTACCAACTACGTATCAGTGTAGAACGCATTACGTCTCAACACAGCCATTTTCCTGAAAGGGTTACTTAGAAACGATCCCTCTATTTACGATACATAAGTGCGAGTATTTACATATCAATGTGTTGGTATACAATGTAACATAATCTTTATGTGCTACGTACATTTTTATAATGTTACTTACTTGCCTGGCTGTATAGAGTAACGTCAAATGTGAAAATAACATTTCGTATTTCTGAGATACTTTGGAGGTAGTGGAACAGAGAGTAAAGTCCCACATACCTCCATTGAAAAGGGAGGATCCTCCGACCGGACGGGTGTTATGTCCGGTGGGCTACTGCCCGATAGATGATTTCGGGCTGTTGTATCTATTCAAATCGCGCGGAGAACTTTGCTTGCGCGATGCAGGATTCTGTGACGTCATGTGTAGATGTCGATGATCGTAGTCGCTACATCACTCCCCTCCGGAGATCGGAGATCGATAGTAATCCTTGAGGCTTCTTATGATGCGTGCCAGGCCAGCGGTAGGTTGCTTTGTGTGGGTTTGAACCCAATACCGCATAGTTCACAGTGAGGTGCTGTCTGAACTTTGTGCTGCGGTAATGCCCCAGTGAATCGGGGTGGTGTCGTCCCAGTAAGTCGGGACGGTGTTGCAAGCTCCAGTGAGTCGGAGTGATTGCTGCTGGTTCCAGTGAGTCGGAACCGGATATCGCATAGTTCTCGGTGAGTCGGAACTGTCTGCGATGATGCCCCAGTGAGTCGGGGTGATGATGTCCCAGTGAGTCGGGATGATGATGCCCCAGTGAGTCGGGGTGATGATGTCCCAGTGAGTCGGGATGATGATGCCCCAGTGAGTCGGGGTGATGATGTCCCAGTGAGTCGGGGTGATGATGTCCCAGTGAGTCGGGATGATGCTGCAGGCTCCAGTGGGTCGGAGTTATACAGCTGGCTCCAGTGAGTCGGGGCCGGACTGTGCGACGTAGGGCTTGATTGCTGGCGTCGACCAGGAGAGGTACTTCATAGCTCTTCATGTGACTGGCCGAAGGTGCAGTGTGCCAAGGTCGATGATGAGGCTGAAGGTGATGACCAGGTATGACCAGGTGGGCATGCTGGTGGTCGTGATACCCTCAGTGCCGTGCTGGCTGCGTGGCTCGCTGCTCGAAAGCTGGAGGAAGTGATGATGACGTCACGACGTGGTTGCTGCACGAAGGCTGCGCTGACGTTCATGCTCGAGGGTCACCAGTTTGGAGGTAGTGGAACAGAGAGTAAAGTCCCACATACCTCCATTGAAAAGGGAGGATCCTCCGACCGGACGGGTGTTATGTCCGGTGGGCTACTGCCCGATAGATGATTTCGGGCTGTTGTATCTATTCAAATCGCGCGGAGAACTTTGCTTGCGCGATGCAGGATTCTGTGACGTCATGTGTAGATGTCGATGATCGTAGTCGCTACAATACGACCTACGAGTATAACCTAGTTTTCTTGTCATCGATAGCAGTCAACTTTTTCCCAAATCAGTGTTATATATTTTTAAAGAGTTGTAGAGGTCTGGTAGGCAGCCGCTCCTCGTAAAATACTGGTATTCAGCTAAATCCGGCTGGATTGGAAACCGAACCCCAATATAGTTGGGAAAAGGCTAGGCAGATGATGATGAGTGTCATATATTTTTAAAACTTTTAATCGCTGTTACATTTTATCTAACGTGGTACATAATTATATTTTACGTGATTAGTCAAAACTGTCTTTGATTTAAACCGTATAACCGTAGTCATATGGAGCTGCTGGCAGAAGTTGGATTTAAATACCGCTGAAAAAGAAACAATCTCCCCCCCCCCCCTTAATAGCTACAGCCTACTGGGTTTTTAAGTCACGAGTGATTATGTTACTTCTGGGCAAACGCGCTCCATCGTCGACCACATCATCGCTCACCATCAGGTAAGATAGTGGTCAAACGCAAGATTTTCAATAATAAAGAAAAAATATAATGCCGAACTAACAACAAAGTGAAATATAGTAATTAATTATTTGTGTTTTCAAATATACAGGCAGTTATACATTTCTTGAAGCCTGTGGGGCCATGGATCGGACTCCGAAAGGAAGCTCGTGACCCCAGATCGAAGGCAACGAAGGAATAGGGTAGGGTTTAGTCAGTAAAAGGCTGACACGCCCTCCCGCTCCACCTCTTGGGTGGAGCGGGAGAAGTTATTCTGATGATTCGTCACTTGAAAAATAAAGGGTATACCTACATTACAACCTGCACGGTCCGGAAAACGCGCTTTGCCTCGTCGTTTATACCGCGTAGGTACATCGAAGGATTGGAACAATTTGCCTGCTGCGGTCTTCCCGTCCGATTATAATTTGGGTATCTTCAAGACTAGAGTGAATAGGCTCTTAATAAACTAGTGCGCTTCACCATCAACGATTGCATCACTGCTTATCATCAGGTGGGATTGCATTCAAGCACTAGTTTATGTTATACTAGCTGTCCCCTGCGGTTTCACCCGCATTTTTCGTTACTGCTCCGCTCCCGTGGGTCGTAGCGTGATGGTATATAGCCTATAGCATTCTACATACAAACTTACAAATTTTAACTCTTTATAATATTAGTATAGATAAAAAAAAAAACATTTCTATACACGCCATTAACAATTCGGTCCTCGTACAAACAGTGTACAAGCGAATGCACGCGACTACCCACACACAGCCAGCCGCTGAAACCTTCTCTATTTTATTCACAAACCCTCTTTTATACGCCTCCGTACCTCACTATGTATGAGGCAATTACAGCTCACGTGAGGGCTAGGCACTAAATACTAGGTCATGTTTAAATCTCTACCTGGGAAAGTGTAGTGGACTGGACTAGAAAGTAGGATACTTAATGATCAAATCTAAAGCACATCTTAAAGGTAAATCTAAATCGGATAGAGGTAGGACTTACTGTATTCGTTTTAGTGCCTAGATTAATTACGCATCCTACTGGAGACGCTCTGGACGTCGGGAATCGCAAGACAATATTCGCGTAGGCTTGCTGACGTCGAGCCATAGGTAACTCATCGTCCGGCCGTCCGGTAAGGACCAAGTTTAGGTCATCGGGGCGTTGTGTCCCTGGTCTAAGAGAAATGTCAGTAAAATTGATAGAGCCAGTTAAGACAGATGCCAGCCAGGGTTGCGTATAGTTCGAAGGAGTTACCGTAGTCCTCGGTATTAACCGTTAAGTCTGACACGCCCTCCCGCTCCACTCAGAGTGAGAGAACTAATCTGATGATTTTTGATGTAAACAAATATACTTGGGATTGATCACGTGAAATGTTGGTAGAAACACGTCAATCTGAATTTTGCACTGTTTGCGATAGCGATAAGTACAAGTAGAAACCAACAGTTGTAAAACCTTGTATGATATAAATGAGTTATTTTCCATCTCAGATGATTACCACGTACGTAAAGGAACTTTTGAAGCCTTTTCCTTAATAATAATTACATTAAATTACTTCCACAATCTCGTTTGGAATCTCCCCTCGTACATCGCAGCTACCAGGAACATTGGCTTTCGAGGAGTGACACTGATTGCTCCGAACGCCTGATGGACTAAGTTTGAACGTGTCGTGTCGGATGCTGGGCGTTCAGATGAGATGAGAGTATGTGTTATATTGTTTGGGTTTGTTGTTAATTATGTGGATATTTTACAGTTTCACAATTTAATTTACAATATTTACAATTTCAGACTAACATATATGTAGGCGCGTACCAGGCGCCATAGACATTTAAAACCTTATTTTGACCTTCATTGTGTGATTTATGGAATGATCATTGAGCGGACGAGAGTGACAACCCAGTTGTCACTCTGGCGGAACGTCATAATCATAAAAACAACCACCGTACTCGTAAAGTTTTGGAATTGAACGATAGCGTGGACTAAATGATTACGACGGATCACTTGCGTCCCAAATCTAAATCCATCGAGGCTGCTAGTCGAAGACGAGTCTACTTATTTCCAAAATACCACCCCACAATACCCACTCTTAGATGATTGATTCTGATATAGGTACCCACGTGCCTTTATCAGAAGTGGGATGCAACTCGAACGCCCCACGTGTGAAACGGCTTCTATCACAGCCAAGAAAAGCGCAAAAACAATGTGCACGTATTTGAAAGTGACATTGTAACGGAAAAATGGTGTTTGCTAGAGCAGCAAAACAAAAACTTGATGCTTGCACGATAAAGCAATGAAAACCCCTGCGATTGTGGATGTTCGCTTTCCGGATTTTGAGCCTGAAAAATGGCTGGAAACAGCAGACATGTGTGTGATCAATCCGAATAGTCAAGTTGCGTCGTTAATGATTGCCTTGAGCCGCGCACTCAAGGGAGAAGCTCTATCATGTCTGTCATCAACATCTTACCCTGGGATGAAATGGAGCGACTTTAAGGAACTGTTTATAGCCAGGGGCGCCACGTCTGGTGAAAATGAACGTGAAGGTCCTGACGCCGAGAGTAACCGCCCGAATTGGCCCTTTGCTGGACCCAAATGTTTCAACTGTGGGATACGAAAAACAGTTGGATAAAGATACTCAGCCGCACAATCGACCTAGCAATAGTGGATTGCTCACCAATATGGAAGCCCTACTAACCCGTTTGTTAGCAATGCCGCAGCAAACATCGCAGTCTGCAGCAAACAATAACGCGATGCAGTTGATCAAGTTCGACCCAAATGATGAAGATGCTAATGTTAAGGGCTGGTGCCGTGTTTCCGACCTGATTATTACCGGCAAGAATCTGAGTGGCCTAGAACTTTTAGTTGCCCTGACAACCGCGAGCGGCATTTGTTCTAAGTTGCGTTTGGAAGACTTAACCTGGAAAGTTGTGAAGCAAACATTGCTGGCGAAATTTGCAGAGCACAAATTGATACAGGACTATTTCGATGACGTGTTGCGCTTTCAGATCGGAGCAAAGGAGACTGCTAGTGAATCAGCTATGCTTTAATGGGCAAATCCCTAACGAGTGAATCCCTATAGTCAAGATGTCAGAAGAGGCAATCACCGGGTTCGTTATTTCTGCTCTGAGCTCGAAAAACCACATGATTCGTCGTGAACTGAATTTCTTTGATATCACAACTCGTGCTCAACTCTTCCGGAGATTCGGTGGGATTTCTGTAAAGCATTGTACCGGAACCGAAGATAATGATAGTAATGGCAATAAATCAAAAAGACCTCACCTGTCAGACTCGAAGTTCTATGGATAATGTCATCGGTGTGTAGTTCCTAGACACAAAATAGCAGAGTGTAAAAGGCGACGATCCAGCTAATCGAGCTGATGGTTTCAACACGGATCAAGTCAAGGACAAGCCGGCACCAATCACCTGTTTCACCTGCGGGAAGCCTGGCCACGTAATTACGTCATGCCCTGAGAAGAGAGGCGGCGCAGCGTCAGGGAGGTAAACACTTGTGAGCACAAGACTTCGAGAGGTAAACTGACGACGGCATCTGGTGAGCATATCTGTTTCCTTTTTGATCTGGGCTTATTTTAGCCGCCTGCACGACTGTGGTTGAGGCTCGTTATCATTTATATGAACTAGACACTCAGGCAGTCGTTCGAGCGGTGTAACATTTGCACGGCCGGAAGTTCACATTTTATATAGACTGTAAGTCGTTAAAGGCGACTAAATCAAAGGTCGATTTGATACCCCGCGTTCATAGGAGGTGGGTCATGCTTCAAGCGTACGATTTTGATATTCTTTATCGTGAAGGGTAAAGCATGGATCACGACGATTATCTATCGCGTAATCATCTACCTAAGATCGCAACTGTTGAACATTGTTCCTATATCATTGTTTCTCCTCGTTCTACTCCTGCAAAGAAAGTAAGTTCGTAGAGTTTCATGGAGGTTGGTTGTCTGTCGAACAAAAGCGCGACGCTGAAATCCTTCGAACGGCGATTTACCGGAAAATGTAGCAAAAACTTATGATGTTAGGATTGGTATTCTTTACCGGAAAACTAACTGTAATAAAACGGTTTCTTGGCTACCTATAGTACCCCGCTCATTGGTATGGACTCTGATCAGTCATATTCATTCGGAAATTCAACATTTAGGACCCGATAAGACTCTCGTCAAAATTACAATCTCTATTGGTTCCCCGAGATGTCGAAAAGTGTTCGCAGGTTTGTCGACTCATGCATAATATGTAAAACCTCGAAAGGTCCCTCAGGTGCCCAACTAGTAAGACTTCATTTCATTCCTAAAGAGCCAACCCCTTGGCATACGCTGCACATAGATTTTATTGGAAGATTGACGGGTGAGAGTGATCAAAAAGAATACTATTCCGTTATATTTGATGTGTTCACCGAGTACGTCCTTTTAGAACACACCGCCTCTATAAATGCCGCCAGTGCCTTTATGTCACTGAAGAAAGCTATTTGTTTGTTTGGGGCTCATAAACGAATTGTAGTTGATCAGGGTCGCTGCTATATTAGCCGTGAATTCAAGAAGTTGTGCGGACCATCACATTGACCTTCACTTCTTCGCCACTGGCTCAAGTAGAGCAAACGGTTAGGTTGAACGGGTAATTTAATGCGAACTCTAAAATCATTAGTTACAATCATTGAAAATGATCCACACAAGAATTGGCGCGATGAGTTTAGCCAACGTGCAACTTACTCTAAATAGTACAAGGTCTACCGTCACGAAATATACTTCGACTGAATTAATGCTTGGAGTTCAATCGTACTCGTTAAGAATTTCCAAGCTTTCCACTGGAGATGGTCCACACGATTGCTGAAATTTAGAAGCGATACGCTTAAATGCATCCAAGGTTATAGAGAAAGTTGCTAACGCTGATACTATTCGTTTTAACCGCGGAAGAGCTAGAGTAAATCCTTTTAATAGAGGTGATTATGTTTTCGTAAAAAGTGTAGATGGTCCTTGCCATACGTTAAAGTATTCGCACGATAATTTGCGTTTGGTGTCCGGAGGACACGAGGGCTTAATGGAATTAGCTGGAGGTATTATGAATGACGAGGAAGCCGTGAAGGCGGTAAATATGCAGTCAGAAGACATTATTGATGCCGACTTTAAGACTATGTCGGCTTCAACAATCGCAGTGTTGACACCATAACTGCAGATTACACCTAGTGCTGATTCGGTAGATAAGGTAAAAAAAAAGAAAGAAAGAAAAGAAAAGAAAGTAGTGTTGGTGTGTGTGCTGGTTCGGTAGTGATGATGGGATGACCTTTGACGTAGAAGTAGACATCCACCGAGCAAAGTGTTCAGGACCTAAGGTAGGTTCCGATTGTGTGATGTGATTACGTGTGTATGGGTATTGTTGTCCGGTTTTGCCTATTGGTTGGTAATTCGAAGGGACGCAAACCCAGAGACGATGTTGTCCGGTCCTGGCTAGAGTGCTAGCAGGTCGAAGGGACGCATGCGTCTGTGTGTCACGAATGGATAGTATTGTCCGGGCTAGCGGTGCTGGTTGAAGGGACGTACGTATCTAGTTCGGTGACGTGAGTGATGGCGAGTCGAAGGGACGGTGTTGTCCGGTCTTGCACTTGTGGCAAGTCGAAGGGACGCATTTGTCCGGGCTGCGCATCATGAGTTGGCGAGTCGAAGGGACGGTGTTGTCCGGTCTTGCACTTGGGGCAAGTCGAAGGGACGCATTTGTCCGGGCTGCGCATTATGAGTTGGCTAGTCGGAGGGACGGTGTTGTCCGGTCTTGCACTTGGGGCAAGTCGAAGGGACGCATTTGTCCGGGCTATGCATTGTATGAGAATAAAAGAGCGGTGCAAGTTGCGAGAGTGAGTTCGAAACTAGGCTGTGGCCTGAAGTAAGATGCACTGGCTCATGTCAGGGTGGACGAGCATGGTGGCTCGATTAACAGTATGGTACCTTCTCGTTGCAGGAATACATGTGCGCCCGAGGACGGGCGATTGTCAGTCCGGCCGTGTAGGCGCGTACCAGGCGCCATAGACATTTAAAACCTTATTTTGACCTTCATTGTGTGATTTATGGAATGATCATTGAGCGGACGAGAGTGACAACCCAGTTGTCACTCTGGCGGAACGTCATAATCATAAAAACAACCACCGTACTCGTAAAGTTTTGGAATTGAACGATAGCGTGGACTAAATGATTACGACGGATCACTTGCGTCCCAAATCTAAATCCATCGAGGCTGCTAGTCGAAGACGAGTCTACTTATTTCCAAAATACCACCCCACAATACCCACTCTTAGATGATTGATTCTGATATAGGTACCCACGTGCCTTTATATATAAAGTAAATACAGTTTATTGTTAGTAAATAAGACTTATGAATATGTTAAAGTAAGACTTCACTTTATACTATATTCACTTTGTGCTGCACTTATTAAGAAATTGGACCTAAAAGAACCGTGAAAGTAGTTACCGTTTAATCAGTAAGCATTCTGTACTATTCTTTATTAAATCGATCTTTTAAAAAACTTTTATGTTAGATATATCAGTTGACCTTCACATTCGCATATCAGTAGCAAACTGCCAAAAAAGTAAAATGTTCGACATTTTGACAAGTTTTGGAGGTTGATTACCACTGAGATGATTAATGATATGTTTATTTTACAAATAGGTTTTTTAAATCCACTTTTACATGTCAGTTTTTTCATTAATTTAAGCATCTAGCTTAAATAAATTAAAAAACTGGCCGAGGCCGGTGTATTCTAGCTGACTACCTGGAGAAGAAACACCGATACTAACACAGGTATCAAAGTCTCTTTAAAAATCCATACAGCGGACATGTAATGGTAAAATCATATGAGAACCATGCTTATCAGTGTCTGAGATGGTCTTTTGCGAAAAGAACCACACAGAATTGTGTTGTCCTGTCCAGTCAGCGCCAGTATTTGTTATTATTCATATAGCGCAACTCAGAACTACCAAGGAGCTCAACGACTTGACGAACAATACCAAAGAAAGGGTATTTGGGTAGACTAGGCTGTATAGAGAACTAAAAACTGATAGATATTATGTTAAAATTACTAAGAAAGATAAGATTGTATTTTGTATTGTATTGAATTGCGAACTGAATGAAAACGTTTTCTAAGTACAAAAATAGGCCTTCTGACGTTATTTACGTACACAGTGTACCAAAGCCCGTCCTTGAAAATAAGAACAAACACATTATCCGACGTCTTGCTCGCAAGTCGGCTAATATTTATAGCGCCAACACTTGTACGATGAGGGCCGGATTAAGTTTTTATACTTCAGTTACTGGGGCAATAAGGGCGGTTTTCTTTTTGTTTATAAGCTGAAGGAAAAAATGGCTGCGTCGATTTTTTAATCACCTCTTGGAAGGGATCGATGAGTTTTTTTTCGAGGCTTAGGATAAATATGTACATCGAAAAAATACTCTTTATTATGTACACCATACAAGATCCTCAACCTTTTTCGAACTAGAATAGAATCGGCTTCCAGACTAATCTGATGTAGCTGAATAGTTATTTTCTTCACCCGTGTTTTGCCAACAGATCTCCACACCCAGTTACTGGGCAACAACGTTGTTATTTTTCAGCATCATTTACAAATAAAACTGTAGACTTTTATAAATGATTTATAGTTATTTTCGCCGACGTAACCACATGTGACCTAAATATGCGCTGCGGAGAACTTTTCATAAATTTTAAGCTTTAAAACTTTTTAAACGTATAAAATTTATGAGTGTGGAAGGAAATCACGGCATTGGCTCGCGCTACTGGCCTGTGAACTTGTCCGTTCAGACTGCACGCTGATAAAATGGTTCAGGACAGGACATGGTAGCGAGCGGAGCGATTTTGATAACATTTTTACGACTGTTTTATATTCATAGCAAATGAGTAAGGCAAAAAATGTAAGAAACTGCTCAAAAGTGGTAAAGGGATACTTTTTAGATTGTAATACGATCGAGAAAGTATCTTTTTAGGTATGTATGTACACCTACTATTCGCCTAAAAGTATGTGTTTAGGCGCCGAATAGTCACTTCTGACATACGAGTCCCGCTGTAAAACCTGCGATGGGTTCTGTTGGTATGTGAATACGTTACATTACTGTAACAGTGTTGCTTAATAATAAACGTTAAAAAAGTTATATAATCTACACAGGTAGTGGTTTTAAAATTATCATTTTGTCATAAATAAAAATAGTGAATCTATTAATTATCGCAATGAATACCATTACCAATTGTTACAGAAATACCCAATTTGTTGAGTAATAGCAAGATTACGAAAATCCATCATCCAGTCGTCTGTAAAACAGTACTCAGTGATATAACAAGAACTTTTCGGACGCCACTTAAACTAATGTACCTGAGAACTAACACTAGACTAGATTATCTAACAGCGCTTCACAACACAAATACGACTCATATTTGTGTTGTACCTAATCCATCACAATCCCGCCGCTTACCGCTCTCTCGAACAGAGTATTCCCGTTTGTGCACCCAGATGTTCGGCACCAACATTTTTGACATCCAAGCTATTCCCGATTCACCACCAATAGGTATTTTGAACAGGTAGTAACCATCAAAATACCAGACGAACCGGGAATAGCTTGGGTTTTTTTTAATATAACTTAAACTAGTGCGGACTGCAATCCCACCTGATGGTAAGCAGTGATGCAGTCGTTGATGGTGAGGCGCACTAGTTTATTAAGACCATCACTCTAGTCTTGAAAATACCCAAATTATAATCGGACGGAAAGACCGCAGCAGGCAAATTGTTCCAATCCTTCGATGTACGCGCTATGAACGACGAGGCAAAGCGCTTTGTCTGGATCGTGCAGGTTTCGACAACGTAAGGATGGATACTCGCCGTACGACGGTTTGTCCGATGGTAGAAGGGAGATGGTGGAATTAACTCATGCAATTCCTGCGCACACTCTCTGAAATACATCCTGTAAAACACCGATAGGCTGGCTAAAGTGTCTATGATGCCATAAAGTTAATGCCGGGTCCACACTTGCCCGACAGCTGTTTAAATATTTTTAGTGTGCTGTGTTATTCTAAATTTTAATTATATAAATTGTATATTTTAGTGTGCGTTCATTTAGGAAGGAAAAAATATGTTTTCTTTCTTTCTTCTTTCTTTCTAAAAAACCGAAACTTCTTTTGGGTGCCGAAACTTGTCGCGCCGAAAATCTAGGTGCCGAACCGGGAATAGTCCGCTGTAACAACTGGAGTGCTCATCTGTTTGTGACGATCCGGGACGGGACGGGTCTACTTACTAGTACATGAAGCGGGCATTCTCAAGAGTGTTCACTGTCAACATCCAGATAATTAATTTACTTGAAACAAGTTAAGTCTTAGACGACTTATTCTGAATAAATTAACATCAATGTTTTCGAAGAAAAAAGTGAAGAAGCAATTTATTTCCTACGCTTTAAAGAAAGAAAGACAAAATTATTTTATTTGGCACTCATAGCTACAGAAACATGTAGGAACTTAATATTTAACTTAAGATTTTAAAAATATAAAGAAAACTAACATTGTGTGTCTCTCGGTTGCGCCAAATAAATTAAAATTAAAATTCATTAGCCATTCATTGTAATTACGAGGTTTTCAAAATGTTCGGTAGTAATTTTTAAATTTAATTAGACTTTTAATAAGAACTATTTGATATTAATAACCGGGTACCAGTTAAAAATTTTGAGTAAAACAAATCATCAGGCTATTAAATGACTAGTCCTAAATTTTTATAATGTTTCACATGACTATTTATTATGTGCACTTTACTTCATTGATAACAATATTAATAATCATTAATTTTGTTATTTTGTATCCATATACAATACTTAAAGTAGGTGACAAAGCTATTTACCTCGGTCGATATCATGTGTATATAAATCGCTCACCCGCCCGCTCCGCTCGACAACATGCCCGCTGCCCGACCGCGACTTATCGCTGAAGCGGACGGTCGCGCGACTCGTTTGTGCGGGAAGCTCATATATAGCCAACTTTTGACTTCCACCGCTCATATCTATAGCACGGCTACTATATAGCGGTTATAGATAACAGTAGTTAAAGTGGGAGGGTTTGTAATGCAGGTCAGGTTGTGTAAGTGCACGGAAAAGCACCTGTATTTAAGTTATAAATTACTGGTGTCAGTCAGCGGTTTTGCCCGCGTAAAGATAGAAAATTATTTCAACGGAACATACTCTCGGGATTCTGGGAAAAAATATCCTATGTCCGGTTCTACTAGGTGTGTGTTTTGGTGTTCCTGTGTGCTTTTCATCTAAATGTGGAAAGAGTGAGAAGGAGTAACAAATACACACACAAATATTTGATCAGTGCGGAAGTCAAATCCGCAACACCCCGCGCAGCAACTAAGCCCACAATCACTGCTCCAACCGTGTCGTACACAGTATGTATAGCCATTTACGAAACCACACAATAAAACACGTGACGAACAGCAATGAACCATAACCATTGCAGATAAACCGACCGGTAATACAACCCTTGCTTTATATATTTATTTACCTAATTCGAGCATAAATCAAAACGTTCCTAAATAATGTATATCATTAAAGTAAATGACCTGGTCTGCAGCCGACTAAGTAAAGGTCATTAATTGCGTCTAGACCGAATCTACGCTGATGAAGAGATCCGTCAGACTGATTGAACTTGCTAACTTACATCATTTAGCCATTAATTAACTGGCATTATCGAGACTGGTTAAATTGATTGTTCGTTAAGTGACGGTTCCTAATCGTTTTCAATGAATAAACCTCATTTTAGTTTGGTCTTGATTTATTTTGCAGAGCTAGTAAATTTTTACTAAATGTAAAAAAAATTACTAGCGAGATAACAGAAAAAAAAATAGATAAATCTTTGTCAAATCTCTCTTCTATAAATAAAGAAAACTAGCCTAGGTATTGTAAAAGACGTAACACTGAAACCATTTTACGCTGGGAGTTTACATAAATTGTATTCAGATTTGATCAAAGATTGAAAATCAAACAAAGAATCGAGATATATAAAAGAGTTACCACAAACCTTTCCTCTAAATTACCGATCTACTATGAATCAATTGCGATGGATCCCTCTCTGATATTTTTATACTAGGATTCAAAAACTGATATTTGATAGAGAAAAATGTTTATTTCAAATATAAAATGTATACGCACTTTTGAAGTGTCTAGATGTCGGTCATTCAAAAGCATAGTGAAGTTAAATTGCAATTTTAAAATAAATAAATTAAAATAGAATCTAAAAAGAATAACGTCTCTAAACGTTAGCTCCTAACCTTGTTCTAAAACTCTGATTTGCAGTATTCAGATTGCTTAAAGACTTTAAGTCAAACCAAAGATACTACAAGAAATAAGAGCTGCTGTAAAGAGGCTATAGGACTATTCTAATGAAAGCGCGACCTGAGAAAAAGAGGTTAAATTCAAAAATGTTGTATGTGGTATCACTAACTAGTAAGAGAATCATGTCTTGACATTTCATATTTTTTTATTTCCTACAATTGCGGCTGAATAATGTTGCCAATTAAATTTAAAAAGAAACTCCATGTCGTGCTTTCAATAGACGCACTCTAAGAATACTACTTTTAAAATCAACTCCTTTGTTATTCTCTCTCTTGTCTCCTTTTATATTCAACTGCTCATCACGTCTGATCTAAGAACAGTCACCTTTGTCCTACATTCCTAGTAGAACAACAGTAGGTACAAGTCCTGTATATGTCGCAGGTACCGTCGCGACGTCGCCGGCGCGCCGCCGCGGCGCCGCGTGTTTGCTCACTTATCGAACTGAGACAATAACTTATAGGGTACAGAAGTATCACTTATTATGACAGACCTTAATAAGTATTGTAGGTACCATAAGGGATGATATGAGTTATTAGATGGAACAAGTACCTCTGATAGAACGAGAGTCCAAGGTAGGGACTCTCGGGACCGATATGCTAACAACGTAGTGCGTCAATAACCATATTATTTATCTACTATTAGTAATCGATTTCTTAGAAAAATACCACCTTCTATAATTGCATTTAAGTAAAATGTCACTGCATAAATGGTGAATTGGAAGCCTTACCTCGTGCTCTTAACACGAACCTTTTGACGACCTAAACTGAACCATTAAAGGGATAGAGCTAAAGCTAGCTACCCTGTATATAGGGTGCTCGCACGCCCGTTATTTTAACACGCAATGGTAAGGCTCTAGAACGGTGACAATTTCATATGAGGCAACTTCTAATTGACATAATATCTTTAGCTGAGACAAGACATAACCGTAGTCATTTACTTTAATTGCATGGAATTAGGCGGTTCCTGACATAACCACTGAGAATTTGTGAGCTCTTTAAGGTAAAACTACATTAAGCACACGTGGGTCACATGCGGTAATCCGGGCGCGTCGGTCTCCATACATTTTATATAGCAACTAGACGCGTAGAACTACATAAGATCTACGCCGACGTTCTATTATAACAATCCAGTTGTTTTTGACACCGACTTGAGAAGCTTCTCCTTTTTTGGAAGTCGGTTAAAACCGGATCTTCTGCAGTCAGCATCTTTGAGATGTTGGCGACAAGCGTTGCGTACCGACGGAAAATAACAACTCGTGTACTGGCTGTTGTTGTGACGTCATGCTCATTAAACATGGCCGCCGGTTGCTATGCTTCTATTTTTCCTAGCACAAGAAATCTTATGTTGACATATTGGAAAGTAAACAAGTTTGTAGCATCTCTGCTCATTTTACTTATAATGAGCTTATCAATATGTTACAGGGACATTGCTGTGACTTCAAGATATTCAACATATAGATTTTTTTTTTCAAAATCATAAAAAAAAATTGTAGGTACAATTTTATTGAAAGCCCATTTAGTATACTTATGGATACATCCACAAATAAGGAGAGGGAGAGAAAGGCCCAAGAAACGATTTACAGAATTTATCCAAGATAATGTGAGAAGTCATATGAAAGTAAAAGGAGTTAGTGATAGCGTGACAGTTGACAGAACAAAAAAAAATACGTGTTGCGCTGACTCCAAATAAAATGGTACAAGGGCAGGAAATTCCATTTAGTAAATATTGCAACAAAATATCAAGACACACACCAAAAAGTGCTTGAAATACCTTTGATCTTCTATTAAACTGTATCATCATCATCAGCCTAGTCTTTTCCTAACTATATTGGAGTCGGCTTCCGGTCAAGCCGAATTTAGCTGAATACCAGTATTTTACGAGGAGCGGCTGCCTACCAGACCTCCACTTCTATTAAACTCTATAATAATACCAAATCAAAACCAATACCTACGATAAGATTAACAATATAATCCGCCAACCCTATAACATCCCCCTAGCGAACCCCATGCGCCCACAAACCGCAACATTTGAATACAAGGCGGCGTTTAAGACATCCACCATAAGACGTAACGATGCCATACAATCTTTCGCGTAAGCACCAGTTTGTAAGCATGGGCTACGCAATTAAAACGTAGGGTTCTGTATAGCAGCGGCACAAAGGAAATAGATACGTAGCGAAGGTTTACATATGCAAAGATGACAAACAAAGAAAATATATAGCACGAGTTTGAAACCAATGACGAGTTAACGACAGGAGAATAACTATTATTACAGTTTACAGAATTGTAATGATTTATCTTTTGTTGAAGTCATCAGAAACGCACAAATTGCAGCCAGCCGTTCCCAACATGATGTGAAAATGGTGTAATTGTAGGGTGAGCAAAATAAGATATATATTTTTTAATTTAATTTATTTACGAACCATGAACGAAAAAAAATGTATCAGTAGTGGCGAATAAAAGAAGAAAGCAACTTGTTGCCAATATTGATAATATTAAGAAATAAAATAGGTTTTTAAAAATAATTATGGTAAAATAGGTTATTAAAAAAGCTAATTTAGATTCGTGCAAATAAGTTTTCTTTGCAAAACGTACTTATTAATTACTTAACAGGGTTGATTGGTAGAAAATGCATAAGACATTAAGTCCGCCCTTGTACAGTGTTTCTTATTAGTGCATAAAGTTTTGATAAATATCTCATTAGCAGCTGTCCAGTTATTCCTTGAGAGAATGTTACCCTCAAAACTAAACGCGATCACTACAACCGTTCAATAGCTATTAGTGTCAGTAATCCACAGCAATGACGATACTGACGGTTCTTCAACACGATTTAGATGAGCAGATCGTGTTTAGCTATTGGTGAAATTGGTACTTAGTAGTAAACCTACTCCAATAGTTCGATCTATCTACTTTAGTTCGTAGGTCACTTGGTACAAACCAATATCAAACTTTGTCGAATTTGATCATTTCTATGACCAGTCTCCGGTACGGTATGGTATTTAATAGTTATTTGTCATACAAGAGTGCAAAGTTGCTTTTTAACCGCGTGTTCAATTTTGACGACCGAGCAAGCGAAGGATTCTAAAATTGAATCACGAGCGCACCGAGTGATTCAAAATTAGAATCCTGAGCGTTCGCGAGGGAATCAAAAGAGCACGAGGTGAAAAATCTTTGCACTCGAGTGCAACACGTAACTTTTCATTCCACCTCAGCGAGGAAATTACTAAATGCAAAAAAAAAATGTTTTTCTGAGAAAGTTTTGGCTCCTTTTGCTAGTCGCCACGTGTTGAACATATCGTACTGTTTTAAATAATTCTCGCGTGATTGTTGAGGGAGAAAGCTCATTTGCGCATTATTAACAGTTTCAGTCAATTCTGTTGGCGTCAAACAAACTTCCTCGTCGCTAGAATCACTCATTTTAGTTTTTCACTTGTTTTCAAGTTTCTTGTTTTTAATATGAGGTTTAACAATGACGTGAAAAAATGCCGCGTAAAGAACCGCGTACAAAGCAAATTGAAAAAAGAACACCAAGAAGGTTCCGAGTCTGAGTTTTTAACAAATTAAAAAAAAAGTTGTATGATATATTCGGCACCATAGAGGTAGCAGTAAATAGGTTTAATGTTTTTTTTAATTCACAAACTTAGTGCACACGATGTTCTAAATTCAATTTACTTTATCCTCTAGAGAATAAAAACGGCTTTTCCACTCAGATATTGAAGATTAAAAATACTCTTTCCGAGATGGTGGGATGAAAAATATTTTAATAACGTATTTTTGCCAAAATTGTCAGTTACGGCCTTAATTCTTATGACGGCAGTATAGTTAGCACAATGCAGTAATATTCAGCGGAAGTCAAACTGCACCCGCAGCCCCCGACACAAGTGTACGAGGGGTTTTAGTCAGTGTCTGACAGACCCCTCCACTTACCCCAGGGTGGAGAACATCTACGAGGATTTTCACCCCGAAAAAAAGGCAGTAATATTATAAATGGCATTGATGGTATGTATTCAGGAGGTACGAACTATTTACAAAGCAACCACACAAATATTTCCCCAGTAAATACAATCGAACAGTGAATGCAATAGCCCGCCAGTATCACAACCTCAATATACGGCCATTAAATCACAGTTACACTTGTGCGATCGCTATCGTGCTCAGTTCGAGTCAGCCTACTGTTTCACCCTAAACTGTGGCGGAGGGTAGCATTAACATAAAACACGCACCACATCTGCATAAAGTTTGCGTCGAACTGACGCGACGAACACACACACACACAAAATCACGCACACTTATATACGTATAAGCAGGATGAGTTCGGTTGAATTGCCGCGATTTTCCTAGTGTTATGTGAGTGAGTGTCTAATCACTGACACACTCACACAGCTGCACTGTGCGTTGTAAGTTATGGTAAATGTTTTTGTGTGTCCAATACGATTTCTGACTTGACAATATTGTTATATAATGTATATTTTTTAGAATGATAAATAGAACAACATTTTAACAATGTTTCATTCATTCATTCATTCATTCATTTACTTTTTTTTTGGTTTACTTGATGCTAAGCGATGATATGATCATAACATATTTATTTATTAACGGCCGAAATTAATAATCAATCCATCACATATCGGAGATTGAAAAACAAATGAAACAACAGAAAACATGTAAATTTTTGTATGGTGGCATTTGTTTTTCAATCTCCGATATGTGATGGATTGATTATTAATTTCGGCCGTTAATCAAAATAATTATTGTTAAAAACGTAAAAACTTTTCTACACCGTAGCATTCTGCTACGCCGCGTAACACCCAGCTACGCCGCGTAGCACCAAGCTACGTTCCGCGTAGCACCAAGCTACGGCTGCGTAGCACCAGGCTACGACGTAGTCATTAGGTTTTCTTTGATCGTATCAAAATCACGCATCGTTGAAGTACGGAGACGCGTATAATGTTCACCGAACAACTTATTCAAGCGAAGTGTTAATCAAGGGAATTAAACCCTTTTTGTGGAATATCTAAACCCAGCAGGGAGCGATTCTAAATGTGTACTGGGTGAGTTCACCTAATTTATTTTCAACTAGCTTCTGCTTGCGGCTTTATCCACATAAATGTAGAAAATATAAAGCCTTAGTTTTGCATCTTTACGCGAGTAGTAAATACAAACCTATATATCATTGCTTCCATTAGTGAATACCATTTCAAAATCCCGTTGTGCGGTTTACAAAACATAAGGCACAGACAAAAACAGACTGACTTTTTTTTATTTATTTGGAGATGTTGAATTCCTAGTCTAACCCTAAAAAAAAGGTGGGTATTTGCAAAATGTATCACACAATCTGTCCTGCTATGCTATTCTCTAAAAGTCGTTTTCGTGGCGACGAGCTCCACGTCGAGACAACCTTCAAACAGCGCACGCAAATGTGTGG
Source organism: Mythimna separata (assembly GCA_030763345.1). Lineage (NCBI taxonomy): Eukaryota > Metazoa > Arthropoda > Insecta > Lepidoptera > Noctuidae > Mythimna > Mythimna separata. Next base: position 21,667,297 of record CM061186.1, read on the forward strand.
AGAACTGTCATTGTCAATTGCAACTGTGAGTTGACAATGACAGTTTTCAATTTTCTAAAATGACTTTTAGAGAATAGCACCACCTGGCTGGGAATCGAACCCAAAACCTCTGGCAAAGCAGTCTGGATCACTAACCATTGGACCAACGGGCAATCTAGATATGCTACAAAGTAAAACGCCTGCCTAGACCACCACTGCTCTGTCGATCTATATCATGATCATCTGCCTAGCCTTTTCCCAACTATATTGGGGTCGGTTTCCAGTCAATCTATATACAGACAGCTAATTATATAACACGTATGTCGCGAAAACGCTTGACTGATTCAGATGAGGGCGGCGCATGTTATGTTATGGTGTAATTACGAGTGTGGGCCGCGCTTAATGTGATGTAGGATACGCTTGTCTTCCGTTAAGTGCGATAATTTTATTGTGTTAGAGGAAGTGGTTTCTCTGATGACGTTATGGGAAAGAAAGAAAGGAAAAAAGAAAACATAACAAGATGACAAATGTATAGTAGAAACTGTAAATTAGTCTGAATATTCAATATCGGAAACTTCGATCATGAATTAACTCAATCTTAAACAAATATACTTGAAATATATCTATAAAAATGTATCATCATCTGCCTAGCCTTTTCCCAACTACATATATTGGGGTCGGCTTCCAGTCAAGCCGGATTTAGCCGAATACCAGCATTTTACGAGGAGCGGCTGCCTACCAGACCTCCACAACCCATTAACTGGGGTAACACGGCACTTCATGGCAAGACTGGAGTCAGATTTACTGGCTTCTGACTATCCGTAACGACTGCCAAAGATCTCCAAATGACAGCCGGGACCAACGGCTTAACGTGCTTTCCGAGGCACGGAGGAAACTCGTTATGTTAAGATGGTCACCCATCCACAGATCAACCTAGGCAAGCGTTGCTTAACCTTGAAGATCGATCTGTGCGGCTGTTATTATCCAGCCACGAGCTCCTCTATCTATAAAAATGTATGGTACGTTGTTATTATGACCGTTGTTGTTGTTAGGTTTATGTTGTTATTATGACTATTGCTAGATCGAATTCATGGATGGATATACTCTTTATTGAACACCATAAATAAAATAACTTGAATAGAGACTTAAAATTAATAGGATGTTCAATGGGTGGTCTTATCGCTTTAACCGATTTTTACAGACAACCTTGAGATGAATTTGACTGAGAACAAGAAAAAGATACGCAGGCAGTTCCTACTCATTGTATTCTTGTTCGTAAATTGAGGAAATAAAAAAATCATTAATAATTACAAAATGATAATGTCTATTATTTAAATGAATTACAAGAAAACAATAATATTCATGTCCAAGCTATACCAAAATACATCTCATACATACACGATTCACTCAACTACCATTAATATGCACACCGCCTAACTTGCCATTAAAACCCAACTGTACCAGTGTATACCGGCTTAACTTGTACTTACAAGTGGAGGGGGCTGGCGGGGTAGGCGATGAGGGGGGGGGGGTGAGGGGGGGAGTAAAAGCTCTGAATTAACAGCACACAACTCAAAAACTTCGCGTAAAAGTTCAGTAATAACAGTTCTGTTTTACTGTTTGACTGTTCATCTGTACAGGAATTAATGTTATGAAAAAGTGCTTGATGTATTTTATAAAGGATTTTTTTTATTATTATCTTAAATTGTCATTTAGGACTCAAATTGGTACGTTATGATTTAACGAAGCGAAAGAAGGAAACAATGAACTTGAAATGTCGCACAGTTTAGTTTATCAGTGCCACATTTTAACTAGGTATTATAGGCTGCTCCACGTTAGGCTGCCAGTTATAGGCTGCTATACGTTAGGCGCCAGTTATAGGGTGGTGTGTAAGCGGAATGAAAGTCACAGGTTGCACTTGAACAGACGTATAATCAATATACAAACGCAGGTGATCGTAAACACAAAAAGTACAATAACGATTACTTTATCGATCGCGGTCGAGGCGGCGCGCGGTCACGCGTGCGCACGTCTGTGCCGGTCGGGCTCTCGTCGCGGACTCTCGGTTGAACGAGACAAAACTATTGAGTGCGGCGCGGGCGCGGTGCGCCCGCTGCGTGTATGTGAGCCGCTCGCCGCCTCGGTGTAGATGTGTGAGGGGAAGGAGCGATAACGCGCACAGTGGAGCGCTGTAGGCACGCTATAGTATGTTATTCAATTTAAAATATTTTCTTTCACATAAGCCTACACAGCCACTTATAAAACGTTAGAAATGTATGGTTCTAATATACAATTATCCGTGAAAAACAACCGGCAAGAAACTCCACTCTTTTTCATGTATAACAGGTATACGAAATTCTGACCAAACCAAAAATAAACTTAAATAATTATAGCATCATAAAATTGTACAATATCTCTCAACTTTCTCTGGTCCCATGCAATAATATCTCTCCTATTAATAAAGGTTCAAAAGAACGCTCTGTAATTCGTAGAAACGTATAAAAGTACTGTGTGGAAATGAAACCTCCCCGAGGCAATGAGGATCCCTCGCACGAAACCAAAAGATACGTAATTACAATAAAACGTCCTCGAAATAACCTCGACATTATAAAATTATCTTTTATCCCAAATATCGCTATGACTCGCAAATTCACGAGCAATTTGACAAAGGCTAGAACCGGCGTAACAATACGAAATCTTTTTACGTTTGATCTTTTAATATATCAGAGAAAAAAGATCAGCTTGTTCTTAAATTTATTAATCTTCAAAAGATTTGGCGAAGAATAAAAAGGAGATTGCTGAAATTGTGTCAGTCTAAGCAATGTATTAGGCGACAGGTTGGGAGTGAGTGTCCGATTGGTTGCTGAGACCCACGTTACGTTGTCAGATTACAAAGGGTAAGTTTTCTTTGATACATGAGGAGGCTTCGACGTGTGACGGCTTGTTTTGTCTAGATTGTTAAACGTCTCCATCTTAGTTGTGTCTTTGTTAGTTAACTATAACGTGAATTGTTGTGTTTAATTGGCGTACATTTCCGCTCATTGGTTCTATTATACCTCGACTTCGAATCATACATCGTGAGTTTAGCTAGACCCGCGCTTTACTTTGTGTATTCATTTTATTACCACTGCTTTCAAAACTGTCAATAAAAACATTGTGGGGATACTGGTATGTTTTAAAAATATAAATTCGAAGAGATGTGACAACCACAAACCCACATTGGGGTCGCGTGTTGGTTTATTTTATTTTTGGTCCATTCGCTCTCCCAGAGAAAAGGCCGAAGTTGCAGTAGTGGACACATTACGTAAGTTTGGTCATGCTGTTATGTATTTATTTTGTAAATATTCATTTATTTTCTATCAGAGATCGAGAACATCCCTGAGGGATTCTGTTAATGAGTAGCTCGTACGTACTCTAGGGGTCTTTAAATTAAAAAAAAGAATAGGTTACTTCTAGGCAAGCGTGTTCCATCGTCAGCGACATCATCGCTTATCAAGTGAGAACTATCTCCATAAATATCCAAAGAAAGTGTAAACTAATAAAAGAAAACCCAATAATCATTCTGTCTTTTATATTATCAGCCTGCTTCCCTAGTCAATTAACAGACTGTACAAAATTGTAGCAACTAGAAACCTCATTAGTAGTTCCACTATCAAAAGATTTACGTACCTGCATAATTACGGGTATATTTGCCAGCTAACCAACTTTAGTAATAAAAGTTTTACTATTTCTGTTCAATATTGGGCGCGGGGAGAACAGTCTCAGCCAGAACTAGTGCAATGAACTAGAAACTTGTTCGCTTTGAGTTACGATATCATACGGTGCAACATTATGTATTAGGTACTGAAAGAAGTTTCCGAGCAAAGTTGTTAGTAATAGTTTTTAAATCTGGTTTATTTGTAGGTACAAAAAAGTTTGATTTAAAAACTATACTGTGGTGTAAATGTACAGTGATTGTACAGATACATAGTCTGTAATCGTGTTCATAAAATTAAAGCTTGGCAAAGTTTAACGGCTGAAATGTATGTCAATGTCACTGCTAAATACATATGTACATTCACAAAACACTTCTTTTGCCAGCAGTTTTACCTACGTGAAAGTAGAAAGTCATTTTTAGAAAACGTGCTCCCGATAACAGACAAGATACGATCAACTCATGTGTAAAATTATATTCAAATCTGTTCAGTCGTTTAAGCGCGAGGGTGAAATAAATATACACACATATAAATATACATACATATGTATAAATCGCCTTTATATGAGTGTGGTTGTACATTACCAGATGAAATATATCACAAGCTCAAGCTCTGTAACTACAGATGAAAATCAGTTAGCTCTGATGTCCTAAAGAAAACAAATCAGTCATAGAACCAAGCATAGAATAGATAAGTTCCACATATCGCCCCAACTTAGATTACGCAAGTTGTCAAGTGATTACCGAACAACACACAGAGGAGACAGCCTCGGTCGCTGCCTTTGTTTTTGTTCTAGTTTATTTATTTCGGAGACTTTGCCGAGTAAAACAATGAGCAAATTGGATTAGCTTTGGGAATTTTATTAAAGCCATGTGTGACTTGAATATTGTAGCTAATAACAGGAGTAGAAACGTTTTTTCTGTCGCTCAATCATTTTACGAGTAACAAAATAAGACTGCCAGTAAATCTCAGATTTTTATAATGAAAACCACGTTTTTTTAAGGTAGAAAATCATCAAAATGACTTCTTCCGCTCTGGGCGGAGTGGGAGGGCGTATCAGACTTCTGCTGACTAAAACCCACTCCTGTTCTTTCACCTTGCCTCAATTCCAGGGGTTCTCTTTCGTTCCCCAGAACCCCAGTAGGCTTCAACCCTGTAATGAAAATCATGTTTCAATCATAATGAAAAATGGAATCAAATTAATTTATAATAATACGTAGAACCATTTAATTGCTCTCGATATCAAACTAATATTTCAACCGCTGTTTTACTGACGGAAATATTCACCAAACCGCGAACTTTGAATTAATATTAATAATAAACATAAAATAAATTTAAATTACATTACGTTTTCCATGCGGTGTGGTTGCCAGTCGGTTTACATTCGTATTGTGTGTCACTTGAGTGGGGTTTGAAATTAATTTTGAATAGCACTACGGATAGGTATAAGTGTCACTTTAATGAGACGCCAGGGAAATGATAACACGTTATAACACGTCTATCGGCACATACACAGGAACGCACAAATTGGTATGAGTTTGTATGTAGTTTCAAAATGAAATTTAAAAGTAATACTGGTCAAGTAGACAGACTACTAAATAAAGGCCATAGAAAAGCTTAAGGATAAAACAATGAACTATTTTGAAAAATTATGATTGCGTCACTAGCGCGTTTGTGTGTGCGTACGTAGATACCAATACTAATGTGGTATCAGTATAGTGCGCCAATGCATATCATTTGCTTATCATCATCTGCCTAGCCTTTTCCCAACTATATAGAAAGAAACAGACGTGACAATTCAAAACTAAATAATGTACCGTGTCAAACAACTATGATGCGCAAAAGTAGGTATTTATTGCATGGCCCCAGTTGTTTACAATAAATTGCCAAGTGCTTGGAAAGACTTAAAAACGGTGCAATTTAAAGGTAAACTTCGTAAACTATTAATAGACAAAACATACTACAGTGTTGCTGAGTTTTTGACGGACACATTGTATTAAAACTACCTCGAATTTTTAATTGATTGTTTACTCATGGAATATGGTGTATAGTCTATGACCTGGAATTTTAATGTCTGTTTATTTGTCTTCAGACCACGATAATCTTTTTCCTTTTTTTTATATGTAATTATTATTTCTTGTATATGCTGACTATTTAAATTTTTGTCAATTTTTATTTGACGTATGTATAATGTAATAATTAAGTTGACATTTTTAATGAACATTGCAATTTTATTTATTTTATTTAGTGAGAAATACTTTTATTTAATTAATTTATTAATGTAATGTTTATGAATTTAAATTTAAAAAAAAATATATAATGATGTTTGCATGCCGAATGGTGAAATATGGCAGAACTCTGATGAAAACCTTACTACCTACTTATGTATAACCCATATTTGCAAATAAATGCTATTCTATTCTATTCTATAGGGGTCAGTTTTTAATAAAACACTACTAAAGTGCATTTCTATAAAATTTTAGTGCCTTATAAACATTATTATATGAGTTTCAGAAATACAAAAAAGGCAATTTCTTCTCTCCTCGCCTCACTGCTAAATACCAGTTCTTATTAAATCCCGAAATCAAAGCCATGAAATACTGTTAAAAGGAACTGAGTTTCTAACTCACTGTCTATAAGTCACTGTCTCCTAGTTGAAACAATGCCAAGGAACAAGGTCAAAAGCCTCTTCACAAAACTCCGTCACAAACCTTCAAACTACTGCCAAGCCCTCCGTCATATCGATTGGCGATACGACTGTTACATAGTTATGTCCGTATTTATGAAAACACTACCCCTCGTCAGTCGCGATGTCACCCTTTCGCAACACACACACACACAGGGGCGTCTATGTGTGTGTTTGTTATGTGCGCGTGTATGTACATCAATCGATTGCTACTATAAATAGGGGCAGCCCTGACGTCGCCTCGTTCATATTTTAAGTCAGGGTTGGCACTGCAGTTGATAGTTTTGTTAAGGAAGAAAAATTAAAGAGAGGCACTGCACTGCACATAACTGAATCAATAATATACCTTTGCTTTACCAAGGATTTGAAAAAAATAAGGAATGTTAAGAAGGCACCTAAAAAGTCTTTGAGCCAAAGATTTAAAAAGATAGGAAAGAATAAAAGAACATTAATACGCGAAGCGTATTCTTTAATTTTTGTCAATAAGAGATATGAATCGGAAAGTTATGGTACTAAAATAGCTTCTAAGTACATGCAGCATCAGATTTCTAGTTGTTTTGTTACAGAATCATGTTGCATATTTTACTCTTGCCACAACTGTATTGTACATTTAAATTTCCACCTCGACTGACTTCATATAGATGTTGCAACCAACTGGCTGAATTCACCATTCAGTTACTCTAGTTTCCTAACATTATTAATAAACCACGCTATTCAACTAGCTGTGTAGATTCAGCTATTGTGATTTGTGATATACAGCTATTCAACTATACAGCTAGAACATTGACTTAGTTTGATAACGATTCCTGCCCAGAAATTAAAAAATACTGCTACAAGTCATATAATTAATTTTGATTTGCGTTCAGCTCACTTCTTCTTCCTGCAATTATTCTATATTACTTTGGCTCGGCGCAACTCGTTTTCTTCTTCCATCCTGTCCTGTCGTCCGTCACACTATCACTAACTCCCTTTTCTCTCATATCAGTCCTTACACAATCCATCCATCTCGTTGCGTTCAGTTCACGATGGTCGTAATTAAAAAAATAAGTCAATGGGACCCGACTGCGCGTGGCTATGGTAACACGAAGGGATGACGGGGGTTTCGCACGCTTACTTAGCTTGCTCATTCTGGCCATGGTTATCCCCTTCGAACTTAACCTGTCCGACTCTAGGTGCACAAGTTTTTTTTTGTCTCATGTGTACCATTTTACATAAGTGGCCTAAGTATTAGCCAGTCAACTTATTAATTGTTGTATTAGAGACATCGACTAGACTGTTGCATTAAATGGCGAATTAAGCTGGTTGGCCGAAACATTGATATGAGTAAGCCTCTAATTACCATATCAAGTTTTATTTATCTCCTCTTTCATACAAAGGTTTGCAACGAAATTATTATTTACTAACTTACTATAGGATATACCAGGTACCTAATATTTAACATTATCTTATAGTATCGAAAGATTTTACAGAATCAAAACTTCGAACTAAATACAACTGGCAATAAAAAGGCCAAATAATACCCAATAATTCCCACGTCGGCCATCCATTAGAGAACCATCTCTAAAATTGGACGTCTCAAACTCCGCCAGAGATACCCGCCGCGCGCCGCCACTGTCCCACTTTCTGTGAACAATCGAAGGCCGACCCGGGTGGCAGCCCTAGCGCCGCGTCGTTAATATTTCAGCACAGGGCTGACACGCGCCCGAAATAGACGGAATACGAGTGAAAATTTTTAAATCTATTTATTTACTTGCTTTGACTAACAGCATGTGTATTTTTCATTTAGATTTACGATTTAAAATGGTTTTCCGCAGTACCTATGTATATCTAACGTTGGACGAATAAATTTGTCAAAGGCTGATAAAGGTACTGTAATTAAATTAAAATCACTTTTGGGTTTCGCAAATGCTTTTGAGAGGTTTTAGTTGGGAATTTTATTTGAAATGTTTATTTGAAATTAGAACATGTAATTACATGTTCTAATTTTAGTTTTCTCTTGACTTTGGAATATTTGTTTACTGTGACTAGACTTTACATTCCCATTTGATAACGTGGGAGTTAAGTAAACAATATACGAGTACATTTATTTACCGTAAAGGTAGGCTTTCGAACCGAGCGTCTATAGCGTCAGTGACGCCGCGACTGTGACGCCGCGACAGAGCGACAGATAGATGTTCTATGCAAATGTATGAAATTCTAGGGAACGACTTTCGAACCCAGCGTCAGTGACGCCGCGTCAGTGACGTCATTGACGCCGCGCAGGTCCAGGCAAAATTCAATATAATGTGACTATTACTAAACTTCAATTTTATATATACGTTCATTACTGTCGCGGCGGCACTGACGCTATAGACGCTCGGTTCGAAAGGCTACCTTTACAATAATAAAAAATGAGAAGAGTTTTTTCCTAAATAATAATAATTATGTACATATGTTATTATCATATTTTGGACACAATTTCTCAAATGTAATCACCATTTCGTGATTAAATTGCTTTTTATTGTATACTGTAAGGTTACTTTTGCGTTTATTGCATACTATTGGTTATATCTAACGATAATATAATTATTTTTTAGTTTTATATTACTTTAATTATCTTTTACTTTTATAATACTTTAATTATCTTTTACTTTTATAATACTTTAGGGTAAATTTAATAAATATAAAATAATGCTTTAACCATTATTTTATATTTGTTAAATTTACCCTATATGGTATATGGTTGGTGTAAGTTATAAGCCCCTAACCATGTAGTTGTAGTACTTAGAATACCCAAAATATTTAAAGTATCAAACATATTAACAGCGGTCAAGTCTTTGTTTGAAAATACTTTCGACCCAGAGCCCAGCTGTAGAATGTAATGCGTGAACATATAAAGCGACTGTAACATTTCTCCCAGATGTCTTTTTCATTCACTGTTCACTTCAGTTTTAATTGAAACTAGAGGAGTCAATTACTCAGGGGACTCAAATGAATTGATAGACTTCGTCTGAAGCGAATATAACTGTAGTGAATAGTAGAACCCTTTCACAGTGAATAAATACGAACTAAAAGTGGAATGCTCCTTTTATTATTGAACGCTCCAATATAGTGATGGTTTTCTAATGGGCAACTAACGTGGGAAATGGTGCTAGAATTTTATCACTCTCTCATGTTTAGCACTCAATTGTAGCCGTGAGCATACAGATGATGAGCAATGGGTAGCTCGTCTTCCAGCCGTCCGGTACCGCATAAGTAACCGTCTGGAGGCGCATGTGCGCTACAAAGACATGTCAACAAATCCGTAGGGCCCAACAGGGCCTTAGTTTACTGAGCTCATGGGATAACTTCTGAAAGGGAAACCTGTGGTCCTGGTACACATAGGGCAACTGAAGGAACATAGGTGTGATTTAAGAAAGCAAAAAATCTAACTCTCGAATATACGAAATCACTCAAGATTATTGTGAAGCTATAATTTTTCCTTCGACGTTTTTGCCACTCCGAAAAAAAAAATATTGTAGGTCCATAATAAATTTTGAATTGGTACGAGTATGTTACTTGAAATAACCTTTCCCTCACTTGTCCTAGGTGTCTCAGGACCACGGAGACTCTTCTGAACAATCCCGCAGCCCTAGCAGGCGTTGACCCCAACAAACCTCGTCAACAAATTATTATTGGTGTTTATTAATTAACGTCATCCGTTCCATTATTTATGCAATCAATTTCAGGAAAGTCTGCTAATGGGCGGTCAAAAATAAACCTGAGCATGCCTACATGATATTTTTGTGAAAAATCAAACGTTTCATCCATTATTTTTTACTTTTAGGCTTATACCGTCAGTATCAAATCACATTCAGTAAAGCATGTTTTCGAAAGTTCAGATGAGTCTCAGTATGTAAAATATGGTCAGCTATCCATGGACTGATCTCTGAAAAGAGCAATCAAAGCGACAACGACTATTTGTTTTTTTTTTTTCATTTTCTGCATTTGTTTGTAGCCATCAAATTTAATATAAACCGTAACCGAATCGCCACAACAACCGTAACTTACAATAAGCCGGCGCTAATAAGTTCCATCTCCAATAGTAATCAGTGCGGCCGCACAAGTTGCGCCACCAATTTATAATAATGTTCCGTTAAAACAGCACTAAATCAATTAGCCAAGCGGGCGGCAAGTTTTGATTAAATTACAGCTGATATTATCTAAGAGGCAATTGAAACCGAAACCAATGCCACCGGCCAGTTGAGGCGCTGGCGTGAGCGACGAGCGGGAGCGGGCGCGACAAGACATTACACTATCTACCTAGCGTTTTCCAAACTATATTGGGGTCGGCTTCCAGTCAAGCTGGATTTAGCTGAATACCAGCATTTTACGAGGAGCGGCTGCCTACCAGACCTCCACAACCCATTAACTGGGGTAACACGGTATTTCATGGCAAGACTGGAGTCAGATTTACTGGCTTCTGACTATTCGTAACGACTGCCGAAGATCTACTAATGACAACCAGGACCGACGGCTTAACGTGCTATCCGAGGCACGGAGGAAACTCAGTATGTTAAGATGGTCGCCCATCCACAGACCGAGCTTGGCAAGCGTTGCTTAACCTTGCAGATCAACCCGTGCGGCTATTATCATCTAGCCACGAGCTCCTCCGACTGTCAGGTATAATATAGGTATAGTATGAGTTTTTTTTGTTAAGTGTTTTTATTTTTCATGTTATATCTATGTTTAATAAATGTATTACTTTGACTTCTTACAGTTCATTAACAATTAATATTATGAACAGACAACATAATTTATTCGGTGACGTCATAAACAAAAGAATATGTCACTAGAATCCCAGTCAATGGTTTTCATTTCCCAGTTCTGGGCCTTTGCCCAGATCTGTGTCATATCTGGGCAAAGGCCTCCTTCCCATCCTTCAGCCTTTGGCAAGCCCTTCAATAAATATAGTGAACAGTAAAAAAATAAGCTATTTTCAGAAATTATACATACGGCCATTTTATTAGTAAACCCAGATGAGACTTTCATTAGATTTTTCGTAAGGCATTATCATTCTTCTATCAAATATTTCCCGCTTATCGCTTTTGACTTGTGCCACGTTATCAGCAAAACCTCAGTTGGCACAGTTAGTGGCCGAAGCAAGTTCTTTGAGAAATTATTTATTTAAGGTCACAACCCAGTCTAGTGCTATTAGCAACAGACTCCTAAAGTCTCAATCTATATTTTCTACTAGAAATAAATATACGGCTTTGTAATGTTCCCACTGTTGGGAATCAGGCGTCCTTTCTAGGAGAGGTAATGGGCCGTTTTGGGGGAAAGCGATGATAAAAAAATAACACAAAGTAACTAATGCCCCTTAACCCAGACGGTTTTAACCCGCGACCTACAACTTGTATTTGGGGCAGTTTACAATGGGCTACCACTGCTCCTAAATAAAATAAAATACACGGTAGCAAATATTATTAATCAACTTGAAAAGATTTGAGATTTATTGACTGAATTCTATCATAATTCTTGAGTGTTCATTTGGCAAACTTTTCAATGTCAAGAGGCAAATTTGAAATCGGAAGCCACACTTCAAAGCATTCCTGAGGAGATTACAAATGGAGATTACGGTGACCGAGTTAGTATTTCGTAGCGAAGTGCTACGCCGTAGCCAGCAGTCACGTAGACCTGTCGTAGCACTTATTTCTCAATCTTGTTTTCATAGAAGTACGTTGAAAAGATTTTATTAGATTTTATTAAGCTCATTCACTGTCACCGATTACCAATATAACAATACGGCTGTGCTTCGACGTGTCCCACGTGTGATCAGTAACACTTCCCACGAATCCGAGAAAGGAACCTCTCGAAAAAACCTATCCGATTAAGACCCGAGTGGCGGAAAGTGAGGATTGCATGATGCCTCCCTAACCACTCCGTAAAGAGGGAATTTCCAGCCATATGTTTAAGGAGTATGTTCCCTAATGATATTATTTATTTTACACGCCGAATCTACTGACAGAGGTAATTTTATGGTAATCATGGTTATTAAGCCAACTACCCCAACGTTTTAAGTGTTTTTTTTTTATTGTTATAAACTAGTGCTTGACCACGATCCCACGTAATGGTAAGCAGTGATGCAATCGTCGATGGTGAGGCGCACAAGCTTATTAAGAGCCTGTTCATTGTAGCCAAGTTACATATAAATGTAACTCTGTTCTTCAAAATATTAAATCAAGTAACCTAAGACACATTCTGCACTAAATCCGTAATATGTGCCACTAAGTTAAGCAGCTTGCTTTGCTTAGCGCGTTGATCCTCATATTGCTAAGCACGGGACTTAGCTCGCAGGCATTCTGACTCGAGCGTTGAGATAATCTGTCGCACTTGCTTTATGCTATGTTACCCTGGTAGCTCGTAGTAGAATGTTTAACATTAATAAAGTGATATAGAGAAAAGCTTTTGTGGAAATTATTTTGGAAGTCCTTCTGGCTGGAAGGATGATCTCAAATGTTCATGTTATGTGACCTTGTACTTTATAGCGAAATCTTCTCGTTGATATGCTGATATAGAGAAAAACCTTGTCTAGAAAATGACTGTGGAAGTCCTTTAAGGCATTTTAAATAACTTTCGAACGATGATCTTTACTGCTTCATATTATGTGATTCTGGTACTACGTAGTACAATCTTCATCAACATTAATAAAGTGATACAAAGAAAAGCCATGTGTAGAAATTATTTTGGAAGTCCTTTCCATTCTGTAACTTAAGAAAGATGATCTCAACTGCTTCATGTTATGTGAACCTGGTACTTCATAGCGGAATCTTCGCATTGATATGTTTACTTAGAGGTAAGCTTTGAGAGGAATTATTTTGGTAGGCTTTTTGGAATTTTAAGCTTCGTTAGAAAGCTGATTCCTTGACAGAGGGGATTGTGCCAGGCGGGGTTAAGAAGGAAGCTTTAAGCTATGTGATCCTGGTACTTGATTATAGAATCTTAAACGTTAATATGGTTAATATGAGTTGTGTTGTTATTGAATTGAAGGAAGAAACCCGATTACTTCAGATAGTAGTTGACTGTTTTCACATTATCCGATCCGATATCGGTGTCGGAAGCCGATACGGTATCGGGGTAAGTAATGTGAAAACAGCGCGAATTCTTATCTCCTCTGTAAAAATGAAAAGACTTGTCCAATAATTTAAAAGTAATCCCAAGATTTGAGTTTATTTTTGGACACTTTTCTCGCCATGTTTTACATATAACCAGATAATGGAACCTCGACTTCACCAACGGCAAGTTAAAATCTTTCACAATATATTGGTGGCGTTCGTTCCATTTTTCATTTAACGCGGACATCAAACAATTAATCATCATCTCTTGCATTTTTCCCTAGCAAGCTTGGGGTCGGCTTCCTGTCTAACTGGGTTTGACTGTTAGACTGCATACCCCTGTTTTACATAGATCGACTACTTATTTGACCTCCGTATCCCAATTAGGCAACACGACACTCCTAGAATAGACTGATGGTCAGACTTTCTGGAGTTTGCCTACCTGTAACGACTGAGGAGCTCGTGGCTAGATAAAAACAGCCACACGAGTCGATCTTCTAGGTTAAGCAACGCTTGCTAAGGTTGGTCCTGTGGATGAGTAACCATCTTAACATACCGAGTTTCCTCCGTGCGTCAGAAAGCATATTAAGCCGTAGGTCCCGGCTGTCATTTGTAGACCTTCGGCAGTCTTTATGGATAGTCAGAAGCCAGTAAATCTGACTCCAGTCTTGCCATGAAGTACCGTGGTACCCCAGTTAATGGGTTGTGGAGGTCTGGTAGGCAGCCGCTCCTCGTAAAATACTGGTATTCAGCTAAATCCGGCTTGACTGGAAGCCGACCCCAATATAGTTGGGAAAAGGGTAGGCAGATGATGATGTCTACCCGACTGTCAAAGAGATACGAATGAACTCACACCAATAGTTTTACGTGCTTTCCGAGGGGCGGGGTGTTAGTAACACAAAACAAACAATGTAAATAAATATTAATGAAATCGTGCGAGTAATTGATTAGCTGTCCATTGACGGCCATGTTTGGCGTTATTGATGACTCTCGTTTGGTTACAGAACAAAAACAGTGATGCATAGTGAAATATAAATGTTCGTTGATTTATTTTTTCTTTCGCTTTGATTTTGGACTATCTTTTCTAGCTTGGGTCAATAGCAGAAATGAAAAAAAAAACCGACCAAGAGCGTGTCGGGCCACGCTCAGTGTAGGCCGTAGTTTCCGTCACAATAATTGTCCCTAATTTTTAAAAATTGTTCCTAGAAAGTCTTTATAAAGCTCTACTTTCCAGATTTTTTTCATATTTTCTAAACTTATGGTTCAAAAGTTAGAGGATTACGGTTCGTTTCTAGAGAGAAGGCCTGAGTCTAGCCGTGGAAACATTATAAGGCTTAACATTTTTAAGTACAACAAATAAATCTATAGAAAAATAAATAAACAAAACTAAGCGTTCCCTTTGCACATCGAAAATACAAATTGTAAACAAGCTCAAGTTGAACAACAGCTAAGTAGGCACTTGTGAGGTACGGAAGTGAAATGGAACTGCCTCGCACCTCCGCTCCGAGTGTAATGACTTTCTGATGGCGCTTGTCAACACGCCCGTCATTTGTGCGGCCTTCCAGGCGCCGGTGACGTTACTCAGAAGATGTTCGCTTAACGAGTTCGCGCTTGTATTTGAAAAGTTATTGAAAAGCACTTGATTGAAGATGCAGCGTTGGAACGCCTCCCACAAGGTGGAAAGACGACCTGGTGAGGATTGCGGGAATCCGATGGATGCGAGACGCACAGGACCAGACCGTTGTGAGATGATGATGATGGTGAGCTCAACAATGTATTAAAAATATTAATACTATTTTGAGAGGACTGGTACTGACGACTAAAACTAATACCAGTCCTATCAGAACAATATCAACATTTTTTTGGTTGGGTTGGGTTGCAGGTTCATTCCCTGGTAGCCGTTTTACTTCTTGTAGCAGTCTACAACTCGGGTCCGGTGCGGATGGTTATCGGACGGCCGGACAGCAAGCTACCCATATCTCGTCGTCCGCAACCCCTACGATGGCTCGAAATTAAGATCTTGGGTCGCGGCGTGCGGCCGTTTCCTTCGCCAGCACTGCTTCGTAGAAAGAGACGCCATTTTTTCTTGATCCGGACATTTATAGCCTGTACCAGGGCTCGGCACGAGATGTCATTGCAGCTAGCTCCGATCGCCTCCACCAAGACACGGCGGTGCTCTGCCCGACAGGGGCTTGCCTCCACCGTAAACACCACCGCGTCTCAATAAAGCTCCCTGGTTATTCCACACGAATGCGATGCACGAACCTCCCGAACTTACTATGTACAGTGAGAACCTGCGTCTTACCGAAGGTGTGGACGCCGTGACGCGTTTCCAGCCACTCCACAAAGAAGGGACTTTCTGCGATGATTAAGGCGTGCCCTGTCTTTACTCCCAGGCACCAGTTATCAAAATAATTGAAACATCTTTTCGCTTAAAAACTTGCAAAATGTTCGCACTCCGTACAATATTTGTGGTTAATATTAATAAGTGGACGTAAATTGCATTTCACGGTAATTTCCCTGAGGCTCGCACTCGATAGACAATAGACCGACGTGGGAGAGAGGGGGGGGGGGGTGCGTCTCACCCCGCCTTTCATATTACTCGTCGACCATGGCAGGGTTGCCAAAATAAACCATTTTTTTTTGTAAACATTGCCCCACACTGGAATTACTCCTGTATCGCACACAAGACGCCCGTAAAATGTAACCCGTCGAAATGAAACCGACAAAATTATAAACCACGATAAATTATTTTATACAAAAATAGTGCAAGTCATCTAGAATTTTGAAGCGTATATGTATTTTGCCGTCGTTGATCTTGACCTCGGGAGTCTGGTAGACTTTCTAGAGTTCTAAATGACTTGTTAAATTAAAGTAGTAATATACTATAATAATTTAAATAATAATGAATCAAACCCCGGTCAATCTTACGGGTTTTCTGGAAAATCTCTTTGTATATCACCCAAATATGCATCCAACCATAAATCTGTATATATTAAGTAAACCGCTAAAATACTTCATATTTCATTGTGTCTGCGCATCTTTTTCTTTTGTATGCAGTCCGAGTTACCTCACTTTAGTGAAAGAATGAATGATATTTAATTTATAAGTAGGTTTTACGAAACACTTTTAAACTCAATTTTTTTTCTTCGTCAAGTCCTTTATAACTAATACAATTGACAGAATTGCTGTTAGCGACAGCCCTAAAACAATTACACTATACTCAAGTGTCGCATGTCCTCAGTAGTCATGTGACCGCTACTACTCCTGTATAGTCACTGTCATGTATAGTCACTGGTTTGTCCATGTGTCTGACACGTCATGTGATAAGGTCAAAGTCACCTTGAGGTTTGCAGCCCTAGGAAAAGGGCAGCGTGACTTTCAGTTTAGAAAGATAAATTATTCATTTATTATAACCCTTTGGACTCTTTGTTGTAAAAACATATGCCTACGTAAACACATTAAGAAGATACATTTTTGCATGTTCATCTTAGGTCGATGTGAGGTACGAATTAGTAATATGAAGTAACTATATGAAACACACACATCAGCTAATGACACGGTGGAGGCTTGGGCCAAACATCGCCGTGCCCTCGAGGTGGCGATTGGTAGCAGTTACCTCTCGCGCGACCCTGGTACAGGCCATGGTCCGAAGCGAGGAGGAATGGCATGCGGTCGCCTCCTTCTGCGAAGCAGTAATGCTAGCGAAGGAGGCGGCCGCACGCTGGAGGACATGGTCCTCACCCCCCCCCCCACCACTGGGATTCCGATCCCGGTTTCCAACTACCGTAGGCGTGAGTTCGCGGACGGCGAGCAATGGGTCTGCCGTCTGGCAGTCCGCAAAAGCATCAGCTAATAGATGCTAGTGTGTTTCCAAATAATTATAATTATAACTTCAGCAGGAAACTCGCAAAGGCGAGTTTGATTCAGAAAGTGGTACTCTTAGACAAGGCTCGTACAGGTTCTCTTTTCTGGAGCTCTGACCAGCTGTTCCTAATACCGGTGAGATACTGTTTTTTTTTACTTCCATGTTTTTATTTTACGTTATTAAGGTAAAAAAACCGGGCAAGTGCGAGTCGGACTCGCGCACTGAGGGTTTCGTACCAACCTACCTATAAAAACAGTTTAATTCTCGAATCGAGTCTTGAAGACTTTTCAATTTTTTTTTCTTGTGACGTAACTAAAAATTTTCAGTTTTCAGACTTTTCCCGATATTAATGCTATAATACCTTGCTTCGTGCCAAATTTCAAGATTCTAGGTCAACGGGAAGCACCCTATGAGTTTTGATTCCTTTGACAGTGTCGAAATGTACGTTTTTTGCAACATAAACGGGCGTATCTTTTTTTCCCGTCACCTTACAAGTTTGATTTTTGCACAACTTCAAGGGACCGCGGATTTCAATATATGGTTTTAATTTCAACTTGATACCTTTACGCGTTCCTGAAAAAAAGGGTCTTGACAGACGGACGGACAGACGGACAACAAAGTGATCCTATAAGGGTTCCGTTTTTTCCTTTTGAGGTACGGAACCCTAAAAATGAGTTTAAACGAAATAAAGAGAGTATAATCGAAGCACTTTTAAAGCAGGAAAAATACCTAATAACAAACATGAATTTTAATCGTAACTTTTACCTTATTCACACACGATAGATGTATCTCGTAAAACACGTTACCTGTAACAAAATACAACATAATTATTAACACAATTTAACATTAAAATGTTAATGACACCGTCAACAGACAGCCGAGGTACACAAACCAATAAATAATGTTAATTAAGTAACGTCCATTAACGGCTGACTGCACACTGCGCCACCACTCACTATTACAAGCCAAAATTGTAAAATAAATTAATACGGTAAAGATTTGCATTGGAAATAATTTGATTTCGACAAGTTCGTTTCATTCGGACAAATAGACATACGCCGATGCGCTAAACGGTTTGAGTATATTTGTATTGTGTGTATAGTTAAAGAGTGTTAGCTATAATAGTGCCAGTGTGGAGCCAAAACGCAAGACATGCGACACTTCCTGAGCTGCCCATCCTGCACAACCACCTGTACTTTTCGGGATCTATACGAGGCCAATGATAGAGCCGTATAGGTTGCTAAATACTCGTCGGAAAAAATTTAGTTGAAGACATCGACACTTCAAGAAGAAGAAGTTAGCTTCTTTGTGTACCTATTTAAGTCAGGCTTTAAGACAGGAGTAAGTATGTATGTACTTTTACGCAAAGCAACCAAGTCATCGTTTGAAAGAAATAGAAAAGAAAAATAAAAGTTCATTCGTGGCTCACACAATCGTATAAACTAAAACTACACAATGAAACAGGAAGTTATAGTGAGGTTGGGGCCAAAAAGGCACTAAACTCAGCATATGCTACCATCAGGCGAGGTCAAACGTTAGCTTATTTACAATACAAAACACTACCTGGTAGTAGTTTTGTATTGTAAATAGAGAGGATTAATGGATTAATGTCTTAAAATAGCACAACAGAACGTAAAAAACAAAATATTTTCCATTCAGTTTAAATGTTTTTGCCTTTATTCACAGTTTACCGTTAAGGAAAAACATAAAGCAAATATAAATAAACAAGCAATTTCGGTAAGAGCCAAGTCGTGCCGCACAGTGTGCCGGTATTAATTATTTCGGGCCAAAAACTTCGCTTTTATATCGATTGGCGCCGAGCGGATTGTACGGCAGTGAATTCATACTGGGGAAATAGCCAGCTATATTAGGCGACGACAATAGGCTTCTATCTTTTATAAGGAACTTAAATATAACTGCTGAAATATTTGTGTACCTACTATTATTACGCCTCTATCGAAGGTGTGTAATTTTCTGTCAAAGTCCGTGTTTCCTGATACAATACTACTTAGGGGTCTTGAAATCAAGAGTGAATAGGTTACTTGTAGACAAGCGTGCTCCATTGTCGACCACACTATCGCTCACTAAGATAGTGTTCAAATATGAGCATAGGCTAGTATAAAAAAAAATGGGCAATACATGTATGTATGTATAAAAATAAGTGTGTGTGTGTTTTAAACGTGTAATAACAACACAGTGTGATATTTATTTTGATCGGTTCTGAAAGGAAAACCCAGAACAAAAGGCAAAGAAGGAACAAAGGACTGGGTTTTAGTGAGTAAAAGCCTGACACGCCTTCCCGCTCCACCCAAGAGCGGTGTAAGTCATGCGACGATTTCCCAACTAAAAGGGTAAGATATATAATAAAAACAAATGTGCTTTCTGGTAGGCTAATGGTTAAATATTTCCAAAAAGTTCAAAACGACTCATACATTTTGCCTAACACAATAAATGCCTTAAAGCTTAGAAACTTTATAAATGACGTATCTGTTTTATATGATGTTCTTTCTATTGAAGTATTGCGAAGTGCTATCCATCAATCTTTGTGGGAGCGGTTGGGTTTAACGTGTCAATATCTTTGCAAGATTGTAGACACAAAGAGAAGAGTCCGATGAAACGTATGTTTTTTACAGTAGTTAAGTACAAGTAACTTGCACACTTCTCGCTATTCTTAACAATTGAACTATGTACTAAAAAAAAACGTGAAAATAGATCTAGCGTTTTTTTTAATAATTTGACAGCTGTCAGTTGAAAGCAATTCTCCCTAGGGCTGAAAAGTATTACTTGCAACCCACTCCTCGAGGTAACTTCAGACCTACTTTCTGAGTATGAGTAATTAAAAGTATATCTTTTAACCTGGTCTTGTTTTTCCTTGTCTAAGAACATTTTATCGCTGCAATCAATATGTGAAATCAAAATTCCGGTGAACTCAACAAAATTGTTGGCAGTAAGACGATAAATTTTCTATTCATTTCAAATTCTCCGAAGCAGCGATCAATATTGACTTTCATTTTGAATAACTCTTTACTTGACCTTTAAACGCTAAACACTTAAAAAACAAAAGAGTGTACCAAGGTATTATTAAACCTGACATTTGGAATAAAACACCTTCATTGGTTTAAAAACAACTCGGATTTTTGAGTTCGAATTCGATCTATGTATTGTTAAGTTATAGAAGAGCGGAGTCTCCTAATACAGGCAATATTTACCTAAAAGGAGGCTCCAATCACAATCTGTTGTTAAACATATTTGGTTCTGAAATAAAGATGTATTTTTGTATTTGTTCGAATTAGAAAGAAAGAAAGAAAAAGAAAAGAAAGAAAGAAAAAATGTTGTATTTGGCACACATATACACACAGTGTAGTAAGAAATAAATAAAAAAATAGGTACTTAAAAAATAAACATAAATAAAACCAATTAACAACCCGCGAAACGAGACACAATGACACAATAGCCTCTAGACAATAACAGCGCGGTCTCATGCGACCGGTCGGGGATTCATGAATCAAACACTGTGTGTCACACGGTTGCGCCAAATAGGTCAATTTCAATTTTGTTGAAGTTTTAATACAGAAAAGAGTGTTTCGAAAAACTAACAACCGTTGATAGCCACTAGTTTGCCGTCGGGATACAATTATCTTTGACTACCCTTAGTATAACCGACAGCTATTCAAACGATACGTTAAGAAATATTTCAATATTCCCTGACGATGTTTTAGTCTGTGAAATTTTATCAACAATTTCGTAGCTGGATTAATAGAATTTAACGAATATCTTGGATCAAATTTTAGGAACGGTTAGAATATTGTTTACCTTTCTAAAACCTTTCAATTAAGTGAAAATTGTTCGTCTAAGCTAAATGAATTGATATAACTGTCTATTGTATTACATAAAGGGCCTCGACTTATGTTCTATAAGGATGGATGAATTGGAACTGACAGTGGGCCCCAACTGGAGGAGAGTGGCTCATGATGATCTCGTGACAGAGTATTTATTCATTTATTCTTCATGTACAAAGTACATAGGCGGACTTAATGCCTTAGGCATTCTCTACCAGTCAACCTAGAGTACTGTGGTAATAGCTAGAGCTGGCCTTTGCCAGGGAGCATGTTGAGTTTAGAGGCACAATTTAAGGATAAGAACTCTCTTTTCCTTCTAAGAAGAAACAAAAGAGTTTGTTATCCAGAAAAATAAGGCTCTTAATTAAAAATAAAAAGGCTATATATATATATATATATTAATACATATACACGTATATTAATATATAAAAAGGCTATTATAATCACACACAGCACCTGCATAGATTTAGCTTCCCGTGAGTTGATACTGATTAACACTTCTCGCACTAGTTCAATCCCACCGCCGCCACCACAAACATTAAAAATTCTAGTTTTATTGACATTTGCAAGCGCTAACTTTAGCTAAACTACTAAAGTTAGCGTTTCGAAGCGACTAGCAGTAGTATGTCAAGCTTAACTTGCACAACACGGTAAACAGTTCTAGGAAAACGATTGGGTACGATTTCTGAAGAAAAACAAACTACTTTATGGAGTATATGTTCAAGAAAAACATTCAGTCGTAGTATATACTCATATTTACAATGAAAAATAAGATAGAATTGTAACATTTTAACACAAAATTTGTTACCTCAGTTAGAGAACTAGGATTTTATCGTAAATTTACTCTTTACTTTACCTTCAAGAGTGTGGAGTACACAAGAAGAGTGCTTTTGTTCGGCGCCAGCGTATCTTTACCAGTATCAATAGCTGCCAATCGCTTGACCACAATTCTAACCGTGTCGTCAAGAATGAAGTATCATTAAGATTAAGTACTTATAAAAATAAATACTTAACATACCGAGTTTCCTCCGTGCCTCGGAAAGCACGTTAAGCCGTAGGTCCCGGCTGTCATTTGAAGATCTTTGTCAGTCGTTACGGATAGTCAGGAGCCAGTAAATCTGACTCCAGTTTTGCCATGAGGTACCGTGTTATCCTAGTTAATGGGTTGTGGAGGTCTGGTAGGCAGCCGCTCCTCGTAAAATACTGGTATTCAGCTAAATCCGGCTTGACTGGAAGCCGACCCCAATATAGTTGGAATAAGGCAGATGATGACTTGTAATAATAAATACTAAGATAAATATCAAGTAATGTAATATAAGATTTATGTCAAAAACTAAATCAAGGTGGAGAGAAGTTTTCCTTTTTAAAATGTTAGAAGTTCTTTGTAAGATTATTTCAGATTTCATATTCCATTGCCTCGTTACTATCCCGGTGTGACATTATTGATTGATAGCCTCTAAGAGACGACGCAATGAATATTCATGACTCATATTAATCTTAGAACGAAGTCAATTTAGAACTTTGATTGATTTTGTATCTGCACGGTTTTGTAATAAGTACGAGTACCTTTTGTTTAGCGATCTGAAAGTTAATAAGATATTCCGCTGGATTCTCGAGAGGGTTCGGAATATTCTTTTATGTTCTAAATCTCATATCGTCGGTGCTCTAAAAGAGATTTCTTCGGAAAATAAGTACTTTCTTTTTAAATTATATTATACGTACACAAATGATCAAATACATAACTGTCTGAGTTATCCATACTTTGCTAATTATCACATCACATTCTCAACTTTGCTATTTGATTTTAATATCAAAGGCCATCTCCAAATCTGGAAAATTCCACCAATTCGTCGAACAAACAGAGCATTTCTGTATCTGTATCGTATAAAAGATCAATTCCTAACCGCTCACTTATTGAATCATCAACGCCTAGCCTAAAAGCTTGGAAATAGAACGCTGAAATTTTGCTCACAGGATCTTTTAATGATGTATACAAATAATAATAATGAATTTCCTGAAATTCACCCCCTTAGGGGATCAAACGGGGGCTCAAAGCAGGCAAAGCCGCTGGCTGAAGATAGTTACAAATACAAAATAACCTAATTTATATATTTTTTTCTTCAAAAAGTACGTTAACAAGCGCGTAATATAACGCTAATAAGTAATTTCAGTGCTAGTACAAGCGGGTCCCTAATGACGGCGCTATAAATTACTCTACGATGGCGGATTATCCCCGGGGGATCACGGGCAGGCTCGACTGAAACCTTACCTAATTACCTATCTATGTAAAAATTGGTGGTTATAAGAACTGGCTTGCCTTTGTTAGCATTTACATTAAGTTCGTTTGGGAGGATTTAAGGGTTCTTGGAAAAAGGATCGGTTTGTAGTTTTTTTTTAGCTAGGATATCATCTAATGATTTCTGCTCTTTTTGTGTCAGACTTACTTACTAAAATCCACTCCTATGTTCCTTCTATGCGTTGCGTTCTTAGGCCCTGGGTTTACCTTTCAGAAGCGAACCCATACTTAAATCGTAATATTTATCAATTCGTCGAAATCGAGGCGGTTTTTCAGATGATGCGTGATTGTTCTATAGATTGCTGTCGATTCTTTACATTCATTTTGTATTAAGTTAACTGTTTTTCGACTGAAATGGTGATGATGACATTTCTATCCCCGCCTGGAGCCTCCTGTAGGAGGCGTCTAGATTTCCTGGGTTGGGCAAGAGCCGCTTTAGGGCAGCCCCTGTCCATTCCAGTTTGGAAGCCAGACGTGCTTCTCGAAAACCTTCCGACTGTCGAGGGCGAATCCCTGGTAATGTATCGTCGACCCGACGCCGATGTGAACACCACCTACCATTTTTTTGATTTTTCTTCCCACTAGTGCAATAAATAGTAGTCTGTACAGGATGGTCGTTCCTAGTTCGATTTTTGTACCAAAATGCAACTTGTATTTCGTAGCGTTACTCCAGAAATTCAGTTTCGGTGCTAACATCATAAATTCCGTTTTGGTCGAACTAATGGCGTTTCGTTCCGGACGCACTACATCAATGTGTGGACAGTTTCGAATGCACTGCGATCTGCGCAAATTGACGGCGACTACAAAAAATGCTGCATTGAAAATTGTCAGCGTCAATTTGTGTAGTATTTGATCAAACGTCAAATGTGTAGTAGATTGCTACTATATTTTTTAAATTAAATTCAAATGTACATTGATACATTCAGTTTTAAACTAGTTTAGATGGATGTACAAAAGACAATATCGAAAAAACTCCGTCGCTAACAGGAGAATCTTCGGGTGAGACAGATGATACCTATGTCTGATTTAGCCGAGAAATGATTTCGTTCAAAACGAACAGAAATCTTTAATTCTGTGATGAGTTCTTATGTGCCACTAAATGTAGATGTCGCTATATAAGCATTATTATTTCGCATCATTCTATTTGCCACAAAAAGTAAACGTAAATCTTTACTATTCCCAGTGGCTTTCAACTTTACACGTGCTATGAAATTCAGTCTAACAAAAAAAAGAAAAAATAAAATATTCAATGTCATTTGAATTAAACAAATAATCTTTCAAAACAAAGTGACAACTCAGGGACATGTTGAGGAAAAAGAAAACAATCTAATCCATCATCGCTTCCTTAATCTCAACGTTGTCACGTCCCACTGCTGGGACACAAGCCCTCAGTCCTCTTTCACGAGGGAGAGGGCTATATCTGCTTTGTGACAATTTTGATTTGTCATTCGTTTCAGGGTTGCCGCTACAGCTGAGGATAACGTTCTGGATTCGATTTCCAGGTCAAGAATAAGTGTTATCACGTTTAACAGGAATTTTCCAGAAGCAACATGAAGTTCAGATGCATACCCGGGTGATGGCATTAGCGAAATGCTTAATTATAGGGAACACAAAAATTTCATCATCATCATCTTCATTTCAGCAGAAAAACGTTTACAATTGACATAGAAAGCACCCAAGAGTCACGACAATTAACGATCTTGTTCGTCTCGCATTTATCGGATTCCGTCGACCCTCAACAGGTCATGGACCCACCGTGGGAGGCCTTCCAACGGTGCATCTTCCAGAACGCGTTTGCCACTCCAAAACCTTCCGCGAGCCGCGCTTTGTTCCGCGAGCACAATTTGGTTGAACTTAACTCCTGCCTCAAGGACGTGCCAGTTTCTTCATCAGGGTATTATCCACCCAGTTACTGAGTTAGCAACTGAACTCCTTAACAAGCGTCTGGTCCCTCTCGGGAGGGAGTTGGCGATAAATCGCGCGTAACGACGCCTCCCGGGCCCGCGAGGCCGCGGCCACATTTCAATACCCTCTCGAACGTAATACTCCAGTTATCCAGTAATACGAGCCAGACAGAGAATTATGGAATTAGCGAGGATACTCGCAGGGATTAGTGGTGCTTGAGTTCTAATTGGTGAGGTTTAGTAGTTGCTTTTTCCTGGGAGTATGATTTAGTGATATTAGAAGAGAATTGATTTTTTTAGGGTTACAATGAAAGAACTATCGTAATCGGATCAGTACTTCTAGAGATTATCTTCTGCAGAAAGACGTTTAAATAGT
Organism: Mythimna separata; assembly: GCA_030763345.1. NCBI lineage: Eukaryota > Metazoa > Arthropoda > Insecta > Lepidoptera > Noctuidae > Mythimna > Mythimna separata. Next base: position 21,693,013 of record CM061186.1, read on the forward strand.
TATTTGATATTGGTTTAAATAAACAGCTACTAGTACTAGTAACGTACCTGAGATTTCGGCTGAAATAAAGAGATAGTTTCACATTTAATAGTTATCTTAACGTTTATTACTGCAATTTGAGATAAGCAGAACAGGATGTAATTCTCACAGATCTCCGTTGAAAGCGAAAACTCTCCGAACAGATATGAATTGTGTCTGGTCCGGGGATCTGCTAGATTGTTAAATTAGGGCTGTTTTATAAGTTTAACTAATTGCAAAGAGAACTGTAAATACTTCATCGCATGTATTCAAAGTCCTTAAGTGCCTATGTGGCCTCATAGACGTTGTTACATAGTTTATAATGGCGAAATAATGCAATAGCAATTATTAGTATTTACTAAAAAGAGAATATTCAAAAACCTTAAAATATTTAAAAATATGCATAATATGCATAAAACCACAACGCCTTGTAATGAGCATCTTCAAGAAAAATACCTATCTATAGGTATTCGTATTAACGAAAATCTCATATCAATAAAACCCTACAATAAAATTTCACAACCATCTCTCGTACAACTGATAACAAAAAACATAGTATTAATAAAAAACCAGTTTGTCGGTGACAAGCGACGGGAGCGACGGGAGCGACAAGTGCGACAAGTCGATGAAGTGGATTAGTTCCAGGCGGGCGCGCACGCGGCGCGGGTTCGATTCCATCGCGCCTCATTAGCTCCGTCACATTCACCGCGCCGAGCACGCTGTGTGTGTGTGTGGGGATGTGAATGTGAATAAGGATGCGTTTCGTCAGAAGTGGAACTGAAGAACATTGAAAAATGGAAAGTGATTTTTTTCATTCTTCTTCTTTTCTTGTCGATGTCATCAACTAAAAATTGTCTCCGACCAATGTTTGGCAACCTTTATGGCTCTATCATTGGATATTACAGGTGGCTCGCATAGTACAGGTGGTTGTGCAGGATAGGCAGCTCAGCAAGTGACCCATGTCTTGCGTAGCCGCTGATGACACTTCCCGCCAACTCGGATATGCGTTAATCGCTTCGGAGGGAAACAAAAAACGGCGCCGCCGCGCGCCGTACGGCCGGGCTCATAAATTATTTTTTTGTTGACGAGTTATAAACAATAGACGCGTCAAGTAATGTTTTTGTTCAAGCTTATGAAGGACTCTTTCAAGTGGTGTCAAATGTTTGTTAGTATTTCGTTTCTAATTTATTATACTTGGCGATAAACATTGACTTTAGTTGAAAAAAAACAATATTTCAACTTTTACAAGGTTTATTTTAAAAAGTAGATGGGTAACACATATATTTTATGGCTTTTAATGTTAGATGGGTTTTATTTACGTAAGATAAAATAAAAAAAACATACTTCATAGTGTAAAAACTATTTTTTTACAGGCATTAATAAAGCCAGGTTTTGTTTCCGACGGTGAATAATTAATCACTTAAATTAAATAATTTATTAAAACCATACTTTTTAACGTAAATTAAAAATATTGGTACTATCTGAAAGAGAAGTTAATAATGTAACTTCTATGTAAGTATTATGCTGATAGGTTAATACAATTTGGTAAAATATGGAATTTAATGAACTGATTCCCACTTACGTAAAAATGGACTCGACATTTCTTGTCTATTTTTGTTCAGTGAAGTTTGAGTAAACAAAGTAGGTACATTAGATTTTACTATTTTCTACAATAAATACTCTTTTCAATGTGAAGTTTGATTAAACAAAATATATTAGATGTTACTGTTTTTTACAAGAAATACTCTTTGTTATTTCTACGCGGGCGGCCATTTTGTTTGTTTACTTTTCGTTTTGTTCGAGGTTAGGTTGCACAAAAAACGTAATCTTTACATAAATTTACAATATTTTGTATATGTTTTGGCTGAAAACTATTGTCGAGTAAATATTAAATGCTATAACTATAACTTTGAATACGGTACTAGTCTTACAATTTTGTAAATTACGAAAACATTCTGACAAAATTCTAACACAGTTACAAGCACACGTAAAACTACTTAAAAGTTGAAAGATACTTACCTCCAGGTTGAAACCCGGTTGCACACACATAGTCTCTATTATAATTAACCATTTAATCACTAGTTTATTTAAAAATATTCACCCAAAACCAATAAAATAATTAAACAGTAATAGAGCAGTTTTGATCGCGCGCGAAGTTTAACGACTGACGTTTGACTTTTTTTTTAAAATTGCAATGAACCATAGTGAAACTATTGTAGTATTTTTAGCATGAAGAATTTTATAAAGAATCGAGTAGAAAAGAGAAAAATGATGAAAACATCATGTAATAGAATGAAATAGATGTATTATGACGACATATCGTACGGTAATGCAAAAAGGGACAAAAGTCACTTAGGAGCGCTCAACGGCAAAACGAAAAAAGGGACAAAAGTCACTTAGGAGCCATTTACGGGTAGCCCACACTGGCACTGTTAAGGATGTATGATTTTTTTTTTAATTGATGTAAACTAGTGCTTGAACGCGATCCCACCTGATGGTAAGTAGTGATGCCATCGTTGATGATGAAGCGCACTAGTTTATTAAGTGCCTATTCATTTGAGATTTGAAGACACCCATAGTTTCCATTGGAGCAGAGTACAGTTGAGCTACCTTCCCGCTTCGTGCCTTTGCCTTGACTCCGTTCTGTCCGGCTTAGGGTCGCGTATTGATGTTTTATGAAAATCAGCTCTACTTAGAGTAGGTATACTACTTAAACTGATGCGGAGTGGACATTTTAGGCACTGTGCTTGGCCAACTCATGGTGCGCTGCTCTCTACTACTCAAAGTGGAAACGCACCCTTAAGCTCCAGTCAAACTAAAGTGAATCCCGCGCGGATTATGTGAATTTTCTCGCACCGATTGTAGACGATTGTGTGAACGAATTTGTATTTAAAATGGCACAAATAGCCACGTTACTCGTCCCTCATCAAATTGAAGCTGTCAGTCTTTATTGTTCATATTCCTCGGAGTAATGAGGTTGTTCTAAAATGACGTTCACTAAGTCGCAACACAGAGGCAGACGTGAAGTCCGGTCAAAATGCTTATGTTACTTTAGTTTTTGTTTATGTACAAAATAGTTATATGAATTAAAAGTTACATCTAGTGTGAGTCTGAATGTTCCAAAAACGTTAAAACATTTTTCGTTAGGAATAGGCTCGCGTGTAGCCACTATCTCACCTGATAGCAAGCGATGATAATTATGGTCGACGATGGAGTACGCTTGCCTAGAAGTAACGTATTCACTCTTTACTTAAAACATTCCTAAGTTGTAGCTTTCACACATTTATGTTCTTAACCGTACAGTCGGTAGTGTATAGTATATAATGTACTGTCACATTATTCGAGTTGAACACGTTCGATTCTGAAGTTGATATTATAATTTATACAACAATAAAACTGAGGGGAGTGTGGGTGATTAATAGTGGCCTAAATAATGAGTGTGTGTGGGCGGGGCTAAG